>JAZGUH010000046.1:0-1477263 GCA_037893225.1 Hippasteria phrygiana | reverse complement strand
GGGGAGTTGCTGGACCATAAAGGGGGGTATCAAAACATGAGTTGCCGATTGGGTACCGGTATGGAGAAAAAACAACAACACATTTTTCCGAAAATGATTTCCCCCAAAATCTTTCCGTTCACTGAAAGGCAGGGGGTGGGAAGGCTTACGCCGTGCGGGCACCACTTACATGTAATTCGGAAGACTTTTCTGCTATACACGCTGTACTTTGGACATCTTTATATTAGTTTTTCTTTACTGTACAATTTTTGCCGACTGCCATACGATTTTACGGACAAAAAAGTTATGGGGCGCCGCCCTTATGTCTGTTCTTTAATACAAGAAGAATTTGAATGGAGCGAAGTTTGTAATCGGTGTGCCGCCCAAATTTCCAAGCACGGGCTACGTCAGAGCTTGGCCTGACAAGACCCACAGAGGAATCCCACAACGACGAGTTTAGCGCCGACCTGCGCACTTCCGCGTTTGAAAACGAGGATCTCAATGTCACAGTAAACAACTTTATGCTGATCGTGCGCCTGCGCTTCCTTTTATGGCCCGATTAATTCATGCATGAATGAATGTGCTAAAAAGCGTTGTTTTGTTTGCCACTGACATTCTCGCTTTCAACCCGGAAGTGCACAGAAGGGGCTGATGTGAAATTCCTCTATTGATGTAAAAAAAATTGCCAACGACGATATCAATTGCAGTGAGGCACTCCTGACCTTTCACCACGATTCTATTTTTTTTGGAGGGGGGGGGGGGGGGGGTCCGATTACAAAACGCAAGTTTTGCTTTGTTAAGTTTGTTTGGCACATCCGCGTATACCATATACCTTCTTCCAAACTGACATATGTCACAGTGAACACATTAATTGACAAATAAGGAATTTTAACAAAATATGGGAGAAAAAAACTTGAACTTAATGGCACCACGCAATTAGAGTTTACGACAGGGATACTTGTAGACCAGTGCTATTTTATGTTACTTTAAACTCTTACGAAGTCATTTGTAGCAAATCCCAAGAAAAGTCAACACGCCCGGGCTATAGGTAAATCAAGAAAAATTAAGGTGGCATTTCGCCGATCACAAAACAAGCGTCTTTTATATATTTACAAAATATTTCGTGTGGACAATCAAGAGCATATGAATTCTCCGCAATTATTTGCCTGGTGCATGTTCCCTTCATGCAATCTTTCCTGCTTCAAGAGGAATCCAGTAACCCCTACCTCTTGTATCTTTGGTTTTTCTTTTTGTAGATCCGGACCTGGAGTGGGTTTTAGCCTTTTTCGGGACGAACTTGAACAAAATAAAAGCTGATTAATTACACTTCACCACCGTAGCATTTGGGGGGGGGGGGGGGGGGTGTGTGGTCTAGTGGTTAGGATTTGTTACTCATGATCAGAGGGTCGGGGTTCGAATCCAGCTGTTGTGTCTTTGGGCAAGCCACTTCATCCCCACTTGCCTCTCTCCACCCAGGAGTATAAATGGTACCAGCATTAGCTGGGGAGTAACCTGCGATAGACTATTCTCAGTCATGTCATGCTACAGAAACCGGAGATAAACGCCACATTGGCTCGTGTCTGGCTTTACTTTACCTTTTACTGTAGCATTTCCCATTCCCTTAATTAGTAACACATTCATTTTAACTGTCGCTTTTCATGTCACTTTTTTGTTAGTTACTGGTACTCGAATGTTGTGCGTGGGGTCTTGTTGGGGCCATGGTGCAGGTTAATCTATTTTCGGCCAAGATATTTATCTTTGTACTGAAAAGTGGCCAAAAAGGAAAACTTGCAGTTGAAATGAACGTGTTTATTGCCAACAAATTGAAATGTTTCTTGCCGTTTTGCTCGGAATTACGCCACTTTTCACCAAAAACTCAGCCCACATGCCTTTTGCACTGTGGCAATCACCTGTAAAAAACGACATCCATATGTCACTTTGCGATAGACGTATTGCTGACTAACACAAAAATAGTTATTGCCTTGAACTCTAGAGTCACTTTAAATGCGTATAGGCCTTAAATTTAAGGTCACCCGCAAACCCACTTTTGAAAGTATGCCAACAATGGCTAACGGGCTCGACAGCGTTGAAGGGTGCACCACGCTAATTCAAGCTCCCATTGACAACCGTGTAAAATCAACAAAGTTCAGGGCCAAATAACCTGTACCCCAGCATCACTGGGGTCTACAAAAACAAATGTCACTTATTGTCTGATCTTTTATCTTTCATTTTCTGTTCTATTTTTGGGGGGTTAACCAATTACATTATTAATTATTGACACAAAACAAACCCACCTCCAAAAAAGTCCTATTTCCCAAGCCGATCAACAGCCATTTTTAACATGGCATCCCTCCACTTTCTCGGGCAAATAGGACCCATTTTTCAACAGTAATTTTATCAAGTCTGCACACAGATGGAAGCCCAGAAACCAGGGAGTTGATGCTGGGCTATGTTTACACAATCCCACAATTTTTAGAAGCACAAACTCTCCTTTTTCAAAAAAAGTTGTGCGTATACATTTTATGTTGATGAGCTGGCGCATAAATTCGGACAAAAATTAGTGTAGTGCACCCTATAGAGGCTCGCTCCAAAAATACACAAAAAATGGTGTAGCAAGTGAACGGAGTCGGCGAAAAGTCATCCGACCGCGACGTGTCAGCCAGACGGATTGTCATTTTATTCAGATTTGGAAACAAATCAGTTCTAAAGCCCCTCTCCATCATGTTGACAAGTTGTGTAAAGGTGGCACGCACGAGTCGATACACTCGCTGGTTGGCCATGGAAGTTTAACACTGGGGCTTCATTTTTATTGGGGGAACGTTTCTTTCTTCCTCTGTGACCAGAATATTCATGAAGTATCTCCACAATGACAAGAAGCGCAAGTTTAAAGGAAACTTACAATAAAAATATCCAGTCCAATTTTTTTCACACATAATTATGAACATGATCATAATGCTTTTGCAGTTAAATTGTCATTTTGGAGAATGTGTCACATTCCGTGATTTAAAAAAAATGAAAATCCCCATAAAATTATTTGGGTTTTCAACCTGATTCTTTTGCTTTAAACGAAAGCAAATATTTCGATCATGTTCTTATTTTTGTAACATACGGGGAGGTATGAAGCAAATTCTATGTGGAAGTATAATATTAGCTTGTCGCGAGTTTCTTTAAAGGGACGCGCACTGCCTCGCCAGTTGGGCTACAAAAAGCGTTGGCACTAAAATTGCTATAATTTGGAAAAAAATCATTCAAATTAAAATGATATAGCAATGTACACGAGCATCCCTTTCCATGAAATTGGGGGAAATAATTTTGAGGACGCCACCTTGCTTCTGAGAGGCCGGAGCGCTTGAAATTGAATTCAGAGTGGTGCCCTTGGCGCTTTGGTTGCGTACAAACCGCACTATGTGCGGCGCCAGTCTTAATCAATGTCCTTACGTCAATGCTTGGATTTTTTACTAATTTTCCCGTAAATATTACACATTATGGTAGATAGAATTGTCATACGCAGACCTCGGAAATTAAATTTCCAAAGAGATTAAATTTTGAGTGCAATATTTGCCTTTAAGAGCACCAACAATTAGCGTATGAGCTCCGAAACAGGTCTAGAATACAGGGGTTTTTTTTCTCCAAAGAACACTGGTTTTAAATTCTGGAGTTTGACGGAATCTACTGCCGCTTTAAAGCTGGATAAAAATGCAAATCTGCCCTGGGACTAAAAAGAGATTCAAGGCACTAGTGGGTCGACCGTGCAGTGCGTTGACACTACGGCAAGGCTAGCACTTTTCTTCTCACCAAACGACATGTGGCAGAGTTCACAAGTTCACTGCAGGCGGGACTTTCAGTGGAACTACGGGCTACTGATCCACTTTCCACCATCTCCTGTTTCACCGAGACCATTCGGTGCTTACAGGCATCTGTTCCACTAGTCTTCAGATTTGAAGAGCAGACGAGCAAGATGACTTCATCTTCTTGGAGAGTTTGCCTGCACTTGCTGCTGATTTCTGTGATCAAATGGACGCAGACAGGCGTGAACGCGATTCGAGCAGTCGCGCCTCCCGTCAGCACGGCGGGTGTGGTGGGGCAGGAGGCAGAGTTCTCCTGCTCCGTGGCGGATAAGTCGGCGAATGAAATCCTGACGTGGAGGCTAGATTGGGACGAGACGGCGTTTCCGCAGTCTGTTCACTTGGCGGTCGGGCAGAATGCCACCACGTTCAGCTACGACGATTTCTTCAAGGAGAAACACGCGACATACACGACAAGGTAAAGTGTCCTGCTCACGGACAAAATGGGAATAGGGTCACCGTGTATTAAACTATTTCTGTGACGTCACACTATTGAGAAAAGTGTAGATTATTTTCACGAATCTACAGTAAACTGTAGATTCGTAACGAATCTACATCAAAACTGTACATTCGTAACGAATATACAGATACCGTGGATTCGTTAAGTTTTTTGTTAAATTTACGATTATCGTACTGCGGAAATGTAAAGGAAAACACATTGAAAAGCGATCATGGTGCGAATCAGTACCATCCTGTAATTTTTCTAATCGCCATTTAAAACGTTGTTTGAACACAATACATCAAAATGGATAACACAAATAATCGAAAATGAAACAATATAATAGGAACCAAAACGAATCTACACTTATTCAAAAACATGGTGGGGTAAGACTCATTTGAATAATCCTTTGTTGTTTGGAAAATAGTTTAAGTCAGAGAATAGACTCGGAACTGTAGATTCGTGCTAAGAATGGACTCGGCTTCGCCTCGTCCATTCTTAGCACGAATCTACGGTTCCTCGTCCATTCTCCTTAACAGAATTAATCAGCACTTACTCCTCCCTGGTTTCAATATAGGGGTGGACATACATTGTTTACATATGACAAGAACTTAAAGCCTTGTCAAACCAGGCAACTTACAAGCAACTTGGGTTAAAGCCATGCATTTTTCCATGTCCGAACAGGTTCTTTTTTTCTTCCATGTGCATAGGGAGAAGCACTTTGTGGTAAAGTGCCTTGCTCATGGACACAGTACCATGCAGAGCAGCGAAGCCATGTAGGCCTATAGTCTTACATAGTACATTCTAGGCTCACTTAAACTATAGACCAAGTATAAAAGGTTTGCAGTAACACCATGTGAAATTGATCTCTTTTAGGTGATTGGTTCTGAGAAGAACCTGTTGTTTTAACTCGACGGTTCTCCTGGGAAGAGATCAATTTCACATGGTGTATACCGCAAACCTTCTGTACTTTGTTCATGTCAACCATGTAAACCTTCAAGTCCCATTAAACGATAGACACCCGAGATTTGGTACAGTTGAAACTTGACTTTACACACATAATACGTCATTCCATTCGAATGTGCAATACAATTTGAGGCTAAGGTTAGTCACATTTCAACTTGTGTACAATGATCTTATTTTCAGGTATAGCGTCAATGGTTCCATCCATACCACCGTACTCCACATAGCCAACATCCAACCCTCGGACGAGGGATCGGTAGCCTGCGTGTATCAAATCAACCTGGGCGGGTCCCTCATTACACGGATGATCCCCGAGTACACGCCCGTCAGATTTTCAGTCTGGATTCCGCCCTCCCCGACCTGCTCATTCACAAACCTGGACCCCAACGCTACTGCGTTGGACCGCCCCACGGTCGGCACAACGGTGGAGCTAACGTGCGCCGACACGGCCGGTGTACCAGTTCCGGAGTTGACGTGGAGCGTCGTCGCGGAGCGGAACTCCAGCTTAGTACAGCCGGGGATCTATCGGCACGAGCTCGGGCCTGAAGACAACGGGAAATGGTTTGAATGCGAGGCCTGGAACCCAGCGATCCAAGAATCCGTCTTGTGCAGCGTGCGACCCATGAAGGTCCATCCGACGGCAGAAGTCACGCCGACCCAGGTCCATCTGATCGAAGGAGCGGGGAACATCGAGTTCACGTGCACGGGCCACGGGATACCCGAAATAGTGTCTTACCAATGGTTTGTTAACAATTCACCCATCTACACAGTAGACTTCAACACGCACACCAACATCAAAATCACCACCACTAAAACGAGATCGACTATGTCAGTGGAGAGGATCTTAAAACCTGGGGAGACCCTGATAACATGTGAGGTGACGGTTCCAGCGGGCTTTACGGGGCGAGCGAGTGGGACTGCCAACATCTACGAGCGCGAAAAGCCGAGCACTACCAAGACACCGGCTCTCGGGAGGCAGGTGCAGCAGAAACCTGGGCCGTCGAAACTGAGCGTGGCCCCCTCTGCCATAGCGGTACCTCTCGCTGTCATAATTCTCCTCTTCGTACTATCCGTGGTTTTGTTCATTTGGCAACGTAAGCACAGACATGTTTTGTTCCGTTATGTACCGGCGGACCGCGATACACAAAAACTGTCACTTGGCGTAGCGGCCAACGGAGACGCGCCTAGGCATACCAAACGCTTCTGGGAATACATGGTCACAGCTGTTTGAATATCCTACTTCCTACACCTCTTGGACAAAACTGCAATATGACAAGGTTATGGCACCCCTTTTTATTTCTTGGGAGTACAAGTGAAGACAAAAGGCGGTCTAGAAGTACGAACATGAGAACACGCTGTATCCTGTACTAACGGTTATCACGATCATCGTTTTCCTTATTTTCTTTTGGGAAAAGTACAAACACCAGGGGTGGATCCAGGATTTTTTGCAGAGTTGACTCCCAAAATGTTTCGACTGCCAACAAAATTTTACAAGCGGGGGGGGGGGGGGGGGGGGGGGGGGGGGGACACTTTCTCAACGTTGGTGGCGCTATTTAACCTCTTTGTTTTGTTCGTACCCGTACACGCAAAATAAGACCTTTACAGGGTTTTGCTTTTCTTTTCTGGTTTGCTACTTTAGGCCCTTACAAGCAAAAAATTAATTAAAATGTAATAAAAAATAGCCAACGAGCGGGGGGGGGGGGTGGGTTCGACACCCCCCCCCCCCCCTTTCTATAGTGGGATATCAATAACGCACTATGTAACTCATGTACTGTAAACTCAGGTGCATACGCACCAAACTTGCCAGAACAAAATGTATGGAACGCCAAACCTACCTAATATTTCGGTAACATTTGATTCGTTAGATTGATCATTCCATTCTAAAATTTCATCATTCTAAAATTTCATCATTCAACAATTTCAGAATGATGAAATTCGCGAATAGCAAGATGAATTTGCCGAATGGAATGATCAAGCTACCGAATCAAATTATAGCTGAAGGCAGCTTTGGCGTTCCATACAGTGAGCTGTACGTACATCTCTCACTGAACTTCTTCAAGTTCCAGTGTGGACATTTTCTTTATTTATGAGCATCCATTGCACATTTAGGCCTACATGTACCACAACACGGCACTAAAAGAAAGAAATACACATTAGATCCGTCTGCGCATCCGGGTTGACAGCAAGGCTTTGAGTGCTAAACAAACAGTGCTATCCAGCAAATTCATTCATGCACGAATGCACATACAGATAAAACTCGTGTATACAAATGTATATCGAATTCTTTAATTTTACACGCAATATAGCAATGACATATTTACAAATGCATGTATGTACAGCTCAGTAATGCAGTTTGACTCGGCGCCCGACGCGATCAGTTCATCTAAATGACATTAATTTTACCTATTTCGATAACCGTCGTGACATGTTACAAAATAAAATGCACCATTAATGTAAAAAGAACATGTGCACAGGGTTCTAACTAAATACATGTACCAATATTATACAAATAATGAATGTTTATGAGTGCGATGGTAAGAATAATTTCACGAGGTGACAGATTGAATGTTCCATTCCACGAGGCGAAGCCGAGTGGAATGGGACATTCCATCTGTCACCGACTGAAATTATTCTTACCATTGCACGAATGTGAAACATTCATTATTTGTTTTATGCAACGCCTGAATAAATCCGACAGATTGCATGCATGGATTTCTTGGTGTACAACATGCCGTTTACCTTCTCAGTCCCGCATAAAACCGCAACAAAAAGTGGTCCAGTTCCGAATCAGTTAAAGCTTTAATTGTTGTTCCTGGTGTCTTGCAAATTCCTCTAATCGTTTGACAGCATATTTCATTTGTCTCTTTGTGTTAGCATCGCCTACGAGTTCCAATATTTCGTCGTCTGTTAGGAAAACAAACCGCGGTACGGAAACATCGTCCGCCATTTTGTGTGAATGACAGCCTAGACTGGTTCCCGGTCCCCGTATGTATATAATATACATTTAAAGTCCGAAGGACAACGGAGGGACCGGGAACCAGTCCAATGACAGCCGTGTTGTAGCGGCGGGGAAGTTCTATCAAACGCGTTACCGTTTGATAGAACCATGTGACAGAACGTTTTTTGGCGGTGCGGGTTCGCGTCGTACGATGGGACGAATAATTCAATGCACGTGATCGACGATCCACCAATCGGATGGCTGGGATTTATTCAGGTGTTGTATAAAATGCAATAAATGCACATGTATACTATGACGACAACGTAACAGGCACGTTATATAGCCATGCGCAGAATTATAGTTTAATCCATTTTGTTTGAATAAATACAAAACATCATAAACTCATCTTTCTTACTCGAGATAGTAATCTATCGTATAGATCGATTTAAAATTTAGTTAGTATTTCATGAACAATGATATTGACAAGAGCGGAATTTGACCCTAAGACCTCAAGAATACCGTACCAGCGCACTACCAAGTTGAACTCGGCTATCTTGCCTTATTCGCCTTTTGCGCGGTTTCGCAGAACACAAGCGAGGCTACCTGTGCAAAATTAAGGCAAGTTCGCGTTGTTACTATGTAAGTTCGCTATAGCTTTTACGTAGGATGATTTTTACGTAAACATTCCATTCAAGTAACCAGTTCGCCTCTATAGCCTCTGCCAAGTTCAACCCAAACGTGTGTTATATTCAATGAGTATTATATGGGTTACAAATCGAATACTGAGAGAGAGTAAATTGGATTCGAGTCAACACTTTATTCGTACAACATCCAACATAGCGCAGCCCATGTATCCCATCACTAGAGGGCGCTATTCCAAAGACCGTAAACGCAACAACGTGCATTAAGCCCCGCCCCCTTGACGTATTAGCCAATCACAGACGCGACTATGGCCCGACAGAAGTGACGGACGTCAAAGGGGCGGTGCCAAAGGATCCGTCTATTATTGCTGATCTACCAATGTTGTCAATATCTCCGTACATTCTTTGTATGCGAGTCATGTACATGAACTTAGAGATCAGATGGCCCTTCCCTGCATGCATGTTAATACTAACTTGAGGTCTTGTCAACTTGTATTTATTGCAACAAAAATACCCTTGACAATTAACAAATTCAGAAAGATACCAAACGTCTGAAATGTATTTCACTATTTCTTATCACCCGCGGATGGAGGCGAAGCCATTTTCGATATGAAAACCTGTAGAAAAAATGCATACAAATTTACAAATGGGTCATTCCATAAATTTGGGGTCCAAAAGTGTGACTTTTTTTTGGTGTGTGTGTGTGGAGAGATATTCCGTACCCTGTGGAGACATGAACACAATGCGAACAAAGGGACTCAATAGGTCTCCACAGGGCAATTCTATGGGTTAGGTTTGCTCCACAAGGAATTTTGTGTACAAAGTCTATGGGGGTTTGCTTAAGTACAGGGACAAAGGGGAGAACAATGCCATGTCTCCACAGGGATGCAAAAACGCCGATATGTGTTACACCCGACCTGTGTAATTTCCATCAAGTACATTAAAATTGACTTCACACTACATTTATTTTTTTGGTTGTTTGGCAGGTACTTTGCTTTACACAATCACTCTTGGAGATAGAAGGCATTAAAGAATGTGTCCTGACTTGCAAAATCATGTATATGTCACTTTGTAACAGGGACACCAAAAATGTCCCACTTTTGGATTCCAAATCTTTGATGCCGGTTTTTATGTAAAGAAATTTTTGTTGCCTTTCTTTCCGCGAGTATCCCAGTTTCGTGAAAAGGAGCGCGACGTCAAAGCTCATTTGCATCTAATAAATATTCATTTCTGCAAAATTACCGGTGAGCATGCAACAACGCGACACGTACACATGCACATAACATCGCGTGCAGCTTTCTACGGTACATGTACTACATTTTTTTTTTCATTTCTCAACAGCGCTACCAGCGGCCAATTTGTGGAAAGTTTTCACAAACTCGAAAAAAAAATGGTAATAATTTCTCGCAAAATAACATTGAGACGCAAAACAAACATGACTTCGTAATTTATTATATATTGAACACAATAACATTTAATTCTAACACGTTTCAATCTACTGGCGCCCACCCGAACAAAGATACTGACAATTTGGGAGACTACTAACATAGGGCAAGATAGCTCAGTTGGTAGAGCGCCGGTACGGTATTCCGGAGGTCGCAGGTTCGAATCCCGCTCCTGCCAGTTTCTTTGTTCACTTTGAAAACTTTTCAAAACCGTTGGAGCTGCTCTTTAAAGTCGTGGCTCCATCTCTGAACTTGCCTCGTCATGATGAAGCCTGTAGAATTTTCAGTTCGTGCTGTTCGTGCTTTAACCGCAGTCGTAATATGTGTTCCAGCAAATCGGTTCTGCAAATAAAGACAGGTTATTGAGTGCCTGTATTCCAGAACTCAAGGTAAACCCCTTGTGTCCGGCTGTTATTGAAGGGGTGCTGGTATGCCAAGAACGTGCTGCGCAGCCAAGCGTAAACACAAACAATAGCCACCACACTGAATAGAGTGGTCCTATTCATCGCAGTTGGAGCCCCTTTCGTGTAAATGAAAGCTTTGTTTGAAAAAGCTCCATTTATTCATTACACTCCTATACAAGATCAATATAGTGGAAACTGGATGATTGAGTACGCGCAGCAATGTGCATATAGATGAAAACCAGCCAGGTGGTTTTTTTTAAGCCACAGTTGTGGCTGTCATCTGTATTCAGAAGGTTGAAGCCTTTTCATATTAGAAAAATCTTGGGGTTGAAGCAGGCTTGAAGGGAGGGTCGAAAACATGCAACGCATCACACGTATCATTTTCAACCCCGTGTCAACCCCGAGATGGGGCCATTCTTCGTCAAGTGAACCAAATATCAAACACATGACCAAACTTCATTACATAAAGTAAGACCTAACAACATTTTTGTTAGAGATTTATTTGAGTTATTGCTATTTTCTAACACGCAGATCTATAATCCATGGCTACCATAGATAGATATAAACCTTCCAGTTTTTTTAGATTCACAAAGTCTTTAAGATGAAACTAATTTAATGGCTTTGGTGTGATGTCACACAGAAGACAGCAATATTTGACCTCTGACCCTACAAAGCATTGTCAGAAAAACTTAGACATGTATAATATACCCCTAATGTTTTTCAAAATTAGAAGGGATGTATTAAAATGGCCGAGTTTGGTTTTGAACAACTCTGTCACTGAATCTATAAACGTAGGAATCTTACCTATGGTCAGGATCTGTGATGCCCATTTTCTCCATTCTGATTGGATCGAGTCGTACTAAAACACGCCCTGAGATTAGACAATATTTCCGTAAACTTTCAATTGAAATGTTTATATTTAAATGCTTTAAGGTAAGCCTAATAAGCAGGGCTGTAGTCGAGTCCCTGCAAGTCCTTTCACAAGTCCTTTCGCAAGTCCTTTCACAAGTCCTTTCATAAAGCCAGTCACAAGTCCTTTCATAAAGCCAGTCACAAGTAACTGGATGAACAATGACAAAGGAATGCCTTTGTCAAAGTTCATTCGAATAGCTTGTGATTGGGACTGGAGGGCTTGTGATGGACTTGCAGGGACTTGTGATGGACTCGACTACATCTCTTCTAATAAGTGTATACATATACACCTAAGGACATGTCTATATTATTCAGGAAGACTTGGAGAAAATCTTCAACAATGATAGTTTTTATAAATCAAACAATTTATTTGGACAAGAGCCAGTCACACCAGTAATAGACGCAGTAGCAGCATATTCTTCTATTTTGTTTTAATGCAAGTTCGCCCCGAACAAGGCCACACAGGGTACGGAGCTACCAAAATCAAAAGAATCAAAGATACAAGAGGTAGGAATTAAGATTCCTCTTGAAGCAGGAAAGATCTTAAGATGAAGGGAAACA
The DNA here is from genome assembly GCA_037893225.1 of Hippasteria phrygiana. Classification (NCBI taxonomy): domain Eukaryota; kingdom Metazoa; phylum Echinodermata; class Asteroidea; order Valvatida; family Goniasteridae; genus Hippasteria; species Hippasteria phrygiana. The sequence goes on along the minus strand of JAZGUH010000046.1, from coordinate 1,465,136 downwards.
TGCACCAGGCAAGGAATTTCAGAGAGATATAGAACGAGAGAGAGAGCTATTTGCATCTGGAGTATATTGGTGGGAACAGGCTGAAAGCCTTGTGATGGGCGATTTGCATTGAGAACCAGTTCAATTTTCTCAAACTTGCTCTAAAATTGTCCAAGTAAGGCTGCGTCTGAATCGTGCGTCTAGAGCTAGGTCTTTGCCTATTGCAAATATGTGAGCAAAAGTTGACAATAGACGTAGCCGTAGTTCTGGAAGCCCCTTTCGGATACGGCCTAAATACTCCTCTAAGGGCCTTACCTGACAAGTCATGTTCCTGGAATACCTGATTGTACAGACTGTAATATTTTGCATGGTACTTTCTCAGCCAGTGCAGGACCTCCGCATTCCCCCAGTGGTACACAGTCTTTTTGGTCGGCTTATTTGCCTCACTTGATTTCTGTAACACGGAGATCGAGAGGTCATGTTGGGGGGAAGAGGTTTTTCACGCGTCAGCTGCAACTACATGTCGTGCCGATAAAAAGTAGCACACAAAAGCACGCCGGTGTTTTACGTGCGGCGATCGATATGATGGACCGCCCGATGGACATTTTGTGCATGTGCCTGTTGTAGCAAGAACATTACGGGTACGTTTAACATTCTGATAAACAGAAAGCAAACTCCTGCCTGCGTTTTTGCAGTCATTATTTTATAAGTGTCAAGGGCTTTACGAACGGGAACATTCCCCGGAACAATAAACCTCCTTCCACAAAAAGGTACCATAGGCATTTGACAAAAATGCGGCATTTGACAAAAATGCCGCATTCGACAAAAATGCGGCATTCGACAAAAATGCGGCATTCGACACTGCTAGGCGTTGTCATTTTTCTATTAAAATCAGAGTCGTATCTGCATGTGTACATTATATTTTGTTTTGAATATTCGAACCGGCAAAAAGGTCTTCGAAAATTAGGGACAGCCCTCGGATTGGAAACGGCCTGGAGAATGCACCTGAAAAGTACAGATTTTGCAAGTAGCACTGAAAATCGTACCATTTCCTGACCCGCATTATTTTCATCCAGTTTTCAAACCAAAATGCCAAACTCACGGCGTTTCTTCTGAGAACATCTCTACTCATTCCAGTTTACATTTTTCCCCCAGTATTATCATCAACCTTCAGAATGCACCTCCCATCACTCAAACCCTAAAATCGTACTTCTAGAACTGTAAGGTTTTCACAAACCTTACAGAGAGAAACAGACATTTCTACATTTTCTGGACATTTGAAACATTTCTATTTGTCTCTCTGTAAGGTTTGTGAAAACCTTACAGTTCTGGAAGTACTCAAATCTTACCCACAGAGAAAGTGAATATTTTTTTTTACCGTTTTGTCATGCTTGCTCTTTGCTGTGTTTGTCTGCGCTGCTTGCTGTCGTGTCCCGTTTGTCATGGTCTGTTTGTCTCTAGGCTTCTCCATTACCATGGCTCAATCAACGTGGCTGGGTAAAATAATACCGAAAGATTTTACTGTAATACCCCCCCCAAAAAACAATCTGTCAGGAACAGCAAAATAACCAACCCTCTTTGATAACAACTGTCTAAACATGAGGCACAACCTGTTATTTCAAGATTTACATGTATGTCAGCAAAATCTGTGAAAAATGAGGCAGAAATTAACTTGTATGTGAACAATTTGAGTGACCATAACAATGCACCAAGAACATCTAACGTTAACACAGAAAACACAAACATTCTTTCCCAAGAAGTAGGGACCACAAACCATTTTTTAAAGTGTATCTAGGAGAGCTATATTTTGTACATCTTTGAAGCTCACGTAATTTACACATAGCAGTTTGGATTTTTAAAATCGGACAAGAAATAACCGAGATGGGATTTTTTTTTGTATGATTTATGCGGGGGGACTGTTTTTGGACCGCTGGTCTACGGCCAAGCTTGGTAAAAAGGTCTCCTGGCTTTGTTTACAGACTTTTTTTTTTATAAACAATAGAGTAAACAATTTCAAATTTGAGTAACTTCGTAATTAGTGAATCGGATAGTCTGAAAATACAGATGCATGATCCTGAGGAATGTACATTGTCGAACAAGGGGAATTTGACACGACTTGTTTGTGGTTTAAACCAGAGGTTACCACGGCAACAAGAATAAACAACAAAACTGATAAAACGTTAAACCAATCCCTTGCAAAATCTGACCTGTCCTTTAAAGCATTTTGGGCACACATTAATTGAACAGAAATTGAAATAGAAATACACAAAAACATGTATAGAAACAAAAATTGGCTGATGAAGGCTGAACACACAACAATGGGTCAAAGCCAAAGGCAGACTAAACGACATAAAACAAATTAATAAAAAAATGGGAAAACAATTAAAATCACCATCCCCAGATGCATGATTCTCCAAAACAAAACAGTTGATAAGAAACAGACATTATAACTAATTAGGCAAAAGGGACATCCCCACAGGTTCCCAGGCCAACCCCTCCCAAAAAAAATTTAAAAATTGAAAAGGTCCAACAAACCTTGATCTTCATCCCCAGACAATTCTCTAAAATTCCTAATTAAATTCATTTACAACTAATGCTAAGGCAAACAATTGCTACAACTCACCCCCCACCTTCCCCCCCCCAAAAAAAATTCTCCATCCCCCAATAAAAAAAATCCCCCCCCCCCCCCACAAAAAGAAAATCACAAAAATGTATTTAGCCTCAGGCAATTCTTCAAAACAAAACAGTTGATAATAAACCGAAAACCTATTCTTAAAATTTAACTAGACTTCTTTCTCATCAAATAAAACACATTCCATCTGACCATGGAGAATTTGTACAAAATGAAAAAAGAATTCCATCAATGGCCAACTGCGGTTTACTGCGCGCGCCACGTGACACGATCGTGTCAATCATTTTTAGGTAAAATCGGGGTCAGAAAACCGTTTTTTTTTCACCTTTAAATTACTTTAAACAATGTTTAATATGCCAAATTCGAGTTTGAAAATACCTTGCTATATCCTTGATGAGTTAAAGGGAAAGTCCACCCTGAGTTTATAATAACAATGTTAAAGAACGTTAATTGCAATTGTGACTTACTTTTTATTTCATTTTGATTGGTTTCGGTAATCGTATAAACCGGAGATTTTTTCATAACGCGCCTGCCGTCATGCGAGCCGCCCTTTTGCTCTGGAATATCGGTACATCCGGGATACTGTGACGTAGTGGCTGCACTACCGTTACCAAGCCGGCCGGCCGGGTACCCGGCTGGGTACCCGGCCGGCCCCGCGGCCTGAGCTGTGCGAGTGCAGTGAACCATTGTCCGACATGCAACACACACGAGAACGTGGCAGTGTTGTTCCTTGACGCACGTCTGTTTTCCATATTCCTGGCAAATTTTTGCCTGACTACTAAAGCAAAACTCGGTCGTGCTGTAGTACAGCAACATCATGACGATTTAGCAAGCTTTTGGCTGCTCAAATAAACCGAATTCTCAAAAAGGTCTCAGCTTCTTCCAAATTCCCAATCCCCCAAACGACCAAATATTTGTAAGAAATGGCTGAATGATATAAAAACGCGAAGCTCGACTTCAAACCAGATTGCTTCGAGGAAAATCGGCAGGCAGTTCTCCTGGGGTAGGCTAAGAATCTTCGAGATGGTGCAGTGCCTAACATATTTTCTTTCCGACCAGAACAGACTTTGTGCTCTTCTAAAAAAAACTACGTAAAACTACGATAAATTCCAGCACGTCAAGTCGAAATAAACATCAGCCTTTACGCATACACGCAATAGTCGGGCGCCTTATAAAACATACGTATTCATATCATATGCAGTAAGATGCATCTAGGTGTGATACCAGTGCATACCGCACGTAGCCAACCATGGGTTTCCATGGAGGTGCAGACACTACGTCATAATCTCCCGGATGTCGCGGGAATTTCGAACAGTATGGGTGCCCTTTGTACTGCTGAATGGCAAGAAATCATCAATATAAAGGGCGCGTGTGTCGTTCTCCATAACAAAGAAATCCAACTCTCGGTGCAGTCTGTATGTTAGTGCATGGAGGAAGGATGGTTAGTGTATGTTCTTTTAGTTTGGAAAAACGGCACTAAAAGTTAGCGAAATTCGTGGTCATTCCATTCATGTATTAATCTATTCGAAACCCACGACGGAATGCACACACAAGCAAAATCCGATAGAATCCGAACTTGAATCAAATCGTTTCTTATGACTTTCTCTTCAAAACCAAATGTACAAAATTTATTTGAAAAATGTATTATTCTCCCCATAATTAATACGTACCTCCATGCTCTCCCTTGGTCAAGAAGTGTTATTTTCCATGATTTTGCTGTTCCTGATGGCTTTGGTGGGGTATTAAAGTATTTTTTGTCCATACACATTAACAAAAACACAATCAGCAATCAACATAAATAAAATTAAAAACTACTTTAATTTTAATACTAATAATACTATAGGCCTACCTTCTTTCCAATTCCGTTGTGTTCGCGTAGCATTCGTAACCCGGAAGTACCCAATGCTATCACAGCGCCCTCTGTATCGGCGTCCGAACATCTTCCTATTGCGAGAGGGCGCTATTTCGCGATATTTCAACTTTTATGAAATAGAACCCACTGTTGATCTCCAATTGGATGAAGCCTACACTCGACTCTCACGCGAACAACGCGAACGTTCGTTTGCAAACTACGCGAACAATTTTCCATTGCATGCATTGGATGTGCACACAAAATTGGCGAACGTTGGCATTGTTCGCGTGAGTGGAACGCTGGGCTGATGAGTTCGGGCGGGAGTCTCAGTTTTTGTGACACTACTGAAAATGATAGTTTGAATCTTAATCTGTCAAATTCTTTTTAATTTTTGGCAGGTTAGCCGTTTAGAATGTTTGCTAATTGTCCCCAGAGAGTAGCCCTGAAAATGTGGGTTTTCCTAAACTGGCTAGCTGCCATTTTTCATACAGCATCCCTCCACTTGCCAAGCCAAATAGGACCAATTTTAAAGCCCAAATTTATCAAGTCTTCACAAAAGTTGAAGCACAGAACCCCCAGGTTATAATAGATGATCATAATTACACAATCTATCAATTGCATGACCCCAAAAAATGTTGTGGGCTTACAATTTATGCTAATCAGTTTGGCGCAGCCATTTTGGCCTATTTAGTGTGGTGCATCCTATAGTTAATTATACATCCGTGTTCTCCTAGTCAAAAGAACATAACACTACAGAAATCTTTCCTCCAAAATAACTGATCAATAATGTTTTGAAGAAAACGTTGCTGAGAAAGTAATTCCACTAACGAGGTATTTAATACGGAAATCAACAAAAACATGAAGCCTCCTCCCAGATAATGTACAAATATTTGTAAATAAAAATGAACTGGCCTATGTTTTGTACCCCTCCACAATGATGTGCTTCCGGTAAATGATAATGCTTTAGCTCAGCAATATAACATTGGGGTTAGAAATTAAGGCCAACATTTTGCAATGACTCCCTAGTAATGCTACAAAAAACCTGAAAATGTATAGTCGAACCCTGATAATAAGAGCACTGTTAATACAACATCCTGCTTATAACAAGGAAGAAAATAGGTCCCGAGTCTTTGTTTTTCTTTGTTTTCCATTTCTGATAATACAAGGTACCTGTTATAACAAGGTAAAGTCTGGGCCTTGTTATAAAGGTGTTTGACTGTATAGTAAATATGAAAATAACACTGCCCTATATCCGTATTACGCAAATCATACCGTTATCCCCATTAATTACATTAAGAATAGAGCAATGACATTAGTATAGAGCCCCACGGAGGGCCTGTTTGTTTCACACGAATCCGGATCGCGATCAGTGATCCAGCACTGGTTCGCTCCATCCACTAGGCAGAATGTTTATATACTCCAATCGGATAGGTTCAATATGGGCTCAGGGGATATCGCAATATGAGCAAGGACGGCTTCGGGGGGGGGGGGGGGGGGGGGGGGGGGGGGGGGGGGGGGGTCACGCCCCTACCAGTCTTTGTAGTAAATAATGCACCTGTTTTCACATGTTGTCGTAAACCTCATAGCATATTGAAGCTAATTAAGTAAAGCAGTCAAGCCCGCCGCATGAAATTCACGTAGGTTAACCAGTCCCATACATGTACTACGATCACTTCAAGGCGGTCCACACATGTTAGTTTTGTTTACATTTCACGCTATTTGGTCACGTGGTGAACAAGGTCTGTACAGCATGTGCTCTTTGTTTGTGTCTAAACCGCCCTATATTCGTCTTTTGCATAAATTTGGTTAAGGTCACACAATTCAAATGGGATCTGACCTAGTACTGCGAAGTCACTCCTAAACCAAGTTTTATGCAAAACACGATGCGTGCGCATACCGCCGGGCACATTCCAAGGTAGATGTGAACACCTGATGTCAGAGGGCACATCTTCTATAGACAGCGGCAAAAACTGTTGCGGAACCCTGCCACTGTGCCCATTAGTTATTTCAGAAAATTTAGGTGCTGAACAAACAATTAAATGGCGCCACAACTGTCATACCACCAGGCAGCACTAGTCTTTTTGCAACCCCGTCCTCTGCCTTCCGAAAAAAAGGTGTTTTAGAGCTGTCAGTTATTGTGATTTTGTTTAGGCTGATGACAACCTGTGGTTTCTTTGCATTTTCTATTGTGTTGCCGTAGACATTTTTATGTGCTGTTTGGAAAAACTCGACTGAATGTTTGGATGCTTTCAATTAAAAATGGGTAATCTTCAGTATGAAAGTATCTTTCGCCAAAAAGGAATGCTACATGACAAGTTTCGCTGTGAGTGGTGCCAGTATTATGGAATAATCTGCCTGAACAAATGAGAACCATAAACTCCTTAAGTACATTTAAATCGGATCTACGTAAAGCCATCTATCAGTGATATTTCTGCCATTTACGCTGATCTGCGGAGTTATAAACTTGGTTGCCAAAATACTTTGGAGCCGGATGGGAATTTCCCTTCGTTTTTCACCCTAAAAGGTTTTTTTCGCGGGTTTTTCGCCCATCCCGTAAATCAGCAATAGGCTTCTACTGAACTGAAAGTTAAAAAGTTAACCGAAAATAGATTTATTTGTGTAAACATTATTGTATTTGTTTAAATATTTTGTATGAATGTGTAAATATTCAGTTTTAACTAATAATATGCAGGGCCCCAATGGAAACCAGTTTTAAACTGTTTGGGCACACCCTGGGTAAAGAAATGTAATAAATAAATAAATAAATGATATTCGGTCAATCTAATTTTGGGTCACTGCAAACGCTGCACGGTCAAACCTGTGTAAAGTGGCCATGCACGGGACGAAAGAAAACAGGGGTCACAATGGACAGGTGGCCTCATTGTTAAGGGTCGGTACATCACGGGCTGGCCAGATTATGCAAGTGGCCGCTTTACCAATTTCATTTTAACCACACATAGTATGTGGGGGGAAAACAATGACATTGTTCACCAATTTAATTTTAAATCTATCTTTAAATCGGTTCTTGTATGGGTCTGGCCATTCTTTCCTCCTGTGCTAATGTCTTCAGTCGTCTTACAGCTTACAATATTCACTGTGAGGAAATTGAGCTCTCATACTTGACTCAATTATTGTAAGAGTGAATGAAAAAGAAACCTGCATCTCTGCGCTAACATGTAATAGTCCGAGAAATAACCAAACACTCAGAGTACCTCAAGAGGATGGGTATACCAATTTCTAAAATATAATAATAATAATAATTACAGAGAATATATAAGGCGCACAGTATCTGGCGAACCATTCAAAGGCGCCGGTCACTTGTAAATCACTGTCTGTCAAATGAAAGATTGGAGAGATGAGTCTTAAGATCGCGTTTGAATGATGACATATCAGTTGCATCTCTTAACTCGTTCCAGAGACGCGGTGCACAGCTGGAAAAGGCCCGGTCCCCGTAGCTTGCCAGGCGAGTTATGGGAACAGAGAGTATCTGTGATGAAGAAGATCTGAGGCCTGGTCGCAGGTTGCGGAGTTGTAACATGTCTCGTATGTAAGATGGAGCTAATCCGTGAAGGGCTTTGAATGTAAGAAGCAGGATTTTGAATTGTATTCTGTATTTAACAGGAAGCCAATGAAGATTGTATAATATAGGTGTTATATGCTCGGATGATCTTGTTCTGGTGAGTAAGTGGGCAGACGCATTTTGGACTTTCTGAAGGCGCTTTAATGATTGCTGAGGTAGTCCTGTAAGTAAACTGTGGCAGAAGTCTGGTCTTGATTACTACATAATACATGTTGTAATCTACTGTCTCACGGTGTAGTCAACGATGTAGATCTTGACGTTTCGATTGCACACTGCTAGTCTTCATCGTACCCATCTGTTTCCCTGCTCTATGATTCTACGTACCCATAATGATCTTGATACAACAGGCGCATGCAAAAAAGTGTCCATCGAGCGGTCCATAATATCGATCGCCGCACGTAAAACATCGGCGTGCTTTGCATGCAGTTGCAGCTGAAGCGTGAAAAACTTGATGGGCGAGTTATCCAATATTCGAATGTTCAGTCAAACCCAGTTTCGAATAATCGAATACTGAATTATTCGAAAATGAACAGCCCTACCAGAGCCGAAAGAGTTTGATCACCTCTCAATGTCTGTTCTCCAAAGTCTGTTCACTGGTGTCCGACTGTCCGAGTTGCTTCTTATCATAACGCCACACAGTGTCAACTCCTTCATCGATGGATTCGACTGGTACCCAGTCAGGGAAGGGGAACCGACAGGCTACAACCACGCCGTCCTCTTGTAGTTCCTCTTCTAACTTCTTCTGCAACTTTGGCATCTGGATTCCACACCAAAAAAACAAAACAGCATTTTTATGAATTTCTTAGCTTTTTGCCTCCTTTGCGGGGGGGTGTCACGCCTTTAACCCTAACCCTGCCATACGCAGCACAGTGCATCTGTGGTGACAGCTCCACTTTGCTGGACTCTCTACACAAGTCAATGTGACAAAGTATGCAATCTGATGCGTCTGGCGGGGTTTCTAGCCAAAATACCCTGGAGGGTTAGGGTTGAACTTTTTTTTTACCCTAAAATGCAAACAAAAAGTGGGCCTGTTCTAAGACTGTTAGCATAAAAACTAATAAACCAACAACTGACCCATTTCATTGTGTAATTTGCTTTTGCAAAATAATTTCATTCTCCTATCCCCTATGGGCTCCAAGCACAACTACCCCCTCAGCGGAAAGAAAAGGCGAGTTGGGGGGGGGGTCAATATCGATGCCATCTTACCCGACTTCAATTTAAGTGTCTGGTTCCCACTGTGATATTCTTATTGAAAACGCAATTATCGAGAGTCAGCGAACAGACAAAGCAATCCCACTGGTATACGAGTATCAAACGAACGAGGAGCACGGTGCGGATATCAACGACGTACTGCCCATGGAAGTGCGGTTGCTATGTGGACAGCGCCCTCATTCGACGGCACACGGAGCCCATATCACAGGGTAGAACGAGTAAGAGTAAGCAATAAGAGTACGCAGTAAGAGCACTGCATACTACAGTTGTAGCTTTAGGTGAGGTTTAGGGTTAACCCTAACCCTGCCAAATCCAACAAAATCCAACAATGGTAAAAAACTGTTGTAATTTGTTGGATTTAGCAGTCAACACAAACTACATGGAGTGTTGGATATTGCTGTATTTAGCAGGGTGGAAGCTAAAATATACCTGTTGGATTTTATCGTATTTAGGAGGGTGGAGGAAGACTTCTAGTAAAATTTCAGTTGGATTTTGTTAGATTTGAGAGGGCTTAGGCAAACAAATACGTACTGTATTTTCAGCACAGTAGCTGCAAAATGCCACGGCTGGTGTGTAGGTGGTACCATGGTGGTACACTGCAGAATCCAACCAAATTTGCTGTTGGATTTTGTTGTATTTATCAGGCTTCTCATTTCAGTTTTGTTGGAAATTGTTAGATTTAGCAGGGCCATGTGAAAAAAACCGGGGGAGCTCTTTCATACGTTATTTCAGGGAAAGCCCTTTAGAGGGAGAGGACAGGAGTACTGTGTGGCCAATTTGACCCCTGTAACTTGTGTGATGCCACTCACTCACACCTTCTCTTATTGTAAAGCCTTAAATGCGTTCAAACGGTCATAACTTTGGAAACACACACGGCATGTCATCAATATTTTGAGGGAGGGAGGCGGGGCGGCAGGGAGGCGGGGCGGCAGGGAGGGGGGAGGAATTCTTACCATTGATGGCACTCCAAATACAACAGCGCTGTCATAGCGAGACAGATCCACTTTCCACAGATCTCGCCTGTGGAACCTTGCCTTCAGCTGCAATCCTTGTAGCCTGGCAGTCAGTCTAGAGTACCACACCAGCCACGGATTCAGCTCATACCCAGTAGCCTGGAAACCATGCCTAGCTGCCTCAATAACCTGAGACCAAAAAAATAATACAAAAGTTGGAATCACAGACGAATGACCAAACAGTCACGAGTTGGACATTCTATAAAAAGGACGGAAAGATTTTACTTTAATACCCCCCCACCAAAATCGGTCATGAACAGCAAAATCTTGGAAAATAACCAACCCTCATTGATTACAACTGTCTAAACATGTGGCACAACCTGTTATTTCAAGATTTATGTCAGCAAAATCTGTAAAAAAATGAGGAAGAAATCAACATGTATGTGCACACTTTGAGTGACTTTACATGGTGCCAAGAACTTCTAACACAGAAAAACAAACTTTCTTCCCCTATATTGCACTAAAATGTCCCAACAAAATTCAAAAAATTAAAGGTTGTGCTAAGTATTTCTACAATTTTCAGTTGATTTGGTGTTCCTGACCGATTTCAGTGGGGGTATTAAAGTAAAATCTTTCCAAAAGGACTTACAATCCTCCCATCTCCGCTGCCCAAATCAACCAAGGCCCCGCCCCTCTTCCCTGCTGACTGCAGCATCTTGAAGACGTTATGCACCTGTCTTGATGTGGCAGGCACATATGGTAAGCTGATCTTGCGGAAGGCTGGTAGGACAAACGGTGTTGCAACTGCGTATATCCCAGCGATAACAGTTCCGGATATGCCTATGGCAATAAGTCCACCTTTAAGCCGTCGCTTTGAATGGGGGTTAATGTTGGCCTCAACCTGAAATGAGAAGCGGTGGGCACTTCTTAATAATAATAATGATGCAATGCTTATAAAACTTTACTTTCTATATAGGTTCGAAGAGGCCAACATTTCACACAAAAAGAGCTCAGCTATTATCAGGTTTGGACCTGCTATATACGGACAAAACCACAGCCATAACCAGTGTTGTAACCAAGCCATTTTTTCTCAAGTCAAGTCGAGTCACAAGTCAATTTTTTCCAAGTCAAGTCAAGTCACAAGTCAATTTTTTTCCAAGTCAAGTCAAGTCCCAAGTCAATTTTTTTCAAGTCAAGTACCAAGTCTCAAGTCAATTGTTGCACATAGTAAATTCAAATTCCAATGAGAAATGACTACGCATAGGCCGGCACACATGCACTGTACAAAATCAACCTGGCATGCCGTCTTGACGATTCTCCATGCAATCGTCTAGTGCTGCAGCCCCGCATACGTACATGTACTGGACACCCAGCTCGCTATGCGCCCAGGATTGGCATTTTTTTCAACTGATATGTGCGTACGCTCAAAAGTTGTTTGTTTTAACAAAAGTGTAACTTAATGTCAGCAAGTCAAATTTATTCGAGTCAGGTCGAGTCACAAGACATGTTCTTACAAGTCAAGTTAGGCAGATTCAGGAAAATTTCAAGTTGCTTCAATCCTTTTAAATATTATATCACTGGAAAGAGTAAAAGATTAGAAATAAAATGAGGGGTCAATGGTCATGAAAGGTTAACCCTGTGCAAAGTTATGGATTTTTGTTGATTAAAATTTTGGGTCATTTTGGAGGCCAATTTTAGTTAAAAAGTTGTGACCATATTGCCAATTGCTACATTTTTAAATTGAAAATGTGAGCCTCATTTATTTCATATCAATTTGTTATCAATATAAATATAATTGTAGGAGTCATTTAAAATAGTAACAATTAACAAACACCAATTATTTGCCAATAAATGATCAAAAACTAAATAAAAACAAATTATAAGCCGGTCACAGTGCTGACAGAAGATTGGGTACCGCAAATAGCGCCGCCAACGCCGGTTCACGTGAATCTGCCTAGTCAAGTCAAGTCCCAAGTCATTTTATTTCCAAGTCAAGTCAAGTCTCAAGTCAAAAACATTGCGACTCAAGTCTGACTCGAGTCCGAGTCAGCAAGTCAAGTCAACAAGACTGGCCATAACACAGAAAGAATAATTATAACGAGCCATATTGTTCGGAAAAATCCTGCAGATGGTCAGAAAATGTCCGATATCCGACCGCAACTTGTATGTGAACACTTTCAGTGACCGTACACTGTGCCAAGAACTATTGGGTCATACTAATCACCGTCAACACGCACAGACACAGTCAACACACCGTCAACACACCGTCAACACCTCCAAAACACATTCTAAATTAACAAAAGAGGCATAGAAATCTATTGCCTAGGCTAAATTAAAATTTCTGTCGGTTAAAAGTCACATTTCATTTATGAAAATGGAATTTTTTTCACACGAAAAAATTAACTCTAACGTTATGCAGCACCGCCGTTGGCCGCCATCTTGCCTTCGCACGTGCTGCACGCCCGCGACATGGCTGATTGAGGCACGGCTGCCGATTTCGGAGCTGCATGGAGCGGTCCGTTTTCTTGAAGAAAGAAATCGCATTTTCAGACATTTAACCTCCCATTTTTAAGCCCAAATCTCGTGTTGTCCTATACTTTACGGGTTTGTACCGCATTTGTCAGTTAAGAATGTGTTTTGGAGGTGTTGACGGTGTACGTGCACTGTATATATCTCCGAGGACAAGAGAAGAAAGGAAACACAAAGAAACCTTTCAGTCCTCGAACGTAGAGTCTTTTGTTGAAATCGGTCCTCGAACGTAAGGATACGTGCTTAGTCTATGGGGGTTGGTTATATTAAAGGAACAATAGGAAACACAAAGCATTGTCCTCGGACGTATTGGGGAAGTACGACTGAGTTTGTATATGCCTGCAATCGTGGACCTAGGACAAAAGAATTCGAGCGTAGACAAAGCGGTCCACGTTTGACCTAACGTCCACGATTGAAAATCGTGTACAAAACCAATGGGAGGCCTTCCGAAAAAGTTAGAGTATAAACAAAAGAGGAACAATGGGAGGTCCACGATTGCACCCGTTTACATGACTGTATGTGTGTGTTGACGGTGTGTTGACGGTGTGTTGACGGTGTGTTGACGGTGTGTTGACGGTGTGTTGACGGTGTGTTGACGGTGTGTTGACGGTGTGTTGACGGTGTGTTGACGGTGTGTTGACGGTGTGTTGACGGTGTGTTGACGGTGTGTTGACGGTGTGTTGATGGTGTGTTGATGGTGTTTTGCGTGTTGACGGTGATTAGTATGACCGGAACTATTAACACAGTATAAAGCACAAACTTGCTTCCCCTATATTACATGTATTCCGGAGGTCATAGGTTCAAATCCCACTCCTGTCTGTTTTCTTTGTTCACTTTGAAAACATATATTTGTTTAAAAGATTTTTCTGTTTCTGGCCCATTTTGGTGGGCCAGGGTATCAAAGTAAAATCTTTTCAAAATTTCATTCCGTTAAATACTTTTAGTACCAATATATAGTACTATTAAGGCAATTGTGTAGTTAGTGTAGGGCCCTGTTCCCTACAAAAATCCACTTTTAGGTTATTGGAATTGCCAAACTAGTTAGCGACATTACAAACCAACAGGTATGCCGTAGATAAAGGGCAGGGTTTTAGTTTTGAGGGAAATTTTGGGGTAAAGCGGCGATGAGGACGACAAAACGCAACGCGAAAATTAAGATGGCGATCATCGCGACGCACAGTAAACACGCAAAACCACATTCATTCGCATAGCAACTGCAGTAAAGCGCGTGCCGTAAGAAAAAATTGTATTTTCTACCGAAATAAACTGTTCGAAATTACAAAAAACAATGTCATTGTCAATAGAATTAAGAGAAGTCTGCTTTTAGGTTGAAAAAGTCATTTTGGAATGAGAAAAAATACCCTTGACTCTAATTTCATCAAAACTAAAGAGGGGCACTACACTACACAATCGCCACTATTAAAGTAGGCCTACTATTTTAGTAGTGACGTTCGGTCATACTAATCACCGTCAACACGCAAAACACCGTCAACACACCGTCAACACACCCAAAACACCACATAAACACATTCTTAACTGACGAATGCGGTACAAAACCGTAAAGTATGGGTCAACACGAGATTTGGGCTTAAAAATAATAGGTTAAACATCTGAAAATGCGATTTCTTTCTTCAAGAAAACGGACCTCTCCATGCAGATCCGAAATGGGCAGCCGTGCCTCACTTAGCCATGTCGCGGGCGCGCGGCGCACACGTGCGAAGGCAAGATGGCGGCCAACGGCCGTGCTGCTTAGAGATAATTTTTCCGCGTGAAAAAATTATATTTTCATAAATGAAATGTGACTTTTAACCGACAGAAATTCTAATTTAGCCTAGGCATTACATTTCTATACCTCTTCTGTTAATTTAGAATGTGTTTTGGGTGTGTTTTGGGTGTGTTGACGGTGCGTTGACGGTGTTTGTGCGTGTTGACGGTGATTAGTAGTATGACCCGTGACGTTAGTTTAAAATAAAAGTAAAAACAAACCAACCATGTCAACTGAACTGGTCAAACGTCCAAGGGATATATGCCGGCCGCTTTCAGTCGCAGCGTGATCGGAATCAATATGAAATGAATCACTAGCCTTCAGGCTCGATAGAACCATGGAGGTATTAAAAAGAATACCTCCAAAGACTAATCCTAACTCCTTTTTTTGTACAACCATACCTCCATGGTTCAACTCATGGGCGCCGCCATTTGTAATAACCTTTACAATGCAAAACCACCTGAGGGCGCTATTGTGTTTCTTCAATCCGTCTGTTTTTAGGCCGTCTGCTAGCGTATAGCTGCCGCAACTGAATTATTTTGTTTTTAGTCCCTCGCTGCAAAAATGTTTCTGCTTATTAAATCGAGCAAAGAATGCACTTCAATCCAGCAGTCATTTAAAAATGACTCTGGGGAAGAAGGGCGGTGAAACAAGAAAGTTTGTACCGGTTAGTCGGCCAATAAAGTCGTTGGTTCTGTACGTGCATGAGGCCGGGTGGTAATGTCGCATCAGGCAATAAGGAAGGAACTTTATCATGGGGCAATGACATCAAACACACGGACTATATAGGTCCAACATGAAGTATGTAGTAATAATAATAATAATAATAATAATTTAACATTTATAGTGCGCCTTTTGCATACAAATGATCAAAAGCGCATTACAGAATCAAAATTAAAAGTAACTACTTTAAAATAAAACAAAAAGACAGAGGGATTTATATATAAAATTGTGTCACCGCGCCAGTGCCCAAACCGCAGTATGGGGATACGTCTGTCCCGCCAACAGGGAGAATATATTACTTAAGCCTAACCCTGCTGACATCGGTGATGTCTCGACCTTTCCCGGAGACAGACGCCTCTAACCCTACCTACGTCATTAAGCATCTAACTACTCGACACGGAGACACTAAAATTACGAGTAAGAAACACTAAAAACCATTTAAAAAAACACATTAATTTACAAATGCTACATTAAAAAGAAAGGTTTTAAGTTTACATTTAAAAGGGTCAAGTCTGTGTTCACTACGTATGTGCCATGGCAAAGCATTCCATAGCTTAGGGGCTGCTTTTGCAAAGGCCCCTGTCGCCAAGTGTGGGTAACATTTTACCGCTAGGATAATCCAAAAAGGGTCCGTTGTTCGCTGACCTGAGATGGTATCTGGATTCTTTCCTAACGGTAACGAGATCCTGTAAGTATCTTGGAGAGAGACCGTGAATTGCTTTAAATGTTAATAAAATGATTTTAAAATTAATCCTGTATAAAACAGGTAACCAGTGCAATTTATGTAATATTTGTGTTATGTACATGAACCTGTAGCCTATGTGTTAGTAATAAGTCTAGCACCGGTATGTTTTTCTTCAATTTCAAATCGGGACCAATGACCTGCACACATCGAAAGGTTGCCAATTGCGTTGCCAAACAATGATTGTCCAGTTCTATCAGATGCCATTAGAAATATTTTAAATTTCGCATGGGAAAATGTATATATGCTATTTAGCATAGAGACTGTATTTAAAATTTTGTTTAAATGCTATACGGTCTGAGTCAAATTTTGAAACTATCTCACACTGTTTATGAATTTCTGTCAGAGGTCACCTTTTCAAGTGAGATATTTATATTGATACACACTTGTCTTGATATTTAGTTTTGACCATATCTGAAGCTTCTGTACGACGACAGGACAACAAATGCGCCTAAAACAAACAACGAAACTAAAAGCTTCTCGTCAAGGGATTGGACCACTTTAATTGGCAAACTAAAACAACGTACTGTGAATAGTAAATCAACCAAACTATGTGAAGTATAAGCATGTACACAGCATGTACACACCATTTTGGCTCAATTGTTCTGGTAATTCAGCTTAAAGGTAGTGTACACGATTGGTAATCCTAGTTCTAATACTAAGCTAGACTGTAAGTTAATATCAATCTCAATCATCCTGTGAAATGATGGCACCAGGTGTGCTGTCGTTTTCAAGAAAAGTTGAAATTTATATCGTTTTCCAACGATTGTTCGGCCGAAGAATCGTTGGAAATAGTCTAGTTCCCCAACCTGATAATTCCCTGACATCTATAAGTTGCTCCGTTTTGTCTAAAGTATGGTCAGGGAACCAGACTAGAACAGAATTTTTCTCTCTACGCAGATTACGGTTTTTCCCAGCATCTATGCACATAAAACTTTAAACAGGTCAGTGATATAGCATTTGCTAGCACGCTATAAAATACTAACCGCCAAATTCACTTATTTTTGAAAATTACAACAAAAGCCAATCGTGTATACTACCCTTAAAGGAAACATGCTTCTCAAATTGACCGGATCACATTCTATTTTATAAATAAATTCATTTATATGTATTAAATGTGAATTAAAAGCCAAACTGGTTCAAGTGAAGTTTTAGTGTGATTATTTGCCGCTCAAAAATTGACCCCCCCCCCCCCCTTTTTGAAATTTGTTGAGACTCAAATTGAGGGCGCTGTTCGTGACGTACACCGAGGCACCGAAATTCATGGATCGACTCGATAGTCTGGACCCGGCCCGTATACACACACTAGGTCTACACGTGCAATTTCGTAAGTTGCAACAACTAACATCGAACTTACCCTGATTTTCTCCCTTTTAGCGAAGGTTCTTTGGGAATGGGCCGTTTAACTGCTTTCGCCTATATCTTACTCACATCTGGGAACTTTGTTGGGATGGCAGTGGACTTGAGCATATTTTTAATGGTCATACCATAGAGCAAGGAATACCAAAGGATTTGAAAATACCAGTATCGAAACACCACGGCTCAAAGTGGTCGCTACATAACGCTGAAAAGCTGCTGGGGCCGGACCACTTTGCTCTTGTCATCTTCACTTTCGCCGTCCAAATTCTCCGATATTTCGCATCAGTTGGAAATAAATGAAGGCTTACTCCATCCGTCGTTGTTTTGCTGCACCCAGCAGCCACACACCTTGTCGGCATGGCCGAAGAACACTATATTTTGCTTAGATTTTGGACGAAGAATTTTCGCCGTACAATGTACACACAATGCATACCCGTGATGAATGGGTAATGTGCCTCGATCTACGTCACATACTTATGTTAATGAGGGTCCCACTCAGGAAGCGGAGTAGCTTGGACAAACATTTTCAAAAATTGTTTTCTCATATTTAATCTGGGAAATAATTGTCTCTGGACACAAAATATCATTGTCAAGATAATACTTTATTGTTTTAAGCAGGAATAATGCAATATAAATCCTAAATCATGTTTCCTTTAAGGCATGCAGGGTCTTTATAATCCAAAATTTACATGGCAGTAAATGTTTTCAAATCAAACTGAGCTGAATCGAAACCATGATGTTGTTTACTTACTTGCAAAGTACAAGCTTTTGACAGTGTCAGTCACAATTAACTTTTTTTCCGTGAATGAACTTGAAGTTGTGTTCCCGGCGGTTCTTTCCAGAATGATTCATATATTTCCATTTCCTCGTCGAACGTATTAATAGTAAAATTTATAGCCCCGCGGAGGCAATACATCAACACTTTCCTCCAGATTTAGCAATAAAATATTCCTCGATGGTTTTATTGTGGGAAAACCGTTAAGGGAGCCATTTGTATCCATGCAGCTCATTTCATGAAAACGACTACTTCGTGAAACCAAAAAAAGTAACTCCAACACGAAAAAGGAATGGGGTACCATGATTTTTCTAGAAACATTTGTACTCCGTAAATCACACACGTACGCATATACTTGTTTTCCGTATTTGTCTTGAATGCATTTTGTGTTTTAGTCAGGGAAAAACCAAGTGAAATGGCGCCATCAATGTCGATAAGTTTAATCGGCGAGCCCTCTATGGGTGCGCCACTGGGCACTTCCCTACATTTCCACCCCACCCACCCGCCCCATACACAATTTCCTGCAATTCCACGATCCTGAAATATGGTAAATATTGATTTTCCGTTACACTGAACTCTTTTAAAGCCCATTCATAATTTTCGATGGCATAACTGCATTGGAACTCACTGCCAGTCCGTTGGTACGATTTAAGTTTACACAAACTCGACGTATTATGTACAGCATTAGTCGTGTTCAATACTTCCCTTGTGTAAACACTGTATATTTTAACTCCCTCTCGGCGCCACCCCCCCCCCCCCCCCCCCCCCAAAAAAAAGAAAAACCCGTGCCTTTTCACCATGTCAAGTTTAGCTAGATTGTTACAGCACAACGCATGATCATGCTACAACAATGTAGCGAAACTGCATACAATAATTCCTTGAAGTTGACCATTATTCAGAAGCAATGAACTGTTAAGTATAAATGGGTTGGTCTATCCGTGACGTCAATGACTACTTCACTAATTCTATGACTTCCTACCCTTTTCGAAATCATGCCAAACCATCCCACAGTCATTTTTACCTTATCTTTATGTGCTTCAATGTTTTTGCCTATTAAAAGGAAACAAACCCAATTGGACGCCAGTTTTGAAAAGTTTAGATTGAGGAAATGGCCACTTATGTTCAACTTTTAAAAAGTTTCTGAACTTAGTTTCTGTCGGAATGTGACGAGAGTATTCTTGGAAGTTACGTATTTGAGGTTTGTTTTTTTGTTTTGCTCTTTGTTGTTGTAAAGTTTGGGTTTGTGTGGCTTTGCGGGGGTCAAGGCCAGATCCAAAACACAATTTTGCGGGGCCAAAAGAAATGTTCACCGAAAAAGGGGGGGTCCAAAAAACGTGCCGAAATCACAGATAAAACGGAGGGCTTTTGCTTCCCTTTCTTTTACTTTGTTTTATTTTGTATGTAGGTGTACGCAGTGGCTGCCTTTTTGCGACGTCAGTGGGAGTGAATCAAAATGCCTCAAATGTTTTCAAATCTTAATTCCAATCGGTTTGTGTTTTATTTCTGTAGGCCTATAGATGTTTCTTTCATAAATCAGTCTTGATCCCCTCAACATTTCATATATTTTCATCCCATGAGTTTCTGTCAGGGGAGGGGTGGTTTGGGGCGTAACATTTTGTTACATTCCCCAGCCCTAACAAAAGTATGAGGACAGCCAGGTTGGCGCAGTGGTTTGTCTCCGCCTTTCATCGCTGTGGCCCGGGTTCGATTCCTGCCCTGGTCCACATGTGGATTGGGTTTTCAATCCCTACCTGATTTCGTGGGTTTTCCCCAGAATATTCTTCTGGGGTTTTCCCTCCCACCTCTAAAACTGTACCGTCTTCTCTCTACAGGTTTCTTCAGGCTTTCGAGCTACAGTGCCTAGGGCACTTTTGAGGAATCCTTGGTTTCATTACCAGACAGAATTAAATAATAAAATAAAACCAAACCAAACCAAACCAATGTTGTTATCTTCACCGAAATCACGCGACAATGTGCATTTTAAGGTTTGGAATTCTAAATGACGTCGGTGGCGGCGAATTTTATGCTGCATTCTGAGCCAGTGTGCACAACAGCATCTGTCGTTTAATTCTCAATTATTACCGGTAGTTTACAATTGTGTGTTTATTTATTTATTTTTTGTTTTTGGCAGGGCCACCTGTTGGGCAGGGATGACGCCATTGGCCGCTGTTTGTGCAGTTTCAATCCATTGTTGGATTATTGTGTATGCCATGCTTGACTGCATAAACACATTGTAGCGGTTCGATTTGGCTGCCAGAACCGCTGCAACTCCCCGACGTCTTCCGTAAAATACCGTGCTCAAGGGGTTAACGCCAAATGGTGGTGAACAACCTATCCTATTCAACAGATTATTTTGTTCCTTATTCACCTATTTTACAGAAACATGTGTGACAAAAGTCCGTCGTTATATAAATGCTTGGCTATAAAAAGTTGTACTTGAGTCTGTTCGAAGTGTGAAATTTATGACAGCTTTTACTCGAAAAAGGTCAACTTTAAGGATGCCCTTTCTCAAAAGGATGCACGAGAGATTTCGTCATTCTGCTCCGTTGACGTGTGCAGACGCATGTTTCTTGTGCGAGTTGCCGGCAATGATGGTATCGTTTTGTATAACAGTCCACGCGGGGCTCGCACGTACACATTTCTATTGCTCTTTCAAAAATATTTGGGGGTTATCCTCTACGGGATTGCCGCCCATGGACGAAGTTAATTCTTAGAAAGAATTCAGTGTCAAGACGGCCGGAGTTTTATATATTAGTACCGTACGTGATGTATCAAGTTTACCCTTTCAGCTACTCGCCGTGCCGACGAAAGGTCAGACCTCATTCATAAAAAGAAGTATAGGTCAATACTCACAAATAAATGTTTTATGTTTAAAATTAAACGGGGTTGACTACAAACTTTCAGAGAGCAGCGTTTCTTCCGGGGGGAGGCGGGGTACCAGGAAAAAAATTGAGATTTCCCACTGTTGGAAATTCGTAGCAAGTATCCCCCCCCCCCCCACCCCTTTGCCGGATATTCTACTGGCTTTATTTTTCTTCACTCGGCATTATTTTTTTCATGGGGGGATTGGACCCCCCCCCCCCCCCACCCCCCCCCCCCCCTCCACCCCCCCCCCCCCCGGTCGCTATACGTCCAGTGGCCGGGTGGCGTATCAAGTTTGTTAGTCCGGGGTTGGGAAAATTGCAGATAAATTGTAAAAGTTGACCCGTCCCCACTTTTGTCTTATATTTTTGTTCGCACGGAAACAAATATGTAAGCGGATGAGGGTGTTAAGTATCAGTTGGAGGCGGTGCATTTTGCATTTCTTGAAAAAAGGGCAATATATCGCCACGGAGTCCCCCCCCCCCCTCCCCCTCCCCTCCCCCTCCCCCTCCCCCTCCCCCTCCCCCGCTAGATACGCCACAGGCTACACCACTGCTTCGAAATGAATGCTATACATATTGCCCTTTACAAAATACACAAAGTTCCACACTCGGAAATGAAATAACAAAGACGTTATCTTCATGAATTAAGTAAGGTTAACCATGACACTGTTAACTAACGACTTCCTTCTTCGAATTGCTATTATTCACACTTCGGGGTATATATATATATATACACACTTGCGCATATGTAAATATGTAACGTGATTTATTCACTGAAAATGCTGACCCTTGTTCACATGAAATGTCACGCAAAATTATTTCCGACCCACCTGTCTGTTTGAATTGAAAAGAGGCTTTCATTCGTACAAACTCATTCCTCAAGGCCAGCCGAAGTTTCGTATTTACCCTGAACATTAAATATTTTGAGTGTACTTGATACAGCAGGCTCGGCTGAACAATTTCATTTGTCTGGGTTAAGTTGCAGGCTGTCTAAACATTTCCGTGTATAGCTCAGTTTGACGCTGTCGGCCGCACTTGTTACCACGCCGGACTTGATCGCACAGCCGTTATCTGTTTGTATACCAGGTGAGTTACTGCATGGAGGAAGGATCCATGGTTACTGTAACATAACTTTATTTTGGCTGTTGGCTGTTGAGTTTTCCAGTGCATACCAGGGTCAGATGATAGCTTGGCAACATGTCAGCGTTTTGAATCGGTTGTTGAACTGTTTTTGTTAGACGTAAGCCGAGTACACTTATGGTGAGCGATCTTTGAGCCGTGTGCAGTTGCAGTAGGAAATTTGCATGAACTTGGAAATTGTTTTTGTCCTTTAATTGTTCCTTGAGCTGTTTTGTTTCTATTGTAAATTCTCAATATGTTAAATTGGTTCAGAGCTTTTTGGGATGAATTTGGGGTTCGTTTGCAGGACTGCGGTGTATGTAACTTTCGGCCGCAAAAGTTAAAAGTGTTCCACACTGAAACTTTAAGCCGAACTATGCATTATCTTAGGCTGTATCGCAAGGCAACGTACAGAAGATCCATGGCGTCGATCCCGGGGGGACGGGGGACACCTCCTCCCAATATTTTTGGGGGTGGGGACGGCTATGGCAATGCCCCACCCCCCCCCCCCCCAATAATTTCCCTCTTGCCATTGGCTTTACATGCACCAGTATGTACCATACACAAAGATCAGCACACATTTTTACGGAGTACAAAACGCGTAACAATCGTTGTTGCTTGTGTGCTTTTTCCTCCGTTCCCCAACCTTGACGAGAAATCGCCGCCGCTGAGAAGAGCGCTCTTTATTTTGTAACATAGTTTTCTCGCCTATAGGTACAGTCATCCTTTATGTTTCAATTATTTGCGTCGTTATTTCGTTTTGTCGGTCTGCTTGTCCCATGTTGTCTTTACGTGTTTGTCCTTGCTTTCTCGGTGTTTTTTTTATGAATAACCCATGCTTTTCCCCTTATATTTTATTTTACCGTGCATCAACTACGGGGACTTTGCTTTCAATGTGAGACCTCAACAGACTCTAATTTCTTGGTGATTCGATAGAAAAATAAACCATGAACTATCTTTATCTCTACTCCAGATATTCATCGTAGCACTTTCTTGGTTTGTGAGATTTGCCAAGATGGCGGGGATGCAGCCGACGTTTCACTGGGCCGACTACCTGATCTTCTCCTGCATGCTGGCAACGTCGGCGTCTATAGGCGTCTTCTACGCAGTCGCAAGCAGACGGCAAAATTCATCCGGAGAGTACATGCTGGCGAGCAGACAGGTAATTGGTTATTTTTGTTTATTGGACCGGGGCATGCAAACACAACCAGCGGGGAATTTAAAGGTTTATATACACGCAGAAATAAAAATAGGGGTGGTTACGTCTGCACTAGTAAGCAGAAGCGATCAAGGAATGTGGTTATAGTCCACGATTGTTGGACTACTGGTAACTTTACCCGAACACTGGATAGTTGACCACATCTCTAGTCGATTATCAGGTACCAACACAGGGCATGGTCGCGCTGGTTACAACAACAACACTGCTCATACTAAACTGTGACAATTGAAGTGCGGTCCAGTAACAGCATATAGAATCAACCAATGGTTATAACCAATATTCATTGATCGGACTTATTCCAGGTTGTAGGGGGTTCGAGTCCCGCCCGAGTACACGAGTGATTTTTAAAATTGTATTGTAAATTATGGTGTTTAACATTTTTGCTGAAACGATTTTTTTTTAATGGCCCAGTTTCGATAACGACCTACAAGTTACTTTTGATTTTGTTATACAAATTGAGGAAAAATAAAGTTACCAGTCTGCTTCCTATTCTTAAATATGCGCTAAATATGTTTACAGGTAGCATGTCTAATTCTGAGAACATTACTTCTGGCTGATCTTTGTAATGTTACAAGGTGCTTAAAGGACTACACCCCCATGCGCACCAACGTGCGCACAGAATTCTATGTATTAAAGGGACACCACCCTGAATTTCCTATAACATTTCCAACGCAATTAATCCCATAACGAATACCATAGTTTTCCTGTAACAAATTAAGAGTACTTTTGTGGACGTTCTATTAGGGATTCTTACAATAATATCCCAGTAGAAATCATGTAAGACTGTCCGATATCATATATTTTTGTATTTTGAATGAAAAAGAGGCATTTACTATGCTGTGCACTCTAGTCTTTATATCTACTTTGCGGGAAGATTGCTATCAATTAATAATGCAGGAATTACAGGAGCGGGATATCCGAAGTTTTGGCTCACCAATCATTTTCGCGTTGCAAATGCAATTAAATTATGTCTTGAATGACAATGGTATAAGAAACAAATTGCATTTTACAGCAAGTATTTGTGACCTAGAATCTTAAACCACAAAGCTGCGTAAGTCCGAAACGCACGAGGAAACAATTCGATAAATAACTTATAAACTGATACATAAATATCACATAGATCCTTGTTTGACTGGTACCGACCTGCCAACTACGTACACAACACCTGTCTTTGTGTTTGCAGTTTCTGAAAAACACCAACAAATTCCATCATTTCCGAAAAGGAATTTCCTTTTCACGTCTTGTCAATAACTTTCTATGCCCGAACAATGGTACACGTACGCGAACCCGGCGGGAAAAGTGCATTTCTTTGTTCAGTGCGATGTTTACCAAGGCTGTTTCCGTAGCGAAGTTGAATTTCGTGCAAGCGATAGGGAGAACTTGGCCCACTTTTCATTAACCTTCTTGAGATGTTGCAGAAACAATGAAGGGTGCATTTAAGCTGCGTAAATACAAAAGGGTTGTTCCTTCCTCCATGGGTAGACTGAACTCAAATTGGGTCTACAGTTGCGGTCAGAATCGAGAGCTGGTCTTTTTCCTGGGATTTTTCAATTGTAAAATCTTATTGTACAAATAAAATCATGATTTAAAAGTCCTTACTCCTGCATGCATAATCATTTGGATTTTGTTCACACCTTGAGATCAATTGGGAATTTATTGGTGGGACTGCGGCGTTTGTACACTATTGATCGCAACTGCATACCGAAACTCTGTTGTGTTCATCAATCTTAAGAAGGTTGGCGCTGCAAAACACAAGTTCGTCAAACACTGAAACGTCATTGAATTTTGTTTTAATGTATTTTAATTTAGCCCTTTCAAGTTTAATCATTTTAGGAGTCATTTTAAACTTAAGTGGCGATTTAATGTTTTAATTATACATTTTAGTGTCTTTCTTCATCTATTTTAACATGCATTTATTAATGTATTTTAATGTTTTTGATCGCGAGAACCACGGCAACTTCTATTGCATACATTTGTATAAGTAGCAATTAAACCATTCAATCAGGTTCAAATCCGTTTAATTCAAAATCTCGTTACCAGTCAAATATATTATTTTTATTTCTATTATTTTTTGTATTGAATACAGCCAAAAACAAATCGCGAAGCCATTCAAGTTGAAGACAAAAAACAAGAAGATCTGGAATAATTGAACATAGAACGAGAAAAAAAGGAGTTGGAAAGGGAAAAATGGCTGGACGTGAAATTGGGCTGATCAAAACGAGTGGTGTCATATGAAAATCAGACTGCTATGTAAATCGGACTCATTTTTCTTATTATTAGTTAAACCCTCTCACGCGACCGGCCACTCTCCTAATTTCACTTAGACATGCGCAATACTACCAATGAGCCCGTATTTCATGGTGACTGAAATTCACGCTACACGTTGCGAAAATCTGCAACCGCGAGATTGAGCGCATTTCGTATGCGCTCAATCTCGCGGTTGCAGATTTTCGCAACGTGTAGCGACAAACCGAGCACGCTAGGAATAATGATCATCCTAAGTATTGGTCAGAGCCGGGTGGGTGGGCAGATGTTTCCGGATAAACTATTGAATCAATCCAACTTCCTGTAAACTGTAGGCCAGGGGCAAAGCTTTCACCTGATATCCGCAAAGAGATAATATAGCCCTGATAACTAATCGGCGAGACCGCAGGCTCATCTGCCCAGAACTTCAGTAACTTACAATCCCGATCGATAAGCTTTAGAAGGCGGGGACTAAAAACCCAATGCCTGGTGTGGATTCGAACCCGGGTCACAACGGTGGAAGGCAAGCTAAGTACCATTATGCCAACATGACTCCCCACGTACATGGGGTCCCCTCCCCCCTCCCCCCTCCCCCCGAATCCAAACTTGAATCCTCGAATCTGATTGGTCAACAACGTTAAATATTGTACATGTACTAACACACGGGTCATCCGTGCGTTGGTCTACTTCTTGAGAATGACTGCACACCAGGTACCGGTACCATGATTTCAAAGGATGCTTGAGACTATTATTTACTTACAGTAAAGTAAGGTTTTTTATAATAATTCAGTAGTTTGGTTTTTGATGTTTGCAAATGTTGTATGCAGTGTATTACCTTTAAAGGCACGATATAGCATTGGAAAAACTGTTACCGACAGGGTTCATATACTTTGTGTGATTCAACATACATGAAATAACAAACCTGTGGAAGTTAGAGCTTAATCCGTCGTTCAAGTCGGGAGAAAATGCGGCGCTCTCAATAGAGAACAAAAATTAATCTATAGATTTATATACCATTACAAAGAACACATCACAAGCTTTAAAAGGATGAAACAATTATTAAAATCGGAGCAGTATTAAAAACTTTATGATAATTTTAGTTTTATTAGATGACACAAATTCCGGTGATTATATCAGTGAGTTACCTTATTCCAAACTCTCTTTTTAAAGCATTTTATTGTACTGCAATTAAAAAAAACAAAGACACAGTATGATTTTATTTTACATAAACTAGCATTTTAAGCAATAAAACGAATATCGAAAATTTCGACCCTCCTTGGATTTTTGCCTGTAGCTCAAAACGGAGGAATGCGACTTCCGACTGGTCCCTTAAGAATGGCACAAATGATGAAAAACCGTTCTGTTTCAACAGTGGTTTTGGGCACGATATAATGTGCTTATTTCGGTTGTTGAAGTCGAAAAAAAAGAAACTGCAGCATTTCTGGAGGACTTTAAATACAATTTTCTTGAAGATGACAGCATTTTAGGTGGAAATATTTCTGACGGAGGATTGGTACTGGTATCATCTTTCAGAGTTGTAGTCGAGTCCCTGCAAGTCCTCTCACAAGTCCTTGCGCAAGTCCAGTCAGAAGTCCTTTCATAAAGCCAGTCACAAGTAACTGGATAATGCCTTTGTCAAAGCTCATTTGAGTAGCTTGGGATTGGGATATAGGGCTGGAGGGTTTGTGATGGACTTGCAGGCACTTGCAGGCACTTGTAATGGACTCGACTGCATCTCTGTCATCTATATAAACAGTAAGCTTTCAGATTGAAACTAATGAATTTGCATTTTGATTATTTCCAAAGCTATATCATACTTTGTGTTTCCTCACATCCATTAGCAGCTTTTCACGCTGGGGT
Source organism: Hippasteria phrygiana (assembly GCA_037893225.1). Taxonomy (NCBI): domain Eukaryota; kingdom Metazoa; phylum Echinodermata; class Asteroidea; order Valvatida; family Goniasteridae; genus Hippasteria; species Hippasteria phrygiana. Next base: position 1,437,729 of record JAZGUH010000046.1, on the reverse strand, counting down.
CTAGCCGCCCTTTCCCCTCCCATCCCCGCCCCTTATATATCAGTCTATCCTTGATCTTGATGTATAATGGTCTTTTGTAGATGAATGCTGTTTCTTCTCCGTTGTCATGTCTACATAGACTTGTCTTGGCTTGTCTGTCTATTAGAGCACCGTATCTATAAGATCACTATACAGTGGGGCAAATAGCCTCTCCCACCCACCTCTCAGCCCAAGTTCCATCCTTATTAATGATGTATATCATGATGCGTCAGAAGATGGAATTTTCGTCGGGAAATGATGCAATAAAACAGATTTGTTTTTTTGGTCCTCTTTTGCCCTATCCCGACGTGATGGAGAGATATACCGTACCCTGTGGAGACATGAAAACAATAGAGACAAAGGGACTGAATAGGTCTCCACTATAGGCAATTCTATGGGTTAGGTTGTCTCCACAAGGAATTTTGTGCACAAAGTCTATAGGGGAGAACAATGCCATGCTCCACAGGGATGCAAAAACGCGGATATATGTATGAAGCAGTGTATGCTCAGTGATTTCCGAGAGCCTGTGTGAAAAGATTCACAGGTGTACTCGGGCGGGATTCGAACCCACGACTTCCTGCTTACTAGTACAGACAGGGCAAAAGAGAAAAATCTCTGTTCTAATTTATGTCATGCATGGTCTTTATGTAGATGAGCTTCTTTCCCGTTGGCATGTCTCTGTTGGCCAGCCTCTTCACGGGAGTCTTCATCCAGGGCAGTGTTTCCGAGACCTACTACAGAGGCGCCATCTTGCTAATCGGATCCATCATCCCTTTGGTTATATCCGGGATTATCTCGGGCCGAGTCTTCTTGCCCAAATTCTACGAGATGAGACTGACCAGCGTGTATCAGGTATGCTCACTTTTACAAGCAGTTTTCTTGAATAGACACTCTTAAAGATTGATACACCGCCATCTCTAGAGCAACATAAATAGTTACGTTCACTTGTTAGCTAGTTTTTATTCAAGTTCGCCCCGAATAAGGCTAAAAGCCGTTCGAGGTACAAAAAAGAAAAAGAATCAAAGACGCAACAGGTAGGAATTGTGTTTCCTCTTGAAGCACGAGGAAAGATCGTAGGATGAATGGAAACATGCAGCAGGCACAGAATTCCATAGAGACGCAGAACGAGGGAGAAGCTATTTCCATGCCTTTCCGTTCAAAGTATATCGGTGCCATTCACGTTACATTGGAATGTAAAAAAAAGAATTTCCGAATTCGGGTGTCGCAGATCAGTGAAAATAATCAACCATTTTCACCTCTTCCAATTACACGCAGCAAGCCTATATTTAAACAGTAACATTCTGTTGTATACCTTTCTTTGAATCATTGCGCCATAGTATTTCAAATTTTTCTCCAGTATTTAGATTTGCGTTTCAACGTTATTGTGCGGAACTGCTGTTTGATGATTGGCTACGTATATATGGTAAGAGTTCAGGAATTATACCAGTTCAACTTCCCTTGCATAGATGAAGGATATTATAAACATACACTCTAAAAACTGTGTTTAGCAATTAAACAGTGTTACAATCTTGCTATTAGTTTGTAAACATGTTTACAAGCTAAACATTACGTGTCCAATTCCTAAACATCAATGTTCAATGGCTAAACACTATCCGCCAATACGCTAAACATGTTTAGTATGTAAACGTGTTTAACAACTGATAGCAAGAAAGTGTTTAGAAAGGGGTTTAATTGCTAAACACTGTTTTTGCAGTGTAGGCTTTGGACATTCAACAAGCTTTGCATTGTAGACCTACGCCGTATTTTGTGCAGAATTCGGCATTTAACATTACATTGAAATAAAGGAAAAGTCATTACTTGATTAGGCGTATCAAACACGTTAAAGGGTCACTAAAATAGAAAACGTTGGTCTTAATAAATGTGTTTGTTTCTCTTAATTGTGATTTGTTTGGCTCGTTACGCTATTTTTCTACTATACTTGTCAAGCCCCCCACTTTATACGCTCGAACATTGCAAAAGGATGATGTATAAGGCGACGAGAGGGGTTCCAAAAGTTGGCCCAAACATGGCGGATTAGACTTGCACAAGTGCACAAATAATAGCTACTGAACAGCCATGTTTGTGCCAAAGTCTGAAGGTATCGCTACTCTCTGATGTATTCTGGCTCGTGACTTCTCAGCGTTGAACCTCAAGCACAATATACCCCGGTACGACCCTTGGCCAGTTTATGACACGTACAGCGGGACAGAAAATCATTTTTAAAAAATTATGAAATTATAAACAAAAACTTCTCAGCGGATCACAACCTTGAAGAAATGATATAATCAAAGCTTTGAGGTCTCGTTGCTATGCTAAAAAACTCAGTTTACCTTATCAAAATGCAAAGCCCGAATGTGACTCTATAATAAATAAACTCATATGGTGTTTTCTTACGCTTGATTTCTATCCATGCTAAGAATTCTGAGAAACTTGACCCATAGCCCGCCACATGTGGCTTAATTCATAAACTTGATGTTGGCTTCTCGGACAAATGGTCATTTTGTTTTGGTAGATTCAAATGCACTTCAAACGGCTGACCCTGCACATTTTTTTCTTCAGGTATAACTTCGTTAGGTTTAGGAATTTCGCCAAAGAAGGTATAAGCATCTATCTTATGCAACATCTATAAGTATTTCTAAAAGTAGGGGGGCGTTTAGTACAGGCTGTGAAGTGAGAACATCTTCAGTTCTAAAAACAATTCAAAATGTCGTAGGGCGGCAAGTTACACCTACCTGCCCCTCCCACCCCGAACCCGCTGGATACGCCATTGTATGAGTATCATAATTTACCTTTGTCGTCGAAGCTTTAGTGGGTATAGATTCCAGCGTGTCAAATCTTGATTATCACCCAAAATCTTTCAATTTTTGTTTTCATGAAATGAAGCAAAATGTTCTGTTTTCTTTTGCCGCGTTCAGATCTTGCATTCGGGAGTTGCTACGTATGCAGCCAGTCTTGTGCTCACAACCGGTAGGTGCTCATTAATTTTTTTTAAACGAAGAAACGTCACTTGAAAATGTGATTTTGTTAATGAAAAATAATCGATATTATATTGTGTATAATCTATTATGTATGATGATATTTTTTTCAGTGACTAGCGGGAAGCTTAGCATCCTCGGAAGTGCAATTATTCTCTCAGTAGTCTGCACCTTCTACACTGTCATTGTAAGTTGGGAATCATTACGGTATTTCTGTACTTTTTGTTTGCTCAGAAAATTTCGTCAGGAGAAATACTGTACTGTTTTGAAAGTTCTGAAATATCATTGGATAAAGGAATCAGTCATTTTTCGGCCTGCCTCCTTTAATTATCAGTATTAAATTATCCTGAGAACTACGCGCGCATGCTAAGAACTAGCAAAAGAAATAACCGTCTGCAGCGCCTCCCATTGCTATATTCCGCGTAATACAACGCGATAGGCTAACTGAACATGTTTGCGATAGATATTCAAGATATGTCCGTCAGATTCTAAAACAAAAACGATGACGCTATTTCGAGACAGTGTAGATGGAAACATGGATGCAACTGCAAGTTTCCCTTCTGAGGAAATGGTCAGAAAATTCTTGCGAAGACGAAGGGAGAGAGGAAGTACTCTGACCACTACGGAATCAACTGACCATTTGACTCAAAAAAGTTACTTAACTGACCTTCGGTCATTATACACAAAAAAAGGTGTTAATTCCGGTAGTATTTCAAACAAATCATTATCCGTGATTGGAAGTACAGATCCGGGGTCAGGCCTATACTCTAGGTCTACTATTGAGAAGGAGATAGGAAATTCAACCCCGGGGACGACGTTGTGTGAATAACCAACATAATTCTTTGTTCAGTTGGGGAGGATTCACAGAATTATATTGTTTTAGACGCACACTAGACTAACATGATGAAAGCTCACAAGCATTTTGAAAATCATCCTGAAGTTTTGAGAAATAATTTTTAAGTTGATTCCCATTAAAGGTAATATATAGGCCGATACATTTGCTTTTCCTGTAATTTTCAGAAATGAATAGATTTGCAATTGGGGTTAGTATTTTTGTAGCAAATACTGTAACACTGACCTGTTTAAAGTTTTGTGTGCATAGATACTGGGAAAACAAAGAGAAAAAAATGCTGTTCTAGTAGGTAAGCCTGGTTCCCTGACCCTACTTCAGACAAAATCGAGCAATTTATAGACGTCAGGGAATTATCAAGTCAGGGAACTAGACTATTTCCAACGATGGTCTCCCTAGAAATGTATACAAAATTCCACTTTTTTGAGAATGACAGCACACTATAGGTGCCATGATTTCACAGGATGCTTGAGACTATTATTTACTTACAGTCAAGTAAGGTGTTTCATAATAATTCAGTAGTTTGGTTGTTTGATGTTTCCAAATGTCAGGGGGTTCATTTGTACGTCTGTCGTTTACTCCAGTGTTATTGATGTTGTTGTAAATCCCAGGGTGGTATCAAGGCTGTTCTGTGGGCAGACTGCTTCCAGATGTGTCTGATCTTCGCCTCTCTGCTAGCAGCTGTGCTCCAGGGGGCATTCAAGCTGGGATACACAGAAATATGGAGCCTGAACCTAGAGGGCGGCAGACTCAACTTCTTCGAGTGAGTTCAAATTGCACGCCCTCCCCAGTCCCACAGGCTATACATTGCGAATAAAGTTATAAAAAAAAACAGACCCGTGGTTTCGTTAGAAAAAGTTGGAGAAGGCCCGATCTCTTAATGCTTACACATAATATAATAATGTAGCGTAGACTGTACTGCACTCATTAACTGTCAAAGCTTATTACCTCTGTGCGTCAGGCCTGTTAGCAGTTCACGAAACCTCAGTTCTAGGATTATCCATCCCAACCATTCGCAGGTTAAAGGAAACGTGCAGTGGATATCCAATTCAACTTTGCGTCGCGCGTATTCCCACGGATGTTACAAAAAACAAACATGATCTAAGTAAACTTGTTTTCATTGGAGGTGAAAATAAGATGCAGGTTTTAGGTACTGCAAGAAAATGTAGAAGAGTTTGACAGAACTGCTGTACACAAATCTGTTGATGTTGTGCCTTCAATGACATCTTGTCTTGGCTCACGAATACTGAAATGTTGGTTAGTAAGACAAACAAATGTGGCGCTCTCAATAGAGAACTTGATTTCTAGATTTATATACCATTGGAAAGAACGCATCACAAGCTTTAAAATGATGAAAGAATTATTAAAATCGGAGCAGTATTTAAAAAGTTATGATAATTTTAGTGTTATTAGATGATCCAGCACTATTGGAGAAATTAAGCGATAAAGTTTGTCCTTCATTTCCGCACCGCTGAACGGCTCACGATTAGGGGGTAGCCTTGGTATCTCCCAAGTGTCTCTCATTGGTTTATTTGTGGAAATATCGGTCATATCGGCCAATCAATGAAGAGTTTAGATCACAAGCTGTAAATTGATACTAAGTTTGTTATGATTGCATTCAAAATGGCGATGTACACGAATCGAAAAATAACGAATCTTATGAAGAAATCTAAACACAAATCCTGGTGATTATCAGTGAGTTACCTTACTAAAATCTCTCTTTTTACATTTTATTGTACTAAAATAAAAATTAAAAAAACACAGTATGATTTTATTTTACATGAACTAGCATTTTAAGCAATAAAAAGAAAATCGAAAATTTCGACCCTCAATGGATTTTTGCCTGTAACTCAAAACGGAGGAATGCAACTTCCAACTGGTCCCTTATAAGAATGGCACAAATGTTGAAATACGTCTTATGACAAGATACAAAAACGGGGAAGTTTACTTAAAGACCGTCAAAAACTTAGTTTACTCCAGTGAATTACTCTCATTGAGGTTTACCTGGCGCCTGGTTGCAAAACAAATTTTGGTTTATGAAAACAAAAGTGACAAGTGCCGGATTTGTGGTGGAGCCGAGCATTAAACACATCCGGTTGAAACTAGCTCTGAACCGGAAATTCTAACAAGGTCAGAAACACCTGAGACCGACATTTTCTAGGCTTTTGACATGATATCCAGATCAACCCAGCCTTGTGCCTATGCATATCCCTTAAAACTCAAGAGGCAAGAGCCCCGATGTTTCCCCTTCATTGATCTCCGTTCTAACCATCCGGGTATGATTGTTTACAGTCCCACTAAAATATAAAATAGAAATGAACGGATCATCTTGCAGATATCCATGACTCTGAAATGTGCAAAGAAAGTACTCCTTTTTTTCCACTTTAGGGATTTAGTTTATAAAAAATATACATTTAAAAAAAAAGCAAAACTTTGCCTTTGTAGGCAAAATAAAACAAAAATCGTTAAAACATGTTTTGGTCCCGCCCCCTTCCTTTTCATTGGTCGTTTACTTTTCTCCCCTAGACGCCATAAACACGCAAAGTAAAGAGGGAGATGCATTATAGTATTATATCTAGGGCCTACTGCATGTCTTAAATTAATGTGGGGCGACTTCAGCGTCAGAGAAAGCCACCATGAAAAAAATGGGTCCGCCATCTTGGAAAATATTGCCTGGTGTGATCTAAGAGAAGTAAAAAAAGAAAAGACATGAAGCGAGACATGTCTGGCATTAGTTTGCATTTACTATAGTAGCAGTTTGCTAAATAGCAAGCGACCAAGATTGCATTATCACTACAGTAATAACTAGTATTGGATAAGGCCATCTCAATAGGATTTGTCTGCACTTGTTTCATCCTGCCATTGTACTAACTTAGCTGTCTTCAGTAAGAAGATATTCCGATTCAATGATTTGTTGAGAGACTATTAGCCCTTGTACATTTCCTTACTGCAGTCAGAATTCCAACTCATCAAATCGATTCTCTCCACCAGCTTTGATCCAGATCCAAGGGTCTATATCTCTTTCTGGACCGTGTTTATTGGTGGAACGTTTTCCTGGCTCCCGACTATGAGTGTGCTGCAATATCAGGTGCAACGCTATCTCACCTGTAAAACACAGAAGACTGCCCACGTGTAAGTTTACATAGAGTGGCACATTCAACCCCTTCCCCTACCCAACCCCTCCCCCATCCAACCCCTCCCCCACCCAACCCCTCCCCCACCCAACCCCTTCCCCTACCCAACCCCTCCCCCTACCCAACCCCTCCCCCTACCCAACCCCTCCCCCTACCCAACCCCTCCCCCTACCCAACCCCTCCCCTACCCAACCCCTCCCCTAACCAACCCCTCCCCCACCCAACCCCTCCCCACCCAACCTCTCTCCCACCCAACCCCTCCCCCACCCACACAAGTGTGTAAATACCGGCAATCGCGGACCTCCCATTGTTCCTCTTTTGTTTATACTCTTAACTTTTTCGGAAGGCCTCCAATATGTTTTGTACACGATTTTCAATCGTGGACGTTCGGTCAAACGTGTACCCTTTCTTATGTCCCTAGTCCACGATTGCCGGTATATAGATACTCAACCCCTGGGCTATACGGCATTAGGCCAATGGGTGTATGACTTCTGACTAGCGCCCACCCGAACAAAGATACTGACAATTTGGGAGACCGCCAACATAGGGCAAGATAGCTCAGTTGGTAGAGCGCCGGTACGGTATTCCGGAGGTCGCAGGTTTGAATCCCGCTCCTGCCAGTTTTCTTTGTTCACTTTGAAAATATAGTGCATGTAAATTAGTTGTTAAATTCATTAGAAGCCATAACTTTGAACGACCACCGAAATGACCAAAATTTAAACCGTATTATTTTGTACAGATATCCGTGTCTCTCAAATTTGTGTAAACATACCGTATATACATGTATATCATTTGCTTGGAATAAAGAATGCCTAATGTGCCACCTTATACTAATTTATGAGTATCTGTCTCTCAGATGCACCCAATTGGGCTCAAAAACATTTCCCTGTTTTATTATAATGACCGAAAAGATCTTTAGAGATAATACCGCTTGAAAATAAGATGAGATTTTTATGAAATTCTTCAAGAAATTTCGAGCGCATTGCCTTTTCGGGACAATACGTCGTTCATGTTTAGTTTAGTACGCGCGATAGCGTACCAATTTCCCTTGTATTTTTCACGTCGTTTGATGGAAACTTGTAAACAGGAAAAAAGGCGTTTCCTCGTGAAATTTAAGAATTTCCTCAATTCTGTGTACAAATATTTGTTGTGTAACGACAAGGGAAACACTTCCGTGTTTACATGTACGAAGTTGTGTCAACCACGAAACTTTTAACAGCTGATCTATGGGCTCAAACTACCAACAACGCCAGTACCTTGGACTACAAACCCTGCGTCTCTGGATATTTTCCCGTTTTTCCAGAAATTGAAACCAAAAATAGAACACGGCCTCTGGATCCACTGACTGCGAAGTATTGAGCACTCGCGTATAATTATATACGCACATATACGCACGTCGGACTTTTGTTAGACCACATCGTGGCTGTGATTAGTCAATATAAGTCAAGGGGCGGAGCTTAATGGATGAGTCTATTAAAAGGGAAGGGATGATTATTTTTCAATCCAATTTGCGCTCTGACATCCTGTCACCGTTTTAAGTCAATAATTAAGCATTTTTCTTTCAACTATCCTTAGCCTTTCCACCCACTGATCAGTGTTTCACCCTTAACAAGTTCGAAAACAACTACAAATTTTGACTTGCAAACAGATATTTCCACAGCGCATGTGCACAATGACATTTTATCCCGAATGACCCGCGTGACCTAACGCGCGCGTGTGAACGCAAAAGGTGGTCGCACAACGCGCACGTGTTAAATTCAATCAGAATGGGCGTTCGCGTAACATGGCGGGACATTACGTCAGCAGTTTTATCCCGAATAACCTTTGAGATGCCGAACTGGCTTATTTCATTAGGCTGCTAAGCAGAAAAGATTTGTTTAGCAAAGATAGGTTACCAGCCAAAATACCATGTTATGTGTATTGCTTCTGACTGGTTCTCAACAGATTTTTGCTTAGCGCGTAATTTTACTCAGCAATACTTTTTTGTCTGCTTATTAGCTCCACGAAATTGGAATCATTAGTGGATTTCTATTGTGAATACATTGAGCCGATATATTGCTTGTGTTTTTCTTTCAGGTCTTTCAGTATTTTCATCGTTGGGTGTATTGTTGTCACAATTCTCTGCGTGTTGGCTGGAATGTCCGTGTACGCCCTCTACGTCGACTGCGACCCGTTCTCACACGGTGTACTTCCTTTCAAAGACGGCGTAAGTGAACTTTTGTTAATTAAAGAAAAACAATCAACTTACTGTGTAACCTGAACTGGAGTGAACAAAGATAGTTATTTAAAGTGTGATTTTTGCTGTTAGTCTTCTGTGTTTTTTTCTGTTTCTATATGGTGCTACAAAACAATGCTGAAATAAATTTTTACACTCCCACCCCTACCCCCCCCCCCCCCCCACCCCCCGTTTGTAAAATTTAGTTGTAGACGGAAAATTTGGAGGATTATCTTCAGTGGGGCTAATGTATGAACAAAAATTTCAACTCCCACCCCCTGCAAAAAAATACTGGTGGGGAATCTTAGATCGATCTCATAATTTTGTACACGGTAAGGTGTCCTTCTATGAGTGATGGTTTGGTCTTTTTTAAAGCGATACACCCCACGTCCGAGGTGGGTAACGAGGGGAGGGGTTAAGAGAAACAATTGATACCTTTCACCATTTTGCGTCGAAAGTGGGAAAAAAAGATGACTAAGCGGGTGTTCTTACAGGCTAAACCATTCTTCCCCTCAGCTCCTTCCGTATTACATCTTAGACGCATTCAGTCATCTACCAGGCGTCCCTGGTCTACTTGTTTCGGGCCTCTGTAGTGCTGCTCTCAGGTAAGGGTCGTGGCTGGAATGGGGGAAGGTGCAATACAAAGCAAGTCTGGGGAGGGGGAGTTTCAACGTGGCTAGAAGAAATTTTGGGCTGCATTTGGGTCCTATAAGGACACCGAAGAAATGCATCAAAGAGTCACATTAGTATGTGATTGATAAGCTTACAAGAAAATCGTCTTTAAACCTTTAGTCTATATTGTAAAAAATACTGCAGTGTTAAATTAACATATCTATCGAGTAGTTCAATATAGCTATCACATGGTGTTTATTTAACACCACTAACACCACAGTTTTCAGGGTATTGTTATATTTCTTCCAATCAGCAGGCTTCTCTTCTGTTGTTAGATTTTGTTAGAAAGGGATTAGATTTTTTTTATTATTCTGTATAATTTATAATTATGTATACAAACAATTGTAACTTGTATGTATTTATATAACGACGGTGTAAATCTGACAGTAAATCGAGCTTTCTTGACAATTTCAGATTATTTTTTTATCTCAAAGTATAAGTTTTTTGTTTATTTAATTTGAGCTTTTACTGGTGAATTTCTGTCAATGTCTTCACTTCAAAGTTTTATGTGCAATTTAAAGGGGTTTCCATTGCAAAACTTTAGTGGGCTATACCTGATGTTGCCTTGTTTATGTGTGTCCAGTGTCCACAATATTTGTGGAGAATTGGTTCTTTCGTGTTATCAAATCATCTTGATCATGTTAAATCAAAATCACCCGCAGCACCACGTCATCTATCCTGAACTCCATCGCGACTATAACTGGTGAGCACGTGGTGACGAAATTATGGAAGGATTTGCCGGATGGGCGGTACCTACTCATCACCAAGCTACTTGGTAAGCAAGTTTTAGATTTTGCTTTCGTTTTGGACGCAGATTACTAAAAAAATGCACATAGAAGCAGTGATAAATATCAACAATGGAACCAGTTTTTTTTAATGTTTCGAGATTTCTCAACTGTTTGACACAAACTTAGAACTGGAGAACGTATCTTCATCTTTTATTCGTATTCAATTTTCTGCTAATCGTGGAAACCCTACGCTAATAATTCAAAATAGGTCTATAGTTTAAGGCTCTCGTGCGCCCCAATGAGCCAGTTCGGTATCTCGAAGGTCAAAGGTTACTATTCGGGATAAAATTGCTGACGTAATGTCACGTGATGTTACGCGAACGCTCATTCTGATTCGATTGAATAAGCCAGTTCGGTATCTCAAAGGTCAAATGTTATTCGGGATAAAATTGCTGACGTAATGTCACGCCATGTTACGCGAACGCCCATTCTGATTGAATTTAACACGTGCGCGTTGTGCGACCACCTTTTGCGTTCACACGCGCGCGTTAGGTCACGCGGGTCATTCGGGATAAAATGCCATTGTGCACATGCGCAGTTGAAATACCGAATTGGCTTACACATCAGGATGAATATCCACAATCTCAGGCGACATAGGGGGTTTTCGAAACCTTGGCCTCGTTGCGATTTCGGCTTCGTCTCCGACTTCTGAATAACTCAGAAGCAAACCAAACGGAAATATTATAAATGTTGGTGCATGTTCTGCTTCAGGAACATTCATTCGGTTGATTATTGAAGCAACAATTAGAATATTTAGACCTACAATTGGTTTGCTTCTCGGTTATTCAGAAGTCGGAGACGAAGCCGGAGACGAGCCAAGGTTTCGAAAACCCCCATAGTCTTAAAATCCGTCGCCTTTCAAGTTACAGCTCTTAAGTCAACCTTTTAATTCGAGAAACATTTGTACGTGTGTGATTGAGCAACATGTAGTATTGATGCGAGTGACCGAGGCAGTAATATAATTTGACTCCCAAATGAACCGCAAAGTTTACAACTTGATGTATTAATGTGTCACTCTGCAGTCAAATAATTGCAGTCACCATGCAGTGTGTCTGTATGATAATCAGCTGGACGGATACATGGGATGGTGAATTTTGGACTTTGTGTTTCTGAATTTGCTTTCAGCGCTGTTCTTCGGTGCTTTCAACATTGCGGTGGTTCTTTTGGTTGCAAAGTTTGGAGCGCTTCTTCCGGTAAGATAGATCCATAAATCTTCCTAAAAATAAATAAATCAATAAATCTTTGCTTATTATTGTCAGTATGAATTTATATTCGTTTATGTCTTGAATAGGCCTCTGGAAAATCGCATGTTTTTGTTCAATAAATCATGCAGACATGGCTGTAGGAGCGCGTGACTTTGGCGCTTCAAAATTTGTCAAGAATTTCTAGAAAGCATCGCATTTTCCATTACAGTCGTGAATATCATTGTCGAATCTACTTTCTAAGATCTTTTCAGCCACGAAAAACATTTGAGCTAATGCTTTTTGTAGCCCAATTGGGCGCAGCCGGGAGACATTGCCCTTATACAGGACAGAAATGTAACGGAAGTTCACTTGCCATGACGACTACAAACGTCTTTAATTAATAGGTTGTCGAGTGCCAAGTAGGCCTGTTCCTTTTCTAACTGTTCCTTTTGTAACCAGACAGGTAAACATTATTGGCGTGAAGATCGCTTAATAATTAGCTGCTTCACATTGCACAGTGACGTCTCCACGTTGGTGTGGTTTTCAGCTGCTGCTGCTGCTGCTGCTGCTGCTGCTGCTGCTGCTGCTGCTGCTGCTGCTGCTGCTGCTGCTGCTGCTGCTGCTGCTGCTGCTGCTGCTGCTGCTGCTGCTGCTGCTGTAACAATGTGTTGATTTTTGTCCGTTTTCTTCCCAGGCTCTGATTGGTCTTGTCGGTATCACCAATGGTCCGGTATGCGCGGTGTTTATTCTGGGGTTCTTCTTCCGAAGAGCGAACTGGAAGGTACAATATTATGATCTTACCACGCCAACGCACTCACGAAAGCATTGCTTGTCACCAGTAGCGTATATCCAGCTTTTTGTGCCAGGGAAGACAAACGTCTGAACCGTTTTAAAACCGTCTTTAAAACACTATTTTTTTATGACGCCTCAAATGTCGCCGGGGGAAAGTCCCCCCCCCCCCCCCCCCCTCTGGATACGCCACTGCTTGTCACGCCCCCCGATGTCTGAAGCCAGTTCAGGCCACTTCGGCAACAACAAAAATCATTAAAATCTAGTATTTTATAGCAAATAATGTAACACTGACCCGTTTAAAGTTTTGTGTGCATAGATGCTGGGAAAACAAAGAGGAAAAAAATATGTTCTTGTTGTCTGGTCCCCTGACCCTTTCAGAGCAATTTATAGATGCCGGGGAACTAGACTATTTCCAACGATGGTCGGCCCACCATCGAAATTGCCATGATTTCACAGGACGCTTGACATTATTATTTACTGACAGTAAAGTAAGGTATTTCATGATAGTTTTGTTTTTGTATGCTTTCAAATGTTGTATTTTACCTTTAAATTGCAGTCCATGTTTTAAGCACTTACCAACGATCTCTCTTTAACAAGTTCAATCTATACCTCCATGCAGGGGACACTGGTTGGCTTTGTCGTGGGGATAAGCGTTGGTATCTGGCTATTCGTTGGTTCCGTCTTCCACCAGCCGCCGTTGGGGACACTGGTGTTATCTACCGAGGGGTGTCCAGCAGACGGGATCATGACAAATACGTCCATGGCACTCACGACAATGACTACGACAACATCAGTTGTTACCCAAAACAGGTGGGAGCGGATTCCTTGCTTCCTCACATTACAGAAAAACCAACTCAAAAAACCGAACAGGACAGTCATTGCTATTGTTGTTCTCTGCTAGGAATTTGCGTGCTTAGAATCGCCATGAAATTGGCATGAGGAATTAACTAAACGAGAAGTTCTATTTTATTTTGTTATTGATACAGGGGCTTCTTGATTGAGTTGTATAACGTTTCCCGGCTTTGGTACCCAACGATATGCATCCTGCTTGTCATAATAATCGGTCTGGTAGCCAGTCTGCTATTTGACGGTATGTGACTCTTAGAATCTTACATGTTGGATTTACTGAAGATATGGAATTCTTTGCCTAATGGTGTACGTTTCCCTTCATCTTACGATCTTTCCTGCTCCAAGAGGAATATTAATTCCAACCTCTTGTATCTTTGATTCTCTTTTTTCTCTTTGTAGCTTCGTACCTTGGCAAGGCTTTTAGCCTTGTCCGGGGCGAAATTGCATTGAAAAAAAGATCGAAGGAACTGAGAGCAATTAGATTTGGCATTAAACACCGTCAGCCAGAAAATGTCAAATCCATGCACAAGAGTCTAGACTACTTGAGTCTAGGGGTGAAAACTGACGCTACGGCACCCCCCATGAGTCATGGAAGGAAGGCGTCGGAAATCACTCTGACCTCTGACATTGTATATCAGTGTGGTCACAAACTTTGTTGAAGATATATATATCAATAATTTGGGGACATGTTGCGGCTACTTACGTCTCACGAAATTTGATTAATTTGGTTCTCGTGTCTCTTTGTCTCTTTGTCTTTATCAGCGTGTTATGGCCAGCCGAAAGTTGACACCGCACTACTTTGGGACTGGAAGAAATCTTGCTGCTGCTGTGTCGAACGCTTCAGAAGAAAGACAGAGGATGAGGTATGTTTCGTAACCCCACAGCCCACCAGTAGCGTAGCCAGGCTCTTCCTAGAAGGGGGGGGGGGGGGGGGGGCAAACGGGGGGAATGGCTATTTTCAAGGGGGAAACTCGCTATATAGTAACGCATAATAGTAACGCAAATTCGCTATAGTAACGCATATCCCAATTTTGGGGGCAAGAGGGGGGGCAATAGTTCCCACAGGGGGGCAGTTTCCCCCCTTGGCTATGCCACTGCAGCCCACCCTATCACTGGGAGATTCAAGGAGTGGAGGCCCCCCCCCCCACTTTTGGCAGTTCCACATAAAGAAAAACATAAAAAAGGGAAGCAGTCTTACCGTCACTGCTCCAATCCCCCTCCCCCGAAATTAGAAAAAGGAGAAAAAGTATAACAAATAAATAAAAAGAAGACGATGTGTCATATTACTGTTAATTTATTGCACATTTAACAACATGGGCGTCCGGGGTGTCAATGGCGGTGGGGTGGGCAAATGTCCCCCCCCCCCCCCCCCCGCACCCACCCTCGAAAAAAAAATGCATTTGGGATTTTTCCCATATAGAAAAATCCTGGCGACGCCCATGGTATAACCGTTACTATGTGCGTCAAAACATTAACAGTTTGTATTGAGTTTCACAGTATAAGTCATGTTTAAAGACCTCTAACTCAAACGTAGCTCTAACTCATGACTTGTGACTCATTTTCTTTTGTTGGGTAATATTTTAATGTCAAAATACCTTTGTTTTAATTAATTCTGGTTTGTTTTTTTCGGAAATGACAATCGGTTTTATGTAAACATGTCATTTTTGTTTGCAGAAATCCCTCTTCGGCATCAACAGTGACGTCATGTCAGACGTTACCATAGAAACCGGTGAGCCAGCTGGAATAGTCAACCCTGTGTGTAAAGGTTGCGATGTGTGCCTGTCGCCGTCGAAAACAACGCACTTGTAAACATGATTTCGCACCGAACCTCACTCATCGATAAACAGAGCCCTCTGTTGTTAGTTGGTAGCCAACTAGCGCTGTGTGGTCTATTTGTATGTAAATGTAGAGAACGCCGAGTTCGTCAGTAGCAATCAACACCCTTTGTATCATAATGATAAGTTGGAAAATCAATGGTGCTGTGTATAAATAAATAGTTTCTGTATTATTTTGGGGAGATGTGGATGTAACCTTGCCTAGGTCTATAGATCTGGAAATTTGATAATTTCTTTGGTATCTATTGACCGAAGATTTATCCTCTATTTCAGATCTGACCCAGGAAAACAGTAAGGGTGGTGGGGCTGGCAACCTAAAATGTGGCCAACCCCACCACCTCTGTTGTAGCCTTTTACTCAGTGGTTATTAGCCTTGTATTGATCGACTTCCATAAGAAATTATTTACTTGGGATAGGGAAACTAGACTGGCTCCGGGTCCCTCCATTATCATTCTGACTCGATTACGGGGATCGGTATTGTGAAATTACTCCCGGTTTATGCTAATTAGCAAGGGCGTAGATCCCAGAGGGGGTGAGAGATATATCCCACCGCCCCCTTAGTTTTTGAACAGGGGGATGGGCCATAGGACCCCCCCCCCCCCCCCCCCACTATAGTTTTGAATAAAAAGTGAAATTCCTCAGTACAAGTATCAAAAAGAGGGTTAAAATTTGGGTATATATGGACAATAATTAATACACAACGTGTAATAAACAGCAGTCGGCGATCCCGCCACCCCCCCCCCCCCCCCTTCCCCTGCTTTTCGTAATGTTCACGTTGGGCGGGTTTTCGGGAATTTCAACATCCTCGAATCTACCCTTTGCTAATTAAAATGATATATCCACAACGCACTGCAGTGTTCACACACGTGCATTCAAGCAAGTCATTTTCTCCATGAACTTGTCGCAAAGATAAAAAGCAGTTCTATAGCGCTTACGCAGGCCAAGGTCCCAACTTGAAGCAACATACCCGAACCAGCTACCGGTCCTCATATTATATCGTGGTGGGAACCAGTCTAATGGGAATCTAGAAATTGTATTATATAGTAAACAACTTGCAACAGGGGCGCAATAATTTTCGTTCAAACAGGTATGTAAAACTTAACATATACATGTATGTACAATTTAAAACTGTTTATTGGTACATATTTATGGGCTGCATTATTTTGGAAAAAATGGTTTAACGGGCGGTGTGTTTGTACTCTTAAGTAATTTGCATGGTTGGGAGCTACCATTTCGTCAGCTACGTCTTTGAGTACTGGAAATGTTTACAGTTTAGTAAAACATTTCCTCCGAGTACTAGACTTCAGCAATTTCAACCACCGGTATATATATATACATTGTATATAAAACATTTAAATCTTTATTTTCTCCAATTTTATTTTTACAGTACAGTATATGTTACTATAGTATTACTTTAGTTCATTAACTGTTCATTTGTTGCAGGAAGAGGTCTTTTAAAGAGGGTAGGCAACTTTGGAACATTTGAGCATGTTATTTTTTCACATACCTTTTCTCGTGCCAAGTTTTGATCCAGAATTGCCACACCAGTGACATCAACTGGTCAAGTCCGGTTCAGTCCCTCGAGTTTCGACTGATGATGGCATGCGCAAAATTATTTTTAAGACCTAGTTTGAGCAACACATTATACATGTGCATTATGTGAGCCTATCTTTCGAGTATGCCAACAATGCAGTTTTCAATACAATACCAATCTAACAATAATAATAACAAACTGTTTATTTGTACATATGGGCTGCATTATTTTGTACAAAATGGTTTAACGGGTGGTGTGTCTGTACTGTTTTTAAGTAATTTGCATGGTTTGGAGCTACCATTTCGTCAAATTATATTATTCTTAGTTGGCTGTATTTTGTGTCTTTCTAAATTATGCACGGTACATATTACTCTTTTATCATAATACTGTGTGTATTTGAGATATATTTGAAATAAACACGGCAGAAATTCAAAGTTTGAAACGAAGGCAAGTTTGGCCTTTACGGATAATCTAATCTACTTACCTATAGACCTTTTTTTTACCAACGTGACCAGGTGGCGGGAAATCATGAAGACGGAAAATTTGAAATGAACTCATAGTATCGGCGAAATTATAATTATTGGAAACAAGTAAAGAATAATTTGGGGTGATCATGCTACTTCAAGTTGGAATTCAAATTTCTCAGCTCCCAGAGTTTTACCAAAATTATTATGTAGACATGATTGGAAACATACTACACTTATTCAGCGGTTGTGTTTTATTTGAATTGATTCCCTTTTTTTTCTTCGAAACTTCATTATTTAGTTCATAAATGATGACTTAGCACCCAGGTTATGTAACACCCCGCTCGCTTATTTTTTTTCCGTAGGCGGGTGAAGCAATTTTCATGAATAACTCAGTGGTTGCATTGATCACTGCACAGCTAGCACTTAGGTTCTCGGTCTCTTTTTCCCCTTAAATTAAAAATATCCCAAAGATATCACAGTAAAGAAAAATGGATACAGGTGGATTCAAACTAGGGACCTTTAGCTCCCTAGCCCATCCCACTATACACTAGACTAATCTGTAACAGCTCGACAATAGCCGTTCTTTAAAATGATTGAATGTAACTCATGTAGTTCACTAAATAATAACAATGCCGTGACGTTATGTTCGATTATAATGAATAAACATAACTTTCTCATAAAAACTACGGAATTATTCATGATTATTGTTTCACCCGCCTACGGAAAAAATAAGCACCCCGCCAGCTCTGTTTGCAACCATAGCTCATCTGACGTGCACCGTACGTGTGGCGCACGGCGCTTACATGGATCATGGAGGAAGGAATTCCTCCCTCCATGCATGGATCTCGGGGTCAGATATTTACCAAACTGGCTGAACTCTATGGTTCCATCAAGTACTCCAGACCCGGAACCCCGACGTTATTCGTCAAACCCTAAAAACTCCCATTTTTTTTGCTATAAGCAATTTTCTATATGTTCCAATTGGAAAATTTTTACATTGAAATACATAACTGGTGTAGCTTATTAGTATGGAAATTTATTTATATTTTGCGCATGCGCAGAAACTTGCAACGTATAAAAATGACGGTAGTGGCGCTGCAGCGTGCTGTTTATTTGCAAATTTTCTAGTTGATTATTTAACAGGGATTGATGTCAAGCTGAATAAAAAAATTCCTTTGAGTACAACGGTAAATTTATTCCCTTAAATTCCGTCATTGCCCCCCCCCCCCCCCCCCCCCCCGCCCCATCCCACCTCGATCCTTCTCGCGCGATCTCCTATCCTAGATCCTAGCTTCAATATTTAACCACGCCCTCTCCTCCCCGATTAAAGTTATTAAAGTGAAAATGGGGGCGCTTTTTTACGAAATCATGACGCTAAATGCGTCATGCATATATTATGTGGCCGTCTGGTTTATGACTCAAACGCATGGAATGTATAACGTACAAAGCCAAAGTGAGTTCCGGCACCAGACATTTGTATATTGGGTTGGGCTAGCTGAAGGTGACAGGATTTGCTGCAAAGTGGTTGTCAAGAAGGTGAGTATTTCCGCTCAAATATCGTAAAATTAAACCATAATTTTGCTTTTAAACAGTCGATTGTTATTGAGGCGTGTATGGTGTATACCTGAGACAATTTCTAGGTCGCTGCACCGTGTGGATGTAAGTAAAATTCGACTTCAAAATGAAGTCAAGTTTGTCGAGGAATATCGAAACGGATATATTTTTACATTGATAGCCTACCCCTTTAATAATTATAACCATTGAGACCTCACAAATTCACAATGGTTGAAAGGGATTGTGGGAAGGAAATGCGCACAAAAATTGCTCCTGTTTACTTCCCACAATCCCTTGTAACCATTCTGACGTCTCAACCAATCTTGGGGAAATAACCAACCAACGTAGATAACTGTCTAAACGTATGGCAGAACCTGTTTATTTCAAGATTAATGAATGTCGGCAAAATCCCTGAAAAATGAGGCAGAATACCCCCTTTCACTGTAATAATTTTGTATACCAATCTTGTCATGTCTTGTTCAACGTGTTGAACTTGAAGGGCAGCACTGTTCGCATTGCTAAGTACACACACGCACGGAATAGGGCCGAGTCAAATCAAATAATTGAATATTCGATTATTCAAGCTTCAATTTGATCGATTATTAGAATATTCGGTTGTCCGGACGGCCAATTTTTGGGGTAAACAAAGTGCTTACAGAGGCTGTCTAATTAACGCAGGGAATTGCTCATTATTATCATCATAGATTCTGACGATCACCAGCAGCACCAAGGAATGATTTAGTAAATGTTTAGCAGGAAAGATTTTACTTTAATACCCCCCACCAAAATCAGTCAAGAACAGCAAAATCTTGGAAAATAACCAACCCTCCTTGATAACAACTGTCTAAACATGTTGCACAACCTGTTATTTCAAGATTTATGTCGGCAAAATCTGTAAAAAATGAGGAAGAAATCAACATGTACATGTATGTGAACACTTTGACTGAGTGACTTTACAATTACATGCCAAGAACTTCTAACACAGAAAATACGAACTTTCTTCCCCTATATTGCACTAAAATGTCCCAACAAATTCTCAAGTCAAAATTAAAGGTGGTGCCAAGTGTTTATACAATTATGAACACAAATAGATGGTTATTTTCCAAGATTTGCTGTTCCTTACCGATTTTGGTGGGGGGGGGGGGGGGGGGGATTAAAGTAAAATCTTTCCGTTTAGCACACTTGCAAAAATGCAGAAATACTGATTTTTGCCCGGGTGAGAAAATATTATTTTCTCAACAGTAGGAAGAGATACTGTATCAGCCGGATGCATGTAAATATAAATTAGAACGGAGATGTTTTTCCCTTTTGCCCTGTCCCGACGTAATATATAAAGCACTGTATACTCGGTGAAAAGAGAGAAAAACAACTCTGTTCTAATTTACATCATCCCCCGACGCAAACATTCCATCTTCTGACGAAATGTGTCAACTATAACAAAAGATTGCTTCGTTCTCCTTCAGTTTCTACAAAGTCAAAGAACCAGTAACAGACCAAGATGTCGAGCAGAAAGACCAAGGGAAAGCTTCCGAAGAAGCGCGCTCAGCGCGCGACGTCCAACGTGTTTGCGATGTTTGATCAGGCGCAGATACAGGAGTTCAAAGAGGCATTCAACATGATTGATCAGAACAGAGACGGGTTCATCGACAAGGAAGATCTACACGATATGCTGGCCTCATTAGGTACATGGGGCGATCCATACATTTGGGGTCCAAAAGTGTGACTTTTTTTGGTGTCCCTGTTACACCTGACCGGTGTAATTCCCCATCAAGTATCATTAAAATTGACTTCACACTATTTTTTACTTGTTTGGCAGGTACTTTGCTTTACACAATCACTCTTGGAGATAGAAGGCATTAAAGAGTGTGTCTCGAATTGCAAAATCGTATACATGTCACTATGTAACAGGGACACCAAAAAAAATTCACACTTTTGGACCCCTCGTTCAGAGCTGTAGTCGAGTCCCTGCAAGTCCAGTCAGAAGTCCTTTCATAAAGCCGGTCCCAAGTAACTGGATGAACAATGACAAAGGAATGCCTCAGTCAAAGTTCATTTGAATAGCTTGTGATTGGGATTAGGACTGGAGGGCTTGTGATGGACTCGACTACATCCCTGCCCACGTTTATAGAATGACCCACATGTATACATGTTATTTTTAAATTTTACTCCATAACAGATTACATCCAGACAGTTTTTCGTTAAATCAGAAATAAAAAGAAATGTCGAATAAGCAAGAGACTTTGGAGGAACACAATTTGTCCTATTACCCAAAGTTGTATTTGTACAAAGAATGTACCATTGGGTTATTGCACAGTGAGGGATTTGAGGGAATTTGTAGGAAGGCTCCCACCAAAATTGCCAAGGGGATTGGAGTTAATCGTGTTGCAAACTCCAACAGCAGGTTTTGTCTAATTTTGATGGGTTCAGGACTGTAGCGCCTTGGCACCATTACTTTCCATGGAACTATGTCCAAAGAATGTGCCATAGGTTTACTGCACAGTGTTGGATTTTGACAGGTTGAGGAAGGTACATCTATAGCTTTAATAATGATAAAAAAGTGATTAGTTTTAATCTGAAAAGTTTACTGTTTGAAAAAGATGATACCAGGACCAATCCTCCTGAGAAATGTTTGCATCTGAAATGCTGTCATAACGAGAAAATTGCATATGAAACCTCCAAAATGAATTGTCTTTTTAAAAATTAATTTCAACAATTGAAATGTGCCAATACGGGCTTGTAGAGCCAAGTGTAACACACACACACAATAGGTAAACAATGGATTGAATATGTGCAGGAATGTGCATCTAGATGACAACCATCCAGGTGGTTCTTTTCAAGCCATGGATATTGCAGTGTTCCGTATTCCGTGGGTTAATCCTGATATTTTTTGCCAACCAGGTAAGAACCCCACGGACGCCTACCTTGACGATATGATGAACAATGCTCCAGGACCAATCAATTTCACCATGTTTCTGACATTGTTTGGAGAGAAGCTGAACGGTACCGACCCTGAAGACGTTATCGTCAACGCATTTGCCTGCTTCGACGAAGACGCACAAGGTATGATCACCCTGGAAAGTTTAGGCAGTTAGTACTCATAACCTAACCCTAACCTTCCCAAATCCTCCAAAATCATCCTTGCCAAATGGAGGATTGCGGGTCTCTGGAAGTTGAAGCATCAGAGGATTTTGCAGGATTGAGGGCATAAGAGGATTTTTGCCTCTGGAGGAAAATGGAGGATCCAGGTCATCGGGCCCAATCTGGTGCTGGAGGATTTTGCAGGATTCAGGCAGTGGTCCCCAGCAACAAACATTGGAGGAATCAGAGGATATTGGAGGATTCCGGTTACGTGTAGGAAAAATGATGTAGGGAATTACGGTTCATAACATATAAGTTCTTATGGGTATTGTCCTTACCAGCCCAACATCAGAAATTAGAAACACTGAAATCTTAATTGTTTTAAAAGGGTTACTGAATGGCCCACACATAACACTAACATGTGCAAATTCTTGGACATGTCAGATGTAACAGGGACACCTAAATTGGACCCCAAATTTATGGAATGACCTGCTTGCCCTAAACCAGAAATCCAAACTACACCATGTTTGTTGAGTGCATATAAACTTGGTAGAAGCTTTGAGGGTTAAAACAACAGAAAACCCTTCTTGGGGTGTGCATCGGAACCGGGTACCAGACTACCTGACCGTTCATGTCGGGAACCGGTTCCAGATTATGGAATCGAGTATCCGTACAACTTTACATTATCGCATAGTAACTTCCCAGAAAATGAAAAAGGAAAGGTTTCAAATGTTATTTGTCGGGAATTTTCAAAATTAAAACCCGACTACATGGGAAACCAGCACAGATTTCATGTTTATGACGCTCACGAAAATTAACAATAAAGGGAATTTACCGGTTGTGGTTTTTGTAGTCTGGGTATGGATAAAGAGCCTCGACGAGACATAATAGCATGCCTCATTCCACAATAAATACAACTGTATAAAGCTTCCGTCTTTTCTGATATGCCGGCACATGCCGGAACATGTAGGTATGGCGGAGTAGTGATCACGTTGACTGGACAGGCATGAGATTTTTCAGACTTTTGTCTGAAATAAGACTTTTGAATCTCAGAGAAAGACATTATTGCAACTTCCGGGATTGGAAGTTTTGGGTTGGGTTTCTTTAAAGGGTACCCATATTCTTTTCAGTCGGGTACTGGGCTCTTTTACTACCCGTAAATGCCCACCCCTAAACCCTTTACAGTAGTTTCAGACCTCGATCGATCACAGAGCACCCATTACGGTTTTCATGTTGAACATAAACCCCAGGATTCATCAACGAGGAGTACCTCCGCGAGCTGCTGGTAACCATGGGCGACCGCTTCACCGAGGACGAGGTGGACGAGATGTACCGCGAGGCCCCCATCAACAAGGAGGGCCAGTTCAACTACCGGGAGTTTGTACGGATCCTCAAGCACGGCAGCACAGACCAGGACGATGACACGAACCCATGAAGATGGACGGATCACAAATCAAGAATGGTACGGTTAACCGCAAAGTGCTGGGGAGGAGGGGTGGGGGCACCACTTCCACTGTAGGTTTTCGCGATACTGTTATAGAGCTTTTTTTGGAAAGATTTTACTTTAATACCCCCCCCCACCAAAATCGGTCAAGAACAGCAAAATCTTGGAAAATAACCAACCCTCCTTGATAACAACTGTCTAAACGTGGCACAACCTGTTATTTCAAGATGTATTTCAGCAAAATCTGTACAAAATGAGGAAGAAATCAACATGAATGTGAACACTTTGGAGTGACTATACATAGTGCCAACTGCCAAGAACCTCACAGAAAACACAAACTTTCTTCCCCTATATTGCACTAAAATGTCCCCAACAAAATTCTCTAAATGAAAGGTTGTGCCAAGTGTTTCTATAATTATGAACACAAATGATTGGTTATTTTCTAAGATTTGTTGTTCCTTATTAATTTTGGTGGGGGGTATTAAAGTAAAATCTTTCCCTTTTTTCTTTTTCTATATGGTCAGCCTGTCTGACCGTTTTCCAACACTGGGTGAAAACTGCTGCGATTGCTGCACTCACCCTATCCTTAGAAACTGTGCATCCACAGAACACAGTAACATGTATAATGTTTCATAACTACACGTTATCCCCTCTGACGTCACTTGTATACATCTATATTGGAATGTGCCCGGCGGTATGCGCACGCATCGTGTTTTGCGTAAAATTTGGTTTAGGAGTGACGTTGCATATCACCTTTGAATTATGTGACATTTGATGTCGCTCCTTGACAAAATTTATGCAAAACACGATGCGCGTGCGTATAACCACCGAGCACATTTGAATATAGGGCGGTTTAGATTTAAACAAAGGGCACGTGGTCTGTAAGACCCTTTTGTTACTCGAAAGGAAATTTGACACAGATGATTATCGCAGGCCTCCTCTTTTGCCGTATTTAATTTCCCAGAATCTGGTCCTGATTGGCTGAGATTGGGGTTGGGGGGGGGGGGGATTCCGTTCCCACCTCCTAATAGTAAATATTTGCACTGTGGTTTCATGAAAGCTGAATGCAAATTTCACATTAAAATATATTATGATGTCAAATTCATTCCACTTTCTCTTGAAGCATGAATCGGTCTGTACTAACCTAATGCTTGTAGTCATTGTTAAAATGGATACATGTGATGCCGTTTGATAACTTTGTTAAAAAGTTTTTAAAAGTTTTAAAAGTTTTTAAAATATTAAAAAGTCGTATCCTCATTGAGTGATCCCCACAACGTCGCTTCCCAGGTTGTATCGTAAAATTGGGCGTAATCCCTGGCTTATACGGCATTCTGGGTTTATGACTTCTGACTAGCGCCCACCCGAACAAAGATACTGACAATTTGGGAGACCGCCAACATAGGGCAAGATAGCTCAGTTGGTAAAGCGCCGGTGCGGTATTCCGGAGGTCGCAGGTTCGAATCCCGCTCCTGCCAGTTCTCTTTGTTCACTTTGAAATTTTATTCAAATTTACCTAGTCAGTTTCCCTTGTGGTTTGTTTGACGAATTATGATTTGTTTGTTTGTTTGTTTTACAGGAAGAGGACTTGCCCAATTCATGGATATAAATCAGATGTACAGCAAAAATGTGAAGCAACGGGGTACATCAATGGGATTTTTCTTTTTTACATACCGCAATGGACGGATTGCATTATTTCTGTTTTTCTCAACCCCCCAGCAACATTTTTAACAAAAGTAATCATGTTAGTCAGTTTGTGGACAGCTCGGCATTTGAATCTTGTTTCTTGATCTCGCCATGAGTAATTCTGAACTGGACGGCATATCAAAACCAGGAAGTCGGCTCAAAGAACAAAAATCAGGATAGTCCATTCTTACCTGTAAAATCCATTCGCTACCTTTTAAAAGAAAAAAACAATTCAAATTTTTAATAATTGGTATTAACAAATTAGTTCTAATTGTTTTTAACAGTAATTTATACTAAAAGTGAGAGTCTAACCTATTTCAACGAAGCATTTAATCACAAGATAATGGGCCAGTTCGGTATTTCAACTGCGCATGTGCACAATGACATTTTATCCCGAATGACCCGCGTGACCTAACGCGCGGGTGTGACCGCAAAAGGCGGTCGCACAACGTGCACGTGTTAAATTCAATCAGAATGGGCGTTCGCGTAACAAGGCGTGACATTTCGTCAGCAATTTTATTCCGAATAACCTTTGACCTTTAAGATACCGAACTGGCTTATTAGCAAGAGTAGAAGCACGTGAATCTGCATTGCATGGTGGCTGTAACTAATATATATTTGTAGTTACTAAGGTTTGTTTCGGTGATTCAGTGGCTCATAGGCAAAAACAACTTGCTTGAATGGTAGTTTTCTAATTATTTAGATTTATTTTAGTATTTGTTAATATAGAAATCAGTGATGTCAAAGCCTGACCGGTTTTCTTCTGTAGTTTTGTTTTGAATATGATTTCCACCTATCAAACTATTTATTCCTGTAAATGTGAACTTTTCTTACCCAGATCCAACTAAAGTTAGCATGGCATGTCTACAGGGTAGATATTATACGTGTTATCTTAAAGCAAATTTAAATCCTTGTTCCTGATTGGTCTATCCATAGCGACAGAAGTGTGGTATTAACCCCGTGTAGCACAGTCAATATTGTACCCCACATACCGACTGTATTGCATGCTCTTAAAAGTTCTGAACGTTTTACTGCTATACATGTACATACTGCGTAGCATATGCATTATCATTGAACGCATGTGTTGTGGTCACTTTTCAGCGGTCATTCTTGCTAGAATGACCGCTTATTCAAGATAATATGATTGTGTAAAAAAATAAGTCTTTTTCACAAGCAATTCCACTTAGAGTGATCTAAATCTGTGGGGTTTTAAATGAACAAAACTGTCCAGTTCGTACGTGCATAAGAAATTTATTGCATTCCTCGAAACAATCAAGATTTTACTCGTGCCCTCTTTTTTGTGCAGCTTTTTCATTATTTGTTTTAGTGAGTTAGGCTCCAACGGGTTATTACCACTTGCCATTCCTTATGATATTCTGCATCGTTTTCTGTGCTATTCATTCTCCATTCATCTAGCACAGCGACTGTTACTTTTTTTCCCTTGCTTATTGCTTATCTGACCAAAAAAAAGAAAGAATGTATATGTAGAGCATGCATCCAGTTTGAGTGAATAGGTTGCATTAAATTGACCAGTTTTGTAGTAAAATTCTTGTCTGTGTGGGTGTGTTTCAATTTTCAGGGGAAGCCCATTTTCCCAGTATAATTTATCTGTATAATTAGGCATTCACGATACTGCTCTTTTGCCATTTTCATTTTTTTCGTATGTTTCATCGCCTCCAGTGCAGACGTTATTATGGAAACAACTTAACGAGGAATAAAGTTTCAGATTTTTTCTCATCTACACCAAATAATATGGTCCCCCCAACTCCCCCCCCCCCCCCAACCCCCCCAACCCCCCCCCAACCCCCCCCCCCCCCCCAACCCCCCCCCCCCCCCACCACGCTGTGTCTGAGTTTAGTGTATAGCGCCCTCTATGATCTTTTAGAGTTTCCCGTCACCGAGGTTTCAAAGATAGAATTTGAGGGGCTCAAGCCTCCCCGATTTTTCATTTTACCCTAAACCGGCAGGTTGCCATGCGGCGACGACACAAATACAAACAAATAAACAAACGGGAATCCGCGCAAAAACGAACAACAAACAAAGAAACACAGGTGAGGTGGGTTGGGCCCACTTTAAATGGGGGATGGAGGGGTATTGGGAAGCATTCACCGGCAGAGGCCATTCGAATGACGAATGCTCCTCCCCTTAAAGTGGGCCTAACCCACCCCCTCTTCTCCTTGTGGTTTTTAAAGTGCTTATTCGTGTTTCAAATTTATTTGTGTGAGTCATTTATCCTCTGAGAAATAGTCAGTAAAGAAGTCTCCCAAGCTGATTTTAACGGGAAACAGAAACAGAAACAGAATCATGGCATCAACTTGTACATCATACTTTCGCATAAGATGCGAACTTAAAACCGGAAGACTTTATCATTATTATTCCTGTGTTATGCTTTTGTTTTCAGTTTTCACAGTCATAATTCCTTAAATTGATGTTAATGGACTCCAGTACCCAACCCCCTCCCAGTCTTATTATGCATTATGTTGTCGACATCACCGTTTATGTAAACTCAAAGGGTGCGTTCGAGTAGCTCTCCCGGGTCGACTCGGGTTAGCCCCGTGCCGTTCGACGTCATACTTGGGACTCACTCGGGTCAGCCACCAAAGAACCTGCTCGCGGAGCAGTCACGGCGGTTAAATGACGTCACACGCATGCGTAGTTAGGTCTGATTATCCACACATTCTACTGGAGCGGGGAATTAAAAATGGCTGACCTCAAGGGCAATTGTGTAGTTAAAAGTAGTGTACACGATTGGTAATCATCCAATTTGTTTACTGAATTATTACGAAATACCTTACTAGACTCAGTTAATAGTAGTTTCAATCATCTTGTGAAATGATGGCACTAGGTGTGTTGTCGTTTTCGAGAAAAGTGGAAATTTATATCGTTTTCCAACGATTGTTCGGCCGAACAATCGTTGGAAAACTGCCCTCTATTGACCGAATGTAGTTAGTCCGCGTTGTGTCTAAAATGGGTTAACAATCCGGAAACGGGCGCAAGGTTGCAATTATCCTTCGTGTGTGTGTACATGTACATGTACGTGTCGTACGAAGCGCGCGACGCGTTGTAACCAGTGCATGCAGTGGATCTTGGACGTTCGCCGCATATGTACGCAGGTAGGTAAGCGCTATCTGGGCCCCAATCCGGTAGGGCGATGAATAATACAACGTACGACGTATGCCTTATGAATAATCATACATGACGTAATCTTAATCATTTCAACCGGAGTGGCTTTGTACCGCATGTACCGTGCCGTTTATAACTTATAATATGGACTTGGGCCGGGCCATCTGCATAGCGCCTGTACAACCAGGTATAGTATACCACCACCCAACCGGCGCACGCGCCTGTACTCCACGAGTGCCCGTTTTAACTCCTTTTTTCATTTTTTATGTACCCAACCGGCGCACGCGCATGTACTCCAGATGTGCCCGTTTTATACTTCTCTTTTTTTCTATATGTACCTAACCGGTGCTCGCCTGTACTCCAGAGGTGCCCGTTTTATACATTTATGCATTATAAGTGAAAAATGTACCTCTGGAGTACTTGAGGCGGGCACCAGTTGGGTACATCACAGTGAAGAAAAAAGAGAAGCATAAAACGGGCACCTCTGGAGTACATGTGGGCGCCGGTTGGGTACATAATATATTGTAGTGAAAAGAAAAGAAAAGTATTATTGGAACCTCTGGAGTACAGGCGGACGCAGGTTGGGTCCGGTGGTGGTATACTGGGTTGTATACATGCGCTATACAGGGGAAAGGCCCGGCCCAAGTCCATATAAGTTATAAACGTTACATGCGGTGGGGGACAGTGTGCGTCCTTGCGCGTACACAAAGCCATGCACTCCGGTTGAAATTATTAAGATTTTATTATATAGGTCATGTATGGTTATTCATAAGGCATACGTCATACGTTGTATTATTCATCGCCCTACCGGATTGGAGCCCAGATAGCTCTTACCCATGTTACGTATACATGTAGGTAAGCACTTATCCAGAACCAAAATGACATCGTCGCGCGCATCGCGCCTTGTGCCTAAGGCCTTGTGCCTATTCAATAAGGCCTAGTGCATTTTCAGTAATACATGACGATATCATTTTGGTGGTTCTGGATAAGTGCTATACCTGTTAGGTACCGCTCGGCGTCTGTACATGTTATGTGACCAATTGAAAACGATCCCATTTCAAAAATTCGGCTTATTTTACAAGTGGGCGCTATAACAAATACTGCCCGACGGTTGAAAACGAACGCCGTTTTTCTCTCGTTTTTTTCGCCATCTAACAACGCAAAACGGAAAGAGTTCCATATCCGGACATCACTTATTTTCCCTTAATATGACTTAAAAACTACCAAAAAGTGTAAATCTGATGAAGAAACACGAATTTAGGATTGAAAAATTTTCAACTTATTCTTTGAAAATATACTTCGACTTTTTCTGTCATAGCCCATAGACTTTGTGCACGAGGTATAAGTGATGTCCGGATATGGAACTCTTTCCCGCAAAACTTTGAACAGCAGTTCACTGGAATAAAATACTAACCCCTAAATCCGCCCATTTCTGAAAATTGCAACAATGACCAATCATGTATATCCCCTGTTCGGCTGTTCCTACAAGAGAACAAAACCCACTTTTAAGTTATTGGACTTAGCAAACTAGCTTGCGACATTAAAAACCAACAGGTATGTCGTAGATAGAGGGCATGGTTTTTAATTTTTTTGGGGTGGGGACATTTTGCGGTAAAACGACAACGAAAATGACAAAACGCAACACGAATGTGGCGAAAACCGCACTGATTCGCAAGACACCAACCGCAAAATACGTATAAGAATATTGCATTTTCTTACCGCAAGAAACTGTTCAAAATTACAAAGAGAGAGAGAAGTATACTTTAGGTCGATAAATTCATTTTGGAATGATAAAAACAACCTTGTCTCGAAATGGATCAAATATAAAGAGGTGTCCGTAACCATACAATCGCCGACTCAAGTGCTAGGTGACACAACAGGAGAGGGCGTTTGAGCGTTCTGTTAGCCCAGCTCTCGTGGCTTACCCGTACCCGTACGTCTGCCTTACCGAGTCGATCCGGGTCGAACGCACCCAAAAACCTATTTTTATCATGTTAATTATATAATATGCAAACATTAACACCCGTTATCGTAAACTAAGTTAGAGATAAAACAATTTTAATAGCCGTTTCACTTCTTCCTTATTTTATTTTATTTTATTTTGTTATTTTTTTCGGGAGAGAACATGGCGCCGCTTGGATTTTCTAGCGTAACTAACGGATTATCATGAATCACTGGTTGTCTCTCTTGTAAACACCATGAATAATTGATAATATGGAGAAGAAACAAATAAGCTCCCGATGTTAATGAATAATTAATTAAAAACGCCACTTGAACATCCATCGGGAGTGTAAAGAAGACATCGACTAAGAAGCATTGACGTAAACATCACACCTGACAGATGAATAATTCCGGGGAATAATTATAAGGATGTGATTTTTGGGAAAGTCTTCAGTTCCGTTTTATGCCAATCGCCATTTTACTTAAAAGTTCTTTAAAAAAATCGCAAAGCGCATTGAGTTCTAATGGGGAAATCCCTGACCCGCGCATAAAAATGAGTCACTTTGTATAGTTCAACAGAAGGTGCATTGTCCGCGTCAACTCATCTGTGTAGCGGCACCACTTGGGCCCACTTCCTCTATTTGTTCCTTCCTGAAAAGCAAATGACGTAATGCTTGTGGTCCCACTTTCAGTTTTCCGATAATCACACCTATCCGTCACCATGAATGTCACACAAAAAATGTAGTTTCAATGTGTTTTAACATTTTCTGAATAGTTTATGGTGACTGATCTGATGTGCCGATGGGATTTTATAAATAAAATGTAAAAAACTGCCCAGATCAGAGAACAAAATTAACAGCAAAAAGATCCCCGGTACCCGCGCTTGTTGATACGTGCATTAACGAATGGGTGTTGCGATTGACGTTGGAGTACCAACCACGTATGTATAATGCACATGTGTGGCTTGGATGCGTTTTATTATGTCACGGATAGCAATGGTGTCGGGCGAGTTGGGAATAGCGATGGCGGTTTGCCATTATTTACCGCGATTATCTCTGGACAGGCCGATTCCCAAACATGTCCTGCAGCGCAGGGGAGCCATCTCATTCAGCTCGAGTACTTCTCTCTTCAAGAGTCTTCCAAGACTCGAGGTGAGTGGCCTTTTTTCCCCGGTTCAACCATGGACGTGATTTTCGTTTCCGACTACCAAAAGGCGTTGCGGTGTATTGTGTTTTATGGACCGTGCACAAACCAATGGAGTTGGCGTGGAATAGTCGCCCTTGACTTTTCTATATTACAAAAGTACGGGCATCTAGGCCTATATTCAATTCATTGCTAAAATGATTTATCTCTCACGCGGTCAGTTTGATGAACTTTCTGGTGGCGGATTCAGCCGGATTTTTAGTCTATCTTGGCTGTGTACTTTGGACCTTTGAACATAGGCCAAGTACATGTACCTGTTTGCTGTAATTATATTTATGATAATAATAATAATACTTTTAATAGGCCTAATACTAGTACTAATACTATAGTAATAATCGTTTATATAACTTTATTCTGTGTACAGGCTAGGGAAAGAGTTCCATATCCGGCCATCACTTATTTTCCCTTAATATGACTTAAAAACTACCAAAAAGTGTAAATCTAATGAAGAAACACGAATTTAGGAGGGAAACAATTTCCACTTTTTCTTTGAAAATACTTTGACTTTTTCTGTCATGGCCCATAGACTTTGTGCATGAGGTCCAAGTGATGGCCGGATATGGAACTCTTTCCCATACATGTATGTGCACATCACGATTTGACAATTTTTCTTTCAGGAGAAACATTTCATCGTATGCGTGGAAAAGCATAGCGGGTACCAGCAAATTTAAAGAGATCATCGTGTTCTGAAGTAACATTTTTAAAAAGTGCACGACTCAGTATTAAATTAGCTTACACAATAACCACAGTTGATGTTGTCTGTCATCCTATTGTAAAAAAAAAACAAGTTACACAACATTCATTAATTAGCAAATTGAGCAAACCAGGGAACAAAACATGCTTATAATTGGTTTCACGCTCCTTGAATAAGGGGATAATGAACCGGTCTTTAACATGTGTCGTCAATAATAACCGAGGAGGGGGCATGGCCACTGTTAATGGACCAAGCCCAAGCTGGTAAAGATTGTTGACTGGTAAAGATTGGTTCATAAATGCCTCCTGAGGAAAGCCAAGACCTGTCTGTAAAAAGGACAAAATGCAAAGATTTTTCACCCCACTTTTTCTTCAATTTGCACAGTACAAAATGTATCGGCCTTTCATGTTCGTGTGAAGGTGCTCCACACGTACATAAAGCCGTGTTTCCATTGGACTTATTTTTGTCAATCTACCTCGACAAGTCCAATAAATGCGCGCGGTAAACTAACATCCCTTTTGACTTACCGCCACCTTGATGTAAAACACCTAGGCCAAAAGTGGTCGCGGAAGATATATTCGCGCGGCCTCTGAAAGTTATCAGGGACGATGAAAAGTCCAATGGAAACAGCCCCTCCGTGTAGAACTATCGCGACCACGCGGAAACCACTGTGTAAACAATGCGACTTCCTGTATCGCGTCAACTACACAGCGATTATCGCTAGTGTGTGCACGGAAATGGTGGTATGGTTCCCTGTCTCCTTGTGTTTACCTGTGATTACATTTACATGTGTACACTGCAGTTGCGCTAGTTTGCAGCGGAGCAAACTGACCGACGATCGGCCACATACATACATGTACGTACGTGCATACAACAGCTACGTTTTTCATCCGTTCACTGCTTGAAACATGGAAAAAAATTTCATTTTGTGAGAGGTATAATTGGGCTAGATGTCGGTGAAAATGTTGGGGAAGGCAGAGAAGAATTTCGAGAATAACTTCCTTAATATGAAGGCACACATGACGGAGTTATACACCATCCCTTCGATCGAAACCCTCTTGGTGTTCGTGAGACCCCCCTGGTGTTCGCAAAACCCCAATTCGCGATCAGCCCAACAGTTTTTGGAACTACCACCAGTAGGGTCGGCTTTTCTTTTCTTTTTCGAGGTCTTGGAACTTGGTGGTACGACATTTGAGGACGAGCGCGTCGGTATGTGTACATGTATGATAGCTGACTATACAATGCAATTTCTCGCGCGAACAATTTCGCTAGGTCGCCACGTCTATCCCATTTAGGTCAAAGGTGATTGTGCACACGTGTGACATTCTGCCAGCCTCGAAGGCGAATAAACGTTCTTGTCGCGGTAACAAAAAGTCCAAATAGAAACAAGTTTCCGCGAGGCCGCGTAATAAAAAGTCCAATGGAAACACAGCTTAAAGGGTGGCTGCAATGAAATTGTACTAACAATTTAATTTTGTGTTGTATAACTCTTTTACAATATAAGAAATGTGATTTTCCGTGTTTCTGCCCATTTTTGGTGTTGAATTTTCCCAGAATAAAGTTCCCCCCTTTCTCTATTGTTTCCGCGCCCCTAATTGCATGACGTCATCTCGGGAACACAGAAACTCAGCAAGAGTAGTTTGATCATAGTGTGCGTGTGTACGTGTGGATGTATGCCGTTGTTGAGGGAACCAGCCACGCGCGATTAAATAGCTTTGGATGAAGGGATTAGGGAAACATTTCTCGTTGCGCTAAAATCTTTAAACAGAATCTTTTGGATCTGAATCTGACAATCAAGTGTCGATTTTAGACTTGTTGATTAAGACACTTCTTCGGAACATTATTGGGGCGAGGAAGATGAGGATCTTAGAGCTCGTCCGTACATGTATGAGCCAGAAGGTGAGAGTAACAGCGAAACTACTGAAGACTCCGAATCGGACTCCCGATGCGGAACGCGGTGAAAGACTTGAAAACAACGATTGCTAGCACTCTCGAATCCAAATACGACGGTATTTCGGCTCTACTGGAAAGAGGTGAAGACTGACACCATCCTTAGTGGTGTTGCTGAATCCAGCAGCAACACAACGACGCGGT
Source organism: Hippasteria phrygiana (assembly GCA_037893225.1). NCBI lineage: Eukaryota > Metazoa > Echinodermata > Asteroidea > Valvatida > Goniasteridae > Hippasteria > Hippasteria phrygiana. The sequence continues at coordinate 1,403,602 of JAZGUH010000046.1, read as the reverse complement.
ATTATCGCCGAAAAACATTCGCAAAACACTGAAAGCTTTCTACGACACAGCGAAAACACAATGCAACGCACGCTCGGTGCACTGTACTACATGTACGTACATGTCGCGTCGAGTCGTGCATGGCCGACCATCCACCAGCCAGCTGGGTTCCCGGGATGACGTCACATCGGCGTTACCACTTGATGGGCGGGGCTGACAATTATTTTCAAATGCTTACGCGAAATAAAAACATACAAACAACACACAGTTGTGTTTCAAAAACTTTATTTCATCGATATACACAATAAAAATTCCATTGCAGCCACCCTTTAAGGCTGGTATTGTTATACGCATACATTTTGTATTGTGTATATGTACGCATCCAGCCGCTGGTTCGCTCCATCCACTAGGCAGAATCTGGTTTGTGAACCAACGCACGTATCACTGATCGCGATCCTGATTCGTGTGAAACAAACGGGCCCCAAAACGCGATCAAAAATGGAGTATGGAGAACGCCACAAATGAATTGCTTTTAACTGATTGTCTACGTGTACATGTACATGCTCATATTCTTGGTCCGGCAGTGTACACACGGACCCTGGTCCACTGCGTATAGCTGAGCGATTGACAAAAAAAAGCAGCCTGCACATTACCGTGTATCTGAAATCATAAAGCAAAGTGCATTTTTGTTGTTGCCCTGCCCCTACAGCACTCAGCTTTATTTGTTCAAGTTATGAGTTATAACGAGCGGTCGGGTCCTGCAACCCGATGATGCATTTGTGCCCCCCTGCATTGTGACTTTGTCTGCTATTTTTATTCAAAGGATGAACGCAGCCTGTAGGCTACATGTATTTTGTAATTGTTTCAGTTTTTTGTTAGCATGTTCTTCAAGCTTGATCTCAATTTGGGTTTGTTTGTGTGTTTGTCTGTTTGAAATATGATTTTACTACAATACTGAGAATTTACTTTTAAAATAATTTTGAGGGAATTTGAATTTGAAAGAAATGGAACAGCTACGCTAACAATTAAAGTGCAGTTTTGAAGTAGAAAACCTAACAAGTATAGACATGTCTTTAGGTCTGAAAAAATTGGGATAATTTCTTTAGAATCTGTTGAAAAACTGATCCTCTATTTAGATCTGGGCTCAGGAAAACTATTAAGCTGGCTCTCCATAGTTTTGGCTAAAATGCTACGGACACAAAACGCACCAAAAACGCACATGTATGGAAAGCCAGCTTAAAACCCTAACAGTCCTGAATCCTCCAATTTCAATATGATTTTCCATACACCCTAGGGAGTTAGGGTTTTAATACGGGTGGTAGGGTTGGCAATTCAAAATGTTGCTGGCCCTACCACCTCTGATCGTAACCCTTTACCTACAATCTCGGCCAAATCTTGTTGGGCCCCCGACCCCCTTGCCCCCGGTCAATGTTGGCTCTCATTGCGCGGAATCCGCGCCGGCTTGATATTACAACATTGAGCGGGGGCGCAGGGGAGGGTATGTTTATCATCACGTGGCCCAAGCATTTTGGCCGGGATTGTAGAGTGGCTTTTAGCCTTGTACAAAAAACTAAAAAACTAAATAAACTGTACCTGATATACATTGTATGTAGCTTCATGTACATTTAAACATGTGCAGATAAGATATAATTAAATTATTTTGAGATATATTGTACCTTTTGGCCATCCACATTCTCCAGAATACATGTCATGCCCTGTACATGTACATGTACATGTACATATGTGAAGTTGCATTTTATCCTGTTGCATTCCGCAGATTGTCACAGATTTTCTGTAATTTGTTTTCAAGGTCAAAGCCAATGATCTTCCTGTGGTTCTCCGTATGTCGTGTCAGAATTGAAATCAAGAATTGAACTGTTACAATACAGATGGTCAGGGCTTATACATGTAAATATCCACTGCACTATTGGGCTGACGCTGCCATGAACCATAATGAGACCAGAGTGATTTTTTTCTCTTCAAGATTTGTTTATTGAGATTCACAAAGGAATGGTGTGCATTCTAACTTGTGCATCACTGAAGGTCAGTCAAGTGAAAAATTCAACAAGGCCGACTTCATTCGAGTGTGAATCGCGGACGATATTGTTCCCTTTGTTATACGTCCATGTTTGTTTGGGAGAACGAACGCATAGATCTGCACATGTTGACAACAATTTTGGCCTTGTATGCCAACCTCAACCTCAAACACAAGCCAACTCCTGCCTCACATGAACTAATCTACTCCCCGGTGGAGAGAAGCAGTTACTGCAAAGTGCCTTGATCAAGGACACAATCACAATCCACTGGCTTGTTGCTTAATTTAACCCTTCCTCCCTACATCAAATTCCTACAATCTAACAATATCCTCCGATTCCAAAATCCTCCAATGTTTGTTACTGGGGACAGACAATTTTGGACAGAGGTGTGTTAAACACATGAGGACTGGCATAATTCGGTCACTACTGCAGGTCTATATGACCCATCGGGCCTGTGAGTGACCAGAAGAGGGTCCTATTTCTCTCGGCCTTCGGCCTCGGGAAATAGTACCCTCTTCTGGTCACTCACAGTCCCTCAGGGCGCATAGACACACAATAGTGACCTCATTGCCAGTCCATATGTGTATAATAAATGACATTTGGTTAAAATATTGAAGTTTAATAGCAGGAGTGCTGAACGATTGAGTGATTCCTGGCTTTTTGTACCGTTATTTGCACTGTAATGTGATTAACAGTGATCCGTGGCCCTCCTGGCTGACAGAAGGCTTGCGAGGCAATTTAATGTCCCGTGATCTTCCAAGCATGAATTAATAAACTCTTGCACATGGCCAAAAAACAACAGCAGAATAATGAAAGTAATGGATGGTTGAACTCTTCAGTACTGCATCGGATTATATATTATACATAATGTACATGTACGTACGTGTGTACATGTACAATTGGAGCAGGTTTCTGCTCTTGTTCAACACAAATGTGATTTAAAAGTACAATTTGCCTTGGGGGTGCCCAGTTTTGCTACAGAGAGTGTTTATCCTAAAATTGATTTGGTTAAAAAAAATTAGTAAACAGTACAACACACATGTACATGTAATGTACATGTATATGACCAGGATGTCGTTCAGACAGAGGGCTAACTCTTGAGATAGCCACGAAGCTGACGAGCTCCACCTAAAAATAAATCAGACCCTGGTTTTCAAATATCCACACTTAAAAACGCTGAAGCACACAGCACAGTTCATGTACAAATGTACATATTCAGTGAATACACGTAGAAACCCAACTACATATGTGACCCGCTCCGGAAAAAGGTATATTATGTCGCAAAATATGAAAAATGAGTTTTATTTATGTTTGGAAAGCCCACAATGTAGGCTTTCATTTGGTACATGATAGAGCTCCAAAGCCCTTTCCGTTCTGGAGATATCGCGTTTTTGCATATTAATTAGTTCTATGGAGTTTAAATTGCACAACAGAAAAAACAGGCTTTGAAATAGCTACATGTAGTTCTAATACAATGCAATGGAACAATGCACTCTAAAAAGGTTATTTTTTCACTTTATTCACTGAAATCAACATTGTTGTGCACCAAACCTGAAACTTTAGATGTTTAAGATGTCATTAAAGACAAAAAACAAAAAATTAAATTTTGACGAAAAATTTCACCCTCTCAACGTTGAAAGGGCCAATACACATAAATGCATAGCGCGACTTATATCACCTTTTTCTGGAGCGGGTCACATATTATGTATGTCTACAATACATGTTGTTTGCGGACTGCTCCATTTTGTGCTTCCCTGGATTATTAACGAGGCGTATTATGACTGGGCAAAATTACTGATTGTTGTGTACACAAAGCAAATTTGCATTGTAAATAATGCAGGTGAGCGTTGCGTGTGGCTCATTTCTATTGGGCGTCTCCCACCCACACTGTAAATATTATTTTCCTGCCCCCCACCCCCCCCCCCCCCCATGTCTCCTCCCATGTAAATATATTTTTTCAGGGTGGCACATGTACATGTACAGTGTTGTACACCCCAAAGTGCGGACGTACAATGTACATGTACAATGTACATGTATGCAGCCATGATATCAGAACATTTTCTGATAATAATTTTTTTACTCTGCTTTCTCAGACGTTTGTTGCTTGGTTTGTGAAATTACAGGGGATTTCCTGATGATAATGTCGTCTTATTTTATTTTAAAACTGAAATTTGCTCTTCCATAGAAATGACTTACTTTCCTTTCGTTTCTTCAGTTCTACACATGTACGTGTACGTGTGTAAGTATCGATGACATTTCCCAGTTTGATTGTGTTGGTGATCTTTTTCTTTTCAAAAGTGAAATTTCTGAAAAATGGAAAGGAAATTTGTAAATTGTGACTGGAAATCTTTAAAGGTACCGTATTGCAGAGCCAACGACACAGTTGAAAGCAGTGTAAGGCCGTGTCCGAATTACTTGGCTGTGGCTTGAAATTACACACATGTCTATATTAGTGGCTGCAGCCACATCACATAGACCTGTGTGTAATTTCAAGCCGTAGCCAAGTAATTCGGACACGGCCTTAGTTTGTGTTATTTAACACATAAAAAAAAAGAGCGTGTGAAAGTTTGAGCTCAATGCACCATACGAATCATGAGAAAATAGTGGAAAAACCAATGTGAAAAAAGACTGAAATAAACCTTTTTGACATAAGCATCATGGGAACAGTATCAGCCATTAACCCTAACAGCCCAAGGCTTTTTTACTAGAATCCTTCCCTAACCACACAAACTCCAACACTGTGTAGTAAACCAATGGCACATTCTTTGTACTTGGGTCATTCCACCAGGTTGGGACACAGTGTGTATATGACCATATCATTAAAACCATCATTACATTTAATTCAGTTATTTCATGTGACATCCGTCTTTGGGTGTGAGATTATTTGAGAAAGTTTTAATCATGTAAGTTATATTTTTACAAAAATATGATAAAAAGTGTGTTTTTTTGTATGTAAAATAGACGTAACATGGACACCGTGTCCAACATTTAAATTTGTGTGGTTTTTTTAACACTTTAATAAATAAATATGTAAAATTTATTATGTACAATAATTAAAAGACACACTATGCAACAATGAAACACCTTTTTACGGCAGTCAGTGTCCAAACATAGCACAAATAGCAAGAATTTGAAGAATCGGTGCAGACGTAACATGGACACCATGTTAGACCATGACCATACATATATTTCTGCTGTTGTGCTGCATTTGGATATTGAATATCATAACAAATGTTTTTTGTGTTGCAGTTTGTGTTTTGTAATTAGTATACAGAGTGAGTTTGCATAATTATTTATATAAATGTTGAAAATGTTACAAAATGGAAATGTCCATTTTCATGTCACACCATGTTAGTACTAAATGTTACGTCCAGACTGCCTTAATTTTTCGTCATTAAATAAATAATAATGCAACTTACTATATGTACTAACTAAAAGACACCCAATGCTACCAGAAAACACTTTTTGTTATGGTTGCCAGTGTCCAAATAGCTCAGAAACAGCAAGAACAATAAAAACATGCATGTGTGGACGTAACAGTGGACACAGTGTCCATGTTACGTCCACTCTCACGTCTGTTTTTGCTGTCTCTGCTATATTTGGACACTGACTACCATAAAGAAAGTGTTCTTGTGTTGCATAGTATATCTTTCAATTAGTACACATGGTGAATTTCCCATATGTATATTTAAAGTGTTGAAAAAAGACAAAAATAGAAATATGGACGTGTCCTGTTACGTCAAACTGGTTATGTCAAACTGAAGCATGTTTTTAATCATATTTTTGGTAAAATATAATTTACATGATTTAAAACTTTCAAAAATATTTCCCACCCAAAGACTGATGTTACATGAAATAACTGAATCAAATGTAATAGTACTTTTAAAGATATGGATAAATGTCACACACTGTGTCCCAACCTGGTGGAATGACCCACTTACAAAATCAGGGCATCAAGTCCCATGCAAAGTGATGGTGCCAAGGCTCTACAGTACCCAATCACACAAAATTCAACACAAATGGGGTGTTTGATTTTGGCAGGTTAGGGTTAATTAATGGCATCAGAAGAGCAAGCACATTAGAAGGGACGTGATTGGTCGCATTGGTCACATGTTGGTTGTAAAATCCTCTTGAGATTGGCTAATATGAAATTATTAGCTGTTCTAATTTTAGAGGTGTTGCATTCATCAGTAACTGGTACCTGGAAAGGGATTCCCCAATTATTTCTTTATTATTATTGACATTAAAAGTTGATTTTTCTTCTTATTTTCCTTATGTTCCATACAAAGATGAAAAGAGTATCTCTCAACTAATGACAGATATTTATAATAAAATCAATTAATATTTGGACTGGTTCACAGTGCCAGACATGTACATGTACGCATTGTTTGGCCTCCGTACCCACAATGCATTGAGAATGTCGAAAAAGTTTAGTGAACTAAGCAACAACATTTTTGGAAGTCATCAGATACAATTTTCTCAAAGATGACAGCATTTCAGATGAAAATGTTTCTCAGGAGTATTGATATGGTATCATCTTTATAAACAGTAAACTTTAAGATTGAAACGAATCGTTTATATTTTTATTTTTTAAAGTGAACAAAGAAACTGGCAGGAGCGGGATTCGAACCTGCGACCTCCGGGTTACCGTAACGGCGCTCTACCAACTGAGCTATCTTGCCCTGTGTTGGCGGTCTCCCAAATTGTCAGTACATTTGTATCTTTGTTCGGGTGGGCGCTAGTCAGAAGACTGCCAGTTTCTTTGTTTACTTTGAAAATGAATTCAAATTTACCTGGTCAGTTTCCCTTGTGGATTGTTTGACGTTTTTATTTTTAATTATTACCAACGCTACAATATATACATGTATCATAGCTGAGGTACATGAACATGTATCATAAGTGAGGTTAATTTGGGATTGATAGAAATTACAACTGAAGCATAAAAACCAAATTTTTGTAAATTATCCAGATCAGATACTTTTTTCACATGATGGCGATTAGACAAATAACTGAAATGTTATTATGATAAGCCCATTCCACTGCAGGCTTGAGAGTGACTGACAGTCAGATTGTTGCATTTTAATTAAAATATGATGAAGAGGACAGCCAATGGAGGGAAAATTCTGGTTGGGGGGGGGGGGGGGTGTCATGTCATTGTACAAAATAAAGAGGCACTGTACAATGATAACAGGGTTTTGGTACGTGCTTCGCGTTTCATCAACCTGTCATCCCAGCTATGAAATTTTGCTTGCGAGCCCAAACAAAGGCGTGGAGATCGTGTGCCAGTGTGTTTGATGCGTTGCCGGGCAACCGTGCTGCTCTTTATTGGCCTTCCGGGCAGGGCCGGATTGTAATTTTCTGCGCAGGTTAGTCCCAGTGTGATATTGATTTCCCAGGGAAAGTGGGAATAACGTTATTGCTCATGACCTTTCTGTTGGGGGGGGGGGGGGGGGATGGCTGTGAGAGATCATGCACTGTGTGGTAGTGCATATTTGGCATGTGAAGGACACTGAGAAATTTGAAGTGCCTTGGCTGAATGTATACTATATGTAGGTGTGTACACACAGGCTGTACATGGACCTGTAAATATATGAAATATCTGTAGTTCCCAAGAAAAAAATCCCTTTAAAATGTCAAATTTTAATTCAGTGTTTTTTTGTTTTATTTAAATGGTTTGTAATTTTGAAAGCTCTGAAAATTTAAATCTGGGAAATTTGTCTTGCAGGCATTTGTGAAGCATTGAGATGTACCTGTCTTGACTTGAACCCCCCTTTAGATTTTTTCTGAGCACCCTTTAGAACCCAACAGATTCCGATGACAGCAAAGTGTGAAGCCAACAGAAACCAACGACAGAAAAAATGTGAAGGCTGCTGAATCCAACAGAATTCAACAGCTTTTACTAGAACATGCTAGGTCTTTTCAAATCAAGTGGGGACAGCACAACAAACCATACTATGTAGTGAACCACCTGCAACCAGCCTACAGGGCGTGGTCAAACTGGTTTATCGATGACTACATTTCCATGCTAAACGGTGACAAGTGAGGAGGGAACCATTGACTGCGCTAAAGCAATTTTGAGTTGTTCGTGCTTGACCATCGGTGCGCATGCATGGGGGTCGCACAGCGACCAGCAATTAGTCCAATTCCGACTACTCATCCTCGCGTGAACTAGCTCCCAGTTGGGTGTGGAGGCAGTAGGGCTGTTCATTTTCGAATAATTTAGTATTCGATTATTTGAGACTGCGCTTGACCGAATATTCGAATATTCGATACTTGCCGATCAAGTCTATTCAGGTGTCTGCTGCAACTGCATGCCGCGTCGGTAAAACGTTGCATGCAAAGCACGCCGGTGTTTTACATGCGGCGATTGATATTAGAGACCACCCGATGGAAATTTGTTTGCATTGTATCAAGATCATTACATGTACGTATAACGTTCTGATAACAAGAAACCAAACTCCAGCCCAAGTTTTTGCAATAATTATTTTAGAAGCGTCAAGGGTTTTACGGTCGGGAACCATTAACCTCTGTCCACAAAAAATGTGGCATTTGACACTGCTAAGTGCCGTAACTTTTCTATTAAAATAGCATCATAGTGGTATCTGTACGTGAATTTTTTTTCGGATATTCGAACCGGCAAAAAGCTATTCGGTTGATGATCGAATATTAGAATATTCGCTATATTCGGGACAGCCCTAGGAGGCAGTGGCCAGTTTCTTGAAGCTACTAAGCACAAAACTTTGCTTAGCACAAAAAAACAAATCGTGCTTGGTGAAAACAGGTTACCAGCCAACAACCGCTGATGATTTTCATGCTAAACAAAAAGCACCTGGATACCAGCCTCACGCAAATACCTCCCATGAACATTTGGTTGGTGATCCTGTTTACACAGCAAGAATTTCCGTGCTAAGCAATTTTGTGTGTGTGCTTAGCAGCTCTGTCAAATTGGCCCCGGGAATGCTGAGTGGTTGCATTAAGGATGGCATTCTCGGTGTGCTTGACATCTTGGGTGTCATTCAGACCTTTACGAATGATATAAACAGCAATTTCTGAGGTTTGAATTTTGGGATTGGCTTTCTTTAACCCCTTGAGTACGGTATTTTACGGGAGACGTCGGGGTGTCACGGCGGTTCTGGCAGCCAAGCGAACCGCGACAATCTGTTTGTGCAGTCAAGTGTAACATAAAAAATAATCCAACAATGGATTGAAACTGCACAAACAGCGGCAAATGCCATCATCCGGCCTGGTGGCACTTTTTTTTTGGAAGCCATATGGCGTCTTCCGTACGCAAAGGGTTAACGGGTACCCATGTGTGTTTTTCAATCGGGTAGCCGATTCCCGTACTACCCGTAAATGCACACTCCTATCCTCAAACAATGAATACAGGAAAGAGTTGAAATAGACTTGTGCAACTCAGCTTTAAACCACTGCTTCATAGAATCGGTGCATGTAATTGACGGTGCCTGTGTGGCCACTCAGACAGGAAAAAACAGATGGAAGTATCTAATAGGATTGCTAATCATAATGTGTTTGTCACAGAGAAAGGTTCCACATGTGCAGGAAAATGACGTGTACATTGTGCATGATGTATAGAAAGTACACGTGTACATGCACATGATGAACATGTACAAAAAGTACATTAACATGTCCACTGTATACGCACTGTACATTTTGATGCTGAGAAGCGAAGATACATGTAACGTGTACACATGTACATGACTGATGTAGTACCATTAACCTTGTAAACAGTGGCACATAACCCCCCCCCCCCCCCCCCCCCCCCCTTAACGGCTAAGTTTTGTGGTAATTTTTTTTTTTTAGAGGTGTGCAAGAATTGGGTACCTGATTGAAATAAAAAGCATGGGTACTCGTTAAAGAAAGCCGATCCCAAAAATAATATCTTCAAAATTGCTGTTCATATTGTTCATAAAGGTCCGCACGTTAATACTACCACATCGGTGCATCAATGCAGCAAGATGCAATTGTGTACAGTGCTCTCTGTAGCTTTACGGTGTCAATTGCATTTTCACAAGCGTCATAAACATTAAAACCCTCCTATGCAAACATACATTCTGAGCCATGTTGTTGTATGGGTCAAAATCAGTCAAGGTGATTGTTTTTGACCCTCCTGCCATAGTACAAAACCACATGTAATCTGATCATGTCTGTGTAAAAGTATAGCAGGGGAGGTGGAAGGAAATTTGGACTGATTTTGACCTTTTAAATAGTATAGGAGGTTCTAATCTGTTTTGTTTTTCCATGTCCCCTGGTTTTTATTTCGAAAATTCTCCACGAATGACATTCAAAACTTTCTTTTCATTGTCTGAGGATTTTCTACATTTTAAGTAAATCCCTGTCCGCACTGGACTTTTTTTGTAAAACTTACCATCATGGGTACTTTTCCCATTTTAAGTCCAGTGCGGACAGCCTAGAGCCATGTCCGCACTGGACTTTTTTTTGGAAGGTTTTACCGAGACGATGGTCAAATAAAAAATGGTCAAATGTGACCACTGTCCGCACTTGGACTTTCGACACAGGAACATTTTTACTGAGACCGTGGGAGAAATAACCGAGCTGTCAATATAACGACTCATGAGGGCGCTTTGCGTGACCTTTTTACATTTACGCGATTGACCCAAATCACGCCTTCCTTTTCATTTTTCCGGCCGATGTGTACATGCAGGCCTATGTCTTTAGCACCAATCAAACTTCCAACTTTATCAATAATAAAATCTACCATGATTGCTACCAAAAGAGAAACAACGCACTGGAATTTGGAAACTTGCCATGTGCACCGCACCGCGGTAAAACAATGCAAAGCGCATGCTTGGTTTCCCTGTGAAGCATGACCTTGCGCTCGGGCCGGATGTACGCTTTCCTGAGCCGCTTTTACCGCAACGCACTGTCCGCACTGGACTTATCGTCTCGGGAAAAGTTACCTGGTCAGTTTTCCTGGGCAGCAGTTGGCCGGTTGAAGTAACCGCTGGACTCAGGAAAAGTAACCGCGAGGAAAACGTCCTAGGCTGTCCGCACTGGACTTAAAATGGGAAAAGTTCCCATCGTCTCGGTAAGTTTTACCAAAATAAGTCCAGTGCAGACAGGGCTTAGGACATTTTCCTCTCAGTTACTTTTCCTCAGTCCAGTGGTTATTTCTACCAGGCAACTGCTGCCCAGGAAAACTGACCAGGTAACTTTTCCCGAGACGATAAGTCCAGTGCGGACAGTGCGAGTCGGTAAAAGCGGCTAAGGAAAGCGTACATCCGGCCCAAGCGCAAGGTCATGCTTCACAGGAAAACCACGCATGCGCTTTACATTGTTTCACCGCGGTGCAGTGCACTGGCAAGTTTCCAAATTCCAGTGCGTTGTTCCTCTTTTAAATGGTCGCAATCATGGTAGATTTTATTATTAAGTCAGAAGTTTGATTGGTGCTAAAGACGTAGGCCTGCGTGTACATATCAGCCGAAAAAATGAAAAGGCAGGCGTGATTTGGGTCAATCGCGTCAATGTAGAAAGGTCACGCAAAGCGCCCTCATGAGTCGTTATATTGACAGCTCGGTTATTTCTCCCATGGTCTCGGTAAAATGTTCCCGTGTCGAAAGTCCAAGTGCGGACAGTGGTCACATTTGACCACTTTTCATTTTACCATCGTCTCGGTAAAACCTTAAAAAAAAAAAGTTAATTTGGTTACATGTACATGTACCGGGTACTTGATTCAATAATCTAGAACCAGTTCCTGACATACATGTAGCTGTCAGGTACAATGTACTTGGTAACCTGGTTCGGATGCACAGCCCTATCTTTTGTCCATCAAAGATTTTGCGAGTCTGCGTCAACTTATAGTTTATTTGATTGGCCATTGTATCATAAGCTACATGTACATTTACACGATTCTACAGTTGTACATTGTAGGTCAGTTTGGATGACCTTTCCTTGTTTCTTGACCTTTTGGTTGGTCATGTCGATGTTGTTTTATCTGTAAAAAAAAAAAATAGATCAACAAAATGGAAAGAATATGGCTCTGAATAGTCAAGAAAATCCATGACGTGGGTTGTGAAAAAAAGTTGAGTATCCCGCCTGCTTCCTTCTAGAAGCTTTTTTTTCCTTCTTTTTTTCCTTCTTTTTTTCCTTCCTTTTTTTACCCCTTCCCCCCCCCCCCTTTTTTCCCCTTTTTCCCCCCTTTTTTCTCTAAAGTCTTCCATTTTCAAAGTGAACAAGGAAACTGGCAGGAGCGGGATTCGAACCTGCGACCTCCGGGTTACCGTACCGGCGCTCTACCAACTGAGCTATCTTGCCCTATGTTGGCAGTCAACCAAATTGTCAGTATCTTTGTTCGGGTGGGTGCTAGTCAGAAGTCTATAAACCCAGAATGGCGTATACATGTAGCCAGGGATCACACCCAATTTTACGATACAACCTACATGTACAACACGTTGGAAGCGACATTGTGGGGATCTCTCAATGAGGATACGACTTTTTAACTAATAATTGTTTACGTATTTTTTTCTATTTTTTTTTTCTCCTTTTTTTTCTCCTTTTTTTTCTCCTTTTTTTTCTCCTTTTTTTTTCTTCCTTTTTTGTTCCTCCCAAGAAATCCATATTGATACAAAAGGAAGATAGGGAAGTCCTCCCAATTGATCTACATGTATTCTGTGCATGGAATAGGTTTGGTGGATTCCATTATTGCAGGTAGCCATCTTGACCAAAAAAAAGGGGTCGGCTGTCTCTGCCAACTACATGTACATGTACACTGTACGTAGTGTATAGTACATGTACATGTATGTGTATAGTACGTGTAGGTGTATAGCAGAAAAATCTATGCTTAACATTTCCTACACGTACATTTTTTTGTACTTGTACATATACATGTAGGTTAGCAAAGAATTTGACTTTGGCACGTGCGCACATCCAGTTAAAGGATTCCGCACGTATGTACAAGTTACATGTACATGTATCGTCACCAACACCACGAACTGACACTCTCTAGCGCGTGTATTTTACAGAACAGAGTAATTTTCGTTTTCACGAACTGACACCCAAGTAGGGGAGCGCGCGCTAACCACATTTTCATTTTCACGAACTGAAACCATTCTTGATTTCACGAGTTTAGAGGTTTTCAGTTCAATGTTTCTGTAAACCCACAAGTATACAGATGGAGTAGATTCGAGTCAAAGCTTTTAAAGCGTTTTTCTTGGAATGGTATTTCCGCTACATGCTTGCCGTGTCAATTCGTGAAAACGAAGTCTTCTCTAGCGAGTCAGTGTCCGATGTGCGCGCGCACACCTGGGTGTCAGTTCGTGAAACCGAAATGTACTCAGTACGCGGTTTCACGAACTGACACCCAGGTGCGCGTGAGTGTCAGTTCCTGAAAACGGTGACGGTATGTGCAGAATGGTGCCCTAAGCGCCAAATTCCACGCTAAGCCGAGTTGTGAAATTAGGCCCTTGATAATTCATGCTTGGAGTCATACATGTACATTTTAACCGAAGAGGCACTTATTAGATGTGCTTGTCTTATGCACACCCATTTGGCAGGCCATCTAAAATCATGACTGTCAGGTCAAGTTCAAAGTCGTGGCCCAAGCAGCCTGAGGCAGCCTGCTTGGTGAAGGCAGCCTGCTTGGTGAAGCGGCTCAAGGCTTCGGGAGGTAACCCCTGGAACTCCTTGAGAATGAATCACTGGGCTGTCTGGCATTGGAGAAAGGTCTGCGCTGGTTAGGGTTGTGCATTTACAGGTACATGTAGTATGGGAATCAAGTACCCAGTTAAGAAAAGCATGAGTACCCGGGTAAAGAAAGCCAATCCCAAAAATGAAATCTCGGGAAATTACTGTTCATATTGTTCATAAAGGTCAGCACGTTACATGTAATAGGGATCGGTGCATCAAAAGCTATAGAGTACCGAAGTCTGACGCCAGTTGGCACGACAGCTGGCTCCGAACAAATGTAGATTTCGACTTTTTCCTTTGTTAACAGCCAGTCATGCAAACACGTTGACACAAAATAACAAAAGTATTTTGGTTCCAGACATTGCATCGACGTCATCACTTCGATACTCTATATAATAAGAAAAAACTGGGTTCAGTATTATAAATGAAGACCTTTATTTTTATTGTAGTGATGGGCTATAAATCCGGATGTTTAACATTCGGTTTGAATTCCACTATTCGGTTTCGATTTTGGAAATCGGATATTCGAAAGCAACCTTAAAAATTGAAGCCTTCCATTTTTGTGTGACACAGGCTAAAGAAAACAACTGGAACATCCTCCAATTTGCTCCATGGTCTCTGATTGTAACTGTATTCACTCGCTAGTGGTCTTCTGGGTATATGAATAGCCTGCCCATCCTTTTTTCTTCTTCAACATTACAGCTCTGGAGTGTTTTTGTAAAGGCAGTGTTTTTGTTTCGTCACTGAAACTAGCAAACTACAATGTACAACCAGTCATTGGGAGGGCTTTTCATGCGGCACCTCACTCGTCACTTTTGGTTGGCACGACTATGAGCTAGATGGGAACTTGCGGTGAAATCAGACAATCGTTATTCGGTTTGAATAAATAACCAGATTTTATTCCAGACGTACATGTAACATACAGCGTACATGATGTCTGCAAACCCCAAGTTTGCAGTACAATTAAAAGAATGATTTGCAGTCGGAATTGCTCATATCCTGCCCATACATTGTACATGCATGTCTTTACAGCGCCTACATGTGAATTGCACGTACATGTCTGTGAACATTAATGATCTGCAGACACATGTGATTGTGAATGTACACAGCCATGTCTCATTATGTACTAAGGCATACGATGTACTTGATCACCCACGCATCTCGCAGCACAATGACTAAGTGAGAATGCGATGCATAGGATGTCTTGAGACATGCACGTGAACCTGGCGCATCACTTGACCGCATCATCACAACTTCCTTGCAGGTGTCCTACATGTACTCTAATAGAGAAACACGAGTCAGTTCATCAGTACAGTAAAGCCCGTTTCACACTATGCTCTTACCCGGGTAATTGCCGGGTTAACGAACAATTTAGTGTTCACACTACAATTCTCCGAGTTAGAAATTCTCTGGGTTAACTGCCTCAAAACCCCACTTAACCCGGGTAATTTCTAACCCTGCTCGTGAGGTGGGTTAACCCACCAATCTCGGGGTTAACGACAAGCTTGAGACGATTCTCCGGGTTACCAACAATAGTGTGAATGCTCGCCGGGTTGTTTTCTACCCGGGTCGGTGGGTGCGGTTTGTCGTGTTTTTATCGAGTTGGCATCGATTCATTTTTTGAATCACAAGTATGCAACTGATGAGTGCCACACGCCAAGGCATGAAAGCATGCTCTTGCTCGTAAGAGGATCTGAGAACTACAATCCTCTACTCGCACCTCCAACCACCAAACCTGGTCACAGCTCCCTTATGTCCGCCCATCTTCACCATGCTATACGGACATACATGCCAGTACCGTCATGTTTGTTGGGAATGCACATTCTCCTGGTTCGCATAGTGTGAACGCGGCTACAAGTTACCCGGTTGCGTGCTGAAGCGAGTAAGCAGAATTGCGGGGTTAATTTTGTAGTGTGAAACCGATTCTCCGGGTTAGTTTCTATAATATGGGGGGGGGGGGGGGGGAAATGCTCGACAGTATCCATTAGCTTGATCTCATCCATAGAGCAAAATGCAATTTCATTATAACTGAGGTGCTCTGCACCCAGTACCTCATCCAGTTAATAAGTACAACTATACACGTCTTTGACAGGATTGAAATCACAGTTTTAATAAAGCACACGACGTCAAAGCATTTCTGCAATCTGAACATCAGCCCCACTCCCGTCCCCCCCCCCCCCTCCTTCTTTGAAACGTTCAAGATTTCTGCGAGGCCGGGAGCATTTCATGGGCTCGCTGGGTTAATCATTAGATGCATGTACATGTATCTCGGCTGGCATTCATCTGCTTCTTTAAAAATACTCCCCTAAAGGGTATGGGACAGCGAATTTAATGAAAAACGGAATGTGTGCGTACTATACGCATGATGCACCGGAACTGTAGTTGTATTTTTGACAGCTGTAACAGTAGTATATTGTACATGTACATGTGTACACATTGTATGTACCGTATGCATTGCAACTCATGACTGTTTTGTTTAGTTATTGCAGGATTGCACAAGCAAAAGGCTGAAGCCGTGTTTCCATTGGACTTATTTTTGTCACTCCACCGCGACTTTTCTGTAGAATGATAAAATTAAGTCCAATGGCGACACACGGTAAAACTAACGTCCCTGTCAACTCACCGCCACCTTGATGTAAAACAACCAGGCTGAAAGCGGTCGCGGAAGATATCCGCGCGGCCACGAAAAGTCATCGGGGCTGATAAAAAGTCCAATGGAAATGGCCCCTCACTGTAGAACTACCTCGACCATGCGGAAAACCATTGTGTAAACAATGCAACTTCCTGTATTACGTCAACTACACAGCGGTTATCGCTAGCGTGTGCATGAAAATGGTGGTATAGTACACCCACAATGCAGTTGCGCTAGCACTTTGCAGCGGAGCTAACCGACAGACGACCCTGTACGTGCATACAACAACTGTTTTTTGTCCGTTCCCTGCTTCATGGAACTCCATGGCTACTTGAAACATGGCAGATTTGAGCGATTTAAGCGACCGAAAGATTACGCTTTGGTCACCGCCAGGGTTGTTTGATTTAAATCACTCGATTTAAATCATTTATTTAAATCAATGGTTTTTTTTTTTTTAAATCGCGTTTCTATTTTTATTTTAATTTCTGTTAATTTTTAATGTAAAAACAAAGTCTGTTATTTAAACCTTAATTCATTAACTTTAAATCATTATATTCACTCTAAAGGGATGGAAGTGGCCAATTTCCTGAAAAAATGTAGTACATGTACATGTACATTTATCTTGTGTACAATGCATTCTGAAGCAATGTACATTGGTCATTCTATAAATTTGGGGTCCAAAAACATGTATCTCCAAGAGTGATTATGTAAAGCAAAGTACATGCCAAACAAGTAATGATACTTGATGGGAAATTACACAGGTCAGGTGTAACAGGGAAACCAAAAAAATGTCACCTTTGAACCCCAAATTTATAGAATGAACCACATACAATGTACATGTACGTGTGCATGTAATATGATACAGTATTCATCTCTTGCCTGTACACTTCTTACTTTTGGCACAAACTGCCATTAATTAGTTCTTACACTGATACCATGTAAATGATGTCTTAACCCTAACAGTCCTTAATTCTCAGTTAATGATTTTTCACACACCCTTAAAGGGTTAGGGTAACGTTTTGTATGCAATAATAAACTTTAAACGAAAACAAAACATACTGTACATGTACATGTCGTTTTGGGTGCGATCGGTCGATCGCGTTGCCTTATCGGTCGATTATGACAGATATCATCTTGGACTTTACTTACCTTTTAAAAAACAAATCCGTGAATTAGAAAGAAAATGTGTTCGACAGGTGGCAGCGCGATCGGCCCATAGCGTCACGATCGACCGATAGTGCAGCACGATCGACCAATTGCACACATCGCCCGATTGCACCCAACACCTACATATGTACATGGTGATATTCATGGTAGCTGCCTTTCATTTTGTAAATAGTTTTTTTTTCCACCATGGTTGTAATCAAGTCAATCACAAGTCAATCACAAGTCACATCACAATTCTGGGCTCAAGCCATGTACAAATGTACATGTAACAAGCTATTCAAACACTATACATGTACATGTATAACAAAACATTCTTTGTCATTGTTCATCCCATGCAGCTTGTGATCTGCCCTTTGATCTGACTTGTGATTGAAATTACAAGTCTGGTTGTGTGTAAAGAGAGGGGGAGATGGGTTCCTGTTAACAACTTAGATGAGAAATGTGCAGTATGGTGGTGATACTGTACTTATAATGCCACAGAGCTTTTAAGACAAACTATGTATTGCTAAAAGAAGCACCCGCTCTGCAGAAAAGAAGAAATAACTGGGTTGTAGACTACACGTTAGCTGAATCTGTGAAGTTCGGTTGGATGTTTTTGTTCAGAGCAGATAATGAAAGGTCTTTTCTTGGTGAATTCTGTTAGAATCATACATTGTTGGATTCTGTTGGGTTCAGAAAAAATCTAATAAAATTAACAAGACATCCACCCGCTGTCCCTGAAACTTTTCCAGACACAAGAATATTATTTGACATGTACACCGTACATGTCGTGTTTTAATAAATTTAAGTCAAGTGCATACACAAAGTGCCTAAGTTACATGTACTCCTAATGTACAGATGTATTTGCTCACTAAAATAGTGTTAATGGGTGCACCACCTTAAATAGGCCAAAATGGTTGCGCCAAACTGATTAGCATAAATTGTAAACCCACAACTTTATTTGAATAATGCATTTTTGGGGGTCATGCAGTTGATAGATTGTGTAATTATGATCAGCTATCATAACCTGGGGGTTCTGTGCTTCAACTTTTGTGCAGACTTGATAAATTTTGACTTTAAAATTGGTCCTATTTGGCTTGGCAAGTAGAGGGATGCTGTATGAAAAATAGCAGCTACCCGGTTTGGGAAAAACCACATTTTGGGGTGTGGTACTCTCTTGGGACAAATAGCAAAAAGCATCAACAGCTGACCTGCCAAAAATTGAAAAGAATTTGACAGATTAATAATCAAACTATAATTTTCAGTTGTCACCAAAACTGAGAGACTCCTGGATAAGGATTTTTTCACTATGAAGTTGATGGATTTTACACTAAGGTCCATGAGAGTTTATTTAGTGTGGTGCACCTAGTGGTCTGTTAACTTTAAACAGCGCCCTCTTGTGTTAAAGCTGTGCCATGGCAGCAGCTTGTTCATTTAATTTATACATTTTTGTTGTTGAATGTGTTACATTTTTATTAAAGGTAGTGTACATGATTGGTCACTGCTGCAATTTTCAGAAATGGGCGGACTTGGGGGTTAGTATTTTATAGGAAATATCATTTCACTGACCTGTTCAAAGTTTCGCATTCTTGGATGGCAAAAAAACGAGAGGAAAACGGCGTTCGTTTTCAATAAGCCCAATTTTTGTAAACGGGATCGTTTTCAATTGGTCACATAACTACGCGAGCCGACTGGTTACAACCCGTCACTTCGGTACACTACGCGACACACACTTGTACGATAATTGCAACCTTGCACCTGTTTTCGGATTGTTAGCCATTTTAGATGCAATGTGGACTAACTACATGTACATTCAGTGAATTTGTACACACTCGTATGAACTTTAATTTTGGTTGTTGAAATTGAAACAAGCCACAGCATTTATGGAGGTCTTCGGATGCAATTTACTCGAAGATGACAGCATTTCATTTTTGTTAAAAGTAGTATACAACATTTGCTTTTGCTGTAATTTTCAGAAATAAATGGATTTGGGGGATAGTATTTTATAGCGTGCTAGCAAATACTGTAACTCTGACCTGTTTAAAGTTTTGTGTGCATAATTATATGTAGATGCTGGGAAAACAGAGAGAAAAAAATGTTGTAGTAGTCTGGTTCCCTGACCCTACTTTAGACAAAACGGAGCAATTTATAGACATCAGGGAATTATCAGGTCGGGGAACTAGACTATTTCCAACGATTGTCGGCCGACAATCTTTGGAAAATGATATAAATTTCCATTTTCCTTGAAAACGACAGCACACCAGGTGCCATGATTTCACAGGATGCTTGAGACTGCTATTTTGTATTTACTTAGTCTAGTATGGTATTTTGTAATAATTCAGTAGGTTTTTTTTATGTTTGCAAATGTTGTATACTACCATTACCAAAGCTATATATCGTACATGTACTTCAACAGTATGCATGAGCTTTGCTGAGTAGGGCCTAAATGTGTAATTTACAATGTAGTTGCTACGGTTACATGTACTTGTAAACATTGTCTGGGTTTTACCTCGTCTTGCAACTGCCATCCAGTCTACAATGTATGTCAAGTGGCCAGTTAACTCAAAGAGCGCCCTCTTGTGAAGGGTTCTTTTTATCACAATGCACTGTTCGCGGCCGGCTGCAGAAACGTGGGGAGTACAACAAGATTGGAAAGTGAAGTCCCCTGGCAGTTTGGACAGAATTGTGGGTAATGTTGCAACCAATTTTTATTTTTTTTTGGTGGGGGAGGTGCTGCTTTTGGGGCCCCTGTTATGGCGTGGTGTGGTACATGTATGGCAGTTTGGTGGTTTTTGTTTTGTTCTTTGGCAGAGTTTTGGAGTTGCTACATGTACATGTACACTATGTACGTTCAACCCGTGTCGAAATCTACACGGGTCGAACCCGTGTAGACTTTTTCTACTTTTTCACACTACTCAACAAGGTTACATGGGTCGAACTCAACCCAGAGGTGTTTTCAACACGGGTCGAACTTCTCTACACGGGTCGAGAGCTCTCAACCCACCTCCCGAGCGTGAGCAGGGCTAGTTTTAACCCGGGTTGAGCGCTCTACCCGGGTCAGTGCCTTGTTGAAAATGTTGTAGTATGAAAAGTCAACACGTGTCGGACCCGGGTACAACACAGAGATTTTTCGTAGTGTGAAAAGGACCTTCAGAAGTGTCTCTCCCAATACATGGGTCATTCCATAAATTTGGGGTCCAAAAGTGTGACATTTCTTTGGTGTCCCTGTTACACCTGACTTGTGTAATTTCTCATAAAGTATCATTAAAATTGACTTCACACTTGAACTTGTTTGGCAGGTACTTTGCTTTACACAATCACTTGTGGAGATAGAAGGCATTAACCCTAACCTACGTGTACCTAAATCCATCAAAATCAAAACCCTGTTTTGGAGGATTTCGGCGGATTCAGGATACACTGTACCTCCATATTGAAAACTGGAGGATTTTGATGGATTGAGGATTCTAAGCCTAGCGGTACTGCAGGATTTTGATGGATTCAGGATGCACTCCATATTGAGCAGTCGCCAAAACCAACTTTTTGTGCATGACAGTAGGTGGATTTTGGCGGATGCAGGATACTTTCTAGTAAAGTTACCCAAGGGGTTAGGGTTAAAGAATGTGTCCTGAATTGCAAAATCTCATGAATGTCACTCTGCAACAGGGACACCAAATACATGTACATGTACGTCATACTTTTGGACCCCAAATTTATGGAATGACTCCAATACATTTAAGATTGATATTGGTCATTTTATCAAGACAGTACAGTACTTACATCATGTCCCCTACTATTATGAAATGAAGGTCGTTCGGCTTGTATTATTGTCTGTGTGGTTATCCTCGCTCATTGTTAAAATGCCTACGGCCAGTGTGTACAGAGTTTTTGTACTGTGTGACTTGACTACCAAGCCCCATTGTCCCGCAGGAGATGACTAAAAGGTCTTTTTGGGAGTGTTGGCAACAAGAAGCTAGCATTAGCGTCCATTCAGTGGTCAGCTCGGTGTGTAGTCTTGGTTGATATTGCCTGGAGCCAGCCTGCAGACACTGTTGTTACATGTACCACAAGAGCTAACTGTACATATGTACATCATAATACATGGTACACCTAGTTGTTAGGGACTGTTCAACTTCAAGCCTCTTTTCTGTTTGGACTCTGCTGGGAAGTTTCTTGTCTGGATCGTTGGACTCCAGCACTGGGATCCCACGTAAACAGCCGATTGCTGTCACTGTACAGCAGTAGAGTTCTGTGAACCAGTGCAGTGGATCGGAATGTGTATCGCATTTCAATAGGCCAGAGTGGTATAGCTGTTTGTGTGCCCTATACCAGTACGACAGGTGTGTAGTACCTGTTTGTGTTCAGATAGTGCCTTCAGATGCATTAGTCTGTACAAGCGTGCACGGTGCATGCATCTCGGAAGAGAAACTGCTTGGTGAATTTATGCATGCAGGAGTGATGGCATTAGAGGATACTGTGGGGATCACAGCACATTACATGTAGGTCTGTGGTTAGCGTGGTCCTGTTTATCGACAATCGTGCTTTCTGCATTGACTGTAAGCTTGGGTTTGGTAACATGTAGATGGTGACTGAACTAACCACTGGGGGAGTAATGTCTACAATGCCTACATGTACATCTTGCCGTGTTCTCCAAGTCGACACGGCCGTCAGACCACCTGCCCTGCAGCTAAAACCACTGGTCGTACTCGTACGGCATAATCGCTGCTGTACTCTATAGATCACGGCCGCATCATCCATTCTCCACTCCTCTTCGCTGACCCCCTTTTTTTTGTATTCTCTTGCCGAGCGTGCTTCTACATGTACTTCAAGCCGTCGTGAGCCTTGAATTTAACTTGGCCTCTGGAACTAGCTTGCCAGCCCCCTTGTGTTCAGAAATGTCCGGTTGTCGTGGCGACGTGATAAGGGGGTGACTTCGGTTGCATTTATTTTGAGAGAGCCGGGAGTCTGATATCGCGGTGTTGTTGCAATGTGTGGGGAAGGCGCAGGCATAAGACCATACATTGTATGTTCAGGTTACACTCTCTGTTTGCTCTCGGTCGGAAGCCGGGGATTTTGTTGGCTCTTAACCCAGGGATTGTGCGACTAGTCACATCAGGACCGCAGCTCCTCAGTTGAAGACAATCGAGGAACTCTTACCATCCTTGGGAACAGATACTCCTCCCGGTGGAGTCGACCAGTCATCTTTTATTCATACTCGACTTTTTCCACGCAAAACACTACAGGTAGCACACGTAGCACAACATCCTCTCCAGTGATTCTTGGAACCGAATTGACATTTCTGCTGTGATTTTTTTCTCGGGTTTCATTCTTAATTCTACACGGTGGTTATAAATACTACAACGAAGAAAGAACTCGCGGATCTATTCATAGAACAATTTCATAAGAAGTAAACATCTAAAAATAGAAAAATTTGGGCTGGCACTGGACTTGATAAAAGGGATTGATTTCTTAAACATCAATCAATCAAAACTGTTGGGCTTTCTCGGTCAACAAGGCAGAGAGTCGGTCGTTGTCGGATCGGATCGTATCGTTTACGGGGATTGTCTAGCCCATGGGATGGTCATTGATGGTAATCGGAGAAAATATGAGCAACGAAGAAGATGAGGTAAGTGGTTTGACAAAGTGATGACTTTGTGGAGCAAAATTATTTCCAATTTTCTGTCAAAGGCTCTTTTACCTGTATGAACAGTATGTAAAACCATGCAGTGTTAGATCTACAGGGTCATGTACTACATGTATGTACAGTCTGAAAATGCATTTGTCTACAACATTTCAACCCAGATTTTCCTCAGAATGTGTTGATGCCGTAGATACATGTACATGTATTGTAGATGTACATGTACAGTTCATTGCCTTAGACTCTTTGTAAAAAATCTGACCCCCTTTGTGGAAATAGGTCAGATATTGTCCAGTGTGTTTCTGGTATTATGGGGCCCACTAGACGAACACCGGTGTAAGAATTTTCACTGCCCCTCAAAATTAGGGTGCTATGAGGTTTATCTTGTATGCAGTTTAGTGGTTCTTGTCAATCACTGTGTGTATGGTTGGACAGTTACACTGTACATGCATGTCACTGTATATACAGAAAGAAATTCTTTGCTTCAAATTTGTTTGACATGGTAATGACTTCTGGCAGTGGTGGAGTAAGATCGAGGTCATAAACTGTTCTAGGAATTCTGACCTGCGTGGTTGCACAGACATGGGTATAGGAATGGGGTATTTTGTGGTTATGGCTTTGGCTTTAACGAAGCTGTAACTATAGAACCCCTGGACCGGATTCCCACATGGCTTACAATATGGCTTAGAATATGCCAGTACGGTTCCCGACCTCACTCCACGCTCTACTTCTGTGAAAAGTCACTCGCATTTGACATGTGTACCTCTTGACATGAACTACATGTAGGTGGCGAGATCTAAATAATTGGAAAATCCAAAAGAAATTGAATGTCGGTTTCCTTTTTTGGCAAGTTAATGTTGATTTCTGTTAATGAAGCGGAAAAAAAGTACAAGTTTTTTGTTTTACGACTTGCTTCTTATATGTACGTTCATATTTCCAAGCTCATTTTCTGCATGGAGGCTTTTTAAACTCTGTGAAATACATGTTAGTTTCAAATATTCATTGCTCTGGAACAAAAATAATCCCCCAGGGATTCAAGATGTATGTAACAAGATGAAAGCATATTCCACACCATGTCCAGTCATCAGTTTATTACACTTTTCACAGAGAGGCTATTTGGCACTTTTCATTTGAAAAAGGTCGACATGTCCGTCTAAACAGTGTCATTTTGCACAAAATGAACAAAAGTGGTACACGTACTATGATGCCGGTACAATGTATGCATGTAAACTTGTCAACCGCAAAGTTTGAAAAAGGTCTCACCATTGCAGCCGCTTGGTGGCGCTCTGTATATTGTGAGTTGCCCATTTCATAGAGCGGGGCACAAATGTTAGACGCAGTTAGCAGGGCACAGTTAATCACCATGGAAACATTCTTTGCGATCATTTTTGTGCAGATGTGGTATACTTGGTATTTTCCCGTGGGATAAGGTCATGAGCAAGATATTTTTCCCTGTGCACAAATGTTTCCGAAGATGAGTTTTTGGCAGGTACAATACATCAACATCTTGAAAACTTGTTTTGATTTTTCGTTTGCGCTTTTACCGTTCATCGTTGATGAAAGGACATCGAGTTACATGGTGCTTAAACCAGCAGGGTAACAGTTGAATGAAATTTACGCTTTGTCCACAAGTAATGTTCATTTGACCCTATCCTTCCCAAATCCTCCAATTTGGAGGATTGAGGGTCTTTGGAAGTTGAAGCATCGGAGGAATTTGCAGGATTGAGGGCATAAGAGGATTTTACCTCTGAAGGAAAATGAAGGATCCAGGTCATCAAGTTTCCCGTTTTCTAAAATCAAAATTCCGTTTTCTTCGGGTTTCTTTTAACATACCTTTCACTTCAGGCTTTCGGTTGCATGTTGATGTGCACTGCAACTTAGTTAAAGCGCCCTTCAATATCGCCATTAAATCCGAAAAAAACTGACACCGCGATCACACACAAGTTGAAGTTTCGCTCTGTCAACGCACGCCTGCATGCTGGCCGCGGGCAATACAGAATATCGTGCATACAATGTACATGCATACAATGGATGCGATGTTGTTCTGTGATGCATAATTCATGACGGACATCTTGTCTGTGCACCAATCCGGTACCACTGCGCGCGCAGTGAGAGCCCAGCAGGTCGTCGTGTAGCAGTTGTGAATGCTGGCGATGTGGTAGTCTAGGTTTCAAGACGTTCTTTGCGGTCATTCCTAGCGCGGCGTATTTACCTTCTTTATACCACGCGCTGCATGCAGCGTGCTTGTCGCATGTTGAATCGCACTGCAAAAGGCATCTTGGAACCAAGACTTCAATTTGCATTTGACACGAACTCAGCTGGTTCCCAATGACATACGAATCTCTGCAGTACTGCCGTGTTACCAGTGATGTCGCAGCACGTACGTGCGTGCGTTTGGCCAGCAATTGCTTCAGTACCGGTACGATGTGCATATTTGGTAAGAAAGAAATGAATACAACACTACGAAAAATCACGATAACGGTTTATTAGGTTCCTTTTGAAGTTTTCATGCATTTTTTGGCAGTTTATATAGAATTCCGTGTTGTCCTCATTTTCCGTGAAATTCCGTCCGTTTTCCGTATCACGGAGGACTTTGGACTCTATACTAGGGGTATACAAAAAAACCCTGGAGGATTTTGCAAGATTCATGCTACATGGTCCCCATAAGAGGATGTTGGAGGATTCAAGTTACATGGGAGGGGGGAAATGATGTAGGGAGTGGAAATGATGTAGGGAGTTAGGGTTAATCTTGAGAAACTTATCGACTGTTTCTGGCAGATTGAATCAGTTTCCACTTTCCAGTTAAAAAGTCGTATCCTCATTGAGTGATACCCACTGTGTCGCTTCCCACGTTGTATCGTAAAATTTGGCGTGATCCCTGGCTATACGGCATTATTGGTATATGACTTCTGACTAGGCCCCCCCCCCCCCACCCCCCAACAAAGACACTGACAATTTCTGAGACTGCCAACATACATGTATATTTAGGGGAAGATAGCTCAGTTGGTAGAGCACCTGTTGAGTATTCCGGAGGTCACAGGTTCAAATCCCGCTCCTGCCAGTTTTCTTTGTTCACTTTGAAAATTACCGAGTCAGTGTCCCGATGTACAATATCATACTGTATCAGAATATTGTATCCCATCATTTTAATATCGTGATTATCGATACTGATGAATCTTAACCAGTCCACGGCGGGATTATTTTGACATTCGCCGGACCCAGGCACGGGATTATTTTTCACGAACCTCGATGCCAGCCGGGTTGAGGCGGAATCAGGCCATAATCTGCGGGTAGCACACCCTGATATTTCTGGCCTCGCTCGCTGCGAGCGGGTCGCCGACAGATATTTCCGGCCTCGCTCGAGTGCGTGTTTATTAGTCATCCGTTCTGAATACCGCAAAACTTTTGCGTGTGTACACGTCATCCGACGCCATCTGGTTAACGAGCACAGTACTAGTAAGGGGGATGAGGTCCTAGCTCAAGGCTCCATCTCATTGACTGCACCTGGCATGTTGTGTGAAATTCAACTTTTCAGAAAATATGCATCTTCTGAGTGGCCTGACTGGACAGCAAATTACTGATCAGCAAGTTCCCCAGAATGCCCACGGAGTCCCCAGAGTGCAAAGGATGGTCTTATGGAAGATAATCATCACCTGTTTAGCTTACCCGGTTTTAACGGGATCTAGATTGGCGCTCTGACGCTCCAGGGCGTTCGAGGTTTGGTGTTTGTCTTTCGGCTGAGGACCGTATTGCTGCATTTCGCTGCACAATTCGAAGCTCAGCTGGCCAGATGATTTGGTCTTTGCTTGAATGGAAAAAAGAAAACGCAGTCTGTTGATCAAAGGTTAGGGTTATTGCTTTTTGAGTTGAAGTAGAAACTCTGTGTTTTTATGCCAAGCTATTCTAAGGCAGTTAACCTTTAATTAAAGGTTTTTTTTTATTGCCACTGACAATAAGCAGTTTGGCTTAGAAATAACAAATGACTTGCACACCAGAATGAGTAGAAAGTCGCACAGTTACAAGCAGAAACAATTTTTCACTGGGAAGTCAATTGGGGATTTAAAAAAAATAATAATTTGAAAAAAAAAACCTATTCTGTTATCTCCCAAAGTTTTAAACTGAATTCAGTCTCAAAGTATGTTTAATATCATAAAAAAGCACAAGGGGAGCGATTACTTCTGACTAGCACCCCCTGAACAAAGACCCTGTCAATTTGGGAGACCACCAACATAGGGCAAGATAGCTCAGTTGGTAGAGCGCCGGTACGGTATTCCGGAGGTCACAGCTTCGAATCCCGCTCCCTGCCAATTTTCGTTGTTCACTTTGAACAGTTAATAAGTTGTATACATGTAGGCCTACTCATTGAGTGATCCCCCACAAGGTCGTTTCCCAGGTTGTATCACAATGTGTGGGCCTGATCCCTGGCTACATATGGGTTTAAGAGATGTTTGTCTCGTAAGACGTCGACCTTTTGTCAACAAGATTCTTCTTCTGAAGCTCTTGGTAGGGGCATGTTCATAATCTGAAACAAGTTAGCTTTGTGCCTTTTTAAGTCCTTTATCCTCCGTGTCAATTAAACAGTGTGTGTTGTACATAACTTGTCCTTACTGGGTTTGGACAATAAAACGACCACGTAATTTGTCTCTCTACTTCGCCGTATTACCAAATCTATTGCTGATGTCAGAAATCCCTCTTTTGTGAAACCAGACAATGAGCCGAAGGCGGCAAGTGGATTTGGAAGGAAAAAAAAAAAGAGAAAAGTGGAGGTGGATGTAGCGTGTTCTTGTAAAAAACAGTCTTGGGGGGCAACTCGGCCGCATTCAATTACGTTTTGTCCGTCGCCGGCCCTTACAATCAAGCTCCATGGAAGTCGGTCAATCATTAAAATTGTCCAAATCAGATTAGAACTGGGGCTGGCTGTGTGATGGTGAAGAAGCGCAGCCACCACGTTTTTCAGTTGTGTAACGGGAGAGAATCTGCCAGCGAGGCGTGAAATGCCGCTGTCGGGTCGCCTCGAATCGGAATTTTAATGGGAGTGTGACATTCAGGAAAGGTGGCCGTTTGGAGACGAGAACCATTCTGATTTACAATGTAGGGGAGGGTGTAACATGGATGTAAATTGGAATTCAACACCAGGATTACGTTTGGGAAAACTGGATTTTGTTTTATCATGAAAGACTACTGCTACAATGTACATGTATGCACTCTCAAAGAGAAGTTCAGTTTTGAGAGAAGTCTGCGTTATTTTTCATTTGTATGTAGATTGCATATTGTAAAATCAAACAGCAAATTATTTCTGCCATGAAGTACCAAAAAGTGACTTTTGAGAGCTATTTTTATCAAGTTGCCTCTTGCCTGCTGTTGCCATTTGTCTAAAAGTTGTCGCTGCGGGCAGCAAACAATTTGACGTCATAGGACAAACTCCCCTTTTGTGTCTAGCACTAGGCACAAAAGGCGTCGATTTATGGTGCTAATTTAATAGAAAAGTTACGGCGATTAGCACTGTCAAACGCTGCATTTTTGTCGACGGTAACTTTTTGTGGACGGAGGTTTATTGTAAAACCCTTGACACTCACGGAATAATTACATGAAAAACGCAGGCTGGAGTTTGGTTTCTTGTTATCAGAACATTATATGTACCCGTAATGATGCAAAAAATGGCAATCTGGCGGTTCATAATATCGATGGCCGCACGTAAAACACCGGCGTGCTTTGCGTGCAACCTTTCACCGGCGCGGCATGCAGTTGCAGCTGACACGTGAAAAACTTTATCGGCGAGTATCAAATATTCAAATATTCACTAAAAACCCAGTTTAGAATAATTGAATACTAAATTATGCGAAAATAAACGGCCCTCATGATTTTTTGGGCGTGGCATCCCCAAAAATACATTTTCAACTTGAATTGCTAATTTGTTAATGTTGGCATCAGTATTTTTTTTGCCAGCGAGACATTCCACAGACAAAAATTGATTGAAGATAAGTAATGGATATTAAGTTTTTGCAGTGTTAGTGCACATTTATTGGGTAATCATTGCGCGTAAAGTTCAGTCCAAATAGACTGCAGAGTGTAGTAAGCGCTTTTCTCGTTCAAAAATGCAGTTTGCCTGCGTTATTTGTGTGTAGGAGAAAAGCCAGAGCACGGACGTTTCATGTTTAACATTTCTACTGTAAGTCGCACAGCAGTTCAAAGCTATGGTCCATGTACATGTACCCTTATAATTAATAATTAATGACGGTGATTAGAAAGTATTTCCTGACGTGGCGTCTGTCGGAACGATCAAGACGCATTCGGTGA
This sequence comes from Hippasteria phrygiana, assembly GCA_037893225.1. NCBI lineage: Eukaryota > Metazoa > Echinodermata > Asteroidea > Valvatida > Goniasteridae > Hippasteria > Hippasteria phrygiana. The sequence continues at coordinate 1,374,213 of JAZGUH010000046.1, read as the reverse complement.
AATCCAAGGCAGCCATCCAATTTGTGGGAATTAATAAGGGATTGAATTCATAGTTTATATAATTTTTTTTTTGGTTCAAAAATCCGAGTTTAATCGAGCAGAGTACCGTGGCCTGTGGGCAGATTATAATCACCTGCGGTTTGGGTGGCAGGAGTCTTGTGCACCGCCGTCATCACCCGTTCTGGCTCCGCACGAATCTGCAGTGAAAAACCACTGCCTCTTAATGGAAAGAGTTACACTTTTATTGAAGGAGACGCAATCAATAAGGAATTTATTAATCCGTTTAAAAGTGAGCGGCTGCCGCAAATTTTGAAGGCGATTGTGCCGCTTCTGTTTGAGGCATGGCGGTTGGGTGGGGGGGGGGGGGGGGGAGGTTGGATCGTCAAACTCCTCGGGGAGAATTAATTTGTTAAGCCACAGGTAGCTTGCCATGGCAGCTGTCAAGATGTGCGAAAGGTGCAAAATATCGTAATAAATACTGGGACAGGACACATCGAAGTCATCACAAAGGGAGGGGGTGTGTCTGATAAAGAGCAGTAGCCCCTTGTGAATAGTGACCAACTGTTTACAGAACAAACAACGCTATTTGGTGCATCGGCACTTGAATGTACCCGCTCCGGCATTCATGACCTTTTTGTCGGGGTTGGGGGGAATGACATACATTCATCTTGGGCTGAAATGTCAAGTGCCGAAGCATTTTCGTTTGGTTTCATTGGGACATGAGATATTGAATCATGATGGAAACTGAAGGCAGCTGTGCTTCGCGCAATCTGGTTAAAATTCGGTCACGTTGTGAAGATGGAAACGCATTTCACTGATTAAAATGCAAAGAAAAGAAACCGAACTACAAATTAAGTACTGGACAGCCACTGAAGTAAGCAAAGCTGCATGTTGACATTTATGTGTGATTTCAAAATTAACAATGAGAAGGGAATTTTTTTCTGCTCTTTTTCCGCTTCACCAGAAATAAATTTTCATTTCACAAAATGGGAAACTTCTATCAAAAGTGGGACAAATATTTTCTCAATGTGGGAAAACATTTCACCACTTTTTTTTCTCACTTTTCGTGAAAATAGTTTCCCGAAGTGGGAAACAATTTTTAACCCTGCTCACACTATTGTGAAAAACGTTTCACCTATTTTTGAAGTGAAAAAGTGATAAAAGTATATCTCCGGTCTGCACAGTTTTCACAATGCTGGGTGTGCACTTCTTTTTTCACCAGGTTGTATTGCAAATTCACAGGGAAAAAGTTGGGTGAAAATTTCATTCACTCGAAAGGGCATGAATTTTAATACTAATTCCTCTCCTCTGAATTTTTCCCCCCCAAAACCGGACAATTTGGATGAAAGTCAAGTCGGGTATGAAGAATTGACTGAGTCCTCCGATGCATCCCCGCGATGCTTTTCATGCATGGATTCCTGTCTTCATCTCTGTCGAGGGAAAATCAGAGCCAAGTCTACGACTGGCGGCAGCTATTTTGCCTGGGCCGGATTCCTATTTTTTCCTGGGAAGTAATCTCCGATGAGATCACACGATTGACCTGTTGTGACCTCTTGCGATGGCTGGCATTGTCCCGTAGATAACACGTTCCGCCCGTATTTTGGGTTTGCACATTTTTGGGTCCCTGCGGAAAGTGAAAATATTTCCACGTCGGAACATTCTTTCCCTGAAACTTGACAAACAGTTTAGTTTTGAATTTGGATTTGACTTATAGCATGGCGTTGAGAGTGACACTCTCCAGTTGTTAGAATCTGTACATACCTTCCTGCCTTTGTTTGTTATAAATGAAACTTTAATAACAGTATACAACAGTTGCTTTTGGTGTAATTTTCAGAAATGAATGGATTTGGGGGTTAGTATTTTATAGTATACAAATAATGAATGTTTATGAGTGCGATGGTAAGAATAATTTCATTCGGTGACAGATTGAATGTTCCAATCCACGAGGCCAAGCCGAGTGGAATGGGACATTCCATCTGGCACCGAATGAAATTATTCTTACCATTGCACGAATGTGAAACATTCATTATTTGTTTTATACAACGCCTGAATAAATCCGACAGATTGCATGCATGGATTTCTTGGTGTAACGTTACAACGTGCCGTTTACCTTCTCAGTCCCGCATAAAACCGCGACAAAAAGTGGTCCAGTTCCGAATAAGTTAAAGCTTTAATTGTTGTTCCTGCGTGTCTTGCAAATTCCTCTAATTATTTGACTGCATATTTCATTTGTCTCTTTGTGTTAGCAGCGTCAGCATCGCCTACGAGTTTCAATATTTTGTCGTCTGTTAGGAAAACAAACCGCAGTTCGGAAACACCGTCCGCCATTTTGTGTGAATGACAGCCTAGACTGGTTCCCGGTCCCCATATGTATATACATTTTGTAACATACATTTGAAGTCCGAAGGACAACGGAGGGACCGGGAACCAGTCCAATGACAGCCGTGTTGTAGCGGCGGGGAAGTTCTAATCAAACGCGTATACCGTTTGATAGAACCATGTGATAGAACGTTTTTTGCCGGTGCGGGTTCGCGTCGTGCGATGGGACAAATAATTCAATGCACGTGATCGAAGATCCACCAATCGGATGGCTGGGATTTATTCAGGTGTTGTATAATATTTTATAGCAAATACTGTAACACTGACGTGTTGAAAGTTTTGTGTGCATAGATGCTGGGAAAACAGAGAGAGAAAAATGCTGTTCTTGTGGTCTGGTTACCTGACCCACGTCCGACAAAATGGAGCAATAAATGTAGACGTCAGTGAATTGTCAGGTCGGGGAACTACATGTAGACTGGCTGGTTTGCACCCATTCACGGATGTGTAGCCAATTGCTAGACAAAATGTGGACTGACTAAAGTTGGTAAATTGGGGGCAATATTTGAAGGAGAAATTCCCAATGACTGTCGGCTGACCATCGATTGAATTTGATACAAAAATTCAATTTATTTTTTGAAATGACAGCATACTACATGTTAGGTGCCCTGATTTCACAGGATGCTTGAGACTGTTATTTACAATGTACGTACGTTTTTTTCATAATAATTCAGTAGTTTTGTTTTTTGATGTTTGCTAATGATGTATACTGCCTTTAAATTCCATCCCTGCTTTCACGCTGAGTAGAGTGATGTCCTACAGTGTACTGTACTTATGTAGGCTACAGTCGTGCAGCTATTTTGGGATTGAAAATCCTTCGTGAAGGTTGAAACATGGTTTCACTTTTGTCTTGATTCACATACATGTATAACAAGCTTTGCCAATTTTCAAAGTGAACAAAGAAAACTGGCAGGAGCGGGATTCGAACCTGCGACCTCCGGAATACCGTACCGGTGCTCTGCCAACTGAGCTTTTAATGCAAAACACCCAGACAGAAGCATACATATGTAGATACATGTAATTGTTCCTTGAGAGCAGATATTAGGACACATTGCGCTTCATGGATTATCATTTTGACTAGCCAACCGTGGCCGTTCAGCCTTCTGGAACCAGCTTAGAACAAGTTCCGCAAGAAGTATCATTAATGACAGTTGCATACACTGAACCTATTTGTACATGTAGTGGGGCTGACAATGTTTGAACTACATGGACATACATGTAAGTCATGGGTGTCGTTTTTGTACAAGATTGAAATGGGTAATTCCATACATTTCGGGTCCAAAAGTGTGAATTTTGTGGTGTCCCTGTTACACCTGACCTGTGTAAATTCCCATCAAGTATTATTAAAATTGACTTCACACTGTATTTTTTACTTGTTTGGCAGGTACTTTGCTTTACATAATCACTCGTGGAGATAGAAGGCATTAATTAACTCTAACCTTCCCTAACCTGCCAAAATCAAACACCCCATTTGTGTTGAATTTTGTGTGATTGGGTACTGTAGAGCCTTGGCACCATCACTTTGCATGGGACTTGATGCCCTGATTTTGTCTAAGTACAAAGAATGTGCCATTGGTTTACTACACAGTGTTGGAGTTTGTGTGGTTAGGGAAGGATTCTAGTAAAATGTCACACTTTTGGACCCTAAATTTATAGGATGGTCCACATACATGTACATGTAGCATAAATGTCCATGTACCGGTACTTGTACAACAATTGTGTGGCACATACATTGTGTATGATGTACAATGTACATGTACATAAATTACACATTAACATTTCAGAGTTGTCATTATAAATGTAATTAACATTTTAATTATCGATAATTCCTTTTTATGATACTGGGTCAGTATAAAAAAGTTACTGACTGTATACATGAAGGAAAAATGTTAATTTAGCACTGCAACTTTGCATGTTTAGTAGCGTGCGCATTTTCATAGTGTGTACTCTGCAGTGGTGAATGATTTGTTGCTATGGTAACTACTGCGCTCCAGAAAGTACAGACGTGCAACTCCATCCTCCTTCGAGTAGCGTATCGAGGTACGATTTCTCCACCGGGGATGCTGGATATGTACAGAGACGTCACATTCCTGGGGATAGAGCGCGATGAAAACCTGTTCGTCATGGCACGTTTTAATCTCAGTCAGTACCCTGGACACTCTTGGGCAAGTTTCCTGGACAGTGCCCCCCCCCCCCCCCCCCCCCCCCTCAACTGAACAGACCGTGTATTGAATTTGTGAGACTTGCCCTGGGGATCACTGAGGTGTACCGTCGTTCGGCTTTCCGACTAACCAGCTATATAGCAGCTGCGGGGGACTGCTGTGCACCCTCGGACGTTCTTAGGGACACTGATGTTCATTATGAGGTAATAACCCAGTTAGGCGGCTCGGCATGCACGGGGCTTGGACAGGATTGCCCCGGGGTTGGGGGGTAGGCATGTTGGGGATGAATCCCGGGAAGGGCTGCGGAGCTTAGATTGGTTGTGCGTTCGTGGCATTCGTCATAACTGTACTCGTCTCTTGGTCTGTTTCTCTTCTGGCTGTGAGCTGTTTAGCCGTAGTACTGCATCAATGCAGTGAAGATTTGACGAATTGGTGACATCTTGAATTTATTCAGTGATCACATGTTTGCGCAAATTGTCTCATTTCCAAACAAGGTGTAGTATTACTATTAACAGCGGTATATTTCAAGTCAACAACAGCATTAATAGTTATCCCTCCTGTTCTCAGGGCCAAAATCGACCCAACTGCTGTACAGATCAAAACCTATCAAATGACAGATTGAAACACACACAAACTGTGAGAGTTGGTTGGTTAGGAGTTTTTGATAGGCTGTGATAGTTATAAGTATAGGAGGGATTTATTAATGCCGGTACCGTAAAAAAACAGCATTACCGCAACTGACACCGCTCTCGGACAATTTGAAATAATCCCTAATTTATTGGGTTTGCCGGTGTGAGCTCCGTGAAATTGGCAACCGAGTTTATTGTTAAAATTACTAAGAAACTCCATGCCGTCAATGTAGTATGCAAGCCATGGTGCAATATGGATACATTTCATACTCCCTGGAACCCAACTCCTTGGTGGTACAGGTATGTGGGCAGATTGAGGATTATAGGATGACAAAGATGTTTATTTCTTCCCTCTCCAAGATGCCCTCCGTCTTCTTGTCCGAGTTGCTTAAGGAAGCCCTGAAGAAATCAATATTTCTGCGTATTATCTGTGCCACCCACGTTCATCTTGAATTGAGGTTGGGAAAAGATGTACACAGCTGTATGGGGGCATTGACCTCTGCAGTGAAAGCTTTTCTATGTCTGTTGTAATAAGACACTCCCGTATATATGAACAATGCACTGTACATGTGACGGGTCGGGTTGGCCTAACCTTTGTTCGAATTGGATTTTTTGGTGGCATTTACCGAGACATGTTAACATTTTCCAGTTAAAATCTAGTGTGAACAGCCCAGGAATTTGTCCTTGGTTTCTTCTCCCGAGTCCAGTGGCTACTTTTACCAGCCAAACTCTGCCAAACACAAGCCCATGCGTTGGTGCCTGTATGCTAGGTACATGTATGTATGTGCATGTTCCCTATGGACTAGGGTACTGGTACCCATACGCGCTCAATTAAAAATCCCCCAAATTACGACAGCGCACCCTGTTACAAAAATGTTCTATTATTTTACTTACCACATTAATAACTTTTTGGGGTTATTAGTCATTTGATGTCATAAAAAAAATCCCCCCCCCGCAAAATAACAAAAAAAAATAAAAAAATAAATTCTTTTTAAAAATGATAAAATAACACTGGCGTGACGCCGTGAGGTAAGGCTGTTGAATCAGCTCGGTTCGAAGACCTTGATTTCCATCAACGTACCACGTCATGTAGGTGCGTTGCAGTATGGAATACTACGGCTGAGTTTTGTTTTGGCCCATACATTTTACAATAATCCAGAAATTGAACCCTTGAACAAAGTCCGATTAATAGAGATCTTTGAGGAATTTTCCTGGTGGGACAGGCGACAGCCTCTGAGTTCGCTAAACATTTAAACGGTGCCTGAAAGTTTTGCTTAAACGTTTACCAAATTAAATGCAAAAATCACATGCTTAATGACACATAGTAAAAGTAAAACGGATTTTCAGCAGTGTTTAAAGGTAGTTTACACGATTGGTAATCCACCAATTTTTGTTTTACTGAATTATTATGAAATACATGTACCTTACTAGACTGTACATGTACATGTACATTAGTTAATAGCAATCTCAATCATCCTGTGAAATGATGGCACCTGGTGTGCTGTCGTTTTCAAGAAAAGTTGAAATTTATATCGTTTTCCAACGATTGTTCCGCGGAACAATCGTTGGAAAAAACTACGGATTTTTAAAATACTGCCCTCTATTGACTGAATGTAGTTAGTCCGCTTTGCGTCTAAAATGGGTTAACAATCTGAAAACGGGTGCAAGGTTGCAATTATAGTACAAGTGTGTGTCGCGTCGTGTAGTTATGACAAATTGAAAACGATCCCGTTTACAGAAATTGGGCTTACATGTATTTTACATTGTACAAGAGTGCGCTAAAACAAATCGTTAACTGCCGCCCGACGGTTGAAAACGTACGCCGTTTTTCTCTCGTTTTTTTTCGCCATCCAAGAACGCAAAACTTTGAACAGGTCAGTGGAGCGATATTTGTACTAATGTACTAAACCCCCAAATCCACCCATTTCTGAAAATTGCAACAATGACCAATCATGTACATGTACACTACATTTCATTTAAAGTTAAAACAATTCAGGATTATCTACAGTGGGAAAATGTACAGTCTCCCTATCAAATGTGCATGTAGATCGACGTGTACATTGTACATGTATGGACTTATCAACTGGCCGATTGCACAAGTTATTGCTGAAACAGAGACACACTTGTGTGTCTGTACAATGACCCCCACTTTTACATAATTCGTCAAACAATCCACAAGGATTTTATACTCCCAAAGTACATTCAGATCGTTCACTTTAGATTGAGCCTTGTAGGGAATTAATTTAAAAGCGGCTGCGATCAAGTGCCCCTGTCTCGTCTGAATTACATTAGTAATATCGGGCATTGTCAATGAGGCCAGACCATGTCAGATGTGTTGCACATGTAATGTGCATGATGTGCTGATGTGCGTTGTTGTCAGGATGTGACAATTTGCCACCCATTCAGTGTCATGGATTTTGTTGCTAGTGGCAACCAGGTTGCCTGCACATGTGTACCTGTTGGATATTTTTGTGTTAATACTGCAGGAGTGTCAATTGAATGGGTTAATACTAAATGTTTGTTTTAAATTCACTGCAAATACAAAATGTAGACATCTGATTATTATTTATGTATACATCTCACAGGGTTCACACGCCTTCTGAAAAACCTGGAAAATCCTGGAATTTTGTACCCATCCTGGAAAACTCTGGAAAATGCTTAATTTTTGAAAGAAGTCCTGGAAATTCCTGGAAATTGTAGTAAAATAAATATTGGTTTCAAAATGAGACAAAACGGTCTAATAAGTTGCGATCAAAATTGACTGCAAATCAGTCTGTGATCCCGCGGAGCGTCAGCGTAGCTGAATTAAGTCCTGGAAAAATTGAAATCTTGACCTGGAAAAGTTCTGTAAATTTTTGTTTTACAAGGGTGTACATGTACATGTATGAACCCTGAGTAATCTGTGAGAAATGTTCAGCTGAGTGCAGATGGGTTTATACATGTACATGTACATGTACATGTAGGTCCGAAAATTGGGATAGTTTCTCAGGAATCCCTTGAAGAATTATCCTGTATTTAGATCTGGGCTAGGAAAACCGTAAGGGTGGTAGGTTTGGCATTTAAAAATGTCTCTAATCCTACCACAGCTGAGCATAACCCTTTACCAACTGTGGATTTCAATGAATAAAACAAATGGATTACCCACATCCACATACATGTGTGTACATGTGCACAGCTACAGAAACCATGACAAATTTGACCTCATAATGACAAATTTGACCTCAACATCCGATCCGTGTATCATTCACAGGGTAAAGACAGACTAAAGAGTCTGTTGCTAGACTAGTCCGTGTTTGGTACCAAGACATTCACATAAAAGTGATAAAGAGTGATTAGAAAGTTGTGAGGCATTCATGCTTTATAAGATGGCATTGCAATTGAAAGTTAACACTGAATGGGAATGGGAAATTTTGGGAAAAGAATTCCCATTCACATTTCACATTTCACATTTCTCGCACAACTTTTCCCACCTGTGAATTCAAGTGGGAAATTATTTTCCAACTTTGAGAAAGTGTGAAAATGTGTTTACACTTGCGTGAAAAGGTGTGAAAATGTTTTCCCACTTGTGTGAAAAGGCATGAAAATGTTTTCCCACTTTCGGATTTTTTTTCACATGTTGTTTAATAAAAATGAATTCCCTGGGAAGAGAAAAAGTGTAAAGAGAAATTCCCATTTTGAGGTTAACTTTCAATTGCAATGTACTGTACATGTACACAAAAAATGCCGCTTCCATCACAAATTTAGCCGTACTCTATACCGACATGAACTTTACTATTGACATGAATGTACATGTACATGTACATGTATAAATCCCCCATCACCAGGGCCCAATTTCATGGCTCTGCTAACCACAGCTTTCCGCGCTTAAAATTCTGCGCTAACCCTGTAAGCACAGAATCCTTAGTTACGGGATGTATGCATGCTCAGGAGCCAAAATTCCCTGCTAACACGTGAAATACGCTTGCCGTAAGCACATAATTTTCTGCTACAGTAAGCGGGGATTTTTCGCTAACGGTAAGCAGAGCCATGAAATTGGGCCCAGTTGACCTGTATTGATCAATATAGGCGTACCCCTAGGATCTGTTACTTGCTTCTTGTTTCTGACGTTCGTTGTCGTCAAAGGTTGACCTGGGATCAGTCCAAATTGCTCCAGGTGGCAGGTGCAGGATGGGACTCCATTATAACACAACCCCCCCCCCCCCCCAAAAAAAAATATTCTTAGTGTTCGCTGCTTGATTGTGTCCAAATCAAATTAGTCTCATATTTTTAGACTTGAGAAATTATATTTGGAACAAGTTGTTATGGATGTGTAGAATCTGTTGTGTAGGCAGCACTTTTTTTTTTTTTTGGAAGCCAGATAGGGTAAAACTGAAAGAAAAATCAGCAATACAGGCCTGAATGTATACATTGTATGTATTCATGCATGGTTCACTCCTTTGAAAGTATTCATCTGGAATCTTTATTTAAAAGGAAAAGAGGATTTCAATGATAGAAATTTTCAAATCACCATGGAGATGCTTAGCGAACTGTTGATCCAGCGTTTTAGGCCCCCTCCAAGCGCTCGGAAGAAAGCAGCGTCGGGGGAGCATTTTGATACATGCATTAGATTAGATCTTGCAGCTTGAAACTCTAAACTGTGCCGGAAAGTTCAGGTTATGTCGGAACGGCATTTCGGTGTGTGCCGTCCACTGATGATCGCGGGCCCTCCCCCTGTCCAGGAGGATGTTTTGGCGAAGGTGTTTAATGTAACGGACTGTTTACGAAATCTTCAGAGGGAGCCCCTGTGGATGTTGCAGGAGCTTTGTCTTTGGAGGGGAGACCTCATTGGTCAAGTTATAGACTTGCATATTCAGTGCTTTCAGATGCATTGTGTCGATGCACCGTATTTTCTGAACAGTGCTAGAATGTTCCTCCTTTTATTTTGCTGTTAAGGTGACATTCAAACAAGGAAAATCTCCAGTTGTACATTTGTGTATGTCTTTAACCATGAGTTTAAATACAAACAAAATGCAGCCAAGCCCAGCTTTAGAAAGGTTCGCTCTGCTGATACATTCACAGTGGTTATTGTGTGAATCGACACATCAAAATCCTTAGCATTTTTTTTTAGCAGGGGACAGGCATGTTTACATAGCAACATCCACTTCAGAATCTTGTGTTTCTTCTTCATTGGTTAGATTTTTTTGTTGCCATTTCATCTTCTGCATGCGAATTCATCAAACGAAGGACACACGACCAGGAATGCCCTCGAATAAGCACCGCTTACAAGTACGTACTTGTAAATTTGCGCCATTTCAAATGCTACACAGCAACTCGGGTCCAGACTGGCCGTAACACAATTGGAAATTCTAGACAAATCTTGAATGTCACCCCCGTAAATTGAAGTACAGTGCTACTCTAGAGCAGCGCCTGAAAAACCACGTTTAGTGCCTGCCGTACTTCGCACTCGGCCAATATTGAGGGCTGGCCTTTTTTTCTAACACCCCCCCCCCATAACTCCAGGGCTAATCAATATCCATTAGCCATCGAGCTGGGCATGTGATTGAACGGGTCCCGACACCCAGAATGTATAAAAAATTGTGTGATCAATGAATTAAAGGTGATGCATTTTTCGGTTAAGTGGCATTCATGCTTACAGTATTGTTTTGACTACGCATCCAAGGATTTTTAAAGTGATGGGATTGTAACTACATTGCTGTGCAAAGAATTTGTACTCTAATGAACGTTTCGTTGCAATTATATGACCAGGTGCAGTGTATGACTTACGAATGTCACAAAAATTCTTGGTTTTTTTTTCTGGCCGATACACAAAGGCAATCAATTTGAGAACTTCCCTTAAAATGGCAAAAGTTCTGCAGTGTATAATTAGGTCGGAGTTGCAGTCATCAATCCCTGCAAGTCCTTTCAAAAGTCCAGCCAGAAGTCCTTTCATAAAGCTGGTCACAAGTAACTGGATGAACAATGACAAAGGAATGTCTTTGTCAAAGCTCATTTGAATAGCTTGCGATTGGGATTAGGACTGGAGGGCTTGTGAGGGACTTGCAGGGACTTGTGATGGACTTGACAACATCCCTGAATTAGGTTATCATGAAACTGCGCAGAAAAAAAATCATAGACAAATTCAGAGGCCCTCCCCCCCCCCCCCCCCCCAATACAACAGATGATGTAGATTTGAGCAGTAAATAAAAAGGTCTTTTGAGCTAGCTGTTAGATTTTGTTGGATTCAGCAGACTTTGCACTTCAGTTCATAGCTGTTGGGTATTGTTGCATATACATGTAGCACTAACAAAATACAATGATTAGTGTACATGTACATGTACATGTACATGTACTTGAAGCAGGGTTAGGGTTTAACAAGATCAAACAGCAGGAGTAGATTGTCGGATCTTGTTGACCTGACCTGCGGTCATTTCTGTTGGATTCTGCTCGGGTTTCGTCCTTCAATGTGACTGCATACAGCAGGATCCCACGCCAAACCACTTGAAGCAAGGTTAGGGACCATTCAATATTTTCAATGTTTTTAAATTTCAAATATTTTTTTTCAAACGTTTTTTTTTTTAACCTACTCGCCCGCCCCAATTTTCGATCTTAAAATATTGATTTGCCATTCAATAAAACATAATAAAATGTCCAGTTAAGTTTATTTCATAACACATGCATTGTTAGAATTATCTGATACCTGAAAAATCTGGCAAAAGTCGGAAGAATCTCGTCCCCGAATGAATCGGAACGTGAGAGTAAATCGGCAAGTCAAAGGAGTTTTTTTTCCTGTCTTTTTTTTATTGAAATTTAAAAACATTGAAATTTTTGAATGGCTCTTTAGGGTTTAAATTAAAGTACTAGAAAAAGGTAAGTGTGGTGGGGGACAGATTTCCCAATTTGAGACCATTATTTGAATGACGATCCTGTCTTATAATTGGTGAAAATGCACTGAAGAAAAATGTTGTGCCAATTTTTTCAGCGGCACGGGCAACCTCTGCCTGAACACGCCTCCCTTGTCGGCTTGGATCATACATGCATGACTTTCGAGTACTGTCGTCGGAACCCTCCTTGGCAAACATGGGCGTCCATCATCCATCACTTTGCAGTGTGTGCGTGTCTGAATGCGCATTCTCACTTGGGGCCCACTTGTCACTGGACTCTGACTTTCATGGCCGGCAACGCGAGTCGTGGATTGTCTGTACTCAGTTGGACAACAGTGAATAGACAGACTCGAGGTCCGCTTGTCTCCGCCGATCAGGACTTTTTCAGGAATCTGGAACGAATTTCACAGAGCTGCTCGGCACCAAAATTTGCTGAGCACCGAAAAGTCTTGCTTAGTAAAAATTGGTTACCAGCCAAAACTCCATGTGATTTTCATGCTAAGCAAACAACGGCTGAATACCAGTCACAAGCAAATACAAAATGTATATTGTGTACATACATGTACATACATGTACATGTACGTACGCCACAAAGATATTTGAGTGGTAATCCTGTTTTTACTGAGGACAATTTGTCATACTAAGCCAATTTTTGTGCTTACATGTAAATGCAGCCTCTCTGTGGAATTAACCTCTAGGCTTGATTTCATGGTTCTGGTTTAAAGGGTTCGTGCATGGTTTCTGTGCTTACTCGGTTAGTATCACAGAATGACAGGACTTTAGCGCAGAATTCAGTGTTACAGATTCCACGAAATTGGGCCCAGTTTTCCCACCTTCTACTGATATTTATTGAACTTCAAAGCTAGGGATCGGAAAGTTATGGTCTGGGATCTAGACTAGACGGGCTTCAGCTCTGGCCTCGGATTTAAGGCTTTCACCCTTTCAGCCCCAATGGCGACTATAGTCGCCCGTGCACTATAACCCGCTTCAGCCCCAATGGCGATTAAAGTCGACCGTTAAGTGCTTTGTGCATGAACAATGTGGGCACCAGAGGCTGCATGCCAATAAACAATGCGGGGCTGGAAGGGTTAATGTAAAATTGCATTTGATGAATGCAATATTTAGCCCAGGGGCTTACAATCTTGCAGCCATGCAGCGCCTGAAAGCCGAACCCGGTTTTGGGAAATGGCCCGGGTACTGTAGTCGGCCTGTGCACGGTCGCACACGAGTATTTTCATTTTGGAAATGCATTTGGGATTACCGGTTCCCGACTGACAAAATTCCCTGAAATCGTGGATTGACCTAGATGCAGGACAGACAGTCTCCGGCTAAGTTTTGCAGAGTATAATTAGGTAATCATGAAACTGAGCGAAAAAAACAAACGTTATAGACAAATTCAAAGGCCCTTTTTCCCATACATTGTATACATATGCACCTTAACCCCTTGAGCACGGTATTTTACGGGAGACGTCGGGGTATCTCGGCGGTTCTGGCAGCCAAGCGAACCGCTACAATGTGTTTGTGCAGTCAAGCGTATCATAAACAATAATCCAACAATGGATTGAAACTGCACAAACTGCGGCAAATGGCATCATCCGGCCTGGTGGCACTTTTTTTTTTACGCCATATGGCGTCATCCGTACGCAAGGGGTTAATAAATAAAATACTTTGGGACACTATGTTGTGTAGAACTCTGTGATAGGGGCTGGAATCTACCAAATCGCTCTAGGTGGTGTACACGATTGGTAATCCTCCAATTGTTTTTTACTGAATTATTATGAAATACCATTCTAGACTGTAAGTTAATAGTAGTCTCAATCATCCTGTGAAATGATGGCACCAGGTGTGCTGTCGTTGCCCTGTAGCCTTCAGTCAAGGCGCGCGTGGCTACCCGGATGAGTGGCGCGACCTGGACATGCTGGCATTCGGGGCGCGTCATGCGTCAATGTAGCCATGCGCGCCTTGACTAAAGGCTATCATCCGCCCGAAGGTTGAAAACGAGCGCCGTTTTTCTCCCCTTTTTTTTCGCCATCCAAAAATGCAAATCTTTGAACAGGTCAGTGGAACGATATTTCCTAGCCCCAAATCCGCATATTTCTGAAAATTGCAACAATTACTAATCATGTACACTACCTTTAAAACATGCTGATCAAAGGGGCATTTTACATGGATTTGTAAAGAAGAATTAAAAAAAAAAAAAAAAAAAAACGGGCATCCTCTATAAAAGGATGGATTAATTATTAACTTGACTTTCGAGGATTAACCCTAACTCCCTAGGGTATGTGCAAAATTATATTAAAATTGAAGGATTCAGGACTGTTAGGGTTGATAAAAAAATGCTGCAAGATAACTCAACTAAATTTGCCGACTTTACATGTACATACCTTCATTGTCATAATTATCCGTACTCTGTGTACTGATCTGTTAAGTCAAACACGAACATTGCAAGCAATGACTGTGCTGAGAATGCTCACACATGACATCCGAGGCCTAGTTTAGGCCCGTGCCCATGCCGTAGGGGTTCACCAAAGATGCCCCTACTAAGCTGCAATGTTTAGCCGCTGGAGTGAGGTCGAGTTTTGTTTGAGAAATAATGCTCGTCATCGGACAACACTTTCCAATAGAGATCACGATTCAGATGAACACGCCAGTCTGGTCAAAATAATTGAATAAGCTGCAATGTTCAGCCGCTGGAGTGAGGTCGAGTTTTGTTTGAGAAATAATGCTCGTCATCGGACAACACTTCCCAATAGAGATCACGATTCAGATGAACACGCCAGTCTGGAGAAAATAATTGAATTTTCCGCCGAACATTGACCCTGTATACATCTTTAACCTCATCGCCATTGGTTTGAGGACTGGGCAGGAGTTGCATCCTGGGAAATTTGCCGAGATGCTGATTAACCTTGCGGCAAGAAGGGTCGCCCACCTTGCTGTCTTCTCTATTAATAAAACTAACAGCAGGGAGAATGCATGTATACATGTATGTACTTTATCGTTTGACAAAGTTGTCTAAAGCCACGTTAGTCAGCTAGATACGATGTACAGATAAATATTGAAGGTACAATGTAGCACTTTAAAGACTAACTAAAATTAAAATCAGGGCATAAACTTTCGTAGCTTCAGCTACTTCATCAGAAGGCCATGAAGGTTGTCTCTCTTCATTGCATCTGACGAAGTACATGTAGCTTTAAGCTACGAAAGCTTATGCAATATTAATTTGAGTTAGTCTTTTAATTTTAGTAAGCCTAACTTGGGGCATTTTCATGGAAATGCTTAGCTACTAGGGGTGTGCATTTACGGGTAGTAAAAGAACCGGGTACCCGATTGAAAAAAATACGGGTACCCGGGTACCCGTTAAAGAAACCCAACCCAAAACTTCCAATCCCAGAAGTTGTAATAGTCATTCTCTGAGATTCAAAAAGTCTGATTTCAGACGAAAGTCTGAAAAATCTCATGCCTGTCCAGTAAACATGATCACTTCTCCACCTTTTGCGTGTGCCGGCACATGCATGCGCCGGCATATCACAAAAGGCGGTTGTCCGGAAGCTTTATACAGTTGTATTTATTGTGGAATAAGGCATGCTATTATGTCTCGTCGAGGCTCTTTATCCATACCCAGACTACAAAAACCACGACCGGTAAATTCCCTTTGTTGCCAACTTTGGTGAGCATCATAAATGTGAAATCTGTGCTGGTTTCCTGTGTAGTCTGGTTTTATTTTGAATATTCCCGACAAATAACATTCAAAACCTTTGCTTTTTCATTGTCTGGGAAGTTACTACGCGATAATATAAAGTTGTACTGGTACTCGATTCCATAATCTGGAACCGGTTCTAGACATGAACGGTCGGGTACTCGGGTACCCGGTTCCGATGCACACCCCTATTAGCTACATGTAATTTCAGGCCGGAACATTTTCCTTGCAAATATCGGATTTTAGCTGGAATAAAATGTACCGGCGGAGGACGAAACTCGTACATGTACATGTTTCTCCCTTGTATCAGTCTGGCCACACTTCTATTTTCTAATTACGGACACTGGACAAATATTGTTCCGTCAATAATTTGATTCTCTTCTGCACCTGTGAGCAACGCACGGTAATTGCTTTTAGTGCCCACTCAAAAAAGGCCATCAAACATCTTCCGTTTGTTTTGACAGCATGTTTCGGGAACTTGAGAAGGACGCTCCAATTTAACGCACTTGTCATTTCTGACTTCTGTTCTGTCGTGAAATCAATACAAATTTATACAAAACTAGCAACACCGACCGCTCGAACAAGCCTTCATATATATCAGTGCAAATGGTCAAACCGCATTTAGCAATTTTTGTTTTTCCGGACTGGAAAAGAACAGTGCTTGTATCAAGTCTTGAAGCTCGTGTTCATGACATGTGTCCGTGTGCAATTTATTTTCCGGTCCGTGTCAATTCACCAGCTGTCAATACGCGCTTACATAGTCAATCGAACTTGTCAGCACGTGCTGAAGCAAGTTCGTTATCGTTAGATGGCTTAGCCTGACGTACTCCATACAGCCTCTAGTGCTTTCCTTGCCGGAGTGGTTTGAAAGCCCCTCATCCAGTTTTTCTCCCGTGCTCTATGTGTGTATATAATTTGCACTCGAATGCCCGCAACGTTGCATGGTCATTCCAATAGACACATTGACGCTGGAAGTTTCATGGGCGTTAAAAAGTTGACCGTACAGTTCAAGATGGATAAGAGGGCAAAAAGTTGGAGCTATTTTTGTCTTTGATTTGTGTGGATGTGAAGTAAATGGCAACTGAAGGATTTACCGTGGCCCGTTTTAGTCTGAGGAGCCTCTTAATGAGATGAATCGGAGAACATGAATCATTACACGTATCAGTCTTGTGGGTGATAAATTATCTGCAGTTACTCGGGATTTGGTGTAGGTTGATGGGAAACTTCAGTCGACATGCAAGAGAGCTTACGACAACATGTATTCAGGTTTCTCTGTCTGTGTCTTGAATCTTGGAGATGTTTCTAGCAAAAAAAATGTAGACTGCAGGTGGCATTATTATTTTTTTTTTTACCCTAACCCACCTTAATCCTCCAAAATCCTCCTTGAAGTTTTGGAGGATTTTGGAGGATTGCGGATGAATGGTGCTTGAGAAACGGGAGGATTTTAGAGGATTGAGAATTAATGGTGTTTGAGAAACGGGTGGATTGTAGAGGATTGTGGGTGAATGGTGTTTGAGAAATGGGAGGATTGAGGGTGAATAGTGATTGAAGCGCAGGAGGATTTTGGAGGATTGAGGATGAATGCATTTTTTTAAGGCAGGGCAATCGGAGGATTTGGAGGATTGAGGATGGTTCCTAGCAAAAAGGGGTCTAGGGGGTTAGGGTTAATGTCAGAAGAAGAAAATGCCCTTTAGCTCTTGAATACGGACAACGGCCATAGTCGCGGTTTGAAAAAGACGACCTGGCTGGTTGTTGTCTATGCGCGCATTTCAGTTCGTGCTCAATCCATTCCCGTTTCAACTATTGTACATATTGTTCTTGAATGGGAGTGTAATGAATACAATGTACATGTAGATGGAGCTTTTTCAAATAAAGTTTTCATTCGCACAAAAGGGGGGGGGGGGATGAATAGGACCACTCCATTTAGTGTGGTGCCTATTTTTTTCATTTACGCTTGGCTGCACAGCCCATTCTTGGCATCCCAGCCCCCCCCCCCTCCCCCTCCCCCTCCCCATCAATAACAGCCAGATACAAGAGGTTAAGCGAATTGCATTTGATTGTAACATGTACATTTGTACTTAAGCAAGAATAAACAAATGATATAAACATGTACATGTACATGTACATGTACATGTACAACATGTACATATGTCTTGTGTAATCCACAGTGAATGTGCAATGCTTCACTTTGCTAAGGAGATGGAAGCACGCCAGCACCTGGAGTTGATTCGTTTATTGCTCAGCAAATTTTCCTGCTTATCAACAATTAGAGGACAACCAGTCACAACCAGCATACATGTGTACATCACATGCAATATTGGCTGGTAATCCAATTTTTGCCAAGGGAAAGTTTTTTTGTGCTGAGCAAAGAACTTGTGCTGAGCAGCTCCATGTAAATTTAGCCTCGGGAAGCATGTCGACTGGTTTTAGCAATGATTAGGTACAATGACTAGGGCCCAGTTTCATACACCAGCGAGGAATTGCTGGTAATGATAGCAGGAAAGTACGCTTAGCGTATTTCAAGGTTGCAGCAAAGAATTTTGACTTGAGCACATGCTATACATACAAATGTATAGTACATGTACAATGTACATCACGTAAGGATTATGTGCTTACGAAGGTCGGCTGAAAGGTTTGTAGGTCGACTCAGAAGGAGTAATGGCAGATCAATAAAACTTAAAATGCATTTATTTGAACGCTTTTGATAACTGATTGCATGCTGTTGAAATCTGAGAGAGTTGAGAACATTCCGAGTACAAAACTTGGAGTGTCAAAGGTTTCTGCTCAAAAGCGCACCAGGCTGGTCATGTCAAGGGATAACTTGGAGCGTTTTGAAGCAGATCCAGCTAATTTCATCGAACTTTTCCTAACCCAGGATGAGTGCTGGGTCCATCACTTTGAGCCAGAGACAGAGGCAATCCATGCAGTGGAAACACACGTCCTCACCCCCTCCAAAGAAGGCCAAGGTTTTCTTTTATGCCAAATGTTGTCCATTTTTACGAAGTCGTCTACGGACTACCAAATACGGCCTTACCTGGAAACAAACAATGCAATTAGTTATCAAAAGGGTTGAAATAAATGCATGCTAAGTTTCATTGATCTGGCATTACTCCTTCAGAGTCAACCTACAAACTTTTCAGCCGACCCTCTTTATACCAGGTTAGCACAGAACTTTTTGCTAGCTTGTTAAGCACAGAAGTGCAGGTCATTAACACAGAATCGAGAGTTACAGATTCCATGAAAGTGGGCCGGGCCTAGCCCCTTCACCTCAAGTGGTAGAGAATCAGTTCAAACAGTTGTTGCAAAGCGTCTTGCTCAGGGACACAATCACTGCAAATCCCTGACTGCATTATTTCTCCGTTGTTGGATTTGCTAATTTTTGTGTGTGCGATTTCTGTGCCCGAATGACCCCTTGTTATTTGTGCGTCTCCTTTTGAGCGTACATGTACTGGCCTTTTGGAAATCCGCCACTTGCGGCAAATTGACTCACCTGTATTCAGTTTCAGTCCCGAATCGTCATGTCAACAAAACCAGGGTTTTTCGGCTGCTTAGTGTCTGTTCCGTTCCATGGGATTTTGTTTGGTTGACTAACAATCGCCGTCCACGGCACGTTTCCATTCTAGTACTTTTATACATGTACATGTATGTATTGCAACTGTACAAGTACAGGTGAAATGTAAAAAAAACACCCAGTTGAGTGTTTCTATGGCAACGTGCAGCATAAATAAGGCAGTTTACACTTTTCTAGAATTTGAGACATTTAGAAGCAGATGACGTGTACTGTGGGTTCAAATCTCTAGAGTACAGTACATGTACCTATAATTAATAAACATACATGTACATGTACGTAGAGAGCTCAATAAGCCACAAGAAAAGACTACGTACATGTACAATATATTATGTAAGGAACTGTTCATGGCTGGGAACCCCAAAAAGCCACTGGAAACAAGACTACATTAGTCATGTTTTTGTTATGATCCTGAGGATGAAAATTCACCTGGAAACCAGACTTTATTCCCCTTGCCCCAGCAAGACACTTAACATGCACATCAATATGTACCATGTGACAGAAGACCCAATAAATTGCTTGAAACAAGACTAATCCTCATTAGGTGTGATGAAACCATTTTGTAAGAGAGGAGGCAATGAACTGCTGGAAATGAGGCCAGGTCCCTCCTTCCCCATAAATACACAAGCCAAGATTTCAAAAAGAAAACATAGAGTGCTGAGCCACTGCGTACAATGTGGCACAAATCAGGCTGAAATGAAAACATCAAAGTCCAGCTCAATGATTAGTGCTATATTAGCATCATCAATCAGAGCCTTGCAGCAGCCTATGGATGGCCTTAATGACAGATATGTGCATACATGTACATTGTATCTCCACCTGCCACAGAAGAAGTGGCAATTACACTTACAGGGAAGCCTGCCAAGCCCCCTGTTAATAGTGATATCATTGATCATAAGGCTGGAGGGGATCTACAGTAGGTCTGTGCATCCCAACCGAGTACCCGACCGCGAATGTCGTGAATCAGTTCTAGATTATAGAATTGAGAACCCACAACTGAAATTAAACATATTATTTAGTAATTTCTCAGTTTCTCAGAAAGTTTTTGAAATGTCATTTGTGGAGAATTTTCAAAATGAAAACCAGGGCAACTGGAAAAAACAAAACAGATGAATGTTTACGACGCTTGCGAAAATGCAATTTACACCGTAAAAGCTATAGAGCTCACTGTACTGTACACACTTGCATCTTGTTGCATTGATGCATCGATGTGGTAGTATTAACGTGCGCACCTTTATGAACAATATGCACAAGAATTTCTGAGATTTAGTTTTTGGGGTTAGCTTTCTTTACAGGTACATGTACATGTAGTATACACCATTTGCAAACATCAAAAAAACAAAAATACTGAATTCTTACGAAATACCGTACTTGAAGTAAATAGCAGTCTCAAGTATCCTGTGAAATCATGGCACCTGATGTGCTGTCGTTTAAAAAAAAAGACGAAATTTATATCGTTTTCTAATTATTGTCGGCCGACAATTGTTGGAAATAGTCTAGTTCCCAGACCAGTTAATTCCCTGACGTCTATAAATTGCCCCGTTTTGTCTATGGTATACATGTACAGTAGCTAGGGAACCAGACTACTAGAACATACATGTACATGTAATTTTTCTCTGTTTTCCCAGCATCTATGCACATAAACTTTAAACAGGTCAGTGATACAGTATTCGCTAACGGGCTATAAAATACTAACCCCCAAATCCATTTATTTCTGAAAATTACAGCAAAAGCAAATCGTGTATACTACCTTTAAAAGTAGTGTACATGATTGGTCATTGTTGTAATTTTCAGAAATGGGCCGATTTGGGGGTTAGTATTTTACAGGAAATATCGTTCCACTCACCTGTTCAAAGTTTTGCGTTGTTGGATGGTGAAAAAAAACGAGAGAAAAATGGTGCTCGTTTTCAACCGTCGGGCGGATGATAGCCTTTAGTCAAGGCGCGCGTGGCTACCTGGACGCGTGACGCACCCCGAATGCCAGCATGTCCGGGGCGCCCCACTAAAGGCTACAGGGCAGTTTTCCTTACAGTCTATTAAGGTATTTTGTAATAATTCAGTAAAAAATAGAAATTGGAGGATTACCAATCGTGTACACTACCTTTAACAGGTACTACCCGTAAATGCACACCCCTACTTACATGGTGTACAAACATGTACTGGTACTGGGCTTGGCCGATTCTTGTTCATGTGGAGGATTTGACTACTTAGCTCAAACATTGGATTCGGAATTGGGTCTATCCACACTAATGACCCCATTTGGTGTGACATGGGAGAAGAGTTTCAGATTGTAGTTATTATATAGAATAATTTTCCATTGATTTTTGTCACATAACATTTAGTACCCATCAACAAGTTTGTTTTAGCAAAAAAATCAACATCTAACGGAGTATTTAAGAAGTTAGACCTGGAATCATCTTCAAGATATTATGTTTGTAACATATCAAATGTGTACAATTTCTGGACGGACATTTGTCAAAAAATGTCTGTCCATGTTTGAACATAATCTACATCACATCTTAATTTGTTAAAATACCTCAAAATTTGTCATAATTCCCACTGATAGCAATCCTGACATTGTTAGAGATGTAAACTGACCAACATTTTGGAATGTTACTAAATTCCTCTTTTCTTTTTCCAGTCAATAATAAAAAAAATGTCCGTCCATGTTACAAACATAATGTCTTGAAGATGACCCTCTAATTTCTTATATATCCTGAGTGTTATCCTACTTTTTGTGTCGGTGTGATCACTTTATAACAGCTCTGGAAAGCATTAGAAAAACATTTGGGCAAAATACTTGATTTGATGTCCCTCTTCCATGTCTTACTCCTATTGCTATCTTTTGATGCTAAATGGTCCCTTTAGTGTGGACAGACCCAATTGCAATTCATTTTTTTTTTTTGTGTGGAGGAATCGACTCCTTGAAGCCGCCAATTTCTGCTGCCACGAGCCGCGGGGTAGACTCCAGGCTAGTGATTCTGAAACTCACCAACTACATGTACATTTGTGCATGTATAGTTGTAACCAAAAGGATTTAAAGATTGCCGATTCTCCCCCAAAAGACCCCACGCACGTGCAGTACTTCACACAGCTACATTGTCTCATCCGCGAAATCGGTCACGAAGTTCGGGTACTTATTACTGTTGTCGATGGGACTTTATTGTAGCTCAGTTAGTAGAATCCTGGTTACGGTAATCCAGATGTCTTGTCAAGTCTGCTGAATTAGTAAATTTTCTTTGCTCACTCCAGGAAACCAAAAAGAAGGTTTGATTTGTGGATTACTTTTGACCTTTATCAAAATGACGGCGCATTGTTGCAATTACTTGTCGTGTTAACTCTCGTTCCGTGCTGTGAATGCCATGGTGTGAGGTCATGCTGCGTCGGTGTGATGCTGCCCTGTCGGGGAATGTGATGTCACACTTCCGAGTGTGATGCCACGCTGTCATACTGTGAAGTCACTGACATCAAAAGGTCACTGTACTCTTTTGGGTTGTTTACTCTGAATGCGATGTACGTGTACTTGTACAACATACATGAACATGTGATGAACAGTAAAAATAATAAATAGTGCTCACCAAAATCAGTGGCGGGAGCCGAATTTTCGGACATGGTGTCCTTCGGGGCGTGTGTTGCTGTGTGGAAACGCGTTGAACTCGATGTTGATGCCGTGCGGGTACGGCGTTCCAAGATGGAATATCAGACGCTGCTCCCGCTCTTTCCACGTTTCCTCGCTCTGCGTGGTTGTCAAGACGCAGACGCGCATGTCGTCAATGGTGTGGGGTGGGGTACAGAAGTGCTGCCCGACTGCTGAGTCCGTGTTCTTCCGTTTTACGCTGCGTAGGTGCTCGACGAATCGATCTGCTAATCGCCGATCTGCCGCGGCGTTAGAAAAACGTAAAAGCACGCCGGTGTTTTACGTGTGGCGATCGATATTATGGACCGTTCGATCGACATTTTTTTTGCATGCCCCTGTTGTATCGAGGGTTTTACGGACGGGAACAATAAACCTCCGTCCACAAAAAGTTACGATTGACAAAAATGCGGCATTTGACACTGCTAAGCGCTGTAACTTTTCTATTAACCCTAACCGTCCTGAATCCTACAATTTCAATACGATTTTTCACACCACCTAGGGAGTTACATGTAGGGTTAAAATAGCTTCAGTCGTATCTGTACGTGCATATATGTATCTTTTCGAATATTCGAACCGGCAAAATATATTCAAATATTCGGTTGACGATCGAATATTTGAATGTTCGGTACAGCCCGGCAGAGAAAACAAAGATTCTGTAGATTATGTGAGGAAATGTTACACGTTGTACATGTACAATGTACATGTACAATGTACATGTACATCTACGGATGGTGTGTGAAACGTGGACAAATAAATTCAAGCTGCTTATACAGTACATGCTCCTCGGGATTATATTTCAGGTAATGTGATTATCCTCTCCATCCTCTCCATCCTCTTCATGCCATATCTCGTCTCATCTTGTCTCCCTTCGCCTCGTCAAGTCTTGTCTTGTCCAGCCACGCAGCGCCTACCTTTCTTAAAGTTTTACAGCTGCACATGCACACTACAGTATTACCAGTATAAGCTTACACTGGGAACATGGCCGAAATGCCCCCAGTACCGACCACTTTAATATTCACATCGCGAAGTTCCACCTTCCGTCGGCCGCCGTTCCTCATGATTGGCCAACATTGATTGCGGGACGTGTGGCGCATTGATTGGGATCCAAGAAGCCACGGCCTGAAATCTCACACTGCCGTCGTCGCAGCCCGGGGCTGCGACTATCCAAACTAGTTTCGTTGCAGCAATGTTGTACCCTCCTTCGATCCTTTTCGTGCCGAGGAGGTTCAAGATGGATGCCTGTGGACCTGAATGTGACCAGAATCGCTAATGGTTGTTGAATGAACTATAAAATGGCATCGGGTTGGTTTTTCTCTCTTAAAGGAAACATGCTTCTCAAACTGGCCGGATCACATTTTATTTCATAAATAAATTCATTTATATGTATTAAATGTGAATTAAAAACCAAACTGGTTCAAGGGAAGTTTTAGTGTGATTATTTGCCGCCCAAAAATTGACACCCCCCCCCCCCCCCCTTTTGGAATTTGTTGAGACTCAAATTGAGGGCACTGTTCGTGACGTAGACTGAGGCACCGAAATTCATGGATCGACTGGACCCGGTAAATGACGCATGTACATCGTACATGTACACACACGTACACTAGGTCTACACGTGCAATTTCGTAAGTTGCAACAACTAACATCGAACTTACCCTGATTTTCTTCCTTTTAGCGAAGGCTCCTCGGGGAATGGGCCGTTTAACTGCTTTCGCCTGTACCTAACTCACATCTGGGAACTTTGTTGGGATGGCAGTGGACATATTTTTAATGGTCATCCCATGATTTGAAAATACCAGTATCGAAACACGACGGCTCAAAGTGGTCGCTAAACGCTCTTGTCACCTTCACTTTCGCTGTCCAAATTCTCCGATATTTTTCATCAGTTGGAAATAAATGAAGGCTTACTCCAACCTTCATTGTTTTGCTGCACCCAGCAGCCACACACCTTGTCGGCATGGCCGAAAAACACTGTATTTTGCTTAGATTTTGGACGAAGAATGTACACTCAATGCATACATGTGATGAATGGGGCCGGCTCGAGCAGAATTTGTAATGTGCCTCGGTCTACGTCACACAAAAATGAGGGTCCCACTCAGGGGGCGGAGTAGCTTGGACAAACATTTTCAAGAATTTTTTTCTCATATTTAATCTGGGAAATAATTGTCTCTGGACACAAAATATCATTGTCAAGATAATACTTTATTGTTTTAAGCAGGAATAATGCAATAGAAATCCTAAATCATGTTTCCTTTAAGACCATGTTGTATGTCCATATTGAGCGGGCTCGATAATATAAAGATAACTCTTAAAGCATGAGCAAAATTTAAAGAGTTGAGTGCACCTTGAGTATGGTGTACCTTGAGTATGGTGTATACATGTACCGAGTCTTGCTACAGTACATGTGTAGTTGGAGTAATTTTCCAAATTGACCATTTTGAGAGACCTGTAGTTTACCGCCATTTCTTACAACTCGTGTGCATCCAAAAATACAAACCTGATCCTACAATACTTGTTTTCATTGAAAGGGAAAATAATGTTGTTGTTTTTCAATTCTTAGAAAAACCTTCCATCAGTTTGTGCAGGAGAGAAGAGGTTTTGTTGTGTAACACAAGGTACAATGTACACGTGTATGTATTTTGTCGAGCCTAAGAACATTACACAAGTAAATCGGCCCTTCAAGTAACCCACCAATAAGGTTTTGAAGAACATTTGGCTACTCATGGAGTCCGAACAATCTGTTCAGTCCGAAAACCAAGTCAAACATGCAGCCTACTCAAAGAATACATGTAGGCAGAAGATGTCGATAATGATTTCACATCAAACTATAAGGACACAGCTGTCGTGCCTTTGATGACATCATAGCTGTGGCTCATGAATATCCAAATGTTGACATCTATGTGCGCGTTCCTTCACGTACTCAGTTTCACCCCAAGTGTTGGGTTTTGCTAGAGCTGGTCACAGATTTCAGTATCGGGGTTTTGGTATCACTGATGGTATTTGTTAACGTTATGCGGGCCCATACCGCGTAATGGGAAATGCTGAGAAGCGTAGGGTTTTGCCAGAGCTGGTTACATATTGTTCTTGAATGCTGTGTAATGAATACATGTAGATGGGACTTTTTCAAATCTAACTTTCATTCACACAAAAGAGGGGCTTCAAGTGTGATGAATAGGAATACTCTATTCAGTGTGGTGGCTATTGTTTGTGTTTACGCTTGGCTGCACAGCCCGTTCTTGGCATACCAGCACCCCTTCAATAACAGCCGGACACAAGGGTTAAGTCATAAAAATCTTTGTGCAGTCGTAGTTTAGCCCTCGCCCTCCCAACAACATAACAATTGGCGTGGCCTTCCGGTTGCTTTTGTGGAAGAGCGTGAAGCCAGTGTCTATGAGATCATGAAGTGATTGTACATGTCTATTATCAGCCATTTCATCAAGAATGGGGATTAACCCTAACCTCCTAGGCCCTTATTGCCAGGAACCATCCTCAATTCTCCAAAATCATGCCCAATCCTCCAAAATCCTCCGGTGCTTCAATCACCATTTATCCCCAATCCTCCAAAATCCTTTGCTTCAATCACCATTCATCCTCAATCCTCCAAAATCCTCCTGTGCTTCAATCACCATTCATCCTTGACCCTCCAAAATCCTCCTGTGCTTCAATCACCATTCATCCTTGACCCTCCAAAATCCTCCTGTGCTTCAATCACCATTCATCCTTGACCCTCCAAAATCCTCCTGTGCTTCAATCACCATTTATCCCCAATCCTCCAAAATCCTTTGCTTCAATCACCATTCATCCTCAATCCTCCAAAATCCTCCTGTGCTTCAATCACCATTCATCCTTGACCCTCCAAAATCCTCCTGTGCTTCAATCACCATTCATCCTCAATCCTCCAAAATCCTCCGGTGCTTCAATCACCATTCATCCTCAGTCCTCCAAAATCCTCCAAAACCACCATGAGGATTTTGAGGAGGGTTAGGGTTAATTGATCAATATGAACATTTTGGGTTGCATGTATTTTATGTCAGCCCTGCGTCTACAAAATGTGTCCAATCCCCGTGACCTTCAGTCGAAGAAGTTGTCTGGCAGAGGCTTCTGATGAGGACACCAAGGACCGACTTTTCACAAGTGTAATACTCTAGTGAAGTTGTTTCTTTTTCTGAAGAAAATACAACTTGTCCGCCAACAGGGTTATTGTCACAGTTCAACAAAAGGAGAACAAGTGCTACATGATTGCAGATGTGTTCACCACAGTTTCAGTTGAAATAGTTGGGAAGTTGTAACGTGTAACGTGTAACGTGTAACGTGTAACGTGTAACGTGTAACGTGTAACGTGTAACGTGTAACGTGTAACGTGTAACATGTAACATGTAACATGTACATGTATGTACATTTTTCTGGTTTCCATGTCATGTATGTGGGAAATTACGGCTGATATGTATTTGATGGGTTTACAACTCATGAGATATTTCTTTCTGCAAATTTACAGGCTAAGAAGACTTGGAATTTCCATTGAATATGTACATGTAGGACTTGTTCTCCTTTTGTTCAATATGTCTTGCATTTTTTTTTTCTCTCCCATTTCATTTTGTAACATTTCTCATAACTTATTCTTTATTTTCTTCCTTTTTTTTTTTTTTTTGCAGAGGAGGGGAGGCATATCGTTTGATCGGACAGACAAAGCGGCCATTTATGTTCGCATGCTCGGTAAGTTACTACTGTCTTATCAGTTTTGCTGAAGGCACTTCAAGCGTCAAATCTTGCCGTGCCCAGTCCGAAAATTCCCCAGTATTTTTATTAAATTGCACGTGGCCAAAGCGAGTGGCATCCAATTTAAGTCCTTCTCTCGCTGAAATGCACTAAATGACGGGAGAGAGTGTGGAACATTTGATAAAAATTCTACTTTTGCCTAGCGGCTCGAAATAATCATTTTAGTGCTTGCGTTGTGCAAGGGGGGAAAACAGGGAATGCAAGTTATCTTTCAGCCGAGCTTTCATGTTGTGCAAAGTAGAAAAAGCACTAGAAGTCGGCGTGGGGCCCACAAAAATATTTTAAAAAAAATAAAAAATATTTTTTAACATTGCAGCCTGCTTTAAATTTATTATGGACCATATCAAATATCCACGTTGCCATAGCAACACAACACCGCTATATTGTGGGACAGGCAGATGATGATATCGACATGGCAAATAACCCTGCTCCAACCATAATTCCACTCTTTTCCCATGTCTAACAAATCATTCAGTGTTTTGTGGGAAGTTAGGAACATCCACAACTGTACATGTAATTTGAGTTAACTTGATGAGTCACTTTAATTCATTTTTCTAAGATTAGTTTTCTATGTGCAGTCAAGGTACATACGTGACCCATTACGGGTATGTTTTTCCTGTATCGCTTCTCCATTTGGGCAATCAAATAGATTGTAGGGCTGCCTCAGTTTTAGTTGGTGATTGCCCACAGGCAACCACTCAATTTCGCAATTGCTCGTACGTATACAGTTCTCTCGCTTGCGGCAATTAATGATTGACTAAATTCGAATGCGACTTGGTGGAAATTCAGTGTTTGAATTCTATTTGTATCATTAAAAATGTATGCATAGATTGTGTATAAATTTATAAACGGGTCATTGGGACGGGTTATTAGACAGCTTTAGTCCGTCAGGGTTTCTAGCCCGTAACCATGGTACCCCCTGCATCACCAACCCAGTCTGGCTTTCAAATGAGTAGCCGGCTGATTGGATGTACATGTATGAAAGATTGATATCCAGTGACGTCATTAATGACGTTAATCGCCATATCGACTTAGGATCAGAGGCTGAGTGTGCTCTTTGTCTCCTATCTTATATCCTTTTGATCTGAGTGCAGGAAGTGTGGGGGAAAACGTGGCTAAGAAAAGGATTAGAGTGGAGACTTTGAGAGAGATAGAATCTAAGGTTTTTCTTTTGGGGACGGCTTACGTTCAGATCTCGAGATGTGAAAGCAGTTTAACCCTAAACCTCCAGGGCATTTTGGTTAGAAAACCCTGCCAGACGCATCAGATTGCATACTTTGTCACATTGATTTGTGTGCAGAGTTCAGCAAAGTGGAGCTGTCGGCACAGATGCACTGTGCTGCGTCTGGCAGGGTTAGGGTTTTAAGGATATAAAGGAGAATTCAGTACTGTAACTTACATAGTTAGTTGATACATGTACATGTACATGTACAATGTAGGTTGAAAAGAAAAAGAGCCAAAATTGAAGAAAAAAAAGTAATTAGGATAAAAAAAGAAAAACGGTGCACATACAACGTAATGACACTGTGCGAACACGAACAGGGATAGGCCATGTACATATGAAAAAATCTTCTGTTTTTATGTAGCATTTGGGCCAAGAAGTAATCAATTTTGTCATTTACATGTTAAGTCATAACAATATACTGTGAATTCCCCCCCCCCCCCCCCCACACACACACCTGTGTGTGTAAACGGGTGCTATCGTGGACCTCCTATTGTCCCTCTTTTGTTTGTACTTTAACTTTTTCGGAAGGCCTCCCATTGGTTTTGTACACGATTTTCAAACGGGGACCTTTCTCAATCGGCGACCCTATTGTCCTCTTTTATTATAATTATTATAATTTTCCTCAATTGCCGGATAGGGCGACACATAATCCTGGAAAAGAGTGGGTTTATAGGGTGACCTGGTCGAATAGGGCGACACATAACTGTTGCCCTATTGTAAAAGTCGCCCCTTTGGAGTGTTTTTTAGTAAGGTGCGTGGGGAAAGTGCTCTAAAAGGGCGACACGAGTGTCGCCCAAATAGAGTTATTTCGGGAAGAGTCGCCCATTTGCCGCATCCAGGGATTTCTAATTATTATTATTATTATTATTATTCTATTCGGGATATTAGGGAGACATTTTGATGTCTCCCTAAGTACCCAGCCCCCTTAAGGAGTGAGAATTTTACTGTCGGAACTGAGTTATATCGACAGAGAATGGTCCAAAACATTAATATACCAAAATTCGTGGGGGTAGGACAGGGGATATTTGGGTTAGGTTACATCAAAGTCGGAAAAAAAGTTGTGCACAAGTCTATGGGAATGTCTCCCAACTGTCCCATCTAGGGTTATTATTATTATTATTATTATTATGAAAAAGAATAAAACTGCTTATTATTATTAGTATTATTATTAGTCTATTCTTATTATTATTACTATTAATTCTTTCTGGTATTAAAACCAAGGATTCCTCAAAAGCGCCCTAGGCGCACTGTAGCTCAAAAGCCTGAAGAAACTTGTAGAGAGAAGACAATGAGAAGAAGTTACAGTTTTAGGGGTGGGAGGAAAACCCCAGAAGAATATTCTGGGGAAAACCCACGGAATCAGGTATAGGGACTGAAAACCCAATCCACATGTGGACCAGGGCAGGAATCGAACCCGGGCCACAGCGGTGAAAGGCGGGGACAGTAACCACTGCGCCAACCTGATTCCCCTTATTGAAGGCAAAAACAAACTCACACATACCTGAAAACCTAATATTCATGGAAGCTGAAGCTGAGAACACCACCCTTAAATGGGCTTATAAGTGGGCTGGTGGTGGGGGGGGGGGGGGGG
The DNA here is from genome assembly GCA_037893225.1 of Hippasteria phrygiana. Taxonomy (NCBI): domain Eukaryota; kingdom Metazoa; phylum Echinodermata; class Asteroidea; order Valvatida; family Goniasteridae; genus Hippasteria; species Hippasteria phrygiana. The sequence goes on along the minus strand of JAZGUH010000046.1, from coordinate 1,343,695 downwards.
GGGTTGGGGGGTGGGAGGTGGGAGGTGGGAGGGAGCGAGCAATTGCCCACTTCCAAAGCTTGAAAGCAAGCTTTTCAGTTAAAAACAAGACACCACTTTTTGTTTGTTTGGCACGGTTTGACGAACATGACAGCACTCAAAGTACTCGAAGCCCTGACAAAAACTTGTAGCCGTTGATAAATGTATGGGTTAGCAAAACACAATTTGCCAATCAATAGCATTTGCGCCAGTGCTAAATACGTCTGTCCCACACACTCATTGGGAAACGAGGATGGCGTCATCTCTGGGAATTTCTAAAAGTCACACCATTGTCAGCTGCTCAATCTGCCTGTTTGTTTAAAAAAAATATACATTGTATATTGACTCAACCGGGACTGGGTCGTTCAAAGGTTTAAGTCTGTCACAGGTGGTTTTCTGTCTGCATTTCTGCAGTGCCTAACGACGACAAAAGGGGAGCCCAAGGTAGGCATTCATCGTGACATGCGTGGTACAGTTTGCGTGATAGAGAAACAAAGTATCGGTTACCCAGAAACATTACCAAGGCATGTGACGTGTCTGCAGCACAAATTCCAGCGAAACAGTGTATCCGTTGCATCAGAAACGGCCTGCTATTCTCAATGTTTTAATGGGGAGGGGGGGGGGGGGGGAACCGACACACTGGCCGAAGGCAATGGCTGCCATCCACTCGTGATCATTTACCCCGGACTCGCGTTACTGCCAACAAAGGATGCACGCACAGCCCCGACAATAACCGCTCGGATTGGATGTCGCTGATGACGTAATGCTGGGAAAACGGCGCAGCCATCTGCGGGACACAACAGCCTGGTATTCTGAGAAGGTACCGCCATGCTATCACTGGGGGATCTTTTACAGATTCTAGTTTTGAGAGCTCTTTGTCGAGCATCGAGGGCTAGCCGAGGGGCTTTAGTTTGGCTACGGTTGCTTTGTGGCCTCAATTGCTGTTTGACTGTTAAGATGTTACATGTACATGTAGGAGGCATGATCTGTGATAACTACATGTAACGCTTGCTGGGAGAGTCTTACAATTTGGGAGGTCATTTCAAACTAATAGTCCAATATGTGTCGTAGAAACGACAAAAGAGATCACAGCTCTGGCAGCATGGAAAATCGTCCCACGGAACACCTCGGGGCAAGGTGTACAAACTGCTACAATCAGCAGCGCTAGAAGTCGGTCGCCTGTGCGGTCATCCCGATCGTTTGGAAAGGTCAGCCTGGATAATTCATGCAGCTGGCTTGTTGATGCGCCACGATTTCCGGCATGGGGTTTTGTGGTAATGAAATTGGGCTTCGCACTTGTGGCTCGGTGCTTCTGACGCGGGGAGACCAACATCTAAGCTTGATTTTCGAGATGATGCATCATTCTTCTGCGGATGACTGCACAGAAAGTTACATGTACATGTACAGGGGACGCTCTGACACTGTAAACTCATGTAATGTGTGCTGATAAGCAACAGACATTTGATGTCCGTTGATGGTTCATGCAGTCAAATTTTCAACAGCCCTTCATGCCAGAACTACAATGTACATGTACATGTATGATTTCAGAGATGAAACTGTTGGGAACTCGTGATCTTGGAAACCAACGCCCAGAAAAGTACCTCAATCTGTCTTGTTGAATGAAAGCGTCCATGGGACTTAATTCATTTTGTGAATAAATGATATGTCTTTGTATGCTCATCGTGACAGTTCACCATTCCTGCTCTGGTTTCAGAGAAATCGAGCGCCGCAATCGTCACGGTTTAAATTTATAAAAAATCATGCCCGAGTTGTTTGAAATTGAGCAGGATATGAGCCCGTGCGGGAAATGAGTCGCAAATGTACATGTACATGCACAGTGGACGGCAAGTCAACATCATTGTTACAATAGAGAACACTACACTGTACATGTACATGTAACTGTGCATTGCGTTCTGTTAGTGTAGTGTAAGTATGCAGCACGTCAATGTGAGTATGGTACGGTGCCAGTAAACTGGAACAATCTGTACTCGTCCGTTGCACCTGCAGAATTGGTCTGTTTGCACAGTTGAAAAAAGGAAGATATATTCCTCTTTCGAAAGGAACAGCAAGAACTAAACTCGTTTATTTGTTCTGCTGTCAGTGAGCCAGAACACTAACATTGTATCGGGGGAATTGGGGGGAAAACTCACTGACGGTGTGGCACAAATGATTTGCACCTGTGTTTCGACTGGACGGCCCGCAACAAATGCGAAGGGGATAATAGGTAAGTCGTGCACTGTCTGTCTGTCTGTCGGGCTGTGTGGGCGGGCTGTCTGTCTGTCTGTCTGTCTGTCTGTCTCTGTTTTGCAGACGTAATGTGAGTGTGCACCATTCTTGTTGTCGGCTCATTGACTGTGACACCTGTTTACTGTCCGCTGTTGATGAATTTGTGCAGTGTCTTCTGCATAGAGAATGTAACAGTTTTGGAAATATTTTTTCAAAGTGAACAAAGAAACTGGCAGGAGCGGGATTCGAACCTGCCACCTCCGGGTTACCGTACCGGCGCTCTACCAACTGGGCTACCTTGCCCTACGTTGGCGGTCTCCCAAATTGTCAGTATCTTTGTTCGGGTGGGCGCTAGTCAGAAGTCATAAACCCAGAATGCCGTATAGCCAGGGATCACACCCAATTTTACGATACAACCTGGGAAGCGACATTGTGGGGATCACTCAATGAGGATATGACTTTTTAACTGATAATTCGTCAAACAATCCACAAGGGAAACTGACTAGGTAAATTTGAATACATTTTCAAAGTGAACAAAGAAACTGGCAAGTATTGGAAATAATCGTACATGTACATGTTGAATATTCTTTTAGTAGCTTTTTTTCAGCTTTGATACTGAAGTACATGTTACGTTACGTGTACAGCTGCATTAGTGTTCCAGCAATTGTTTCAAGATTGTTGCATCCGAATACCCTACAATTTCCCTTGCTTTCTTACACGTTCTATTAAATGCAATTTAAAAACCTACACAAGCAAATGCTTGGAGGTTTTGTACTGCCGCGCCATTAAGGCGTAATACTAAATAGAAACGCATACAGTGAGCCTGCGTGGCCTTGCACTTGCCATTTTGTTAAAGGACAAATTAGGCACTTTGCATTTGAAATCATTCAGCAAACTTGAACTTTCTGATGAATGGGCCGGGAGTCGGCTTGTACACAAGAAAGTAGGTTAATTAATTTGGCCGGTGTTAAACAAACAGAACTTAGCCAAGGCGTACCGGTGGTTGTGGCTGCACACACATGTACGGGGCAATACTGGCCGTATGAAGCGAAGCCCGCTGGGTGCATCTGTGTTTATGTGGGCTTCACTTTATATGCTGAATTGGCACGAGTAGGCCTTTGTATTTAAAGGTACATGTACATGTAGTGTACATGATTGGTCATTGTTGCAATTTTCAGAAATAGGCGGATTTGGGGGTTAGAATTTTTTTATAGGAAATATTGTTCCACTGACCCGCTCAAAGTGGTTTTGCGTTCTTGGATGGCGAAAAAAACGAGAGAAAAACAGCATTCGTTTTTAACCGTCGGGCGGTATTTGTTGTAGCGCCCTCTTGTAAAATAAGCCAAATTTTTGTAAATGAGATCATTTTCAATTGGTCATGTACATGTACATTTGTACACCGTACCTGTAGAGGCAGAGGGCCGAGCAAAACATCCAAGATCCACTGCATGGACTGGTTACAACGCATCGCTTCGGTACACTACGCGTGCGCCCGTTTTCGGATTTTTTAAAACCCATTTTAGACACAACACGGATTAACTACGTTCGGTCAATAGAGGGCAGTTTTCCAACAATTGTTCGGCTGAACAATCGTTGGAAAACGATATAAATTTCCACTATTCTTGTTGACGCCTGGTGCCATCATTTCACAGGATGATTGAGACTACTATTAACTTAGTCTAGTAAGGTATTTCGTAATAATTCAGTAAAAAAAATATAATAGAGGATTACCAATCGTGTACACTACATTTAGTATTACCTAATTGAATTTTGTGTAGAGTTTATCTACTTGTACCAAAGACTTTGCTGGGATGTGGATGTGCTCATTGTCACCTTGGTTTTAAGCCATTCTGTCCGGCTGTTATTAATGGGGTGCTGGTATGCCAAGACAGGCTTTTGTACAGCCAAGTGTAATGCAAACAATAGGCAAGCATTGGATTGAGTATGTGCAGGAATGCGCATATGGACAACCGGCCAGGTTTTTCTTTTTCAAACTGCGCCCATGGCCGTCGTCGGTAGTCAAGAAAGTTAAGGCCCTTTTAAAAGATGTGATTTCCCCTAAATAATTCTGTGGATGGCATTGTGGAATTCTATTAGCTGCAAGTATAATGAACCACTCGAGCACCCCTTCTCACCCTCTCATCCCCTACCCCCACTCCGACCCCCACCCCCACCCCTTCTATGAGCAGATCTGTCCAAACTGGCATCAATATTTCAAGCAGAGTTTCAATGCTACCTGTACAGTACATTGCAATTGAAAGTTTAATTGGAATGGGAAATTTTGTGAAAAGAATTGTCGCATTTGCTTTTGCATTTTGCAGGCAACTTCCCCCTGCGAATTCAAGTACATGTACATGTAGGGAAATTTTTTCACACTTTTGAGAAAAGGTGTGAAAATATTTTCCTATACTGTGGGAAAATTTCACATTTTCTGAAATGAAAGTGAATTACCCTAAGAAGAGAAAAAGTGTGATGAGAAATTTCCATTCCCACGTTAACTTTCAAATTTATGCAATGTACTGTACATTGGCATGTGTGTGTGTGTGTGTGTGTGTACGCAGCCTTGCTCGCACCGTCGATACAAGCTGAGGAATTTGGAGCGAATATTTGCCGAAGTCTCACATTCCCTCGCTTGAAGCATCTTGGGTTCGTTTGGATAAGCAGCCGCCTTTGTCGTGCCGCCCCGCGATGCACTCTTGGCGTCGTGTCCAATGTGGCGTAATTGCTTGAGATCGGCCGTCGGTGATTGGCGTAACAAGACTTCCATCACCCCGGCTGATTGGACGTAGTTACAGTTTCCCTCAATCCATTGTCGACACATGTGTTGTGCATTTATACAGGAACTCGGTGCGTCTTCGGGTCGGGTGACATCACAAGAATGTGACACATTCATGCAGAACGTTTTGAAACCGCCAAATGTTTGAAATGTTTTTAAGTGCTCGCTGCAGATGTATCGTATAAAACGGGACACTGCATACGTGTACCACATACTGTAGGCATTAACACAGATCAAGTGCATTAACAGCATTTAAGCAGTCTGTTCATTGGTGCCGAGTTATTAGACTTTTATTCGCGTTCTAATTCAAGAAATATTTTTTGAAAAATCTCAATAACATTTCCAGTCATTGGTCTTTCTGTTTAGGTTCGTGACCAGGAAAATCTGATTTGTCTGCACATCTGCAGACGGTTTTCTTCCAAACAGCCAGGGAAACTTTCTTCTTTGGTACTTTTCCCGAGTCCCATGGTCACTTTTTTTTTTAATGTTGAAAAGAAATTGTCAAAATCTCACCTTTTCCCGCACAAAATGAACAAGTTTGATTAGAATACACGTAATTGTCTTTAAATACAGCTACGTGCAATTCGCCGTTAATCTCACTTTTAAATAAGCTTACTTTTTGCCTCCCGACTTCCATACACGACTGGTTAAAAATAATTTTTTTAATTGACCGACCGACCCTCCCTCCCGATTTTTTCCATTCTTTGGGGGGCCTACTTTTTCTTGTTCATACATGATTCGTTTGATCTACAGTACAGAAAATAAAACCAAATGCATTGTATATATATAACTGTTCCACACGTGTACATGTACATGTACATGTACTTGTGCATCATAGTTTCAGCTGCTCGTCAAGCTAAAGAATTGAAGTATTGAACGTGTTTGCAGTAATTACTTCATTGCCCTATTTTTCCCCGCTCGTCATTTTATGCCCTTTCACTCGGAACATTTCCATGGCAATGCAAGCACTATTTACACTAATGAAAATCAATGCCTGACCCAGTTTTTTTTTTGTGGCTTTTTCAGAAGGTGCAATGCATAAAATGATTGGACAGTTTCATTCGTTTCATTAATTTCCTTATTTTTAAAGAGCTTGATAAAAATTTCCGCGACGGCTGGGTTTTGAAATTTGAAAGAAAATTCTTTGCATTATCTGTGTGAAGCCAGGAAGTTTGACCAGAGGGATTTCCGACCCCTTGAAAAATTCATGAAAATGTCCATTGAAAATTCCCTAAATTTCCGGAAAGCCTCCAATTGACCTATCGCCGTTTACGAGTTAACCACGCCCCTTAGACAACCCTATGGGAATTTTGTGTGGTAATTTCTGTTTGTCTCAGATTTTTGCACGTTCTACGTGTCATTCTAATTGATGTGATTGGACAATAATTCACAAGCTGCGTTGACGCGATTCGACCGCGATAGGTCAATTCTTTTCATCCCCTGAACAGTTCTTTCCAACCCAAATCAAGCTCTGTAATTTCATTTCATATTTGTTTTATCACATGCAACTTTGATTTATGCTGGTCTTATTAGGAAATCATTTTGAACCATCTACATGTATTAGTAGGCTTTGAAGTATTTCTATTTCTCCTACTCTTTCCTATTTATTTGTTCACCTTGCTCCTACTGTATGTACATGTACTTTCCTACTTTGTATTTTTTCCGACATACTTTTTGCTACTTTTTATCCCGCAACTCAAAGTGAAATCTCATTGAATATCATCCATATTAAAGTGTTACACTCTGTCATATGAAAATCACACAATGAAGGGCTTGGGTGCAGGAGTACTGCAACTTTACTTCCAACATGTCCAAGAGCTTTAGTTGAGGATGGAGCACAAGTGTTGTGAGTGCAGAACATGATGTGAAAACTACTCCTGAAAGCCTGCAAAATTCTTGCTTTTATCCTGATTTTGTTCTCCAAAGTCCCACTTTTGTCTTCTTTTTTTTCTCCTTTTTTTGGTTGAAATTGTTGGTCCTGCTATTATACTTATACTGGGTCTACTTGAAAGCCTTTGTGCTTCTAGTCTGGTGGTCTCGTGAATATTTGTAGCTCATTTGCATTTTATATCTATTCACGTGCAGTCTTCAGGCCCGAGTCATCAAACCTCAATTTGAGTCTGGCTACTCACCACTGAGTACAAATCTGAGTAAACACAAATCCCCGTTTCTCCTTCAATGGTAGATTTGAAAGTACATGTAACAAATCAGTAGCATTGTTACATGTACATGTACTTTCAAATCTACCATTGAAGGAGAAACGGGGTACAAAATGCAAATGAGCTGCGCTGCTTTCCGAAAGTGCACCTGCTGGTATTCCGCCTTTTAATCCAAACAAGACAAATGTTGGTTCCTGTCCTATGGTTCGGTGCAGGTGTATGGAATTGCTCTGTTGTTTATCAGGAAAAATAAAATGGGGGGGGGGGGGGGGTGTCGTCGTCAAAATGGGATAATATCTGCAGAGCATGTTGATACAAGTCCAGCTAGATTAAATTCCCAAATAAATGTCTAAACTATACAGTTCTGGAAAAAAAAATCATTGGACTACCATTATTGTTTTGATCCAATACACTGCGAACATGATAGTCTTTAACTTTAAATTGTTAAAACGATTGCCTAAAATGTTATTTTAGCATTTTCAGTTACATGCACCTCATTATATGATTTTTTTTTTTTCAAACTGGCCACACCATTAAAATTATCGGAGCACATAAAAATTACTGTGAAGCAGGGATTTTGTGATTCACCATTTTCACCCAATAATGAGATATGCCTGGAATGAATTACCAGCATACCATAGACACCGACAAATTGAAATGAAAGTTGAAACTTGTAATTTATCATAATTATGGTGCATAAAGGAGTGTGTGATAATTACTATGTGATACAGCGCACTGTATAAAATATCAAATTGAACCTCAGTACGTGTATGTGTAGATTGCATGGTATTCTAATTATACATCGTGTGAAGAAATGCGCAACGGCAGAACGCAGTCACGTTTCTGATGATTGCACTGTACGCGCATTGTGTGAAAACCAAGCCAAGCTTAAAAGGAAGCGTACGGTGGATATCCGGTTCGATTAATTTTCACGCGAGTGTTGCAAAAAACACAAACGTGATCCGAATGCCTGTTTTCATTGGAAGTGAAAATAAGGTGGTGGTTTTTAATTTTTTAGAAACTCCTGCCATCACTTTATGGCTGTTTTTGTTTGGCAACGGTAATATAGGAAACCCCTTGTCAAGAGTAGTAGATGACAGTAAGCTAACATTGTACATTGCAACTAAGGGAATAAATATGTGCTGGGCCGGTTTTAAACGTACGTTTAAAACCGGCCCAGCACATATTTATTCCCATTCATAAAATGCCTTTTTGTATAATTAAGCAAAAACCACCTAAAATTATAAATTTCCAATGATTTTGTTCAATTTGTTTTACCTTGGTTTGTAAAACACCCCCCTCAGCTATTTAATGGTTCGTGCCACGCGCGAGTAGTGGTAAACATGTCCTTATATGGAAATTGACGCGCGCGCGACGCGCTCGCCAGGTGGTGCAGAACGCAGCAGTGCCGGTGTAGCGTGAAATTATGGACTCTAAATACGGACGCATCGGTAGTATTGCGCTTGCCTTATTAGGAGAGTGACTGGTCGCTCGAGTGTTCAACCAATAAAATGGACCAGATTTTGTAGAACTCTACATTTCGTGTGACACCGGAAAAAATGTTTAAAACCGCGCCGTGTTTAAACAACTTCCAGCCGTGTTTAAACAACCGTTTAAACACACCCACGTGACAGGCTCTCGACCAATAGGGATAGTGAAACTCGCTGAGGCATTTATGAATGAATGTTAACACTGAATGGGAATGGGAAATTATTTTAAAAGAATTCACATTCGCATTTACATTTCACATTTGCCACACAACCCCCTCCCCCCCCCCCCCCCTTGCAAATTCAAGTCGGAAATTATTTTCCCACTTTTGAGAAAAGATGTGAAAACATTTTCCCGCTTGTGTGAAAAGCCGCGGAAATATTTTTCCCCACTGGGGGAAAATTGTTTGACATTTTCTGAAATGAAAATGAATTCTCTAGTAAGAGAAAAAAGTGTGAAGAGAAATTCCCAATATCAGGTTAACTTTCAAATGCAATTGTACAATAGTACTAAAATCATTTGAAGAAATATCGAGTACATTGTCCAAAGAAGCTGCTCTAGGTGAACATCGAGTCAAACTTGAAGCCTACATGTACACACTCCGAGAAAATATAGAAACGTTTATTTGTATGCAAATTTTAGAGAAACTGCTATTGTGCCTTTGGTGACATCATGCTTTGGTTGATGAATATGGACATTTTTATTAGCATAACAAATGTTACTGGATCCTACGAAATGAGTCTTAACTATATTTGTTTTACTTGTTAGTTTTTTACTTGCATTGGATAGAGCTTACTTGGCTCTTAATTCTGATATATTACTCAGTTTGACATCCTGGTGAATATGGACGTTATGTGGGTGAAAACATTGACAGTTCTTATTGATTTCCACAGTATGTCATGTTTAAGGGCCTGTAACTGAAAAGTTACTCTGGCGACGTGCGACTCATTCTGTTGATGGATGGGTTTGAATATAAATTTATCTCGGAAAGAGCACCTCTTGTCTCTCCTCGACTGTTTAAGGTTGCGTTCAAACATGTGCCTGTGAGGAATCTCGGCGATCAATGGCATTCAATTTTGGCTGGGGCAGTAGTGGAATCAGCAGGGTCCTTTCCGAGAATTTGTCTCGCCTCCCGGGTTTAACATTCCCCCTCTACAGAAATATGCAGTAGGAGGTTGTGTTATCGGTGAATTTTTCTCACTAGGAGGCACAGAGAGGGTAGTTGGCCGGCCTTTTCGATGTCGGCAGCGTGGCGCGAAAGTACCTACAAATGTACATGCACGTATTAAATTCTTCCAAATTCTTTTTTAAAAATTCAAGATATGATACGGTATTGGTAGAGGTGATAAAACGGTTGCGGGCAGCATTCTGTGGGTCAGCATTGATGTACAGTTGCAATTAAAACTTTATGCACATTGGGAAATGTTCCTCCAATTCGGTCGATTCACAACTCAGTGCGCCACCAGCGGCAAGCCGGGGAGGCCAAATTATGCAGTGCATCATGGGAAAAAGTCTACATCGCAAAACTGGAAGTGGGTATGGCCAATGCATCGACCGTACTTCTTACACCCCTTCTCCGCTAAATCTATCAACTCCTCTCTCTTCTTTCCCGCACAAGGTATTCCCCGATTAGTCAAAAATTGCTTTAACTCATCCACTCGCATTAGCACGAAATCCATACTGCTGTACTGACCACTATCTAATACAACGCGATAGATGCGATGTCGATCCCGAAAGTGGGAAATTGGCCTTTCCCGGCTTGCCGGTTGTGAATCGACCGAATTGTCTCCGGAAGGTGTTCTGTTCTTGGCAATTTTGCTGTTGTAAATTGTCAGTGTGTCAAAGTCATGTTTCAAAAATCATTCCTCGTGCAGTTATAATCATTTCGATTTGGTTCACAGCTGCGGACCCCAAATTTATAGAATGACCCACATACGTACATTTGTACATGGGTGGCTTGTGCGTAAAGCGCTCGCCTCTCACCAATGTGGCCCGGGTTCGATTCCCGGCTCGGGCCCATATGTGAGTAGAGTTGTTCGTTGGTTCTCTCCTGTGCCACGAGGGTTTTTCTCCGGGTCCTCCAGCTTTCCTCCCTCTGGAAAAATCAAACACTTTCGATCTCTGGCCGGCTGCTAGAGGCGCCTTTACGTGCCAGCGACTCGACCACGTTGTAGCCGCGTCCTTCGCAATTCAGCACCCCAGCTGCGAGTAAGGGTGATTAGCCTCCCAAATTATTATTATTATTGAAAAAGAATGAAACTGCTGCTATTATTATTATTATATTATATAACAGACTTTTTAATTTTATTATCTTATTTTATAATTTTTTTTTCTCCTTTCTGGGAAACAAAATCTGTTAGGCATGACACTTCCCATGCACATATTCCAAGATTCGACTCTGATGTACCGGTAGGAATGCATTGGTCCGTATTGCATCAAGGTTTCTATAGTTACCCAGAGTCGACAGGAATTGCTGGAAGCAACCCCATTATCTCGCTCCTGATGAGGACAAAGCACGGTTGCAAATTATTGTTTCATTTCCGTATGGTCCGACGGTGTTTCCTGGTTTCCAAGACGACAGCTTCCGATGGCCGTGGTCTATGTATATTATTACAACAATTTGTTTACCTCGTTGTTTTTTTCCCCCCGATGACAGGTGATGTCCGCGTCAAGTCCAAACAGCTGATGTCACATGCTGACGGCCGCCGAAGCTCCCTGCCGGACACAGAGTACAAAATAATTGAAGGTAAATGATACATGTATTGAAACCCCCCCCCCCCCCCCCCCCACTCCTCCCCACGTCCCCGGGAAAATTTGACAAATGGTTATTACCTGTCGCCTTCAAACAGTATACAGGAAACGTACTACAGAACGAATTTCGATTGGCAATTTCACCCATTTGAAAACCTACAAAGATGTTATTGGTGCCATTGTGTGTCGGACAGACTGCCCATTCGATTTGTTTGATAAAGGAGATGTTGGTTGGTGTCGGTCGACATACAGGGGGAACAAGGGTGTATTCAAACAGAATTTGAAAAGCCTCGAGATCAGGGTAGACATTTATGCGTGAATGTGCATACATGTAGCAGAGTTTATGGGGTGTTCTTGACCTCGATGCATGAGGGTTTGGGTGCAAGTTTTGTTACTCGAGGGATCAGACTTGGAGCTAAGCTCACGGAAGATGGTTGATTTGCCGGCAAAAAAAATCTATGAGTTCTCAGTTCTGACCGACTCTAATTTTTGTTTTCGACCACACATTGTTTGCCACTAATCCTATCTTTAACCGAGACAGAGGAGGACAAGAAAGGGAGTTTCCCTTGCAGTCAGAAAATTGTTTTGGTAAATTTCGGGGGTGAGATTTCTCCCGATTTTCCCTGATTTCAGGATTTTTGGCGAGACGACTTTGAAGTTTTTTTTGTTTTTTTTGGTCCTTAACCCCTTGAGTACGGTATTTTACGGGAGACGTCGGGGTGCCACGGCGGCTCTGGCAGCCAAGCGAACCGCTAGAATGTGTTTGTGCAGTCAAGCCTAACCTATACACAATAATCCAACAATGGATTGAAACTGCACAAACAGCGGCCAATGGCGTCATCCAGCCTGGTGGCACTGTTTTTTTTGCGCATATTTGCGTCATCCGTATGCAAGGGGTTAATTGGTTTTATCATTCTAAAAATGACCTCTGCAACCTGAAACGGTCTTCTCTTCATTCTGATGACCCTATTTTTGGGGGGCAATTTTTGAACCGTATCTTTTGGTAGAAAATGTGGTTTTCTAATGCGTTTTCTTACGCCGACTCACTGAGCTACCTTGCCCTAAGTTGGCAGTCTCCCAATTCAATAGCTGCATGTATGAGCGGAAGTGAATTTGAGTACATGTTTGCATGCTTTCGTTCTGGCTCCCCAGTTATAGACAACAATGTGAGGCGGACGAGTCTGAAGCATTCCCAAGGGCTGTGCCTGCCCCGAGTGTCCATCCAGGACGTCAACACTAAGCCGACCCGCCACATGCCCCCTGAGTCCCCCTCCCACCTCGACAGCTGGTACTGTGGACAGGCAAATGTAAGCCCCTTAATTAAGCATAGACAGTGTGGATAGACCTGGGCCAAATTTGATTTTGCTAAGCATAAACATTTGATTATAAAAGGTTACCAGCCAAGCCATTGTGGTTTCATGCTAAGCAAACAGCTGAATACCAGTCACAAGCACTGCATCACATTCAGATTTGGTTGGTAATCCTGGTTTTACTGAGAAAGACTTTTTATGCTAAGCAAATTTGTGTGCTTAGCGACTCCGTGAAATTGGTCTATAGGCCCTATTTCATAGAGCTGTATAGCACAAAGTGTTGGTCAACATTTTCCTGGGGCGTAGAAATATGCCAAGAAGCAGTCGCAAGCAGTTAGCATTGCATTCAATCTTGGCTGGGAAACCTTTGGGTTTTTTTTTACTCGGCACAATTTTTCTGTGCTCCGCCAAATTTGGTGCTGACCGGCTTCATAAAATTGGCCCATGGGCCTAACTCGTTTACCGTAAGCATGGCGTTTAAATTGTGTTTTGAGACAAAGATTTCAGTCTTGGACCGTGTCTAAGAATTTGACTCAAGTTGGAATCGAGTCTGATTACTGATTTCAGTTCTACGACACTGCTACAGTACTTAGCCACATCAGATTCGTTCTTTGCACTCTTGCATTTTTTTTATTTCTCCGAGACTCTGAAAATACAGATTACCTTCAGGCTCTATCACAGAAAGCATTTTCAAATTCAGGGCATTTTTTCCCAAAGGGCTTTCCCATCTCAAGAAAAAAAATAATGGCAAAAAGCATTGAGTTCCTTTCAGCCCATGGCCAAAAGTACAAAAAGTCATTTGCTAGCCTCCAGTGATGGCGCATTCTTGCGCCGCGAATTCTCTAATGCATCGGTGCGTTTGTTGTTTTACCTATGTGTAGCGTGGATGGCATACCTCAGTCGTCGTTGTTGTTGTTGTTACGTTCACCCGATGTTTTGTCTGACCCCACGGCAATGTGATTCTTCGGCGTCGGGCCGTACAAAAAGCAGCAGAAGCGAAAACAAAAAAGTCAATTTTCAGGCCATAACTGGATGTTGTCCGACTGGCGGAACTTTGCCGGAAGGTGTTTACGGGTGTGACAAAAGTCATGCAGTTGAAATTTTCCATTAATTTATTCATCCTTGCGCATTCTGAAAGTCCTTTTTAAACCACGACAATGAAATCAGGAACATAAACTCCCACGGTAGTGTGACTTACAGTGGCCATAAATGTCACTGAAGTATTCCATAATTCCATTAAATCTGCACTTTAATTATGTTTGCAGTCAAACAAAAATCCATTATTGTAATTTGACCCAGAGGCTTGTAAAATATGCAGCTTGTGATGAACGTGATACACTTCTTTCTACAGTGCCTGGAACAATGCTAGTCGATTTTTCTTAACAAGAAAAGTTTATTGCTAACAGTTTGACCTCATCATGGGGAATGAGAAAGACAAATAGTAATTTGAGCTGCTCTCCAGCATACACTACATGTACGTGGCTGCTGACGTCATGGGCACAGCAAGCATTGTGTTATTCCGCAAATGGCGTCACGGCCAAAAAGGGGGATTTTTTTTGTGAGCTGGGGCACGAGGCATGATTTTTGTCCATCCTATGTCTTGATGATCCTTGGAGGAAAAATGATGTAGGGAGTTAGGGTTAAATAACTAAATGTAAAAAACATCAAAGTCTGGATTATTGATATATTCATTATTTCAGAGCCATTTATATATTTTTTCCATATTTAAGTTCCTCTGGCAACCATACTGGAGTGCAAAAAAATGTTATTCTGTGATTTTTCTTTTTTATGGGTTCGAATCCCGCCCGAGTAAGCCTGTGATTTTTGTTACACAGGGTCTCGGAAAGCACTGAGTATACAGTGCTTCATACATTACATGTACGTCGGGATAGGGCCAAAAGAGAAAAATCTCTGTTCTAATTTACATTTTTGTTCTGTTACTGATTTTTCTAAGACCTGACCTCTTCATCTGCACTTGTTTTCTTTTTCAGATTTTTTTATATATTTTTTTTTTTAGAAATAGAATTGGAAACCGGAGAATTTGCGTTATCTTTACGGGGAAACAATCTCTCTCCTGAACAAATCTGGCCTTGAGTTTTGACAGTTCGGCTTGATAAGTTTCTCTTGCATTACAAAACAGCAGTGTTATGTGAACGCCTTTGCTGTCTGTGTTGATATGACTGAGAAAGAGAGGTAAAAAATACCTCCTTTTTTTTTTCTTTTCTTTTTTCTAATTTTTTTATTTATTTATTAATTTTTTTTTTTTTTAAGCTGTGCTTCCATGCTCTGATTGAAAATTTCAGTTACCTCTCATCCGTCGTCCGTATTCAAGAGGTTAATTGAGCGGAAAGTATTTTTTGTTTTATTTGCACTGGACTTGAAATTGGTGTGAGAAAAGTAGCCATCAACGGTACGAGTTTTTACCAAAGCTAGTCCAGTGCAGACACAGTAAGTTTCAAGTTTCTCACCTCTGTAGCGTCGTAAATCATTTTTCATAATCTCAATCTTCGTTGCCTTTAGGCACTTGTGGAGAAATATATGGTCATGACGATATCCAAAATATCCCCAAAACTTTTCCTTCTATTTACAGCAACTTTTGAACAGACTCGCATGTTGGGATTTCAACATCTTTCATTTGGAGCAAGTCACAGGAGGTGAGTTGAATGGGGACATGTCGCCCACACACATATCCATCACAGTTTTGTCCCCAATGGGGCTACCGCCATACGTTGTCCACTCTGGCGTTGGTAATTTCATCCTAATTAAATTGGCGGATTCTCAGATTTTGGGGCCCCGTGTGTGTCTAAGTTAGGTGATGTTTTGAAGGGCTACGTCAAATGACGATGCCGTTCGGGCTTGGGAATCGCTGGGTAAGGTTACTAACCGGCAAAAATGAAAATGATGTCGTACGAACATGCGCAGAGATGTCTGAAGGCACTTGCAGGAGCTCTTAAAGAAGACTCTTGGATGTACTTGACAGGGCCCAAGGTGAGGTCTTCTACTTAATTCAGATTGTGTGTTGGGTATTATTTTACATGCAACTGCAGCGTAATAACGTTGGGTAGGCACGCATCATAACTGAACTACGTTGCTCATGAAATGTGCATTTTTGTATTGACAAGAGTACAGGTTGTAAACCAGTGATCTCTAGAACACCGTACTGCTGCCGTGCCAGCTGAGCTTTTTGCGTACCTTGCCCCAGATTGGCAGCGTCCCAAGTTATAAATAGAAGTGGTAATGTCACTGAGATGTTTAGAACCAGACTACATGTAATTGATAGCGATCTTCATGCCAGTGTGCTGGCTCAACTTTGTAGGCATTAAAGGAGGAAACACTTCCAAGTCGAGACTCGTCAACAAAAGACAACCATTTCAACAATGCTCAACACTCGCCAGCCTTTTAAAGAAGTTCATAGAACCAGTTGCCATGGCAACTTGCGTCAAACTTTGTTACTCGAAAGCTTGGTTTAGGGGGCTTTGTTGGAGTGATTAAATCTAAAATTTGCAGACCAAATTTTAAAATAGTTCAGAAGTCCACTTTTTTAATCCCTTTTTTTCAATGGCAGTATCCGTACTTTAACCTCCAAGCGGGGCGCATATCAACGTACCAACGCCACCCACCTTCACCGATTCTTGAAGAAGAAAAATGAAACAGACTTTTAGGGGAGTTTGGGGGGATGCATTCCCACCCGCACCCCCCCCCCCCCACCCCCACCCAACATGAAGATCAGGCTACATTTGATGCCCAGTGTTTATTCTGAACTGTGTGATCTTATAAAATGCTTTTGTTTACGTATCTTCATGAACATGTGCACGTGGTTTTTGGAATGTGGGGTCATTCCATAAATCTGGGATCCGAAAAGTAACATTTTTGGTGTCCCTGTTACATAGTGACACGTATAAGATTTCGCAATTCAGGACACATTCTTTAATGCCTTCTATCGCCAAGAGTGATCCTGTAAAGCAAAGTACCTGCCAAACAAGTAAAAAATAGTGTGAAGTCAATTTTAATGATACTTAACAGGGACACGAACAAATGTCACGCTTTTGGACCCCAAATTTATGGAATGACCCATGTACGTGTCGACACCCGCTTGCCCTGTTTCGGAACTCACAGTAACCATCCACAAATATGCCACACACATACTGTTATTGAATGATTGCACATTGAGAAAAAAATCACGTTGTCTAATCTCCATGTGCGTTATCTCTGAAACCCAATGCGCTTAAGAAATAAATATTTTGTGTAAACTGTTAGCATTTACATTCCTGCTCTGTCATTTACTCATCAAATGTCATTTTTTCCCCTCCCCTCCAAATATGAAAATAATCTATATGGCTAAAGCAGTGTATTGCATTGCTTGGGTAAACGGACACCTCGGGATTTAAAAAGAAAATTTAACAAATTCACGGGAAGTTCGTCAAAACAAAACTGGCATTGCCAAACAACGTCCCCCCCAAAATAAAACAAGTATCGCGTTTCCACCTGTTATTTGGAGGCAACATGTTTTTCTCTCAAACAAATCCACAAAAATGCTAAAGGAATAGAGAACATTCCTCCTTCGTGTTATTTATTACTCCACCATCGCATAAGCAATCTTGAATAAAAAAGGGACGTACATTTTGAAAAAAGAACTTCTTGGCAGGATCTTGTAATGAATTTAAAACAAAATGGGGCCTTCTTCCTTTTTTTTTGTTTTTAAAAAGGCATCGTGCTAAACATCTTTGGTTTTTATTGTCCCTAAATAAAACAAACATGTCTGCACCGCTAGCTTATTACAGTGGAACGCCGCTATACCAAATGCCGCTATACCGAACATTCGGCTATACCGAACACCATCCTTGGCTCCCAAATTTGGTGTACAAAACATACCGAACATTGTTGTTGGAAAAAAATGGCAACAGATTGTGTACCAGGTATTTGGGCTATTTGTAATTCCCAAACGGCCGCAGCTTTATGTTGAAGAGTGACGAGTGGCTATTACTTCCCCAAGCAATAGAAGGGAAAATACTTTAGAATTCGGTAAGCTTAGAAAGTATGAACATGTAATTACATGATTCAATGGCCGGCACATGTTCAATTACAATCAAAAGAGGGCGCACTTCAAATACAAAGCAAGAGGGCGCTATTAAAAAGAACGGATGCCATTTTGAAAAATGGGCACTCCGGCAGACTGGCGGCTGAAAATCACTATACCGAACGATCACTATTACCGAACAAAATCTGTGGATCCCGCGATGTTCGTTTTAGCAGCGTTCCACTGTACAAACAATGCAGCCGGACTGGAAAATATTGAAAGCAATTAACGAGGACTCAGATCCACTCATTAGAAATCAGTTTGAGATCTGTGGCTTGATTAGCCAAACAAAAGAGGCATTGTTTCCGGTTAATCCACCCATCTTGCTAAATCGTGTGTACATGTAGGCATGTACTTTCATCATTTCACTATTTCGTCCTGGTAAATGTTGACATTGTGAATATATCATAACGCAGTAGCTCTTGCTAACATTTTATAGTGGCAGGAGTGGGATTTTGAACCTACGACCGCCGGAATACCGTTTCGGTGCTCTACCAACTGAGCTATCTTTCCCTCTGTTGGCGGTCTCCCAAACTGTCAGTGTCTTTATTCGGCGGGCGCTAGTCAGAAGTCATAAACCCGTTACGGTATTCCAGAGGTTGCAGGTTCGAATCCCGCTTCTGCCAGCTTTCTTTGGTCACTTTGAAAATTGATTCAAAATTACCTGGTCGGTTTCCCTTGTGATTTGTTTGAAAGTTACATTTCAAAGTAGCTTATATAGCTTCCATTTTTTTTTATACTACAAATAAAATGCAAATCATTTTATTTGTAAGACATGGTTACATGTTGAACTAAATGTAGATACGTTGCACAGTTCCTTTGAGATTTATTTATTGCATCCTCTTCGGGTGTGATATTTAGTTGCAGCTGTGATGGAATTTCTTCATAAAATTGATTGTCGGCCACTGCAATTCAGTGGAGTTTAGCAGGGCAGAATTTTACCGGCTCACTGCAATGAAAGAGAATGACGTCGTTCTTGACATGTTTTCATCACATCTACTAGTCGGCACCATTATTACTTGAGTGGGTCACAAAAAGTGTTTGAAAGGAAATTGGAGGGAGAATCCCGCTGCGGCATTTAAAATACAAAACTGCTCGATCCTTTGCTGGCTTGGCACAAATCTTGTCTACGGGGAATTGCGATTTACGGATGGCTTGTTGAGGTTTCATTTAGCCGGCCGCCGGTTTGACATCTCTGCCTTTTAATTTCCTCCCGATTAGCAAGTCAGGCCCAGCCAAGCATGACAGCTGGGAAAACACGGCGCAAGCGGCCAAATTAACTCGGGGAGACAGGTGACATAATGAAAGGAGGGGCGGGATTCACGCAGAGACGCGAGCGTGCAAGTAGCCGTGCACTCGTGTAAAGGAACAGCGGGCGATGCGCTGAGAAATAATCAATTCTGTACACAAGGCCTGTGATATTTTTTTTTTGCCGTTTTTTCCTGATTGATGAAGTAAAGATGCCGGAACGTTGAAAGCTTTGCCTTGGTAACGTCTTCGACTGTATAATTGCGTAATTGAAAACCTCAGTCAATTTCGCAAGAGAGCGTTCAGTTGTTCGTTATTTGGTTCATCGTAATCAACAGGCTGTCTTGTTTACAACCAGATTCAAGGTTTTCTTGAAGTAAGTCTTGGCTTGTCACATGCCAATAACCCCCCCCTTCAGTCAGAAGCGTAATGATCACAAAATTGCAGAATTCTTGTGACAGTGACCACACTTGTTTAAAATATTGTGACAATTGGGAGAAAATGTACATGTATTGCTAGTTTTGGAGTTTTTTTTGGTCAAATATAATGTACTGCTACAAATTGGATGCTGACTGGAATATATAGTTGAGTAAAGTTACCTGTAAGAGGACCAGCCATTTCAATCCTAACACAATCTTTCTTAAAGGCTAATTTTTTTTCAAAGTAAAAACTGAAGGAATGGGATAGAAGGAAGAAAGTGACCATTTTCCGCAATGAGGAATTCTGTCACTCTTCATATTCACACTTGGAGAAGAGAATCATAGACGTACTGTCATTTTGCACCCGACTTCAAGTACTTTCTTTCTTAAAAACCTCAAGCAGACCCGATGTTTCACTTCGAGTAGAATCTTTCTCAAAAGTTAAAAGGCTTTCAGACTTTGACAAAGATGCAGCTGGGATCAAATTGCCGGCCTCTTCTAACTTGTCGGCATTTTTATTAAGAAACTGAGTTTCCCCGGTTCTTTCCAGAGCCCTACAAACTCACAAAATAGAGTTGCCACACGGTGCTACCGCAAAATCTTTCTCTTATTGCTAGCTTCTCCGTGCAAACCTTCAAATCATATCAAGAATTTTTAGGGATTTACATCCAGATGGCAAACAGTATATTATGTTCAAGTGAACAAAGAAAACTGGCAGGAGTGGGATATGAACCTGTAACCATCGGAATAGAGTACCGGCGCTCTAACAACTGAGTTATCGTGCCCTTTGTTGGCGGTCTCCAAAAATGACAGTGTCTTTGTTCAGGGGAGCGCTAGTCAGAAGTCATAAACCCAGAATGCTGTATAGCCTGCGATCATACCCCAACTTTATGATACAACCTGGGAAGTGACATTGTGGGGTTCACTCAATGAAGCTGCGACTTTTTAGTTTTTAATATCGTTAAACAAATCACAAGGTAAACCGACTACTAATTTGATTGAATTTGATAAAGAAAACTGGCAGGAGATTTGGACCTGTGACTCTCCACCAACATACATGTGTAGGGCAAGATACAATAGCTCAGTTGGTAGAGCGCTGGTGCGGTGTTCCGGAGGTCGCAGGTTCGAATCCTGCTCCTGCCAGTTTCTTTGTTTACTTTGAGAATTCATTCAAAATTACCTACATGTAGTCAGTTTGCCCGTATGGCTTGCTTGACGAGAGTATATTCTTTGGTTTTCTGTGCGCGTATTCTTCCAAATGTTCTTGAGTTACATGTATATAAACCAATGGTTGAAGCAGTCTACCAGCTCCACTCCCTGGTGTGAGTGCATGACCAAAAAAAATAGGATTCTATGCCTGCACCATACCATAATTTATACATTCTATTCACTTCTGTATGCATGCTTCTCTAATCTATATAAGTCCATTACTTATGCATTTTTTTTTCTGTACTCCTTTTTATCAAATTCCTAACTAAATGTTTCTTTTGATTTCTTTGTACTAACCTAGGTCATTCGTTGCGATTTGTTGGCATGCAGATGTTTCAGAAATACGACTTGATCCCCAAATTTCAGCTGGACCCTGCCAGTTTGTACAAATGTCTAGGTGAGTGCTCCTCGGCCGTACCGAGTATTTTTCAGGTTAGGAACTCGGAATTGTCTTTTTGCCCGGGTGCCTCGTTCGAGCGCTTCCATAAACAGTTTGATTGTCCTTGGCCAAAGAGAAAGTTGCTTCGTCCCTTTCAAGAAAGAAGTTACAGTCTTGCGATTCGGAAGTCTTGGTCATAACATTCTTTAACCTATGTTATCGACCAACAAGGTCTTTTTTAGACATGAAATTTTTCTCTGAAATCAGACCTTTTGAATCTCACAGAAAGGACATTTCACCAATTTGCTGGATTTTTTCTTAATTGACAATCTCATCCCTGCTTTTTGCTTGGTTCATGTGCCTAGAATGCTCAGGCCAACATTGAACAAGTTCGATCAAGGACTATAGTTAACCATAGTTCAACTAACTCTGATCGAACGCACGCTAGTCGACGATGGTTGGACTAGTCTAGTCGACGATTCGCGACCAGCCTACCGAGGTTGGTCGCATCGCTGGTTACCAATAGCCATTTTAATAGCACAGTGCAGAGAGGACCAGTTATCAGAAAAATGGCGAAAAAACGTAAATATTCAGCAGCAGTGAACGATCGTTTTTTGTTACTTTGTCTTTCTTTGAACATGTTGAAATAATGCACACGTTACCTCTTGTGACATTGTTGATTTACTGAGCAAATATGTGACCCGTTCCAGAAAAAGGTGATATAAGTCGCGCTATGCATTTACGTGTAATGGCCCTTTCAACGTTGAGAGGGTGAAATTTTTCGTCAAAATTCATTTTTTGTTTCTAAAGTTTCAGGTTTGGTGCACAACAATGTTGATTTCAGTGAATAAAGTGAAAAATTAACCTTTTTAGAGTGCATTGTTCCATTGCATTGTATTAGAACTAGCTATTTTAAAGCCTGTTTTTTCTGTTGTGCAATTTGAACTCCATAGAACTAATTAATATGCAAAAACGCGATATCTCCAGAACGGAAAGGGCTTTGGAGCTCTATCATGTACCAAATGAAAGCCTACATTGTGGGCTATCCAAACAGAAATCAAACTCATTTTTTATATTTTGCGACATAATATGTGACCCGCTCTGCAAAAAGGGCACATAAGTCGCTGTATGCTTTTACGAGTTATGGGCCGTTCAATGTGAAGAGGGTGAACAATTCTTCAAACAAGTAATTTTGAAGGGAGGGAATTTTTTGAATCTTTGATACCTATATTATTTTATTTCATAACCAAAATCTTTGATTTCAGTGAGTAAAGTTGGAAAAAGATAAACATTTTGTCGAGTGCTTCCAACTATTGCTTTTCTTTTTGTTTTTTTAAATGGCTTGTTTCTCCTTAAGTCATTTCAAGAAATTCCTGAAAACAAACATGCAAATTTCCAAATATCTCGTGATTGCAAAATGCTAGAGACCTCAGACATATACCATATGAAAGCTTATAAAATGGCCTTTCCAGCTATATATAAAACACTATTTTCAAATTTTGCAACATAAGTGCCCTTTTTGCAGAGCGGGTCACATATACCTTTTTCCGGAGCGGGTCACATATTGTCTGTCTCGCTTTCATCTATGAACTCGTCCAAAAACGTAAAATAAAACTAGTCACCGCCATTTTCTCATGGTCGCGTTGACATGACAATAGTTCGACTAGAGTCATTCGCACTTCAACTTCAGTGCTCAAGCGCTACGTACGTCACGAACCAACCACTAGTTAACCATTGGTCCTTGATCGAACGTGCTCCAAATTGACGTTGACTGCTTGGCAGAAATTTAGAAAACTCCACAAAACCTTAAATCAAAGCTGAATGGCACACATGTGTATGTATGTATGACCTCTGTTCGAGGAGACTAGCTTACACGAGAAAATGTTAGGCATGTTTTTTTTTTTATCCAACACATTTTAAAGTTTTGTGATTTTGTTTTGCTTCTGGTACAGTTGCCATAGAAACAGGTTACCACAATGGAAATCCGTACCATAATGCATTACATGCTGCAGACGTCACGCAAGCTATGTTCTGCTATCTTCAAGAACCCAAGGTAAACATTTAGGTTGAAGTCTTTCTCACTTGTCTCACTTAAGAAAGAAAACAAGAATTCTGTAGACACATTTTTTGTTTTTTGCAAAAAATAATAGGATATACTTGGTAAGATGTTAACCCCTTGCGTACGGATGATGCAAATATGCGCAAAAAAAACAGTGCCACCAGGCCGGATGACGCAATTGGCCGCCGTTTGTGCAGTTTCAATCCATTGTTGGATTAAACAGTGCCACCAGGCCGGATGACGCCATTGGCCGCTGTTTGTGCAGTTTCAATCCATTGTTGGATTATTGTGTATAGGTTATGCTTGACTGCACAAACACATTGTAGCGGTTCGCTTGGCTGCCAGAGCCGCCGCGGCACCCCGACGTCTCCCGTAAAATACCGTACTCAAGGGGTTAAGTGTGAATCCTCTTCAATTTTACCGTTGTTTTACTATTCTTAATATAAAAATGCATTTGCCTTTTCATAAATTTTCATAAATGTTTGATTTATCCTTCCTTTTTTTTATTGAAAATGTTTTCCAGCTTCGTGAATTTCTGACACCAGTAGAGGTCATGTCGGCCATCTTGGCATCGGCGACCCATGACCTTGATCACCCAGGGGTCAACCAGTTGTTTCTTATAGCAACAAGTAATCACTTAGCGGAATTATATGGGGTGAGTTTTTTTTATAGTTGTTTTTTTTATTAATTGCTCTTGGCCCACGTACATTTTTGTAATTTTCAATTAAAACCGAGTTACTTTGTGACTGCTTTCAGAAGTTAGAAATTTCGCTGTTACAGTACGCATTTGAAATTAAGCTAGCACAAGAAATTTTAAAAAGCATTTGTAAACCCGGCTCACAAAAAGTGATTAACCAGTTCACGTCGGAGCACGTGTTGACACGATCTGGCTGTTTTTATACACGGGCACGGCTGACGTCAACCTTGCCTCGACTCACCTCCGGGTGACGTCTCAACACGCTAATCCCTCATTTGTTTTGTACACACACACAAAGTCCGAGAAGTCTGTGGAGGCGGACCGTGTGTTGAACTTGAACTTGGCCGCTGTGCACGGCCAGTTGTTCTACAATTTACGCTCCGGTGGGCGCACCCGGAGTATTGAAATATAAGAGGTTTCGGCAAGAAATATTGTACAAATACTGTTGAAATGACTCTTGCAAATCAGTATTTGTGGCGTTTGGCTGTACATCAGAAGTTGGCTGCTATATTTTGCCTTTTTCGAAAATCGAAATTTTTGGCGAAAATAATCCCGGCGTGAAGTGGTTAAGAAACTCTTTTTTCCTTTTTTTTCTTCTTTTTTTTTTTTACATGTCATTTGTTAATAGATTGATAACTCATTTATTCCTTTCTTTTTTCTTGGTTTGTATGAATTGTGGTAATTTGTTTTATCTTTTGGCAGAATTCATCAGTGCTTGAAAACCATCATTGGCGTGCAGCAATATCTGTGCTCAGGGAATCCAAATTGTTCGATCACTTAGACAAAAAAAATTGGTGAGTCCTGGTAAACCTGCCTCACCCCGCCTCCCCCCCCCCCCCCCCCCCCCCCCCCTCCCTGTCTTTCTCTCTTCAGCTGAGGCTGGTGCCCCTCCCTTAGCAGGCATGCAACTTTTCCTCGGATCAGCTGATTTCCTCGTTTTTCACTTCACACTTATGCCATTGAAATTGAAAAACACTGTACAAAGTCTTGTAAAGATAGGAATTTCCTCGTTTTTTTTTTATTCCAAGTTGCATGTCTGCCTTAGAGATTGAAGTTGCAGCCTAAAAATGTCAAGACTGTTGTATTTTCTCCTCGAAATTCCCCCCCCCCCCCCCACAAGAAATTGGCGCACCCTAAGTGCCCTCCTGTAAATTGAATACTGCTTTTAATACAGTTATGCCCCAAAGATTGCTTTTCTCTCATACAGAAAAGCTGGATTGGCAGAACTTGGGCTTTACTTAATGTACAAATCTACATTTATTTTGGTTTCACATCATTAGCATAAAAGTAGAAATAATCAATAATTTATGATTCACAATACCCCGAATTTGGCATGGGTATGAATAATTTGGGGCATGTCCGTATGCCCTGCCTGCAAGGGGTTTCATATTGGATTCAAAATCTGCCTGTCTATTCCAGTGAGGATTTAAAAAAGTGCCTGATATACAACCAGTGTTAATTTACTGCGAGCTTGAAAATTGACTGAAGTTGCTCAACGGGATATTTAAAGAAAACAGCAATGAACCTGTGATTTCTCTTATAAAATGTAACCTGGCATAAAAAAAATGGGCGGAAAGGTTTTTATTTTTTGATGTAAAAATGTTCAAATTCTGAAATTGATGCCCCAAATTCTGTGTAACTCAGAAAGGTACAAGGTAACTTGCCACTTGTTTTAATAAGCCATGTCAGTGTTAAGTAAGAAATGTAGAATAATCCCGCGGGTTAGTAGTGCTTCACATGGGCAGTGCATAGCCCAGCGATCTTACAAGGACACAGGGCTGTAATCGAGTCCCTGCAAGTCCTTTCGCAAGTCCTTTCGCAAGTCCTTTCGCAAGTCCTTTCGCAAGTCCTTTCGCAAGTCCAGTCAGAAGTCCAGTCAGAAGTCCAGTCAGAAGTCCAGTCAGAAGTCCTTTCATAAAGCCGGTCACAAGTAACTGGATGAACAATGACAAAGGAATGCCTTTGTCAAAGCTCATTTAAATAGCTTGTGTCTGGAATTAGGACTGGAGGGTTTGTGATGGACTTGCAGGGACTTGTGATGGACTCGACTACAGCCCTGCAAGGACAATATATGAAAAGGAAGGCTTTTATTTCTTCTTCAACCCCAGGGACTTCATCGTGCATGAGATCAGCTCACTCATTCTAGCTACAGACATTGCCAGGCAGCAGGAGTTCTTACGGAATTTTAAGGTATTCATTTGATGTTAATGGGTTTTGTGGTGTTTTTTTCTTTTTTTTTCTTTGACGGTCATTTTGAGGTTATTTCAGGGGGGATGTGTATGGGGGGGGGGAGTACAGCCGTTATGTCAGTGTGAGGTTTGTGCTTTTTGCTTATTATATATTTTGCTTATTTACTACTTTGCTTGCTTATTTCATGCAGATTTCATAATAGGTGTACTTCCGTGATATTCTACTGTCATTGTTAATATCTATTATCACTTATATAATTTTGTTCAACCAATAGACACGTGATCATGATCAAGTCAAACCATAGACCAAATACCCCTGTGAGGCAGATCTGTGAAGAGTCATCATTAAAGCCCAAAATTAAACAAATATCAATACTCCACCACTTGTTTTTGCTGTGTCTGCAATATAACTTTGTATGCAGATGTTATCGGTAAGCAATCAATATTTTTTTTTTTTAAATCTACAGAATCACCTTGATGCCAAAGACCTGGATTTGAACGACCGCTTGCATAAAAACTTCATTTTGCAGGTAAGTACGTCTCGGGTATTGCAGAGAGTGCCTTCATGCGAGTTGGTTGTCTTTATCGAGCTCGGAAGTATCTACCTCCTGATGCTATCCTTTAAATTTGACAAGACAACTATACGTCCTCTTATGGAGTACTGTTCCCACATCTGGGCTGGTGCTTCTGCTTGTCACTTATCTTTATTAGATAGAATACAGAAGAGCATTGTTAATTTGGTTGGAGAAGAGTTGAGCTCATCCTTACAATCACTCTCTCATCGGAGATCTGTTGCTACTCTTAGTCTGTTCCTACGGATATTTTCATGGTAAATGTTCCACCGGCTTGTCCAGCTTGGTTCCTCCAGTTAGGGTGTTTGAGCGTGAAACTCGGCTCTCTGTTATTTTTTTCTCTAACTTTGATCACCACTCGGTAGGTTAGTTTGCAAACCTTTGGCTCTGAGCGGGTTACACTTATTTTATCCTTGCAATCTCAACTTCAGACTTTCCTGATTTGGATTTGTCTTTATTGCGTAGATTGGGCTGAAGTGCGCAGACATCTGCAACCCATGTCGGAAGTGGGACCTGAGCAGACGATGGAGCGAAATGGTCACAGAGGAATTCTACAACCAGGGTATGTAACATTTCTCACAACACAAATACACAGCTGGCTTCTTCTTTTTATGGAGGACTATTTGAAAGCCCCCCCCCCCCCCCCCCTCAAAAAAGAAAATGGCTGCAGAAACAGAGACAGGGAAAATCCAAAAGTTTTACTACATTTTTTAAACCCTTCTGGCTGGCTGTTATATGCTGGTATGCCAAGACAGGCTTGTGTAGCCAAGCTAATGCAAACAATATGCAACCAATGTATTGAGTACGTGCAGGAATGCGCATATAGATGACAACCAGTCAGGTGGTCTCTTTTAAACTGCAGCTTTGGCTGTCCGTATTCAAGAGTTTGTTAGAAATATTGTATTCTCATTAGGCACAAAAAAAAAATAATAATCGACAAAATCTGGAGGGGGAGACATTTTTACTACATGTCGTGTAACTCGGAAGTCGGGAGGCAAAAAGTAAGCTTTATATTTAAAAGTGAGATGGCGAAATGCACGATTGTACCGTCGTTGCAGTATTTGAAGACAATGGTTTTAATAAAACTTGTTCGTTCTTTTTTTGTGGGAAAAGGTGAGATTTTGAAAATGTCTTTTAACAAAAAAGGCACGACCCGACTTTTGTGACTTTTTAGGGTCGGTCGCTGAGGGCAACACAACTATTTCTTTGGGCCTTATCTCAATTTCTGACTTGGTCTGTACTGAAAATAAATTCTTGTTATGTGCTTTCTTTGTCATTACGTCCATTTAGTTTTTTTCTGTACCACTAATTTGTGTAAAAGTTTTTGTTGTTGTTTTTTTTATGATCTGAATTTGTTGCTTTCATTCCTTAGGTGATCGGGAACGAGGACTGAAGTTACCTCTTACAATGAACTGTGATCGTTATAAGAACACGATACATCAGATTCAAGCAGGTTAGTTAATGAACGTCATCTTTGACCTGTATCCTCAATGCTGATTGGTTGATCCACAGACATTTAACGGGGAGATACATCATCAAGGAATTATTGAAGTTGAATTATTATCAGAGTTGAATTATTTCTGAAATTTCATTTTGCCTTCCTTTCAGGGTTTATGAAATTCGTAGTGGAGCCTCTTTTCAACGAGTGGCACCGCTTCATGCCCACGCAACTCTCCGACGAAATGCTCTGCAATATCAAGAAGAACAAGGCATCATGGGAAGCCTTCGGGGAGCAGAAGGCGGCTGCCGAGAATGACCGCAAACTGACGAATCAGAAAGTGGGCAACAAGCTGCGCAAACTGGAGGGCCAATCGGGCGTGCTCCCTAAAGAGGTCCAGCTGGCCAAATCAGATGCGGCGCTGAAGGAATCACAGTTGAACAACAACAACAATGCCACCGTGACGGCCAGCATGACCAAGGCGTCCACCGTGCTCAGTATATCAGTCAGACACTCACAGATTTCAAGTGCAATGAATGTGGACACCAGACCAATGGATGTAGATAGTTCACCATTGTTGTCGTGTGCCACGGCTAGTATTGCAGAGGAGCCATTAGAAGTAAGAATAACTCGGGGGAAATCGGACGTTCAGGCGATTAGCCAAGAAGACAATCGGACAAGCAGCACCTCACCAAGGGGTAGAATCTCTAAAGATAACCCAACCCTCTCGGAAGAGTCGCCGAGGAGCATGTTATCGGATTATCGGAGACCGAGACCTCTATCAGTGGGAAACCTAGAAGAGGTCTTGTTAACCAGAGAGGGGAGGCATGGACTTGATGGCCCCTCTAGGATGCACAGTAACCCCGCCTCCCCCATGGTTCCTAGAACTCAAGCTATCCGACAGTTTAGTTTACGCTTACTCCGGTCGCCCGAGCCGACCATCAAGCAACCTGCTAATTACGAAGATCCCTGGCTGGTGCGGAATGTTGACCTGAATAGAACTAGTCCCTCCGTGGCCACGCACAATAACCCCCGCCAAGAAATACAAGCATCCGAATCCAGTGCAATGTCTATGGAGTCGGGTAGCCCCCGGACGCCTCTATTTAGCTCCCACAGGGATATGCCAAGGACGTTCAGTGTCGATAGGTCAAAACCGAAGGGCTATGAACTCACCACGGGTATGAATAATAACTTGAATGTCGGCCTGCAGCCGGGATCCCCTCAGATAGAAACGAGAACCAATTGGGGTCACAGCCTTCATTCGGTCTCCTCGCCGTCGCCGGGCACCCGAGCCGGCGCTTACAGCCGGCAATCGACGTCCACGGCAAGCTCCAAGTTCAGTCATTCCTCGCATCAACTGCAAGTAACCCATGATTACGGCTACCCGGCAGACCGGGCGCACAGAGTGAGCCCTCGTGTGAGCCCTCGTGTGAGCCGGCGAGATGAGGTTCCCCACCGCGAACCGGGAAGGGGGCACGTGGCAGGCAGAAGTTTGGCCGAGATGGGATCGCCATGGATACGTAAACGGATGGAGGAGCGCGATCAGCGGCGACAGATCAGCAAGAGTTCGAGTAAGTAGGTACTGTACAGCCCCTTTTCTTTTTCGTTTGAGAGTCCATCGGTCACAAATTCATACTCCACCAATCATGTTTATTAATCCTTTAACACCGTTCTGGTTCATGTCACTTGGATTTCATTTACAAAAAGGAAACGACTTTTCATTTCATTTTCCCCCAATTTCGTGGAGCGGCTAAACGCAGTAAAAAACCTTAGCAAAAAAAACAGGCTACTTAGGGGTGATTCAAAATTGTTAATGTTTTTAAATTTCGATTAATTTCTTTTCCTAATTTTTTGGACTCGCCCACCCAACCCAATTTTCGATCTTAAAATATCAATTTACCATTCAATTAAAAACAAATACAATGTCCAGTTCAGTGATGGCGTGATGCATCTGTGGGTCTCCCCCGCTTGAACACATGCCCTGATGATTTCTTTTGTTTCATTAGTTGATAGGATGCAGGGAATAATTGGTTGCAGTTTTTTTTTATTTCTTTCTTTCTTTTTTTTTTTTTTAATGAAAAGTGAATTTCAATAATTTTCCTTGACCCACCTTGACACACCCACCCACCTACACAAGTGTGTAAACACCGGCAATCACGGACCTCCCATTGTTCCTCTTTTGTTTATACTTTTTCGGAAGGCCTCCCATATGTTTTGTACACGATTTTCAATCGTGGACCTTGACTCAATCGTGGACCCTATTGTCCTCTTTGTTAAAGGTCCACAGTTTGAATAGCTATACAAACTCGCCCACCCAAACACTGACAATTTTGCATGGCCCCTTTAATAGCCAAAATTGTGTGCAACGTGTTATTGGTTCCCGAGCAGTATTTTGTGTTCAGCAGGTGCATAAAATTGGGCCAGGGAGTAAACCAGTACCCTTTTACTTGACTTTACAGAGCCCTTTGCCTAGAGTGGCGTTTTGGCCTTGCTTGGGGTGATATTCCATAAAAAAAAAAAATATATACAAAAATACAAGTTTCATGATGGCACCCTTGGCACAAAGACACTGATAGATTTTGGACACTGTCAACACACACAAACGTGTATCGACCTCCAACTGTGGATGTCCTATTGTCCCTCTTTTGTTTGTACTTGAACTTTTTCGGAAGACCTCCATATGTTTTGTACACAATCCCAATCGCGTGCGTATGCTGGGAATCGCGGACGATATGGTTCTGTTTTGTTCTCCAACATTTTTTCATCCACGCTTTGAATACCCAAACGCCCCCACGTGTACATGCAGGGCTAAATTGCTGAGTTTGCTTAAAGTTACAGTAAGGCTAAAAAGAAAAACTTGTGTTGCCCCTTGAATGGGAAAAATCGGGAGAGACAGGTTATCAAAATGCACCCTTTTCCCGATTAACGTCAAACAAACCACAAGGGAAACTTACTAGCCCCCCCCCCCTCTCCAAACAAAGACACTGTCAATTTGGGAGACTGCCAACATAGGGCAAGATAGCTCAGTTGGTAGAGTGCCGATACGGTATTCCGGAGGTGGCAGGTTCGAATCCTACTCCTGCCAGTTTTCTTTCTGTTCACTTTGAAAAAAGATCCTTTCCTGATGGTGTAGGTTTTGTTTTCCTGGTTTCTTTTACAGGATTTATCCCAACAACTCCAGCTTCAAATAGCAAATTCCAGGTGTGGGTCGGAGCATACTTCTGAAAACATTCATAGAACTTCTCTCTCGTACTGTCTGTCCTCATCACCAATATTTCCTAACGCGTGTCGTTCTTTTTTTGCCCAGGTGTCCCGCCGAATCTTTCACCACGGCCCCCACCCCGGACACTTAGCCACGCCAGCTGCAACTGGTACTCGGTACCACCGGCCCTCGGCCCGGTCATACAGGATTTCGCGTCCTCACAGCTGGCCTCCATCGCGCAGCACAAGAAACAGTCCAAGGAGCTTCAGGCCAAAATGGCCGCGCAGCCTGCTCGGAAAGGCGACGCATTTTAGAACACGGTATTTCAAGCACAGTATTTCAAGCAAAACTTACAAGTCTATGAATGCTTTACTGTTATTGTACGGGACCCTGTTGTAGGTAGGGAACAAGGAACTATAAAATGGGAACTAGGAACTACTTTTCACATGTTCAGTATTTTTGTCCACAATCGTGGTTTTGGTGGGATTGTAAAGTTGTGATTTAAGAAAAAAGATGCTGCGAGGGTTTATACGGCCAAAGAACGTGGCAAAGAGTGGATCTGTTTTGTCAACACGTTCCAGAAATCTCCGGTGATCAAATCCTCGCTACGACTCCCGCACATAAGATCTACCGGTAATAACACGCTTTAGTGTACCGCCCTCCTGTGTCAGTATTCCGAAATCCTAGTTCCAATCGCGCAAACAACGCAAACCTTCGCCAATTTTTTTTGCACATCCTATAGAGAATTATTTTTGTTTGGCGTAGTTGGCCAACGTTCGCGCGAGCGGATAGCACCCCGAAAATGACTTTGTACACAGCCTGTGCCTACCTTCTTCCAATATTGGAAAGAGCAATGTGATTGGTCAAAGTTCCCCTTTATATGAATATTCAGATTGCTACTTGCACCAGATGGTACAAGACAGCGCATTTGTCGCTTGTCTCCATGGCAACTGAAATACATGCACACACAAACAGGAATAACGGTCATTTGAGGTTTCTCAAGTCCTTGGATTGGAACTAGGGGCTCTGTTAAAGACACAAGAGGGCAGTATATTAATGCTGTTTTACATTTCATGTGCGAGACAACCTAGTCCAATCCGAGGACTTGATTTCAAGTCTATACCAAAATATGAAAATATGCTCACTTGTTTGCACGTATAACCATAGGTTTCTCATCAAAGCAATTTTCTTTTTGCCAAATGTAGCTTGAAAGGAATGTTTTGTATACAACTTTTTTCTCATCGGACAGGAAAAAATAACCGTCAACTATTTCTAAGTTAATTGTGCGTTTTTGTACCCGAGTTTAAAAGTTACATGTTTGTACAGTTAAAAATTGGTGTGAACGGTTAAGTGTTACTGCCGAAGTTAGCAACGGAGAAATTTTCGTAATGGCAAGGGGTAGTCTGAAAATTGCAATCTGCCGTTAATTGTTTTTTTTTAATATTGTGAGATTTACGTACCAGTAAACAACAAAGATCTACCATGTTTGAGTTCTAGTCAAGTGCATTTTTATGTCTCCGAGTTCTGAAAAAAAAACCTAAAAGATGAATGAAAGTATTACAATACTACTTTGTGCACCACCAGGGTTGCTATGCTTGTCGCCCTCCGTTGACAAATTCTCATTATCGACACTCGCGCACTGCGTAAGCTTTGTGTTGAGGGCAGTGTTGCTTAGCAACAAGAGCCGTGTGACCTCATTCCATTTCACTGGTGCACAGACTGGGTCCGTGCTCTTTTCTGTGAAGAGCTCACAGTGTACATGACTGGATTTCGGAGTGATTTTTAATCGTATGTGTACTGTGTGCGAAATGTAAACCAGTTCCGATCACGGTAAAGTGGCACTAAGTGCCCGCATGAAACAGGAACGGTACACTGTGTTTGAAAGTTAACCTTGGAATGATAATTTCTCTACACACTTTTTCTTTTCCCACGGAATCATTTTCATTTTCAAAGTGGGAAGACATTTTCACGCCTTTTTTACACAAGTGGGAAAATGCTACACCTTTTCTGAAACTGGGAAAATAATTTCCCCACAGGGAAAAGTTGTGTGTGAAATTTGAAATGTGAATTCTTTTCACAATATTTCCCATTCCGAGTGTTAACTTTCAATAGAGTACCGAAGTGATGACGTCAATCAATGCAATGTTTGGAAGTAGAATACATTCTAAACTGCATGTGTTTGGAACCAGTTGCCGCGGCAACTAGCATCAGACTTCGGTACTCTATAGACCCAAGACGTAATGACGTCACGCTTTGTTTACATGTGCGCTTTCCTATGGGAGCCAGGTCAGGGCACCAGACATGGTAGGGACATAGGAAAGCGCGACGTCATTACGTCTTGGGTCTATTGCAATGTACTGAATATTTTGCATTTTCGAAGGGTGACAATGGGCAGAGCATTTTTTTGAAACTGGTTCAAACTGGCTGTGTCTGCTTTTAGTTATTTGTCTGCCCTCTTCTGACTTCTGAATGTTCGGTGTTATCCTGAAAAGCTTCTTTTCAGTGTAGATGGGACGAAAAAGTCCTCGGAACTCTTTGTAACTGATTGTACTGTTGTCAGTGTTTTTTTGTACAAGAGAATTGGCTGTCGTTGCCTAGGGCAACGTGATCAAATACATTCCATGGCTTTTTTGACAATTAAAGTTTGGCTTTTTTCTATCGAAACGATTGTAAATATTGACAAAATTCTTAAGGAGTATTATTGTCTTTGCAAGGTATTAAAACTGTACCTTTCTAGTATTACATAGTACATTTTCCAGCTGTGGTGACTGGTATAAAAGTGTATGTTGTACGCAACAATTAACCCTAACAGTCCTGAATCCTCCAATTTTAATATGAATTTCCACACACCCTAGGGAGTTAGGGTTAAAATGTGTCATTTCCAAGGTTTAAAGGTATCCTAAGAAGCAGGAATGTCATTCAGATTTTGTTTTCTTAATTTGAAACTGGTTTTCCTTG
Organism: Hippasteria phrygiana; assembly: GCA_037893225.1. Classification (NCBI taxonomy): domain Eukaryota; kingdom Metazoa; phylum Echinodermata; class Asteroidea; order Valvatida; family Goniasteridae; genus Hippasteria; species Hippasteria phrygiana. Next base: position 1,309,520 of record JAZGUH010000046.1, on the reverse strand, counting down.
AAAAAACATCTCTGTGCACGCATTGTCGGCAACTGGAACCTTTTACAAGAAGGAAGTTAATCTTGGTGCATTCCCTGAAACTTGCCCAGGAACAATTCTGATTTTTTTTTTTTACCTGACAAAACGGACCTATGAATTTTACGGTTTTTCTTAGGGATGAACATGCATAGACTGTTTGCAGTCTGTAATACTGAAACAATTCTCTCTTTTTTTTCTTCAAACATTCTGTGAAGTTATTCCACATGGCATGGTACCATTTTGAAGACAATCGGAATTTGATGTCAACATTTTTTTCTCCAACGATTTGTCCACTGGTACACTTCCAGTGAAAATACAATGCAGGGGTGAAATTTGTAAGGATTTTTCCTGATTTCAGAATGTTTAAAGAATCTCTTTTGAAATCTGGAATTCCTGAGGTATTACCTGTAAAAGTGGATATATACCAATCGAAACGGGTATTTTAAGGGGTACCTTCAGGCAAATGCAAACCATAGACCCTACGTTGCTCTGGGGTCCTCAGCGACCCCCAAACACTGCAGATATCGAGGACTTTTTTCATTTTCGGCAAATCTCACGTATGAATACATTAACAAAACAAGTTGAAGAAGTTGACTAAATGGGGGACATTTCTACCGTTACAGATAACATTCTCAGTGGTGTTAAATGGTAGTACATGTATGATGACATCAAAATTTATGATATAATTTTTGTTTTTTGGGGGGGGGGGGGGGGGCAGTGTACTTATTGAGCTCAGACATTTCCGGGAAGGTGTCTCGACAACTCTTGGAGATACCAGATAGCTTTGGTTAGTTTATTAGGAAATACTGGCCTAGGAAGAAGACTTGAAAGTCAGTTCATTAGCCCACTGCCAATACAGTTCAAGACAGTGTGGGGGGGAAAAAAGGCCTACACTTAATGGTTTTGTCTCTATTTAAAAAAGAAATGTCATTCATAAACATTGCCAATTGTTCTTATTCAATTATTGTAAACACGTTCAGCATTAGCCAGTTGCTTTGTTTTTATTCTAATTTTTGTATTGCGGTCTTCAACAATTATGTTAGGCAGATTCACGTGAACCGGCGTTGGCGGCGCTATTTGCAATACCCAATCTTCTGTCAGCACTGTGACCGGCTTATAATTTGTTTCTATTTATTTGTTGATCATTTATTGGCAAATAATTGGTGTTTGTTAATTGTTACTATTTTAAATGACTCCTAAAATTATATTTATATTGATAACAAATTGATATGAAATATATGAGGCTCACATTTTCAATAAAAAAATGAAGCAATTAGCAATATGGTCACAACTTTTAACTGAAATTGTCCTCCAAAATGACCTAAAATTTTAATCAACAAAAATCCATAACTTTGCACAGGGTTAACCTTTAATGACCATTGACCCCTCATTTTATTTCAATTTTTTTACTCTTTCCAGTGATATAATATTTAAAAGGATTGAAGCAACTTAAAATGTTCCTGAATCTGCCTAATTATGTAGCATATTTTTTTGGATGGGCGTTATGGAAGTAAAAACCAGAAACCACCAAGTGCACGAACAGTATAAATACAAGTGTCATTATGGATACTCCAGTCTTTATGTTATTAAGTTGACAGCATGGCCATTCCTGGGGAGTTTTAGCGGGAAAAGTAAGAATTGTGCATGCGCAAAATTGCTTGCAATGCCTTGGGATTTTCAGATTTGATGAGTGGCCATGCTGGTAGTTGAGTACATTTTCAAGAGTACAGGAGTATTTGAGTGCAGAAAAATTAAACTCGCGTACCAGTTTATTTACTTATACTCCAAGGAACTGGACTGAATTTTTGTTGAGGGGTTTGAGGTAGCAGATTGTTAAAACCTGGGCCCATAGCGGAAAAGTTGTGCAAATTACAGCAGAAAAGCATTGCTTGCTTGCTTTAACCCCTTGAGTACGGTTATTGCTTTAGCTTTTGCAGCCAAGCGTAACACACAATAATCCAACAATGGATTGAAACTGCACAAATAGCGGCTATAGGCGTCATCCGGCCTGGTGGCAGTTTTTTTTTTTTCGCCATTTCACAGCCAGGTCGAGGTAACGTCTGCGATTGCATGGAGATTTCTACATGTATTGTGTCGGCAGTTAAAGCTGAAGTTAGCAAGCTGTTCCTTATAGTTTCTATGAAATAGATGGAGGTTCCATGAGCAGAAAATGTTTGCATATTTTGAAAATGTTTAGAAAAACCCGACATTGTCAAAAAATTGATTTACTTAAAGGATTCTCATTTTATTTTTTCTTATGAGACCTTTTCGGTGTCTTGTTTTGAACTCAATGTGGTTAAAATACATTGTGGCCCTGTTAAGTCTGGTACCTAGAACGTAGGACAGTAGTCTATGTGGAGTCACTCGGTAATCCTGAGGATGCGGTTACTTCACAGAAGCACCAGTATTTGAGCCTCGCTTTAGAAATATTGCTGCATTCTTGTGCATGGAGGCTATATAGGTATAATGTAAATAGACGGGATCTGAATGTCCAGAGGAACTTTTTAAATTTGGTTTGCTATTATTTATGGTCAGTTGAATATTAAGTAAATAGCACTGTATGTTTTTATTTAAACTTGTAATGTATGAAAAGACATTATTTATTTACATTTGTAATTTGAAGCAAGTTGTCGTATGGAACAGAGGATAATTCTTGAGGTGTATGTGGGGATAGCAATGAGCCGTGCCATTTGAATCACGAACTTGTAGGTGCTTAATAAGGTACCCCTTCAAAACGTGAATTAATCGCGTCGTGACACGGAAGAAACCAATTACAATTCTGAGCTTAGTCTGGTTCCCAGACCAAAATATTCCGACTATTTCTGATGAATATTAGGTCCGGTAGCCGCTACTGTCACAATTCTGCGAGTTTCCGACCTTGTTTTCAGTAACGTTGATGTTTGCAATAACAAAATGTCTGCCGGGCCCGTTACAGATCCTGGCATTCGAATTCTCAATTAAATTTAAAAAAACTGAAAAATCAATGCCACACTCTTGCAGTATTTTGCAAGAATATTAAATTTGAATGATCATTGATGCGACTGACGTCACGATCTATTTTAAACCGTGGTAGCTGCCTGACCTAAGATATAGACGTCGGGGAATCGGACTATTCTGAGTTTCTAATTCCCCACCCCAGATGTTGGGATTGTTTTTAATGCCCAAGGATTTTGATTACTTCTGAAATGACAATCCCAACATTCAGAGTGGGACAGCTGGAGGGGAAGAATTTGATAGGTGTATTATATTCAGAACCGTTCCAAAATAACTTTAAATTTTACGCGCAATTCATATTGCAATAATTTTCTGAAGATAATCTTCTTTTTTTTCAGGGGGGGGGGGGGGGGGGGTGGAGACATGATGGATAAAACTGGGTGTTTTATATTGCAATAAGTTGTTTCTTTTGTTTGAGGAAAAAATAGAACACGGTAACTTTAAACTTCAGTATTTGTAAAAAAAAAAAAAACTGTGAATACCCTGCCATCTGATTTGTTTTCTTTCCTGCTAGGTGTCGAGTCAGTGTAACAAATTACGTATGTGCTAATTTTGTTTTTCTCATGTCGAGTAAACAGTATTTAGGTGTTCCATTCAAATTTTATGACATGTATTTATGGTATACATTTGTACAAAGAGCTTTTTGACAATGAACTTCACTGGGCCCGCCAAAGTCTTTTGTATACTGAATTATTTCTTTTATTAATGTTATTATAATTGTCTCAATATTCTATTAAATCAATTTTAAAAAAGGTTATTCTGAGAAATAAAAGTATTTAAATCCACCAAATCAATGTTTAAGGTCTCGGTGCATTGTCTTATCAAAAAGGTTGTGACGATCAAAGGCCTCATTGGAATTCTCACATCCATAGGCGTCGTAGCCATCTTTGGTCATTTAATTTCTCCAACAATGTGTGCAGAAAAGGTCTATCCATGCCTCTGCCCTGCAAGATGGCTGCTATGTATAAGGTCTAAAAAAAAAACATGGGGGGGCCCTCTTTTATAAATTTTCCTGATTTAAATTTTGATACATTGGAACACCACTATTAAGACAATTTATTAAAAAACAGTTAAAAAAGTGAAGTGCATCAACAGAAATCACTACAATATACACAAATGTACATGGGTTATTCCATAAATTTCGGGGCCCAAAAGTGTAACATTTTTTTGGTGTCCCTGTTATACACCTGACCTGTACCAGAGTACTGACGTCAGTTGGCATGACAACTGGTTCCAAACAAATGTAAATTTCGACTGTTCCGTTGTTAACAGCCAGTCATGCAAACACATAAAAGTATTCTGGTTCCAAACATTGCATTGACGTCATCACTTCGGTGCTCTATTAAAATTGACTTCACACTATTTTTTTACTTGTTTGGCAGGTACTTTGCGCTATACACAATCACTCTTGGAGATAGAAGGCATTAAAGAATGTGTCCGGAATTGCAAAATCTTACGTCACTATGTAACGGGGACACCAAATAATGTGTCACTTTTGGACCCCAAATTTATAGAATGACCAAATGTAAATTAGAAGAGAGATTTTCTTCCCTTCCTTGATGTAGTGTATGAAGCACTGTATACTCGGTGCTTTCCGAGAGTGTGGGAACAAAACTCACAGGCTTACTCGGGCAGGACTCAAACCCATGACCTGCTTACGAGTACAGACGTCAACCACTCGACCACTAAGCTTGTAGCTATAGGTAACCGGAAAGCACTGAGCATACAGTGCTTAACCCCTTGCGTACGGATGACGCAAATATGCGCCACCAGGCCGGATGACGCAATTGGCCGCTGTTTGTGCAGTTTCAATCCATTGTTGGATTATTGTGTATAGGTTACGCTTGACTGCCAGAGCCGCCGCGGCACCCCGACGTCTCCCGTAAAATACCGTACTCAAGGGGTTAAAGATAGTATACAACATTTGCTTTTGCTGTAATTTTCAGAAATGAATGGATTTGGGGGTTAGTATTTTATAGCAAATACTGTAACACTGACCCGTTTTTAAAGTTATGTGCGCATAGATGCTGGGAAAACAGGGGGGAAAAAATGCTGTTCTTGTAGTCTGGTTCTCTGACCCTACTTCAGACAAAACAGAGCAATTTATAGACGTCTGGGAATTATCAGATCAGGGAACTAGACTATTTGCAACGATGGTCGGCCAACCGCCGCTGGAAATTGATACAAAAATTCCACCACACCAGGTGCCATGATTTCACAGGATGCTTGAGACTTATTAAATGTATTTCATAATAATTCAGTAGTTTTTTGAGGATTGCAAATGTTGTATATTACCTTTAACAAACTACATCAGGAGAGGCTAAAAATCTCTTCCAATTTACATCACCTTCACACAATTTTACAGTGTCACTTATAAAATGTACATTAATGTACACATTCTGCAGTAATTGTTAAATCAACATGCATTTCATACCTTATGGACCCTTATCTACTGCAATACGTCAATAATTACAGTGTAACGTGAGCAACTGCTATACATTGATCTGTACGAGTGGACGGCTGGTCCTGACGGGTTGGTTGAGCTTTGAGGGCTTGAGTAGATGCTGTCCAAACTGCACATGAAGAAAAAATTATCTTAGGGTATGGACACTATGTGATAGCGGCACATTTCAGACTTCAAAAGGCTCACAGAAACCGCAATATGAAAAATGTCATAAAAATGCTAGGGTCTGAAATGATGATGAATACGCAAATATAAAGTTTGGTGTATTTTCACGTTGTAGTCATCGAGACTTCAGACAGAATTTTTTTTTTTAATTGGCCATCCGCAGTAAAAACATTGCTTCTCTTTTTGTTACACACATATACACCTTGAGTTTTGTACATGGCTCTGGATATCCGGGGCATGGGAAGCAATGCTTTTACTACCTATTAAAGGGCCGGTCACACTGGCCAGGATGACGAAAACGACGAGAATAAACACTATTAGTGGATGGAACGCGCGTGTATTACAATTCCACTAATCAATGGCGTTCATTCTCACCGTTATCGTCGTCGTTATCATGGCCAGTGTGACCGGTACTTACCCCTTGCCACTGGTTGCCACAAATATGTGCGGATTGAAAATTGCCACCTGGGCCGGTTGACCTCTGTGTGCCAATCTCTGCATTTTCAATCCATTATTGGGGTATTGTGTACATTATGCTTGGCTGCACAAGCCTCTTGTTTCCGTTTTGCTTGGCTGCACACCCAACAGCAAGGGGTTAAGTCACACCTAGACAGCTCTTTTTTTAGTGGGAGTGTCGCATGAATATCAGACTCCCTGAAAACCGACTTGTTGGTTATAATGCGCATGCTCAGTAGGTCCCCATACGCGATTTATTTTTTCATACGGTCCAGAATTGCAAGAGTGTTTCTGCGAACTTGTGAGTCATTGGGTAAGAGTGAAAGGATTTGGGTGAGAAATAGGGTTATGGTTGGGGTGAGGTTTAAGGGTTATGCCATCGCCAGAAATTATTGTGTTCACTGTAAAAGCACAATTGTGTTGCAATGCATCATGGGTAAAGAATCGGATATTAATTTGCCAGGAGGCACGCACAATCAGTTTTGAAAGTAACAATGAATATATCGATCAATAGCTGAAAAAAATGCTCTATCACCAAGACCGATTGGGTCTTGTACTTTATGTATTTACAATACCGTAAAGATTTCTGACGCCGAGTTTTCTCAGTGACAAGCCGTTACATGTGGACAGACCTAATCCTTCTTCGTACCTTTGGGCTTGCAATTCTGGGGCTGTTCTTCTTCGGCGATGGCGTCACCCATGCCCGGTTCTCCTTGTCTGGGCTTTCTTCCGCTCGCTGCACAGCAAACTTTCTCCTCAGTGCCTGGGCGATCAACGCTGCCGCATCATTGGCCATGGACTGCCGGGGTTTCCGACGGATCGGAGTACCACCTGGGGATCTGTTTGACGGGACGCACCAAAATCATAATTTCCATAAAATGTGTGAACGCCTGCTTAAAAAAACCCACAAAAACCACAGTATGAAATCTGCTATTATGTGACCTGTTCCCTCAAAACGGGTTGAAACCTTTTGGAGTTGTCAGAGTCTAGAACCCTTGGTTCGAGAAAGTGAAGCTTAAAGTTTGATCTGTGCACACTTTAACCCGAGTTAAAAAAAAAATCCCCTCCCCCCCCCCCAAACATTTTTTTTTTGAGAATGGATTCAGTTTGCATTGAGATATGACAGAAATGGGTTTTTCAAATGAAGTCGTTGAAATCCCAAAATTTACTTTTCAGTGAAAAATTGTAACTCAGAAAGCCATAGTGCGACTTTAAGCTCATTTTGTGCTGCCAGGTCACATATTGATCAAGCACGCACATTGCAAATACCCAGTCGACAACGTCATGGATAATAAACGAATCTGACTACGTGTACAAGCATTCAAACAATTACGGCACTCAATGATACACAAGACAAGTCGGCCTTACCTTGCCACATTACGGAGCTTGACCGTACCGAGGCCTTTCAGAACATCAGACATGTTTGGTTGGCTCGCAATAGCTTCTGACGTGCTCGATATGTCCAGCCCCTTTCTTGCACGGTTCTGAAAAAAAATGAAAATAGGTTGATCAGGCCAAAAAAAGAAAAAAAAATAGTTCTGCTTCCAATTACATTAAAAAAAATAGCTTAGGTAGGTTTGGAAAATGTTTTTTTTTTTCCAATTTTGTTTGTGCTGATTGAATGGGGTATTCAATTATATGCGAATTTCAGTCTGAACTCTTTCTATTTATGCTACGAAAGCTATAAAAAATGACCACAAAAAGTGATCAAAACTTGCCTTAATTAATGTCAAAAATATTTACAGTCGATAATTCTTTAAAATAATGAAGAATTTAGGTTGTGCACACCACACTATGCACGACGGGAAACTGGCCAACACTGTCCGTTTGTCGTGCGGTAAGAATATAGTTGAAACGTGAATGGATTGAGTACATGCAGGAATGCGCGTATAGACGCCAGCCGGCCAGCTGGTCTTTTTCAAACCGCGGCTATGGCCGTCGTCCGTATTCAGAAGAATAAAGGCCTAATTCATTTTCAAAATCTATGAATGTTATGAAAAATATCATGGACGGTTTTCACTCATGACACAGTAATTTAGCCCCCCTTGGTGATTCGCATAGTGTTCTATTTTTGCCTCAGTTGTCGGGAAAAGCGGAACTCTTCGGTAATCTCCTCAGGAGGCTAGTTTTACTGTAACACTCACAAACAGTCCACATTGTATACTGGCACTGTTTTATTTTGCTTAGCGTGAGAGATTTTTTAATTTCCTACATTCTGTGCATAAAAGTTTTGTGAAACTAATAAGCGCTGGATCTCGTCATAGGCCCACAGAATATTAAAAATGGATTACTCACTCGTTTGATTTGTTCCGTGATGCTGATGCACTGAGCTGAAGTAGTCACGGGCGGTGGTGGTGGGGGTGGTGGGGGTGGAGGTGGAGGGGCGGGGGCTGCCTGCACAGCACCTGTTGTGATAATCACAAAATCGACTGCTTAAATCAAGCTTGTTCTTGCTCCTGTCTTTAACCCCTTGCCAAATGGCGCCCAAAAAAACAGTGCCACCAGGCCGGATGACGCCTACAGCCGCTATTTGTGCAGTTTCAATCCATTGTTGGATTATTGTATGTGTTTCGCTTGGCTGCAAAAGCCGACGCGACACCCCGGCGATTGATACACATTACGTATGCGCGCATAGTTCTGAGCATGCGCCCATAGTTCTGAGCATGCGCGCGACTGGTGAGAACAATGTGAAAGGGCCGGCATGTCTGCTGCCATCACACATCTCAAAAAAATCTCCAGTTGGGTGCTGAAGCGCAAACTTAATAAGGGATCACAAGTTTTTTGATTTTACCTGCAGACTGCTGGCCCTGAATGGTCACAATCATCGCAATCTGGGCTCTCAGCCGAGACAACTCGTCCTCCAACTGCCCGATCTTCTCCAGGGCCGTGGGGTCGTGGGCAGGAGTGGAGGCGTCCAGCGCCGACAGCGCGCACGAGAAAGATTCCTTGCTTGGCGTGGCATACAGCTCATAGGAGAGTTCACTGATGTCCGGTTCCCGTGGCCGACGGAGGAAACACGTTCTCCTGCGAGGAGTTTGGAGGGACTTTTTCCGACTGATGATTGGTCTAAACTCTGACCTGTTGTGGCATAAACAAAATATCAGACTAAGCAAATACAACAGTGCGATTTAGCTACATATAGTCGAAAGTTCGCAGTCCAGGAAACAAATACCAAATTCACCCCAAAGCTGGGAACAAAATCCAAATACACACATGCGAGGAAGGACTTTGGAAACATGATTTGATTTAAATACTAAGTAAGAATTTTACAACAGATAAAATTGCCAGAAACAGAACGGCTAATGGAACAATTTCCAATGTATGTGAACTCTGACTGCAGCAGTACTTGCTGACCACGTAGCATGCAATACCAAGCTCTGTCAGTCTTCTGACGACGGGCAGAGAGTATACTCTGCGAAACATTGAGTTCCCCCGGTTCTTTTCAGAGCCCTACAAACTCACAAAAGATAGAGTTACCACACGGTGCTACCTCAAATCGTTCTCTTGTGGCTAGTTTCAGCAAGCAAACCTTCAAATCTCACTGTACATGCACTTATCAACAGTACCTGTCAATAACATCACACAGCATGGCACTTTAGAACTATACTAAATTACTATATTGCGAAGCCCTCGTTTCCCTATGCAGATACTTGGAAGGCAAAGCCATGATCGGAGAGATACACATATTGCATCGCGTGACTGTTCTCTATGCCTCGTCAATAAGAGAATGATAAAAGTTGAGTGGGACTAATTTTGTTGAAAATCAGAAGGATGTTTTTCATAGATGATCCATCAATTTCGCCAAAGTACTCTGATCTTAATTGCTATTAAGGGCTTGCACAATCACCATAGTGATTTGCATTGTTACGTCACCCGTTGCTTAGCAAATGCCACTGGTACATTTTTAAGACACATCTTATAGCTCAAAATAATGTCCTCTGCCATCAGGATTTAATTTCCTCTCACCTCCAATGGATATCCTTGTCCGGACTACAGACTGCGATCCACGGCACATCGGCCAGACTGGGGATGAAGACCGGCTCACACTCCTCATCAATGAACTGGGGAGTTCTGCTCTGCCTTCGGGAGAGCTCTTGGCTCCCGACGATCTAAGGAACCACCAGATAATTTCCATATAAGCAATATTATCAGGGCACGAACCATTAAATAGCTAAAGGGGTGTTTAACAAAACAAGGGTAAAATCTTTGAACAAAATCATTGGAAATTTATAATTTTCTGAGGTTTTTGCTGAATTATACAAAAAGGTATTTTATGAATGGGAATAAGTATGTGCTGGGTTGTTTTAAACAAGTGTGTTGGGGCCTGGACGCTCATAATGACCCGAGCATGGCATTCTGGCATGTGTATGGCAAGATGTATATTAACCAACAACTAACACAAGCTTAGGTCTCAGGTTCTGCAGCACTAAGTTAACTCTATTCAAAACTGTACTGTGAGAAAAATACATGAAAGTCCAGTATTTTCAAAATATACAAAGTCAAATTCCAACAGCTGGTAAAACGAGGCCTGCAATTGCAACTGTTTCATCCGCTTCTTACCCAGGGAAACCTTAAGAGTTAAGGAGCATGTTAACTTTGGGATGCTTCTTTTGGGATTACTACAACGCTGCCTCCTGACCCGAACTCAGGACGTCTTTGGTTTGTGGATGTATAATAAAAGCATGTGGCATCTGGAGGTCGACCCATTGTAAACGTGTTTCTGGATACATGCATAGGACAAATGACTTGGAAACTCACATACCTGAAAGTGAGATCGCCTGACTGGCTTTAGCGGCAGCGAGGTGCCGATCAAACGCACTAAGCTCCTATGTCGGCCTTTCTTTCCAGGAGCTCCGACACATTCCTATACAAATAAATCAACATCGGACAATTGATCACAAATGGCCAGGCTTGGAAAATGTTTGGATGCCAAATCCATAAAAAATGAGGCATAAATCAACTTGTATTTATAAACACTTTGAGTGACCATACACTGCACCAAGACCATCTAACACAGAAAACACAAACTTTCTTGCCCTATACTGCCTGATATTTCCTGACTACAGTCTCAAAATTAAAGGCGTGCAAAGTGTTTATAATACAATTTTGGTGGGCTATTAAAGTAAAATCTTTCTGGCAAATACTGCACTGTGGGACAGTTTGCACAACGAATCAAGATTTTGTTTAGTGTACTTTCCCACAATCTTTCACTACGTATTTCCAACGAAGCATCTACCATAAAAGGATATCTACGGACCCTTGTATCCAAACTCACCTTGTAGTTTGCGTCGAGGCCCAGGTAGTTCAGTACCATTCTGATGTACAACACCAAGTCCAGCGACGGGGCGGACATTGGCTTCAACACGGTTAGTCAGTCTTCGGAGTGTAACTTCGTCTCTGTGTGCCTGATTTGACTAGAAGCATAAATGATACCACGCTTTGATTTTAAAATTCTTGTTCTTTGTTCTTACACGAGAGGAGAATCTAGTTGGAAGGCCTGAGCGAACTCGGAGGGGTGTTGGGAACATTAGGGGAACAATCAGAAGTTGGGCAAGAATCAATTGAAGTCTGTGGTTAATAATTTACATACCCATTTCTTTGAACTGTGTTTTTCGACTCAAGCCATTGGGGGGGGGGGGGGGGAGGGATCTGAAGTTGGCGTGTCAGGGCTTAAGAATAGTCCGAGTAACTTGGACCCTTTATCGCCTTTTTTAACATTTGGACATGATCTGGCGATAGTAGGGTCCAACGCAAAGTTAGACGCTGCTCTATTCATTAATTCAATACGTCAAAAATCCAATCAAAAAAATCATAATTCAACCTTACAACGGCCACCAAAATTAATACTAGATACCCCACCATCTTAACAAGTGGAGTTCCATGATCAGATGAATGTACCAAGGTTTACTTAACATCCAAATAAAAAGTGAAATTTTCAACCCCCCCCCCCCCCCCCCCCCCAGGTCCTATCCCCCGCCCTTCCTCTGACTAGCGCCTTCTAACAGTCATTACTAAGCTCCGATCGACTCGGCGTTGCTTTTTTACAGAAAATTACAAGCACAAACGAAACCAAAATGTATTCACTATAATCTTCCAACATGCATTAAAAGCTTCATGTTCTACTGCACAGTGATATCGTAAACTTCTCCGGTAAAAAATAAAAAGTAACCACTCACCTTTTTTAACTGTAAAAAATGAAGACAATCCTCACTGACTTGCGCCGCGAAATTCACCTCTGCACTCGGCAGATTCTCATGTTGTGTATGCAAATGAGACCGTGGAAGTCAACCGACCAATCAAGAACGAGCAAGATAAACGCGAGCCAATCAGCGTTGGCGTTTTATAAAAGTAGCCATTTTTAAATCCCCGCACAGAGTGCAGCAAGCTTATAATGCAATGTTGTCTGCAGGCTGTTTTTTCGTGGCTTGAAAATCTTGGTGAGTTTTCTTGAAATTGGAAACAAAGTATTGAAAGTAATGGTGTTTTCAATCTTTGTATTTTAAAGCGAGTGATGATTTTGGGGTGCGTGGTTGGACTTCAGTTTTACGAAATTACGTACTGTTATTTGCGCCCCGGAAGTCATGAAAATCTACCGAAAATCTGTCGGGTTTTGTTTGTCAGTTTTTCCATGGAGGTTGTAAATGTAATTGTATTAGATGCCAAATCGGACTGATTTTTAGGCACTTTGATAACCCCCAGCGAAATGGGTTAGAAACAGAAAAGTCTGATAAAATAACCATCAATTCATGTTTAAAATTGTATAAACTGCAACCTTTTTTTAGGTTTAAGAATTTTGTTGGTAAATTGTACTGCGATATAACGAGTATAGTAATAAGAAAAGAAAGTTTGTGTAGGCCCTAAGTACTTTTTCCTACACAGTCACGACAGTGTACGGTCGCTAAAAGTGTTCAACGCACATAGGCCTATAATAAAGCCTATAATAAGTAAATTTCTGCCTCTTTTTTTTCACGGATTTTGCCCACATAAATATTGAAATAACTTATTGTGCCACATGTTTAGAAAATTGTTATCAAACAAGGAGGGTTGGTTATTTTCCTAGATTTTGCTTTTCCTGACCCATTTTGGTGGGGTATAAAATATTTCCCTTAGTTTACAAATTGTTGGTGGACAGACAGTAAAAAGAATTCCTAGCACTACTATACTGAAAAGTACTATGCCATGGGTTGATTCAGTATTGGTTTTACACTCTTCCATATTTTAATTTCAGAAATAAGAAACAACATTCCAGTACACTACAGCGTGTAGAAAAATCAACTGCGGCTTTAAGATCTTCGAGTGGAAAAGTGTTAAAACGGGAAGCCCAACCAATTTACCTGGAGAATCGACAGCAAATTCGATCGACAATGGATGTATGTGCCATAGTTAGACAACTCCGCCAGCTGGCATCGGACCCCAAGAACAGAGAAGCCATTGTAAAGGTAGGTCTGTTTGTTTGTCTGTTTTTTTTTTTTGTCTGTGAATAATTCGCCCGATTTATCTGTGCTTACCAAACTTTCTAAGCATTTTAGGTTATAATATTTTCTTTTGTTTTCACAGGATCAGGGATGCTTACCGGGCTTGGTTCTGTTCCTAGATAACGATGATGTAAATGTGGTTATCACTGCATTGGAGGTACGTTAACTCTTCTTAAATATTTTATTTTTCAAGGTAAAGTTCACTGCCTTTTTTGAAAAGAAGTGGGAGTATTTTTGTTTCCCCTGAAACAAATCTGCAGCTTCTAAAAAGACTCTATACTTAATTTTTTACTTGGCATAATTTCTTTAGGGTTTAGTGTAAGATATTTCCACCACATGTGTTGGAATAAAAGCCAATTTCAAAAACTGCATTAATCTGGAACGTTCAGAACCACATTTGATCACTTCAATTTTTAGTTCTCTGCGTGCGTTAAATTCAACTACAATATCTTATCACTGCTTTATCATGTATTATGTGTCCAGACCAAATTAAATTATGTATTAGGTTTGCTATTGTCTTTTTGTTTTTTTTAAACTGCAGACTCTACAGCTATTGGCTGACTGTCCCAGCAATCGGCCAATCATGAAGAAGGAACTAGGCATGCTCATTAGCCTTCAAGATATCATGGACAAGTAATTACTTCATACCATCATCTTAATTATATCTGGACTTGCATTAACCATAACCCCTTGGCTAACTTTACTAGAAAGTATCCTGAATCCGCCAAAATCCACCTATTTTGTCATGCACAAAAAGTTGGTTTTGGTGACTGCTCAATATGGAGGTATCCTGAATCCATCAAAATCCTGCAATACCGCTAGGCTTACAATCCTCAATCCATCAAAATCTATGGAGGTATCCTGAATCCGCCGAAATTCTCCAAAACAGGGGTATGGATTTTGATGGATTTAGGAAGGTTATGCACTTTGTTTATGTTGTTTTTAAAGGTAGTACATTGGATTTGGGGGTTAGTATTTTATAGCGTGCTAGCAAATACTGTAACTCTGACCTGTTTAAAGTTTTGTGTGCATAGATGCTGGAAAAACAGAAAAACAAATTATGTTCTAGTAGTCTGGTTCCCATGCCCCACTATAGACAAAACATAGCAATTTATAGAGTCGGGGATTATCAGGTCGGGGAACTAGACTTTCCAACGATTGTCAGCAGATAATCATTGGAAAACTCTCAATTTCCACTTTACTTGAAAACGACATCACACCAGGCGCCATGATTTCACAGGATGTTTGAGACTACATGTATTTACTTAGTCTAGTACGGTATTTCGCAATAATTCAGTAGTTTTGTTTTTTGATGTTTGCAAATGTTGTATACTACCTTTAACTCTGCAGATCCGAGTACAGTATTAGAGCCCAAAACGTAGCCAGAGATATCCACAAGACATTGACTACCCCTCCCAGCCCCAGCCCCCTGAAGGAAACCAAGAACAGAACCCAGAACACAACCCAGCACAAAGCCACCTCCAAACCCAAGGAGAACAAGACGTTCTTCCTGGGTTCCTGCAACCAGAAAGGCAAAGTCGTCATGCTGCAGCTCCGTGGACTGCACGATCTGGTGGGATTTAAGAGTTTTTTTGTACGCCAAATGTAAATTAGGAATACGACTGTACAGCGCATATGCAGTAGGCCACATTTTGGATAAAACGCATAGTGCACAAAGCAATGGGGAAACTAGTAAGTAAATTGCAATTTTTCAAGCAGAATGCCCTGCACAAGACACTGATTATTAAGGAAGATGTTTTTTCCTTAAATTTCACTGGTACCCTCATCATGAAGGATACCAGTAAAATCTATTGAAAAAAAGAAAATTCGTCAAACAATCCATGTCTCAAATTGGCAGAGATAAAGTTTTCTTTTTTTACCAGATATATATATTTTTTTTGTTTTTGTGAATTACATGAAAAAATTAAAAGATTTAATTTGGTTACCAGTGAGTTTCCCCGTTGACTTGTGCACAATCCAGCCATGTACATCTTCATGTGATCCAAGTTAAAATACGAATTTGAAATGTTTTTTAATCAAATTTGTTGAAGAGCGCGGACAGCATTGCGGTATTTGTAAAAGATTGGTAGATTGTTTAGTTTGTCGGGATACAAATATTTATGATGCCCTTGATTTTTATAACAGGCACATAGAAAGGCCTGTGAGGACGAACTCCTGAAGGTCAGAGGGGTCATCAGTTTCACCTTTGACCTTTTCAAAAAGCGATGCATCCTAAGAACTAAGGCCGAACTCAAGCCAGAGGTAAGCACTTGAGGCCATGGGCTTTGGGACTGTGGCATGTATGCTCTTCAGTATTCTGGAGCCAATTTCGTGGATCTTCTAAGCAGAGTTGTTAATCGAGTCATCACGAGTCACATCACGAGTCACTCCACGAGTCTGGTCTCAAGCCATGTAACAAGCTATTCAAACACAGTATACATGTAAAGCAAAAGCATTGCTTCGTCATTGTTCATCCCATGTAGCTTGTGAGCTGACTCGATTACAACTCTGCTTCTAAACATTCTAAAAATGTGCTTGGCAAAATCAGTTTACAAGCCAAAATTGCGTGTGATATGTATGTTCTCAACTGAATTTTACTTCGCAGAAAAATTGAGTAAGCAATATTTTGTGTTTTAATAGGCAGCTTCACAAAATTCGCCCCGGTTTTCTACAAATCAGAAAACATTATGGTAATGGCCTTCCCAATTTATAATGCACACATCTAAAAAAAACTAACATATTAGTTTCAGAAATCAGCCATGTGCTGGAAACTCCTTGCTCTCTCCAAATAATGGAATATCCGAAGGAATCTAATTTCGGTTTGACGTACAACATGTCGCTAATCTCAAAACCAGTGACGTAGTTGGCAATTATAGCATAGAACACGTTGGAAAAAATTACTCCAAAGAAGTTTATAAGAATGCAAATGCTTAGAGAGTCGTGTTTCTTGTGTCTACAGCTCCTGATTGCTGCAGTTGCTCGAACGGAGACGGTTTCCGCTAAACAAGTCATCAGGAATGAGTTTGGAGAAGAGGTGCGTACCAAGGTTTTAAAATTTAATATTTCCCTTGGTTAAATATAGTGTCTTGCTCAAAGGACACAAGCACCATTGCCCTGCTGGACTCAAACCTATAATCTGTAGTGTCGCCCAACCACTACAGTCCACTCCGCTTTACTCATTTTTTTCCTCGCCAATTGGCCGAATGTACGGTTTAAAGGGACACATTGCTTTGGAATTTGCGATTTGGGCTATAAAACTGAAATGGATATGGTTGGGAAGCTTTTTTAAAAGTAGAATATAAAGATTCACATAACTATCCCTTCAAATTGCGTGGTTTTTGTTTAATTTCGTGACAAATAACGGTCCGTCATTTTGTAGAACCAAATTTTTGACTCCACAAAATGGCGGACCGTGTTCACCAGTCGTATTTCCAGTCGCAGCTGGTTGAAGTACGTTCTGTTGATTCATTTTGATGTACTGTGGCACGGCGTGCAGCACTGGCGATATGTGTCGCGAGGTAGAGAATGGTACCTGGCGATCATCTGATAGGTTTACAAGGCCACTGGCTGTATTTTGCGCATCATTTAGCCGGTGGTATTTACTACTGGAAATAAGTCTATGTTTCGCGGGTCAATTTTTTGTTTTGTAATCACTACTCACTAATTACAACACATTATACGTGTTTTTTTTGCATGAACAACTCTTATAAAAGATCAGGAACATTTCCAAACAGCAAAATTTCATGACATTTGAAGGCAATGTGTCCCTTTAAAACTTGAAAATTCTAGATTTTCATCACTCTTTCCCTTCAGGTGTTGCTGTCCTTCGGTGCCAATCCCGCCGCAGCCGACAAGGAGAACGTCGCCCGGCCGGACTACCTACCGGAAGATGACAGTCCGGTCAGGGGACTAGACAAGGCAGTGGTGCGCCAAGGCCAGACGGATCAGCAGAAGACTAGCTGGCTCAGTACAGCCGCATCCTTCATCTCAACCAGCTTCTACTGGTGATGTAAGGGCTGTTCCCGCCATTCACGCTGTGAAATCTTGTACATGCTTGTCAAAGTCCACCAGGCATGCCCCGTCTGTCGCATTCATACTCGCTCGACTAGAGCGCCAACTCCTTGTTCCTTCAAACGGATACTTTGAAACCGGAATGTGCATGACTGCAGAAGAGTTTCAATTGAGCGAGAATGCCATCACTTACAGCTATTCTGCATACATCCGGAACTGTGTGCACGTGTCCAGCAGGGGTCAATCTACATGGCAAGTTTGCGCACTAGTAATATAATAAAATAGAGATTTTAGATGTACTTGTAATTACAGACTGCAAGACTGATTAATTTTGTTAAAAAAAAGGTTCCCACCATGTGCTTAAAGATGAAGTTGATTGCTGAGAGAAGTCTGTATTGTAAAACCAAAAAGTGACCTTTGAGAGCTATTGTTATCACATCCCCTCTAGCCCGCGGGTGCCATTTGTCTAAAAGTCGTCGCTGCAGGCAGCAAACAATTTGACGTCATAAGATGAACTCCCCTTTGCCTAGTGCTAGACACAAAAGGGGAGTTCGTCCTATGACGTCAAATTGTTTGCTGCCCGCAGCGACGACTTATAGACAAATGGCACCCGCGGGCTAGAGGGGATGTGATAAAAATAGCTCTCAAAAGTATTATTGTATTTCATGGCAGAAATAATTTGTTTGATTTTGCAATACGCAATGTACATGAAAAATAAAAAATGACGCAGACTTTTCTCACCGCTGAACTTCCTCTTTAAAGGCCACACAAATGACCTTTTTTAAAACTAGATGTGCCATGAACAAACGCATCAGCTGTTTAAAATATGAAAAGCACAATTGACCCTAATTCCCCAGGCGGTGTGAAAAATAGTATTGAAATTGGAGGATTCTGCCTTTGCTTACATGTGCACTTTCCTATGGGAGCCAGGTCAGGACACCAGACAATCGTCCCCACCAGGCTCCCATAAGAAAGCACACATGTAAACAAAGTGTGACGTCATTACGTCTTGGGTCTGTAAATAGTAAATAGCAGTCTCAAGCATCCTGTGAAATCATGGCACCTGGTGTGCTGTCGTTTTCAGACAATTGTTGGAAATAAATAGTCTAGTCTGGGAACCAGACTACTAGAACAGGATTTTCCTAGCAGCTATGCACACAACAGTATTTGCTAGCACGCTATAAAATACTAACCGCCAAATCCATTTATTTCCGAGAATTACAGCAAATGGTGTACACTACTTTTAATATAGTATAATGGAAGATTGTTTTGAACTAATGTATACGTTGTATTGTTAAATTTAAAAGCTGTTCTCCATTTTTTTCCCACTGGTTGTAAATATGGTGTAAAATGGCACTCGGTCTTGTACAAGTACATGTCCAGTTTGGCTTCAGCCTTTAACTCTTTGCGTACGGAAGACATCCTATACCGCAAAAAAACGTGCCACCAGGCCGGATGACGCTTATTGTGTATGTTACGCTTGGCTGCCAGAACCGCCGCGACGTCTCCCGTAAAAAAACGTACTCAAGGGGTTAAGTGTCACAATGTACATGACAAATATCTTGGCTTTGTTGTATGTAAATAAATGACTAAGATTATAAAGAAAATGGTTTTATTTCAGTGTCGCATCGGCTTCTTTGTTCTCAGCTCCGTAACCTTGTTAGGAAAATGCTGACATGTAATTCTCGCAATGTATTGAAGATACTGCAAGGAAATCGTTCCCACAAGACAAGCAGAGTATTAACTTTTTTATACGTACATAAATTCAGCACCATCACTACCACAATATGGACTTGAAATGTCTTTCTTTATTTACACAAACAGGTTTTGAATAAATAAATGTACACTCCATTATTCAGAATGTTAAATTCAAATTAACCATTTTTTCCCAGAAATATTAATACAGTGGAACGCTGCTATACTGAACAAAACTTACCGAACATTGTTGTTGGGGAAAAAACAGCAATGGATTAAAAAAAATTTACCGGCTATTTGGGCCGTTTGTAATTCCCAAACGGCCGCAGCTTTATGTTGAAGAGTGACACACGGCTGTTATTTCCCCCAAGGAATAGAAGGGAAAAGCCAACTGAAGCTTAGAAAGTATGAACTTGTAATTTCAATGGCCGGCACATGTTCAATAATATTTAAAAGAACGGATGCCATGTTGGCGGACTGGCGGCTAAAAATCGTTATAACGGCGTTCCACTGTACAAGACAAAGCTAATCCCCCAGGGTACATTTTCTCCAGATGAAAACTCTACACATATACCCAAAATTAATTCTGCCCCACACACAGAAGATTGCAATTACGAACAAAAAGTGAAGCCTGTTGTATTTTTTCCCTTTAAGGTCCTCCCTAGGAAACTGGAATGCCACGCCGCAAAGAAAATACCGCAATCAATACCCCACCTGCACAATATGAAATACTCCGTGTTTCAAACTTGGTGATATAGAAATGAACATTCAAGGTTTTTTTTTCTTCAAACAGCATGATTTAAGATTACCGTTTTAATACTCGAATTCAAAGTCGTTAAATTGAGAATCAAAGGTGTGTATTCTGACATAGCCATCTTCCCCTCCGCTGCTGTATCTGTATAAAGACAGAACAAAAACATCACAAAAGAATGAAACTTGTTCGTCAACTGGCTACTAGCTTTACACAGATGCAGTCCAGTTAACCTCTAATACAGACAACAGCCATAGCCTCGGTTTGAAGAAGACCACGCGTACTCAATCCATTCATGTTTCAACTATGAGCAAGTTCGGGTGCTGCTGATCTAGTCCCTTTTGTCAATTTTGCGATTCAAATCACGCATGCGTGGTCTGTTTTCACTCGAACGCATCTAGTCGATCAACTACGTCAAATCTAGTTTGTGTAGCAACAACAAACTGTAAAGAATGTCCTCTGCTAATTGTTAACGATGCAAATGTTGGTACGTCAATTTTATTTTCTATTATTTATTTCTATTATTTTCTGTACTTAACTTTGGTGCAATAAATAATTCATTATCTTATTGCAAAGAGTTATTATCATTGGACAAAACCAACAAATTATCGTAAACGTTTGCAAAACTTGCCCAGTTTACCGATCCTCCATCTTGAAACCGTGACGTAACTCGCGGGTGACTAGAGAAACCATGGTCCGGAGCTAGGTTGATCCAGTTGCACTAGCTAGTCAAACCGCGCAGCGTTCGGGTGACATCTAGATCGACTATGGTTAAGTCTAGTCACTCTAGTCGCCCAACCGAACTTGCTCTATATTGTTCTTGAATGGGAGTGCAATGAATAGGACCACTCTATTCAGTGTGGTGCCTATTGTTTGTGTTTACGCTTGGCTGCACAGCCTGTTCTTGGCATACCAGCACCCCATCAATAACAGTCAGACAGGTTAAATTCCGAATAAGCCATTTGCAAGTTAAATTTGAATAACATCTGGTACACTGACATGCTCAAAATGCTTTGCACATTTTAACTTGGAATTCTCCAGACCAAAGCTATATTACATGATTCGGGGCATGCCTTATGCTAGCAACCCCCAGCTCCGGAATGGTCTGGTGCCTTTGTGCCATTCTCACCCATTGTGAACAATGTATTGGTGCTAAGCGTCTCTTACGTAACTATGCAAGAGCTTGCCCATAATCATGTTGTGATATAGCAACAGCGTCTTTGGTCTGGAGAATTCAAAGTTAAAATGTGCCAAGCATTTAGAGCAAGTCAGTCTACCAGATGTTATTCAAATTTAACTCACAAATGGCTTATTGATTCAATTCCAAATGAGTTTAATTTAGAAGGACTTTTGAAGTTCAACAGAAAAATTTACAACAACAGTTTCAGGAATAAGTGAAGGAACAGTTTCCGAGCTATGTATGTAAGCTTTTGATTCCTACTCTACCCCCAGAATAAGTATTAAATGTAGTGTACACGATTGGTAATCCTCCAATTTTTTTTTTATGAATTAATACGAAATACCTTACTAGACTATGTAAATAGCAGTCTCAAGCATCCTGTAAAATCATGGCACCTGGTGTGCTGTCGTTTTCAAGAAAAGTGGAAATTCATATTGTTTTCCAACGATTGTCAGCCGACTAGATTACAGCTCTGTCTATTTCTCCAGAAAACCAGCAAAAGTAGCCTAAATATACTGGGGATATACCACACAGAGTGTACAATCTCTCCACAATTCTTCACAACATACATTTTTCACGGGAGATTACTGTCTTTGTTATAACAAACCGTCCAGTCTACCAACAGTCAAAATCAAAATAGATAAAATCATTTTTTCCTGAACAAAACTCACCCTGATCCGTCTGGGGAGAACGCAAGACTGTTGATGGGTCCAAAGTGACCTTTGACCCTGCCAAACTCGTCCTCAAAGATGAGGTGGAAGAAGCGAGCATCAAATTTGCCGATTCTAGAGGAGGTTGTGGTGACGTCCATCGCCTCTTGGCCCCCACCAAGAACGACCTGGCAGGCAAAAAAGAATACACTATCATAAGCTATGTCCGCATTAGACTTTTTTGTTAAAATGTACGGAGACTGGTCAACTTGACCAAATTAAGTCCAGTACGGACAGCCGGTAAACTTTCCAAATTGTCAAGTGTCGATCATCAGTTTATCCCTCCCGCAGTGGGAACTTTTACAGGGCCAACCGTGTTGCGGAAAAGTTACGTGGCAGTTTTAAGTCACTAAAAAGTCTGGTGCGGACAGCCATTGTAATGTACAACGTGCATTTTGAGAGGGCATGCCATTGCAAAGTTTACGTGGCCAAGGAGTTTCCGCGAGCCGTGCAATCCAAGTGCGGACGCATGGAAGAATAACCAGAGCGGAATGTTAACAATCACGCACAGTAACTTTTGACAACAGTTAGTCCAATGCGAATGCTGCTTTAGAAAACAAAGTTATCTTTATAACAAATAAACATCAAATTATAAACTTCCCAAAATAAACTACCCACAATCCTGTGGGCAACGAGTAGAACGCAGAAAAATGTGGTGTTTCTGCATCTCGTATGCCACACGAGACAAAAAAAACCACTAACATTTTTCCCTGTTTAACAGCAAACTCTGTTACGTAAAATGTATATCAATTTACATCAGTATCAAATCTCCTCAATTTGAACGATACGAATTGTGAACGGAGCGACTGTTCACACATATGCTTGAAGTGAATTTGACGCGGCGAAGGTTCGCACCAGTTGAAATGTGAATTTACAGCGCGAAGTTTGCTTCGCATTTGCGTGAAGTACGAACTGGCCTTAACAACATTAACAACTAACATTATTGACAACTTACATGGTCTTTGTTGGGTGATATCGCTGCCGAGTTGACTGGCCGTTCCGTCTTGTACACTTTCATGAACTCCAGGTTTTCGGCATCAAACAACTATGGAACAAAATGGGAGTTCTTGTACCTTTTAACTTTGTCACATTAACCGTAACCCCCTAGCCATTTTTACTAGGAAGTGTCCTCAATCTGTCAAAATCCAACAGAGTGCAGTATACCTATGGCACATTCTTTGGACTCTGACAAATTGGGGCATCACAGCTCCATATAAAGTAATGGTGCCAAGGCGCTACCAGTCCTAAACCCATCAAAATTCAACACAACCTGCTGTTGGAGTTGTAAGGCTTGGGTGGTTAGGGTTAAAGAACTAGAATTATAATGACAAAAGTACCCTTAAGGAGACACTTTGTTGTCATTTTTTATACCTTAGGGAGACAAGTGGAATTAGGGAGACATTTCAGTGTCTCCCTAATTCCACAGCTCCTATTTGAGCCCATTTCACACGAGCGCTGGATACACGGGTCCCGTGCGATGAAATCGCATCGATGTCACCAACGCACGGATTCCGTGCCGTGTGAAAGTGTATCCCTGTCACCAAATCGCGCAGGTCCTGTGCGGTTCGTGACAGGGATTAAGACCTCCTCCAAAAGTTTGCATCGATGCGACATCCATGCGACGATCACCGAGATTGGTCGTGTGAAATGTATCGATGTGATTCTCGCGAGGATACGATGCGTGAATCGCTATATACGCATGTGCAGTTTGCTGTTGCTCAGCTACAAAATTGCGGTTCACGAAAACATACTGATGATGTAACTACTCCTGCATTTGATGGAACAAAAAACGCCCAGTCGGGTCACGAAATCGTGATATGACGTCTCGCAGAAAGAGATACATACAAGGGTAATCTGCAACAGGCGAGAAATGTTTCATCGTTGAAGAATACGTGCACAAATGTTCGTAGCCACATTAGCCTTTTTTAAATGTGTCAGAATTTCGTGGTTGTTTTCATGTTCCGATGTGTTGGTATAGCCATGGAGGAATAAAACACAGCAGAATGGTCTGCGACTGTAATTACAAAGCCAAGGCCTTAAGGGCATGTGTTTTCTACTTCTAAATGTTAGCCTAGTTGTATTTCCTGACTAAATATTAGAAGAAAAGTTGTTTATTAATAGAATTTGTCTAACTGAGATCATCATGGAAAGGAATTCCCAATGTTGGTGTGACTTGTACTTGGTGCAAAACGGCACGAATGCGAGACTATCCCAATTCACTGGTTCCAACATCACGTACCCATAAAGAATACTAGATGTTAACGGGGAGCCAGCGGCACATATCATTGAACGTGCATGTGGTTTGGCTTCATACGTCTGTTTGCTTTGTATCTCAAAATGATGCGGAATGAAAGCGCAGCACGCGCGTCGCGGGAATATCACTGGTGCGCGGAAATTCCACCGTTCAAAAATTATCGCAGTACCAGCGAATAACAGGTAACCTTTGACCCACGCACGCAAACGCTACAAAACGAGGGACGTTCGCTACCGGACTGTGTTGTATCGTGGGAAAGCCTGCGAGGACATCGCAGGCATCGTAGGGTGTCAGACACCCAGCGCCAATCATCGCAGATGTGTGTTTCCAGCACTCGTGTGAAATGGGCTTTAGAGGCAAAATTTTACTGTCGCAAGTAGGTTATATCGATAGATATTGATCCAAAACATAAATATACCAAAATTCGTGGGGTTAGGCTTCATGAAAGTTGAAACAATTTTGTGCACAAGTCTATGGCAATTGTCTCCCAAATGACCCATCGTCGGTAATACATATTATTATTATTATTATTATTATTATTATTATTATTATTTTCCTCAATTGCCGGATAGGGCGACACATAATCCTGGAAAAGAGTGGGTTTATAGGGTGACCTGCTCGAATAGGGCGACACATAACTGTCGCCCTATTGTAAAAGTCGCCCCTTTGGAGTGTTTTTTAGTAAGGCGTGTGGGGAAAGTGCTCTAAAAGGGCGACACTCGTGTCGCCCAAATAGAGTTATTTCGGGAAGAGTCGCCCATTTGCCGCATCCAGGGGATTTATTATTATTATTGTTATTACACAATTGGGCTCCGGCAAGATTCAAAGCTGGGTGGCAGAGGTCCGAAGATGAGAAGTGCCAGTTTTCCTCTCCCTGTGCCGTGATTCTTTATACAAGTTTTGAATATGTAGTCACAGTAGTCCAAATAACAAGTTAGGAATTCAAAACGTTGGTAATTGGGTGTAAAAATTCAGCTTTCCTCCCCGTCAAATATCTACAGCACAACTCGTAAGTAATACACGTCACCAAGCCTTAGGCCAATATGATGAATTTAAAGTGTAATTTCAAGAGAGATTTTCTGCCCATTCCCAACGTAGTGTATGAAGCACTGTATACTCAGCGATTTCCGAGAGCCTGTGAAAACAAATCACAGGCATACTCGGGTGGGACTCGAACTCACGACTTCCTGCTTACTAGTGCAGACGTCTTAACCACTCGACCACCGAGCTAGCCGGGGTCGACTGGCCGATTCGAATCCAATGCAGCAGCGGGTACCGGGTACTCAACGAGAAAATAGAATTTGTAATTTACATCATCACTGACGCAAATTCCACCTTCGCAAGTCCTTTAAAGACTAACCAAAATAAAAACTATGGCATAAGCTTGCATCGTTACGGCTTCTTCATCAGATACTCTTTTGTTTAAGAGTAAGTTCTTGCAAGAATATTAATTAACTCTCGTTGACAATTGTTGTTGTGCCAAAACTCTGTCTAGTCAACCACGTCTAGTCTTCCATAGCGAAACAGCCTTACATGGCTCAGAAACGCTGGTTATCCGTAGCAAAGTTTTCATGCTAAGCTGTGACACATGAAGACGGAACCAGCGACATAATTTGACTGGAGTTGTTCGCACTAAGATTCTAGCGTCCAACCCATGTGATTAGACAGTGACTGACCATTAATCGACCATCACTCCTTGTCCGAAACTCGTTCTTTCCTCTCACCTTTGCTGTATTGTCTTTGGACGCTGTGATGACCATCTTCCCATTCTTGGATGGCTGGATGTTCATGATGAGTCCACTGTGTTCCCGTACGGAGTGAATCTTCTCACCAGACTGAAAAAAAAAAAAGTTTCAAATTTCTCACAGAATTAGAATTCCCAAAGTGAACAAAGAAAACTGACAGGAGCGGGATTTGAACCTGTGACCTCTACCAACTGAGCTATCTTGCCCTATGTTGGCGGTCTCCCAAATTGTGTCTTTGTTCAGGGGTGCTAGTCAGAAGTCGTAAACCCGTAATGCCGTATAGCCAGGGATCACACACCAACTTGCAATAAGCCAGTTCGGTATACCAAAGGTCAAAGGTCATTCGCCATAAAATTGCTGACATAATTACCGATTTCATGGATCTGCTTAGCACAAAATTAACTTAGCGCAGAATGGATTTGCTTATCAAAAAAGTTACCAGCAAAAAGGCTGTGTGATGTGTAACGCTCGTGTAGCGCTCGTGTAGAGCTCGTGTAGCGAATTCGTGTAATGCTTGTGACAGGCTCTCAGCTGGTTTTTGCTGAAAACTCTCTTAGAAAAATTGTCTGCCCAGCAAGCTCCATGAAATCGGGCCCTCGTTACTGAGCGTATGTAGCCCCTCTTTGTGGGTACTTGCCTGCATTTCCCACTTGGTCAACGTTCCGTCCTCGTGCCCGGTCAGTATGTATTTATCCAAACTGCTGGCAATGGCGCTGGTCACTTTGGGCATGGTGATTGGGATCTTCATGTACGGTTCGTTGTCTTCTGCTCAATCAAAAAAGAAAGAAGAAAAAATAGAAAGAAAAAAAATGCCTTAATTCTTGAGTTAGACACATCCATGTAGTCAAACCTTAGTCGACAAAGTCTTCCCATGTGTGCATAATTGCCGCTGCATTAGTAGCAACGTCCGTTAACCTCTTTAATACGGACAACGACCATAGCCGCGGTTTGAAAAAGACGACCTGGACGATATTCGTCTATTCCTGTGCGTACTCAATCCATTCATGTTTCAACTATATTGTTTTTGAATGGGAGCTTAATGAATAGATGGAGCATTTTCAAGCAAAGCTTTCATTCACAAGAAAGTGTGGTGCCTATTGTTTGCATATTTATGCTTGGCTGCACAGCCCGTTCTTGGCATACCAGCTTCCAATAATAACAGCTGTACACACGGGGGTAAGGCCAATTTACACATGCCGCAAGTTTCTCCCAGGTCAATGTCGTGCATTCACACAAATCAATGAGTGTTTTCATTAACATGACAAAGTCGTGCGACAAAACACGCATTGATTTGTGTGTGTTTAAAAAATCATGTGTGACAAAGCTGCATAGGTGTAACTAGGCCTCTGGACAACTCTCTGGAATTTTGTCCAGTAATTTCTGTCTCAGGTTTTGCATACTCCATGTCAAACTATAACTTATGATTGGACTAAATTTTACAAGCTGCATTCAGACGATTTGGATTTCAATCAATCAGGTTTCGACGAAAATATTTGCGCAGCACACATCAACCAATAGTCTGCAATCCATGGTAATTTTTTTAAATTTTTTATTCCCATCATCCAATGTTTTTTTTTTCAAGACTGTTTTTTCCTCCACTTACTCATCTGCTGGTGATCCCGCACATCGTACATAAATATCTGACACATGTGACCCATGGCTTTATCCGTCGAGTAGAAAAGCGTGTTTCCGCTATAGGTGAAGCCGCACGTCCTAACAGCCGACTGCGTTTCAAATTCGACGAGGCATTTTCCTGTAAAGAAAACAAGATTAAAAGTCACCAAGTTAATCTTATCATTTTGCAGTTATAGGATCACGACGCACGATTTTCATGGAGCTGATCATTAAACTTTACCTTCCCAAATCCTCCAAAATCCTCTGCAAAATGGAGGAATTCGGAGGATTGAGGGTCTTTGGATGTTGAAGCATCAGAGGATTTTACAGGATTGAGGACATTAGAGGATTTTTGTCTCTGGAGGAAAATAGAGGATCCAGGTCATCAGGCCCAATCTGATGCTGGATGATTTAGGACGACTAAGGTTATCTAAAACGCACTGGAGGATTTTGCAGGATTCAGGCAGTGGTCTCCAGTAACAAACATTGGAGGATTTTGGAATCGGAGGATATTGGAAGATTCAGGTAGGGAAAAATTATGTTAGGGGGTTGGGTTAATGGAGCTGATCACGGATATCTTTACACCCCATTTTTTTATGAGAGCGCAAGTAAACTGCAATCACGAGCCAATTTTCAAACTTTGGCTTCGGCTTGCGTTCCAGCTTCGGCTAAAGCCAAAGCCAAGCAAGGCCAAAGCCAAGGCCAGAGCCAAAGCCAAGGCCAAGCCCAAGCCAAAGCCAAGGTTTAAGAAATGGCCTTAATTCTCACCCGTTTCACAATCCCATAATCTGCAGCTGTTATCACCGGCTCCAGTCAGGACCTTGGTTGTGTTCCCTGTGTCTCGTGTCAAGGAACAAGACTTTATTTTCTGTTTTGTTTTTTCATTCATCCTGTCACTGCTAACAGAAGTCCAATATCTTCATAAAGTTTGACAGCCTACATATATCCACAGAACCCTCCACAAAATCTGGTTCGGCCGTATCAGTTATAAATTGTCTCCATGGTTTGAACCTTTTGAATGCGGACGATGGCCATAGCCGTAGTTTGAAGGAAAAAAAACCACCTGGTTGGTTGTCTATAGGTGCATTCCTGTGCATACTCAATCCATTTGTGTTTCAACTATAATGGGAATGTTATGAAGAGATGGAACTTTTTCAAACAAAGCTTTTATTCACACGAAAGAGGGCTACAAGTGCGCTGAATAGGACCACTCTATTCAGTGTGGTGCCTGTTGTTTTCGTTTACGCTTGGCTGCACAGCCGTTCTTGGTATACCAGCCCAGCCCCCCCCCCCCCCCCCCCCCCCCCCCCCATCAATAACAGCCGGGGTTAAGTCGTCATGGGACTAATGCATTTCTGGTAACCATTCAACCATGCTTAATCCAGCAAAGTCCAACAGGAAATTCCTGTTGGATCGACAGTAGTTGGTCCGAGTAGTGGAACAAATGTCTTCTGTTCTACACATAGCTGTTATATGATTCTGTTGGACTCGGTACTTGGTATCGTTGGATAAAGCTGAAAGCATGGCCTAACAAGTAGGAAGGCAATTGGTTTTCACTCTTTCCTGGAAGAAAGGGTAAGCACATCTCACACGAAATATAACCGTTGTGAAATCACGTTCACAGTGCGAACAAATGATCAAGTTATGCCATTTTGAAAATCTGTTTAACCCTAACCCTCCAGGGTATTTTGGCTAGAAACCCTGCCAGACGCATCAGATTGCATACTTTGTCACATTGACTTGTGTGCAGAGTGCAGCAAGGTCAAGCTGTCACCACAGATGCACTGTGCTGCGTCTGGCAGGGTTAGGGTTAATGACGTCGGTGATACTTCCACTGTACGAGGGTCGGCTGAAAAGTTTGTAGGTCGACTCTGAAGGAGTAATGTCAGATCAAGGATTGAAATAAAATGCATGCTAAGTTTCATTCATCTGGCATTACTCCATCAGGCAAATGTTTCAGCCAACCCTCGTACATGGATCAATTAACCCTAACAGCCCAAGGCTTTTTACTAGAATCCTTCCCTAACCACACAAACTCCAACACTGTGTAGTAAACCAATGGCACATTCTTTGTACTTTAGACAAAATCAGGGCATCAAGTCCCATGCAAAGTGATGGTGCCAAGGCTCTACAGTACTCAATCACACAAAATTCAACACAATGGGGTGTTTGATTTTGGCAGGTTAGGGATGGTTAGGGTTAATTAAAGTACCAAATTCTCAGAAGAAAAACAAGGTGTTTCATTGAGGATTTTTTACAACCCATTTTCGTGTAGGCCCAAACACGTCTTGCGATTTTGACTATCATCTCACTACCTACATGTAAAAGAAAATCTTCAACAACAAAAAAGGATACAGTTGACATCCAAACACCAGACAGCCCCAGTGTGTCCCTCATATGTGCCAAGCCGTTCCCCGTTTAGTGCGAACCATACTGTGGGAAGCGTGTCCTTCGCACAGGAGAACAGGAGGTCGCCCTCTGGATTGTAGCGAATCTGTGTGATCGCGCGCTCATGGCCGTTCAACGCTATCGGTTTCTGACAAATTAAGTATAATAAAAAAAAACTGATTATGGCAATAAAGTATTGAATTGAAAACTTTTCAATGTTTGACATACTGTACCCCATGAAATATTGGACTAGTCCAACCTTGCACATGTTGGAGATGCAAGCAAGATGGTAGATGAAATCATATTTTCCGCCTGAAAAAACTACTTTTTACACAATATTAAAGTCCACAAAAGTTCTATTTCTAATGATGATTGTTCATAGGAAATTGTGTAGTCACAGGCTCCTTTTTAGTTTTGGCTATTTTTTTTTGTCATTCCAAAATGACCTTTTGAATTGTTTGTAATTTTGAACAGTTTCTTTGCACAGAAAATGCGATATTCTTGCACATTTTACGGTTGGTGTCATACAAATCTATGCAGTGTTGCAAGTTCACTGTGTGTCGCTGTGATCACCATCTTTATTTTCATGTTGTGTTTTGTCATCTTCTTCATCATCATTTTACCATGTTTACCTTAAAATGTCCCTAAAAAAATCTAAACCCTCTTCTAATTCTATAGGCCTACATGTACTTGTAATTTGTATCCATGAGTGCATGGCACTCTTGTGTCCAATAAATCTAAAAGTGGATTTTTGTTCCTTTATACTATTATAGGGAGCGGGGCCCGTAACTACACAATCGGCAAGATTTTTTTAAATTTTTACACAGCGTATTTTGTTGTTGTTGATGACGGTGTAGCACTAGCAGTGTTGTGCGGTCGTGCTATTTAGCGTCAACAAACCCGATCAGCGTCAACAAAGCGTCAACAAGCTCAAAATGCACATTTAAGCTTCACAAAAGCTAAATTGTATTCAACAAACTCGTTCACAATCCCACATAAAAACGGAATTTTATGGCAACAAAATTAAGATGAATGGGCGCCGCCATCTTTGTTTTCTCTTTTGCGCATGCGCGATTGTACCATGTCCCAAAAAAACAAGATGGCTGCCGGGGAAAAGCACCGTTGATGTCGTACTTTTTCGCTTAAAAATCGCACATTTTAAGATACTTTTAAACATTAATGATACTTTTAAATAATCATAGGAGCCCACTGAATAATGTGAACAACAAGTTTAAGCTTAACAGTGCTTTTACAAGTTGTTGACGCTTTGTTGACGCTCGTCCGTTGAGACAAGTCGTCCGTTGAGACAAGTCGTCCGTTGAGACAAGTCGTCGTCCGTTGAGACAAGTCGTCCGTTGAGACAAGTCGTCCGTTGAGACAAGTCGACCGTTGAGACAAGTCGACCGTTGAGACAAGTCGTCCGTTGAGACAAGTCGACTCGTAGATAGGAGAATTGGTTGTGGAAGGAACGGCACGGGGTGACTGGGTTGATGGGCCCGACAGCGCTGTCGTTTTGGACGGGGCCGGGTAACGTGAATTGTCGTGCCGGTCTATATTTTGTGGCATGGGGCTGGGATAGGCCTTGGATATATATGCGGGGCCGGGAAGGTATTTTTTGCAAGGTGACTGGGTTGATGGGCCGGACAGCGCTGTCGTTTTGGACAGGGCTGGGGTACACAGGGGGCCGGGATGGACACAGGCATGACAGGGGGCCGGGTAACGTGAATTGTCGTGCCGGTCTATATTTTGTGGCACGAGGGATTAGAATAACACTTTGAATAACAAACTACATTTGTAATCTACAAATTTTACATCTAGCCACTACACTGGCCATCATCAATACCGGCCTATCACCGCATCGGTGCAGCGATAAATACCGGTGCGGCTGCCCGCCCGCGGCAGTGCACCGTGCATGCCGCGTCGCTCTCGCGGGCCGTGTCACCGTACACCTGTCCGGGTCCCCGCGCACGGTAATACCACACATTCTGAAACATTCTGGTAGGCCGTTTCACACGTGTCCCCTCATGGGACAAAAAAAAAGTAACCGCACACGATAAACAATTTTGTAAAATCATAACTAACAAACAAAACAAGTAATAAAACAGAAATTTTCAGGTAGTAATACATGATATCTTACGGTAATATTCCCCAAAAATGAATGCAATCGGACGTACCGTTCTGAAGTTATCGTTTAAAATGCGCGCCATCTGCCGCGAGTAGCGGCATTGTCTCCTGTGTAAACAATCCGTGCGGGGGGGGGGGGGGGGGTCCGCAAAATCGGAGCGCTTCGGCCCAGAACCGAAAATGGCCGAAGCTGCAAAAAGTCGATCGCTTGATGCTTCTTATGCTATGCTTGTGACAATTTTGACGTCACCATCAAGCAGAAACATGAGTCTGCAAGTCCCGGATGTCTCCACAATTTTCAACGTGGTATTCACATCGAACGATGTCAATACGTTTTTCTTGACACAATTCCGCCTAGAAGGACTCCACACAATGGCTGGAGACGAGGTATGCACATTTGTATATTATTCAGGAATTTATTTTGATAAAAAGTTTCAGTTTTAAGATGCGAAATTTAAAAAAACGGATGATTTTTGTGAGGGAATGTACGACTCAGTCGGGGCCGTCGCGTATGTACAAATGAATGGGGCCACATTCACGGGTCACCGCACGTGCGCCATGAATTGTTTGGTGCACACCGCGCGTAGTACCAGCTGTGCGGTATTTTTTTTATGTTGCTGTGCGGTATTTTTTTTATGTTACTGTGCATGCCGTGTTGCAATTCTATACACGTTGTCAATGTTTTTTCCCCCACTTTTCTCACTTTACTTATGTATAACAATTAGTGAATTTTAGTGAATTTAAAGACTTTTGTGTTTTCGGATCATCAGCTTGATTGTTTCAATGTTTGTATCTCTAAAGAATGGGAAAAGTTAGTCTGTAACAAACCTCTAAAAATGCGTTGGCAGGAATAAGAAACATATTTTCTTTTTAGAATTAATTATCCACTCAAAAAAGTCTCAATCTATAAACAATTACAAATCCATATGTCTTTCATTACTATATTAGAAATATCACCATGCCTTGGCATTATTTTATCTTTTACTTACTTGTGTTAATTGGTGTTAATTAGTGTTAATTAATGTTAATTAGTGTTACTTAACCCTAACAGCCCAAGCCTTTTTACTAGAATCCTTCCCTAACCACACAAACTCCAACACTGTGTAGTAAACCAATGGCAC
The DNA here is from genome assembly GCA_037893225.1 of Hippasteria phrygiana. NCBI lineage: Eukaryota > Metazoa > Echinodermata > Asteroidea > Valvatida > Goniasteridae > Hippasteria > Hippasteria phrygiana. Next base: position 1,276,355 of record JAZGUH010000046.1, on the reverse strand, counting down.
ATTCTTTGTACTTGGACAAAATCAGGGCATCAAGTCCCATGCAAAGTGATGGTGCCAAGGCTCTACAGTACCCAATCACACAAAATTTAACACAATGGGGTGTTTGATTTTGGCAGGTTAGGGATGGTTAGGGTTAACTTCGTTTTTTCATGCATTGTATTGCATTTAATAATTCATGTTTCAATTAGTGGCAAATTAATGTGAATAAAAGGTTTATAACCGTTTATTATGAAAGTAATTGGTAAAAAAGGGTTTCATTTATTTTTCCATATGGTGTGTACAAAACACGGGCTGTCTAAAAGTAAAAGATAAAGAAAAACATAAGAATTGCCGATCTAGAATTGTCCCCAAAATGGGCCGACTAGGCTCATTAAAACTGTAATATAGTCATAACCACAAGTCCGATTTTAAAAATTCAAATTGTATAATGCCTTTGAAGTTTAAAGGTTTCCTCTATCTACACACTGGTGTACAAATCAAAAAGCTGGGGCTCTTGAAAACAAATCACTGAAACGGCCTAATTCTGGGCCACGCGCACACGCAAATACCCAAACATTGAGGGGCAACCTGTGTTGAAAATACCACGCTGCCACGCGCTCCGCTAGCTACATTATGTACAACGCATCGCACGGTCGAGTTGTCTCCATGTCAAAGTCGACTTGTCTCAACGCTTTACAGTCACTTCGCCCAAAAACCACATCGCCCTCAACCACTTCGCCCTCAACCACTTCGCCCAAACGCCACTTCGCCCAAACGCCACTTCGCCCAATTACCCCTTCGCCCAAACGCCACTTCGCCCAAATGCCACTTCGCCCAAAAACCACTTCGCCCAAAATCCACTTCGCCCAAAAACCACTTCGCCCAAAAACCACTTCGCCCATGCCCGATCCGTATGCCCTTTTTTCATTTCATTAGTTTGTTACATAAATTGTACATCATCCCTCATATCAGTTAAGATGTTAGAATATAAATGTTTGTTAAAAATTACGTTATAAATTTTACGATTTTTTTTATAAAAACCTCCGGAATACCGTACCAGCGCTCTATACTACCAACTGATGAGCTATCTTGCCCTATGTTGGCGGTCTCCCAAATTGTCAGTATCTTTGTTTGGGTGGGCGCTAGTCAGAAATTCATAAAATCGTAATAATTTGAATGACCACTTGATAAAAATAATTGACCCTTCGCGGTGGAATCGCGTCAACGCAGCTTATGAATTATTGTCCAATCACATCAATTAAAATTCCACGTGGAACGCGCAAAATCTGAGATTACCACACAAAAATCCCATAGGGTTGTCTAAGGGGCGTGGTTAACTCGTAAACGGCGACAGGTCAATTGCCTATAAACTAATAAGAAAAGAAAGCATGGTCACAAAAAGGATGTCCCAACGCAAATAAAGTTTTGAATGCACCATCAAAACGAAATAGAAAACGAAAACGAACACATTGGGAACAAAATCTTAGGTGCTTAAAAATTGGGCGAAGTGGTTTTTGGGCGAAGTGGTTTTGGGGCGAAGTGGTTTTTGGGCGAAGTAGTAATTGGGCGAAGTGGTTTTTGGGCGAAGTGGCGTTTGGGCGAAGGGGTGATTGGGCGAAGTGGGATTTGGGCGAAGTGGCGTTTGGGCGAAGTGGTTGAGGGCGAAGTGGTTGAGGGCGATGTGGTTTTTGGGCGAAGTGACCGACAACCGTCTCAACGGACGACTTGGTAAACGGTCGAGTTGTCTGAACGGTCGAGTCGGCCAACGGTCGAGTTGTCCGACCCTGCCAAGTGCGTGCATGTTGTCACTGCTGAGTGAAACAAACCGATCGTTTGGGACTTGTAAATACAGCCAAAAAACAAAATCCTCCAAGGTAAAGAAGTAGACTAGTATTTCTTAAGTACATCTGACCCACATATACTCCCGATCCTTTGAAAATAGAGAGAAATATTTACCATATTGTTGTGTCGTAATCTCTCCCTTGATCACTTCGATCTTTCAATCGCAAAAAATCGCACATGCACGATGGTCTGGCACCCACGGCATAAGTGCAAATATACAGTGAGCGCATCAACCGGATGGAACCTGATCATTGTATGTCAGTACATATCTCATGTAGTATTTGGGGAGGGGTGGATACGAAATTAGGAGGCGGGGGGGGGGGGGGGGGAGGAGAATGCTCTTTCAATCGTTTCATCTTTTCGAATAAAGTCATATTGATTATTTGTGTAAAATCAGTCGCCGTAATATTGGTGTTATGAATAGAATGAAGAGGTCTCCCCGCACATCTTTGATTGTTTCAATTTGATTATCACATCACATCATACCTTTTTGTGTTGTTCCGATCCGCTCTAGGAATCTTTGTGTGAGGTGATGTACACGCATGCTCTGGAAATCTATGTTTCTTGCATCAACTGACTTAAATGCCACTTTTTCTTTATTTCCCCTGCATGCAGGTACAGTAAGGGAGCCATGTAACCCCCCCCCCCCCCCCCCACCCCCTCCACTTTTAGGCACGGATTTTATGCCATGCTCGGGAATGTGGCGATTATTACATTTTTTTTAAAAGCTTCATGGAAATTGGGCCCTTCTCACAGACTCGGTCTCGAGTTCAACTTGGTCGGACTACCCCACATCACATGCAGCAGGTGACATGTCCGAGTAAAGTCCAAATTCAGTGAGTGTGCCTCAGTTTTTAAAAATCATAAAATCAACCATCCCGCATCTTTTGTTTGGTATTTTTTATTCATGGTTTTATGGTTTATTTCTCTACAGAATCATTATAAAGTAGTATACGTACTCCCACCCCAAAAAATATCGCCAAAAGATCATATTTTTTTCAGTTTGTTTTGTTATGTTTTTTTCTTTTTTTTAATTGCTCAATTAGGCGGATGAGCTGTTCCAACCAGTGTTCTAGCCAGGGTGAAATTGAAGGGTAGGGACATTTTGCTCAAGGATGGACAATGTGGACGGCACTGCGGGAACCCCCCTCTCATTGTTCATTGATTAGAACATATACTCTTGTTCTTAAATTTATAGCGTAGTGGTTGCGTAGGGGCAGGATTCAAGCGTAGTGCCAATTCTCAAAGCGTCGTGGGTGCTAGCGCTATTCCCAACCCCTCCCCCGCCGCTTCTCAAAATATTTGCCGGCGCCGGCGCAAAAAATAGATACAAAACTAAAACCCCAAACAAAACAAAATCAAAACCACTGAAATGGGGCATGTTTACGACAACTTAAACATTTGGTGCAGAAAGTTCGGATACGCAACCCCCCCCCCCCCCCCCCCGCACACAAAAAATCATAGTACGGGCTTGTTTTTCCAGACAACCCCCCTCCCCAAAAAGGGGGGGTGGGGGAGACTGAGCTACTGTAGACTGCATGGAGACGTAAATAGTCACTCGTGGACTGTAACCGGCTGGAGGTTAAAAACTGGAATGTATACCTTATCCCGTGGTAAAACAAACATGCACTTGAACTATGTTATCTAGGGACATGATTAACCGTGGAACTACACAAACATTTTGTCCATATCGTGAACCATGCGTGAACTATGTCGTACCCTCCATGGTCGTACTTATCTAACAATGTGTTGTACTTTCAGAGTCACGGTTCTCAACTAACTAGAACACACTTTTTTAGCGAATAGGTTATTGTCGCGTGATGGAACAGGCTTGAACTCTGTGCATGGTTTATCTCTACAATACCCTGGAACGTCTTTGACTTTGGCTTCGCATAATTTTAGGTCCCCAGATTTGGCAAGATCAGGGGGCACTATTTTCGCTACATCGGAGTCTTCAATTTTAATCCAGAGCCAGAGCCTGTCCATTTTATTTATGTATAAATATAATGGGCCTGCATGGGGATAGCTGGAGACAAAGCCGAACTTGCCGAAGCCGCTTATAGCCGGCCGGATGGGTAGGAAAACATGTGCGCATGCGCGTTTGAATAAATCTTATTATTTGTACGTCCCTCCAGCATTTCCTTCCCACCTACTCAATAATGCATCGCCCCTCTTGGGGGTCTTCGACGTCCTCTGACGTCACGGGTCTAGTCCAGACCAGACAGACAGCCCCCAAGTAGATAAAACAAGGCACCTGTCGACCTCAAAACCACAGCGTGCGGACACCGTAAGTTTCTATCCTCTCACTCTTCCATTTCTCAGTCCCAAATGTAAACGCCAAAGATGCTTTGCGATGGCCTGGTGTATACGGGGTCGTTTTGTGTCGTTCAGACGGCGGAAATGGAGCGCTGTTTTGAAGAATTTTGGTCGGAAAACTCGGGTCCCTTGACCGCTATGCAGTATGCCATTGCACGTTTGCATTGTAATGGCGCACCATCGTATTTGTATGCACATAATGTGCACACTCGGATAGTATGCAGTGTACCATGTGTACTGGCCTTGGATTATAAAACCGCATATAGTGTTTGGAGAAGAGATAATTTACTGCAAGTGCCATGCTTAGCTTGTTTATTAAATTTGTGCAAGAATGAGGCCTACATGTAGCTGTCATTCAAGTTATTGTAATTTAGAAAAATCGTAATCTGTGTGTTAATTTTGTGAAATTTGACAATATATGTAAATTGTAATTCGTTTTTTATTCAGATTTGGATGACTTGGCAATTGTTGTTGGGGCAATTAAAGTTCGGCATATTCAGGTTTTTTTGTTAAAAGTTTTTGGGGTTGCGTTTTGTTGAAAAAGGACTCGGACTTTTAGTTTGAGCTTTCTAGTTTCTAATTGTATTCAATCATCCTGTCCAGGCCACCAGTCTATTGAAGTTCATTTTTGTTTTTGTTTGTTTGTTTGTTTGGTGTTTTTTTGCGGGGGGAGGGGGAAGATTGTATCGTTGATGTTGCCTGAGGGTTTGGCTTTAGACATAGTCTTGAAAACATGCAGATCAGAGCAACAGCACTTTCACCTTGCATGTCCCATTAGATTAGCCTTATCTGGCGGACACAATTTTATAATATTGGCAATTTGGCCATTTTATAATATTGGCAAATTATAAAATCTCTCCACATAGACCCTTTAACTTAAGTTACGGATGGCCCAGAAATGTATCTTAAAGATGTACCCCCCGCCTAGTTCTACAGGTCTGAAAATTGGGATAATTTCTGTGGTATCTGTTGAATATTCTCTACTTAGATCTGGACCCAGGAAAACCGTTAAGGGTGGTAGGGCTGGCAACCTAAAAATGTGGCCAACACTATTGTTGTAGCGCTTTACCTAGATGGCTTTGACTTTCAGCCTTGTATCGGGCGCCTTCCATTAAAAAAAAAAAACACGGGACAAATTTTACTTTAATACCCCCCCACCAAAATCAGTCAGGAAGAGCAAATCTTGGAAAATAACTATCCATCTGTGTTCAGAATTGTATAAACACTTGGCACAACCTTTAAGTTTGAGAATTTTGTTGGGATATTTTCGTGAAATATATGGGAAGAAAGTTTGTGTTTTCTGTGTTAGATGTTCTTGGCACAGTGTATCATGGTCACTCAAAGTGTTCACATACATGTTGATTTCTGTCTCATTTTTTACAGATTTTGCTGACATGAATCTTGAAATAACAGGTTGTGCCACATGTTTAGACAGTTGTTATCAAGGAGGATTGGTTATTTTCCAAGGTTTTGCTGTTCTTGATCCATTTTGGTGGGGGGTATTAAAGTAAAATATTTCCAAAACCCATAAGTTGGCTCCCCATACAAAGGGTCTGTGGATGTTGTCTAGCCTGGTGGGGTAAGGGACAGAATCCAATAATAATTGAACAAAACTTGAATGCAATCCTTCCTTTTAATGTAAAGTAATCCTGATCAGCAAAATGAGGTTAATAGGAATGGTCGGCCAGTGATGATGCAGCTTATCACTTGGTGATGGTCATGACAGGGGCCAATTTCATAAAGCTGCTTAAAGCACCAAAATTGCTTAAGCACAGAAAAACCTTGCTCAGTGAACTCCGGTTACCAGCCAAAACTCCATGTGATTGTCATGCTAAGCAAACAACAGTCACAAGCAATTATACATCACATGGAGTTTTGGCTGGTAACCTGCTTTTAGTGCTTTTACTAAACAAGTTTTTTTGTGCTTAAGCAAATTGGCCCCAGATTATTGATTATGATCAGTGTCAGTGTTGATGATCAGATGGATTTAAAAGAAAATAGCGATGAGAGAGATGGCTGATGATGGTAGTTGACGAAGATGATGGGAATTATGATAAAGATGATCGTGTAATTTGTGTTGGTTGATGATACCGAAGGTCTGCTGCAGATTGCAATACCCTCACAAAAATCTCCCATGCAAAACCCCATGGGAATTGCAGGGTGAATTGGACACCATGGGAATCCCATGGGAGGTTTTTGTAAGGGTATTGACATTTCTTTTGTTTGCACTTTGTGTGTGTCACTCGTCATTTGTGCCCGCTGTGACCATTTGTGACAAATTCTGCTTAGAGATGATAACGTCTTTAACCCCTTGAACTCGTACGGTTATTTACAGGAGGCGCCGGGCCAGTGTCTCATCGGCTTTTACAGCCAAACAAAACAGACACAATGTGCTTGTGCAGTCAAGCGTAACATACACAACAATCCAACAATAAATTGAAACTGCACAAATAGCGGCTGTAGGCGTCATCCAGCCTGGTGGCACTGGGTTGTTTTTTTGCGCCATTTGGCGTCATCCGTACGCAAGGGGTTAAGGAGATACCAAACTACCTCTGTAAGTTCTAGCATTTCTTGCTGGGGCAGAGTGCGTGACCATGAATTTTTTGTTTATTTACCAGGGGGTGGGGTGGGGGGGGGGGGGGGGGCATTCTCTACCTTCCTCTGTTCCGTCACATCTAATGGTCACTCTAATACTAATGTCCGATTTGTAAAAAAATGAGGTTACTGGCTTGAATCATGGTAATTGTTTTACCATGATGCAGTGATCGTAGCCCTAGAAGCAGGGTTCGACCTTAACACTGGTCCGCTGGCCAAATGCCATTTAAAAGTCCGACGGGCCAGTTAAAATATGCTACCCAAAAAAATATTCACTATGTACAGTGCATGCATAGCCCAACGAACACGTGTAGCAAATTATGCCAGCCAGCGCAAATGATTACAGCTAGTCTACATATTACTACCGTACATGTACGTACCGAGTCAGAATGAAATAAAAATTAACCGCAAATTTTACAAAGACCGAGCTAGTCCGAATGAAATAAATATTAACTCCAATTTCTACAAAGCGGTGTAATGTATGCTAGTACGGCTTGGCACAGTCAGTTGTTGAAAATGTTGCCATATCATGGCATCCTACTGGCGCTACAGTGATTATAATGCTACTAACGATCTAAAATAGAGAGGTTGACATCAGTTGGTAACATTGATGAAAATTTCCTTCAAAATCAAGTAGGCCTACTTGTGCTAAGGGTTTTGAAGATTTAGTCAGCAAGAATCTTTAATCCTAACATCCTATAGGCATTCATTTGGGGGTGTAATAGGTCTACTACTTAGTATTCTGTAGCACTGAGTCTCTCTGTCTTTGATGATTGAGTGTATCATGACAGCAGTCAAGATACTTGCAACTACAGAATACTACTTCTATGTAATAGAGTTACATGTAAGTTACTGGGTAAATTATATTTGTGTCAATGAATTGGATGGCTTAGATAAAAAATTGTATCATCTCTGAAAACCAGTAGTTCATGCTTTGTATCCGCCTGAGATGAAAACAGACATTTTGCCTCCAACCCCAGCAGCAAACAGTAGTACTACAATATTACTACGTACTTTATTTGGGATGAAGTACCAAATACTAAACATTACTACAAGCATTGTACACAAATAGGTGAGAGTACTGCATACTACAGTTTACTACTAGTAGTATTTTGTAGCTTTATGTGAGGTTCTAGGGTTAATGTAGCTGTGGCCTTTATGCACCTGTCAGTTGTCCCCACTGCCCCACCGCCCCACCACCCCACCACCCCACCACCCCACCACCCCACCACCCCACCACCCCACCACCCCACCTCCCCACCTCCCCACCGCCCCACTCCCCACTGCCCCACCCCCCACTACCCCACCCCCCACTGCCCCACCCCCCACCTCCCCACCACCCCACCCCCCACCTCCCCACCTCCCCACCCCCCACCTCCCCACCTCCCCACCGCCCCACTCCCCACTGCCCCACCCCCCACTGCCCCACCCCCCACTGCCCCACCCCCCACCTCCCCACCACCCCACCCCCCACCTCCCCACCTCCCCACCCCCCACCTCCCAACCCCCCCACCCCCCACCTCCCCCACCCCCCACCTCCCCACCGCCCCACCCCCCACCTCCCCACCGCCCCACCCCCATTGGGACATTGCCATTTTGGAAGTGTCCAAACCTCCGCTGATGAGCACCATTCTGCTGTACAAAAGTTATTGACTGATTTATATTTCTACTCAAATAGGGAAGGGGGAGGGGTGAGTTGGTCTCACCAATGGTGGAAGTTACCCCGTCTGGGTCTATAAAACTGGGATAATTTCTCTGGAATCTGTTGAAGAATTATCCTCTGTCTAGATCTGCATGGGCCCAGGAAAAAACGTTAGGGTGGTAGGGTTGGCAATTCAAATTGTCACCAAAACCAACCCCTCTGATTGTAACGCTTTACCTACATGTAGAGTGGCTTTTATCCTTGTATTGGGTGATTTCAATAAAAAAAAAGACCGAAGTGCCCACCCTTGAGCCCATGAAAGTTATCAATCCCGATATCCGGTGGTGCGTACAAGGGGGTACCAATTGTTAAGTGCATTTGGGCAAGATTGGAAGCTTCGGAACATGTTTGGCATTGTGTGAATTTGTTTATTTGTTATTTGTGACGTGTGGATCACATTTTGATTGTTATGAGTGGCACGCACATGACTCGCTTTTGAGAGAAATCATTATTTCACTCAAAAGTGTGCAGGTAAGATTCGGTTGTTGGGGAAATAATCTTCTTGTTTTCTGCACGGTGAATGTAACTGTATGCGCGGTCAGAAAAGGGATTGTTCAATCACACGGGTAACTGTGTTGCATCATAATCCAGCCTGGAAAAGCCAACTCCACAAGGGTGCAGAGCTGAGGTTTTTTTTGAACGATTTCCCCAGTCTTTTGATCTTCGGCCTTGAAGGAAACAAGGGTAGTGGCAGAGTGCACAGTTTCACCCATTGGCCTCTCTAATCCGTGCCTTTGTTCGGGTTTTGTTGTTACTCATTAAACCGGGTCCCATAATGCTATCTCCCCCCCCCCCCCTGTTGAGGCACAACAATGTATTCAACTTCCAACACAATTCTAGCTCTAATCTGTTTTGTGGAGCAAGTCTAGGGGAATCGGCTCTGCTGGCCTTGTTTTCACAAAAGCCGGTCTGAAGTTGGTGTATTCAATAGGGAGGGCTTCGTCAATAGGTGATAATGGGGCCTGAAACTAGGTTCATAACCGAAATAGGTTTTGGAAGAGAGAGAGAGCTTTGTGTATTTTTTTGGCGGGTGTTTTTTTTCTCTTGCAGATATTTGGTTCCTTTATCTTTTGGAAGAAATGGGTTGAAGTCCTTGAAGAGGGATGTTGTAGTTGAAGATTTGATTAAAAAAAGAACAGGAACAAGAAGACCAGAAAATCAGAGAGCCATTCTATTTGCTGTCCGAAGTCGTAAACTAATTACTTTGCTGATATGGTGATTTTTATCTTAATGTGGTCCTTCATGAAAAAATATTTGTTTTGTGGCTAATTGCAGACAATGGGGAACTCGCAGGGCCAGCTCAAGTCCTCTAAGTTTGAGACGGCACTGCACATGTCCATTGAGCAGTCGCTGCGATCCAACACGACCACGCCACAGCCGCTGTTCTCACAGCTCTACCTAGAAAAAGGTAAGTACTAGGCCTAGTAAGTACCCATCTCCCGCTGACTGTTGAAAATTGAAAATTTGTTTTTGGAAAGGTTCGGTATTGCTGCAATTGTTTTCTGGTTGCGAGATTGCTTTGTAGAAAATCCAGTTGCATTGAGTCACCGAGTTTAACAACTTTTGTTTTGGTTTATGAGCACTGACAATGAGCACAAAGGCTTCAAAATAATGTAACGGCACATCGGTGCTGAGGGAAAGTTTTCTAACCTCGCCAAAAAGGTATGAAAGACTTCTGTTTTTCAAGGAGACTTGATCAGCAAAATTGTATTCCTCTTTCCATTCGTTATAATGTATTCTGGTATGTATCAAGTCGTCCTTTTTGTGTTTTACTTGTTCAGATGTGAAACCGAACGTCAAAGATCTTGAATCTCACCAGACACCCGGAGATGGCTCGCGACGGGAGTCTATCTCCACCACAGCCTCCTCGTCCTCGGCCCCGCCCCTTCCGAGCCCTCTTGCCACCCTGCCCCGCCCCGAATCATCCACCAAGCCCCTCCCATCCCCCCGGCTGCCCCCTCCGCCTATCGTCTCCCACCACCCGACCTCGATCCCATCACCGGTGCCCATGCCGGTCATCCTGACCTCGCCGAGACTGCCCAACCAGCCCCTAACCCCGCACCACCTGCCCCCTCAGCAGCGCTTCATCCTCCCGCCCCACGTGCCATTTGTGACCCAGCCCCCGCCCCCGCTGCAGCAGATTCAGCAGCACCCTCGGTCGTCACAAGAGGGCGCTGTCATGTCGCACAGCCAGTCGTCCTCGTCGGCGACTTCTCGACAAGGGTCACCGCGGTCAGCAAGTGAAGAGACGCAACCATTGTATAGGAGAGAGTACTTGGACAACGTGGGTATGCTGTACAACACTTTGACGGGAGGGTGTCAGGAAGTCGGTAGGTTCCCCATGGGATGTCAGTTCCTTCCTTTTAGGCTTAAAGTATTAAGTCCAAGGATTGTTAAGAACCATGCCTACTGGTTACCAAGGATTACAGGTATCCGTGGACAGGATGTTGCGTTCAGCATTGACATTGTATTGCTAAATAAACAGTGAAATCCGTTTTAAAGCAGATGAAACAGCTATCAATTTTTATTTCTTCCATTTTAACCCTAACCCCCTTCAGTGTTTTTCATATGGCCCTATTAAATCCAACAATTTCCAACAAAACTGAAATGAGAAGCCTGCTAAATGCAACAAAATCCAACAGCAAATTTTGCAGTGTACCACCTACACACCAGCCTTGGCATTTTGCAGCTACCCTGCTGAATCCAACAAAATACAACCTTTACAATGTACTTTTTTAATGAGCCCTGCAAAATCCAACAAATTTTACTAGAAGTCTGCTTTTACCCTGCTAAATACGACAAAATCCAACAGGTATATTTATCTGCTACCCTGCTGAATACAACAATGTCCAACAAAATACAACAGCTTTTTACCATTGTTGGATTTTGTTGGATTTAGCATGGTTATGGTTAAAACAAAAATGGGAGACCGCCAACATAGGGCAAGATATCTCAGTTGGTAGAGCACCGGTACGGTGTTCCGGAGGTCACAGGTTTGAATCCCGCTCCTGCCCGTTTTCTTTTGAAAATATATTCAAATTTACCTAGTCAGTTTCCCTTGTGGATTGTTTGACGAGTTAAAAAAAATTCTCATATATTTATTCTTTAAGTCAACAGTAAAAGTTTTCAAAACAGATGCAGGGTTATTCACAAGGGGTGTTCATGGCGTGGCCTGCCCCACTTTATTCTTTTTACCTCCAAATTATTTGGTTCAATAAAATAAATTACCTGGATTGTTGACGACAGATAAGATACAGTGTTTGTGTCATCTTCAACGAATTAGGGTTGACCTCAAGGGAGGGGCAGTAACCAAACTTTGAAGGCACTCGGTAAATTTGAATTTAAATAATGTGTGAGAATGATTTAAGTTAAGAATAGTGAATATGCATCAGTTGTCTTTTCGTAACGGTCACATATATAGGTACATTACACTGTACTATCCTGATGGAGATAATCCGACATATGAAACATTTTCCTTTAAAATCTATTTTCAAAAAATTCTGCCTTCTCGTAGAAATGTTGACTTGTCGCGCACGCATTTTAGCAGCTTGTACTAGACAGAAATTAGGCATTAGTCCGAGGCTAAATTTCTTAACGGTTGGCAGATTCCACTGCAGACGTCCTAATGTAGACACATCCTCATTTCCTAATGCAGTGACGTCCTCCATGTGCGGGCATGTCCTTGGTGGGCCATTAGGACTCGGGGCAGGTAGGAAACAAGGACGTCTGTCAGAGCGGTTTTAATGGCCTCACCATTTCCTGTTTTTCAACTCCTGTTTAACTTCTCCAAGATCTCGGCGGAGGATTTTTGTAATCAATTAATTGGACTCCCCTTCCCTCCCTCGCAGGCTGCACGAAAAGAGCTGTAGCTTCATCCTAGCAAAGCTTATATGTCGCCAAAATATTGTTTCTGGCAAATGTACATCCAGCAAACCAGAGTTATTTCTTCTAAAATAAAAATGACTTGAACGTTCAACAGGCTTGACTGTTGAGATATTCGCAAATTTAGAACCGGGAAAATTCTACAAAATAGCATATCTAGAAATATCATTATTATATTAAATATATTAATTCAACTCGCTAATAATTATGCTCATGGAAAACCATCCAAAACGAGCAAAATTTGGAACATCGATAGTTGATCAAATAAGCCTCAATATTGTAATATTGAGGTGTTTATCTAGCCAGCAATATTTCATGCAACAAGAATATTCAAATTCTGTCCCCAAAATGCAGCATAAGAAACTATGCTAGCATTATGTACACTACAAATTATCGGATAAAACTTACCGGAAGATTCGGCCGCGCGAGGCATTTGTTTGGAAAAGGGTAGAGGGTATTCAGCATGCCCAATCAAATGTACAATGAAGAGAAAATAAATGGCTGAACTCAACAACGAAGGGAATGCTTTCAAAGAAATTAACAGCACTCTACCTAATCCTTCTCCTAAAGGCGACGTGCAGGATTCCAACTGCAGGAAGTCCTACGCCTGAATAATCAGGGCCCAATTTCATGGCTCTGCTTACCGTTAGCGAAAAATCCCCGCTTACTGTAGCAGAAAATTCTGTGGTTACGGCAAGCGTATTTCACGTGTTAGCGGGGAATTTTGGCTCCTGAGCATGCGTACATCCCGTAACTAAGGATTCTGTGCTTACAGGATTAGCGCAGAATTGTTCTGCTAGCGCTGTAATAGCGCAAAATGGTGATCGTAAGCGCGGAAAGCTGTGGTTAGCAGAGCCATGAAATTGGGCCCTGAGCCATGTCACTCACGCGTAGGACAATGCAAGCAAAAATCTTCCGATTGCCAAATAAGCAAAATTCCTAGAGGAAGGAGGCCACTGAATAATCGTACATTCCCAAGCGGGTTTCTAAAACTTTAAAATGGACTAATAATAAGTCGAACAAAAAATAAGTAAGCAACTGATTTTGCTATTTGCAGAGTCGGGTGGTGACGTTTATTCCTTTTACTCTAGGGCAATCAAATTTTACGGTTTAGAATGTAAAAAAAAGTGAAATCTAGCAGTACGCTTACTGTGCATGGTGACCAAATGTTTTAAAAATTATAGTTTAGGCTTTTTAATACACTTGAATGCCAGCCCCCTCCATAAATTGACTTGCGTTGCTTCGTCGTCTAAATTACAAATGTGCAGTGCAAGAGTTAGTCATTTCTGTCATTGACACGGGATTATCACTGCTGTCACTTAAATACCTCTGAATTTCCTTGTACATGTACACCCAAGTTGAAGGGCAGAATAAGACAAATTACTCACTGACGCATAAAGCTATCTGATATTCCCGTAAGAAGCTCTGACGTGCGTACGTACGTTGTACATGTATGCATTCTGTTCCCAAGGTCTGATGTTAAACATATATACATTTGTAAATCTCTCACGAGATCAGCCATGCAGTATGCACGGATGTACAGTGATGTTACAGCTCTTCAGTAGAGTCTGTTGCATGGGATGAGGCCAAAAATAATTCCGGACGTAATTCCTGAATTTTTTTTTCTTCTTTTGCTTGAATATTGTATGTGTTGATGAAATTTTTGAGAATTCTTGTTTAAAAATGATATTTTGAAAATTTGGTCAAACTGGATAATTTTTTATTTTTTTTTATAATTTATGGTTCCCATTCTACATATCCAAAGTGTTTCAATGTAATTGTAAAACGCATTTGAATATTTTAGTTCGAATAGAACTTGGTCTATATGTATAGACCAGCGGCCTTTGTTTGTATCTAAACCGCCCTGTATTCAAATGTGCCCGCAGTATGCATACACATCGTGTTTTGCATAAATTTGGTTATGGAGTGACATCAAAGGTCACATAATTCAAAGGCGATCTGATCTGCGACGCCACTCCAAATTTTTATGCAAAACCGCCGGGCACAATATAGATGTAAACGTCAGAGGGCAAATTATCTGTCGGGGATATAGTCGAGTCCATCACAAGTCCATCACAAGTCCATCACAAGCCCTCCAGTCCTAATCCCAATCACAAGCTATTCAAATGAGCTTTGCAAAGGCATTCTTTTGTCATTGTTCATCCAGTTACTTGTGACTGGCTTTATGAAAGGACTTCTGACTGGACTTGTGAAAGGACTTTGGAAGGACTTGCAGGGACTCGACTACAGCTCTGTTGTCTATACAACAATGACTAGTTATTATGACTGGTTTTTGGTATGTTGCTTTGCACTTGCACCTTGTTATGATATAAGGAGATAAAACAGTTCTCATAGGAACCAGAGGTCTTTAAAATCAGACTCAATACATGTTCACTTGTGACAGTTAATCATGTACAACATGGCACTGAACATTTTTTTTAGAGCTATAACCCCATGGACATTTTTTCGGGAGCCTTCCCTTATCTGCCAACATCCACCACTGTTCAAGATACCAGCAGCATATTCTTCGTACTTGAAAGAATCAAGGGCCTCCAAGCCCCATATTGTGAAAAACTGTAATAATAGTGGCCGACCTTTACTGTTCCGACTGCATAAACCCTAACCTACCTGAATCCATCAAAATCCATACCCCCTGATTTGGAGGATTTCGGCAGATTCAGGATACCTCCATATTGAAAACTGGGGGATTTTGATGGATTGAGGATTCTAAGCCTAGCGGATCTGCAGGATTTTGATGGATTCAGGATACCTCCATATTGAGCAGTCACCAAAACCAACTTTTTGTGCATGACAAAATAGGTGGATTTTGGCGGATTCAGGATACTTTCTAGTAAAGTTACCCAAGGGGTTAGGGTTTAAAATCGGCTAAACTGGGTGGATTTTGGCAGATACGGAAGGGTTAGGGTTAAGATAGGGTTAGGGACATACATGTATTTGATCGAGCTACAATGTACTGGGCTGTTACGTTTGGCTTTATACTTGTTTAAAGTTCAGCAGAGAACCAGTCGCTGGCAATTTCAAACAGCAATTTGGCTAGTAACCTGTTTTTGGTAAGGAAACAAACAAGCGATGCCATGTCCGAATTACTTGGCTACGGCTGGATGTTACACACATGTCAGTGGTAGCGGCTGCAGCCACTTCCCATAGGCTCGTGTGTAATTTCAAGCCGTAGCCAAGTAATGCAGACACGGCCAAAGCTTCACACATGATTTTTGTACCAATTCAAACAACTCATGAGAAGTACATATATGTAGTCACTTTTTCTAATGACTAAAACGTGAATTTTACATAAAAATGGAAAAAGGTTTTACATTAATTAATGTTTAAATTAAGACAGTTGTTTCAAAGGCTAGTACTGTGAAATACTCAGTTTTTTCCCCCCTCGTGCTGCCTCTCTTTGGAACTCCTTACCTGTAACGTGCTTCTCTCCCACCTATATTCTTTCACAATTCAACCGCAATGTGAATGAATAGATACCTCCTATTCCTGTGATTTCTGTCTTTTCTTGTTTTTTGTAACCCACACCTTGAGTGGCCCTTTGGCCTTGTGTTAGGCGATACCCATTAAAAAAAAAACTATTGACTTTTGTTTTGTCCAGGTTTTTGCCAGGCTGGTGCAGATATCCGCCTGACTGAGTTGAGCGAGCGACAGTTTGACGTCCCCAAGGGCTTTATTCTGGTCGGCACCAAATCTCCTTACCTGCCTGAGAACATTTTAGTTGCTGCAGTGGACGCTCGGTTTCTACCGGATCCAAGCACGTCACTGGCTTTACTTGGTAATTACCAGGTTTTTAGTGTAGCTGCTAGTGTGTCGCCACTCCTAGTGTCCAGTTACTCTTTTGCGGGCAACCTGCCCCACATCTTTTTTAACCATCCGTTATTTATCTTACTGCCTGTCATAGTATCTACCACCACGCAATATTTGTTTTGGACAAACCGTCACCGTTTCCACGAAGAGACACACATGTCAAAAATGAAAATTGTTTCGATTTCGATATTTTTTTTCTTCACTATTTTGCTTTAAAACACTCTACTTAACCATTTTGACATGCTTCTGTAAGCAACACATCAATAATTTCCAAATTACATTAATTATGCAAAGGGCAGACATCTCGATAATTGCATTTTGCGTTTTCACGAAGAGACGCAAAGATGCCTGCCCCTTGAACGCGTACAAAACGTATTGCACGGAAAGGCGTAAAAGTAGGTCAACCGAGATTTTCGTTTTTACGAAGGGACACGCATCTTTACTAATTAATTTAGGCTATTTAACCACCGTGTTAATTATAATTACTGGGTTCACGTAAAAATTCACATCTCATAGAATCATGTGAATGTTTCCTTACTGCACAAAGTTGTTGCAAAGTAGTATTTTTTGCAGTTTTAAAAATGGAGAAACTTCTCTTGCGATTATCTCGAAAACGCTTTTTCTTCAAAATCCACATGTGTGTCTCTTCGTGAAAACGGTGACGAAACTACCTTTATGAACATGCCGATATTCACAGATTTTCCTTAACCCTCCTATAGTTATAACTATCACAGCCTATCAAAAAATCTACCCACCAACTCTCACAGCTTGTGTGTGTTTCAACCTGTCACTTGATAGGTTTTGATATGTGGGGTAGTTGGCTCCATTTTGGCCCTGAGAGTGGGAGGGTTAATGCAAGGTTTTCGTGAGAAGAAAAAGGACATTTGAGCCAGCCGCTCTGAATGTCGCAGTTTTTGCACCTGTTGAATTAGTATATAGTGTTTTAGCATTGGCAGCGTGCAAACTTTGCGCACTTGTAATTCCCCCCCCCCCCCCCCCCCCAAAAAGAAAACTAATGGATTCACATCTTGATATATGTGACCCGCTCTGGAAAAAGATATATTATGTGGCAAAATATGAAAAATGAGTTTTATATATGTTTGGAAAGCCCACAATGTAAGCTTTCATTTGGTACATGATAGAGCTCCAAGGCCCTTTCCGTTCCGGAGATATCGCATTTTTGCATATTAATTAGTTCCATGGAGTTCAAATTGCACAACAGAGAAAACAGGCTTTGAAATAGCTAGTTCTAATACAATGCAATGGAATAATGCACTCTAAAAAGGTTATTTTATTCACTTTATTAACTGAAATCAACATTATTGTGCACCAAACCTGAAACTTTAGATATTTAAGATGTCATTAAAGACAAAAAACAAAAAATGAATTTTGACGAAAAATTTCACCCTCTTGGGCAGTGTTCGATTTAGACGGGTGCACGCATGCACTGGTGCATGTACTTTTTCCTCTGTGCACGTAAACCTCTGGTACAACGTGCACGCTGTGCATGTACTTTTTTAGGCCTGTACCTGCTGGTATATTTCCCCATGTTGAACAACGTATCACAACGCGCACCCGATTTATTGCACGCAACGATCGACATGATGTGTGCGTGCCTGCATATATTACCATCGTTGTAGTCTTGGTCAAGTGCAAACAACCGCAACCGATCTGCTACCGTATTGTTCCCAATGTACAATGTACGTAAACATTGACTTGAGAAAAGACTCGTTAACCCGGCTCCCGCGACCTGGGGTTAGAGCAATTGATCAATAAAGCCAACCCCAAAAGCGCATCTGCGCGTGCGCGTTGCTTTGTTGCTAGTCTTGGTCAAGTGCAAGCAACCGCACTGATTGCCACCGTCTTATTCCCAGTGTACAATGCATGTACACGCATCTAACACGAAGCGAAAGTCGTCTTGAGAAACGACAAACGCGTGCGGCACATGCATTGTGCACAAGACATGCAAGACAATGTTTTTGACAGCTCACGTGTGATTTGGGCGTCCATGGTATAAATTATCAGCTGTTACTAATCAACAGTGTCGAAATAGAAACAAACGCTCGTCTTTCTAGTGCCGCAAGGAAGCCAACTGAAGGTAAATGTCGTAGTACTCCAACTACTCAACAAGTGAAGCCTAATTGTCATCAACCCGGCCCCCGATCCTTCCTGCCCCGATTGCCGGCCCTAAAGTTAGCGGAACCGAGCTCAGTCCTGGCGGGTCCGATCCCGGTGGGCCCGATCTCATGATGCTGTACACGTGGTGATTTCCATCAGGTATTTAAAAAGAAAAATTATTCCTCCGTTCTTTCGGTAAGGAAAAAGTGGCGTCATCACGATAATATCGCGATATTTTTGGGCCGATATTTCGGTATCAAAATATCGAACAGCCTTCTGAAACCGTGGAACATGATACTACAGTAGTAGGCCTAACGTAACTTCGGCTTCGCCTTCGTCTTCTCGCGATCGTGTCAGAGATTGCTAATTACTACTGATGAAATAAACAAACAGCGAATACCAATTGTACAAAAACACATTTTATTTACAAAGCAAAACAATACCCTTAACAACATTATACATGTAATAGCTACATTTGAAAATTTGTAGGAATACACATATTTTAAAACAACAAATATGTCTACCTATTGTTCTTTTGTGTTATGACTTGTATGCACACTTTTTTGTGCATGTACAATTTATTTTGTGCATGTAACTTTTTCGGTCTACATGCACCAGTGCATGCGATTTTTTTCTTCTAAATCGACCCCTGCTCTTGGGTTGAAAGGGGCATTATACGTAAATGCATAGCGCGACTTATATCACCTTTTTCTGGAGCGGGTCACATATGTCCAATTGTGGCTGCAAGATTCGTAGAACACTTATGTCAACATTTGTGTCTTCAAACTTTGATGTACTCTGCCTCATGCAATCTCCCACTACACATCCTCCGATGATAACCTAGTGCGACACTGCCTGGCTGTTATTAACCCTCCCTCTCTTGGTGCCAAAATGGAGCCAACTACCCTACCTATCAAAACCCGTCGAGTTTCAGGTTGAAACACACAAGCTGTTGGAGAGGAAGGGCTAAGGTGTCTTTGGATAGGTTATGATAGTTATAACAGTAGGAGGGTTAATGGGGTACTATGCCAAGACGGGCTTGTGCAGCCAAGCGTAACACAAACACTAGGCAAACAATGGATTGAGTATGTGCAGGAATGTGCGTATAGATGACAACTGGTCAGGTGATCTTTTTCAAACTGCGGCCATGACCGTCGTCCGTACTCGGGAGGTTAAACAACCCTAACCAGCATTAAACATTGTGCAGACTCTCGACCAATCGAAATGCCTAAACAGTCCTCGGTGTTTAATGGATGGCGTGTATGTAGTTCACGTAGATTTCTAAATTCATTCTCCTTGTACCCCTGTCTCAGGCTTCAGCGGGAACTGTGTCGGTTGCGGTGAGAAGGGTTTCCGTTACTTCACGGAGTTCTCCCATCATATCAACCTGAAGCTGACCACCCAGGCCAAGAAACAGAAGCACCTCAAGTATTACCTGGTACGCAACAAGCAAGGACAGCTGGTCAGAGGACCCAACATCCCGTGGAAAGGTATAAGGGCGGTGGTGATGGCTAATTTCTTTGAGCTGTCATTGGACAGAATTTGTATTGACCCGGGCTCAGTGCACTTTTGGACCATGTGTGTACAAAGTAGAATGCTACCCACAATGCTTTGGGTTTCCTCCACAGTTTTTTGTGAATGAAGAGATTAGCTGTCACCCAATGTTGTCGTGCTGCTTAACGGTTGGCAGAAAAGTTATGCTAACTACCAGGGCTTGAAATGAACGACGGCCACGACGGCCAGTGCCGTCGTTGCCTTCTTACTGGCCGCGGTGCCCCACACAAAATCTCCGTCTTCACGGCCAGTTTTGCCTTGCCCCAAATTTACCTTGGCCGTCGTGCCCTTTTTGCAAAAACACAGCCACTACAAGTACAATCCTTCATATCATCATTTGTTTTTTCGATGTCATGCCAGCCCTTCATAAAATCTCGCTGCACAACAAGTTGGCGATCGCGCGTACAGAATCACAGTACATGCACGTCGCACACAAACTATAATCTGGTCCAGTTTCGGAGTGTGCCGATACTTCAAGCATCAACACCCCCACCGCAAGATTAAATGTGTGTATTCGTACGTACACACAAAGCAGCAGGAGTATGTACAT
This sequence comes from Hippasteria phrygiana, assembly GCA_037893225.1. Taxonomy (NCBI): domain Eukaryota; kingdom Metazoa; phylum Echinodermata; class Asteroidea; order Valvatida; family Goniasteridae; genus Hippasteria; species Hippasteria phrygiana. The sequence goes on along the minus strand of JAZGUH010000046.1, from coordinate 1,255,989 downwards.
GTACGGCAACGTTTACGTGCAGTCAACTGACTTTCTTTTTCTCAGTACTTGCACGTGTGCGCCTCACAATACACATCGATGTTCGTGTACGAGGAAACGCACCCTTGTAGGCGCCGCCTAGGCGGCGCTATGAAGCACGCCTTCGGCGCGCTACATACGTACAGTAACTTCATGAACTTTGGTCACAACACGCGGTGTTCCGATTGTCAAAAGTTTCGATGAATAATTAGGCCCAAAAAATCGATAGAGAAAGAAGATTTCTGCACGTTAATTCACAGAACTTGATCTATTTTGTCTGTGTATGCATTTTCCGTGTTCATGAATTTATTTCGAGGTTGTACCGCTTGTACACCGCAGCGTGTTTCCCCGACATTTCCTGCCGCAACACGAGGTTTATCGCCCGCCACACAAAGTGCATCACGCACGCATTACCACCGTACGATAAACCATGGAGAAATTTATTTCTCCATGGATAAACGGACAGTGTTGGCCAGTTTCCCATCGTGGTTAGCGTTATGGTTATAAATTAGCGTTGTGCATAGTGATGTGTACGACCTAAATTCTCCATGATTTTTAAGAATTATCGACCGTAAATATTTTTGACATTAATTAAGGCAAGTTTTGATAATTTTTTTTAGCAATTTTTTGTTATAGCTTTCGTAGCGTAAACGGAAATAGTTTAGGCTGAAATTCACATATAATTGAATACCCATGTGATCGGAAGCAGTATGTTTTTGGCCTCATAGTCTTACTCTTACTCTTAGTTAAATACGTTTTGAACGAAAAAAAATCAACAGTGCCGCGCCCTCCGTGCCCTTTCTGCAGATATAATTTGGCCTTGGTGCCCTACTTACTGGCCTTGGTGCCCTCCATAATTTTGCTTTATTCAAGGCCAAAGTGGCCTTGCCCTAAAAATTACCAAATTCAAGGCCTGAACTACAGTAGAAAAATCTTGCTCGCTTAAGCGTTATTTCGCGGCCAAGTCGTGCTAATGCTAGCACGTGCGTAGAGATTTCTGTTGTTGCATCACCATTTTAAGCAAGTGTTTCCCCTGAAGTTAGCAAGCTCTTTTCTGTGCTCACAGCTTACAATCTCTGAAATTCACGGAGGTTCCGCACATAGAAAGTTGTGTGCTTAGAAACCGTTAGAAACCCTATGAAAAATCCTCTTCTGATTGGCTAATAATGTGACATTTATAGCCGTTCTAATTCCAGAGAGTTGCATTAAACACTGAGAGGGATTCCCCAATAATATCCTTATTTTTCTTGCCATTTAAAATAAATTTTTCTGGTTATTATTTTTCTTATGTTCCATGCAAAGATATGTGAAAAGAGTATCCCTCAACTCATGACAGATATTTAGCATAAAACCAATTAATATTTGGACTGGTTCACAGTGTCATAGGTTTGTGTATAAATTACATGGTTTGTTTGGCCTCCAAACCCACAATGCATTGAGAATGTCGAAAAGGTTTATTGGGCCCAGTTCTTTTCTGTTGACTTTTTTTGGCAGTGTAAAGGGCCGGTCACACTGGCCACGATAACGATAACGATGCGAATAAATGCTCCCTATTGGTGGATGGAACGCGCGCGTATTACACGCACTACAATTCCACCAAGCAATGTCGTTTATTCTTACCGTTTTCGTTATCGCGGCCAGTGTGACCAGCCCGTAATTGTCCACAAATAGACCAAGCCTAGATTTAAACAGGATTTTTGCCCGTCCTGGTGTGATATCGTCCCCAGTGAAAAAATATCGCTCAGCCAATGGGAGACTTTGAGCTGCTGGTGGCGGTGGACATACCGGTCCTGTTTGCTAGTTCTGAGCGTGCGCACGACGGGTGAGAACCATGGAGAAGGACCGGTATGTCTGCTGCCACCAACGTCTCAAAAGTGTTCCATTTGTTTATTCAGCAGAAATCAACAGGGAACCGCTCAGAAGCATCCACAGCAGTGGACATATGTTCATTTTCACTGGTAACCCATTTGCCGAGTAAAACTTGTCGGCACTCAATTAGCAGACAATAAGCCAGTTCGGTATCTCGAAGGTCAAATGTTATTCGGGATAAAACTGCTGACGTAAGGTCACGCGATATTACCCGAATGCCCATTCTGATTGAATTTAACACGTGCGCGTTGTGCGACCACCTTGCGCGTTCATACGCACGTGTTAGGTCACGGGTCATTCGGGATATCTATTATATGTCATTGTGCACATGCGCAGTTGAAATAACGAACTGGCTTATTTCTGGGCTAGATTTTGAAAATTGCCCTCCTTAAAAAAAAAAACCTGTCCTTTCACAATGAGCTGTGTCTTATTAGCATATAGTCACAAAAGTGTGGTATTTGTTTCCTTCTTCAAAAAACTGTGATCCCTAAGAATTCTCACACAAGTTTGTCTGCATTGTTAGTGCATCATTATGTGTCTTGTCTCCATGGAGATTGTCTCCATGTAAATGTGTATATGCTGCAGTGCATTGTGGTTACGTGTATATATATCTATTGTCCTTGTTCTTGAAGAATGCCGGAAGACAAGCTTCCCCGTTTCCCAGGGTGTATTCTTGGGCACACCGCCCCCCAACGTGAACATGTCTCAAACATCAGGCAAGTTGGTTTCCTTGGCAACTCGGTAGCAAATGATGACACATCTGGAACATTCTTTATACAGACGCCCTAAAAAGAAAAATCCACGATTTGTGCGTGGAATTCTCCGAAAACAGATTTTTATTTTCGAGTTGATCTCAAAATTTGAGAGAGAACTTGCTTAAAGTTTGAAACGTTGGGCCAGCTAATTTTTGTTGATTTCTTAAACTCCAGTTCAAAGTCTAAAATGACTGAGTTGATGAATGCTCACGATATGAACTGAGTTGACGGATGTTTGATATATGCATGTGCATGTTTAAAAATGTATTAACTGTATGATCAATTTCATGGAGTCGTTGAGCACAAAAAATTTGCTTAGCGGGAAAAATCTTTCTTCGTGTGATGTATTGCTTGTGACTGGTATTCAGCTGTTGTTTGCTTAGCATGAAAATCATGGTGTTTTGGCTGGTAACCTGGTTTAGCTAAGCAATTCTTTTTTTGTGCTAAGCAGGAATCAAAATTAGACAAATGCTATGAATGGTTCTGAAACAATGACGAGTACTTAAAGAACAAAGATTTTGATTCATTTTGTGTTATAATAAGGCAAACAAAAAATTGTGTTGCCCTTAAATTGGGAAAAATCGGGACAGAGGGTCGGTCGGTCTGTACGTTTGATTTTTTTTTTGATTTTGACTTTTTTACCATCCATGAAAACAATACTACATGTCGTGTAGCTCGGAAGTCAGGAGGCAAAAAAGTAAGCTTATTTGAAAGAGAGATGGCGGAATGCATGATTGTGCCATCGTAGCTGTATTTAAAGACAATGAATTTAATACAACTTGCTCGTTTTGTACGGGAAAAGGTGAGATTTTGAAAATTCATTTAAAAATATTTAAAAAACACGACCTGATTTTTAAAACTTTTTTTAGGGTCGGTCGCGGAGAGAAACTTTTTTTTTTCGCATAATTTATCAAGACTTAGGAGTGAACACAAATCTTAAGGCATGCCCTGAGCTACAAAAACCCTTCCGGAATGAATCCATCGGTAGTACAAATATTTTTCTGATACACCCCTAATGTCAAGAGCTGTGTACAGAACTCACAGCGTGTTTGTTTTTGCATTCAATGGGGGACCTTTAACAATCGAGGACAATAGGGTCCCCGGTTCAGAAAGGTCCCCGGTCGAAAACCTTGTACAAAACCAATGAGGGTCCTTGCCAAAAAGTATGAACAATAGGACAATAGGAGATCCCCGATTGAATGTTTTTACACACTTGTGTGTGTGTGCACAGAAGCATGGCAAGCAATGCTTTGCCAAAAATGACTGGAGTCTCAGTAGAAAACAAATAAATAAAAATCGATATTTCTAATGTATTCATTGTTTTAATAACCATGTACAGTAGAACTTCGCTATAACAAACACCGCTATACCGAACATTTGGCTATAACGAACATTTGGCTATAACGAACATCCTCTTTGGCTCCCAAATTTATGTATTCAATACATACCATTATTCACTATAATGAACACCGCTATACCGAACAGTTGGCTATAACAAACATCCTCTTTGGCTCCCAAATTAATGTATTCAATACATACCATTATTCACTATAATGAACACCGCTATACCGAACATTTGGCTATAACAAACATCCTCTTTGGCTCCCAAATTAATGGTATAGCGGTGTTCATTATAGTGAATAATGGTATGTATTGAATACATAAATTTGGGAGCCAAAGAGGATGTTCGTTATAGCCAAATGTTCGTTATAGCCAAATGTTCGGTATAGCGGTGTTTGTTATAGCGAAGTTCTACTGTACATGGTTATTAAAACAATGAATACATTAGAAATATCGATTTTTATTTATTTGTTTTCTACTGAGATTAATTTCTACTGAGACATTTGGCTATAACAAACATCCTCTTTGGCTCCCAAATTTATGTATTCAATACATACCATTATTCACTATAATGAACACCGCTATACCGAACATTTGGCTATAACAAACATCCTCTTTGGCTCCCAAATTTATGTATTCAATACATACCATTATTCACTATAATGAACACCGCTATACCGAACATTTGGCTATAACAAACATCCTCTTTGGCTCCCAAATTAATGGTATAGCGGTGTTCATTATAGTGAATAATGGTATGTATTGAATACATAAATTTGGGAGCCAAAGAGGATGTTCGTTATAGCCAAATGTTCGTTATAGCCAAATGTTCGGTATAGCGGTGTTTGTTATAGCGAAGTTCTACTGTACATGGTTATTAAAACAATGAATACATTAGAAATATCGATTTTTATTTATTTGTTTTCTACTGAGATTAATTTCTACTGAGACATTTGGCTATAACAAACATCCTCTTTGGCTCCCAAATTTATGTATTCAATACATACCATTATTCACTATAATGAACACCGCTATACCGAACATTTGGCTATAACAAACATCCTCTTTGGCTCCCAAATTAATGTATTCAATACATACCATTATTCACTATAATGAACACCGCTATACCGAACATTTGGCTATAACGAACATTTGGCTATAACAAACATCCTCTTTGGCTCCCAAATTAATGTATTCAATACATACCATTATTCACTATAATGAACACCGCTATACCGAACATTTGGCTATAACAAACATCCTCTTTGGCTCCCAAATTAATGGTATAGCGGTGTTCATTATAGTGAATAATGGTATGTATTGAATACATAAATTTGGGAGCCAAAGAGGATGTTCGTTATAGCCAAATGTTCGTTATAGCCAAATGTTCGGTATAGCGGTGTTTGTTATAGCGAAGTTCTACTGTACATGGTTATTAAAACAATGAATACATTAGAAATATCGATTTTTATTTATTTGTTTTCTACTGAGATTAATTTCTACTGAGACATTTGGCTATAACAAACATCCTCTTTGGCTCCCAAATTTATGTATTCAATACATACCATTATTCACTATAATGAACACCGCTATACCGAACATTTGGCTATAACAAACATCCTCTTTGGCTCCCAAATTTATGTATTCAATACATACCATTATTCACTATAATGAACACCGCTATACCGAACATTTGGCTATAACAAACATCCTCTTTGGCTCCCAAATTAATGGTATAGCGGTGTTCATTATAGTGAATAATGGTATGTATTGAATACATAAATTTGGGAGCCAAAGAGGATGTTCGTTATAGCCAAATGTTCGTTATAGCCAAATGTTCGGTATAGCGGTGTTTGTTATAGCGAAGTTCTACTGTACATGGTTATTAAAACAATGAATACATTAGAAATATCGATTTTTATTTATTTGTTTTCTACTGAGATTAATTTCTACTGAGACATTTGGCTATAACAAACATCCTCTTTGGCTCCCAAATTTATGTATTCAATACATACCATTATTCACTATAATGAACACCGCTATACCGAACATTTGGCTATAACAAACATCCTCTTTGGCTCCCAAATTAATGTATTCAATACATACCATTATTCACTATAATGAACACCGCTATACCGAACATTTGGCTATAACAAACATCCTCTTTGGCTCCCAAATTGATGTATTCAATACATACCATTATTCACTATAATGAACACCGCTATACCGAACATTTGGCTATAACAAACATCCTCTTTGGCTCCCAAATTAATGTATTCAATACATACCATTATTCACTATAATGAACACCGCTATACCGAACAGTTGGCTATAACAAACATCCTCTTTGGCTCCCAAATTGATGTATTCAAAACATGCCATTATTCACTATAATGAACACCGCTATACCAAACATTTGGCTGTAACAAACATCCTCTTTGGCTCCCAAATTGATGTATTCAAAACATGCCATTATTCACTATAATGAACACCGCTATACCGAACAGTTGGCTATAACAAACATCCTCTTTGGCTCCCAAATTGATGTATTCAAAACATGCCATTATTCACTATAATGAACACCGCTATACCGAACATTTGGCTATAACAAACATCCTCTTTGGCTCCCAAATTGATGTATTCAATACATATCATTATTCACTATAATGAACACCGCTATACCGAACAGTTGGCTATAACAAACATCCTCTTTGGCTCCCAAATTGATGTATTCAAAACATGCCATTATTCACTATAATGAACACCGCTATACCGAACATTTGGCTGTAACAAACATCCTCTTTGGCTCCCAAATTGATGTATTCAAAACATGCCATTATTCACTAATGAACACCGCTATACCGAACATTTGGCTATAACAAACATCCTCTTTGGCTCCCAAATTGATGTATTCAATACATGCCATTATTCACTATAATGAACACCGCTATACCGAACAGTTGGCTATAACAAACATCCTCTTTGGCTCCCAAATTGATGTATTCAATACATACCATTATTCACTATAATAAACACTGCTATACCGAACAGTTGGCTATAACAAACATCCTCTTTGGCTCCCAAATTGATGTATTCAATACATACCATTATTCACTATAACGACCAGTATAGTGAACATTTTGTGCGGATTCTATGATCATTATAATGGCGTTCTGCTGTACATGTAGGCCATTTTCTCTATTTTGATTTTACTTGAATCTTTAATGAAACGTCATAGAAAGTCTTGGCAGTTTTTGTTCACATGTGATTATGTTGATATTGTATTTTTTTATTGATGGGCTTATTTGGGTGCATGTCTACATTTTTCCCCATTTTATATTCATCGCCCACGTTACGTTTTTTTGGTTTTTTTATGAAACACGAATCTGTAAGAACAGAAATATGGAACCCTTGGTTGTGCTTTGAGCATCTTTTTCAATCAGTTTGTGTATTACCCTTACAAAAATCTCCCATGCAAACCCATGGGAATTGCATGGTTAATTAGACACCATGGGAATCCCATGGGAGGTTTTTGTAAGAGTTAAACTTTGCAGGTGCTTTCCCACGTGGATCTTTTCCTTGTGCTCCAGCATGGATAGTTTTAGTGGATAATTTTCGTAAGAAATCACCACTTCATTTATTTTTTACAGAAATCGTCCAAATACAAGGCCAAAAGCCACTCTAGGTAAAGGGCTACAACAGAGGTGGTGGGGGTTGGCCACATTTTAGTTTGCCAGCCCTACCACCCTTACGGTTTTCCTGGGTCCAGATCTAAATAGAGGATAAATCTACAATAGATACCAAAGAAATTATCCCAGTTTTCAGACCTATAGATACACCACGGGAATGCATTGCACAATATTTGTGAGTGATTGAGAGCGGTCATACAATGTCAAGTAAATTTTCATATTTAAGTACAATAAATGTTCATACCCCCAAAATATTTCCCATGTTTTATTTAACGTTAAAACAGGTATAAGTGTCTAGCTGTTTGAAAAAAAATGTATAATTTTTGTTTTGTTTGTATCAATAGTGATAGTACCACGTCAGGTCCTGAGCCCCTCGGCAAATATCAGTTACCATGGCAACCAGGCCTCCTCCACGTTCCAACCAAAGAGTTCTCCCTCGGCGACCATCAACCATTACGGGACTGTCCCTCCTCACGACACGTCTGGCCCTACCCACGGCGGCAGTAAAGCGGCCCATCTCTATTCAAGCGGGACGCCTCCACTGGTGAAGATAGGGGAGGTGGGCGTGCCCAATTCTCACCAGCAGCCAATAAAGAAGCGGCACCGGTTTCACAGCTTGGACGAGGAAAGGTTAAAAGCCGGTGAGTATGGCCCGTTTGAGATTATGGAGCTGAAAAACTTGGGGGGGGGGGGGGGGGGTGTGGTTCCAGTTGAAATTGGACAGATATACAAGAAAACAAATCATGGAAAAGTCAACCCACACCTGATGATGTATAAAACTTGGCTATGTCAGTCTTCTAGAAAATGTAAAAAAGCACAAAGTTTTAGCTCAAATTTTAGCTTAAATGAGCTTTTCCCTGTTCTTCGTGTGTTTAGTAATATGCAAGTGGGAGTTATCAGACGGCCGTAAGGGGATGTGGAGGCCAAGGCGTCTTGAAGATAATGCACACTACATAGACCTTTATTATCGGTGTGATGACTGGTCACTGTATTATAAATAGACTCCTCAGATCTACAAAAAAGTTAGAATTTGTCATGGAAAACACTAGTCCTGGAAAATCATGGAAAAGTCATGGAAATTCAATTTAAGATTTCCGTCGGAACCCTGTCTCCTGCAAAAGTAGTCATACCTGCCCTTGATAACCAGGGGTAATAATTGTGAAGAACTTTCAGACATCTGCGTAAAGGTCTTTGTGTGAGCACCATATTGTTATTATAAATATGTTTTGAATCTCACAGATGGCTCACCGACACTCCCGCCCAAGCGGCCCACCCTCGCCCCGCCTCCCTTGCACCCGCCTAACTTCATCCCCCCGCCGCTGACCACTGGGCTTCAGGACACCTCCTTCGTGACGCCCGGCCTGGCTGAGGCCTGCCGCTCCAAGGTGGTCATTCTGGACTGCAGCGGCAGCGTCCCCATCTTTCACGGGAGCGTGGGCGACATCGTGGTCAGCTCGCTGTTCCGAGAGAGCCTCAAGCCCTCGCAGCCAATCACGGCACACCTGGCGGAGAGCCTGGGCCTCCTGGGAATGCAGAGCATCAACTTTGAGACCATGGCGCTGGTCATGATCCAGTATTTTGTTCAACTTGGTAATTTTCTGTCGCCAAGTCCCTGAATTGATCCATACAGGAATTCACCGAACAAAATTAGAAGCCATTTTTGCGGTGGTGCCACGCTCGCGTGCAGGTTGCGCGCGTTCCTTAATTTGATTCGCATGCGGCATTTCGGCAAGTTGTCAACGCCCTGTTGGTCGAAGCTGCGTCGAGCGCATGCGTATGACACTCGGGCGAGCAGGTGCCACCTCAAAATGCTTCTAATTTTGGTCACCGGATTAGTCCGCTTTACAACGTTGTGGAATTTTGTGCGATATTGTATTTTATCTCAGATATTCCGCATTCCATTCTAGCTAATAAATGTGATTAGACAATATTTCACACGCTTAAACACTTTTGGCCGTCTATTATTAAGGGGTGCTGGTATGCACAATGCGTAATGCAAACAGTAGGCAAACAATGGCTTGAGTACATGCAGGAATGCGCATAAATACGACAATCAGCCAGGCGGTCATTTTCAAACTGTGGCCATGGCCGTCGTCCATATTCAAAGGTCAATTGTAAATAAATGCTTCACTAAGGCACAAAAAAACATGCTTAGTGTCAAAAACAAGAAGGAACAGGCCCTCTTTAGTCTTGTTTTCCAAGATGTCTGCGAGTCCTTTTTCTAAATGACTGCTACCGACAGTGGAGTCTGCTCAATTGACTCTGAACAAGCAATTTGTCGACTGGGAAGAATTTTAGACAAGACACAAAAAAAGGAAAAGCATGCAGTTTCTATAAAAATAGCAAGCAAGAACTCTAAACTTGTTTGTTTTTTAACCTGGCCTTAATTTTGAATAACATACTCGTCATGCATTTGCTACTTTTCTTAAAAAAAAAAAAAAAATGAAAAAAAATAAATAGGCAAAGCATAGAGGAAGTATTTTCCTTCATTGCGAATGTGTCTGAAATTTTATTTCAGTGTATAATCCTGATAAATTTTGTTTTTTCTATTTAGGGGACCGCATACCTAGCAGGGAGGAATTAGATTTTGCCCTTCTGAAGGCTCGTCAGGACACGATCATCAAGGACCTAGGGGGCCAGCACAACATCCCACAATTCACCACGGTGGCCCCCGCCCAGTTGCCGCTGCTAGCCAAGCTGGCTGTGGCGACGTCGGAGGGGCGGGTCAAAATGATCATTGCTCAGGTAAGGAAAACAGCGGCCATGTTGGTTTGGTTGCCCGAACGGGACACCGAGGTCACTGCATTGTTCACTTTATCATTCACATCAGTCTGTTTTGGAACAGACAATGTAACGGTTTTCTTCTGGCTGGCTGATATGCCAAGATGGGCTTGTGCAGCCAAGCATGATGCAAATAACAGGCAAACAATGGATTGAGTACGCACAGGAATGCGCATACCGGCCAGGTGGTGTTTTTCAAACCACGGCCATTGCCGTCGTCCGTATGCAAGAGGTTTACAGACAACAAATTTGATAAATGGTTCAAAAAAATAATGAATACACAAGGAGTTACAGATTTTGAAAAATATTTTCTTCTAGAGCTGTGAGCAAAACTTAGCAAAATTAAAATACGTCAAAATCTTTATATGTGGCGTCCGCAAGGGAAATCGGACATTAAGTCGCATGACCTATTTCTGAGTAATTGCAATTTTACATGAAAATCGTCAAAAATAAAAATCACGATTCCTGGTTTTTGTCAAAATACTGTAGTTTAAAAGCATGTTTAATTCAATATACCTGGTTTGCTTTTGTTGTCAGACCATTTAAATGTGACATTTGATGTTTGGCGGACTTCTGAAAAAAATTGGGTAAACTATTTTCCATTTTCAATGCCGATTTTACGGCTCTATTCGAAAACCAAAATATCGTATAACAGTAATTTTGTCACCATTACAAAGCTTACATTATATGTTTTATTATGGAATGGAAATCTCAGTTTTCAAAAATTTCCAACTTGCGTCTGATTTCGCTTGCTGGTGCCACATATGGTTAATGATCGCCGGCAATTCTATTTCATTGGCAGAGCTCCATAGCAGAGGGCGTGTCAGAAACGCTGAAATTACAGGTTGCCATGGGACCCAATGAACAGCGCGCTCTGTACTACGTCATCGTTCACGTTTCGAGGCAGCGAGGCACAGAATTCTGCATCATCATTGTTGGTGAGGGTTTTTAATTTGATGATAGCCCGACGATTGAAAACAATTTAGGATCATCATTCACACTCCGATCCAGACGCTGATCCTTCTTAACAATTCTGTCCCTTAGCTATTTGCTATATCTGAGGAATTGTTCTCATTGTTGCCAAAAAGAAAATAACAAACTCACTATGTTTTGTCTCAACAAGCGAAATGTTGATTATTTGTTTTTTTCCTTTATAGAGTAATTCGTGATAACGAATAAATTACAAATAATTATTAAATTCATTCTTTTTCCTGGATAGATGTTCCTTCAACGGATGTCTGTATTCATTTCTATTTTTTTTTACAATGGAGTTGGAACTACTTGTATTTTTTAACTGGCAGGTTGTCGCCAAGCGAGGGCGCTGTTAGAAGCCCGGTTGTCGGCCCCGGAGACTTTCAAGGAGATCAGCTACGAGATCATCACTGGGAAGATTCAGCTGTTGACCAATCACTTCAGCAAGAACAGTCCAGGTGGGTGGAGTCTGGGGTGGAAGCTGGGGGGGGGGGGGGCGGGGAATCTACCATTTTTGACCTTCGGTTGAAATTTGACTTGATCAAATCAGACTTACAAATGTGATTGTACTGTACTGTACGGTGTTTATTAGCCACTTTTAGGACAAACATGGCTTAATTTTGTGTCGATGCAGAAACTGGTAAACGGACTGGTTTGGCGCCATTGGTACTCACACACCCAAACTGGTTCTCCGGCTTTTGCTTATACTTTCAATTTTTCGGGTCGGACCCTCATTGGTTTTGTACACAATTTTCAACCGTGGACCTTTACCCAACCGTGGACCCTATTGTCCTCTATTGTTAAAGGTCCACGATTTGAATGCAAATACAAAGTCATTCGAGCATTGCCGTCAAAAATTGCACCACCTATTTGAAAATCTTGGATCCACCCATGCAGTACCACTGCAAATGAAGTAATTCTTCATTTTAATTTTTTTTTGGGGGGGGGGGGCCAGAAGTGGAATAACTGTTTTTTTTATTGGATTGCAGTTGGCCATGACATTGATGTGTTGCTGGAGACGTTTTCGTCCTCGCTGGAGGGAGAGGTGTTTGTGCCGTTCAACGGGGAGCTGCTCCAGAGAACGGAACAGAAAGTTGCCATGGAGATGGAAATCAGCACGATGAAGGGTTCAGAATTTTTTCAGTTTTTTATTTAGCCCAAGGAGAGCACAAAATGTTCAGCATTGTGCCATTTGTCAAAAGGAGGAAGCCATTTTTACTTCTGTTTTTTAGAGCCCTGGCAATATTTTCCAAGATGACTTATTTTTGTTCATAATATTTTTGTTCATAAATTGATGTAAACACTGAGCTCACATTTAGCTACAAAATACTAGTAGTAAACTATAGTATGTGGTACTCTCGCCTATTTGTGTACAATGCTTGTAGTCATTTTTAGTATTTGATACTTCACCCCAAATAAAGTATGTAGTAATATGTGACCCGCTCTGCAAAAAGGGCACTTATGTTGCAAAATTTGAAAATAGTGTTTTATATATAGCTGGAAAGGCCATTTTATAAGCTTTCATATGGTATATGTCTGAGGTCTCTAGCATTTTGCAATCACAAGATATTTTGAAATTTCCATGTTTGTTTTAAGGAATTTCTTGAAATGACTTAAGGAGAAACAAGCCATTTAAAAAAACAAAGCAAAGCAATAGATGGAAGCACTCGACAAAAACACATTCTTTTTCCAACTTTATTCACTGAAATCAAAGATTTTGGCTATGAAATAGAATAATATAGGTATCAAAGATGCAAAAAATTCCCTCCCTTCAAAATCACCCTCTTCCCATTGAACGGCCCATAACTCGTAAAAGCATACAGCGACTTATGTGCCCTTTTTGCAGAGCGGGTCACACATGTAGTACTACTGTTTGTTGCTGGGGTTGGAGGCAAAATGTCTGTTATCATCTAAGGTGAAAACACAGCATGTACATCTGTACATGTACTGTATATATGTTCGAGGACAAGAGGAGAAAGAAAATACAAAGGAATCTTTCTTGTCCTCGGGAGTCGGTCTTTTGTTAAAATCGGTCCTCGGACGTAAAAATACGTGCTTAGCCTATGGGGTTGTGTAATATTAAAGGAACAATAGGAAACACAAAGCATTGTCCTCAGTTGTATAGGAAAACACGACTATTTGTTTTTCAGAGTGTACAATTTTTTTTTCCAATTCATTGAAACAAACATAATTTTAAACAAATGGTAGTACTCAATAACTTAACTGTATTACATAGAAGTAGTGCTTTGTAGTTGCAAGTATCTTGACTGCTGTCAGAATCATCGAACACAGAGAGACTAAGGCTGCGTCCGAATCGCTTGTCTAGGGCTATTGTCTAGGTGTTCGTCCATTACAACTACGCGTGACGTAGCCGTAGCTGTAGCTCTAGACGCCCATTTCGGACACGGCCTTAGAGCTGCAGAATACCAAGTCATTTTTTGGTAGTACACAGGTCTTCTCCCCAAATGAATGCCTAGGGGTTAGGTTTAAATAGCCATGGGTCGACTGGGAAGAAATTCCCCTCTTACAGCTCAGTGCAATATTTCATTCCTGGTGTAGTTAGCATCATAGAATCAATGAAAATGGGCCCATTTCTCAGAACCCTACTATTCATTTTTTTGAGTTAGTTACTTCAAATTGTGTCACCGTAAACGTCCTTTCTATCGCATGACCCTCATTAGACCTTGTTTTTAATACTTTTGTTTTTTTAGAGTACGCCCCCAAGCCATTTAAGCTCCACCCCCAACAGATCTCCACGGCAATGAAGATACTGTCTCAGGTCTGCGCCATCGCTGACTCGGACCAGATGGCTCTGGATCTCGGCCGCTTCATCAAGGTGGACCTGCTCTTCATCGTTCCTCCGTCGCACATGCTGTATCACCAGACCATCTCCAGACTAGTGGAATCCAGTAAGTACTGAAGGGTGCCCCTTTCCCCCACCCCCCCTCCCCACCCAAAAAAACAACACCAAAATAAAACAAACTAAGACTCTGTTTAGGGCACTTGGCCACCAGTTGGCACAGCTTCAAATTTCTTCAAACTTGCAGCCGGGGTTGCATACACCCCATCGCATTGAGAAGATTCCAGGAATGATTGATGGGCCTGCTGAACAGGGGTAATAATGCAGTGCCTTGAACGCCATGATCATGGTGTATATGTGTGTGCTCTATAAATCTATACTTATTATATTTCAAAAGAGAACAAATAAAGCTGTCAGGAGCGGGATTTGAACCTGCGACCTCCGGAATACCGTACCGGTGCTCTACCAACTGAGCTATCTTGCCCTATGTTGGTGGTCTCCCAAATTTTCCCTTGTGGTTTGTTTGACTTGAGTGTTATTGTTAATTTTTTATTTTTTCCTCATTGTTTCAGATTTACTGGTCGATCTCGGCCTGACCACAACCAACAATCTGAAGACTGCCGAGCAGTACGTGATGCAGTGTAATACCTCCACAGAGAACCAAGCCAAGTTCGACAGCTTCATCAGCAAGGTCAAGATCATGCCGCACACGCTCTTTGTCTTGATCCAGGACCAGGCACATCTTGATATCACCAGGTCAGTAATCTGCATAGTTGTAATCAAGTCAATCCCGAGTCAATCCCGAGTCAATCCCGAGTCAATCCCGAGTCAATCCCGAGTCAATCCCGAGTCAATCCCGAGTCAATCCCGAGTCAATCCCGAGTCAATCCCGAGTCAATCCCGAGTCAATCCCGAGTCACCTCACGAGTCACCTCACGAGTCACCTCACGAGTCACCTCACGAGTCACCTCACGAGTCACCTCACGAGTCACCTCACGAGTCACCTCACGAGTCACCTCACGAGTCACCTCACGAGTCACCTCACGAGTCACCTCACGAGTCACCTCACGAGTCACCTCACGAGTCACCTCACGAGTCATGTAACAAGTCATGTAACAAGTCATGTAACAAGTCATGTAACAAGTCATGTAACAAGTCATGTAACAAGTCATGTAACAAGCTATTCAAACACACTATATAACAAAAGCATTCCTCAGTCATTGTTCATCCCATGTAGCTTATGAGCTGACTCGTGATTGACTTGTGATCTGCCTTTTGATCTGACTTGTGATTGACTTGATTTCAACTCTGGATTACAACTACGTGTTTTGGTATTCACAGCAAATTTTATTCCACAACAGCAAATTATTACCAGGCTAGGTACACGAAAAGCCCATTTTAGAAAGATCGTAAGATGAAGGGAAACATGCACCAGACAAAAACAAATCCATAGAGATACAGAACGAGGGAAAAAAATACTTTTATCCCGATTTTGTCCTCCAAAGTCCTACTTTTGTCCCACTTTTGTCCCATTTTTTAAAAACGGTTTGATCCAACTATTCTACTTGTTTTCACCTTGGTCTGCCTGAAAGCCTTAAACATTTTATCCTCACATTTCTATTTTCAGGTATTCGGTCAGTCAGCAACAGCAGGGGGGCATTGTTCATCGCTACACCAACTGTCTGGACGTACTGGACGCACCCAACGTCCTCACTCTGCAGGTATCAGGCCTGCCGTACAACCTGCAGACCAAGAAAACGCGCATACCGCCTCAGAATGAGATTTACATGCCGACAGCCTTGAAGCAGGTAAGCTCAAAGAGATTACATTTTTTTCCCCAGGTTATGACAAGTACAGATTATTCATAAGATGGAATTTGCGTCGGGATGATGTAAATTCAATTATTACGTCGGTGAAGGGCAAAACCCAATATATGAATTTACATCATCCCGACGCAAATTCCATCTTATGAATAGTTTGGCTGCGGTACCCGCCGCTATATCAGATTTGAACCAGCCAACCGACTCCGACAAGCGCGGTGGTCGAGTGGTAAGACATCTGCACTAGAAAGCAGGAGGTCGTGGGTTCGAGTCCCACCCGAGTGATTTTTTCCAAATAATATCTCGGGACAACACTGAGTATACAGTGTTTATGAAATACGTCGGTGAAGCGGCCCTGCATATTTTTTACAAATGACTACACTTATGTACAAAAAGAGAGGCATAATAAAATAAACATTAAAGTAACGGGGGAAGGTGAGTGGAAGTCACCCCGCCTGGATCTATAAGTCTGAAAATTAGTATACTGTCTCCGGAATCTGTTGAAGAATTATCCTCTATTTAGATCTGGGCCCAGGAAAACCATAATGGTCGTAAGGTCGATGACAATTCAAAATGTCGCCAACTCCACCACCTTTGATCATAACCCTAGAGTGGCTTTTAGCCTTGTATTGGGTAATTTCAATATTTAAAAAAATATTAAAAACTTATTCAGCATCGCTAAGGAAATTGAATTCTAAATGCCTTAATATCAATGTTTAAGCTGAATAGAATATCTGAAAGTTTGTTTTATGTAACTTGAGCAGTATTCTACAGAATTCTACAATTTTAGTGTTTTTGATGTTAAATATTAAGCATTTTTCTGAGTTTCCTCCAACGAGTCGAGTCCAGGTTACTCTTCATTGTGACTGGAATCGGCCTCCTGTCGAGTCACCAGTCATGCATTCTGCCGTACAGCATTTATCTTGCAATACTAAGAAGGGAAAAACCTTGTCAAAACTTCCCATTTCAAGGTTGTACAATATGTTTTTTTCCTCATGAAGTCGTCTAATCAGCCGGACGTGGACACTAGTTATTTTGGCATAGCCGAGTACTGCGACACCTTGAATTGGAGCAACGAGGCACCACTACTGCAATATGACAACGTCTACGAGGGAATCGTGAAATCGCTCTTGGAAAGGTATGGCATATAGGGAATGTAATAATAATGCGAGAGACGCGAAGTACCCTCAGTCTGACTGGACTTGTGACTTGGACGTAGTGACGTAGGGCAATCTGCAACTGCAACTTTTATCATCGTGGAGTGTTAGGCCGGGAATGCATTTGTCTGTTTACGTTATCGGCCCAAAACCAACTTTATTTAAAGTTTAAACACTATTATTTATTGAGCTCATTGCGACTTTAGAAGCTGTTATTCCAGCCCGATGCTGTTACTTTTGCCGTTAATGGAAAAGCAGTAAATCTCAGAGTTAGCTTCAGTCCGAAAAGGGTGTTTTGTCGATGCCTACGTACGTCAGCGGTTACGACAATCACGTGAGGATCGTGACGGCCCTCATTTGAGTGTTCGATTAGCACGGCATTCGGGGATAACCAATCTGCCTTTACCCGAGTCGATCCAGGTGAGCTACTCGAAGGCACCCTGATAATACTACAGTTAACCAGCAGTTGATCTGTGATGTACCTTACGTCTACGTACAAGCATCCAAGTGTGAACGACTAGCCACTGGTCCCCCCTCTTCGCTTGTAATAGTTTAGCATGAAAACATTGAGCTGGTTCCAGGTTTTATGTCACCCTGAATGTGTTTTTCTCTAGGTATCCTAAGCTGCACAGTATGGTGGTGTGTACGTATCTTCTGATTCGCCAATACTCGGCTGCTCTCATGTCGCTCGCTGGTATCCCAGAAATAAGAGGAGACACCACGAGTGCCACCTTCAAGATTCTGCAGGTAAGGGAGCTTTTCATATTGTCCGGGTGCGGTATCGATCGCGGTACCGCTGTTTTTCTTTGTGGTGCCGCATTCCGTACCTCATCGTCCACCCAGAATGATCAGCCAGAGAGCTGATGGATTTTGGGATCTGCAATTGGATTCTTTGTAAGAGGACCACACACTCCTCATGAATATTGCTGTAACAAAAAACTGCCTGTGTGCTTTTACCTGTATAGAACGAGCTCATTATATCAGCCATCTGGGCGTTAATGACTGATACCTCTTTCAGACAATATGAAATGATCCCTTAGATGTTTAGAGTGTCTCAAATTTGTCCTGAATAGCCTGTGACTTTTAATTCAGTACTTGCCACCGAACCATAATTTCACCATTGTCAGTCCTCTAACGATCTTGGTCGTTCAGGAGGTTGGTCAAACTGCACATGTTCGGTTTGTATACTGAAAAGGCTCATACCCAATTCGGGTCGACTCATCAGCCCGCGTACCAGCCTACAGATTTTAGTCTGAATGTGTTTTGAAACACAAGAGTGTATGACTTTTCAAACACCGGATCTCTTTTTTTTTTCTGTTTTCGTATTGAATTTCAGGACCTAATCACGGCGCCCCTGGAGAGCGTCAGCGGGCAGGGTCACATGGTCCTGCTGCGTATCCCCTGCCCCCAGCTGGCCATCCTAGCTCATGACAAGATACGCACGGTGCGTGACAAGCTGGGGTTTCAGTACCGGCTGGACATCCTGCTCTGTGGTAGTGACCAAGAGATAGCGGTGGACGATTACTTCCTAAAGAGACTACAGGTTAGTTGCGGCTATTTTTTTTGTCAGGAATTCCCTCTCCCCCTTACCTTCCCCTTCTATCTCCCCTTTCGAGTCATCACAACTCTGGCCAAAAAAACAAAAACAATTTAATTATCGCGGTCTAAGTTGTGATTGAGAAACTGTCATTCAGAACTAAACTGGAGTGACTTCAGGTATATTTTGGTAAGATTGGGTTACAAATAACGGTTCAGTTGTTTCAGACCGGATTTGTCCTGATTTCAGGATTTTTGGTGGGACGTCTTTCAGATTTTCGGGGAATTTTTGTTTGCTTAAATTGTTTTTATTATTCCAAAATGACCTCTGCAACAGTCTTCCGATGATGCTATTTTTGCAGTTTCGAACCGTATCTTTTGGTGGAAAATGCAGTTTTCTTATGCATTTTTCAGCAGTGACATACAAATAAAATGCCACCGAATGTTTGGTGGATTTTACATTTTTCTCAAATCTCACTCCTGTTCAGACGTGGCGTGGCGCAGACAAATCCTGGAAACCGCAGACCTACGAGGATTTGGATGGACTGCCTTGCATTGTCATCATGTCCAACAAGACGATAACGGGAGAGACTATGCCGAAGTGAGTAAACTGAACCTTGAATCAAACCGTCCGAACAGTTGTCATTGGCAATTCCACAGCAATACAAGTTAACACTTTGATATCCTTTTTTTTTTAATGTTTTGATTGCATTCTGTTATATTAAAGCTCTCAATATTTTCTAAAATAATATTTTTGAACATAGGAGGACTTTCTGTGTGATTTCTCCAACGTTACTGACGTAACGTAATGATGCACCTAGCACCAATTTGATGCAAGTCCTGCCTAGATTGCTATTTGATTTTGAATTCATGTTAATTTAAATGTTCAGCTCTGATCCCAATGTGTTTAAAAAGACCGGTACTTTTAAAGTGAGTTCAACGAGTTTAGAAGACAATCGGTGTTAACAGTACCCTTAAATATACCATGTCCTTTTTTTGGTAACGTTAGTGACGACCAAGACTGAATGTTGAGAAAACAGGAACCAAAGTTCTGAGTTGTTCTTTGTGTCTCTTGGTAGGCCTCACCACCATTTTGTGTTGTGGCAGTTTTGCCTTAGATTGGTCAATCTACTGGCTTATTCATGGAGTTGCTTAACACAAAATATTGCTTAGCAACAAAAATAGCGGGGAACCGGTCACAAGCAATATACAGTATGATAATGTGGCTGGTGACCTGTTTTGGCTTAGTAGCCCAATTAAATTGCGTCAAAACTGCGTAAAGCTGGTGAGTGCATGATGTCCATTTGTGTATTGTCCACTCCAAGGTCACTCGGGGTCATTGACCTCCGGCTGGTCAACCACGGTCTGTTTGACCTGTCCAGTCTGGAGCAGGAGCTGGGTCTGGCCTGCCGCTATATTCCGTTGGATGCCATCGATCCCATCGTCACGGTAATGGAAGACAGCGACAATGAAGACGACGATGATGGGGAGAGTGAGATCGGGATGGAGTATGAGATGGCTATCCCCCCGGGTGTTCACATTGACCTGGGGTCGCAGGCTGACAACCTGTCAACCAAATCAGGTCAGAGTTTAAGAAATATAGCTTTGCAGAATTGACCTCTTGTGGTAGAACGCGTGATTGCAGCTTGCGAATCAGTGCCCAATACAAGGCTAAAAGCCACTCTAGGTTAAAGGCTACAGCAGAGGTGGTAGGGTTGGCCACATTTTATCACATTTTATCACTCGTGCACTGTTCCCAAGTGAGTGCTCCCAATAGGAACAGGTAGAGTTCTCTTTGGAACATTCCAGGCATTCGACTTTTGAGATGCTCTCGTAGTCTCGTAACCCCTTGTGTCCGGCTGTTATGATGCGGGGCTGGTATGCCAAGAACAGGCTGTGCAGCCAAGCATAATTACAAACAATAGGCACCACACTGAATAGAGTGGTCCTATTCGTGTGTATGAAAGCTTTGTTTGAAAAAGCTCCATCTATTCATTACACTCCCATTCAAGAACAATATAGTTGAAACATGAATGGATTGAGTATGCGCAGGAATGTGTGTACAGATGACAACTGGCTAGGTGGTCTTTTGTAAAATGCTGCTGTGGCCGTTGTCTATATTCAAGAGGTAAAAACACTATTTTTTTGTTCTGTTTATCACAGATGCTGTAAGTAGTGCGCGGTCCACGCCCAAACAGAGCGTAGCTGCCGACACTACGGCCCGCCTCTCCACCTCCTCCCATGGTAGTGACAAAGACCAAGCTCCACCCACGCCCCATTCCAGCAACGTCAGCTCGCCCCCGCCTCCCACCACCCCCGCCAAACCTCTCACCCCCGCGAAAGCAGTGGTGCATTCCACCCCTCCATCCACATCCCTGGAATCCATCGGCATGGTGACAAGCTCGGTTCCCATGGTGACAGAGCCTCCTGGCCTCCAGTCGGAGACGGAGGGGGCGGAGTCGGATGTAGGGGACGGCAGCGCGGCCAAGGAGGAGCGGGAAGTTGGGGGGGTGGGACGATGCGAGAGGATTGTGGAGCAGAGGGTAGACCGCCCTCCTCTGGTCATCGTGTCACAGTCGGTGCATGAGGTGGTCAGTGGAAAACATGGAAAGGTTGAGTGTAATTTTGTTCTTTTCAATCGTAGCGTGACTCTATTATTATGGAAGACATAAAAATAGACAGATTTTTGTGTGGTCTTGTAATATCTCCAGAGAAGGCACTTTTTCCAGTTTTTCATGAAAGGTTAGCCGTGATGGACACTGGCGGAATACCTTCACACACAGTGGTATTCTGTGCTGAATAAATCGTACCCAGTAGCAGGCAGACAGCGCCACCTACATGACACCATTTGTCGTTGACAAAAAAAATTGAATAGCGGTTTCCTAATGGTGTCAACATTTTTGTATGAGTATTAAGTGTGTGGGTGAGAAACTTTGGGAGAAAGACAAGCACTTGTGATGGCATGACCTTACATGGGCACCATATTTGCGATGATTCAGTTGTGTCGTAGTTTGTGCAACCATGCAGAGGATAATGGAATGCTGAACACTTCGATTCATTTTCCTTTTCTATTTAATTAACATATTACAACAAAGTATTTCGAGGGAAAGTGCCTCATTTTATTGCATTTATTACAGAATGGTAACCCCACTGCCTCCCTGGTGCCCAGCAGCGATACCACATGGTCCACTACCTTACGGCCGGTACCCAGCAAAGACCCCGAGGCTAAGAGCGCGTACTACCGGCAGTGGACGGAGCCCAAAACGCATCACTATGACTACGAGCGGAAGGGAGAGGGTAACATCGCGTACCACCCGAGAAGGTTGTTGCTGTATGGACCACCAAAGGTACCAAAAAAGCAAACAAAGAAAAATTATCAAATAATAAATAAAATGCATGAATATTAAGAAGAGTGGGATTTGAACCTGCGACCTCCGGAACTCTCGACCAGTGCTCTACCAACTATAAGCTACCTTGCCCCATATTGGGTACCCCTAATTTACCAATGACAAAATTATAAGGCCCAAAAAAACCCTTTTTTTTTACCATCCATGAAAACAATACAACATGTCATATAACTTGGAAGTCTGGAAGAAAAAAAATAAAGATTATTTAAAAGTGAGATTGCGAAATGCACGATTGTGCTATCGTAGACAGTGATTTTAATAAAACGTGTTTATTTTGTGCTGGAAAAGGTGAGATTTTGAAAATGTCATTTCAAAAAATATTTCAAAAATTGCAGCCCCACTTTTGTGACTTTTAGGATCGGTCGCGGTGGGCAACTCAGCTATTTTTTTTTTTTTGGCCTAATGAAGAGAGTTATTGAAATATTGGGAGTCCGTGAGGTTGAGTCCCACTCGAGTACACCAGAAAATTGCACCAGGAAGAGCAAATATTCTCATTTTTATACTAAGCAGATTTGCTCAGCGGATCTGTGAAGTGGGCCCCAGGTCATTTATTTGGCAGTAGTTTTTGCAAAATCACCGCACCCCTTAGATGACCCCGTGGAATTTGTTGTGGTATATAGAGTACCGAAGTAATGACGTCAATGCAATGTTTGGAACCAGAATACTTTTGTTATTTTGTGTCGGTGTGTTTGCATGACTGGCCGTTAACAAAGGCACAGTCGAAATCTCCATTTGTTTGGAGCCAATTGTCGTGCCAACTGACGACAGACTTTGGTACTCTATTTGTTCGTATAAAATTTGTGCATGTTTTGTTGTGCAATTACAACAGCTTTAATTTATAGACGGTAGCCAGGTAATCTCTACAGCATGGTTTTCAATGGGCAATATTTTGTGCTGTGGGCATGAGGGCAAAACCCTAGCCTTTCACTACAGGTGCTCTGGGTTCTTTTGCATACACTGATCTAGATCCAAGACGTCCTTAGCGCGGTGCGACGTACAGCGCACACGGCAGCGCCCTCTAGCTACACACACACACACGCCAAGGCCAAATCGCTAAGAACGTCTTGGGTATTTCGCAAGGGAGCGTGCGCGACCTGCTTATGCATAATTTAACAGGCGGGTCAAACGAATAATCGCGCTTGCGCACTGGAGGAAACTCGTGTTTAAGTAATAACTTACTAGTCAGTTAACGTTCTGAGCAGAGTGATTCTGGACTGGCTTGAGAAATCTTCGGATTGTTCCAAAAATGTGATCTGGAATATCAGACGTTATCTCTGCCAATTTCAGTCCCAGATGTTCAGCACGATGTAACTGATCAACAGCCAGAGCTTTCGATGGCACGACGACAATAATCAGCGCTTTCTCCTGTTTGCATTCGGTTACTTCGTTCATGGAGGCAGGAAACACCTCAATGCTTCGTTCAAGAAATCTAAGACCAATGGAGCAGCTTGAAAAATTACACTCTTGCCAAATCCCGTTGGTAAATTCACAAACAAATCATGGCCACGTACAAATTGATGAATGGCACTGATCTGATGACTTTTTAGCTTTCCAAAGCCCAGTTTTTTTGCTGTAAAATCGATCGCTTGGTCCACGCGGTCAGACATTTTTTCCAACAAACAACGAATGGCTTAGTACTGCGCTGCACGTTCATACGTACGTACACGTAAACCCGACGCGAGTACAGAAACTAGACTAGTGAGTGTTGGCTATTTACATGTGATAATGCAGCTACGTCACACGCGCATGCAAATGCCACACAGTTCTGCTCGCGATTTCGCGAGCAGAGCTTGCGAAATTCCCAAGACGGTCTTAGTGATTTGGCCTTAGCGTGTGTGTAGCTAGAGGGCGCTGTCGGCCGGCCGTGTGCGCTATACGTCGCACCGCTAAGGACGTCTTGGAACCAAGACTAACACTGATCCCATAGACTAATCCGACAAACAAAATTAGAAGCAATATGTATCTTTAGGTGGCACCATCAGCCGCGTACAAGCCGCACGCATTCTTGAAGATGAGGCACGCACGCATTTTGGTGACCCCTATTGGTCCAAGGAGCTCGGAGAGCATTCAATACTACCTCTCGCAAGCCTTCTGCTGTCAGCGTTTGTAAACTTCAGTCGTGTGCCACTTGCTCTTTCACTGAGCCAACTGTCTGGGATTGAATCATAACTAATGTAATTGGGCAATATTTCACAAGTGCGTTTATGTGATTTTACTTGATGTTGTCTTCGTTTTGACAGGTCGGGAAAACGGGGACGTTCTTTCACTTCCTGCGCGTCCTCTCTCGCATGCTGATCCGACTTCAGGAGGTGGAGGTCATAGATGAGGAAGAGGAGGTGGAATCGCCCTCTGGGGACGATAATCTGGCAGGTGCCGTGGCCGTCAAGTGGCCAGACTATGACGCCCTGATCAAGATGCCGTTTGATTTCACCCTGAGAAATAGCCAGTTCAAGAACCACAGCCCTATATGGATGGAGAGTGTTAAGCTGGGTAGGTGCAGAACTTAATCGGCTGGTTGACTAAATGTCTGGTTTACAGGTTGACTCGTTTACTGGTTAACTGGTTGGCTGGTTGACTATTTGACTGGTTGGCTAGTTGTGTGGTTGTTTAGTTGTGTGGTTGTCTAGTTGTGTGGTTGTCTAGTTGTCTAGTTGTCTAGTTGACTGTTTGGTTAGTTGACTGGATAGTGGACTGGCTGGTTTAGTGGACTGGCTGGTTTAGTGGACTGGCTGGTTTAGTGGACTGGCTGGTTAGTGGACTGGTTGACTTGTTAGCTGGTTGGTCGGCTGACGGTTGGCTGGTTGATTGTTGAACTGGTTGGTGGGTTAGTTGTCCGGTTGTCTAGTTGTCCAGTTGACTGTTTGGCTTTTTGACTGTTTGGCTTGTTGACTGTTTGGCTTGTTGACTGTTTGGTTAGTGGACTGTTTGGTTTGTGGACTGGTTGGTTAGTGGACTGGTTGGTTAGTGGACTGGCTGGTTAGTGGACTGGTTGACTTCTTGGCTGGTTGATTGTTGAACTGGTTGATTGTTGAACTGGTTGATTGTTGAACTAGTTGGCTGGTTAACTTGCTGATTTGTCAACAGGGTTCACATGCCTCCTGGAAAACCTGGAAAATCCTGGAAAATGCTTAATTTTTAAAAGAAGTCCTGGAAATTCCTGGAAATTGTAGTAAAATAAATATTGGTTGTAAAATGAGACAAAACGGTCTAATAAGTTGCTATCAAAATTTACCGCAAATGAGTCCGCGATCCCGCGCAGCGTCAGCGTAGCTGAATTAAGTCCTGGAAAAATCAAAATCTTGACCTGGAAAATCCTGCAAAGTCCTGGAATTTTTATTTTACAAGGGTGTATGAACCCTGTGTCAATTGATTGTTTTTTTCTTCAGAATCCAACACTTTTTGCCAATTGATTAATAAATGTGTGTTCCTGTTTTGTAAGTGGCCAACTGTGTTGGTCAGATTGGCCAGATAGTCGGTTGAGTCTGTCGGGTCGATAGGTCTGGTCGATTGATCAGCAACTCATCAATTTAATGAATCAGTTGATGAATTCAAGCGATCGATTTGCTTGATCCGATTGATTGACTTCGTTCACTTGTCTGCAGGCAAGGCAGTCGGTGGTGAGTCGGAGGAAGCCAGGAAGCCATCCACAGTGTCCGTCAGGCTGACCAAGTACAGTGCCCACAACGCCTTCCATCATTGCGACCAGTGCCTCAACTACAAAGACATCTCAGCAGTCGAGGTAAAATACTTGAATCCCCATTCAGAGATATCAGGAACCCCAACCAAAGATGAGTTCGGTATTCCAACTGCGCATGTGCACACTGAGATTTGACAATTTTTCTTTCGGGGGAAACATTTCATCGTATGCCTGCAAAAGCATAGCGGGTACCAGCAAATTTAAAGAGATCGTCGTGTTCTGAAGTAAAATTTTTCAAAAATACATTTGGACAGCGAAATGTTTTCAGGTGTCTTGTGTGTCCAAACTTTTGTTCGAACAAAATTTTCCATCGTCTTTTCGATTGCACGAAAAATTGCACAGAATGCAGATTCGGTTACCACGTCCCCCCTATAGCCTTGTATGCATTTATCGGCCACGTTTATCCCGAGAGAAAAATCATTGAATCTTGTTGTGCACATGCGCAGTTGGAATACCAAACTGGCTTATTGCCAGAGCGCAAACTCACCATATGGAGTGAATCCTACTTGTTGCATCCACGTTCAGTTGTTTGTGCATAAACCTACGATAAGATCCAAACTCAGTACAGCTTTAACCCAACTGGCTGGCTGTTATTAATGGGGTGTTGGTATGCCAAGACGGGCTTGTGCAGCCAAGCGTAATGCAAATAATAGGCAAACAATGGATTGAGTACGTGCAGGAATGTGCATACAGATAAAAAACGGCCAGGTGGAGTTTTTCAAGACGTTTAAAGCTAGTTGCATATCTGAATTTTTAAAAACCGATTTTCATGCATTAAAGAAACACAGCATTCTTGATTTCAACACTGGCCAAGGCTTGGAAAGATAAATTATGCACTAACTTAGATTCGTGTGCAAACTACAGTCTTTCAATTGACAGTTCTGGATGTTTTTGCCTGTTGTGTCTGGTTGTTATTGATGGGGGGGCTGGTATGCCAAGAACGGACTGTGCAGCCAAGCGTAAATGCAAACAATAGGCACCACACTGAATAGGGTGGTATTCATCGCACTTGGAGCCCCCTTTCGTGTGAATGAAAGTTTTGTTTGAAAAAGCTCCATCTATTCCTTACACTCCCATTCAAGAGCAATATAGTTGAAACATGAATGGATTGAGTACGCACAGGAATGCGCATATAGACAAAAACCGGCCAGGTGGTCTTTTTCAAACCGCAGCTATGGGCGTCATCCATATTCAAGAGGTTAAACTGCTTTTTCACAAACTATTGAAAGGGCTAAAATTAGTGAAATAACCCGGACTGATTAGGCTGTGTGTATTAAAAGATATGTGCTCTTTCATTTGTAGGCGCGAGAGACAAAAGCCTATAGTATTCGTCTGTCGTCGGTTCTGTTCGGCAAGGACCTGGAGCTGCAATTTATCATACCTCCTCAGCAAGAGAAGCACTTTGTATTCAACCAGCGGACGGGTCAAATGATGAGCATGGTGCTACCGGTCATGGGTGAGCAGGTCAGTGTGGTCAGCAGACATTAGTCGGGTCCAAGTCTAGTCATGAGTCTGTGACCGTCGGTGGCGTTGTTGCGTAAATATCAGACTCCCAGGTTTTCAAGTATTCCTGCTTTTCCTACTTTTTCCTAATTTTTTTTTACCTTGCTCCTACTTTTTCTAGTTTTTCCTACTTTTTTTCTCTAACAACTGTGAAAAATGAAATCCCATTGATTATTTTACGTATATTTTGTCGTATAAAAATCATGCAATGAAGGGCTTGGGTGCAGGAGTACTGCAACTTTATTTCCAAGAGCTTAGTTGAGGATAGAGCACAAGTGTTGTGAGTGCAGAACATGCCAAATGAGGCTTGTGGTGCTGTGGACATGGGTTGAGTATCAACGAAAACTACTCCTGAAAGCCTGCAAAGCCCTACTTACAGACGTTGTTCGTTTTGTTTTTTTCTCCGCAGGGTCCTAATGCCGTCAAAACGCCCATCTTCATGTGGACGTTTGGACGGCACGAGCATGGTCTGATCAACCTGCATCACGCTATGGAGGGCCGCAAGCACGTACACGTCCTGGTCTGTAAACAGAAGGACGCCCTAGCCTATGAGAAACAGTGGCCCAACCATATCATACTGGTTCTGCCGGCTGTGGTTAACGATGCCGGGCCAGGTGAGTTTTTTTGTGGATTTCGTGGAAATTTCATTTTTGGCCAATCTCACCCCTGACATTGGTAATCTCTTGTTTCTAAGAGCCCCACACCCTAATCCCTCACCCACCCAAAGGCTGTGGGTGTTTCTGGGTAAGCCGCGGACACTGTCAATACTGGCCCTAGAGCAGGCCAAGGGAATGGATGATTTATAAAGGATGACAGCCGCTTCGGACGTCGGTGTCGAGCAAACATGTGGTCATCGCCCTTGTGTCGGTTGTTATTGATAGGGGAGGGGGGGGGGGCGGTATGCCAAGAACGGGCTGTGCGGCCAAGCATAAATGAAACGTAAATGCAAACAACAGGCACCACACTGAATAGAGTGGTTGCAGAATTAGATTGATCGCTTGTATTCTTTTAGAATTATAATACCTTTGATGATTATCGCATCGTAGGTGCTGCCAAGTATTTCATCAAGGAGCTGGCCTACAACAACCTCCAACTAGAGCGTAGTAGGCAGGAGGAGTTGGGAGTCAACCGGCAAGAAGTCTGGCCGTTCATCATCATCACGGACGACGCCTGTTTCTCGTGGCATGAATGCATGCCGGGCAAGAACGAATCAAGGTCAGAGGGTCATTCTGGGTCATTGGTTTTGCCATATCCACCATTAAGTAATGGTGACTTTCTTCACCCCTTGCCCCCCGGCTGTTATTGATGGGGGGCTGGTATGCCAAGAACAGGCTGTGCAGCCAAGCGTAAACGCAAACAATAGGCACCACACTGAATAGAGTGGTCCGATTCATCGCACTTGGAGCCCCCTCTTTCGTGTGAATGAAAGCTTTGTTTGAAAAAGCTCCATCTATTCATTACACCCCCATTGAAGAACAATATAGTTGAAACATGAATGGATTGAGTACGTGCAGGAATGTGCATATAAACATCAACTGGTGGCTTTTCCAAACCGCGGCTATGGCCATCATCCATAATCAAGAGGTTAACCACTTGCTGAATGGTTGTATTGTCAACCAAACACCAGTGTTCTTTTTTGGTTTTTTTTCAAGCCAATTCAAACTTCTGTCCTTTATAGCCCGAGCAGAATCGACTCCTTGATCTCCTTGAAGACCTTGATCGAGGAGGTGGAAGCCATCCCCAAGCTGACCAGCTTCGCTCTGATTGGCCTCCAGCAGTGGTCCGGCAGGTCAAAGAGCACGGTCCGGGGTCAGCCGTTCTCCCCCTGCCATCTTTACAACATGGTCTTGTTGAATCTGGAGGAGACGCAGAACGTGCAGTACGATCATCATAGGTAGGTGGGGGGCCGACGTACTCCGACAAGCAACGGCAATTGCAAAGATGTGACGTGGTATTCTGACTTACAAAGAATCAGTTTTCCACTGGGAGGTATTAAGCGTTACGATTTGGCATTCTACATTCGAAGACCTTTTTCTATCATGTGCCAAAGTTTTATAACCAAAATAGGAACGCAGTTATAGCTAGAGTGATATGTTAGGTCACACAGTTCACTGACTAAGCGTAATTATCTTAAAATAAGGGGTCATGGGGTCAGGCCGGGCACTTGTTTTTATCTTTAAACCAAAACATACCCAAAGAAATTTAGGATGTCGACTCAGTTTGTGGAAAAACAAGCAAATACAAACCCAAACTAGGACTCTATGTCTCTTCGCTGAACAGAACATAGGGCTTTTCCGCATTATTTTTGTATGATGTCACTGCGATTTTTGCTTGTTTGTGACAAGTCTGCCTACCCTCCAGGCTTCATGACAATTGGACCTACCAATTTACATGTCTTACGAGAAATTATGCCTTTGATGACGTCATTATGATGGTTCACATATTTTGCATTTTTTGTTACATATGTAGGACCTAACAAACCTATTACAAAAAGAATTTCGATATTAGCATGTTCTGTTGATGAATTATGGCTAAATTAGCTGATGACGTCATCATGACGTCACTTCGGATTTTACATGCTAGTGGCACTATCTACCTACCTACCAATTTTTATGATGATCGGACGTACCCTTATATGTGTTTCCAAAAAGCACATTTTTGATGACGTCATAATGACGTCACACATTTTTTACATTAATGTGAAAGAATATAGAAGCTAACAAAGCTATTACAAAAAGAATTTTGAATTTAGCATGTTCTGTTGATGAGATATGGCTTTAGGAAACTTTAAAGTTCAAAAACTTTAATATTACTGTAAAATCGTATGATGACGTCATCATGACGTCACCTCAATTTTCATCTATAACACGAGTTACACTACCAACATACCTGGTTTGAAGGCAATCGGACATACCGTTCTCTAGATATGGGCCCTTGAAAAATGCACCTTTAAGATGACGTCACATGACACGTGATGATGTCATCATGACGTCACGTTTTGGCATACATTTTCAGCTTAGGGTCTCTGTTTGTTTTAAGCCTGATTAAGATCTGATGTTGTTTAGTGACCAAAGTGGCTCTTACAAAATTCGTGTACAAAGTCTAGGGGATTTGGGATAGAACAAAAAAAATCATAGAAAATCAGCCGATGACGTCATCATGACGTCACCTCGGATTTAACATGCTACTAGCACTATCTACCTGCCCACTAATTTTTATGACGATCGGACCTACCCTTATGTGTTTCAAAAAAGTACATTTTTGATGACGTCATGATGACGTCACACATTTTTCACATTTATGTGAAAGAATATAGGAGCTAACAAAGCTATTACAAAAAGAATTTTGAATTTAGCATGTTCTGTTGATGAGATATGGCTTTAAGAAACTTTTAAGTTCAAAAACTTAAAAATTACTATAAAATCGTATGATGACGTCATCTTGACGTCACCTCAATTTTGATCTATAACACGAGCTAGCCTACCAACATACCAGGTTTGAAAGAAATCGGACCTACCGTTCTCCAGATATGGGCCCTTGAAAAACGCACATTTAAGATGACGTCACGTGACACGTGATGACGTCATCATGACGTCACTCTTCGACATAATATGTCAGCTTAGGGTCTATGTTTGAGGTAAGTTTGGTTAAGATCTGAGGTTTTTTAAGACCTAAAGTGCCACGGACTAAATTCGTGTACAAAGTCTATGGGGTTTTGGTCAGAACTAAAAGAAGCAGAAAAAAAAAAAAAATCAGAACAAAAACAAGGCCTTTTCCGACTGGCAGTGTTGGAAAAGCCAAATATAGATGAAAAAAGGGAAAACGAATTAAAATCCCCCCCCCCTTTTATCTGCCATGGCCCTCCCCTTCTGTGGTCCACTACATGAATTAACCATCCGCAACAAGCCAAGTACAGGTGCAAATCTAGGTTGTGTTTTTTAGTGCAACTCATCCCCTCATCAAGGGATGAAAGGTGCTGTTGGGTTTTGAGTAAATAAAGACTGATTCAATACAGTATATTTGTATCTCATTACTGCGTGAAGTATTCTCTTTTATTGCAGGGGGTTGCGGCCGGTTACCGCAACCCCCTCAATCTTTTCGTAAAAAAATTGCCGCCACGGTAGTACCAACTGAAGTACCAACTGCAAGTCCTTTTCATGCAACGTTACAGTGTACATTGTGTCCATCCATCAGGTTCTTTGACGAAGACGTGGATTTCAACCTGCGAGCTCACAGCAGTTCACTCTTACTGTGTCAGCTGAATCGATTCACGGTCATGAAGAAACTCATACCCGTTGGTGATAGCGTCAATGTTCTCCCATGCAGTAAGGTATGTTACACTGAATAGCCAGCTGTGTCCTAGAAACATAGCAAAGGGGTGCCAAGGGTGGGCCCAAGCCCCTCCCCCCCAAAAAAAAAATAAATAAATAAATAAAATGGCCAGCTCACCAGTTCTTGAAACGGCAAACATCCCAGTTTAATACTCAACACAAAAATAATGACCGTATAAAAGTCACCCACTGGCCCTCCTCTTAACGGTGTCATATGAATTTCGGACTTGGGTGAAATACCAACTCTTCACTCATGATGCATTGCAAAAAACTGATTTTTATGATAGATGCGAGGAATTTATGCAAAGGCATAACCCTCACCCTCGCTCCCATCCTTAATTACTCTATCCCTAACCCTATTTCCCATCGTAATCCTCACTCGCCCTACTGATTCTCGTACCAATCCTCCTGGGAAATATTTCCGTCTGAAATGCTGTCGTCTTCGAGAAAATTGTACCTGAAGACCTCTAAAAAGGCTGTGCTGTTAAAGCAGAACGGAAACTGTTTGAGAAAACTTTAAAGAAAGCTTTGAGAAATGTTTTTTAATTTTGTATTAACATGTTTACTTGACAGTCATCCTGTTCCTCAAGCGGCCATCCCAAGGATAAGATCCTGTTCCGTAATTACGTCTCGACCCCCGACAGCGAAGAGCTCGTGCCCCTCCTCGCCCAGCCCCAGTACCTCCTAGAACGATTCCTGGAGAACATGAGCGGTGAACGTCTCTTCCCGTTGGCCGTGGATAACCCAAAGAATCCTGTGTTGCTCGTGGATTGTTACTTGAATCTGGGTCCCCAGATCGCAGGTAAACAAAAATGTTATCTTGTGTATATGTTCACGGTTCACAATTTATTCAAGCCCTAACTTAACTCCTAGTCTTTATACTCAAACGATCTGGTGAAGTTAACTCAGTTTTTCGCAGTCATGTTGCACCGCTCGATCCAGCCCATTCACGATTCAATTTTAAGTAACAATTTGAACAGTCACAGTTTCGTGCCAGATTTTATGAGAACGATTGCAGCTTCATTGAATAACTGGTATTTCAGCTCTTCAACTGTGGGAAAATCTTAGTCTTTGGATCGTTAGGGTATAAGACGGTTTCAGACATGTACACCACATGTAAAACGCTCGGGCATTTTTCTTCCACGTGAGTAAAATCCGCCCCATAATCCTTTGCACTTGCACGCTTCATATGCAAATTACTACTTCAGTTCCAAGGTACAGAGTATCTACGTTCTCATGCAAATAAGCGGATATTATGCAAACTACATAAGATAAGGAAATCAAGGGTGAGATTGGCCAAAAATGAAATATCCCCGAAATCCACGACAAATCCACGGAGACCCCAGATCAACATATAGTTTGTATTTGCCTAAAGACACCCCCTTAAAATTGGTCTACATCCACTTTTACAGGTAAAAACACCTTTAGGACAACACCTCAGGAATTCCAGATTGCAAAAGAGATTCTTTAGAGTGGTCCTATTCATCGCACTTGGGGCCCCAATTTTGTGTGAATGAAAGCTTTCTTTATTAAAAAAAAGCTCCATCTATTCATAACGCCCATTCAAGAACATTATAGTTGAAACTGAATGGATTGAGTATGTGCAGGAATGCGCCTGCAGACGTGGCTATGGCCCGTCGTCCGTATTGAAAGTTTTGCTGAAATGAGTCCGAAAAGAAACCGTGTTATAGCTCTTTTGTAAAATGATTTATGAGAACCTCTCCCTAATTTTCCTATTTGTCCGTTAATCCTTAGTTCATTTTGTGAGTTCGCGGCCCCACTCTGTCAACATGCTGTCGGACGGCCTGATGTTCAGCGGTCTTCTCTTGTACATGTGCGATGCTTTTGTGGAAAGCAATTTCTTGAAACGGTTTAAATTTGTGTCAGGTATGGTGCTCATTCTGTCATTCATATTAATATTAATATTTTTTTAAATGTCAATTTTTTGAAGAGCCCGATGTATTTATCATTTTCATCAGGGTGTTGAATCGGCTGGACTGGAATAGTGCTGGCAGTCATACAGCACTTTCGTTTAACGCATTGATATTTTGTTACCCCTGACCGGCAGGATTATAGTCACTTTGGGATTTATATCATCAAAACTCGGCAGTGAGTTCCATAGATGCGCAACTCTGGCTTGAAAGAGCGGGAACTATAAGATTTCATAGTTATCACCGTGGATTCAATAAACTCGTCTCTGTTATAAAAAGAAACTGGTGCCTGATAATAACTGAATTTGTTTTGCATTTGGATGCCTACAGGTGCCAGACTCTGCCTCATCAGCCCCGACAGGAGCACCCTACGTCGGCAAGTGGTGCGCTTGGATCTGGAGGATCGATGGCGATTCCGCTTGCGCGACGAGTTCCAGACGGCCAATAGGACGGAAGACAGACCCCTCTTCCTGCTCACGGGGTCGTACGGAGACTGACGTTTTGTTGTCGCACATAAATCACTCGCGCAGAAAAACAGTTGACTGCTTGTTGAATGGGAATATTTCCAACCCCGACATTCTGCTATCAAGAGTTGATTCAAAAGGAAGACTTTGTTCATACAAACTGCGGTATCAAAGTGGAACTCATACCTGCTGAAATATATCAGGTCCACTTTATCCAACACAAAATCTGCACGTCATGATTCTGTGCTTAGACAGCAGGCAAGGGTTTTCTACACTCACCATTCAAGCACTCAACATTCCGTGCTAAAATGCACTAGTTAGTACAGATTTGTTCTGCTGTAGTTGGGGAGGATTTTCGTTTATTTAAGCAAAGCCATAAAATAGGACCAAGGCCAGCAAAGGTTATGTGCCGTTTGTTTTTTTCTACATTCGTGTGTCTGGTAAGCATTGGGGTGAATCCAGACTTGATTTTTCCGAGGGGGGAGGGTGGTCAGGTCCCAAAGATGTTTTTTAATCTGTACAAGGAAAAAAAGGTTGGCAAAAGACTAAGACTGGGTGTAAATGCAAAACGAAACAAAAAGAAATCTCACAACCGAAGAAAGATCACCCGGGTGAGACAGTTATGCGTAACTAAAAGCCAACAGATAAAAACCCAAAAATTGGCACAGAGAGGGAGGGTGTTTTTCAACAACCCCCCCCCCCCCCCTTTCCCCTGGACCCACCCCTGAAGTAGGTGGGATAGAAGAGTTAATGGTGTGGTCTGAGTTTAGCCATTTATTTATCAATGTGCTGTGTCCGTCGCTTTTGTGTACAGTTTCTCAAAGAGGGTATGGGGCCTAAACAATGTAAAAATTACATTTAGAAGAAAAAAATGTAAAATTTGTGTTATGTGTGTGCATTCATTCCCGTAATGAATTTAAATGTGTGGTTATTAAGAAAGTTCTTCAAAGTATTATTAAAGAATCAGGCTTTATCTTGCTGACAGTTTTTATGCCTTGATTTTGATGGCCTTCTTGGGCCAATTTTATAGAGCTGCAAACAATTTGCTTAAGCACAAAGAACCTTGCTTAGTGAAATCAGGTTACTATCCAAAACTCCATGTGACTGGTATTTAGCATGACAATCACATGGAAATATGGCTGGTATTACCTGGTTTAACTAAGCAAGTTTTTTGTGTGCGTAAGCAAATTTTTGTGCTTAAGCAGCTCTATGAAATAGGCCTTTGGTCTCGAATGAATATTCATTTGTATTTTCACATTAATTGGATTTAAGGAAATTAAAAACAAAACGCAGCTCGGACAGCCCCAACTGGATAGCGCATCGGCTAGTCACGTTGAGGCCACCGTCCGCCATGTTATCACTCCCAATACAATAGGTTTTCAAACCTTGTCCCCAGGGTCTCCTTTCATCCTCGTTCTCCTTACGTACCTATCAGTGGTAAATTGGGAGTGGTAATATGGCGGGTGCTGGCTTCAGTTGCTTGTACAGCGCGCAATGGCCAATGAGCTATCCAGTTTATATAGAGATCAGTGGGTAGCCCCAATGTCAAATCATTAAAGGGGCGCACTGCCTTGGAGGCTGGTCAGGCCGCCCAATTGGGCTATAAAAAGCATTCGTCCTAACATTGCTGTGGTTGGAAAGATCATTCAAAAGTTGAATATAATCATGTACACGGCCATCCCTTGAAAACGTCTCGTTTGTCTGAAAATTGTTGGCGAAAACAATTTCAGGGTGGCCAGTTTGGTTCGGGAAAACTTGCACCTTTGGTATTCAGAGTGGTGCCCTTGGCGCTTTGGTAGCGTACAGGCTGCGCTATGTGCGGCGCCAGTCAGATGATTGGTGCTTCGGTTTTTTTCCTTATCTCTCCGTAAATTGTATACACTCAGACCATTTGAAATAATTTAGGTAAAGAGATTAAATTTTGAGAGGATTCCCAGGGCAGTGCCTGCCTTTAAAGTGGAAGAATACTTTGAATGATATCTTATAATCATGGTAAGCAGCTGGTAGTTACAATGTATTTTTCAAGATTTATGTGTCGGGTTTTTATCACAAGTGTTCTTTTCATGTGTTTGTATTTCGTATGTCACAAATGAATAAGTCATTCTTTTAGAGCCATTTTTTTGCCGGAGATACGTGTTATATACAGCATTTTCGTCCCGTTTTTCACCATCCTGCTTTCACATTTAATACCTATTTTCACTGTCCTGAGCCTTGCTGATTTTTCGGCCGTCGTCTTCGGCACAGTTTGACGCCAAATTTATGAAAGTGCGGGAACCGTTCCAGTGCAATGTAACTGTTTCCCAACAACGGGAAAGTGTTTTGATCACTTCGATGACCGAGTGTGCAGAAACCATGCCTCCAAAGAACATGGTGTGGCATGTTTAATACACACAACCTTTTGGTTAATTGGAATGAAATTTTGTACAGGTAATCATCGATGCATCCTGGGTATACATGTACTCGTTTGCATAGGTAATTCATTAACATCGTTATTTTTAAGATTTTTTTTTGGGGGGGGGGGGGGGGGGGGAGATTCCGCCCGCAGCTGTCAGTGGCCCGAAAAAACGGCTCTTCGAAGGTTAATAGATAGATTCATCTGGGCTTAAAGATACTGTCATTACTCTTCAGCAAATTTTTTTTATTCGAAAAATTTTTATTTTAACGAAAAATGCAATATTGGACATCTTCAACCCTAACAAAAACAGGGTTTTTATTCTTAGTTCTTTCCCGGCCACATTTTTAACAGCAAAACTCTGTTTTTGCAGTGAAACTCGAAAAGAAGACTAAAAGTATACATCTATTTTTCATTCGGGGACATTAATGTACAAAGCAGACGAATGAGTTATTCCCCCCCCCCCCCCCCCAAAAAAAAATGCTCGATTAAAATACCTTGTAAATTTGTGGTTTATTTGTGGATGACTTTTATTTTTTAACTAAAGCTCAATGTACATATAATAACTGCCATAAAATACTTGTTTACCTCGATGTAAAAGACTAATAAACATATCCGATGTCTTTGCTCCGTTTGTGTTGTCTAAGTGAAGTGTGGTCTCACGTTTTTCCTTCCGC
This sequence comes from Hippasteria phrygiana, assembly GCA_037893225.1. Lineage (NCBI taxonomy): Eukaryota > Metazoa > Echinodermata > Asteroidea > Valvatida > Goniasteridae > Hippasteria > Hippasteria phrygiana. Next base: position 1,218,849 of record JAZGUH010000046.1, on the reverse strand, counting down.
CGTGGTAGTCCTTATAGTGGGTGTGGTTTAGACTGAAAATGGGGTGGGGTTACAAATCTTGACAGCCCTACTCAAGGCAAGTTTTGAAAAAAAAATTATCCGGGGTATCGCCATTTGCAGGAATGTTGTAGCATATCAACAAACTTATATTCACCCTGCCCCCCCCCCCCCCCCCAAATAAAAACCTAAAACTGCAAAATTGTCGGGTAGGCCTAGATTATGCTATAGCTCCTTTCAGGACTACAGGAGAGAATGGTGTCTGTTGCGAGTACCTGGAACATCTACTTTTGATCAAATAGAAGTTTATGAATGAAATGCAACCCCCCCCCCCCCCCTCCCCCCCCCCCCCCTCTCCTATAAACCATATCGCAAATACCGCCTGGTTGAGACGTCACAATGGTCACAAGGGATTGTGGGAAGGAAATTGGAGCAATTTTCGTGCGCGTTTTCCTCCCACAATCCCTTGTAACCATTGTGACGTCTCAACCAGGCGGTATTTGCGATGCTCAAACCGACCCACAAAATTAAATAAAATATAACAGGTGCTGACATTTGGCTTTCAAAATCAAAGAAATCCCCCATATTTTGGGTGCTTTGTCTCCAAACAAAACGGAAATTCTTTAGTGAATTGTTTAGGATCAAAGACTTGTTTTATGCGAAAACGCTCTCCCCCCCCCCCCCCCCCCCCCCCCCTCCGTTCGCGATTTCCAGGCCCGCCCCTTAAAAGGTAATAGTCAATTAGACTGGTTCCCGGTATTCTCCATTGTCCTTCGGACTTCAAATCCATATTAAAAATGGGGGGCGGAGACCAGTCTATTAGTCAGTCTCAATCTCTTCACATGGTGATAGCGTGCTAAAGTAATGGGCCAGCCCTGAGTAAAAGGTTAACAAAAATTGGCAGCCATCTTGGACTCTATAGAAAAGTAGCGACGAACACTTTAACGTAAGGTAAAGTTGTTATCGTATTTTGTCTTTTGATTCAAATTAAAAGGTTGAAAGGTAGCTCATCATAGTTTTCATGAGAAGAATTATCAACCACTGCATATATATTGAAAATAAAACTTGGATTTGGGATTGGGAATGTTAGAAACATTGTTTGAAAATAAACCATTTCGTTCAAGGTTTTATCATGTTAATCGGCAGTCCTCTCTGCTATTATTATTATTAGTGCTAAGTTATTTATCCATGTCATGGTCCCGGACTAAAAAAGAGAACGCAGTGGCTATTTTTATGGCAGCCGTAACGCGACTTATTCAGTTATTGTAAAAACACAATGCAAATGTAACTGTTTATAAAATATAGGGGAAAGAGTTCCATATCCGGCCATCACACTTACGGTGCACAAAGTCTATGGGCCATGACAGAAAAAGTCAAAAGTATTTTCAAAGAAAAAGTTGAAAGGGTTAATTATCCCTTTCACTACCATGGGCTCCGTTTGGCACCAAAGTTCCACGTCGCTTCCTTACCGTGGCTCCTTTTGGCACCAAGCTCATATTGTATTTTGCGAAAATGTGAATAGTGCCCCCCTATTGACAAAAAGTCTATCTCGCATATACTGCGTGCACCGTAGTTTTCAAACATTTCAGATCACAGAATTATGTGAATATAAATAATTGTTTCTCCACCTCCACTCCTCCCCCCTCCCTCCCCTTCTCCCACCCCCTCCCCTCCTCCCACTCCCTTCCCTCCCCCTCCCCCCCAATGCAATGTTGATGGGGTGGGAGAATTAGCCGGTTTGCCTGCACACCCAATTTCACACAACCTTGAGTGGGGGGGGGGGGGGGGGGGAGATTGGCGGGTCCATCCTGTTCACATAATGTGTTGGATCTTTTCGGCCTTTCTCCTCGCTGAATTACGAGGGTGCTATACAATGACATTTTTACAAAGGGGACTGGTATTGAGGTAATGAGTGCATTATTTCTCCTGGTAGCGAAAGGGTTATGGGAAAATAAGTGATGGCCAGATATGGAACTCTTTCCGCCATGCCGATGTTAGCCGGTATTAAACAGTTTCTGTGATGTCTGATGATTTTCTAATGGGTATAGAGGTGGCTGAAAGTCAAATCTGCCAGATCTAGTTGGACCTAAGCTAGCTGGATCTTCCATTCAAAATGTTTAAAGGAATGAGTTTACTTTTACTTAGGGCCTACCCCTCCCCCTACCAAAATCATTCTAGAACAGCAACATTTTTGAAAATAACTGTCTAAACATCTAGCCATGATGGCACAACGTACTATTTCAAGATTTGTGTCGGCAAAAGCCATACAAAAAACGAGTAGGCCCTACAGACGAAACGTATTTCAATTTCCACCATCTGTTTGAAAATCAAATCACGAAATGAGCAAAACTCCAAGTGTGGTCATGGTGGTACTGAGTTTCCCACAAGTGACAAAAAGTTTTTATCCTTTCTTCAGGTTAATGAGAGAAAAAAGACTTTTCTTAATTTGGGCTGAATTAAAAAAAAAAAAAAAGAAGAGGAATATCTCCAGAGACGATCATTTGCAGCAACATCGGCCAAGTTAGGGTTTATGAAGTATTTTTTAGCCACAGAGTACTAAAAGTGATTTTTACTTAAACCTTAAAGAAAACATCTTTGGGTTGATGTTGCAGAGTCATCATGTCGGCACTACCTAGGCCACAGATGAGAGGCTTACTGAGCAGCCATCTCAAGAAACACTTTGCCATCGGAATCCTTCTAGCAGTAGCTGGTGCAGCATGTGTCAAATTCTTCTGTGAGTACAATGTAGGCATTTGAGGATGGGCTGGGGGCTTACCAAACATTTTGTTGTGGCAATTGTTAACCCTTTCCTTGCCATTCGTCAAACAATCCACTAGGGACACTGACTAGGTAAATTTTAATACATTTTCAAAGTGAACAAAGAAACTGGCAGGAGCGGGATTCGAACCGTAACGGCGCTCTACCAACTGAGCTATCTTGCCCTATGTTGGCGGTCTCCCAAATTGTCAGTGTTCACTTTGAAAATGTATTCAAATTTACCCAGTCAGTTTCCCTTGTGGATTGTTTGACGAATTATAAGTTAAAAAGTCGTATCCTCATTGAGTGATCCCCACAATGTCGCTTCCCAGGTTGTATCGTAAGATTGGGTGTGATCCCTGGCTATACGGCATTCTGCGTTTATGACTTCTGACTAGCGCCCACCCGAACAAAGATACTGACAATTTGGGAGACCGCCAACATAGGGCAAGATAGCTCAGTTGGTAGAGCGCCGGTACGGTATCCCGCTCCTGGCAGACTGCCAGTTTCTTCGTTCACTTTGAAAATCCTTTCCTTACCACATTGTTTATTGGCTTTTTCTTTACCCCAGTACCACATTCTTTGTTCAGTCAAGCATGAAACCACAGCTTACTTGCTTGTTGAATGGTTGTATTTTCAACCAAAGATTTCACCCTCAAGAATTGATTGAAACGGAAAATGTGCGTAAAGCTCTTCAGTGTCCAGTTCTTGGGTGTATGGTTTGACCAAGGTGGTGACAAACTGCTCATGAAACACACCCTGCCCTGCTCACTCTGTTATTTTACTAACTACAGCTTGCATAGTGAAGAAGTAACACTTGCATTATGTACTGCATTTACAACCGGGTAAATCTTCGACATGTTCTAATCTGGGGGAATCCACTGATCTCCATGTATAAAAATCGGGATAGCTCATTGGCCGTTGCGCACTGTACGAACAACCCCATGTACAAGACATACCTGAAGAAGGTGTGGTGTTCCATGCAGACTTTCCAAAGGCGCTTGGGCATGTAATTAATGTTCTTGCTACATACATCAGTAACACTGTATCTACGCTCTTATTGATGGGGGGGGGGGGGGGGGGGGCTGGTATGCAAACAATAGGCATCACACTGAATAGAGTGGTCCTATTCATCACACTTGGAGGAGGCCTCCCTGGAGAATGAAAGCTTTGTTTGAAAAAGCTCCATCTATTCATTACACTCCCATTCAAGAACAATATAGTTGAAACATGAATGGATTGAATACACACAGGAATGCGCGTATAGAAGATAACTGGTGAGGTGTTTTTTTTTCAGACTGAGGGTATGGCCGTCGTCCGTTTCGAGCCCTGAGAAATGAGTTCTCACGGCACTCAAACAACTTATACAGGAACATAACAAATGTGACCCGCTCTGCAAAAAGGGCACATAAGTCGCTGTATGCTTTTACGAGTTATGGGCCATTCAATGTGAAAAGGGTGAAAAATTCTTCAAACAAGTGATTTTGAAAGGAGGGAATTTTTTGCATCTTTGATACCTATATTATTCTATTTCATAACCAAAATCTTTGATTTCAGTGAATAAAGTTTGAAAAAGAATGTGTTTTTGTCGAGTGCTTAAATCTATTGCTTTGCTTTTTGTTTTTTTAAATGGTTTGTTTCTCCTTAAGTCATTTCAAGAAATTCCTGAAAATAAACATGCAAATTTCCAAATATCTCGTGATTGCAAAATGCTAGAGACCTCAGACATATACCATATGAAAGCTTATAAAATGGCCTTTCCAGCTGTATATATAAAACATTATTTTCAAATTTTGCAACATAAGTGCCCTTTTTGCAGAGCGGGTCACAAATATGATTGCATTGATGAATACATGTATCTCGGTTGTTTCCACAGTGTACGACGCGAGGAAGGCCAAGTATGTCGAGTTCTACAAGACGTTTGACGTCCAGAAGGATTTTGAGAGGATGAGGGAACTGGGGGTGTTTCAGTCCGTCCGGCCGCTCAGTGAATCAGCTGGAGATGAGTAACATGTAAGTTAGGATCCAAATCACTGTTCACACCCTTCTGCTCATTGACCCCAAATTGGATGATGTACATTTTCGAAAGACAGAATTTTGCGTCAGTGTGATTTGAATACATAGCTGTATTAAATTACTATTAAGGTTTTGCTAGCGCACGATTAAGAGACGACTACGTTTAGTTTCCGTGACCTCGTCGGTTTTTGCGCTTGCTGTACGTTTTCCCAACTCATCTTCAACGTAATCACCTTGTTTATGCAGAGTGCAGTCACACTACACGTAAGTAGGAATCGGATAAAACCAACAAACATTTTGTACAAATTTTTGTCGCGTACTGTTAAGAGCCAATCGTCAGCGTACGCACTAACCGTACCTCTATAGTGTCGAGTCGCTAAACCACTGTACGCCGTGAAGCACACTGGGGTATACCAGTTTGTCCACAAATTTACAGAAAACTCAAAAAATGATACATGTATCAATTTGTAACTCGCACAGGAAGTGTTACGCTCTTGTGTAAAAAGTTTGTATTTAAAAAAAATATTGTTTTAAAATAATTTTGTTGCGTTGGTGTAAATCTTTCTGCATAGCATATTACAAGGGTTGACATGCTTTAATTGGCTAATTAGACTAATTAGTAACATCAACACTCAAGTAATTTTCTCATAAAAAAAATTGCATACACATTTTGAAGCACAGAGCTCATATTAAGTAACACTCAGCTTTCCTCCTCGTTGCCGACCAATTTTTCTTTTTGCAACAACTGTGGCTTAAATACATGTATAACCCTAACCCTGCCAGACGCAGCACATCTGTGGTGACAGCTTGACCTTGCTGTACTCTGCACACAAGTCAATGTGACAAACTATGCAATCGGATGCGTCTGGCAGGGTTTCTAGCCAAAATACCCTGGAGGGTTAGGGATAATGAGTGATTTAAGTTTTACTTTTTTCAGAGCTCATACATTAACCCATCTACTATTATAACTATCACAACCTATCAAAAAACCAAATCCTCAACCTGTCACTCGATAAGTTTTGATAGAGAGGGAGGGAGGGTTAATGGTTGTTTTAGGATTTTGATCAAAGATGTTTATTTCTTTTCACTCGTCAGGTTTTTCTTCATTTAGTTGTGTTAACTTGAGCTTTAAGAGAAGAGGAATGTTGCCATCCAGCCATCTCCCGCAATGATGATTCTATCCCCAGTGGAGAGAGTCCCTCCTCATCACATTGAGAACAGGTCCGGGTTTTGAAGCAGCGATTCTGTGAACACTGGTCCAATTTATACACTACGGAAACCAGTTACATTTGCATAGAATTGTCACAGAATAATGCATAGTGTTGTGCCATTAAGAAATGATTCATTCTTTCCCCCGAGTGTAATGAGTCATTTTGTGATAAGTATGCAATGAAGACAAACGTCAGGAAACTACATGTATTTGGGTCATTCTATAAATTTGGGGTCCAAAAGTGTAACATTTTTTGGTGTCCCTGTTACACTAGACCTGTGTAATTTTCATCAAGTATCATTAACATTGACTTTACACTATCTCTAACCCTCCAGGGTATTTTGGCTAGAAACCCTGCCAGATGCATCAGATTGCATACTTTGTCACATTGACTTGTGTGCAGAGGTCAGCACAGATGCACTGCGCTGCGTCTGGCAGGGTTAAAGAAGGTGTCTGGAATCGCAAAGTCTTATACATGTCACTATGTAACAGGGACACCAAAAATGTCACACTTTTGGACCCCATTTGCAGATACAGGTTGCCAAAGTTTTAAGGCGAAGTGAAAAAGACAGCAGGAATTTTGACATTTTCAATTCAGCACGATAAATGCAGAGCCGAGTATCTTTCTACGTTTCGTTGGTTTAATCTTCACACAGTTACAAAATATGCTTGAATTTTTATCTTCATCCCAAAGTGGGGAGTGCATGATTAGTGTGTAAAACGAATTTGCGTCGGGGATGTTGCAAATAAGATTTTGGCCCTACCCCGACGTAGTGTATGAAGCACTGTATGCTTAGTGCTTTCTGAGAGCCTGTGGGAAAAAAATCACAGGCTTACTTGGGTGGAACTCGAACCCACGACCTCCTGCTTACTAGTGCAGACGTTGGAAAAGGGCCAAAATCTTTCTGATATATGTAGTGGCAACATTAATTTCCTCAATATGTACAATGAGATATGTCAAGTGGATTAATTAGGCAGTTTTAAGTACCTGAACATTTGGTTCCACACATTTGTTTAAGCTTGAAGTGAAATAATTTATGTTTGAATAAAATGAATCGGTAAAAAATGTTATTGTCCAGATGTGTTATTTCGTTTATTTCTGATTAGGAATAAAAATACAGTCGATGAAAGATAATTACAAAAGTATGTTAACAGTGCAGGTAAGAAAAATTTGAAATGCCCGATTTACACACTGAGTTTTAAACTTTCTTGGCAAAGAGTAATATTGTTAAAATATATCTGAAATGCATCTACAGACAGAACAGTTTGCATTTCTTAATTAGTAAAAATTAATTATTAATAAACGCATTAACGGCAAAATTCTTTAACTGCCCTCATCTTCACCACCTGTCAGCATTGCCTGCAGATCAACGCCAGTCAAATATTCATTAGTTTAAAAATATAGTTCTCGGCTACTTTGGCAATGCGAACAGAACAACCCAATGTCCAGAAAATGGCATAGCGGAGGTGGATGATGTTACGATAAAAGGATGAAGCACTTTATACTTGGTGCTTTCTGAGATGCCCATCAACTAGTTCCAATTGATTTGCTTGGGGCTATGAACACATCTACGCCATCCACTAGTTCTCCATAGTAAGCGGCCACCGTCTCATGAACCATCCACTAGTTCTCCATAGTAAGCAGTTACAGTCTTGATTTTCTTGTTGAGGAAATTCTGCTCAATCTCCATGCGCCCTCCTGGACCAGCCAAGGATGCCAACTTACGATAATAACAAGAAAATACCAAAAACGATTACTTTTGAGATCATAGAGATAATGGTCTCTTCAAGTTTCATAATGTCCATGGGAAAAAACTCAGTTGAACATGTATAACAAGAAATGCAATCCATGTAAAAAAAATTTGGAAATTTAGAGTTGGAGATTTGTGTGACATGGGTATGGCTGTCAACAGAACATTTCAGGTAGGCTAAAAAGTAGTTCCATATATTGATAACCAGATTTAATAAAAAAATTGGAAATAATGCAAGAGTTCTTGAAATTTTCAAAAATTTCATGCACTTGCTATCATTGAATTTACAACTAAAAATAGTCCCCTTTTTTCGGTGTGGGTGCCTGAAGTACGATATTTCTTACCTGCTCTGCGTCAGTATTCCTTGGAACAAAGAATGCAATGTTCTCTGTAACCTGCTTGGTCTTCTCAAAGAGCAGAAATGTGTGGTTCTGTTAAAGAAAACCTGTCATCCTGTTCACTGGAAATTCTGAAAACTTTTTGGGGGGAGGGAGGGCTCATAGCTCATAGCTCTTAATTTCTACGAAATCATGGCCGACAATTAAGCTCAAAATAGAACCAAAGAAGGTTAACTAAACGCCACAAGAACAGGTCTCCAAGAAATAAACCAAGTCTAGATTACTGTTTACTTTCCCGATTGCAGCTCATCAAAGTGACATGCAACTTGGACGGGTAAGGTCAGAGGGGTATCAAGGTCCATTAGGACTAACCATGCGGGCAGTTTTGTTGCACTCGGAGCCCTCCCCTTTGTGTGAAAGAAAGCTCCATCTATTCATTACACTCCCATTCAAGAACAAAATAGTTAAAGAACTGAATGAGCACAGGAATGCGCCTATAGATGTCAACCGGCCAGGTGGCTATTTTCAAACCACGGCTGTGGCCACCGTCCGTTTTCAGGTGGTTTTCAAAATGACTCCTTTGTACATGACAAATCTGTTCACACCACTTACAGTGATTCGTGAAACACGACAATCGACCCAAATGGCACTGAAAGTTTCTTTCGCCAAAAAGGAAATGCTACGCGACAAGTTTCGCTGTGAGTGGTGCCAGTATATGGAATAATCTGCCTGAACAAATGAGAACCATAAACTCCCTTAAGTACATTTAAATCGGAGCTACGTAAAGCCATCCATCAGTGATATTTCTGCCATTTACGCTGATCTGTGGAGTTATAAACTTGGTTGCCAAAATACTTTGGAGCCGGATGGGAATTTCCCCTTGTTTTTCACCCTAAAAGGTTTTTTTTTCGCGGGGTTTTCGCCCATCCCGTAAATCAGCAATAGGCTTCTACTGGAGAGTTGAAAAGTTAACCGAAAATAGATTTATTTGTGTAAATATTTTTGTATGAATGTGTAAATATTCAGTTTTAACTAATAATATGCAGGGCCCCAATGGAAACCAGTTTTAAACTGTTTGGGCACACCCTGGGTAAAGAAACGTAATAAATAAAATAAATAAAAAACTATGTGTGCCAAAATAAACTGCAGAAGTTTTTCAAAGGATATGCATCTACGGGCATCATGGCACGGATGTCGTAGACCTCGGCTTGCAAGTAGTCCGGCCCGCCCCATGGAGGGCTCAGGAATACTACATCAGCCTTGAGGTGATCCGCCAGCACAAAGTAGTCCCCCTGGATGAACTCGATGCGGTCTGCGACGCCGTAGACGCCGGCGTTGTGGCGTGCACACTCAATCTTTGCTGGGTCAATGTCTATGGCAATCACTGTTGGGAGTCCGGGAAACAAACAGTATACTTTATTTTAGACTGAACAGAATGCTGATTCAACAATTCTCAGCGCTAAAGTCAAGTTCGGAAGTCTGTTTCTCCAGTTTTAGATCCAACTGTACTTTTATCCTACTTTTTTGCTAATATTGCAGATAGTGTCATTGACGACAAACACTGTACAAAAGTGTTATAGGTGAACACCCGGACTTCCAATTGACAGCAACTCTGGATGCCTCATTTCATAATCCAGGCTAAATTCTTCCCAAGTTTACTACCAGTATTTCCCTTGCTATCCTTATAACTGCACGTTTTTTAACAGATTTTCAACATACCTCTCTCGCACGTCAATGCAAGTTGTATAGCATTTCCCCCGACCCCACAGAAGGCATCGATGACCAGATCGGAGCGGCATCGCTGGGCCTGATGTTTGGCGATCTTCTCAGGGGTGACCGAGTACCACCCCTCTGCCAGACAAACAAAAAGGAAGGAATGAAGATGACTGCATTTCAGATTGGTACTGGTATCATCTTTATAAACAGTAAACTTTCAGATTGAAACTAATCAAACTGACTAGGTAAATTTGAATACATTTTCAAAGTGAACAAAGAAACTGGCAGGGAGCGGGATTCGAACCCGTCACCGGATTACTGTACTGGCAATCTACCAAATTTTTTGGACTATTCCCATTTCCATTTCAAGCTTTATCATACCTTTAATTCAAATGTTCACCAAAATCAACATAGGGGAAATACTATAAATGGTTCTGAAACAATGATGAATACATGAGAAATAAAGAAGTTGATGTATTTGTGTGTAATTATCAAGACCTGGAACAGAAAAAGGAATACTTTTTTTTGCATTCAAGTACAATTCATACTACCCCATAAATGTGTATAATGCAACTGTGACAACCAATTACAGTACGTTCGTTACCTTCATCCATCTTGATTCCGTGGTCGAACCTCGAGAAGAGCCGATACCGTTGAGCCCAGTACTTCATCATGCCGGGATTTTTGGTTATCTCTGGGTAGTCCGACAATCTTGGATCTTGCGACAAAGCCGCTGCCTTCTCATTCTGCTGATCACCCTTTGTCTCAACGATACCCGCATCTTTTCTGAGCTCCTGACTTGAGCTTGCATCTTCGCCCGCCAGCATCTCCGATGCTTCAGAGTTTGATTTCTCAACTTTTGACTCCGTCTTGGTTTCCTCCTCATGGTCCAAGACTGCAGAATTCTTTGGCAACCCACAGCTGACACTTAAATTCTCCTTCTGACCGGAAGACTGGCATTGTTTCTCATCCACAAAAGTACTCGAGTCCATTTCACCTTCATGAATGGCAGAGCTTGACTCTGAGAGCTGCTCACAGCTGGAATTCGCCACTTTATTTAGAGTTTCCAGCGAGTTGATGACGTCTCTTTTTTGAGCATGAAAGAAGTCCTTCACTTGGCTTACAACTTTGCTTCCCGCTAATTTCCTTGTCTTCTTAGACTTCTTGGAGGTCTCCAATCGTTCTTGTGGAGCCTCTGCCCCATTGCTACTGCCCTCGCCCTCTTCGCCGTCAAACCAGATGTGCATCGGCTGTTTCCTCATGTTCAGAGATTTTGATTTTTTCTGTACATCTCGGCGAAGGTAACAAACTTTCACCGAGGAAAACTTCTCTAGCTCCTGGTACCTTTAAAAATAGTTCATTTAAAAAATATTATAAAAGCTATAGTAATGTGGCATTTGTTACATTTTGAAACAAAATGTTTTAACACAAAACGAAGATATAGAAAAACAACGATTTCTCCAGAAAAATATTTTACTTTTTAATGATCTACTTTAATGATCTACGAAATGCGATGCAAAGTTTTCTTAATTTTTCCTTTTAAGGAAATAACTCCTGACTTGGACGTAGAGTCAGCCTGAATATCTTGCGTCTTGGCTTCCGACCTAAATGACTTAAGACTTGGACCAGACACTAGGGGCCTAAGATTTGTTCTCAGACTCGAGGTTTAGGGACTCAAACGTGAGCATTATTTAGGGAAAGTCCGAATATTTGTTCCATTGGAACACTCCCTTTTCTAATCAGAATGACGGGTGATCCCGTACGGTCAACATTAGTCAATGCACTACGCACTTACTAGGGCACAGCCTGTTCCAGGTAGGTACATTTTAAGAACACGATAGTTTCTCAACGGAAACATACACTTCCTGAAAGGAGCATTCTAGCGGAAATAGGAATAGTCCGACTTCTGAGAAGCTCATGGACCATAAAGAAGAGGTATACAGAAAAACAAGGACAGTGAGTCTTACTTGCGTGAGTCTGGGTCTGAACTCAGTCCAAGCTGTCTCAGCATATCCCTGCCCAATTCACCATCAGCTTCCAGTTCATGACTGAAAGAAGAATACAGCGATATTCATCATCAGGAAGGAGGGAACCATGTTAGATTTAACCCATTCTGGCCGGCTGTTATTAATGGGGTGCTGGTATGCCAAGACGGGCTTGTGCAGCCAAGTGTAATGCAAACAAAAGGCAAACAATGGATTGAGTATGCACAGGTGGTCTTTTTCAAACTGCGGCCATGGCCATATCGTCCGTATTCAAGAAGTTGACTACTCGTAGGTTTTTAAACTTTGTTCAGTGCCATCATGGTTCGAAAGCACAATTGTGCAACTTTTGGGGGCTTGCAATACATGGACATCGTACCCTTTCTTCATTTTGGTTGGTCTCTCCTCAGGTGGTTCTTCGCCGTCCCCAGCACATCCGCTGCAATCACCCCCGCCATCTGAATGGAATCTTCTACTCGGACCTGCAGAATCAATTCAACATTGGAAGACAGTTGTAATTCATTAACTGATAATGTTCCAGATTTGTAATTGAGTTAATCACAAGTCAGATCACAAGCTACAGGTGATGAACAATGACAAAAGAATGCTTTTTGTCACAGTTCATTTGCATAGCTTGTGAGTTGTGACTTGGCTTCAAACCAGACTGGTGACCCGACTGGTGACCCGACTGGTGACCCGACTGGTGACCCGACTGGTGACCCGACTGGTGACCCGACTGGTGACCCGACTGGTGACCCGACTGGTGACCCGACTGGTGACCCGACTGGTTCGAATCCGAATCCGGTTACTTTTGACTCAAATTGTATCACTTTCATAATTTGTTAAATAATTGTTAATTGGTGCACATCTACCTGTTTGATGAGTACTTGCTCCATTGTCACTTCCCTCAGATTTCTGACTTGTCTTCTTCCGTTTTGACTTTCCATCAAACGGCTCACCGTCACTGTCATCATCGTCGTCATCAGCATGATCACTATCAAATTGTGTCAAAGTGTCCCCGTTATTTCCGGCAATGACATCACAAGAGTTCAAATTTTTTTCGACAGGTTGTCGGTCACTGTCTTCACAGCAGTTGCTTTCTTTCTGTAATTGGTTGCCTGCATCACCTGATATTTCCTCAGGTTCCAATTGGTTGAATGGGATTGGTGTGTGGTTCACAAGTGCAGGTTCACTTCTTTCCTGATGTGACTGGCTGTTAGTAGTATGTAGTGCTGGGTGTTCTGATTGGTCACTCACTTCACAAGTGCTTTCTTTCGATTGGCTGGCCACCTCGCATGGTTCTCCGTATCTGTCAGTCTCAGTACAGCTAGCATTTGCTATATTAGCATGGTAATAATGGTGGTAGTACCAATAAACGTCTCCGCAATGTTCCTCCCACAAACGACTCCAGTCTTCCGTCCATCCAGTTGCAGTACACGACACACTTGATCCTTCACATACGTTGTCTTCCTTTCCAACTTTTGTGGACAAACTCCCTGTACCACAGCCACTTATGTCGACACCTGAACAATTATCTTTTTTCCAAAGTTCATCAGTTAACTCTTCACAAGTTTCAGAATGTACATTTTCTGTTGCCGTCAGCACACCTGCTGCTGCTGCTGACTGGTCCGAATGCTGGCAGTCTTCAGCTGGGTTAATCAAATCTCCTCCTGACAACAGATTCGAACAACATGCAGCACTTGTTGATGTTTTCAGCTCAGGATCTACAACAGAATCTGTTGGTACATCTTGAGCTTGCGTTGTGACTTGATGCACATTTGATGGATCTTCAACCTTCGAGACCGATGCATGAACTTCTGCAACTAAGTCTACCACTGGGCACGTGTCTTGATCGTTACAAACTGACACTGATTCCATTCCCGGCACTTGACTTGCATCCAACGTTGGTGAGTCGACAGTCAGTGAGGGGCAATCTTTGATGTTATTATCTGCAGCCTTCTGAATTTCTACTTGTAGTTGATGCTCTCCAACTGCATGCGGTGATGCTGCTACACCGTGGCCATTGTCAACTACATGATCTGGATATTTCTGGACCCAGTTCTCCCAAATGAGGCTCTCTCCATATGACTTCCAGTATTGCTCCCAGCCACCGTCGGCACTAGATACATCACTTACACAGACACCATCTCCATGACAACACGGATCCTCTGCTGATGCTGGGATGGATGACCAGTTGCTAGGCAACGGCGCCTCATGGGAACACGCCGACATATCTTGTTCCTCTGGAGGGTCGCGTGAGCTGGAATCACTGCAGCAGTCTAACGCATCTGCAGGTACATGTGTCTGTGATGCATGATGGGAAACGTCAATGTCGTGGCTCCACACTCGTTGCTTCCTCTTTGTCTTCTTTTTCTTCTTTGCTGACTTGGTCCCATGCCTCACTTTGGGCATGATGTCATCATCCTGTCAGAATAAACGTAAAATAATTCAAGAATGGAAATTGTATCAATTATTTCATTGTTTCGTTGGCCACATGTCTGTGTTAGCTGGTTTTGTTTTTTTTAAGTGGGGGGCACAGCCAAAATGGGAGGTTGCGGGGGTGACGAAGTCAGCCAGTTACTGCTCGCCTTAGTCTTTGTCAAAATTTGATGGGGGAACGTGGCTCCGCATACCCCTCGCTGGATCTGCGCCTTGTTTACCAGGTGCAATTTTTTGTTTATTGATCGTCTTAAAAGTCGGAACATTCCTGTTTCCTTTCGAACTCTCCTTTCAGGAACACTGCATGGAATGCTTCCCATGCGAGATCGCTTCGTGTTCCCAGTGGGAACAGCGGATGTCCCTCTTGGAACGAGCAATGTTCTTGATGTAACGTTCCAAGTTTTCTGACCTTTGAGATGCTCTCTAATGTAGCAATTTCAAACTATCACCCCCCCCCCCCCCCCCCGTGATGCCCCTCCCCCTTACAGAGAGATGGGGAAGGAAGGCAAAACACATAAAGGTAAAGAAGCATGCAACTAGTAGTCCTCTTTTTACAAACCTCATCAACATCTCGAGGTGATCTTACGAAGCTCAGAGGCAGTCCCATACTTCTCATAACCTCCTCCTCTACAGCAAATTCCGCCTGGAACGGCAGACTGGGCTTGCCGTAGGGACTTGCATTCCTGCCGCCATCTCTCGTCACTGATTGGCTGCGATCCTCTCCATCCCGCGGCGCTTGCTGAACCGTCTCACCATCTGAGGTTGATTTGGTGCAACCTGATGAATATTCGTGTAGCTCATTTGAACTACCCTCCTCATTGGTCGGGTGTTGAATGACACCACCATCAGCAAATTCTGATTGGTCAATACCAGCACTTTGATCCTGAAGCAAGCCCGAGTGGTCGGCGATGACATCATCGGATTGCAATTGGTCGGTTGTCTTGTAAGATCTGTTCAAGTCGGTGTTTCCATCAGCATCCAACTCATCAATTTCTTTATCTGTTGACTGGCTAGACTTGCCATACAGTCCCAACTCGTAGAGTTTGGAATCACTGTGTAAAAACAAGGATTAATAGCTTGAAATATCAACTTGGGCTCATTTTTATGTACCCGCTTAGCACAAAAATTTGCTTTGCACCAGACAGTCTTGCTTAGTAAAAGTAGATTACCAGCCAAAACTCTGTGTTTTTCATGCAATGCTAAAAGCTGAATACAGTCATAAGCAAATACAAATCACATGGAAATGTGGTTGAGGTTCTTGACTGTGAAAACATTTGCATGGTAAGCGTTGAGAACATTGAAAGCGACAAAGATTTTGGCAAGCTTCCATAAAAACCTTGCCGTACATTGTTAATCAGAAGTCCTTTGTTTTACTTTCCGTTATAAATGTAAGTTTTAAGTCTCAAGGGCTGGGCCTCAGACCACCTTGTCTCGGATAATAAGGTCTCAAGATTTTCAGGTCTCGACTACAACACTGGTTGTCACTTCTTCTGACCTACGCAAATGGTACATGTGTGACTGCCAGCCCCATGAGTTCCCAGTACCCCTGTCGGACTTATGATCATTTTACCTGCAGAATGCTCTTGTACACCTCACTGATACATGAGGGCGCTCTAATTCTGGATCTGGTGGCATTATAAATTGAAGCTCAGCGACACACTGACTGTAGTAATGATCTGCCATCTGTGCAAGACGGGAAATAATTGAAATGTGATTAAAAGAGTAGTGGGGTCAGCTAATTCCATAGTCTTGGTGCAAGACATCCTTTGTACTAGGGAGTGTTGTGCAGTTACTCGAACTCTACAGCAATTCAACAATAAAAGGCGCTATATAATTTGTTCGTCGACAAGTCTGGAGCTAGTCCGATCAACAACTATGGTTAACTATAGTTGACAATTGTCGGTCTAACGTTGCCCGATTACTGGCCAGTCGACTGGATGGAACCAACATAAATGGCATGGTCACACTGGTTATCAACAGCAACATTGCTGGTACAAAACTGTGACAAGTGAAGCGGGGACCAGTGATACCATAGTTCACCGAGCTATCGTTCACACTTGGACAATACTGCGCAGGATTAAGGTACGTCACAAATCAACCAATGTTCCGACTGAGCTTGCTCTAAGACTAAGTTGGTTTGAGTATTCACTGTGAACAAGTAACAATGGATTCAGTGCCCAAGTAACAATGGATTTTCATTGTTGGTGCACCGTTTTTCTTTTGTTAGATGTTTGTAGTGATTGTATGGTACGTTGTGTGAAAACTGGGCCGAGATTAAGAACAAGTGGGCTGGCTGCGAAAACCATGTTAAGAATACTAATTCCAATAACTTGGATTAAAAAAATAGCCTTTTTATTTTTTAGCCTCTGATCATAGACTGGCTAGTCTAAACTGGCTAGTTGAAGACACTTGACATATGTTAAAAAAACACGGGTTTTTTTAGTCAAACAATCATGATCCAAGTTACTCAGTCAGACTTGTAAACACCTTCAACTGGGGGAACTCCTATTGTCCTAGGCTATTGTTCACAGTTTAACTTTTTGGCAAGGACCATGTACACGATTTTCAAACGGGGACCTTTCTCAACCGAGGAGGCTATTGTCCTCCCCATTGCTCTAGTCTTAGTCTTAGTCTTAGTCTTAGTCTTAGTCTTAGTCTTAGTCTTAGTCTTAGTCTTAGTCTTAGTCTTAGTCTTAGTCTTAGTCTTAGTCTTAGTCTTAGTCTTAGTCTTAGTCTTAGTCTTAGTCTTAGTCTTAGTCTTAGTATGACTATGCCCATACAATGAGCCTTGTCAAGCTGGAATTTTTAAGCTAACTTTATAGTTATACTTATCTTAGATATACTAAAAATAAAATGCCTGTACTGTAGGGGGCCTATATTACTAGTATTTTGTCAATTTTGAGTTCGAGGCTCGAGCTACCTACCTGAAAACAAAAAGGTTTACATTTCGAGTAGCCTACTTCACCCCTACATGCTTCACCTGTGTTAATATGCACGCCGTAATATTGACAAGTCAACAAACGATCATCATGCGTTTCCTCTGTATATTGAGAATGTTGCGACAACTTCAGATTTTGGACTAAAAATGGCTACTCATCATGAAGCAGAGTGTGTGGTTAATGCCCAGATGCCATGCTTGGTCCAGCTTTTTGGATACCCTTCATGTCGTATCTTCGTCCGCGTGAGTTTCGTCACAACAGCGCCCTCCTGTGTTAAAACCAGCGCCCTCTTGTGTTAAAAAATCGTGACCGGATCCTACGAAATGAGTCTTAAAGTAACATTTTTGGACCTTTAGTTTTTGCTTGCATTGGAAAGAGCAAACTTGGCTCCTCATTTTGATATATTACTCAGTTTGACATCTTGATGAATATGGACATTTTGTGGGTGAAAACCTTGACAGTTCTGATTGATTTCCACTGTATATGTCATGTTTATGGGCCTGTAACTCAAAAGTAACTGTGGCGACTTATGACTCATTTTGTTGGGTTGGATCAGACAGATATTTGTTGTGGAGGATTGGGACATTATTGACTTTCTGCACTTTAAAAACGCCGGGTCACAATACTGTTCATGTTTCACATTATGGTATAGAAAATTAATCACCGTCAGTAGCACCCCCCCCCCCCCCCTCGCTTTGCAAATTATTAATAGTAACCTTTTGGAGAATTTTATGAATACAATAGACTTGCACCTGGCACTCCCGTAGACCGCACTACCCCAGTGGATGCAATCCTAGCCGTCGCGGATCGGTGGTATCGGGGGCCACAGGCGGCCGGTTCCGTAGAGCGAATGATACTCAGACTACCGGTGGTGCTGGTGGTGCCACAACTAGCGCCAAAACCTACATTTTACCACACAGTTTTCTCAGGTTGTAGGCCTATAGCCTTACAATTTAATGGAGCCATGCAATAATTTCCAGTACAACTTGTTTTGACACAGATCTCACAAATGCACACTGATCTCAATGTTTTCATGCAAATTAAGTGAAGAAAATTTAAAGATCGATTTAAATAAAATCTTTTTAAAATCTTCAATTGGTGGCAGGAACGGGATTCGAACCTGCGACTTCCGGAACACCGTATCGGCGCTCTACCCACTGAGCAATCCCGCCCTCGGTCTCCCAAATTGTCAGTATCTTTGTTCATAAACCCATAATGCCGTATATAGCCAGGGATCACGCCCAATTTTGCGATAAAATCTGGGAAGCGATCTATAAGTTAAAAGTCGTATCCTCATTGAGGTCGCAGGTTCGAATCCCGCTCTTTCTTTTTTCACTTTGAAAATGTATTCAAATTTACCTACTCAGTTTCCCTTGTGGTTTAAATTTGTTTTACGATTTTTTTTCCAGTTTACTCGTGAGATGGCCTATTGTTTGGTAGTAGAAGGTACCCCTTGTCCAAAAGAGCATAATGGTATTTTTCAAAAAATAAAAATTTAATTTTGTTTGGAGAATTGTTGGAGCGAAATTTGTAAGATGAAAATTAGCTTTAAATGTGGAAACGTCTCCAAGGAAATGTACACATTTTGTGTACACAACCCCATGGAGACACCCTTTTGGCGTCACTGATGACGTCATACTTTGGTTCATTAGGAAAACACACAAAAACCCCAGAATTTTGGCAATCACTCCCGATATTATTTTACTAAGGTCCTTAAAATGAATTTTAAGATGGAAATAATTCCTGTTCCACATGTCATACAAATCTCATTGCGTGGTCCCTTTAATTTGAAAGTTTTCTCAGCTTCAAATAATGGATTCCTTCATCTAGCCAAAGTGGGCGATGTGGG
Source organism: Hippasteria phrygiana (assembly GCA_037893225.1). Lineage (NCBI taxonomy): Eukaryota > Metazoa > Echinodermata > Asteroidea > Valvatida > Goniasteridae > Hippasteria > Hippasteria phrygiana. Next base: position 1,199,855 of record JAZGUH010000046.1, on the reverse strand, counting down.
TGGCCAGTCAGAGCGGGCTTGACGCCGTGTGTGGCCGGGGTGTAACCGTCATATTGCCCAAGTTATTAGCCCCAGGGGTTATTTTGACAGAGCTCTCAATTTACTCCAAAAGGGACTGACGAAATTGACGTTGATTTGTGGTTGAGGACCTGTGACACGGCGCCACCTTGTGACAGAAAACCCACACACCCAACAGGAAATATGTAATACTGTGACCTAAGTTTTAATTTGTAAGATCCTACGCTCCTCTCCGCCCAGTTTTCTGTTTTTTCTTGATTTCTGCTTTCCTCAAGAATGTCCCCGATGTTAATGGTCTAATCCTATAAATAACATTTTTAAATTTGTTTTTACTTTAAATGGATGCGCTTATAACATAGACCCACACCGTACCACACGTGCTAGTTGTAATTTGCAAAAAGCTCTTTTTTCTTGAAAATATGTTTAGGTTTATACACGGTTTGCACAGTTTCACCATAACGCAAGCAAAGTTTATTTTTCCCTATGTGCACGGGCATGTGAAGGATACACCATCCGTACTTTAAAAAAGAAAGGGGGAAAAAGAAAGAGAAAAGGGTAATTTTGTTTTGTCTTCTGAATGTTTTTTCGAAAATACTTAATCGTATTAAACGAAAAATCACCTTTTATTTTGGGCGTCTGCAATCTTCCAAGTAGGGCTTTTATTCTTGGTTGTTTTCGCGTATCACAAAGACGTTTCACAAAGGAGTGTTGCATTATACGAATTATTGTCGAGCTTCAAATAATTCGACATTATTTTTTGAAGTAATTATTCAATAACTAAACGTGCATGGGTTTGTTGGATCGATGTCTCATTTAAAAGTGCACAACTTTTATATGAAAATAAGGAATTAAAAAAACAATTTTTATGATGAAACTCGACAAAAACACAGACAATTTGTAAAGTCTTTTAAATGTTCGCTCATTATATTTCAATGTTACAAACATTGCAACAAACTTATCAGAATTAATTATTAAAAGGAGAATATTATGAACCAGGCTTTATTGACCACGAACAAAGAGCGTATGGACGTGTGATGCGCGTCAAGAAATTAGAAATCAAATTTAACGTTGTGGCTTTAATTAAAGCTACTATGTTTTTTTTTGTTGGCTGCATTAACCTGTAAAATAATTTTTCAAACTGAATTGCGTGGAAAGCATATAACCCCTAAATTTTTTATAACCATAATAATGGTCATTATGTACATAGCTTGGTCACATGGTCACATTTTCCCTGTACATTGCACTATAATTTTTCCACAACACCTCAAGTTCATAAACAGTACGTCTTCCATTAAACAAAATAAATTGCCAAACAGTGGGGTCACTATTATTTGGGCAATTAAAAAAATGGGTGTGTCGACTAAGCCACGCCCAAACAAATCTTCACAGCGTCAATTTTATCGGTGTTGTCCACGAAGAATAACTCACCTTTCCGTCCTTACAAAATGAGGCAAAAAACAAACACGAACTTTGAACTAGAAAATGTAGACCGAGGTATAAGAAAGGTATACCGGCTTCCCAGTGCTTTTTACTCAATTTTCATGAAGATGGTAATCAAAAGCTTTCAGGCAACGATCCCAGCTTTTTTTTCTTTTATCCTTCGGAGGAATTCGAATAGTCTGGTTCCTAGACCAAAATATTCTGACTATTTCTGAAGAATATTAGGTCCGGTAGCCGCACTGATCTCTATGTAAACTGGATAGCTCATTGGCCACTGTACGCTGTACGGAAACAATGAAGCCAGTAGCGGCCACATTACCACTCCCATCGTATGGGATCGTTTCCGTACCGATAGTGTTTAAAGGTATACTTTTGAGAACGAGGGTGAAAGCAGACCCCAGGGACACGGTTGTCAACCTATTGTATTGGGAGTACTAATATGGCGGATGGCGGCTTCAACTCGAACAGCCAATGCACTATCCAGTTTACATAGAGATCAGTGGGTAGCCGCCAATGTCACGTGACGAAAATTCTGCCCATTTCCGAAAATATCCGAAGTTTTCCGAACTTGTCCTCGGTAACATTCGGCTATTAACGTTGATGTTCGCAATAAAAAAATGTCTGTCAGGCCCGTTACAGATCCTGGAATTTGAATTCTCAATTATATATAAAAACTGAAAAATCAATGCCACACTCTTGCAGTATTTTGCCGACTGGATTTTGCAAGAATATTAAATTTGAATGATGCCACTGACGTCACTCGGACTTCAGTCACGGCATGATCTATTTTAAACCGTGGTAGCTACCTGACCTAAGATTTAGACGTCAGGGAATCTTCAGGTCAGAGTCGAGAATTAGAACCGGACCAGAATTCGAAGACACAAAATATTAACTTAATTTCACTGAGTGAGGGCGGCCTTCATGGACACTGCTATTTTGCCATCCGTTACGGACTATCAGGGAACAAAGAACAGGACCATCGGGAACAAAATATGCTTGCAATTTCGTTTTCATTTTAACATTTTGAGTGATCCTAAAAAGTGCAATAAATTTCGGGAAGATAAGGAACTTTAAATAATCGATGGAATTTTTATAAATCTCTGACGTCAGTACGACCATAATTGATTTGTCCTAACGTGAGTGACGGGATTAATATTAACACGACCCATTCAAAGCCAGAGTTCAAACTTTCAATTTTAACCCAAACACTGACCAAAACAACGTGCCACCAGCTTTGCCAAATAAACCAGATAATTAGACCGAATTAGAATTTAATTGCAAGGGATGTACTGATGACGCACAGAGCAATTTTGAGGTATACGTACGATCCGACCAAATAAGAATCACCACACAGCCCGTTGTTGCTACAGTCCCTCTGCGGTTATAATCTAGGGACGCGCATACTAAACTCCGTGACATCATTCTTCAATTATTTACTCGTGAGTAATGCTTGTTGCTAATCATATCTTCGATATGACTGCACATTGTAGCTCGTCATTGATCAGGAATCTGATATATTATGCGTCTATTCACTCCTGTTTGGAAGGGGGAGGGTGTGTCTTCGATTGAGCGGGGTCAATCTTGTTTATTATTGCATGGAGGAATAAGAATATGAAAACAGTACAATGGTATTTGTTATTATAATTATTTGCAATAAAAAAATGTCTGTTATGGAAAATTGCAATTCGAATAAAATGTAAAAAAGAGACATAATACAAAATACACATAAAAGTTTGTACAGTGAAAATACATCATAGGAAAATGCAGTAAAGGCAAAGACCTGGGAAGTCAAAAAAAATTAGTGTTACTAAAAAAAAGTTGCCCTTAACATCATCACCGATCCCTCGATGGATATTTGTTATGCAAAGATAACTAACACAAGAAGAAATCTTGTGAAGATCCTGACGTATTTCAGCAAGCGTTTCACAGTCCACGGAATCACCTTTTAAAGGACTTTGAAAAGAAAGAAAGAAAGAAAGAAATACCTTATGCTCTATGATTTACCGTTTTTGTTCTTTTGTAGAGTACGTATTTCTAATTAAACTGTCAAAATATTCAGTGTTTCCTGACCCTTAAAATAGAGGTTTTTGGTTGCCTCACATCAAGGAAAGGTTCGTTTTGCTATACAAGGGCCGCCGAGTTAAAAAAAAAAAAAAAAAAAAAAAAAAAAAAACCGCTAAAAAATGAAAACCCACGACAGAGCTTAGTCGAAAGTTAACCTGGTGTTTTTGCCCTGGCCGATGAAAAACCTATTTTCTGTACATAATTTTGCATCATGTAACACTAACAAAGTTTTGTTATTAGTAAATTCCTCTTTGATCAAAAAAATAGTTTTGAACTCTCTCTCTGAGTTTGAAGCTTGTTGGACCATGGAGGTAGGACCTCCTTCGAATTCTACAAAATATGCAAGGAAACCTTTAATCTACTGTTGTATTTGGCTTGATGTTGATTATAAATTTAATGCAGGGATATTTGTGTTTACACCGATACACAATACCGCAGGATTAAAGTAAACAGTGTTCAGTTACAGCTTTTAGTTTCCGTGAACCAGGCCTGAACTTTGTAAGAACTCAGTGCAAATAACAAAGGCAAACGGCTGTTGTTCCTTGGTCCATGGTCTAAATTTTAGGGTTGTTTTTCAATCATTCCACCTTTAAAAATTGCCATGCAGGTGTGCATATGTGGCAACGGGTAAACACGCTAACCGCAAGAAAAAAAAGAGAGAGCAAAGAGAAAATGATGTCATCTTCTAAAATTAGTCATGATGAGTGATAATACCTGGGGCATGGAGCACCCTGATTGGCTGAGCTGATCACGTGGTAAACAAAGAAAAAGTCTCAGGGACTAATTTGGCGTCAATAATGTCATAAATTACTTTTTTCAATTGGTCACGCCCAAGCTCGTTTACGAGTGGTGACAATAGGGAATTGCGATGATTAAACCGTTAGCTGAATACAAACTTTATGTAAGTCCCCCCCCCCCCGGACAATTCGTTCCAAACAAGATTCATGAGATTACGAACTTGTTGAAATCGGAGTCCAGTGATGACTGATGAGTGACGACAACAGCCCTCTATAAACGGTCAGATTTCATGCGAGAAAAAAGAAAATGGTGAAGGAGGCACTTAAGAGTTAATTAAGACGATACAAATGAGGAACCTTCATCATTCGAATCATCATCATGACTGTCTCAAATAGCAGTTTGCAGTTAACGCTTGCGTATTCACGGACTTAAACTTGCAATGCGTCTAAAGGGCCGGTCACACTGGCCACGATAACGAAGACGATAGCGAAAACAGTGAGAATAAACGGCATTGATTAGTGGAATTGTCGCGCGTGTAATACGCGGGCGTTCCATCCACCAATAGGGTGCGTTTATTCGCATCGTTTTCGTTTTCGTTATCGTTATCGTGGCCAGTGTGACCGGCCCTTTTTTAAGGGCCTGTTTGTTTCACACGAATCCGGATCTCGATCAGTGATCCAGCCGCTGGTTCGCTCCGTCCACTGGGCGGAATCTGGTGTGTGAACCAACGCACAAACCACTGATCTCACGCACGGGTCACTGATCGCGATCCGGATTCGTGCGAAACAAACACGCCCCCAATGACACGCTGCCTTGAAAGCCGCCCAATTGGGCTACAAAAAGCGCTCGTCCTAAAATAGTTTTATATACATGCAGTTGGAAAGATCATTCAAAAGTAGAATATAAATAATGCACACGGCCATCCCTTGAAAATGCACCGTTTGTCTGGAAATCATTGACGAAAATCATTTGCCCCCAAGGCAACGTGCTTCTTTAAAAGTTTGCCCGTCCTCCTATCATAGCAGTCATACTATCGAATACTGGTTGAATCTGTTTCCAGTATAAACAAAATCATGTACTTTCAAATAATATTTGAACTGGGTCCACAAAGCCTCACAAGTATTTACGAAAACGGAGTTATTGTTGACAGGTCGAGAATAAATGCACTGATTCACTCACTGATGAACAAGTCTGATAAGTTCAACGGGATACAGTGGTCGAAATTCCTGAAAACACTATCTGCTTCATTGTCCATTTTCTAACCCTAATATTAAACAAACAAACAAGAAAAAACAATTAATGGCTTTTGGCCTTCGGACATTATTTCCAGGAATAATATTTTTCCTGGTGCCAAAGTGCCAACTTCCAAAGTACATGCCCTCAATGGATCATGCTCGCTGGAGCAGCGTAATATGGGACATAGGTTTTTTCTCGAAACCCTGGCTTCGGCTTCGGCTTCGTCTCCGACATCTGAATAACTGAGAAGCAAACCAAACGTAAATGTTTGCTTTCATAATCAACCGAATGAATGTTCCTGAAGCAGAACATGCACCACCATTTAGAATATTTCCATTTTGTTTGCTTGTCAGTTATTCAGAAGTTCGAGACGAAGCCAAAGCCAAGACGAAGCCAGGGTTTCGAAAACCCCCATAGTGTCCCGAAAGCCTCGATTTTGGACTTGTTAATTATCCCTTTCCATGCTTTTAGTCAAAATTTTAAAAATCCAACCATACACAATACAGTGTCAATGTCTAGGGCAATCTTCGCGCGTAGCATAATAAAAATAATGTGAAGACCAACAGAATGTACAGTGATTCTTTTCGTTAAAAATATATTCGTCCACAACTCGTTAGTACTATTATGTGGAATTAGCCATTAAAGGTATGATACTTTTGCTAATGATAACAATGATTAGTTTCAATCCGAAAGTTTACTGTTTAAAAAAGATGATACCAGTACCAATCCTCCTGAGAAATATTTGCATCTGAAATGCTGTCATCTTTGAGAAAATTGTATCTGAAGACATCCGAAAGCGCCGTGTTAAAGGTATTCAACATTTGTTTTTGCCGTCATTTTCAGAAATGGGTGGATGTGGTGGTTATTTTTATGGCAAATATTATTGCAATGACCTGTTCAAAGTTTGATGTTCATAGATGCTGGAAAAACCAAGAACAAAATGATTTTCTTGTAGTCTGATTCCCTGGCACTACTTTAAACGAAACGTAGCAATTTATAGGCATCGGGAAATTTATAGGCATCTGGGAACCAGACTAGCTGGCTTGCACCCGTTCACGAATGTAGGCTATACCGATTGCAAATAAAATGTGGACTATAAATTGGGGGCAGCATTTGAAAAAAAGCCTCCAACGATGGTCGGCCGACCATCACTGGAAATTGCTACAAAATCCTACTTTTCTTGAAAATGACAGCACACCAGGCGCCGTGATTTCACAGGAAGCTTGAGAGTATTAAATTGTACTGTCAAGTAAGCTTAGGTCTTTCATAATAATTAATAATTTGGTAGTTTTTATGTTTGCAAATGTTATATATTGCCGGTAGGCCTACCTTTAAGTTTAAATACAAAACCACTGCTAAAACTGTTTTTTTGTCTATTTTCCAGGGACTGATGCGTTGAGCTCAAATTTTACATGAATTATGTTAAAACACGCAAAGTTTGAACACTGCAAATGTGTCGTAAACTCTACCGATACTACTCTACCATACATTTTCAGAGTACGGACATACATGTCACTTTAATTCAGCCCAGGACCTTTTTGTCTGTTGAAAGTTCACGACCCCTGAGTTGCAATTGTGATAATATGGAGAGTTTTAAAACGGCACAGTAGTTGACATATTTGAAGATTTAAAACTCGCGACGTTTGAAGTTGCTTCGCACATGTTTACATTTTCCCAGCAAACGGCGAATCTTGTTCTGGCCGCCGCCACAACACTCGATCACAATGATGTTGAAAATCATCTGACGGTAAATCTCATTCTGCGGTCGAAACGGATATCATAATTCAAGTAAACACCCAAAACCGGCGGCACTTCAGAACTGAAAACATTGCGCCGGCAAAAGATAAAAAGGACCGAGATTTTGGTGGCAGGGGTGCGCCGGTTAGCCGAGCCAAGTTACGGCGGCTGGCTTTCATGGTGTCCTCGGTGTCAAAGCGGTTGTTTATTCAAGTGGCTTCGTGCATGTGGGACTTCATCAACCCCAGAATTCGTCGGCAAAATTGTAACCTCGTTGTATAAAGTGCCGATAATTATAACGCGGTTAATATGAGTGTTGACTTTGAGTTGGCATGGAGGAATAATGGTGGCATATGGTTGGCTCCTATACTTTCGGTGTTAGAAACTTTCGTTATGTTCGTGTTTCGTACGGATGTCAATGATTACAAAATTCCCTTTTACAGATAGCCCGGAAATGTTAATACTGCATTGCATTCTGGGACAATTTGCGTCTACATTTTGTGCACAAAATCCCATTAAAGAGTCTATGTTTGGCCCTGCGTGGGTTGCCATGACCACGTGATACCCGAATACTCCCATGAGCTTTTTGCAAACGGAGCAGGTTAAAGGGGCCCATATCCAACAGTTTTTTTTAATGAAATAGAAACACGTTGGACAGCCTTTACTTTCACGTTACAATAAATTTCCAGGGACCTTGTATAGCAAGGGGCGATTCACAACAGCACGCCACCAAGATTTTGTAAAGCAGTGGCCATTGAACGCAATGCGCGTCCACTGTATTACGAACTCTTGGTGGCGCGCTGTGACTCGCCCCTGTTACAAAACTTTTGTTTTAATGTTCATGCAAATGTTCATATTCATGAGCCAAAGCATGACGTCATCAAAGGAACAACAATGGCGTTCTTGTGTACACAAAACGGCAAACTTTTTAAACAACATTTTCGTGGAGAAGTTTTAACGTTGATTTTTCACATTAAAGGTAAAATACAACATTTGCAAACATCCATTATTATGAAACAACTTACTTGACTGTGGGCAAATAATAGTCTCAAGCATCCTGTGAAATAATGCCACATGGTGTGCTGTCATTTTTACGAAAAGTGAAATTTTAATATCAATTTCCAAAGATGGTCGGCCGACCATCGTTGGAAATAGTCTACTTCCCCGACCTTAATTCTCTGACTCTATAAATTGCTCCGTTTTTTTGTCTGAAGTAGGGTCAGGGAACCAGACTACAAGAACAGCATTTTTTTCCTTTGTTTTCCCAGCATCCATGCACGCAAAACTTTAAACAGATCAGTGTCACAGTACCGGGTATTTGCTATAAAATACTAACCCCCAAATCCATTCATTTCTGAAAATTACAGCAAAAGCAAATGTTGTACACTATACCTTTAAGTGGGAAGATTTCAAAGGAATGGAAAACTGCCAATTCTAGCATCTTCTTTTTACTTGTAACTTAGACCATTCTCATATTATTTTAAAACATGTTTATAATTATGACTGAAAACAAATTGAAGTGAATATCTATATCTATTGCATGTCTCTTTAAAATACACAATCCAAAGGAAATCATTACGCGTTTGGCATGGTGATTATTTGTTTAACCATAACAAATTGCATTTACTATCGCTAGGACTAGCTGCGCTGTGGAAATCACAGCGATCCACGGCACGTACAACCCGTTAAAATCAAATAATTGCCAAATAAATTGAGCTGTCAAATATTCTATTTTCATTCACCGTAAACGGTGAGCTGTTCTGGTATAGAGGAAGGGCAGTCAACCCACGGTATATGCACTTTACTCGTCCATTGGAATACAGGAAGGAAGCCAGGCCGTTTGGGATGCGGCATTCCCTTTCCAGGATGTTTCCCCAGAATCTGTGTATTTTTGGTCGGCGGCAGTCGGCAGGGGACCGCAGCTACGGTGTACCACAAAAGTGCAGGCTGTCAAGAAGTGGCCAAGTTGTTAAAGTTCAGACGGAGGTCTGCATGACACCGGGCTAGTACGTTGCAGACTATGGGGGCGGCAGCCCTTTGAAGTGAAAGTACATGTTTTCCAGAATAACCGGTGATAGGTTTGGACACTCGACCGACTTTGACTTTAAATTGCGGAAATACGACTTAACCATTGGTATATAGTGTCGGGTTTCAGTCAGACTAAGGTTTCGAACAACCAGAACATCTTTTCAATTTTCTTCACAGACGTTTCTAGACCATTTTTACTCTGCAAAACACATGGTGTTAATTGAACTATACACTCGTGGTGTTGCCATGGAAGCGCACTGTAGCCAACCCAGATATAATAGTTTTTGCCTTTCAAAAATATTCGTTCGAACGTGACACTCAGTCATAAAACAATATTATGTCATTCGAAGAACATACTGAGAGTTAGCAACCGGCCAATATATTAAGGTGTATACCAACGGAATACTTGTTCGAACGACTTAGCAATTTTCACACTGATTACGCGGTATTTTCTATATCTTATTGCGAATGGTTAAGACGTCTGCACCGATACTGAGCAGGAGGTCGTGGGTTCGAGTCCTGCCCCGACGGAGTAATCCTGTGAATTTTTCCCCACGGGCTCTCGGTGGCACTGAGCATACAGTCTTCGTACACTACGTCGGGACAAGGCAAAAATCAAATCTAATCTAATCAAATCAATTTGCTTTATTTATAATCACGACCCGCAACGAATCCGCTGAATTGAACATGATTTACAATTTAAAAAGCCACAAATAACTTTTTTAACATTATTTTAAAATACTTGGCTGAAATGTAGAATACGAGGGAATCAGGGCAGACACATATTTAATTAAATTAGGCCTACATTGAAATACTGACACAAAGCTGGATTGAAAAAAAAAAAAACGCTGGGACGAAATGAAAACAAGTCGATCATAAAATGTGTTTGCGCCACTGCGCCTGCGTGTGCAATAGGGACCCATAAAGATTTGTCAGTGTATAATAAAATCATTATTGTAAATTTACAATATGTATTTTCCTTGTTTATGCAACTTTTATGTCCAAACAAAAAACTTCACAGAATCACAAAGTTGTTTGTCGCTTTGTTCAGCATCAGCCGGAGATTCCAGGGCATCGGTATATACAATATTTGTTTGGCGAAGTGTTCCGGCGTTGATTGACAGCAGGCCGGTGTTCCTTCAGATCTGCCCGTGCATAAAAGGCGGCCGACATGACCCCGCCGTACCCTCAGATAACCTCTAAACGGTTCCACACGGCGATGAAACCTTGATCTTTGCCGCGCGCGCCAAACTCGCCGCCGTTCACCGGTACCGTGGACGAAACCGGTGTTCGTTCGAACTATGGTGTCTTTTGTTGGACTATACTGTATACATAGTTCACACCTAGCGGCTTTAGTATATCGGTACCGTAGACAAAATACAAACCAATGATTTTGGCTCTTTCGGAGCCGGGGTGACCAACCCTGTTTAATTGTGGGCCGAACTGTAGTATTTTCAAGAGTTGTGGCAGGCAGGCCGCATGAAAAATATTTACGTTTTCGTGTCGAGTGTCGAGATCTATAAATTCAAACACAGTAACACAGTAATGGATGGAAACATACGCACAATAAAGAGAACTTGTATTGAAATTCGAAATTGTATTGAAACATCCTATTGCTTTATTTTTGATTTTCTGTTTTGAGGTATGTTACAGGAATAAAAGATAATTAGGAATTGTTTTATTTAAAAAAAAAAATTTCCCCAGAGGAGTGAAAACTTGGTTACTCCTTGTGACGTTGTTGAGATACAGACCAGCACTAATAAATTCAGAGTTATGCACGCGCGCGCATAAGCGAGCAGTGAGGCGGGAAATTGCCGGGTGTAAAACATAATGAGGTTTCGGAGATAATGTAACACTGATCCGTTTAAAGTTTATATAAATTTCCACTTGTCCGCGACTTCGGGCTACTAGTTTGGATCGAAGCATGTGCACTGCATGCGCATCCAAACTAGTAGCCCGACGTCTGGGACATGATCTTTCTCTATATATCATGCAGGGACCAGGCGGTCAGATAAACATTATTTTTTCTCTTAACTCATTTTGTCTCGCCGAACTTAAATTTATGCTGTAGTTCGATACCTTTATTGATTCTGCAGGTTTTTTCCTCAAAGTGCAAAAATACAGACCGAATTCGAGACTTCCAGCGCAATATACGTCCCGTGTATATTTCCAATGTTGGTTCTAGCTTCTTGTCTCACTGGGCGTGCTACGCGCGCGTCTGCATTAATTTGAATGTATAATTAATGAACTAGTCTATTGCAAGAAACACCAAACAAAGGCCTGTACGCGCATCAGACGGTCGGGCGCATGATTCACGCACCCGCCGCCACCGCATTCTTATTAGTAACGATGCTTTGTTGCAACCATTGTTTAAAGTAAGGGCCACATGCACATTGTTTTCAGCTGAAACTGCGGTGGCGTCGTGTGCATTCAGCCGTAGACTCTGATTCCTGTAAAAACCATAATTGTTGTTTATTGAAATCACCAAATACATAGCTAAAAGCCGCTCTTGATACAGGGCTACGATCAGAGGTGGTAGGGTAGGCGGCATTGCCACCCTACCACCCTTACGGTTTTCCTGGGCCAAGATCTAAAATAGAGGATAATTCTTCAACAGATTCCAGAGAAACTTCCACCGTCGGTGGGACCAACTCACTTCCACCAGTGAAATAATCGATGCTGCTATGTCAGTGATGTGACTGAAAATACATGTATATAGAAGAAAATTGCAACCTATTTGGTCTTCTTATTACTTTTGTTATGTGTTATACGAAAAATTGCCCGTATACTGTAAGAATTAAGAGAGGCCCGATTATATACTTGAAACTTATAACACCTGTAAGATGGCTCATGTTATAAAAAATATGGAGACGAATGATGCTATAGATTAGCTTTTTTTGTCAGGTTATTCATGGTAAATTCCTGCTTTTCTAATCAAATTAGACCAATCCTCGAATTCTTGCTGTAAAACATGATATATGGAGGCTGACAATGATTGACTGCTCGTTTAGTCATAGCCTTGTTGCCATATTGTGATTGGCTAGCGAGATTCCGTGTATTTTGCTGCATGGGAGCTGCAAGACTTGACTGTTCTCGGACTTTTTTCCTTTTAAAAATCCTCTAAACTACATTAGAAAAAGAGCAATCGTTTGATTTTACTCAAAGCTGTTTAAATAACAGAAATGTTGTCCAAAAAGGAAGTAAGAAAAAGAATAGCCGGAGAATTAATCGGACCCGGTGCACGTGATTCAAAATCAGACACATTAATATTAAGCCACCCGGGAACTTCAAACAAACCGTTTTATTCAACGCTTTGGAGGAAATATACATATATTTAAGAGCAAATACCAGCCAATCACCAGATGGCAACAAGGCAAGCACTATTGGGCAGTAATAATTCGATTATTTTTCGTAATTTTACAACCCAAGCCTCATAGCCTCAAAACGTGGCGTATATATCGTCAGAGTTTTCACGAAGAGACAAATTAGGCAAAAATTATCACTTTTTCGCTATTTTTTTTTTTTTTTTGGGGGGGGGGATCGATTAAATTCATCGTTACCAACAACTTAGTGAAGTTTTGTTGACAGAATCTAATACAATTATCTAATTACAGTAATTAGGGAAGGGAACAAATTTCCAAAAACCGAATTTTAAGTTTTCACGAAGAGCTAGGCAATTTGAATTTTCTGTGTAAAATCTCCACACGATCTGGCTGAGAAGGGCAAAATTGCCAGAAAATTTATTTGGGGTTTTCACGAAAAGACAATTATTGACACTCTGTGGGGCAAAGGGGGCCATTTCTCGTTTCTGAGTTTTCACGAAGATACAAATTTATTAATAAATGAATAACTCTGTGATGAATTGGCCTATCGCTCAGTTGCCAATGACTTGTGAAAGACCAAGAACTGAACTTTAACATAGTGTCAAAATTTAATCAATATGTGACGATTTTTATGACAGTCACCACGGTATAGCGCAGACACATTCACCCTTGAGGCGAGGCAAAGTCTCGACCTGTTGCACCGTCTCACTTTCGATAGCCTGTCTCCCCAGTTCTCGAGAACTCTCGCTCTTTGCGTGACCTCGCTTCCGCTGCAGACGACCTATACCGGCGTTGTCAGTGGCAACGCGCCGTCATTACCCGCCCCTGGACGCTCGACAGGCTCACCCGGGCTCACATGGTTTTAACGATGTCGTGAACATTTGCACAGCTGATGATGAATTGTAGGTAGAGATTCTACTTCAAGAGTTTTCACCGCGTGGTAATATAAATCTCGAAAAATAGCCAAAAAGAAAAGGGATTAAATTTTGTCCAGAGAAGACCTTATGCGTAGCACCCATTTTGGACGTTTTAGTCATTCAAATTATGTAACAATGCAGGCACAGCAGCCCTGCCCGTTCCTTGCTGTTCAGGGGTAACAAAAACAGTACCCTCTAAGATTGCCGGTAAGCATAATTTCTACACACCATATGCCATTTGTTTACATCTAAACGCCGTATATTTAAATGTGGCTGTATGCGCACGCATCGTGTTTTGCATAAATTTGGCTAAGGTGACATCAAGGTCACATAATTCAAAGCTGCATCTGACATGCTAGTCTGGTTCCCTGATCTGAAGATTCCCTGAGGACTCTTGATAAATCTTAGGTCAGAAAGTATACCCACTGTTTGAAATGATTCGATTATTACTGAAAAGTCAACAACATTGAACTGCAGGCGTCTTCTCGTCAGCCGTGGCGTGGCGGGCCGGACAGATGACATGCTGTGAGATTATAATGCCAGACTTTTTGGAAAAAGCGCAAAAATTGTCTCAGGCTTCATCTCCGATTAAACACATCACAACAAGCAGGGTGCAAAGATTGGCAACACAATTTATTGAAAAGAATGTATGATTTTTTTAATAGAATGGAAAACTTATAGCTCAAAATAAAATTGATTAGTTTCAATCTTAAAGCAGTAGAAATCCACCCTCAGACATATTTCCGTCTGAAATGATGTCACCTTCGAGAAAATTGTGTCTGAAGACCTCTGCAAAATGCAGTGGGATATTTCGATTTTAACAACCAAAATAAGCACATAATAAACGTGCACAAAATCACCGTTAAACGATTTTTGTTCACTAGTAACTTTTTTCTTTCTCATAACTCGGTTAACAGTTTGAGCTAAATCTTTTACAGGTTCATTTCATTACTGCTGAATCCCACAAAGTATAAAATTGCCTGTAGCTGTCAGCTATATCAATGCTATATCATAACTTTAACATTGTCCCAAAGATGTAGTCGAGCCCATCACAAGTCCCTGCAAGTCCATCACAAGCCCTCCAGTCCTAATTCCAATCGCAAGCTATTCAAATGAGCTTTGACAAAGGCATTCCTTTGTCATTGTTACTTGTGACCGGCTTTATGAAAGGACTTCTGACTTGACTGGTGAAAGTACTTGTGAAAGGACTTGCAGGGACTCGACTACAACTCTGCATTGTCCCCGGGCTGTACAATGTTTAAAATCTACACAAGAAAACTTGATAAATTACATCTGTTTACTCAGACGTCAAAGAATTTTCAAAAGCCTATAAGTTAATAAACAACCCGGGTTGTTTAAAAAGTTTAAACAGCGTTTTAACAGTGATATTAGTTTAACGCAATCAGCATGATTGGGCACTCAAAGGAGCAGATACTATTCCCACTCCACCAAGTGTGAACGCCAGTTGTTAGTGTATGATCATGCTTTTGTTTTATTAATAGTTTCAGTGATTGAAAATCAACAATATGTTAAAAAATAGAAGCATCGACGCAACTTCCTCAGTTTAAAAAAACTACTGTGTTGTAGTTTATTTTTGTATTCATTAAGCGAAGTAAAACAAAACCAGGCGTCCGCGCCCGCTTCCTTTTTGTGGGGCCGTCTGGGTTTTAAAAATGTCTACCAGTGGCAAATAAGGTGAAAAAACCCAAAAATTTTAACCGATCCATCAGAAAATAAAATACTTCCGACCCCACTTCTGAAACTATTAAAACCACTATAAACATGTTCGATTCTCTTGTCCAACATGTCTCTTTCATTTTTGTGTTTTGAACATCACAGTTGCAAAACCTACGGTTGTCGGAAATTTGAAAAAGAATGGCGGCCATCTTGTAAATAGAAAATAGAAAGCCCCTCCTCTTTCCTTTTTTGGAAAATAAACACGGACGTTTTTGTTACTTGTCCTTAATTGCAATGAGTCTCATTGCGGGCTTACATATACTGACAATCCTGGGCCCAATTTCATGGCTCTGCTAACCACAGCTTTCCGCGCTTATGATCACCATTTTGCGCTAACAGCGCAAGCGAAAAAATTCTGCGCTAACCCTGTAAGCACAGAATCCTTGGTTACGGGATGTACGCATGCTCAGGAGCCAAAATTCCCCGCTAACGCGTGAAATACGCACAAAATTTTCTGCTACAGTAAGCGGGGATTTTTTACTATAACGGTAAGCAGAGCCATGAAATTGGGCCCTGATTATTCAGAGGGCGAGGCTAATATCTGCTGGTTGTTTTTGACATTATTTTCTTGTGGCTAGAGCGTTCCAAAACGGCTACGGAAGGGCTTGTTGACACTGGCAACTGGATTGACTCGGCGCACCGGTATTGGAGGAAATAAACAGAATTATTAAAACAGTCACCATTAGCGTTGGCTTCAGATTTCTGCGATAAATTTGCCAGTTGATAGCAGTTTAATCTGCACTTTGGCAGAGTCGTGCGTACTTCCTGATGATCTTGGGTCACACGCAACACGAAACTTGATCTTGCTTAAGTTGTATACGACCTCAGGGGCCTTCCAAAATTTAATCAACAGCAAACAAATTATATTAAAAACCCACAAACCAAGGTCCCCCAACCCCCCCCCCCCCCCCCCCCCCCCCAAAAAAACAGGGGGGAAAAAGGAAAAAAAAGAAAAACGACACACACAAATAAAAATACTTGTTCAATAACCCTTTTTCAACAGGTAAAAGAAATGCCTAAGAAATACAATTTATCATATATTTGTTGAATGACAAAAACGGTAATTTGTTTGTATTTCTGTTGCTATTGAACAATCATTATTTAAAGGTATATACAACATTTGCAAAAAGAAAAAAATACTGAATTTTTACGAAATACCGTACACTAGACTGTAAGTAAATAGCAGTCTCAAGCATCCTGTGAAATCATGGCACCTGGTGTGCTGTCGTTTTCAAGAACACTGGACATTTAAATAATTTTCCAACGATTTTCGGCGGACAATCGTTGGAAATAGTCTAGTTCCCCGACCTGATAATTCCCTGATGTCTATAAATTGCTCCGTTTTGTCTAAAGTAGGGTCAGGGAACCAGACTACTACAACATTTTTTCTCTCTCTGTTTTCCCAGCATCTATGCACACAAAACTTTAAACAGGTCAGTGTTACAGTATTTGCTAGCACGCTGTAAAACACTCCCAAATCCATTTACTTCTGAAAATGACAGCAAAAGAAAATGGTGTAAATTACCTTTAATAAGTACTTTTTTCAAAAATAAATCATATTTTTTTATTTTGTTGCTGTTATACTGTCTGTGCTCCCTTTGAGTTCACCCCGAAAAATAATATATTTAAATTGATGTTTCTATAGCAATACAGAATTATTCACTTTTTTAATGAGACACTGGACGAACAAAAAAACACGTTCATTTATCGAGTGATTACATTCCAAAATATAGCGAATTATTTGCGACCCGGCCGGCAATAATTCGGTCGTACCACGGTGCATTAGATGCGCAAAATCAATCAAAAATGAAAAGCCCTTTTTGAAGGTTGCAGACGCCCAAAATGGCCAAATAAAAAGAAATTTAAAAATCGTTAAAACAAAACATGTAAGAAAGTGCCGAGTAGAAGAAAGAAAAATATAATTTGTTGAAGGGCAGTATATCTGTAAGTATATTTTCGTGGTAGTTGAGGCAGTACCGGTACAGTACTTTCATCATTATTATTTCGCGCGTCATATGGAAGAAAATGCCACAAAATCAGCCAAGCAAGATGCGTAACAAAAACAGTCAATAGGTGGCGCCCTTTAGAGGAGTCCGACACTTCCGCATTATATGCATGGACGTTTACAAAACAGAAACTGTGAACTGAAGGA
This sequence comes from Hippasteria phrygiana, assembly GCA_037893225.1. Taxonomy (NCBI): domain Eukaryota; kingdom Metazoa; phylum Echinodermata; class Asteroidea; order Valvatida; family Goniasteridae; genus Hippasteria; species Hippasteria phrygiana. Next base: position 1,182,465 of record JAZGUH010000046.1, on the reverse strand, counting down.
TTCCGGAAAAGGATAAAGCATAAAAAGGTCCTTTCAGGTTAGCTTTATTGTAATTTTTTTGACATAAGTTGTTTATCACAAATTATTCTCTCCATTATGTAGTTTGCAAGCAACAGTTGCTGACGTGACTCGGATCGCGCGTCACCCACCGACGCGGGGTCACGTCACTCGCCCAGCGCTGGCTAGCCACAACGTGCATTTAATTTTTACCCAACAGTTACAGGATTTATGATGCATTTTCGAAATTAGTACGAATGTATTCAAAATGTACATCGTCACGTCATAAAAATTGAAACCGGGGAAAAACCAACTAACATTATACCTGACGTGTCATTTGTATACGTTAAAATTCATGTAAAAAAACAAGAAGCACTGGTGGTTCAGTGGTAGAATTCTCGCCTGCCACGCGGGAGGCCCGGGTTCGATTCCCGGCCAGTGCAGGATTTTTTTGTCTTTTTTTTCAGTTTTTTTTTTTACCCTGTGAAGTTGTGTTAGCAATTCTTATTAATGAGGACTATATCATGTGTTACAAGTATTTCCTTTTCATTGTTTTATGCGTTTTAATTATTTTAATACCTCCAGACAACTTTGTTGTGAAATGAGTACTTATACTGCCCTCAATCTTTACTTTAGCATAGTTTTTACCTGGTATTTTAAAAAGGAAATGTTTGTGTATGCAAATGTGTCGCACATTATAATGCATACACAAAAATTGTGTGTACGATTTTTTATGTAGGCCTATATGCATAATCTTTTTTCAATTTTGAAAAACACGGTGCTAAAGTCTGCCTCATTTTGTAGTTTTATGTGGAAATAGAACAGCCAATTATGAGTTTTGAGAGCTATTTTTATCAATTAAGTCCCCTCTAGATATATCTAGCCGACCATCGCTCGAAATTGATACAAAAAATTCCACTTTTCTTGAAAATGACAGCACACCAGGTGCCATGATTTCACAGGATGCTTGAGACTATTATGTACTTTTAATACAGCCAAGTAAGGTAATATCATAATAATTCAGTAGTTTTGTTTTGTTGATGTTTGCAAAATGTTGTATATTACCTTTTGACTCACTGCTCGTATTCGTGATTTGGGCTCATTTGTTGAGTCAGACGGGCCGGACTCGTCACCGCGGCGTTGTATTTGTCACTGGCTCAATCATTAAGTCTCAGACGTGACACCCCGGTTCTCGAAGAAGGGTGCTCTGTCATTACTTTCACCACCTTCAGACAAAAAACTGATGGCTCCTTGACTCATGTCTGAAGCCCTACTCCTTATGATTAAAGTTTTAAAGACTAAACTCCTGCATGCCGGATATTCAAACTCATATTCTATATTTATATTTCAGTTTCGCGTTTTATTTATTTATTTATTTTGCAAAATCAATACATATTACATACACTACATAACGCCAATCGTGCTACGGTGACCACCTTGATAAAGCGGCCGGCCGCTGCATAATACTGCCAGTCTATGATGCCTGGTCCCAACCAAACCAAACCATTGGCGGCCACTATATGCAGATTCCTTTTTCCCTTCCCACTTCAGACCCCCTTCGTCCCCCTTTTGTTTAAAGGTATATACAACGTTTGCTTTTGCTATAATTTTCAGAAATGAATGGATTTGGGGGTTAGTATTTTATAGCAAACACTGTATAAAGTGTATTAAACACTGACCTCTTTAAAGTTTTGTGTGCAGTGCTGGGAAAACAGAGAGACAAACATTTCTGTTCTAGTAGTCTGGTTCCCTGACCCTACTTTAAACAAAATGGAGCAATTTATATAGTCAGGGAATTATCAGGTCGGGGAATAGACTATTTCCAACGATTGTCGGCCGACAATCGTTGGAAAAACGATATAAATTTCCAGTTTTCTTGAAAACGACAACACACCAGGTGCCATGATTTCAAAAGATGCTTGAGACTGAACCGTACTTACAGTCAAGTAGGCCTAAGGTGTATTTCATAATAGTAGTTGTTTGATGTTTGCAAAAGTTGTATATTACCTTTAAAACAATTATGCGATTTCTGTGGTCTTCACAGAAATTGAGAAATAGAGGCTTTGTTTAAACATTGACAAAAATCCCAGGCACCAGTATTTGATAATCATCCGTCCAGGGGGGGAAAAGCTGCCCGCGGCAGGCCCGCTTTGCCTGCCCCCTGGAGCCGAATTAAAATGAAATGTGATATCATTGGGCATCCTGCTGTATTTACAAGTGTCAATTTATTGGGGTAGGGAGCGCCCCCCTGGAATATGCAAATGAGCTAGGTTTAATTATAAAAGCGGCCACACTGTCCGGTCTGTTTACTTCAAGTTCATGCATAATTCATGACGTATTTCTACCAGTTCTGTCGCCGCAAAAATCAGCTCCCCGCAAAACAATGTTTTTGTTTTTCAAGACTTGGAGTGTGTGCCTCTTAATATTAACACAAGATTGAGCTGAACTGACCCCCATAGGGTGAAGGCCTAATCTGGATTTGTCACAAGCAGTTTCAAATATCAACTGATAAAATAATATTCAAATACAGACATAAATGACATGTCAAATGATACCGTACGTTTCGAAAGCGATAGCCCTAGTTTTGTAGACTTTGTTTATAATGTTTGGAACTGTGGAACAGTTTTGTTTACACCATTTGGCTTTAACTTGTAAATATTAAAGTTTCTACTCAAATAGATGTACATGTAATACAATGCTACTGGTAGTTTTGTTTTAGAAGTTCTGGCTCGTTGGTGTGTTTTGTTACAGGGCGTGCACATTTGCTTGAAAAATATGAATGTCCTGGGGCCAATTTCATAAAGCTGTTAAGCACAAAAATTTGCTTAGCATGCAAATGCTTCCTTGATAAAAACTGGATTACCAACCAGATTTAAATGTGTGGAATATTTCTTTTGAGTGGCATTCAGCTGTTGCTTGCTTAGCATGAAAATTACATGGACTTTTGGCTGGTAACCTGTTTTTATTAAGCAAGACATTTTCATGCTAAGCAAATGTTTGTGCTTAACAGCTTTATGAAATTGGGCCCTGATTGGTCGCCTGTAACCTTTTGCTTATATGAAAAAAAAGTTTGAGTGTCGAAATTTAAAACGTGTCCCATACCCGTTTCTTTTTACCGGCACCATTATCTTTGTTACAAGCCGCGTGACCTGGCACCACGAAACGGTCGGAAAGTCACAAAAGTTGAACATTGAGATCATGTTTATTTTCGTGATTACATGTTCATATAAGCTTTAATTTGATGCATTGTATGTGGATGTACTGTAACTCATTCCTGGCCCCCTTTGTAACCGTTTGAAGTTGTTAGAGTCATGTCCACTTGCTTCGAGAAAATGGAGTTTAGAGTAATTAAACTTCGCGAACTAAATGCACATTCTCTCAATGCAAAAAGTTGTTCCTATACAAAACAATATGTCGATTGAATTCAATTTTAACTTTTTGGATATGAAAAAGACGTTTCCCCCCCAATATGTAAATCTTTAATTCGACTTTCCAAGCAAACTTTTGTTGTTTTTTGTTGTGTAACTCAGATAGTTACAACAGTGCGACTTTCCACTGATTTCGATGGGCCATATCACTACAGGTCCATGATCATAACCGTAAGTTCTGTAGAGTGACTCTGGGCATTGACCCTTCCGTAAAGTTTACGCATTAACCGATAATTTGCGCATTGACCGAAAATGTGTCATGCTTAAACCATCAATGTTTTGGTCAATGACCTAGTTCGATAATTGGCACTTAAACGGGCTGAGGTACTTTCATCTTTGACAAAACGGATATTTCGTAATTGTTTTTGAAACAAAACAGCGTAATACCAGTCGTAGTATTTGAGAGTTGATACAGTATAAACAGAGTTTCTTCCCCAGTTTCGAGAATTTGAGATTTATGATTTTGTTGAGGGTTTCGTAGTTGGAGTTGACTGATCGAACTTTGAGTTCACTAACTTAAAGGAAATATCCAACTTCACTTGATTCCATGCCTTCCAATGTAATTTAAATGCTCGTTTTTTTATTTAAAGTAAAATGAAGCTGAGGGTTTGTCAAGCATGTCTAGATCATCACGCAAGAGGGCGCTGGTTTTGTTTGGTAACATAAGGTAATAAAATAATTTCTCCAAAATCCAACCCATGAACGATGTTTTGGAGAAATTTCATTAAAAATCATGTGGATTCCGTAGAGGTATTTAATATAGAAACCACACAGTGCTATATGGAGACACCGATGTACTTGCTCTGATGACATTACGGTTTGGTCATGAATATTCAACATTTGCACGAACAGACAAAGCAACATTTTGCCATAATAATTCCTGCCGAAGTCCCTGCAATTTATAGTAAAATGGAAATATCCCTATCCTACATGTATTAATGTCATTACAATCCTATGGTCCTTATAACTTTAAAGTTGTGAATTCAGTTTCACTTTTGAATGTTCGCGAAAATGCCTGAGGGCATTGAACTTAAATACACGACTGTCGAAGAAGCATTCGGTCTTTCATACCCTTCGAAAGGCCAACAATTTAATTAATAGACGATGCAGTATCATCGATTTATGGGGTAAATGGGCACTAATACCAAGTATCATTCTTACATCAGTGATTTGTAAAAATCATTTGTTGGAGAGCGTAATCACCCAATACCCAAACTGCCTTTTCTCATGTGGAAATATTTACAAAACTGGCAGGTATATAAAGTCAGTCGTTGCACGGTTTTGGGATATTGTTGACACTTTCCTCGAAATTTCTGACAGCAAAAGTTGAATAAACATCTTGAATTCAAAATTCAGTAATTGAATGTCTTATCGTTTTATGCATGCCTTCTGGAAACGAAGCGTTTCTAAATTAATCATCATCTCCCGAAACACCCTGTAGGCCTACGTACCACTGCCGATCCCGTCACAGCGAGGAAGGGGTATTGTTTTGTCGGCGGGGGCACGCCCCTTGTTTTTCTGTTCTGGGTCTCGATGAATGACCAAACCTCAAATACGTCAAAATCTACATTTCATATGTATTGGTCATGTCAGAACCATTTATAACAATTTCCCATTTCGATTTCTGTGTATTCAAGATGACAAGCTCTGTTTATTTTCCCATCATTTCAAATTTTCTGAAATCAAACTGACGATGACACTAAATGGCCTTAAGCTCTGCTGTACATTTCCGTATACGGTGAATGTGCGCTTTATAAGGCATACTTGTTCTGGGATGTAAAACCGAATCTTAATTCTTCACGACAGGATGATTGGCAGGCAGGCTTGGACGCTGTGACTGTAGCCGATTAACTTGGAGGTCATGGGGTAAGCGAAACCACGATTTCCAATTTTAAAGGGCTTTATTTCAGTCACGACCTTACCACATCCAGTTACCAAGGTCAGTCCATGACGGTAGTGATTTTGCAGTGACGCCATTTGTTAAACTTTTTCCTCAGTGATATTCCTTCGTCCATATGTCATGGTGATCCTAACAAAAAAGTATAAAAAAACATTTGACTAGAACCTTGGTGCGATTTCAGGAAGTAAAGAGATGTCTCTTCCAGGGACCAATTCCATAGAGCTGCTTAGCTTAAGCATATAAATTTGCAAGCACAAAAACCTTGCATAGCAAAATCCGGTTACCAGCAAAAACTCCATGTGATTGTCATGCTAAGCAAACGACAGCTAAATACCAGTCCCGAGAAATTTATATCACATGGAGTTTTGGCTGGTAAGCTGATTTTCCAAAGCAAAGTTTTGTGTGTGCTTGAGCTAAGCAATTTTTGTGCTTAAGCAGCACTATTAAATTGACCCCTGTACTTTGCTAAGCAACGAGTGACGTAACAATTCAAATCACTATGTTTAAAATGCTGCGTTCCAATCACGTCGTGTTTTCCGTGTTCACGAGTTCACAAGTCTGGCAACTTGTATTCACCAGTGGTGAACTGGGTGCGGAATTTTCTTCTCGAGTTCACTACTTGCTTGACGACCTGTGCGCGTGCGCATTGGTGCAACCATCTCGTAAACACGAGAAATACGACGCGATTGGAACGCAGCATTAATATGCGATTAGTTTTGTGAAGCGACTTGTCTCACAAATTACTGTAGAATAGGCCCGATTTCAAGGAGTTGTTCAGCAAAAATAGTGCTTAATAGTACGTGGTAAGCAAAAATCTGCTGGGAACCGGTCATATGCAATATTGCATGCAATGTTGGCTGGTAACCAACTTTTTGTAAGCACAACTTTGCCTTGGTCAGCAAAGTGTGCTTATTAAACAGCTCTGTGATATATGCTGAGTACTGACACAGGTCTACTGCCGAAACGTGCTTACGATTATTCTGCTTTTTGCGCTTGTTTACGAATGAAACAACTCTGTATTGAAACCTTTCATGCGCATATACGCACTATTCATAAATGCCTCAGCGAGTTTCACTATCCCTATTGGTCGAGAGCCTGTCACGTGGGTGTGTTTAAACGGTTGTTTAAACACGGCTGGAAGTTGTTTAAACACGGCGCGTCATAATCAGTTGTTCTCAGCCGATACGCAACAGGGAGAGCTGCGCGCACAAGATGTACTTAAAGGGACACATTGCCTTCAAATGTCATGAAATTTTACTGTTTGGAAATGTTCCTTATCTTTTATAAGAGTTGTTCATGCAAAAAAACACGTATAATGTGTTGCAATTAGTGATTAGTGATTACGAAACAAAAACATTGGCCGCTTACCCCTGACATCTGACCCGCGATACATAGACTTATTTCCAGTACTAAATACCACCGTCTAAATATGCGCAAAATACGCTGTAAGAGTCTTTAGGCTGGCGCCGCAGCCAGTGGCCTTGTGAACCTATCAGATGATCGCCAGGTACAATTCTCTACCTCTCAACATATATCGCCAGTGCTGCGCGCCGTGCCACAGTACATCAAAATGGATCAACAGAACGTACTTCAACCAGATGCGACTGGAAATACGACTGGTGAACACAGTCCGCCATTTTGTGGAGTCAAAAATTTGGTTCTACAAAATGGCGGACCGTTATTTGTCACGAAATTAAACAAAAACCACGCAATTTGAAGGGATAGTTATGTGAATCTTTATATTCTACTTTAAAAAAAGCTTCCCAACCATATCCATTTCAGTTTTATAGCCCTAATCGCAAAATCCAAAGCAATGTGTACCTTTAACTTCATAATGTAAGACACCGCTAATGCACGCGTATAAAACGCTGCGTCTCGTGCGTGTGCGCGTACGCGTACGCGCACGCGACAGACAGGCGCGGAGCGCCTTCACGCGCATGTGTTTTGTACTGAGCAAATGGGAGAAAAAGTGGGGTAAAAAAGCTCCGCATTTTGTCCTTTTTACGGGAGGTTTTGCATTTTTCGTAATAAGGCATTTAGAATGGGGATAAAAATGTGATGACCCGGTCTTTACCAGTCAATAATAACCTCGAAGGGTCGTGACCGCTGTTAATGGACCTCGCCTTTGGCTCGGTCCATTAACAGCGGTCACGCCCCTCCTCGGTTATTATTGACGTGGTAAAGACCGGGTCATCACACTTTTATCCCCTTATGAAATGGACTTTTGCTCGTTTCAATCCTTCAAAAACAGTGTTTAGCAATTAAACACTTTTTAAAAGTTGAACATTGATGTTTAGGAATTGGACACGTAATGTTTAGCTTCTAAACATGTTTACAAACTGATAGTGATAGCAAGACTGTGTTTAATTGCCAAACACAGTTTTTAGAGAGTTGTAGTCGAATACTCACCCACAGTATTCGATTACATTAACGCTGTTTTTATGGTTAAGTTGTAAGAACTTTTCAACTTGATATACCACTCAGTTCTATAACAATCAAATAAGTGTACATGTTTTGTACGTGAAGTTTGCATCCTGGCAAAGTATCATTTTGGTCTTTCGCGATTGGGCTTTCATTTGTCTTTAGAAAAAATGATTTAGTTCCTTGTTTCGTGAACCGTGCAGAATTTTTTTCTTCAAATTGTCCTTGTCCTAATCCCCTTTAAGATTGCTGTACACATCCAGCGGTGCCAATAATAATTGAACTTGAAGGGGCGTCGGGATAACCCGCTGCGCGGGCCCGCTAGTTTCTGCGTACTTGTTTACCTGAATGAAGTCACGTCATTGGCCGTCAACGCTAACTCCACCTGATGCCGTGTGTCACGATCAATCAAGGTCGATCGTCAAGGTTAGGTTTCGTACCTGTTGTCAGGAAACGTTACTGACGTTTGATTGACCGTAAATGTGTAGCACGCCACGGGATTTACCTATAGCATTCCAGTAAAGATCCCGTTTAACATTCTTTAAAGGTAATATACATTTGCAAACATCAAAAAACAAAACTACTGAATTATTATGAAAGACCTTAAGCATCATGTGAAATCACATGACACCTGGTGTGCTGTCATTTTCAAGAAAAGTTAATTTTTGTATGAATCTCCAGCGATTGTCGGCCAACAATGGTTGGAAATAGTCTAGTTCCCCGAGCTGATTATTCCCTGACGTCTATAAATTGCTTTGTTTTGTCTGAAGTAGGGTCAGGGAACCAGACTACAAGAACAGCATTTCTTTCTCTATATTTTCCCAGCATCTTTGCACAAAAAAAAGTAAACAGGTCAGTTTTACAGTATTTGCTATGAAATACTAACCCCAAATCCATCTGAAAATTACAGCCAAAGGCAAAATGTTGTATACATACTACCTTTAAAGGAATATGCAAAAAATGTCCGGTTTAACTTGCTTTTATGCGTATAATAATCTCTTACAAAAATGCGAGTATATGATTATTTGTTTTCCTTTGAAGTATATAGAAGTTTGTGGTTTTCAGTTCTTTAAAAATCTTTCCAATTTAGTCTAGCGACATGGCGCTCTTTTTGTTTGACAACTAATCAGGAATTCCTTGCGCATAATAACCGCATAAAAATCATTCCTGAAATATACACCACAAATAATCTTATGAAGAAATGTTTGTCAGAAATGAACTCCGCATAAGCTATGTAAAAGAAACTTATGCAAAAATGAGAATTCAAAGAAATTAGCTTTGTTCGAACAAGTATTTTCTTTACCCTGGGCTTTTTAATGGTCTTGTTAACAGTGACAATGGGCGCAGGAACAAAGAATGGCAGAGACGAATGTTAAAGGCTATCAGTATCTCTTTTATAATAAACACAAAGTTCGAAGCCCTCACACAATTTATGGCAATAAGATTTATTCATCAAAGAAAGGTCATTTCCCTTCTCAAATTTCCTTCGACACCAGTTTTGAAACCATGTTGGAGAACATTGTTTGAAGAACTGTTCATTTATCGCCCGTCGCCAAGCAACTTGCTTTATTGACCAAACAGTTTCAACAGTGGCGTATAAATCAAGTCCCTTTTAATTCACAATAAAATGTTTATGATTCATCACAGTGATATATGACACCGGGGGCCAGCTCCTTGCGAAGTTATAAACATGTGGTATTGAGCATGGGTGACCCTTTGATCTTAAATCAGCTGCTACGTGGTATAATCATGGTATAATGTAGGGGGAAGGGAGGGGCGAACATGAAGGGCAATTTTCGTTCATCGGTCCGCGGAGAGAAATGAAAACCAGCTCGCCACCCCATTTGCGTCGTTGATGTCCTTTTAGGGCCACCATACTAACCCGCGACCGCGTTGAGTCACGAGAAGATTGCGCCGGCGCGGCGGTGCAGAGACGTAAATCTTTAGTCCTCGCACGTGCTCCTTCCTGAGGAGTGCACCACACTAAATAAACTGCCATTGACCTTAGTGTAAAATCCACTAACTTCACAGTGAAAAAATCCTTATACAGGAGTCTCTCAGTTATTAGGGCACTACTGAAAATTATAGTTTGAATCTTAATCTGTCAAATTCTTTTCAATCTTTGGTATGGTAGCCGTTTGGATTTTTTGCTAATTGTCCCCAAAGATTACCACCCCTAAAAAATGTGGTTTTTCCCAAACCGGCTAGCTGCCATTTTTCATACAGCATCCCTCCACTTGCCAAGCCAAAATAGGACCAATTTTAAAGCCAAAATGTATCAAGTCTGCACAAAAGTTGAAGCACAGAACCCCCAGGTTATGATAGCTGATCATAATTATACAATCTATCTATTGCATGACTCCCCAAAATGTATTATTAAAAAAAAAGTTGTGGGTTTACAATTTATGCTAATCAGCTTGGCGCAGCCATTTTTGGCCTATCTAGTGTGGTGCACCCTCAAGAAGATTGCGCCGGTCGGTGTTTTGAGTGAACCAGACGTAAAGCTTAGTCCTCGGGATCGTACGTGCTCCTTCCTGAGAGGCGAGGAAATCAACAAGCCGTACAATGATCTGGTCTTGATGTTTTTCTTTTAATTTGAAATGGCTTGTCTGAGTCAGAAAAAAATACCCACAAGACAATTTCTTTACAATCAGAAGGATCTTCATATTAAAAGAATGTGCGAAGTTTTAAAATGTAAAAGCCCATTGTTGTCTATAGTATACAAAGACGTTATTTTTGCTTTCCATAATTTTAGACCCACGGCCGTAAATCCCAGGGAAGGGGAGAATATATCTACTCCTTTTTTGTGTGCAGGGGATGTCCATAGAATTATCCACTCTCCAGAATGTCCAACACCATGAAATGATAGCGTACTTACAAAATGAAGCGTAAACCAGGTACAATATTACAATTATAACTTAGTTTTTGAGAAAATTCAATTCAGTGTACGTCCATAACTGCATCTATTTACGTAGTACAGTGTGTATACATTTCGGGCAACGCTACCCTGCCTCTGATAATCCTAGCCCCGCCCCTCCCCCTGTGAAAATTTTACGGGGTCACTTTTGGAGGATGTTTTCAAAAAATAAGTCTCGACCATGCTTTCAACTTTTCTACACGGACTTTATGCCACCGCTCACACGGAAAAGTTAGCCACGGTATTATTTTAGGCCTTTTCCCAACAACGATACTTGCACCTGCGCACACAAGATCGTCTCAGATGCATTGGAGCCTAAAGGTCTCATCTTGTACGAAAACAACTTGTTTTTGAATTTGAGAGGTGCCAAATGCGATGGAAATTTCCCCGAAAACGGACAATAATGTCAATATAGTGTCAAACGCCGGACAATGCAACGCCAAGTCAATACATGATGGTAGTGATTGTGCAGTGACGCCATTTGTTAACATTTAGTATAATTTTCAAAGCAACGAGTGACCTAACAATACAAATCATCAAAAAACAAAACTACTGAATGATTACGAAATACTAGACTGTAAGTAAACAGCAGTCTGGCATCCTGTGAAATCATGGCACCTGGTGTGCTGTCGTTTTTAAGAAAAGTGGAAATTCATATCGTTTGGAACGATTGTCGGCCGACAATCGTTGGAAATAGTCTAGTTCCCCCACCCGATAATTCCTTGACTATAAATTGCTCAGTTTTGTCTAAAGTAGGGTCATAATTGTTTTTCTCTCTGTTTTCCCAGCATCTATGCTCACAAAAAATTTAACAGGTCAGTGTTACAGTATTTGATAGCACGCTACGAAATACTAACCCCTTAATCAATTTATTTCTGAAAATTACAGTAAAAGCAAATGTTGTAGGCCTATATACCTTTAAAAGTTCAGACGATTTTTTTGTTTGTGTGGAATCATGGAGGAAGGGAAATCTATTTTCCTTCCTCCATGGTGAAATCGACTTGTCTCACAAATTAGGCCTGTTCTAGTAGGCCCAATTTCAGGGAGTCACTCGGCCAAACAAATATTACTAAGTACGTACTAAGCGAAAACCTGCCAAAAACCATTAAAAAACGGTGCAGCAATCTACGTGAAAATCACAAAAGGAAATCTCCCACCCCTCAAAAAACAATAAACCCGAACCCCGTAAACAGTTTCTGCATTGACACGCGATTTCCATCTGCACCGCCGTTCACCGCCTCCGGACCCCAGGCAGAACGGATTGGCAGCAGCCTCGTCGGTTCCCGGAAAACCCAGGCACGTATGTTTGGCAGCGCTCATGGGGGCTGGTGTGTGACACCTGTCATTCCCATGGTGACGATCGCTCGTTGGATAAATGGCTTGTTGGATACGCCCTCCCTGTGACATACAGCGGCTTGGCGATCTTTCAAGAAACGTGTAATTGGTTCACCGAAATATAGGCCGCAACTGCGCGCGCGTTTTTATACACGGCGATATTTTATCCATAGAGTAGTTGAGGTGAGATGAAACACCGGACCTTTTGGTGAAATCATCTGGATGTCGATGCCAAGTACATAACCTTGAGGGTATTTTTGTTGGCAGACCAAATTCATATTGAAAATCAAAATCATATGATCCGTAGATAGTGAGTATTGTTGGAAATAAAAATCTTGTCAGGGTTCGTTACAAGCTCACTGAAAATTTATGGCTGAGGGAAAAGTCATTTATAAAAAGTATTTATAGCTCCCGTGAAACCTTAGCACACCGCCTTTCTAAAGTTGTCGTCCACAGTGCGCACTTTCAGCGCTGAAACGTGCCAGAATTTGACAAGTTGTTTTATATGTGCCAATAAATAATGCGTGTTTGTGTACACGCAAATATACACGCTGGCTGTGCAAATAAATAACTTCAACCGGGACTCAGATATGATGTATTAAAACCCTAACCCTAACCCAGCACATGCACAGTGCATCTGTGCTGACAGCTCCACTTTGCTGGACTCTGCACACAAGTCAATGTGACAAAACTATGCAATCTGATGCGTCTGGCAGGGTTCTAGCCAAATTACCCTGGAGGGTTAGGGTTAGACCACTTGCTCGATGGTTAGACGTAGCAGCTGTTGGTAGTGAGAGGGAACACGATAGAGTACCGAAGTGATGACGTCAATGCAATGTTTGGAGCCAGAATACTTCTGTTATTTTGTGTCAATTGTGTTCACTCTGCATGACTGGCTTTTTTTGAAAGCAACAGTCGAAATCTCCATTTGTTTGGAGCCAGTTGTCGTGCCAACTGACGTCAGACTTCGGTACTCTATACGGGCTGTTATTTATGAAGACTTGTAATTTGCAGGAAGATTAGTTGCCGTACCGTTTAAGCGCTGAGCCTATGGGCGTAAATCCCGGAGGATGGGATGTACGTTTATTTCCACCACTTTTTGACCGGGTTGTATTTGTATTTAATTGCTTGTATTTAATTCTTTCTTGTAATGAAACCAAGGATTCCTCAAAAGTGCCCTACAGGCACTGTAGCTCGAAAGCCTGAAGAAACCTGTAGAGAGAAGACAGAGAAGAAGTTACAGTTTTAGAGGTGGGAGGAAAACCCCAGAAGAATATTCTGGGGAAAACCCACGGAATCAGGTATAGGGACTGAAAACCCAATCCACATGTGGACTAGGGCAGGAATCGAACCCGGGCCACAGCGGTGAAAGGCGGAGACAGTAACCACTGCGCCAACCTGACTCCCCATGGGGGGATGAGCCATTGCATCACCCCGCCCCCGCCGATTTGTGTGTTGAGAAACAAAAATGCTGTTTTTTGTAACTTTTCAAAAGTTAAAATGTTCAAAAACGGAAAATAAACAGTAGGCCTACACTTACAATTTAAATGCACTGTTGTGTTGTCAGGCATAGGGACATAATTAAGTTTGCATATTTGCATTAAGATGTACACAGCCCACAACCAGACCTTTGTATCATGAACAGCACCACCTACTGTCAGTATTGTCTCCAGTCCCCCCCCCCCCCCCACCCGCGCTTTTCGAATTTCTTTGGCTGGCCGGGATTTTGGTCACTGCCATCCCCACTCGCCACCCCCATTCCCAACATGGATTTACGCCACTGTATTTTGTTTATGCAAGTCGCCCATCACACAAGGCCAAGGGCCGCTCGAGGTGTATGCTAGAGAGGAAAGTGTGGAAGAACCAGCCCCTCACACTGAAACAAGACAAGATAATCTGATATCTTCACAGTATCCTATAGCTCAGTCGGGTTGATATGCTTTTGTTGTTTTAAGTGTTGCAGCAGTCAAGCTTAAAGGTTACATGCAGTTGAATTTTAAATATAATACGTAAAACCACGCCATGCACAAGTGCATCCCACTCGCTTTCAAGTTTTGGTTTGCGCTCGGAAGGCGTTTGCGCCCCCGTTTACCGATCTCTTTGATCTATGAGCAAAAGAGTGACGTCGGGATGTTTATACTTTCCCGGGGGTCAGTTTTCTAAATATTTTGTATTGTTTACTTTATTTGGTTAGTCAGGTTGGCCTCTATAGTGGTTCTTTTCTGTAGTGGTTCGAATCTCACCAGGGCCGACACGTGGATTGAGTTTTTCCTCCCACTTCTAAAACTGAACATAAGGTCTTGTGATGGTCTTGTGTTGGTCTCGCATGGTCTTGCAGGGTCTTGTGATGGTCTCGACTACCGGTACATCACTGCTTCCTACAGGTTTGTTCATGCTTTCGAGCTACAGTGCGATATGCGCTTTTGAGGAATCTGAGAGAAAGAATCCCTTGTGGGTTGTTTGACGAATTATTAGAAAGAATTTGAGTGCAAAAGCACGTACAACAATGTATTATTATTGACGTACTGGTGAGAACAAAAAGAGGGTATTAGGTAACAATACTGTCCTCACGTTTTTTCTTTTGTCTGGAAGGTGTCCTCACGAGTTAACGTTTGCTTAGTCTATGGGGGTGGGTTAGTGTGTATAGGAACAATAGAAAGTCCTGACCAGGATGGTGGGGGAGAGTACTACTGTATCTGTATCGCACAGCACATGCGGACGCACCCAGTTCTTGTCACTAAACCTGACGGATGACGTATACGGAAAGTGGATCGAGCGGGTCCGTCAGCCTGACGGCTGACGTATAGACACCAGCACGGGCTGAGTTTCTCGGTTTGGTAGTTCATGTAGCAGCATATGGGGACATCCAGTGCGTGTTTCCGGGTCGCGAGCGGTATGATACGGCGATTTTCATATCATGATTCGTGTGTTTTTAATCCTTCCGACGGACGAAAATGGACACCACTACACAAGAAGTCGTAGTGTCCAGCGTGCTGTAAATCTCAGCAAAAAAAACCACCCAGACATTAATGTCTACAAAAATTACATTCATACAACCACAGCTGTACATTTCATTAATAAGAGCAAACATTCTGGGGCTATCCTTGAGAACAAGAAGGATTTTGCATTAAACTCCAACAGTGAAAATCAGATACTTGGAAATTCTACGAAGACCTCACTCGAACCAGACTCAGATATTTTGTATGTTTCCGTGTTCTGTATAGAAGTTTAATTGGCAATAAATCATCAGCATGAATGATTCTCAACTTGTCATCAATCCGTAGTTTGGGTGCTTGTCCGAAAGACCTGACTCGGCACACCAGAGAGTGAACGCGCTAAAGTCAAGTTTACGGATCGAGTTTTCATTGTTCAGCCCCCAGGGTGTTTCACCGTAAGTGTTTCTGATTGAAATTGGTTTGCAGGATGCAACACCTTATGAGCCCGCGGCCACTCCTTAATATAGCCACTCGGGCCAATGACCTGCTGAATACCCCCACCCTTCTTTACTCTATCCCCAACACAACACCGGTTGTCAACTTCAACTTTTCCCTTGGTGTACTTTGGTAGCTCATTGATCTTCCATCATGGTGTTTATGCGTATAGACGATAGAGACGATGTGCCTTGAAATGTGCCCGGCGGTATGCGCACGCATCGCGTTTTGCATAAAATTTTGTTTAGGAGTGACGTCGCAGGTCAGATCTCCTTTGAATAATTATGTGACATTTGATGTCATCCTTAACAAAATGTATGCATAACACAAAGCGTGCGCATACCGCCGGGACATTTCAATACAGGGTGTCCCAAAAAAATATCCAGGCCAGACCAGGCAACCTCAGAATCTAGATTTCGACAGATCCTGATGCGGGAACTTCTTACATGAAAAATAGTCTTTATTTCATCAAAATCAGTCAAGCCAATCAGAAGTTATGTCATTTTTTTGTGCAGCAAGGTCAGCCCCCAAATAGGAGTGACTGACTGTGACTTTTTTACATTTTTCATTCCAAGAAGCTGTCCGTCTGTGGTTATAGCAGCCGAGTCATGAAGGGAATCTCTCTGATCGGTTCTTGAGTCTGAAGTAAACTCCCTGGGTGGATGGTCTTTTGCTGCATAGAACAAGTTTACATTTAACTGTCGTTTTTCATAAATACTTTTCTATTGTTAGGTTACTCGTGGTTTTGCATGCATGTCTTATTTGGGGCCAAATTTGAGGCTACATTGCCTGATATCGATTTTTAGCCAAGACTTTTCATTTTTACGGAAAAGTAATAGCCACATTTTGATCTTATATCTTTAAAAAGGCAAAAATGAAAATCAACAGTTAAATTATGAACGTGTTATAGGCTCTAGTGTTCTGTTTGTTGATGCACCCGTTCAGAGGAAACTTTGCCTCATCACCACAGATATAACACACAGCAGTGAACCATCTTGAATACCGCATCCTCCGCTCTGGATCACCTGGAGCTAAGCCATGCCTGGTCAAGACTTTGTAGGGATGGAATTTTACCTCTGCTGCCATTCGTGAAAAGGACGACTTGTATAGGGCGGTTTAGATGTAAAGAAAGGGGCACATGGTTTATACTATTAGTCCGTGCTCTTCGTCAAGGTGGGGTTTTCTTCGAACAGATTTTTTAAACGAAAAACGTTTTTCTTTTCTATTCTATTCTGGGCATCTGCAGCCCTCCGGAAAAAAGGGCTTTTCTTGATTGCTTTCGTACCTCTATACGCACAAAAACATTACGCACTGCGGGAACTGAATTATTATCGAGCCACAAATAACTATCGGCTTTTGTCAAGTAATTATTCGGCAAAATAACATGGGCAGAGTTTTTTGTTCGGAGTCGCAGTAAAAAGTGAATAAAGTTTTCCGTTCAGAAATTCAGAAAGCATAATTATTTCTCAGAGCACTGTTGTCTTTAAAGGTTCATAGAAATCGAAAGGTGAATATTGGGGGGGGGGGGGGGGGGGGGGGGGAGTTTCCCCCATGGGAGCCCCCCCCCCCGCCTCTCTGGGAATTTGGGATTTTTTTGGCCAAAGAATTTAGAGTTGTTGTCATATCATAGTCTGTCTACATGCGTTCAGTTATAGGCGTATACCGGTATGTCAAGGCTCTTGAAAGCCCCGCTGGTCCGCAAAAGACACTATTTTAATTGCTCCGTTTTGTCGAATGCAGGCCTATAGGGTCAGGGAACCAGACTACAAGAATAGCATTCGTTTACCCCAGTTTTCTCTGTTTTCCCAGCATCTGTGCGCAACAAAACTTTAAACAGGTCAGTGTTACAGTGTTACAGTATTTGCGATAAAATATACATTCATTTCTGAAAATTACAGATAAAGCAAATTTTGTGTACTACCTTTAAACAGATCGGTTCTTTTTACTAATTCGGATGACGGGTTCGTTACCGCATTTCATGTATAATGTTGAATCACACAGAGTACGAACTCTGCCCGCAACCGTTCTGTCAGCTCTACAAATGATGTACCGGTATACCTTTAAACGTAAAAGCAAAATGCTGCAACTTGTCCTTCTAGTATTGCTGCAGTGGAGTTTAACGGGAAATTAAACTGTCTAATGTACAATTATTCATGCCATAAAAATCCGATTGCTCGTTCCTTTTAAATGCTTTAGTACGGGCTTTAAGACCCCCCCCCCCTCTGAAATCGGGTTTAAGCCATTACTTTGTGGGGTGAAACATGTCCATTTGTGATGTCAACTAAATAGGCTCGTACCTCTTTGTGATGGGACATCGTGTTTTCTAGGATGACACACCGTCATGAACGAGGAGCGAATCAATTTTCTCCTTCTCCGACCTGTCACTTGCAATCTCCGAAGCTGCTCCTCAGGTCTCTTAACTGACCGTCCGCATGCCGCGCCGGGGGGCAAGGCTTTTGCGCCCCGCAACTTCTGGTGTTGGGCATCGGAAAGGAAGTTCAATCGACACGGTTGGTTAAACCTGCCTCCAGTGGTCAAATCGGGCACTTCGGTTCACTTACTTCAAGGACAGTTTGGCACTGTCGATAAATATCTCACCACCTGGTCAGGGTGAAATTTCTAACTCCCTTCCTGTCCCACTTCATATTCAGGCATTTTCGTATATCTGTAACCTCATCAAATATTCACTTGACCTTTTCATATTTTATAGCCTTGATGAAATATTTAAATCATATCATTGTAAGGCCAGGGAGGACATTTCCAAGCCTCTTCGTCTTCAACTCT
Organism: Hippasteria phrygiana; assembly: GCA_037893225.1. Classification (NCBI taxonomy): domain Eukaryota; kingdom Metazoa; phylum Echinodermata; class Asteroidea; order Valvatida; family Goniasteridae; genus Hippasteria; species Hippasteria phrygiana. The sequence continues at coordinate 1,164,252 of JAZGUH010000046.1, read as the reverse complement.
ATGGTAATACCTTTCCCGTTTCTGTAAACTCATCACTATTGTGATCTCTTCATAATATTTCTTCAGAAAATGTCAAAGTGGCTAAAGAAACTACTTTTACTATATCGTTTCGGTTTGCGGTAACACCATGTGTTTGTCTCAACCATGGAGGAAGGAACTTCCTCCATGTCTCAACTAACGAGAGGTATGGGTTCTGAAAGAACCCATACCTCTCGTTAGTTGAGACAAACACATGGTGTTACCGCAAACCGAAACGATATCGATATTCCACCATGCAAAGCCTCAGAACTACTTTTACTACTTACAGGATTATCTGACTGGTCTATAACTCGCGGAAAATTGTCAAGTTCGTGGCTTAATGATGCGTGAAAACATTCGTTTGCAGTACAAAGAAATCAGTAAAAAATATGACAAACGGAGTTGGTTGTGTTAGTACATGTCCAAATTCGGTTGTCGGCGTAACTGCATATACGCACTTCTTAATTCTATGAGCATGTCTCAACTGTAGAAGCTGAGTTTTCTCATAATGTCATTGGCGTAATGAGCAGGGAACACTAAATTCCCGGAGTTAATTAGTATTCCTGAAAAAAATATACTTGGAGGTTTTCAGGAATGTCTGAAACTTTTCCACTGTTCTACTGTAAATCTTTCAAACCTCCATGTTTTCAAGCTTGTTTAAACAAAAATCTGTTACCTTGAAATGTAGCATGCACAGCACGGTCACACCCTATAACGAAAATCAATTGCTTTCTATTGAATTATCAAGGGGCAGTAACCGAACTGATCTTATGGTGCACAGTGCATCACTGAAGAGTCAGTCGCGAGTGAGTGTGTAAGTTCTCAACTTTTGTTCTCTCCCTGAAGATTAATCTGATCGTAATTCGAGGTGTCCGGTCATCCGTAACTGGCCACACAGGTATCCCAAACGTCGGTGGGGCACGCCCGGTCATTGACATGTCTGATCTATATTTTGACTGGTTTTAGATTTGGCCATCGTCTTGATTTTAAAACATTGATATATTCATGGTTGGAACTAAAGTAAGATTTAATGTGACGTGCGGTGTCCTGCAGTGATCAGAGGAGGAAGCCAGGTTGGCCTCGTGACCCGGGTTCGATTCCTACCAGGGCCGAAATGTGGATTGGGTTTTCAGAACCTGCCTGTTTTAGTGTGTTTTCTCCAGAATATTCTTTTCTCTCCCGCCTCTTCTTCCCGCATGTTTCTTCAAGCTTTCAAGCTCCAGTGCGATAACAATTTTGAGGAATCCTTGGTTTCATGATCGGAAAGAACTGAAAGGGACAAAACCGCCTTGGAGGCCGCCCAATTGGGCTACAGAGAGCCATCGTCCTGAAATTTCTATGGTTGGAAAGATCATTAAAAACTAGAATATTAATACATGTTTGTCTCAGAATCATTTACAACAATAATTGGGGGACGCCATTTTGGAAATGGTGCCCTTGGGCGCTTTGGTTGCGTACAGGCTGCAATATGTGCGGCGCCAGTCTGAATGTCCGGATGTCGATGTTTCGTGGGTTTTTTACACATTCTTTTTTTTAAATACACATTATGAGTTATGTTTGGTTGGGCAAAAAGCACATAGGCATAAAGTCTTCCCTATGATATCACTATCAAATTAGGGTTGATGTGATTTCTGTAAACTTATGCTGCTGGAAGTGGAATTAAATAAAGACAACAGTATAAGATACATTCAGGCACAGTTTTTGGTTGAAGGACGTACAAAGTCCATATTATGTCACTTGTACAAATCAACTCTGGAAATACTCGTACAGAACTAAAAGTGATTGGCGACCTTTGCCCATCAACATCCACTGGAAATTGACCCTTTCCGTCAGCGAGTCTGCGGACGGAAGGAAGGTCCCCGTCAGCGCACGGGGGACCTCTCCTCGGCCAGTGCCAAGTGACAGCGTCAATCCTCGGCGTTTCTCGACTCTGCTCCCGCCACCAGACACCGGGGATTTGGGGAGCTGATCGCGGCAGGTGCTTGCCGCACCGCGCGCTGCGCGCACCGTGTAACCCCCCCCCCCCCGTCGTTAAAGCTCACGAAAGTCCCCAACCGCAAAATCTTCCTGTTTTTGTCGATAGAGCCTCGTTATTTTTCCTCTCGCAAGATGATCAACCGGTCCGCATCCGGTAATAACTCACCGAAATATATCACTTTACTCCCGACGACAGCTCGGAATAGGTTTTGCAATTGCATCTGACGCGAGTGAATGCGCCCCGGGCGGTTTTGTTGTCCACCGTTGCCCCCGAACCGTACACGGTGGAGTCATCGGGTCATTTTAAAGTGAAATCCGGTCTATTTTTTGCCCTCGCCGGTGTTTATTCTGGAACTGGTGACCATAATTGAATGCGACAGGATACCAGAAACTGTTTGCTCAGATTTCAGAATTCGACCCAAATTTGATAATCGGGGTAGATTTAGTCTCTGCCGTTGTCACACTCTCCGTAATGCGTTTCGGAATTGGATGTTGCAAGTATTTTGGCAAAAATGTGGATATTGAAGTCAGATCTTGTTTGAGATTGCGGCCGTCCAACCTTAAGTTAAAAGACGCAAGCTGTGCGAGTTTCTGAAATTTTGTGACATACTGGTAATTGATTTTGAAAACATCGAGGCTTAAGCATTAATCATTATAGGCCTACACGGGCAGACAGTGGCGCAGCGGGTCCCGAATTACGGGGGCATAATGAGTACTCCATTTTCTTCAGAGTACAGACCTGTAATCTCAAATAGGGAGACTCGGACGTGGCATCGCTTGGGGAGGGGCGCATGGCTGGGGTATCCCAGAGTCCCATTCCCCGTAGGTTAGCGCCACTGCGTACCGGTACATGATAATACTGACAGTCTATTTCATAGTCCGAGCCGACCAAACACAAATATTGACCCCAAATGAGATACCGTCTATTAATACAAACACAGACCACTATAACATTTTATTCTTTTCACTTATAGACGGCTTGGTTCGAATTTAAGACGAAGTAGACTTTTCTAGTTACAGAAGTTATACTTCGAGAAAACAATGTTGAAGAATTGGACTCAAAATAGGGTTGAATAGCAGGAAGACAATTTTTATAGACAGACCTTTTCCTGTTTGGTTGAATATGTGAATTTCTTTTACGGGTTTCCTTGGCGAGTGGAGATTCATTGCAGAACATATTCCTTCCTCTGTCTGTCTCAACTGATTAGCTTTTGAAATTAGCCTTTTGAGTCACAAACTTAATATCCACAGTCCTAGGAAGTGAACTCGTAAATCAAAGTCGCCAACAAACCATTTTCAAACTCATACATAAAAAGACTGCATTAATTCCAGAGCGGTGATGTAATCCCCCCCCCCCCCCCAGCTCCCGAGGCTATAGGCGTATAGCGGTTTGATCGCTCGTTCATTCCCTCCTCACTATTCTCCATCCCTCCCTAGCCCGTCTCCCCTGTCCTTCCACCCATGAATAATCCCATCATCCCATCATCTAATAACGCCGTAGCCTCCGGTGTCGTCTCCACACCGCCAAGTGGCGCTCTGTCAGGGTTTTTTACCCTCCGCGCGCCGCCTGGCTGCCCGGCCAGCGCGACCCGTTGTCTCACCGCTGACTCGCCTGGCTTTGTTTTCCTCGGAATTGGTGAGGCTAGCCGTCCCCAGCAAACGGCTCCGTTAGTACAAGATTTCCGTGTATCATCGTATAAAGAGATTGCCAGCGGGCCAGATTAAAGGGACAGTCACTACGAATCAATGTCTATGGGACAGCGTACTAATTTAATTCCCATGTCATTGTACATTTCCAGGCCCGCTGTACCGTAGGAAGTATCAAAATATTTGTTTTTATGTTTTAATTTGGAAACATAAAAAAAATTAAAAATACTAAATTATTACGAAATGCCTGACTGTAAGTACACGGTAATAGTGTCAAACATCCTGTGAAATCATGGAACCTGGTGTGCTGTCATTTTCAAGAAAAGTGGATTTTTTGTATCAATTTCTAGCGATGGTCGGCCTACCATCGTTGGAAATAGTCTAGTATAGTTCCCTGACCTGATAATTCCCTGACATCTGTAAATTGCTCTGTTTTTGTCTCAATAGGGTCAGGGATTCAGGGTACCAGAACAGCATTTTTTCCCTCTTTGTTTTCCCAGCATCTATGCAGACAACACGTTTGGTGTTACAGTATTTGCTGTAAAATACTAACCCCCAAGCCATTCATTTCTGAAAATGACTGCAAAAGCAAATGACGTATATTACCTCTAAAGTCATTGTCTTTCTCGTGTTTCATGCCTAGCTCGTTATTGTAGGCCGTTAGCACATAATTCTTCGTTTATACGGATTCCATGAAATTATAGGCCCAGTTCTCCACACGAACCAAAGCATATTAGCCTATGTCACCCGTGATCAGAGGCACAAAGCGGTGCCTCCATAATTGCACCTTGCGCACAAATTAGAAAGTATTTACCCCCTTGTAGTCAACATATTTTTTTTCTCCAAAGCTTTGATGGGTGGAAATTTTGAAAGACTTATTTTTCGTACTGTTATTTATGACAGCATTTCAGACAAATGTTTCTCCGGAGGAATTGGTACTGGATAGTACATCTTTAAGCTCTCCGATTGAAACTAATTAGTTTAGTTTTTGATGATTACCGGAGCTCTCTCACACCTTTAATCATCGCCGTCCACTTGTCTTCAAGACGCGTGTCTCATCCTCGCCGATTGGAGATTCTATTACACGGCTCACTTGAACGCCACTTCGGTCTCCGTTGCAATTGAGTGAACCATACGCCGGACGCCAAAGGGACCGCACTATTTCGCGCATGCATGCTCGGGGAATCATTTTGAGCTTTTTTGTAACCCTTCATTTCTCAGTATAGCTAGATCCATGCGATCGGGAATACTCCGTCAGTCTCCGTGTCTCCTTGAGTCTCCCCCTTGAGTCTCCCTCTTGCCCCAGTACTTGTGGAGGCAACTTTGTCGTCCCGCAGGCGGGATTATATTTTCGTATACCACTTTTGGAGCCACATCCCAATCGTGACTAACATCTCTGGGGGCGGAGTTAATGCGCGAGAAGGGATATGAAGTTAAAAACAGCCATGGTGTCAACAGTTGTCTGTGGATGGATATTACTTAATTACCCTGGGATGCCTGATCAGTTGAGCAGTGTTCTCCCTCAGGTCTCAGCTCTTTGTATTTAGAGAAGACGGGGACAGGGTTGGTACTAGACAACAGGCTGCAACTGCCTTCATTAAGCCCCCTGCACACAAAGACTGTTACAAATTCTCCTTCCTCCCAAGATCATTTGCAGAATGGAACAAGCTACCACAAGATATTCGTCAAGCACCAACAATAGCTATTAGGAAAAACTTCAAGCAATGGACATGGGACACATCATCAGGGGGGCCCACTTTATGTAAATCATACTGCTCAGTCACCTGCATATGTACATCCCGATATGTGGAGATTTGTGCAGTAATTTACCAGAACCAGAACCAGAAGGAAATGTCAGTTTTTAGCAGGAGGAAAAAACAACATAGAGAACAGTTATTCGTGGCAAAAACATGGGGAAACCCACGCAGTCAGGTAGGGACTGAAAACCCAATCCATTATAGTGCACCTGGACGGGAATCGAACCGGGGTCACAAGCGGTGGAAGGCCAACCCAACCGCCCTCTGATGGAAGATTATTTTCCCATGATTTGTTAATGGGGTATCGCCCAACACAAGGCCAAAAGGTCACTCAAGGTGTGGGCAACAACAGACAAGAAAAGACGGAAATCATAGGGATAGAAGGTATCTATTCCCATTTTGTTGTGAATTGTGAACACTTTAGGTGGAAGGAAAGGAGGTTCAGGGTAAGGAGTTCCAAAGAGAGGCAGTACGAGGGGGAAAAACAAGAGTGTGTTTCACAGTGCTATAGTAGGCCCTATACATGTATTTGGAATAACAACAGTGAAAGGATGTGATGAGACAGTGCCTACAGGCTTGGACGGGGGAACTAATGATGGAAGGCTACTGTGTATACCCGAGAGACGTATCTGATGGATTTGTGTCCATAAATCGGAGCACAAAATGCACTGATGTCATTAATATATACACGAATCCATTAAGCACCTGATTCTTCCCACGCCACCGCAGTCATGGCTAATGAATCATTGTTGCACTTCAAAATACTCCCCACATTGTAACAGCCCGAAACTGCAGTGTCATTGGGTGAATTAAAGGTCCCCTCCGATTCGTGTAGCCTGCACGTACTCACCGTGCCCTGTGCAGTCATTTGGAAACGCATTTAAAGGTACTAATTATACAACATTTGCAAACATAAAACAACTACTGAATTGTTATGAAATACCTTACTTGACTAAGGAAATAATGGTCTCAGGCATCCTGTGAAATCATGACACCTGGTGTGCTGTCATTATCGAGAAGTGGAAATTGGAAAAGTGGAATCAATTTCCAGCGATTATAAATTGCGACGTTTATAAATTGCTCCGACGTCTATAAATTGCTCCGTTTTGTCTGAAGTATATATAGGGTCAGGGAACCAGACTACAAGAACAGCATCCCCCCTCCGTTTTCCCAGCATCTATGCACACAAAACTTTAAACAGGTCAGTCTTACAGTATTTGCTATAAGATACTAACCCTCAAATCCATTCATTTCTGAAAATTACAGCAAAAGCAAATGTTGTATACTACCATTGACTAGAATTGCATCATAGGGGGTACTTACAATTGGACCAAACGCGCCAGTACACGCAGGACACCGATACATTAGCAACGCATAAAATATTGCACGCGGTAGAGGGCCAGAAACGACTGGGTCGGCTTACTCGACTGTGATATGTCGTGCTTATATTGCCATTTATTCAGAAGTCGAAGAGCGCTTCACAATAATCACTAACCCCTGTGCATCAGGCCTGAAGATCATTTTAATGCAGCATTTCTGGTGAGCGCAATCATACCTTCACAATAAACCCTGGTTTGGAGAGAGGCAATTGTAGTAATACCACCGCACATGCACATGACTCGGCTTCGGCTACTTGAATGGAGATAGCTTTATAGCATCGTATGTAATGGCGTTGTGGCAACCTACATAGTAACGACGCCACAGAATCTTTGTCTTGCGTGTCTAGCCTCACTTTTGTTCCAATATGGCGAAAGCGCGCAGACGGCGATTAAGCCGCATTAATGCTTAGTTGGCAAGGGTGTGCGTGTGGGGGGAGGGGTGATGAAGAGGGGGAAGGAGATGGGGTGGGGGGGGGGGACAATGTTTATCCAACATTTGCAGCCAGCATTTGCACGGCCGGTTGAAGTGGATGTCATTTCTACACCAAGTCACTGTGGGTCATTACGCTGTAGCTGACCTGCCGACCGATGCGATCGTCTGGCTCCTCCGCCCCCCTAAGGACCTTTCCTGTCATACATTTACACTATTTGTTTTTGAGGAATGACTTGGAACGCTGGTAAACGTTTTTCATCTGTATGTGTATTCATTCTACCAGTCACGGCCATCTGGATTTGAGCGGTCAGTCCGTAAGTCGAACCACGTGACTCTGAAGCGGAGGGGTCAGATTTATGTCTTTGATAATCTCAGGAATTTTAACAGCGATTCTTTGTCTCATCATGATAGACCAGCTGCAATACGAACAGTTCAAGACGGATAGATGAGGCGTGAAGTGACAGTCACGCGATGCCTGAAGTGAGTTGCTGCAGGGTGGACAAGATCGCGTTTTGAAAATACTCCGAAGATACATTTGTCATTGTCAAAATATTAAATATCATTTGATTTTTATATCTATTTTATTATATCTATTGATTTTTCAATCAATAGATATATAATTTGTGTTCACCCCAATTGTTTCCTACTTTTCCGCCATGTGATGTGTTTATCGTCTTTGTAACACAGTGTTTTCTAGTTGTTGTTTTTTAGTAATTTATTTAATTGCAATATTGGGCACATGAAAGGTTTTAGCATGTGACTAAAAACTGAAGGTCTTCTTGGTCATTTGAGAACATGAATTTGAAAAAAAGTTGATTTCAATGGATAGACTGAGTCTGCATAAACACAAATTGATCACGAAAACAAATCTATCACGAGAACAAACTTATCACTTTACGCGCGTTCGGGTCTTCAGGTCAACAGTCGACATGACTGTCTCCAATTAAGTCCAATCTGTATCGCTGGTTTTTTCAGACGTGCGGTTATCCATTTTGTTTGACACAGTAAAATAATTTGCCGTTTATTGACTTGTCATGGTGCGCTAGCGGTCAGTGCCTATTTCAGTAGCGGCTCACCGCACTGCATGATGGACACCTTGAAGATCAGACTTTTTTCGAGTCTGGTCCCCGAATCCAGCTGTCTTCGTGGAAACCCTGCAGGGGCCGTCATAATGCCTTGTCAAAATGTCCCCGTCCGTCGCACGTGAGACTGGGAGCCGTCAAATTTCCTTCCGTCCCCCTGTCCCGTCTCCGTGTCGATAATCTGATCATTTGGTTAATATTTGCAGCCTGACTTCTCTCGACTTCTCAGTTTCACACTATGCGCCCGGAGGTGTGGGATTATGCTGGCGACTCCTGCTTCCCTCCTCCGCGCCCCGGCTTTTAAAAATGCCTCTCCTCCGGCGATTGAAATTCGCGGAATGCATCCTCCCGTCTTTTCTTCATCTCATCCCCGGCATCCTCCTCCCATCACCTGCATCAGCGCATCTCCCAAGACTCCCCGGAGACGCTGTTTCCTTTCTGAGAAGCCCCCGCTGCCTCCGGATGCAGGACGGGTGAGAAGAGGCGTTGACTCGTCGCATCCTGCGAAGCCAGCGCCGGGATGCAGTTCCCGGAATCTCGAAATTGCATTTAGGGAATCTGGCCGCGTGGTCGATGGAGAGTAACTGGACTGGATAATGCAGTTAGCGCAGAGGGGAAATGATTCGCTTTATACAGCGCGCGGTTGACTCATCGACATCATAACTCTTCAGAAACTCCGGTGTTAAATAAATACCATGTGGTATTTACATTGAACCATTCGTGGTGTTAATTTTGTGTTAATTAAATACCACAGTGTTCCATTGACATGGGGAACTTTTTGGTTTTTTGTTTTTCAGCGTATTATTTACATATAGGCCTACGTAATTATGTTTCAGGAATAATTCTCCATGCACCGGTGCTGTAGATAAACATTTCGACCTCGACGCTTTAATTAAAGTCACGTCGCGTCACAAAACAGCACCTCTGGTTTTTTTCAGAGAATAATCTTCATTCGTAAATCTGGTGTTTTTTTTTTTCTTGGGGGGGGGGGGGGGGGTTGAAATAATGCTCATTTTATTTTTGATTAGGGCCTACCATAGAATTCTTTGTTGTTGTTTTTTAAATTTATTTCAGGACAGTGTGCATGCCAAGATAAAGAATTGCAAAATGAATTTAGCGAATCATTGACAGGCTGTGGTTATGCTGAGGTCTTTGTACTCTGTTTTATTACGCCGGCTTAGTATTTCCCTGTAAAGTGTATAGCACTAATTATTGATTGTTGAGTGCGTCTAATGTTTCTGCCATCTGTACTGATTCAAAAGCTTAACGAAGTCATGTTCTTATGCGTTTAAGGGCGTAGATTCGAAACTATACAATGGGAATGATCGTGTTTATTGCACGTTGTTCGTTAATTATTTCCCATACATACACACACGTACGGTACCGGAATACATACCCGCATTTTAACCCTCTTTCCGACAATTAAAATCTACTGGGAAATTTACATTTCCGCATTGGCCCCTGAGTCTTCTATTAATTTTCCTCTTTTCCGTCCTTCTTGTTCTATAGGTTGTACTTGCAAAATACGGAGTTTTATGTAAATACAAGTTTTCATATTCATGAGCTACAACGATGGCCATCGGAAACACAATCGTGGTGTCTCACCATATTGTCCTCAAAACATGAATAATTGTCAACAGCAGTTTCGTGGAAAAGGTTCTCTGTTTTGGAACCCATTCCCAAACCGGTATTTCTTCAAAACATTATTGCGTTATTTTGCAGGATCGATTGTCGTACACCGTAGTTAGGCCCTATATTGACAAAAGAAAATAGCGCCCGTTAACTGGAAAATTTTGTTAAAAAATTGCAAACCTCCGCATTCTTTACACTATTGCAAACCAGAATTTAGATCGTGCCGATGTTGTTATAACAGGTGGTGATAATGTGTGAAAACAAGTTGTTTTGGTATCCATGGTGTTCTTGAATGTTGATGCCAATTCACAAGGTTACTGCATGGTTACTGTGTCATGTTTACTGTGTATACACACACTCTAATGCTGTAACAGTATGTGTTTCGAGTTACTAAAATCCTGGAAGCCAGTGCGGGGGTTGTACAGGGTTCAATACGCTGACTCAACTGGTGGTAGATAATATAAGACTACGTAAAGGCTCCCTGGTTCGGGATTGCTCATTAAGTTCTTAGAACCTCGGTAGACTTTTGATAGCTGTCTGATGATACTATACCCGGTGGTGTGTTGACTCAAAGTAGGAGCTATAAGGTCTCAACTCAAAATAGAACTGTCCCGTGACTGTCTATCTAATTTCTTAGTTCTACCCGAGACAATAACGATGCACAGGAGGAAGATGAGGTCATAAAATGGCAATATGTAATGGCAATCTTCTAGCACTTGTGCGCGGTACGGTATTCGAACTCACGACCCCCTACTTACTCGTGCAGGCGTCTTAAATTGTTAGAAGATAAAGATGCTCCGCTGTCTTGTTTGTTTTTTAATCGCACTAGTGTATAAATCGCACTCAGAGTGGTGTCCAAAATTCCGCGGTTAATGTTTTGGTTTTGTAGGCGCCTGAATTATTACCGGTAGTTATCAGTGACGTCATCATGACATCATTACGTGTCATGTGACGTCATATTAAAGGTGATTTTTCAAATGTCTCTCTATACAGAACTTAACTTCGATGTTAAACATTTTGAACTCTTTAATAGCTGAAACAAAGTTCATGACCTGTGTGTGACAGTTGGATTGATGGTCAAAGGCAGAACCATACCTACCGGTTGCCCGCCCTTTCTGTCAAACAAACTAATATTCATTTTATGTTTGGATAAGTTATAGCCTGTAGCACTTCAGTGACTAACTAGGGTAAAACGTTGCATTTTAGAGTAAAACTAGAGTAAGACTTTGCATTTTATGTTTTAGCTTTATAAAAACAGTTTTACACTGCGTTGTACTTTGGTGCATGTACACACATTAATTATATGTTGATTGGAATGTGCCAGTTTCCTAATCGGAAGTACTACACTCAACTTCACTGAAAAGAGGCAATGGGGTAAAAACGTGTGACATTTGTGTGTGTGTCCCTGTTACACCTGACCTGTGTAATGTCCCTAAAGTATCATTAAACAATAGACTTCACACTGTTTTTACCTGTTTTGCAGGTACTTTGCTATACGTAATCACTCTTGGAGATAGAAGGCATTAAATAATGTGTCCTGAGTTGCAAAATCTTATACATATCAGATGTAACAGGGACACCAAAATTGGACCCCAAATTTATGGAATGACCCCAGCCTAAGAGCCTAGAGGAGTGTTAAAATCCACGCTGGTGGTGTAGAAATGGGATCTGTAAATAACCCAATAAATAAACAACATGGAAGAATGAAATTGACACAACTGCATGGTGTAGTTTTCGCAGTGTTATTGGGGTAAGATTTGTTGCACCGTGGAGGCATATACATCTCATTCGACTTTCCAAGACGCCAATGATGAATGAGCTAAGCTGAAGTAGGCAGCTGTCATCCGTTTGAAATAGTTCACCCCAACATTAAGGACATGACTTTGCTGGGGTTACAGTTATTAACTTTAAAAGGCCCACTTTTTTTCTTTCTTTCACAGTCAAAGGAATCAAGTGAACTTTTCAACCGGCCATTTCGACTTTCGATGAGTAACCAGCCGACTCTTGTTTAATCTGCAAATTGATTCACTCGGGAAAACTGTACTATAGTGACCGGTTACCGAACTTTAGATTTCGCAGAAAACTCCAAACACCTCGTGGGGTAAGAAGATGACATCTTCTTGTAGACTTTGCATCTATGATTTATCAACAAGCCTAATTATTTATAGCCCACATCACGCCTCCTGTTGGTTGAATAACCTGCCATCGACCGGTCGGGCTCCTATAGTCGGGACTGTGCTTACCCAATGCACGGCGCCATTAGGAACCATGTCATGTAACCACGATCGCGCGTTCACTTCCCGCATGCGCACCGTGACTCCTGTCAGAATTAATTGGTGTAGGCGTGTATGATTGCAGCGCAGTACTCGGCTTCTCTCATACAGCGTTGCAGGGTTTTGACATTTTCTCGGAATTATTGTAAGACCATCTGGGCCTGAAGCCCTGTGTTGATCGGACCCTGGACTCAATAAGGACGTTTATATGAATCATTCCGTGGGCCGGTTATTTCGTGAATGATAAACACAACCTACTTACTCTGATTAAATATCGGTATGAATTAATAAATTAGGGTTTTCTGTGACAAGTCAAATGACCATACTCAATATCGGGCTTTGCAATAGGTGAGGCCCTTATTAACAGTGGCGACACTAGGGTCCAATTTGCGGGGGGGGGGGGGCACCGAGGGTGCACCAATTTTTGCAGGAGGACTTTAGGGAGAAATTACAATAGTTTCAATCTCTAGCTGGAGGAGGGTACCGTGGGCACTGGCCTCGGCGGTGGGGGGGGGGGGGGGGGGGGGGGTGGGGGCACATGTGCTCCCACCCGCGTCTCCCTTCGTTACATCGTTGCATATGAAGTAAAACTGTGATCTTGCGCATTCAGTTGTCATCATAATAGGTCTTAACTGTGTGTTAAGCTGTATTTGATTTTTCAAAGTGAACAAAGAAAACTGGCAGGAGCGGGATTCGAACCTGCGACCTCCAGAATACCGTACCGAAGGAAATAGTCTAGTCCCCCCGACCTGGTATTTCCCTGACATTTATAAATTGCTCCGTTTTGTCTAAAGTAGAGTCAGGGAACTAGACTAAAAAACCCAGCACTTTTCCCTCGCTGTTTTCCCAGCATGTATGCACGCAAAACAGGTCAGTGTTACAGTATTTGCTATAAAGTACTCACCCAATAATCCATTGATTTCTGAAAATTACAGCAAAAACAAATGTTACCTCTAAATTTAGTAATGGTATCACGTCCCAAACATCTCCCTAGAAAATCATAAAAAATCCAAAATATTCCAAACTCTGGTTCTGAAATCGAGGTTACCTTCTCAAAAATAATCTTAGGTCTCCCAAGTCGTCGGTTTTATAATAACCCTGTCTGTTTTGAACGTAAAATCTCATTACGTAGCAACTGACCAATCAGAACTGAGGAAATTTGTGTTCACACAAGTATGTTAAATTGCAGTGTTTCGTCCAAAAACACGATTTCTTGACTAAAATATTTAATTATTTAGGCAATTCCACATATAGGAATTTAGATTTCTTTTGTAAACAGAGGTGAAGAATCGCATTGCATCTTCTTTCGTATTCAAATATTGAAATTTTTCATCGGAAACCGTGACTTCATGATAGCAGGATAAGGCTGAATATAAAGCTAAAGCGCCACAGTCATTCAGTGTGTAGTGTTTAGTAAATTACTGTAGCATTTGTACAATTGATATGTAGAGTAATGTAGATGTATACTAATGCACGTTTATTTAGGCTGGTTCCCATTTCAATAAATTGGTGATTGCTTACACCAAGTTTCCAGTAACTGAATTGAAATGTTTTATACCCTGTATTTTTACAGGAATAGCAGGATTATTTTAAGGGACAGCAACGTAAAATAGCAGTGTTCATGAGTCACAGCTTGCACCGTTTTTTTACGGGATTGCGCTGGCGTCCCGACTGCCAGGAAATTCCTGTAAAAAGCGGTGTTTTTTTTACAGTATTGGATGCTGGGGTTGACGCGCTGTGAGGATTTAAGTCGCTATTTTGACAGTCGGGGGGGGGGGGGGGGTTTCTCTGGACTTTTCCTGATTTCAGGATTTTTGGTGAGACGATTTTGTTGTTCTGAAATTGTTTTTCATCATTCCAAAATGACCTCTGCAACCTGAAACAGTCTTCTTTTCATTCTAATGACCGTATTTTTTTGGCAATTTTGAACCCCCATCTTTTGGTAGAAAATGCAGGTTTAAACGCCATACACACCAAAATGGCTCTGAATTCTCCGTGGATTTTTTTATTTTCCTCAAATCTCAACCCTGGACAGTACCGGGTACGTACCGGAACCTGACACCCGGTAACCCTCCCCCCTCTAACAGTGGTTCCGAGAAACATTCAATTCAAAAGTAATTAATTGTTCCGGAGGCCCCCTTTCCCCTCCCCTACAAATCTCAGTCAAAGCCAGTTTGCCAAAGGCCTTAATCCCTTTTCTTGTTTCTGCTGAAACGTAGCACCGATCGACTTGTGTAAAGTCAGCGCAAGGTTCGCGCGAGCGTTAAACCCACCCCGTAGCGACCTTTGGTTGATCTCGGTTTTCTTGGAAACGTTCCTACCCAATTGATTTCAGCTTTAACGCTACATACACGACTTGCAACGTCCCGCCATTCCAAGATGGAAGCAAAAACACCCAGCATTGGTGAGATCTAACGTAGTAATGACGTCACATCGTGTTTACTACACTTGCCCAGCGGGGCTATGCAGGAATATTACCGACAAAATGCACTTTATACGTAGATGATTATAATTTTGAGGAATTTGTTTACTTTTTATTTGGGACCTAAAGGAAACCATTGTTGTTTCCTTATGAATGAGTTTGAAAAACGTAGCTGATGTGTTTGTCGCAAAACCGGTAAAAATTATTGACATGATGATGATCCCAACTTGTATGTACTGAAATGCAGGTCGTGATCACGGCACGCTGTTCGTTCCATATCTGGCTGCACGAATTCACAGAGACCATCACAAGTCCCTGCAAGTCCCTGCAAGTCCCTGCAAGTCCCTGCAAGTCCCTGCAAGTCCCTGCAAGTCCCTGCAAGTCCCTGCAAGTCCCTGCAAGTCCCTGCAAGTCCCTGCAAGTCCCTGCAAGTCCCTGCAAGTCCCTGCAAGTCCCTGCAAGTCCCTGCAAGTCCCTGCAAGTCCCTGCAAGTCCCTGCAAGTCGTCACTGCAAGTCCACCACAAGCCCTCCAGTCCTAATTCCAATCGCAAGCTATTCAAATGAGCTTTGACAAAGACATTCCTCTGTCATTGTTCATCCAGTTACTTGTGACCGGCTTTATGAAAGGACTTCTGACTGGACTTGCGAAAGGACTTGTCAAAGGGAATCGACCACAACTCTGCGAATTTAACGAAAACACGGTGTATACTGTTAAGTTACTTCATAGGTCAATAGTCCATATATTTATGAGGGGGGTGGGGGCCTGTTAATATTTTTATAATCAGTGAACTGTTTTTTTTCATTTGACACACTTAAATGTCAACTGGTTTGAAGAAGTGTATACATTTACCTGGTAGTTCGTATACTTGTTGAATATTATGTTTGATGTATTAATCGTGATTATAATGAGAGCATGTAATGGTCAGCGTGAGCTGATAGGGTGACCCTCATTAAAGATGGTTTAAATAAAAAGATAAATTAAATACCCCTATACCCTATAACAAAATTCCACCCCAAAACATCGAACAACACACACAAACAAAAACCGATTTTTCTTCCTATTTTGAATTGTTGGGGACGGAAAAAGGTAAACTTTATTACTACAAATTACCGACTTTTTGAATATCTGGAAATCTGCTCCCACAAGGTTCAGTTCAATAAAGTATTTTCCACTGTGCAAATTAACTGAGAGAAAACATCGAAATTATGACAACTGAGAATAGTGGGTGAAGTGTCTTAAAACTGTAAGAACTTGTGTACACATTACATCAAAAATAAAGACAAAATCGTGCATGAACACAGAAATTGTTTTACCAAAATGACGCACTAATTCCGAGTATGTTTGACACATGCACGTATTAAGTGTCAACTTTGTAGTACTCGGAATCACAAGGTATTTGTATGTACACGTAAATGGTAAATACTACACTATAAATTAAGAGTTGCAAAAAATTCTTCGAAATGATTTTCAACTGCCAGTCATGTTGGGACCGCGTGCCGACCAGGTGATGCCTCCCGTGGCCCGGGTCACGGGCCGCCTTGCTACCGGTAAACATCTGTCGTTGCCCGACTGATTTATACCGCGGATCCTTCTTGCAAAACGGTTTCGTGTTTATCTGCCGTGCGGTCGGTGACCTGAGAATATCATATTTTTACGAGCGTTGCTACAATAATGCATGCATTAATAAATTAAATAAACATGTCATTTCGCACGCAAGGTAGTTGTACGTGCTATTATAGAAATATCGATTTACTACGCTGTACAATACGGACGAATAACACCCCCAATATGTAATAGTGTGCTTATTCTTGACGATATTTTCGGTTTCGTTCAATGGTTGCCTGAGGTCTGTGAAGTGAGCCTGAGATATTTCACAATTATTCACTCTTCATATTTTGCTCTCACGGTCTTGCAAAATAGTTTCAGTACCATGTACATGTTTGTATAACCAACTCATTTTAAGTTGTAAAGGCAAAATGCAGTTTAAAAAAAAGGAAGAGGCCCTTTATTTTTACTTCTATCTTTGCCAGGCAGTATTTGTAAAAAAAATGGCCGCCCCTTTTTTTCAAGATGGCGACCGTCAACAGTGAAGTCAACCAGATTAATTAAAAACACGCAGTTGATCGACTTGGAAAAACTTCGTCCCTTGCTTTGGCTTTTTGAGAAAAAAGAAGAAGACACGCTAAAAAATCTTGCCTAAAGGAGGCGGGCAGGGACGCTAAATGTTTTTTTCTCATGTACAGGTTTGGGAAAATTCTCGTAGTTATGGAATCGTTATGGGCGATTCAAGTTACGAATTACCAGCTTGTTGTTGCAGTAACCAATCAGAAAAAAGAGAGGTACTTTCCCAACCAGGGTCTATTATTGAGAACGTTTAAAAGTAGACCCTGGGAACGAGCTTGGTCGTCACCCCATAGCAATGTGAATAATAGAGTGACCGGACGTTGAGTTCAAATTGTTCATGTTTATTTTGGTCATCAATTCGAATTTATTTAAAAATGTAACTGAAATGGCCCCCTTTTCCTTCACTATTACCACATTTGTTTGTAGTTTCACGGCTCAGCCAATCAGAAAACTAAATTATTGTCATAAGACAGGACTCCGCTCACAGCTTCTATACGGTCTGACAGAAAGTACCAGTAGATATTTTCGCCAAATTTATCGTTGTACCCATTTTTTACTTCCGGAAAGAAGCAATTTGTGGTAAACTGTCTTGCTCAGGGACATAGGTGCAGTGATGTCCTGGCTGGGTTTGAACCCATGACCTGTAGACTTCATGTCGAGGGCCCTAATCACACGGCCTCGACACTTCACGATGTGCTGCAAGCATGGTATCGTATCGACTTTATCCATCCATGTGCCTGGTTCTTTGACTTATTACTGCTTCGATCGTGATTTAAGCCTTGATTTAAGCCTACTTTAATGGTCTCCACTCTGGGATTCCGAGAAATTGATTGCCTGCGCGCCTGCGCGGTGCTTTGTTTGACCAGCGTTTACAGGTACATGCACTTGGCAGTTATTTGCCAAATTACTGCAGGCTCATTTGTTTAGGTAACGAAGCAATTTTTTTCCGCGAAACATTCGATAATTGCCATTAACGAGGATTCTATTCTTTAGACTTTGTCGTTCTGATCTGATTTGTGTCAGTATAGTATGCAGGTGCATTTCTTTAACAGGGTGTCGTGCTTACAGAACGCGTTTGTACGAAATTTCTCAAAGCGCTGCACAGTTATTGCCCCTGTTTTGGGTCAAGTCACCGAAAATAGCTGATCGAGTCTGACTCGGGTCGAATCTAGTCTGAGCTAGGCTTTAATTGTAGGAACTCAATTCGGTAACGAGTGCACAGCATTGATTCAAGTTGGTTCAAGCCACCGAAATGTCTGGTCAAGTCTGACTCGGGTCGAGCCTAGCCTGACGGGCCATCAGCTTCTAATAATCCCACTTCTGACACCAATACGATAGGCATGCAGCCACATTTGTTGTACATCCCCATGCGCAGGCCCATCCCATCGATCTTGCCTCAGTCCCATGATAGGCTAATTTCTCTCGCTCTTTCTGTTCACTCATTATACCGGGACTTTGATATGGTACTCCGGTCTTGTCCGGCCGTATAGTGGGAAAGCCTTACCCTGAGCATGTGCCCTGGCATCAGGATGTGAACGCGCAGGTTCCCATGCTGCGATACCGGATGGCCGGGATGAGGTAATGTCCCTGTTTGGTGCCAATAATAGAAATTGATAGTCTTGTCACGTTCCCGATGGCTGTCATGATTTCTATATACGGCAATGGACATTAAACCGGGACCCTTCTCCGGTTACACTTGATAATGTTTGTAGGCCGGGTCGTTCACTGTTAGGCCATTGGATGCATGCTGTATTCGAATCATATCTACTTAACAAAAAACACAATCTCTCCTGCTTATGCTTTAAAACACGATGCAGCATTTTGGATGTTAGATTTCCCTGTCTTCTCGCAACTTCATGCGCCCAGCAATAATTATCTGCCCCGCGAGCTAGTTGACTCTCGATGTTTGGATTGGTATATTGGAATTGCATTACCATACCCTAAGTCACATGAAAGTGGACAGTATCCTGACTCCTGATTCAGTGTTACGAGGGTCAATTTCATATAGGCTTCTGTGCAAAAACATTTGCTAAGCACCACAGAATCTTGCATAGCGAAAAAAAAAAAAAAAGGGGGTTAGGGCCTACAAGCCGAAACTCCGTGTGATACCAGTCATCACGGGCAATAAACATCACATAAAAATTTGGTTGGTAATCTTGTTTTACCGATGAGAGCATGCTCAGCATAATTGTGTAGGCCTATTCCGTCGAGACACTCTTTTTCTAGTCTGGCACTTCGTGGAAATATACAACTAGCCAGCTTAACTTGTCTGTGCATAACTGCGATCTGAAATTGAGAGTTGGGGGACACAGGCATCGGTGGGTGGGGCTGTTACGGTACCCCATACACTCCCCGTAGTAGTAGTGACACTGGGTCTATAAGTGGAGACGTCCGATCGCTCTGAATAAAACATTCCAGTGTCAGAGTGCCAAATTAATATAGATTGGTTTCCGGTCCGCCATTATACCGACTTCGAATATATAATGTAGTGAGCTGATCAGGAAATGCAATTAGCATATACCAGGACGATTTCCATCGCATACGTTTCTTTTAAAGCTACGTAGCGTTGGTAGAAATGACGACACAGTTGCAGGCAGTGTTCATACTTTGTGTGATCACTGATTCAGCACATACATGAAATAACAAACCTGTGAAAGTTGGAGCTCGATCCGTCATCTGCGTCATCAGACAATACACTCTAAAAACTGTGTTTAGCAATTAAACACAATCTTGCCATCAGTTTGTAAACATGTTTAGAAGCTAAACATTACGTGTCCAATTCCTAAACATTAATGTTCAATGGTTAAACACTATCCGTCAACACGCTAAACATGTTTAGTATGTGAACGTGTTTACAAATTGATAGCAAGAAAGTGTTTAGAAAAAAGTGTTTAATTGCTAAACACAGTTTTTGCAGTGTTGTGAAAAATCATTCCGTTTTTAAAATTTTTTTTTGCGCGTTCATTACGTACTTATTTCGATTGTTAAAATCGCAACAACCTTCTTCAGTTTTGGAGGTCTTGGGTATAATTCTCTCGAAGATGACTTTCTCAGAAGAATTATTTCTCAGGAGGATTGATGCTGGTACCGTCTTTATAAACAGTCAATTTTCAGATTGAAACTATTTGTTTTATATTTCTACCTTTAACATTGATATGTCCATGATGTAGTGCAGTGCTATCAACCAATGCAAAGTCTTGTCAGAACACACGTGCATTAAAACAACTATCCGTGTTTCAAACGCACACGAAATTAAAACGGTTGGCCAGCCCATCCCTCTCCCGTAATCGCAGTTGACGCTTTAAACGTAGTGTAGGCCTACACCATTTGCGTTTGCTGGTATTCTATCCATGGGGGAGGGGGGGGGGGGGGGGGGGTCAAAAGTAGATGGAACCAATCTTGCCAATTCGTCAGTAGGTGTTCAGCAACTCTGATGCAGAATTTGGCGTATTGTTATTCAATTACATTTTTTTGATTGAGGTAAAACAGCTAAACCGGGTAATTAAAATATTTCGTTTCGTTAGTTAATATCATCTGCTGTAGAAGTTGTATACAACCCCGTAGGCCTATATAGACGTGTCGACAGAATTTCTAAATAACCTGACCGGCCTTCGACGTTTAGGATCTAGAGTATGATTCAAATTAAATGGAAAGGTTATTCACCTCGTTGAAATCCAGGTCCGTACGTAACCCAGATGCGGTTATTCCCAGTGGTTTATGAAATGTAGTCCCAACATTTTGCAGGTGCGCGACCTACCGTAAACTTACATAGACACTGCTATTGTTTGGGGGGAAAAGAACGTATTTTACTTGCAAAATACTCTACGCCTATAATTTCGGTGTTGGGCTTGTGACACACATTTCACTACAGTGTCACTTTGCCGTCCCAACTGGGAAAAATGCACCTATAGTTGGCAGACTGAGGAACCTTTGCTGAAATGTGCATGGACCAATTTCAATTTCTGCTTAGACAAAAAAGTCCTGCTTAGTTAAAACAGGTTACCAGTCAAAATGTCTTTTAATTAGCGCGACAAAGTCGAGATGTGACGTGCATTGACAAAAACGCGCGGTCTTGTCGTACGGCAAAGTCGGGGATGTGTCAGTTGACCTCCACAACTGCCCTCACAAATATCAAATGTACCAAAACAACGCAGAGTTATGATGATTGATGAGTCCAAAACCTTGATTTCGCCTCGAAATGCACATCGCGGAGAGTACCGGTACCAGTACATACAGCGATAGTACCTTTAAAGGGGCAGTCTCGACGTGGCGATTTCTATAATAAAGTTCAGAACGTAATTTGGCATTTTTGTTTCTTATGGTGTACTCGTACTCGGCCCATACTCGACTGTTTGTGTACTCGTACTCGGCCCGTACTCAGACCCTGAAAAACTCGGACTCGAATTTTTGGCCCAGGACTCGATTATCAGTGTACTCGTACTCGGCCCGTACTCGGCTCTAAATGTACTTGGAGAACTTAGTACTCGGATTGTAGGACTCGACTCCAACACCGAGTACTATCCTCTTCGTAAATGTGGTGTTATTTTTGATCCGGAAATATTGCAAATGAGTGCAAACGAACAGTACGAAAGCATGCAGCTGCATGCAGCTTCGCGCGCTGTCCATACGGCCCCACGTATTTGGACCCGGAAGTTTATAAAGCTACTTTCCGTCATGTATAGCCTAAAGGGACCGTGTAAGTATATGGACACATCCCAAACTGACAAAAATATCACCGATCTGCGCACTCCCGGGTTTGAAAGCGAGGATCCCAGTGCCAAATAAACTATGCTGAACGTGCGCGCTGCGCTGCCATTTATGGCGTTATTCATTCGTGCATGAATGAATTTGTTAAATAGCACTGTGTTTGTTTAGCACTGAGAGCCTCGCTTGCAACCCAGAAGTGCGCACAAGGGGCTAATGTGAAATTCGTACATAGGACCCTTTTTTACATGACTACAGCGCTGTTTCAATGTTTATGTAAATGTCAAGGTCCCATGTAGCATATCTATAGGAAGTCATTGCAACTGTTTTATGCCAGTGGATTTGTTTTATTAATATGATATTACCAGATGCGTGACAGTTTTGTCTCCATACGTTGTGTACAAAACTATAAAACACTATAAGCATGTACAATGAACTGTACATGCATTTCGTGTCAATCCTGTTTTGTAAGTTTTCAGAAATCGTTACAGGAGTGCCCGAGAACACGCTAGCAGCTGAAACCCTCCTATAATATATACGTATTGCGATTATCATAACATTCCGTTTTATAGTTTTGAACAATCGCCGTCTGGAATATTGTGGGCACACTGAAAGACCACTGTCGGACCTTTATCACCCACTTAACGTGACCACGTGACCGAAACCGCGACGTGTGGACCGCCATAGAGTGATCGTAGGACGTGTAGGTATCTTTATGCGGCCGGTTAAACCACGTGCGCAAACACGGCATGCTTGAATACTTGAATAAGCACTTCGTTAGCGCGTGGAGGAATAAAATTCCTCCATGGTTAGCGTCACAAAAGGTATACCCAAATCAAATAGCGCCCTCCTATTGTGTCCGCCATACCTCTAAAAGGCTAATGGCGATACATGACAAAAACTTCTATTTGAGTTGGATGAACCGGTTTTATGCACCAAAAACGGTTTGGCATGCATTCCTTGCGAAATCTTCCGCTATCGAAAGATTCTTCGTAGGTCTTGACCTTCTCCAAAATCTCTCTCAATGTTTGAGAAAAAATCGCAAGGAATGTCGGTCACTTTCAAACATTGCTCTCCTTTCATACGATGGGCATTATGTAACATTTCTCAAACATTCTAGTTGTATTTTCACCATTTCATTGCCACTTCCGAAGACACTGCCGGGGAAATATTAAAAGTTTCCGGAGAAAGACGTTGGTCATTTCCATTAAAAAACAAACCAAAATCTATCAACGAATACCGGTTATAAAAACTATACTTCTACGGACCTGGTTAGGGAGCGTCGGAACTTTCCTGGGGCCAATTTAATAAATGTGAACCTGTTATAGTTCGATATAATTTGTTGGTCCAAGGAGATGAAACTTGTTATTGCAAGGCTCGTCAGGAAACGAATGTGCAGTTACCTCTTTAGGCGAATGGGTTTGTTCCTTTTTTTAATGTAAGGTTAAGTTTTTACGTCGGCTTCAGGTTTCCTGAATGTGGAAATCGCCGCCAAAAAGACCAGCGATACAGGAGGATTTTACTTGAGCTACTTGCGGCAATAATTAAGATTTCTATTACGCCCGTTGCCTCTGAGTACTTTACAAAATGCATTTTTCCTTGCTTGTCGCCCTGTTTACGTGACTTTTTAGCGCGTCCATGCACAGCAAGAACATTCTCTATCTACACAGTGAATGGTGCGCGCACGCGCTTCCGATCTCCCGATCTAGTTTATTTATTCTTCTGATATCTATATATGGTTCCCACGTACGGGATCGCATGGTGTTCTCAAGCTGTTCCCAGTGAGAACAGCCGGCGTTCCCGGCGATTGGAACACGGGCAAACTTCACGGAGCTGCTCAGCGCAAAAATTGCTTAGCACCAAAAAGTCTTGCTTACCAGACAAAAGGCCATGGTTACCAGCCAAAAGGACATGGTTACCAGCCAAAAGGCCATGGGAATTTCATTGCTAAGCAAACAACAGCTGAATGCCAGTCACAAGCGATACATGTACATTTCACATCAAAATTTGTCTGGTAATCCTGTATTTACCAAGGAAGACTTTTCATGCTAAGCAAATTTGTGTGCTTAGCATCGCCGTAAAATTGGCCCCAGGCATTGTTGTTGTCGGAACGTTCCAAGCGTATTGACTTTTGAGACGCTCCCTTAGAACTAACAATTTATGCACTGCTGGTTGGACATTAATATGCCTGCTCTAATGTATCATCGGTTGATGTAGGCCGGGTCAATTTCATTGAAAAAGTCTGTGGCACCACCATATTGCTATAACGGCCTTGGTAACGGTTGACAGAGCTTTCAATCTCAGGTGCAATTTAAATTGTAAATATAACACAAACTACACGACATGAGCTATCAGGATTGATGTGGGAAAACAACATACTGGCAGCTGCTTTAATACAGCGTCCCCATGTACTTGAACACTGCAAATGTTGGGCGTGGTGCAACTCCACCAGTGATGTCAATCTTATTCGTCCGGTGTCGTTGGAAAAAGGGGGATTTCCAGATTCCACAAAATGATGTAGGGGCAAAGTGCCTAGAGGTACGGTACATGGTCTCGGTCTCGGTCTCGGTCTCGGTCTCGGTCTCGGTCTCGGTCTCGGTCTCGGTCTCGGTCTCGGTCTCGGTCTCGGTCTCGGTCTCGGTCTCGGTCTTGGTCATTCAACTTAGTGGGGGACCTTTAACAATAGAGGAAAATAAGGTCCCGATTGGGAAAGGTCCCCGTTTAAAAACCGTGTACAAAACCAATAAGGGTTACCAAAAAGTTAGTATGAACTTATAGGAGGACAACTAGCCTTTTAGAGGTATGGCGGACACAATAGGAGGGCGCTATTTGATTTGGGTATACCTTTTGTATGGCACAAAAGGTATACCCAAATCAAATAGCGCCCTCCTATTGTGTCCGCCATACCTCTAAAAGGCTAACAGGAGGTGCCCGATTGAAGGTTGGATGGACTGGGTTGGGTTGGGTTCCGTATTAACTGAACAAAATAATCAATTACACGGGGAAAATACACGAACACGCGTACGTAAGAAGCCTAGTACCGATAGCCCTTGAAAGTTTCACAGGTTATTTCCAATAGTGCTTAGTAACCAAATAGTAAAGTAAAAAAATTGCAGAAATGTAAATTGGTACGGTATTTAAAAGCTCAAGCGTGCATCTAAAGTTAGTATAGCTTATAGGAAGGACATTGCGGTCAGCGCCATATTCAGCACCCACCCTTTAGCCTTTATTGTCGAACCTAATCGGGAGACCAGGGGTCCATTGTGACAGTGCAACACGTGCCAGTGTGTCATCATCCGAGAGGAACCTCTGAGAAACACCACCATTCCACGTTTTATGGAGAAATGGTGTGATTGTGCATGGCCTGATCGATGAGATAATTGGCTCGACCCCAAATTCCGTTTGTTTGTCTTGGCGTAAATAATAATTCGCGTTTAATGGTGTACAGCTTCGTATATGACATCGATGAGACAAACGAGCTTCCTGGCCTGGGGTGTCTGAATTTGTGTTCGATGTTTTTTTTTCTGTCATGAATTAACAGAATTTGAAGGGAAATGTTGGTTACCCCATCAGACCCCCCGTGCCGCCTACTGATCTTTATGTAACGTGGATAGCTCATTGGCCATTGCGCGCTGTACAAGCAACTGAAGCCAGCACCCGCCATATTACCACTCCCAATTTACCACTGATCTCTACGGAAGAAGAACGAGGATGCAAGCACACACTGGGGACAAGGTTGACAAACTACCTTGTTTTGGGAGTGGTAATCAATGCTTATTTGAAAAGCATTTCCTACTACCAAAATAGCGCCCTCAGGCTCTTGCATGCATTAACTGGAAAGGTTTAACAGAATTGAAAATAGTAGCTAACTTCTTTTTCCTTCGGATGACACGCGTTCAGACTATTTTCGTATTGTTGTAAGACATCTGAAACAAAGTTGGATGGATATTCATTGTATGGTACAATGAATCATTCTTCATTTCATAAAGACGTGGGCCAATCGCATCCTGTCGCTCTCTCCAAATACAGGTACCCCACCTGCCTGACGCGCTCCTTTGTCATCCGTTTTACCTCGAATGAAATTGATTCAACTCCGAAAAACTCTGTGGGCCTAAACAGTGGAGTGCTGCTTCCATCCCACGTGCGTGCAACGCGCGTATCCGTAGGTGATGACTTTGAACCGTCCCGACACGTGGATGGGCGGATGCCGCTATTTTTGCGGCCTTGTGTTTGCCCACACTGTCTGCCACGCGTCCACGGCATCGCGGGACATTCCTCCACCATGATTCATCGTTTGGTGCATCGCCAGCGCCGATGAAAATAGATATACGCTGGGCCTGTAAATGTGGGACTGAATCCATTTGTATTTCATTATGCGAAATTTGGTAATTTTCCATAAAATTTGGGATGGAAATGCTGTGTGGCCCTCTGTGGAATAGTTGTTAATATTAGAAATCAAGATCCGTATATTTTGCGAAGCCATAGGCCTACTCTCTTTTCAGTTAATTGGTTCAGAAATCTCTGTTTCGGACAAAAGAAGTTTTTAGACAGATACCGCTCTGAGGTAACATTTTTTTTGGTGGGGGGGGGGGGGGGGGGAGGAGGAGGCCTAATGTGAGGCCTTATCGAGCTGATCCAATTTTTTGTAGTCCAATCTTACTGGGACTTGTATCTGTACGTTAACCCGGTCTCATACTCATGCATCAATCAGTACACCGAATCTGAACACGATCATGGGCTATACGTGTGTTCTTTACACTACAAATACATTGTAGGCCTATTGTGTTAAATGAACACCACGTGGAATCTGGACGAATGGTCCAATATAGATACTAATACATATTTGTTGTTGCAATGTAAGGGATGTTTGGCAGACTAACATTACGGGTCATTTGCTGGATAATGTGAATAGCTATCATGCAGAAATTAAACTTTGTTGTGGTTAACTGAATTAGTGTTATGCCGTTACAAATACCGTACCCTAGTATCTTTCTCGTACTGTTCTTGTACTTTCACGAAAGGGTATTGTGCGCGATACAAGTATATACAGAGGGGATGTGATGCTTTTGTCTGTGCCACTTTTGATTTTTCTTGTAATATTCATAAAGATATACAAGTACTCCACAGTCAATGAAGGGGGCTCCAGCATTGGAGGAGGAATCGACGTGTGTATAAGGTTGTGGCCCTGTCAAGAAATACAATCGTTGGATGGATTTGAAAAGAGAGAGGTGTTTGGGGAGTGGGGGAGTGTTTCGGGTGTTTTATGTTGGGTGCTTGTCACATTTGTCACATTAGAGGTTCTGCATTGAATCCATGAAATAACATTTTTTCCGATCATCTTTATCCGCGATTTCTGAGGCTCTGTAGACTTGGTTCAAGCCTGACCTGCGTTGACCGTAGCTGTTGCCAAATGCAGAAATGTATTAGAGTTTTTAGACCCGATATCGGACGATGCTCTGAAGTCTTGAATGAAGACTACCCATGGTGCCTGTTTATCTAAACCTGGTACCCGGTCACGTGATCTGGAGTTCTGGATAACTATATTTGGTGATGGGCTTTTGCTCTTTAAAGCTGCGAACCGGTATTTTGTATTTTACTGAATTGGCCCATTACATGGCTATAGAAACACGGACTATAATTTTCAGCATAGAAATTATCCTATTTTGGGACGTTAGTATAGATCGATGTAGGGTAACTAACTTGGTGGGCTGAGACTAGCTCACCTCCCCGGGTTAAAATGAGGTGTGAAGCTGTTCTTTTTGGTTCTGTAAAAGAGGAACCATGTTGTACTCGAGAATCTTCTTGTAATACCAATATTCAGCTGCATATCAGAGTCCAATTTGCAGTGGGAACTCAGGGAGAAAGTACGGAAGTCTTTACTTTGTATGCACAGCTGTATAAAAAGGGGCAAGGGGAGGGGGGGGGACATCTCTTTGGGGAACGTTCCCCTGTAGGATGGAGGAAGGTTTGTTCCTTCCTCCATGCATGTAGCTAGCAGTACGTTTCTTGAGTCCCGTTTCTTCAGCAGAAGATTTGCGTGTGCTGCTGAAGTCTTTAAGGTCACTGTTGTAACAGCTTTAAAAAGCGAAAAGTGTCTTTGAAGTGAGGTCTTTTTTTTTCTCCAAACCATGCCCGGGCATTCTCCCTCGACCTAGGATTTGAACTTACCAGGCTAGAAAGTGGTATAAACGGTATCCGCTGTTATCATGCCACGTGGAGATTATGGAGGCGCTGCAAGTATGAGTCATCGACGTGGTGAGGCGTCGACACGAGCGTTATCAATTAAACATCGTATTGATCGGTTGTTAATGGCTGACATAACATCGATATCTTGTCGCAATTTGGACGATTTTTTGTTTAGTTCTGATGTGAGCCATGCAAGATGTGTCATGATTTATTTGGTGATTACTAGCGTGGACGTTGTGTTCGAAACAGAAGAGCACGGTGATAAGAATTCCGGGGCGATAAGAACTCCGGGGCGATAAAAGCAAGGTATTAAACCGTGGGGTGTAGGGGGCGCTACCCCTAAGTTTAAAAGCAAATTTTAATCACAAATACATTATTTCAATAATGAGAATAATTGGACAGTCCAGTCAAAAACCAGTGTACAATGCTGCACCTCCGTGTTTTGTTTTGTTTTGATGGGGGAGGGGGTTGGGGCTGGGCGGGGTTCGTTTTAACTGCCAGGCACAAATTTCACCCAGAAGAGTTAAGGGGGGGTGGGGGGAGCATGTAAGCCGTCACCAGAGCCGGTTTGGAGTTGAAGTTATCCACATAACCATCCTCCCTTTTCTTAAAAGCTTACGTTGGATGCATCAAGTTGAAAACAACTACTCTCCAGCCTTAATACATTCCAAACGAGATCAGGTCACATACTACACGTCTTCCTTAATTTCTGTGTTCCCGCCATGCACGGCTTCAAACTCGATTTCATTAACGTTCCTTTATTGCTTTCTCACGCCTAATACGTTTCCAATGTGGATCCCGTGTCGGCAAACGGTGATGAAAGTGAGACGATGGTGATGATGATGATGATGACATAATAAACTCCCCTTTTCCAGAACAGAAAAAGAAGATGTACCGAAATATCAATGTATGTTTGTCTCCTTTCCCCCATCACACCAACTGTCCCGGCCGTGGAGAAAACGGTAAACAAGTTGTGGTTTCCTGCTCGTTATTATCTAAACATCCAACCAGCTGGCCCTATCAAACTTCGTCCGTGCAGACGTCCTCTATTTTCTCTCTCTCTTTCTATCTATCTGGAAATAGTTTTAGCCAGCCGTGTTTATCTTCGCCGCAGGAGACATTGAACCGTGAGGATGTTCCGTTCTCGTGATGAAGAGTCTGTTTGGAAGAGAAATCCTGACCCCTTTTTTTTGACATCCCCTGGATATGCGAGAAGCCGAAGCCCCTGGGAATTCGTAAACTAAATCGTTGTTCCTGAGAAAGTGGATCAAGATAATGTGTGCATTAGCTGAAAGTTATACTATTTTGTGATGTTGAAATATTACACTCTAAAAGATTGACCGACTCTTTCTTTACACAAGAGATAAATAGCTTCCGGTATTGAAGTCACTTGAGATGATTCCAATGAAACGAATGTGATTTGTTTGATCTCTGGTGCCATTGACCGGTGTCATATGAATATCCGACTCCATGAATATCCGACCTTTACCATTATAATGAACACATTGGCATAACCCTTGACCTCATCCCAACCCTTAAACCCTACCCTAAATCATCACCCTATTCCTCACCCTACTGAGCATGCGCACTATATGAGATTTTCAGGGGGTCTGATATTCACGCTACACGGATTCTCGTTTACACCTTCCGCTGGGAATAGGAGATATTTCAGACGCTGGTGGCAGCAAACATACCGGCCCTTTCCCATTGTTCTCACCAGTCGTGCGCATGCTCAGAACTACGCGCGCATGCCCAGAACTAGCAAAAGGGACCGGTATGTCTGCTGCTACCAGCGTCTCAAAAGTTTCCCATTTAATGGGCCTGTAAAAAAGAAAAATGATGTCGCGTTTACGTCGTTGCATTCGTGCATCCAAAGGAACAGCGCCCTGTGTGATGTGATGCATGCATTTCAGTTCATACAAGTTGAGAACATGTCAATTTGTGCATGTGTTTTTTGGTGTTTTTTTGACAAACAACACGACCCTTTCCAAACTCGTGGAAAACCCATATCCCCATTTGGCAACTGTAGTAAACACAATGTGACGTCTTTCTTCGTATGTTCATTGTTTAGGGTGTAGAGATTTTCAAGGAAATCTGCTATTGTAAGTTGGTGTGGTGATTTTTGTCAAGTTGGCCTATTTTTGTCTTCGATCATTCGAGGCGTCTCAGAGATCACACTGATCCTTTTTTTCAACAAGTGCTTGAAGTACCACACTTTATGGTCTGGTACTCCTGATATACCAAAATGTGTTTCGTAATTGTTTTTTTCAATATCCCCTTACTTTTTCCTGGATCTGCCAGCCTGCCACAAGTACAGACTTGTAGAGCTTCATCAGGAAAATTAATTTCCTCTATACGGTTTGCAGATTTACAGAGAGCTTATTTCTGTAAACAAAACTAACACCTGGCCTGGGCCACTCCGTAGAGTTCATGTTCAGTTTTAGGGTTAACTATCGAAATACAGTAATAAATACGTTCGTTTGTTGCTGTCAATGTTCATTTTGCCCTGGTTAAAGATTTCAGCTTAATGTGGCTAGTAATAATTTTAAATCTTGGTTGAAAGCCGGTTACTTGCAGTATGTTCTTCAATTTGGTTCCAAATAAAACAGGGCTCCAAAAAGATTGGAAAGTCTAAGCTTTCCAAAAGAAAGTAAAAGATGAGTGTAACGACAGTTAAAGATGAGTTAGCATATAGTTTTTTAAATCCTTGGAAACCCCTTCTTGAGAGTAGTACTAGTAGACGTGTACGTTATGAACGTTGCCAACAAGGTAACAACATCAATATCTGTATAAGCAGCAGCCCAGATGTACATTTTTATATATGTAGAGTTGTGACTCGACTCAGCGCGAGTCCCAATGCTAAAATGACTCAATTCAACTCTAGCAAAGCACTAAAAGATTCGACTCGACTCGAGTCAAGGTACTAAAAGATTTGACTTCACTCGAATCCAAGCTCTGAAAACCTCAACTCAACTCAAGTCCAAGTGGTAAAAGATTTGACTTGATTCGAGTCAATGCACTAAAAGACTCGACTCGAGTCCAAGCATCACAAAGACTCGAGTCAAAAATGGTTTAAATGCTCTTTAATACCCACATGGATATTAACTAACATGGAGTGACATTATCGTAAACATGAAACTCGACTCGACTCGACTCGACTCGACTCGACTCGACTCGACTCGACTCGACTCGACTCGACTCGACTCGACTCGACTCGACTCGACTCGACTCGACTCGACTCGCAACTTTCAACTTTTAGTGACTCGTTGCATCCCTGCATAATGTACCACACGAATGCCACAGTGCCCTGGAAAGTTCAGTCAACGATTAACTCCATCATCTATTTATAATTAAATTTACTGCTTTTATTTCCTTGATTGTACAGTAAACCTTTCCCAACCAGTATGAACGTTCGAGGGACCTATAGCGTGCAGCCGAGAGGAAATACGCGGTGCGGTTGTGGTAAGTAGTTTTTGTTTTCTGTTCACTGAACGAGTTCACAGAGAGTGCACGGCTGGTATCAATAACCTTCATTTCAAGCTCGAATTGCGTCATAAAAATTCCTTTCCTTCAGAAGGTGAAGTAGTTAAACTAGTAGAAAACTACTGCACATGATGAAAACCAAGGTTTTGAAAAGTTACAATAAATTAAATGTTAAACCAGAGTAAAGGTGAAAAATCCTAACAGGTTTAGCGCGTATCCCAAAGATCAATTTAAACTCTTGGGTATTACAGTGATGTAACGTGTTTCACTGGTGTAACATACACTACAGTGTAGAGTTACTGTCGATGACGTGTTCTTTCAATTGCTGTTCTCTTTCTTGCAATTTTTTGTTTCTATTGTGAATTCTCAGTAGGGCCTATATCAATAAAATGTCCTTCCCCGTGCATGTACATGTATAATCATTTGGTCAGGATTTGGTTTACAGTATTGGGTTATATTTTGGTGCGGTCTATGTAAACTTTTGGCCCTAAATGCATGTTGTGACATAAGCCGACGATAAAGTAACAGATTTTTATACACCGTGTGCCTTTGCTGTAATTTTCAGAAATGCATGGATTTGGGGTGAAGTATTGTTATGTGTGCGTAGATGCTGGTAAAACAGAGGGCCCTGTCCGAATTACTTGGCTGCGGCTTGAAATTACACACGAGTATATAGACATGCGTGTAACATCCAGCCGTAGCCAAGTAATTCAGACAGGGCCCAGTCTGGTTCCCTGACCCTACTGCAGACAACTACGGAGCAATCAGGGAATTATCATGTGTAACCAACTTGCCAAACACAATGTGGAGTATAACTTAAGTTGGTCAATTTCTACCTACGTCTTGTGGTCCCGACAGCTATTAGTTCATTGGCGCACTGACCGTAAAGGTAATGTACAACATTTGCAAACATAAAATAAAAACCAGAACTACTGAATTATGATGAGATAACTGTACTGTCAGTAAATACATGTTCAAAGTGAACAAAGAAACTGGCGGGAGCGGGACTCGAACCTGCGACCTCCGGGTTACCGTACCGGCGCTCTACCAACTGAGCTATCTTGCCCTATGTTGGCGGTCTCCCAAATTGTCAGTATCTTTGTTCGGGTGGGCGCTAGTCAGAAGTCATAAACACAGAATGCCGTATAGCCGGGGATCACACCCAATTTTTACGATACAACCTGGGAAGCGACATAGTAGGGATCACTCAATGAGGATACGACTTTTTAACTTATAATTCGTCAAACGAAGTAAATACATGTAATAGTCTCTAGCATTCCTGTGAAATCATGGCACCTGGTGTGCTGTCGTTTTCAAGAAAAGTGGAATCTTTGTATCAACCTCAAGCGATGGTCGGCCGAACATCGTTGGAATAGTCTAGTTCCCCGACCTGATAATTCCCTGGCGTCCATAAATTGCTCCGTTTTGTATGATATAGGGTCTGAGAACCAGACTACAAGAACAACATTCTTTCGCTTTGTTTTCCCAGCATCTATGCACACAAAACACGACAGTGTTTGTGTGGGCGTGTTTGTTTCACGCAGATCCGGAGCGTGATCTGGAGCGTCGAAAGCTGCTCAGGATCACGTTTTTAGTGATCCTGCTCGCGAGATGGGTTCGCAAGATCCAATATGGCGACGTGCGAGACGGACAGAGAAAAGTGACGGTATTTTTTCGTAGATTTGAAGCATTTAACGAGCTATTGTGACAGTATTTACTCATAATTCTTTTACAGTGTATTTTTGTTATTAAAGCTATGTACGATTTATTTACTTTTCTGGGAAAAATACTAGATAGTTTATCATAAAAATAGCCCTACAGAATCTGAAGCAGACGACATTGTCGTGTAATACGAATTATCCCAGCATGCAACATATAGCGAGAGGGATTCGCGATCCTGTTTGTTTTCGTTCGGCTCTGGATCACCTCCCGATCTGTGTGAAACAAACAGGCCCAGTATTTGCTATCACCCACAAATCCATTCATTTCTGAAAATTACAGCAAAAGTAAATGTTATATAGGCCTAGGCTAATGCGGCGATTTGTGTTTAATTTATCTTTTTAATCTTCATGATGTTTGGCTTTCGCCAAACCCCTAAACAATTACATTTACAAATCCCTAAATCCCCTGACGCGTACTATAAAAGGGAAATGCGAGTTCAACCATTCCTCCACGGTTGAACGAATGGTTCACTTGAAACAGCCCATGCAGCGGATTAGCGGAATAGCCAGCCACGTTTAAAACCAGATGGCTAATGTTTCGCCTTAACTTAAAAAGTTATGTTTATTTCTTTTAATTTTTTTATTGTTTAGTTCAACTAGTTTGTGTTTGTTCCCGCCATAATAATATTAAAACCTTTGCCTTGAATGTATACATCCCTCAGTTGCTATACGTTCAGGCTACATAACATTTAAATAATGTGAGCTTATGTACGGTACTGGAAAAGTAAAGTAGAATATCTACCGATATAGTGTTTTTTGTGTTTCAATGAATTTATATTAACAAATGTTTATATTAACAATGTCGCTTCCAAGGTTGTATCGTAAAATTGGGTGTGATCCCCGGCTATACGGCATTCTGGGTTTATGACTTCTGACTAGCGCCCACCCGAACAAAGATACTGACAATTTGGGAGACCGCCAACATAGGGCAAGTTAGCTCAGTTGGTAGGGCGCCGGTACGGTAACCCGGAGGTCGCAGGTTCGAATCCCGCTCCCGACAGTTTCTTTGTTCACTTTGAAAATTTAAATAGTGCTATACACTGCCCGACTGGACCGACCGACGTTACTGAGCGAAGTTACAGACTAAACCGGGATTCGAACCCGAGACCTCTACAGACTCTAGACTTGGGAATTCATCAGATTTGCGTGGTAAACGACAGGGGAGCCTGACGTTTCCAGCCCGGTGAGAATATTTCTCAAATGTCAGCTAAACGTCAGGACCTCTTTGTTTTTTCTTTAACTTTATGTAGTGGCTCGTTTAGCTATATTCAGTTGTTGAGTTTAGAAACCCATGGTAATGAAATCAAAGGCTTAATTGAAAACAATATGCCTCCAGCTGTACTGATTGAAAGATCTTTCATATAGAAGATTTCTTCTAACGTGAGACCAGAAATATGGCAGACGACATTGTTTCTTTGGTACAATAGCGTGCCGTACACGTACTCAGATCTGTGTTTTGGCAGTTTTTTCGGGGGGGGGGGGGGGGGGGGGTCGTTATCGTTCTTTATGTGCTTTTCCATAATTGTATTAAACTATTCTACATTTTCTTTCGGTGTATTCCATGTTTAACTTGATTGTTTCATGTTAAAAAGCTTGTTTGGGCTCCATTAATAAGCCTAATGCCAATATTTCTTGCAAACTTTGAATGTAGTTGATTTTTAGTACTCTTAATAATGCTCTTTTGAAATGGAGTTCTTTGTATGACCAAATTCAAATAGCGCCCTCTTGTATGAACTGTTAAAGGATTTTCTAAGAAATGAAAAAAATAAAAACCTCAATACCACCTTTTCACTTCGACTCCAAATAGGCCCTAATTAGATCATGTTTTGTATTCCTGTAACACATGATAATATGCGTGGAAACAAGTTGAACTTACTATCCATTGCATTCTTCGTTTAAAGGTATACGCTGTTTGCTTTTGCTGTAATTTTCAGAAAGAAATGGATTAGGGGTTAGTATTTTATAGCGTGCTACCAAAATACTGTAACACTGACCTGTTTAAAGTTTTGTGTGCATAGATGCTGGGAAAACAGAGGGAAAAAAATATGTTCTAGTAGTCTGGTTCCCTGACCATACTTTAGACAAACTTCGGAGCAATATATAGACGTCAGGGAATTATGAGGTCGGAGAACTAGTCTATTTCCAACGATTGTCGGCCGACAATCGTTGGAAAACGATATAAGTTTGTACTACCTGATGTGCTGTCGTTTTCAAGTAATTACTTGAAAACAAAAGCACACCAGGGGCCAATTTCATAAAACTGTTAAGCACACAAATTTGCTTAGCATGCAAATGCTTCCGTGATAAAAACTGGATTACCAACCAGATTTCCATGTGTGGAATATTGCTTTTGACTGGCATTCAGCTGTTGTTTGCTTAGCATGAAAATTACATGGATTTTTGGCTGGTAACCTGTTTTTACTAAGCAAGACATTTTCATGCTAAGCAATTTTGTGTGCTTAACAGCTTTATGAAATTGGCCCCAGGTTGCATGATTTAACAGGATGCTTGAGACTGCTGTTTACTGACAGTAGTACGGTATTTCATAAGAATAAGTTTTGTTTTTGATAAACATGCCTTGCGAGAGTAGATGATGGTCAATTGACAGTTTGGTTGTTCCTGTCTGCATTGCGTGCATGTTGGCCTGGATGAAATATTGTGGAATGATTTTGCCCTTGGAGATCTGCGATACGGTTCATATGAAAAGCAGCCACGGGTTGGCCAAACGGTTCACTTGAAACGAATCAGCGGATTGGCCCAACCTTAGCGACCGTGAATGATACAAATTTGATCACGCGCGCAAGTCGTGCCTTCTGGGTGATACACAAACAACCGTTTCGTAAACTGGCACAAGTACTACCTTGGCACAATGAAAAACTCCAACGCTGCTGTTGGGGATATTGTGTGTATTGTGTGTTCAAACCTTGACTTTTATCCAGGGATCTTGGTGGGCAAGCCCAAGTGTAAAGTAGCTTTCATTGCGCAATAGCAATCTGCGACGTCGTGAGCTAGGACACGCACTGATGTACAGTGTACATAATACAATCGTAGGACGATTAGGTGTTAATAAAGGCTGCAGCTGGCAAGTGGAAAAAAATTCAATCGAAAAATCACATGTTCCTAACGAAAACTCGTGATTTGCTCCTTTTCTTTTTATTACTCATGGCCTTGCCATTTTCGTGAGGAAAGGAGAAATACGAAACCTAAAATAGGTTCAGCTTGTCATCTGTAAACAAATAAATATCAGTGAAAATCAGGTGTTCTGTTCAGTGTTTTACTTTCGAGCGTAACTAGAGCCAAGTTGCTCTTCAAAGTTTCGCAAAACTGATAGTCCACCTATTTATTTTGTATTTTAACTCTTTCGGGTTATGAAACTAATTTAATCCTCAAAAGTGCTTGTCGAACTGTAGATCGAAAGCCTGAAAAAAAAAAGAAACCTGTAGGAAGAAGACGATGAAAAAACGTTCAGTTTTAGAGGTGGAATACCCCCAGAATAATATTCAGGGGAAAACGCACGGAATCAGGTAGGGAATGAAAACCCAGTCAGCATGTTGATGCGAGTGGCATTGAACTTAGGCCACCGTAGGTAGAAGGCGCGGAAAGTACCACTGCGCTAACCTAATCCCCTTAAAAAGCGATGTATTATAATAATACTTTTTGTCTTCAACCCGTTGACGTTGACAGTTGTAGTTTTTGTTTGTACATTTGGGGGAAGTAGGGTTAAAAGTGGGGTGAGTTTAGACAAAAGTCTCCGCCGTTTAGAGTTTATACCGGTATACCGTGACGACTGTTCCAAGGATGAGTGTAAACACTTGTGTTTTTAAAGAGTTTCATTCGTGAACGATGGGTACCCTATAACGCGTTGTGTATTCTAGTCTACAGCCCTGTTTTTTGAAACTGTTTTCTGTTCATGGCTACAGTTGATTTGAGCATGCGCGCACCTGACCATGGTTCATTTCAATCGTGCATGCTACTTTCACTAGATACTTTTACCTCCGATATGTCGGAGAAAATGGGCCCCAAATCAGACAAAAGATCGACATGGAGTAAGGAGGAGGTGAATGCTCATTGGGCTGACAGCTCCATCCAAAGCCAGCTTGACGAAACGACCAGAAATAATAACGTTTTCGTCAAAATAAGCGAAGCGTTGATGGCTGCTGGGTTTCCAATTCGACCCGTGTTGATCGGCCGGCCGTGTGTACGTGTGTAGTGTGAAACACGGGTCGAAACACACACACACACACATAGCGAAAATGCTGGTGTTGCGTTGAGTAGTGTGAAAAGGCAGCGTAATTGACCCGTGTTGAAATTTTAAGAAGTCTACACGGGTCGGACCGTGTAGATTTCGACATGGGTCGAACCGTCGAACGTACATAGTGTGAAAACGCCTTTTCACGGACAGACCGGAAGCGTACAGTGGAGGTACATGTTGCACTGCATTGTGGGACAGTTTCCGTTCAATTTTGTTCTCACAATCCTATTATTAGCGAGGTATTCGCAATAGGGTATTTGACAAAAACTCTTTCTGGGAATGTTTTTTCGGGGCTGAGTTTATCATGTATTCGGCGACAAAAAGGGGAGTAGGCCTATCACCTTTAAAAAAAGGTGCAATTTTGCCTCCAACCCCCGGGCCCCAAAGGTCTTGGTGTTTATGGTCTTGAGAATCGGTTTTGTTTTTCTAGTACTGCTTGCCACGCTTGTCAAGAGATGCCACCCTTTAGAAAGCGGCCGGCCGCTATATGTCAGCTCCCACATTACCTCGCATTAATGCCGTCTGCAAAAAGCGGACGTAAGTCCAGCCACTGCACATTTATAAGGATACGTGTTTTCATTGGTTAACCGGCTCGTGTTGCCGGGTTTACTCTTGCTCTGATTGGTTCTTCCATTTGTGCACAAAACCATCGGTAAGCACTTATCCAGAACCACCAAAATGACATCGTCGCGCGCATCGCGCCTTGTGCCTATTCAATAAGGCCTTGTGCCTATTCAATAAGGCCTAGTGCATTTTCAGTTATACATGACGATGTCATTTTGGTGGTTCTGGATAAGTGCTTACCAAAACCATCAGGGCCGACGGTTTTGTGCATAAAGATTTTTTGCGAGGTTTATCAGGGGGGTCGTTTGGGTAATGCAGTGAGTTGCATGTGAATAAGACGGGGGTGCCCTTCGTTGGGGTCTGCACCGCTGAATTAGAGGGTTTTGTGGTTTTGCAGTCATTGTCACCAAAGGAAAGTTGTCGTCATCTCTTCATATTTGGTCGCAGAGGCTTCTTGCCACCTCGGGATGTCCTTCTGTGTACGCGCATGCGCATTGGCGCTTTCATATCTGGGCTTGGTTTCATGGAATCCAGTGTAGCGTGAATTTCAGACTCTGTGGAATACGGGCTCATTGGTAGTACTGCACATGCCTAAGTGAAGATAACTAGGAGAGTGGCCGGTCACGTGAGAGGGTTTAACCAAAACGAAGTCCGATTTTCATAGGAGTCTGATTTTCGTATGACACCGTATTAACGCCGGATTCCAGTCGAGCTGGCCAAGAAATTCTTTGCTAAACTCCGTAGTTACGAAAATCTACGCATGCGCACAAGCCAAACTACTTTGCTAACACGCGCAATGCGCTAACCATTAGCGCATAATTTTTAGCGGCTATTCTTCGCTTACGGTAAACGGAGCAATGAACAAACCTCTCCAACCACGCAAGTGCGAGCATGCGCATTCAGGCCCAGGAGTATCTTGACCTGGGGTCGAAACGATTGCTGGGTTTAATTACCGGCAAATCATTAAAAGGTGGTGACCCCTTGAACCTTCGATTACAAAAATTGCCCGTCTGACCGCACCAATGCTGGAATGATGATCTCATCATTAAATTGCGGTCTGAAACACCTCACCTTCAACCATATTATCTCTCTGCAATTGCCCACACAAATTCCATTAACATTGAGGCTTTTATTACAAGCAGCTGGGCACCAGGTCGTCGGGTTGGGAAATCTCTAAGAGCATCCAATTATCTCCTCTCTCCCATCCTTGAAGATTATGGTCATTGTAAGGAAAGGCAAGGAGATGAGCATTGAAACACTAAAGGTGTTTTTTCCATCCGTCTATGTCTTTTTGATTGGGGATTTAGCCCAACAGGTCAATCAATTTCTTAATGCGGTTGGTATGTGACTGATATGTTTGTTCCTCTTCCTGTTTGTTCCTCATTTGCCCTTCAGTGATCTTGGCGTGACGTTTCTAATTAAGCAACTTATCTTCAGCGATCGCCGCACAATGGGAAGTATCATCACTCTTTTATTTAAAGGCTCTAGCATTGAACAATTACTTGGACAAGTTGGTTGGGAACAACCTCAGTAAAGGTTTCACGCGATCGCGTGAGGTCAAAAGTTTACACACACTTGTAGGCCTACAATCTTTTTTTTGGAAAAATATATGTGAACTTTTGACCACAACTGTATTTTTCCGATGCAAGCATAAATCTCAAGCCTATGTGGTGGCGTAGTTTGCAAGTGATCATTATACGCCGATTGTGAAAATTAATCAATTAAAAACTCGATCAGTATATTTTAGGCCTAAGCGCTTTAACTCTAATAAAGCCCGATTCAAGCTTCACGCGAATGCGAAGCGAATTTGTGACGTTAACGCCAACAAATAAAAGTTGAACACATTTGAACTTGTCCGAATCTTTGCCTCGAATGTTTCATGACGTCCGAGTTCGTTTTTTCGCGTCCACAGTCGCGTTAAGTTTGAACCGAGGGTCAAGTTCATTTTGCTTGTAGCTATATAGAACTCCATTTTGGAGGCCTGCACCCCGTGACCACGGGAGGATCGGATCTTCCACGGATGTGACGTCTTTCTCTCTTCAGAAAATTATTAAAACCCTGGCAACTTCCTTGTCACCTTGACAACATTACCCTTGGCAGAACTTCCACAGCTGATAAGACGTGGCCTCCTCGTCATCAAGTATTTTGATTAACTACAAGTATCGCATGTGGACGAAATGTCTCTGTGCATGGTTCAGCTTAAAGTGAACAATGTCTGTACACACAGCTCATTAGGCCTAATCTAAAATTGCCTTTTTGTAGTTTCTTAACTGAACCACAACACCCGCCTGTTGGTGCCCATTTCACATACATGAATAAATCAACCTTTGATTGATGAATAATTACTATGGCAATCGTGTATAACGGTACATTTTTACAGGTATTACTTTGCATTACAAAGGCATGGATGTGTAGTAAAGGAGAAACCAAAAACGAAATAACATGTGTTACCTGAGTGTGTAGCGTGAAATATTGTCACTATGAAAAACGATAGTATTGCACATGCAAAGTGATCGATAATTGGGAGAGTGGCCGGTCACGTGAGAGGGTTTAACCAATAATAGGGAAGAGGAGTCGGATGTTCATGGGAGTCGGATAATTCATATGACACCGGCACAGGTTTCTTTTCAGTGGGCGCACCGCTTCTCAATAAGAAAATAAATTTAAATGAAATATTTTAGTTACCGGTAGGCCTACTTTGTTAAAGGTAGTATTTGCTTTTGGCGTAATTTTCAGAAATAAATGGATTTGGCGGTTAGTATTTTACAGCGTGCTAGCAAATGCTGTAACACTGACCTGTTTAAAGTTTTGTGTGCATAGATGCTGGGAAAACAGAGAGAGAGAACAAATTATGTTCTAGTAGTCTGGTTCCCTGACCATACTTTAGACAAAACGGAGCAACCTATAGAGTCAGGGAATTATCAGGTCCCGTAACTAGACTATTTCCAACGATTGTCGGCCGACAATCGTTGGAAAACGATATAAAATTCCACTTTTCTGGAAAACGACAGCACACCAGGTGCCACGATTTCACAGGATGCTTGAGACTGCTATTTACTTTCAGTCTAGTACGGTATTTTGTAATAATTCAGTAGTATTTTTTATGTTTACAAATGTTGTACACTACCTTTAAGTGAAGAGAACCTTGTACTCAACTATTTTTCAAATCTACATTAAATGGTTTATTGGCTTGGACTGATTGTAGTCCCTCCTCCAAGTAATCCCGTTCTTTTTTGCGCATCCCGCCACGCCCCCTAAAAATAATAAGAATAATCTAGAACGACGCACTGGGAAGGCTTTAGGGCCCGCCAAGCACTTGTATAAAAAGATTACGCCAAATTGTCCTTTGACAAGCTTTATAAATACTACCAAAATTGCCTATCATTGAAATAGCATAGAAACTTGCAAGCTCGAGGATATTTATCTCAAAAAAATACGGTACAGAATTGCATACATTTATTGATATATTTATTTGTTTAATTCTTTCTGGTGTTACAAAACCAAGGGTTCCTGTGGTGCGTACGTGTACGGCACTGCATCTCGAAATCCTGAAGAAACGTGTGGAGAGAAGATGACGAAGAAATCGTCACAGTTTTCACGAACAGACGAATTTTGCCTGTCCGCACTGAACTAAAGTTTCAAGAAAATCAGAATTTAAGTTGCTCACTTTTTAAAATGAAGATCATTTACCTGCATTTTTATACCACATGTTGATTCAATTTTGACACTATGTTAAAGTTCAGTTCTCGGTCTTTCACAACATCATTGGCAACTGAGCGATAGGTCAATTAATCACAGAGTTATTAATTGATTAATACATTTGTCTCTTCGTGAAAACTCAGAAACGAGAAATGGCCCTTTTTGCCCCACAGAGTGTCAATAATTGTCTCTTCGTGAAAACCCCAAATCCAATTTCTGGCAATTTTGTCCTCCGCCAGAGCGTATGGAGATTTTACACAGAGAATTCAAATTGTCTCTTCGTGGAAACTTAAAACACGGTTTTTTGGTAATTTGTCCCCTTCCTTAATTACGGTACCCTAATTAGAAAATTCTAATAGATTCGTTTTAACAAACCTTTACTAAGTAGTTGGTAACGATGAATTTAATCGATCCGCCCCCCCCCAGTTGTGGTGGGAGGAAAACCCTCGATGTATTCTTGAAACCCCAATCCACATGTCGGCTCAGGCGAGATTCGAACCTAAGTCGCAGAGGTGGTAGGCGAGTAAAGGAGCGCTCCGCCAATTTGAATAAAATGGTTTTGTATTTGTTTTGGTAGAGATTTATTTTCATAAGTTCCTAATTTGGCCTCAGGATGTTTACGACCTGCGTATTTGGGCATGTGTTGAACATCATGCGATGAGCACATGACAATCTTACCCTTCCAAGTTCCGTTCCGGGGGGCTGTTCAACCGTTTTATTTTTGACAGATATACAGGTAGCTAATAACATTAATATCAACTTGTCCCTATATACTTCAACTACTTTATACATGTGTACTACCAGCAAGTTTAGCATGGTACTTCCAGTATATGTCGCTAGGTCAATATCGTAAGCTAAAGAGACTCAAATAAAGTTGAAGTAGGCCTACATGTTTGCCAAATGTATGGGTGAGGGATTTTGAAACAGATTACGTCTTGAGCCTGAATGGCGTTATACAAGTTGGTCTCAGGTCATCGGGATATTTGACAAAACACTTTCTGATATAGTACCATACTACCATAATAGACTTCCAAAGTTCTTATCCAAAGTATTAAAGATATATGAAGACGTAATGTCTCGATCGGGTCGCATCTTTCTCAGGCCTTCTTTGATATCAAAATGGTATTCATGTCACAGTAAATGTTTTAATTTATGATTTTCGGGCATGCACGGTAATTTTCCTATCTTTGCCAAACGTTAAGAAAACGTGGGGCTTTTAAATATCCATTGTGAAAGTTTAACACGGCGACAGCGAACGGTGTGATTTATTTATTTATTATTATTGTTTTATTTGTTTTTTTTATTATCGTTACATTTCATGTAAATAGTTGGAGCTAATCAATAAACGAAATGGTTTTGCATGTGGCAACAATTTAAAATCCCTGTACTCTTGAATTGAAATGAATATGTGTTTGTCAAAAAAGCAACCAACATTTTTGACAGCCTATTAATTATTCTTGAACTCGACATGCCTAATCAAGGATTTTCTTGAAGGAAACGGTCAAGATCGGTGCCGGAGTAAAACTCGTTTTAAGTCATATTATAACAACATAAATAATGTTTATTTCATTTCAACTAAATTCCCAACTCCAAACATGCATGGAAAGAAGTGGTTTGATATTGTGTAGTAATTTACTGCCCATAATTTTTGTACCCAAAATGTTGGGTAAATTACGTGAACAATTACCCAAAGGTTGAACAAGCTGACTATTGTACCAACGTTGGCTAATCTGTTTGCCCAATTTTCTAACAGTTTGACCTAAAATATTTAGAACTCCACTATCTCCTAACACACAATCCTTCATTGTTCAGTTTAGTGGTGATTTCGTCAATACCCTCTTCCTTTTCAACAATCTGGCCGCTACAAAAATCCATTTATGAGCTCTGCAATTGTTTAACAAATTTTAACAAGCAAAATAATGATAACTTTCGTCAGTACTTTGCCCGTTGA
Organism: Hippasteria phrygiana; assembly: GCA_037893225.1. NCBI lineage: Eukaryota > Metazoa > Echinodermata > Asteroidea > Valvatida > Goniasteridae > Hippasteria > Hippasteria phrygiana. The sequence goes on along the minus strand of JAZGUH010000046.1, from coordinate 1,120,946 downwards.
AAAACAAAACTGTTAAAACCATTCATGCTTAACAACCAAGGACATTGGTCGTGGTTGAAATCCTCTCGTAAACAAACAGATGGAAAAAACAGACTCCGGAGAATCTCGATTTTCTTTTTGTCTCTCTGTTTTCCTTCCTCTATGCTTTGACGAAGCGTGTCAATTAACAGCAGACCTTGACGATGTCAAAAAGATGTTCACTGGACGGAAGTGAAATCGATAAACAACGAGTGACGGGGATTGATAGATCGGACAGTAACCGAGGTCACCAGATCTTCTGCTTTTCCTTGTCTTGTAGGTCACTCCAACCCTGGGCTGCTCGTCTCATTCTTTTTTCCTAATCAGGGCTCATCGGCGTTCTGACATTGTTTTCTATTAAAACCCAATTATCATTGTCACTCATTTGAAGAGACAGGTCCTTCGATCAAATAGTATACGACACCAGAGTTAGAAACCTTGTTCTGGGGAAAAACAGTCTCTGTGTAATACTGGACTTTGGTAAACTTGTGACGAGACTAAGAAGATTTCCGTCATTTACCACAAACAAAAATCATTTCGTCTATAGGCGAAGCCGAAGCCGGGCCACTTTACTGTAAGGAATGATTTCAGTACTGTTATTACACTGTTTATATCATGCATTTCCTATATTATGTATTGTATGGAGTTATTGCGAATTTGCACGAGAAAACTTGAAAGATTTTGGAAAGAACTTGAAATAAAAATAAGCATCAAGACCATGCTCATAATTTAAGTCTGGTTTTTATTCTTTTTAACAATTGAACTGAATATTTACTGCGTGTACATGATTGGTCATTGTTGCAATTTTCAGAAATGGGCGGATTTGGGGGGTTAGTATTTTATAGGAAATATCGTTCCACTGACCTGTTCAAAAATGTTGCGTTGTTGGATGGCGAAAACAAAAACCGAGAGAAAAACGGCGCTCGTTTTTAACCGTCGGGCGGATGATAGCCTTTAGTCAAGGCGCGCGTGGCTACCTGGACGCGTGACGCGCCCCGGATATGCCAGCCATGTATGATGCCAGCGTGTCCGGGGCGCGCCACTCGTCCGGGTAGCCACGCGCGCCTGGACTAAAGGCTACATTTGTTATAGAGGGCAATTTTCCAACGATTGCTGGCCGGCAATCGTTGGAAAACGATATAAATTTCCACTTTTCTTGACAACAACAGCACACCTGGTGCCATCATTTCACAGGATGATTGAGACTACTATTAACTTGCAGTCTGGTAAGGTATTTCGTAATAATTCAGTAAAACAAATTGGAGGATTACCAATCGTGTACACTACCTTAGGCCCTAATACATTAACAAAAAGATGAACTAAGAAGGTTAAACAAGTTTCAGTCCGTTCCTGAAGAACACTTTCATTTGTCGTTAGCCTCAGAGAGCACAATTGAAGAAAATACCCCATACATGATCGACACAAGTAATTACAAGTTTCGAGGGCAACAACATCTTTCGGTCACTGACCTGATAGTCTTTTCAAACTCGAAAATCAATTTCAGGTATTTTTTGGTCTGGAAAATTGTCTTATATAAAACCAGTGTCACATGGATTATCGAATTGGGCTAGACATCGACACGAAACGGAAGTTGAGCTCATGAAATTCGTTTCCGGGTCATTCGGGACCTTGACCGTACATGTTTCTCCTATTTTATGACAAGAAAGGTGTTTTCTAAAAGGACAAAAGTAGGCCTAAAAAATGTCAAAAAGCTGTTAAAAGAAAAAGGATGCACATTTTTATTGTCTCGGGAGTCATCATTTATCTCGGGTGATTATAAGTTTCTATTTAAACCGACCTTCCCAGGTGTAAATTGTTGCACCAACTTTCGTTCTATAGTCAAAAGTAAACAAATTGAAAATCTAAATTTTGGCCTTTTCTGTTACAGAATATCACTACAATTTTGAGAGTTACATTAATTTGTTGCAGTAAAAGAGTAACTTCTTAATGTCAGGATCTCAAACAAAATTTTTCTCATATTTTTTAACAGAAAAAAAAGCCAAAATGCTGATTTCCAATGTTGTCAAAGGTATGCTGTTAACAATAGATTGGTGACAACTTACAAGGAACATATATACCGTTCATTTTAACCGTCAAATTTTACTTTTGCCTGTACGGTTCATACACTCTGAAAACGGATTGGTTGAAATGTCCAAAAACGACCAATTATGTGTCCAACCATTATTGGATTGGTTGGACACATATTATCAGCTAATCCTATACCAACATATTGGTTGTTTTCAACCAAACCGTTTTTAGAGTGTACCTTTTGCTAATGATAAAAAACCAGATTGATTACTTTCAATTTGAACGCTAACCGGTACTGTTTACAAAGATGGTATACCAGCACTAATCTTGCTGAAAAATATTTCCGACCCTAAAATGTTGTCCTCTTCGAGAAGAGTGTATCCGAAGACCACCACTATCGCCATTTATTTTGATTTCAACAATCGCAAGAAGCCCATCATGTAAATGTACCGGTATACAAAATCACGGTGAAAGGATGACAGATTGAGCTCCAACTTTCACAGGTTTGTTATTTCATGTATGTGCTGAATCACACAAAGTAGCTGTAGCGTACCTTTAATATTTTGATGTAAGTGAACAATGTGACTACAGGAAATAAAAAAATCTCGTCTGAAAATCAATTACTATATATTGTCCACAACGCATGACTATTAAGATTTCCAGAAGTGACTAATGAAAGACGCCAGTTACCAAAAAAACCCGAACTTTTTCGATATAGGTCTTAGAAAGCGAAGCAGTATAAATTAATCAATGGCCATGTTTGTCTTTTCCCCTACAAGTCATTACGTCACGGTCACGGTCAGACTGCTTTTAATTTCGGGCCTATTTTCAGCCCCATGGGCCACTGAAAGCATCAGGGGTAACAGAGAAGGCTCAGTTTAAAAGTCCACTAAAATAGGTCAACTCGGACATTTGCACAATATAAAACCAGATACAGGAAATACTGGCCGGAGTGATTAGGAATGGAAGGCCAATTGCTTAAATTACGAAGTAATAAAAAAAATCCTCTGCGCACTTCCGTTGAGGTACCGGTAATGGTTATAGATGCTCAGTGCCAAATGCCAAATGCCAAGACAAGTGACCAGCCTACCAGCATAGTTTTGTGCAAACAACTCACGCCACACATTTGCCTAAAATACTGGCCTATTTAAATCACGAGCCTATTATAAACAAGGTCTGGTGACTGGCCTGGATAAAACGGCAACTAAAAGATCGATGGCTTCCGTATATTCTCCAACAGGCTAACTAACGAAAAAACGGTGGTGATAAATAGTCCAAACTGAGATGTTCATTTTTATAAGTTGGTGGAAAATGTAGGTTCTTGGTTATCCTGGGTTGACCGGTCAGCGCAGGTCCCATGGATGCTTGTGAAATTGATCGAAAAAGACGACACCGCGGTGTTAAATTAACACCAGGCGAAATCTATATTGGACGAATGGCTCAGCACGGTGTTAATTTATACGGTGCGATATTTATATTGGACGAATGGTTCAGCATATAGTGTTAATTTAAAACAATGCAATATCTATATTGGACGAATGGTTCAGCATAGTGTTAATTTAATACCGTACGATACCTATATTGGACGATTGGTTCAGCATATAGTGTTAATTTAATACCGTGCGATATCTATATTGGACGAATGGTTCGGCATAGTGTTAATTTAATACTGTGCAATATATTGGACGAATGGTTCAGCATAGTGTTAATTTAACACCGTGCGATATCTACATTGGACGAATGGTTCAGCATAGTGTTAATTTAATACCGTGCGATATCTATATCGGACGAATGGTTCAGCATATAGTGTTAATTTAACACACTACGATATCTATATTGGACGAATGGTTCAGCATAGTGTTAATTTAATACCGTGCGATATATATGTTGGACGAACAGTTCAGCATAGTGTTAATTTAACACCGTGCGATATCTACATTGGACGAATGGTTCAGCATAGTGTTAATTTAATACCGTGCGATATCTATATCGGACGAATGGTTAAGCATATAGTGTTAATTTAACACACTACGATATCTATATTGGACGAATGGTTCAGCATAGTGTTAATTTAATACCGTGCGATATATATGTTGGACGAACAGTTCAGCATAGTGTTAATTTAACACCACAATAATAACAATGTTTGCACCGGACGAAGGAACTATCGGTGTATACGGTAGCGGTAGGAAAATCTGGAGTCATGCCTACAGTCGGCATGTCCGGACTCGGCCGAGTCCACGATTTAAAGACCATTGTGATTGTATTGGAGTGCGTTCATGTAAAGCAGCAGTCCGGGCATGGGTCATTAAAAGGAATGAGAATGATGTTTGTGATATTGCAGCACACGGAAGTGTGCGTGAAATCAAATTAAACTGGATATTCACTGGGCAGTTTTTGCACAAACCCCCCCCCCCCCCCTTTCAAAAGTATTCCGGCCCACGTGACTGCAAGCCTCCTTTAAAAATTGTGCAGCGTGTAATTCTCTATCGTTTGTGGTTTTTGTGACGGCGTGTTGTTCCTCTTTTGTTGACCATTATTGTTTTCGTAACGATGTGCGAAACATTTGATTCACATTGTGAGAACCCTTCAATATGGGCACCACTTATATAGAGCCATTGGAAACATAATACTACAAGTGATGAATGCTGTCGAGTTTTTGGCGCCAAAAACCAGGCGACAATTAAAATCTATACAGTGTGATTTATATCTCGAGGAAATTATGACGTGATGCCATCTGGAAACTGTTGACTCTATTGACCGTGACATTATTGCTGTTGATATTAGATGGCTTTTTGTTGATCGTTATTTTCGAGGCAAGTATGTTTTTTTTTAGGGAGGGATTGCCCCCATCAGTTACAAAAATAACCACCACGACTTTTTGTGAAAGTTCGCCCCGAACAAGGCCAAAAGCCACTCGAGGTACTACAACAAGAACAAGAATCAAAGATGGAAGAGACAGGAATTGGTATTCCTCTTGAAGTAGGAAAGATCGTAAGACGAAGGGGAACATTCACCAGGCAAACAATTCCATAAGAAGGGAAAAAGCTATTGGCATACCATATAGCCTATAATTGTTGGGAACAAGCGGTAAGCCGAGTTTCATGCTCAAACACCCTAACTGAAGGAACCAAGCTGGACAAGCCGGTGGAACATTTAGGCCTACCATAAAAATATCTGTACATAGAACAGACTAAGGCCGTGTCCGAAACGGGCTTCCAGAGCTACGGCTACGGCTATTGTCAGCATTTCTTCACGTAGTTGTAATGGCCGCACACCTAGACAATAGCCCTAGACAAGAGTTTCGGATGCGCCCAAAATATGTTTTTCCACTGTCTCGAACAATAATACAAGTAAACGAACCCGACAGTTAACTCACCTCCCTACGTTTCCGATTTTTTTCTTCTCTGTTTGAGCATGGGTTTGAGGTTCCAGGGATTTATTTAAAATGCATGTTGCTGTTGTTATTATGGTGTTAATTTCTATGTAAAGATTAATTTACATATACTTGGGTTGGCTTCGTTTTCTAGCGCTTTTAATTTGATACCGGACGTTGTATTTTTAAATTGGAAAATGGACGCAGTTGCCTGTTTCTTTGTCATTTTTGCATTTTTTTTCTGTACTCTGTCGGTTTTTGTTTTGGGTGGAGTCTTCTAGATAGGGCCTGCTGTAAACAGTTTATTTGTTGGCGGTCTGCAACCAAGATGAGAAACGTAGAATTTAATACTGGTGACCAAATGTCAAATTATAAGCAATTACGCAGATGGGGGGGGGGGGGGGGGGGGAGAGAAACCGACTAGCAACAACTAACCTGGAATCATTCAGAATGTTGGTCAGCTTGTTAGCCAGTCAGCTTACAAACGAGCCCGGTAATTTGGTAGGCCATCTAGCCAACCAGCAATAATCTTCAGATCGCGATGAACAGTATTAAAGCCGTGTTCCCTTTGGACTTTTTTGGGGTCAATCCAATGGGGACACGCGGTATTACTAACGTCCCTGTCAACTTACCGCGACTGTGATGTAAAACTAACAGGTCTGCAGGGGGCATGGTAGACTTCCGCCCAGCTGCGGTAGTTTGATTAATTGGATTACATCAGCTGCGCACAGCAAACTTATAACAGTCCGTCCGCGTAAACAAAAGTCCAAATGGGAACAGCTGTAAGATTACGCAGAGGAATGTTGACAGTGAGTTACCACGAGGAAAAATCCAATGGAAACAAGTCCAAGTGGCCTCATTAAAGTGGCAGCACTTATGTCATATGCATGGCTGCAAAGTGCAAACTACTGCAAGAATTACAGCATCGAGTCTGTTAAATACCATGGCGAACATCAACGATAACGTCCGAATGGTTAACGAAGAGGAGTTTGGAAAATTTCTGGGATTTTCGAACACGGATCGTCAGAATAGTCAGATTCGCCAGGTCTGGTAACCAGACGGTATGTCGGGGAGCCAACCAAACAGCCGGGTTGAGGTGCAGACAAACAAACAAATACAACCAAACAAACCACGAGACAGCAAACAGACTGCGCAGACCGTTTTGCAAAACATCCAACCTCAGCTTAAAATGAACTCATCTCATAATTACAAAATCCGCCCATCAGTAATTTGACAACGCACAAGTGGACGCCATGAGACATAGATCTGACACACATCAACCAAAAATCAAATTGAAATGTCGGTCATTAGTTAAATTGTGGTTCTTGTTACAGCCAATCCGTTTCGACCCAGCGGAGCTGGCCAAGGGAGACCACGGGGCAGTAGTGAAGTTTTCCAGGGGGAGTGTAGGCCAGTACTTCGCTAAGCCTGTCATCTCTGTTGGGTAAACTCATCAGAAACAATGCACGATACCCCAGTGACTTTAACCTTGGTCGTCACCGATCGTCTTGTCACAATTCATCACCGTCTGGTAAATTTTTGTTTGAAAACACATGTTGGGTTGTACAGTGATATTAATCATTGACATAATGCTCCTCTCGGTGTGAGCCTATTTATCAAAATCTGCGATGTAACATCGAGAATACTTCATTTTATGCACGTGTCATCCCGCTTTTACTTACGTATGGCATCAGCTAAGATAAGGGAAGTTAAGGCCAGGGTTGGACTTGAGTTGAGGTTTTGAATTCAATTCTAGGAGGTTCGTTTTTAATTCCTTAAAGATTTATTTTTTTTATTTTATGTAGCTCGAAAGCCTGAAGAAACCTTCAGGAAAACGACCAAGAAATGTTCAGTTTTAGAAGTGGGAGGAAAACCCCAGAATGGTATTCTGGGGAAAAACTCACGGAATCAGGCAGGAACTGAAAACCTAATCCACATGGTGGGATTCGAACCCGGGTCACAGCGGTGGAAGGTATTATACAAGCTTTTTGGAAATGTAATTTCAGGCTTGTGCATGGTGGAGAGAGAAGTTTTGCGAAAAAGAGAAGTGTGTGTGTTTGCGTGTTTTTTTTTGGAGAATATTCTTGTTTAGGAAACCATGTTGTACCACGTACCGGTACTCTAAACAGGTGGGTCTGGGGAGGGACGGTCCCCCGTTGCCCAAATCCCAGAGCCGCTGCAAGGATCCGGACTATTATATTGACACCCCTCATCGTGCAGATTTGTAAATCGTAATCTGGCTTTTATATGCAATCCTTTTGTTGTCCAACAGATAAAATGGTTCCCTGACGTGTCGCAATATAACGGCAAATCGGAGATCCGGTATAGCAAGTCGGAACATGCGGCTGGATACGCAAACTACCAGGTTTTCACGCAGGCGAGTTTTGCTATGCACCAGAACACATGGTTTGGGATATCGCGTACGCATGCGTTCATGTCATGACACGCATTTTTCGGTTTTTGTTTATTAAGTAGAACAAAACTACTGAATTATTACGAAATACCGTACTATATATAGACTGTAAGTAAATAGCTGTCTCAAGCATCCTGTGAAATCATGGCACCTGGTGTACTGTCGTTTTGAAGAAAAGTGGACATTTATATCGTTTTCCAACGATAGTCGGCCGACAATCGTTGGAAATAGTCTAGTTCCCCGACCTGATAATTCGCTGACTATATATAATGCCCCGTGTTGTCTAAAGTATGGTCAGGGAACTAGACTACTGGAACAGAATTTCTTTTCTCTCTGTTTTCCCAGAATCTATGCACACAAACCTTTAAACAGGTCAGTGTTACAGTATTTGCTAGCACGCTATAAAATACTAACCCCCAAATCCATTTATTTCTGAAAATTACAGCAAAAGCAAATTGTGTATAAACCCGCTTAAAGGTTGTATGACTTCGCTGCTTTTTGAACGTTGAGTCAAAAAAATGCCATATTTCTTGCGCATAGGCTATTTGATTGAGAGATAAGACAAATGAGGAATTTTTTCAATTCGAATCGTCTTTTAAAAAATATGGAAGTTCCCAATACGATACAAAAAGCTACTCTACATGTAGATAAAGGTCTACAACAGAGGTGGTGGGATTGGCCACATTTTAGGTTGCCAGCCCTACCACCCAAGTTACGGTTTTCTTGGGTCCAGATCTAATAGAGGATAATTCTTCAACAGATTCTAGAGAAATCATTCCAATTTCGAGACCAACAGATCCAGGGCGGGTTAAACTTCCGCCGTTGTTGAGAGCGATTTTATTTAGCTACTACACTTGAAATCTGACCGTTTTGTTTTTTGTTAGAGCGATTTTGATTGGCTCCAAGGAAATTGATACGATTTGAAGCTTTGCATGGTGGGTGCGATATGAGAGACTGAGATTGCGGGTAACACCATGTGAAATAAATCTCTTCTAGGAAGAAGTGTGGTTCTGAAAAGAACCGGGGTGAGTGTGTAACTCGACGTTTCGGACAGTGTGCTCTGTCCGTCCTCACACTCCTGAGGACGGACAGAGCACACTGTCCGAAACGTCGAGTTACACACTCACCCCGGTTCTTTTCAGAACCACACTTCTTCCTAGAAGAGATTTATTTCACATGGTGTTACCCGCAATCTCAGTCTCTCATATCCAAGGAAATTGATTCATTTGACCCGTTACACTTTGGAAATGTTTTGCTAAACGTCATTGGAGACTCATAAGTTGTTTCATATCAGACCAGGATAAAACAAAAAGGTTTAGAGTCGAAAAGTAAAGATATATACAACAAGCATGTTTAAAGGGACTCGGTAGGATCACTGATTTTCCCTTTCCTGGGCAGCCCGTGCCAACGATTTTTTTTTATCGTCCAAAAATGTAAGAACATAAACATAAGGTAAATTAGACTTTCTACAGATTTGAATTAATTCTAGATTTTACCATATTTTAAAGATTTCCTACAGTCGATGGTCTTAGAAACTGCTCCAGAAAATTGTAGAGACGTACCGGTACACGAAGAGCAATGGAACAGAGGTGGGTCTAGAGGGGGGTTTTGAGGGTTGCAACCCCCCCCCCCCCCTCCCTTGGGCTGCTGAGCAAAGTTGTAATAAGCAATGCCAAAGCACATCCTTGTTACCAGTGGGTACGGGTATACCGCTGGTCCATACTCTACACTGTGAATCGATATTATCCCTTTAAACTCTATTTGAATTTGAAAGCTGTTTGTGAGCAAAACCTGTTCCGTAAATGTGTTGCCATTGCCAACTGACAGGTGATTTCAAACAGAATGGACTGCATTGAAAATTGGGGAAAAAAATATATATACGGTGCAAAACAGGTTTTCCCTCGACACAGGAAAGCAATATTGTCAAATTGAATTATAGTCCTATCGCAAACAAGTCCACCGTACCATTACAGTGATGACTCATAAGCTCACACAATCAATATTTAACTTAGTGCCAAAGTGTTCCCCTTTGGTTCACACCCCCCCCTTCCTTTTATCTCAAAGCCTCCATTGTGCTTCCCCTTTCTGTGATCAAAACAAACTTCTAAATATACAATTTGTAAAGAGCGCATTCGTTTCAACAAACCCTCGATGGATTTGGTTCATTGCCGTTTCCCTGTGTGACCTTTAAAGGAAACATGCTTCTCAAACTGGCCGGATCACATTCTATTTCATGAATAAATAAATGTATATGTATTAAATGTGAATTAAAAGCCAAACTGGTTCAAGTGAAGTTTTAGTGTGATTATTTGCCGCCCAAAAATTGACCCCCCCTTTTTGGAATTTGTTGAGACTCAAATTGAGGGCGCTGTTCGTGACGTAGACCGAGGCACCGAAATTCATGGATCGACTGGACCCGGTAAATGACGCATGTACATCGTATACACACGTACACTAGGTCTACACGTGCAATTTCGTAAGTTGCAACAACTAACATCGAACTTACCCTGATTTTCTCCCTTTTAGCGAAGGCTCCTCACATCTGGGAACTTTGTTGGGATGGCAGTGGACTTGAGCATATTTTTAATGGTCATCCCATGATTTGAAAATACCAGTATCGAAACACGACGGCTCAAAGTGGTCGCTACATAACGCTCTTGTCAGTAATGTCACCTTCACTTTCGCCGTCCAAAATCTCCGATATTTCGCATCAGTTGGAAATAAATGAAGGCTTACTCCAGCCTTTTTTATTTTGCTGCACCCAGCAGCCACACACCTTGTCGGCATGGCCGAAAAACACTATATTTTGCTTAGATTTTGGACGAAGAATGTACACTCAATGCATACGCGTGATGAATGGGGCCGGCTCGAGCAGAATATGTAATGTGCCTCGGTCTACGTCACACACTTATGTTAATGAGGGTCCCACTCAGGGGGCGGAGTAGCTTGGACAAACATTTTCAAGAATTTTTTCTCATATTTAATCTGGGAAATAATTGTCTCTGGACGCAAAATATCATTGTCAAGATAATACTTTATTGTTTTAAGCAGGAATAATGCAATATATATCCTAAATCATGTCTCCTTTAATGAAAAGAAAGACAGTTTTTAGGGGGCCAGCGCTGTTTCAGGACATCTTCGTGACATGAAATGTTTTATGGATTACAAAGTTTCTTTGTATGAACTCACTGTGGAAAACAGCACGAGCTGCGTGTTAAAGGTAGTGTACATGATCGGTCATTGTTGCAATTTTCAGAAATGGGCGGATTGGGGGGTTAGTATTTTATAGAAAATATCGTTTCACAGACCTGTTCAAAGTTTTGCGTTGTTGGATGGCGAAAAAAACGAGAGAAAAACGGCGCTCGTTTTCAACCGTCGGGCGGATGATAGCCTTTAGTCAATACGTGTGGCTACCCGGACGCGTGACGCGCCCTGAATGCCAACATGTCCGGGGCGCGCCACTCTTCCGTGTAGCCACGCGCGCCTTGACTAAAGGCTACATGGCAGTTTTCCAACGAGTTCCAGCTGGAAATCGTTTGAAAACGATATAAATTTCCACTTTTCTTGACAACGACAGCACACCTGGTGCCATCATTTCACAAGATGATTAAGACTACTATTAACTTACAGTCTAGTAAGCTATTTCGTGATAATTCAGTAAAAAGAAATTGGGAGGATTACCAATCGTGTACACTACCTGTAAATGACACAATATCAGGATGGGTAAATGGTAAAAACCCTCTTTCAATTTGTATGATTACACAAAAAAACGTGCCTTTTTTATGACGTAAAGGTTCAAGTATCCCTGTATATCAAACCGTTTCTCATCGAAAAAAAACCCAAACATTTTATGACATGGCCGTAAATCCGTCAAAATGTTCTTGCAACTTTTAGACTGGCGCCGCATGCAGGCAGTCCAGTCATTATACTGCCAGAACACTAAGTGCAGAAACCAGACCACACCAGATTGAATACTATTCGCGGATATTTTCGTGCATAGGGTATGGCTTTCGCACGGCAGTAAAGTCGTAAACGAGTAATATTGTATTCAAAATAGTATTGTTTGCCAGGCTGTAGGCCAACCACGCACCGTAGAAGGAAACGACCGAGTACCGTAAATGTAGAGAATTGTGTACATCAAATAGTCGTCGGTGCGTGTGCCTGCTTGTTACATGTAACACAGGGATTCCCCTGCGTATAGAATCAACGCATCAGCACTTCAAAATAGACGGCCGATGAAGTTGATCGATCGCCATAGATTCGCAATGACAATACATCACCTTCGACAATAGTCATGAGCAACACACCCATTGCTCCTCATAATCAATACACCCCGTGACAGAACGGGGGGGGGGGGGGGGGTCTTTTTGTTATTTCATATCCACGATTTGCTGAGGTGTCTTTAAATTTAGGGACACGTCATTTTGATTGGGCAGCGTTTATTACAATCATCGTAAAGTCCAATATGTTTTATTGACCGCTCTGTGTGTCATTTTAGTATAATGATAGAGGAATACATTTTCTGTACTTGTATTCCAGCATTACACAATTTTTCCAACAATTTTCCACACTTTAACCAACAATTGGTCTGTGCACAGCTGTGGTTATACACCAGTTGGTAAATTTCGTGAACAAATTACCCAACTTTAAGTAAGAAATTGCCCAAAGGTATTGTACCAACGTCTGCCTCACTTTCTAACAGTGTGCGAAAATAAAAGAGAACATTCTGGTGATTTGAAGTTTGTATTATGTTCATGTCTCATTTGTGTTCTGGGTTTAGTCGGCCTCCTCTTGATTTCAAAAAATTGACGCTGACGGGGTTTTGTAAAGCTGAGATTTCACCAGTCCTACATCATCAGCGGACGCAAAGCGGGATGTTGACATGCACGAAATGCCATCATTAGTCTGTCATTAGGGACTTTTCGAAGTCATTTTCATTTTAACTGCAGGGTTCCTGGGGAAAATTTGCTATTAGTAACTATTTAGAAATTAGCTGGAAATTGATACATAAATTCTACCTTTCTTGACAATGACAGCACAACAGGTGCCATGATTTCACAGGATGCTTGAGACTATCAAGGTATTTCATAATAACTCAGTAGTTTTTTTTTTTTTATGTTTGCATTGAGCGCTCTGAATTTGGGCGACGTTTTGTTAGCTGCAAAAGCCCTTTGTTTCAACGAATTTTGCTCAGAATTGTAGAAATAAAAGCAAGCCCATCCCATTTCCCCGCCTCGATTAGTTGTACGTAGTCTAATGTGACTTGGGGAGTCAAGTTGGCCTAGTTTCCTCGCTTTCCACCGCTGTAATCCGGGTTCGAATCCCACCAGGGCCGACACGTGGATTGTTTTTTCAGTCCCTGCCTGACTCCGTGGGTTTTCCCCCCAGAATATCATTCTGGGGTTTTCCTCCCACCTCTCAAAAACTGAATATCTCTTCGTCGTCGTCTTCCTACCTAGGGGTGCACCACACTAAATAGGCCAAAAATGGCTGCGCCAAGCTGATTAGTATAAATTGTAAACCCACAACTTACTTTTAATAATACATTTTGGGGGGTCATGCAATTGATAGATTGTGTAATTATGATCAGCTATCATAACCTAGGGGTTCTGTGCTTCAACTTTTGTGCAGACTTTGGCTTTAAAACTGGTCCTATTTGGCTTGGCAAGTGGGGGATGCTGTATGAAAAATTGCAGGTAGCCGGTTTGGGAAAAACCACATATTTAGGGGTGGTAATCTTTGGGGACAATTAGCAAAAATTCCAAACGGCTACCCTACCTAAAATTGAAAAGAATTTGACAGATTAAGATTCAAACTATAATTTCCAGTAGTGCCCTAATAACTGAGAGACTCCTGTATAAGGATTTTTCACTGTGAAGTTAGTGGATTTTACACTGAGGTCAATGGGAGTTTATTTAGTGTGGTGCACCCCTAGGTTTAATAATTACCAACCGTACACAGAGTAAATGCACAGGTGATTGGGATACATTTTAATAAACAAGAATTCCATGCGTGCGCGGGGCCGGGGACGCCGTGACGACCAAGTCGGATACAGCAACAAGTTACAACTTGTCAGCGGAGTGGCTGTTGTTGTATTGACACCCATAATAATCGGTTCTGAAGACCAGGCAATAATCGATTTAGTCTTTTCTTTACCTAATGCCACCATGGTGGGAAGGACTGAAATTGAATAGGCATAATCTCACTGCTGGGACTGAACACCGAGTGAGTCATACAGTGGCTTGATTTCTCTTCTTTTGACACAACCGACTTTTTTTTTTCGGGGATCATCCCAAGGTTTATGACCGTGTTCATCTTTTTTGTTTAGTCCGCTCACCATGCTACGGAAATTACGTTGGAGTAGAAACTTCCTTAGCTCAAAGCTGCTTTCTGTATTCTCATCCTTTAGGATCAGAAATTGGCAGGTTTATGAAATCAGATACAGAAATCGTTGAATTGTTGATAATAAATATATGTACGACCGTGAAAGAACCTTGAAGGCCATGCGGACAAATAGTTAATTGGCACGTTGTGCCTAATTGAGAGCCATGTAGCGTTAAAATCAGACTGTTTAAATATCGATTCCGTAAAGTTCGTAAGAACAATGAAAAACGTCTGATAGGTGCGGGGATTGTTAAGGTTTAGAGTTTGGGATAAGATTTGCATTAGGGTCTGGATGAGGTTTTGTGTGACGTCATTGGAGAATGTGCTCGAGTTTGATATAGAATATAGAATTTCTGTTGCAATGCCTCGTGGGGAAAAAGTCTGATTTTCACGCAAGTCGGAAATTCATATGACACCGGTCAATCAACATAACAAACGGAAAAATCCTCCACGAGATAGTTGCGTCATCGCAACTACGTACGAAAGGGTCAGGCGATGGAGGATGGGGGGGGGGGGGGGGGGGGGGGGGTCAACGAGCCGTAATGGACAGAGCTTTTGGCCGATGTGTTGTAAAGCCAATAGTAAGAATACGGCTTCTGTTTGCTCTGTGGTTGAACCAATTTCGGCCCATCCGTTTTGGGCCCCGGGCTTAGGTGTTTTTTTTATAGAATCAGTCGTGTCTGACCGCGCGCCACGATGTCTGCGCTATCACTCCTACTTACGGTGCCTGGGACTCGCCAAGTTTGTTTTGGTTTTGCGGGTGGACATGCTGTCGACCAGCATAAATGATCTCGTTGCAAGTGTCGGCGATATGAAATGTTTTGCTTCCGTTTCGTTCGTTTTTATTAGAGCGCTTGCGTTCTGTCAAACGGGAGGGAGAGGGGTAGATGTGGAAGAAGACAAAAACACAACTACATGTATATCTAATTTTGATGCTTTTGGTTTTTTCCAATGGGGCCAATTTATATCGTTTTCCAACGATTGTCGGCCGACAATCGTTGGAAATAGTCTAGTTCCCTGACCTGATAATTCCTTGACGTCTGTAAATTGCTCCCCGTTTTGTCTAAGGTATGGTCGGGGAACCAGACTATTAAAACATACTTTCTCTCTGTTTTCCCAGCAGCTATGCACACAAAACTTTAAACAGGTCAGTGTTACAGTATTTGCTTAGAGCACGCTATAAAATACTAACCCCCAAATCCATATATTTCTGAAAAGCAAATGAGTGTATACTACATTAAACTGTAAAACACCCCATTTTTAGTGCAACATTATCACTGCTATAAAGCGGCACATTACCTTGGAAAGCGCCCAATTGGGCTACAAAAAGTGTTTGTCCTAAAATTGCTATGGTTGAAAAGATCATAGTAGAATATAATCACGCACACGGCCATCCCTTTCGTTTGTTCGAAAATATTGACGAAAATAATTTCGGGAACGCCAGTTTGGTTCGGAAAAGACGGACCGTTGGAATTCGGACTGGTGCCCTTGGTCTATAGCGCTTTGGTTGCGTAGAGGCTGGACTATGTGCGGCGCCAGTCTGAACGTCTGTACGGCGATGTTTCGGATATTCCTCATTTTCTCCGTAAATATTACACATTATGTTAGATTTTTGCACTCAGCCCTTGGAAATAGGTTAGGAGATTAAATTTGGAGGATTTCAGAGCAGTGTGTGCCTTTGAAGCATTTAGATCACGTTCAAGTGTTTGTAAGACGTATGGAAACAAGCCGAACTAGATAATTCGGCCCATTGCATGGTTCCTTATTATACCCTGCACCGCTATAAAGCCATGCATTGTTAATCATCTTGAAATTACTGAATTATGATTCATTATGGTTATATGTTGCTGACCGCATTGATAGCTCATCGCCGATGACGCGTCATTCTGCGCGCGCACAACGCGTATAAATTGAATGACATATTTTCAACATCATTGAGCACTCATGGTTTGGGTAATGACATATTTGAGAGCACACGTAACAAGTTGTCGAATTTACCTGCTTATGCAATCTGGTGAGTATCACGTTCAGTCAATAATTAACACAAAATATTACCGGAACTGAAAATAGAACTGTATGGGCGCAGGCCCAATGGAATAAATAGACGTAAAACGAAACAATAAGCGGTCAAGAAGAACCAAAAGAAGAGAAAGTTAGGAAGTGAAATGTTTGGTTTCAACTGTCAATTGCACTTTGTCATTTGTTTTTAAAGAACACAATGAACTTTTCAGTAAATATTAAAAATCTCGGCACATGCAAAAACCGATCACTGTAGATTATTTGTAACCAACGAGCTCAGTTTTAACTACCACTTTCTATTTTTCCGTTTTAAATGTAGTATTTGCTTTTGCTGTACTTGCGGGTACGTATTTTATAGCGCGCAAGCAAATACTGTAACACTGACCTGTTTAATTTTGTGTGCATAGATGCTGGGAAAACAGAGAGAAACAAAATTGTTCTAGTACATTGTATTCTGGTTCCCTGACCATACTTTATAGACGAAACGGAGCAATTAAATTTTATTTTATTAGGTCGGGGAACTAGATTATTTCCAATGATTGTCGGCTGACAGATCTCCGGTGAGAGAGTGATTGTAAGGATGAGCCCAACTCTTCTCCAACCAAATTAACAATGCGCTTCTGTATGCTTGATGCTGAATAAATACCAGTGCTGTATGTACAATACAACTTTAAAAGAACGAAGAAAAAACGCTAAACGCTAAACGCTAGGTCCAAGAATCTGTTGATGCCATCACCACCCTGGGCCTTTGTGTATATAAAGTCCGTGATGTCATTAGGAAAGTGGGTCATCCCCTCGATATCTCACGACTCTGGTATCACCGGGGAGGGAACTTGAGGAAGAAGTTTGTGATGTATAATCAGTGACCTAGTTGATATTGAATGTACCTGTTTGGGCGATAAATGTGCTTTTTCCCGAGATAACTTGGAGTTTATTTGATCATTATGGCAGTTATTTAATAGAACCCAGATATCCCTCAAAATAACGAGGTTATATGTAGGGCTCGTTGAAGCACGATTTACAACTTGAACACAAGGTTCTGTCGATGATTGTTTATGATAATAAACAGGGGTGATGGGATTCGAACCTCGTGGTAATACGCGATTTCATGGCATTTAAACAGCCTGTTAGACTAGATATTAATTTCTGTCTTTTCGTGTAGATCAGATATTGAATGTTGTAAAGATCTGATTGCAATGCGGTACGCTTATGAAATTTTCCGATATCATGTGCTGACACGTGAGAGACTGCATGGATGTGATACAAATGAGCAGATTGCCTTGTTTCACTGTAAAAACAGTGTTTAGCAATTAAACACCTTTCTAAACACTTTCTTGCTATCAGTTTGTAAACATGTTTACATACTAAACATGTTTAGCGTATTGACGGATAGTGTTTAGCCATTGGACATTGATGTTTAGGAAGTGGACACGTAATGTTTAGCTTCTAAACATGTTTACAAACTGATATCAAGATTGTGTTTAATTGCTAAACACAGTTTGTATAGTGTTAAAAGCTGTATGGCTCCATACTCGATAGTCTGTCTGTACCCATGGTGTAACCAAAACACTCAATCAAACAAAACAGTTTTTTGGGAACGCATGCTCTTTTGGATATCTTTCAAGATACATAATTCCCTCTAGTCGATGTTTAGTGTTTTGAATCGATTCGGTGGACTCAATCAAATTGTCTTGAAAAAACAAACGGGTCGCCATCTTGGAACTTGGAAACTAAAAACAGAAGTACAAAGGTCTCCTTATCCCTTCATTGTAAAAGGCACGACGCTCTGCATGTTTTCTTTTCCTCTTAAGTTTGCCTCAGAGTTGTTGATATCAATTAAATGACGGTTAAGTTGTCTTGATGACCAAGTTGGCGTCGAAACTGGTCTGAAAGCCGCGACAATGCGACGGCATTCAGCTCGCAGCCTCGGGCGACGTTCCATATACCGGCAAACTTGTCATCACAAGTCGTAAAAAGATTGATGCATTTTTGCGGTCGACTGTCTACCGGGAGAAAAAAAATGGTTGTCTTGTCGAAAGGTGGTCTCATATAATTCACGGCCTGAAATCCCATTGAGGGGAAGAAATGTGCCGATTTTGGTGATCGGGTTGTCTCGGGCGACTGGCCGGGGAGACCCTTTGCCGCGTCATCTTCGCTAGTCATGGTAGGGGCTGTCGCGGCACGGGCCCGGCCAAGCCTGCGGCAGTAAAAGACAGGGATGACTCAGCCCAAGCATGCGTCACTCCACTTACTATACCTGGTACCACGAAATGGCTGGAAAGTAGCAAACGTTGAAAACTTAGATGGTATTTCAGGCTGAAACTGCAGTTTGTAAGCTTCAATTTGATGTGTTCAATTTGATGTAGTTCATTCCTAGCCCGCTGTAAACGTATGGAGTTGTTAGTCCCTACCGGTACCCCTTGTGTTGCGAAATAAATAATGAAGTTTAAAGTTAGCTGGCCGTCTGAACTATTCTTTCAGTGCAAAAACCAAAACTCCCCAAAACAATATTTCAAGGTTGAATTTGGTTATAAAACTTTGGGATATGATAGAAATAGGGGTTTTCAGATGTAGTAATTAGAATCTCGAAATCTTCCCAGTGAAAGATATATTTTTTTTTTTGGCTTTTAACTCAGAATGCTACCTTGCATCTTTCCGCTCATTTTGATAAACTATAATGTGAACGGTCCTTGTTCTGTCTAAAGCGCAGACGACTGGTCTGATTTCGCAGAGGGATATTGTGTATTTTGCGCTAGCTTATAGGGGAAGCGGGGCCGCCAAGGCGAATTTCCTTCAGGGGGTAAAGCAGGTAACTGGAATTCGTGACACAAAGTGGTTTTGTTTCTGGGCCCCCTTCCTTATATCAGATCCGATGTTTCCTAATTTTGATCCGATTATACGTGGAATTACCATTTTATATAAGTAATGTAACCAATTTCAAGATGCATGTAATTGGGAAGCGTTATTAATTTGAAGATTTAAATGCATTCTGACAAGGGAAAATTGAATTCGGAAAGCCTGGCAATTGTCAGTGTCGCTGTGGAAGAAAGCTTTTGCCACTTATCACATTTTTAAGTAGAGGTGAAACAAATTGTTTGAATTCATACTGCTTGAAGCTCTTACAATTTTGGTGGTGATTGTCAGTTCGTTCCAGTAGTCTTGTGAGATTGAGAAGGTATTATTTCTGATTCAAAATAAACAGAAGTTTGCCAACAAAACGCTAAAACATTGGTAATCCCATTAATGTTTGAAGGAATATTAACAAAATTGATCCCAAACGAGTAATTTAATACGGAAATCAACTGCAAATTGAACCTTTTCCAAGAAAATATGAAAAAGTAAGATGTTTTTTGTACACAAAACTATGTAGAAACCATTGTTGTGCCGCAAATATAAACAGAGATGTAGTCCAGTCCATCACATCACAAGCCCTCCAGTCCTAATCCCAATCACAAGTTATTCAAATGAACTTTAACAAAGGCATTCCTTTGTCATTGTCCATCCTGTTACTTGTGACCGGTTTTATGAAAGGACTTCTGACTGGACTTGCGAAAGGACTTGTGAAAGGACTTGCCGGGACTCGACTACAACTGAAAATTTGCATCAACATACCCGAAATTTTGCAAATAGTCCTGCTCCTTAGAATTACTGCAGTAGACCTGGAAATGTTAGAGTTACATGGAAATGACGCTGTCCTACATTTTATTCGGTTCAGAAAATTCTATTGTACGGTTTCTTTACGATTACAAGGGTGGTGTCGCACAACACAAAACTTTTGAGACGCTAAATGCAGCAGCCATACCGGTCTTTTTTCATTCATTGTTCTCACCAGTCGTGCGCTTGCTCAGAACTACGCGCGCATGCTCAGAACTACTACGCGCGCATGCTCAGAACTACTACGCGCGCATGCTCAGAACTACTACGCGCGCATGCTCAGAACTACTACGCGCGCGCATGCTCAGAACTACGCGCGCATGCTCAGAACTACGCGCGCATGCTCAGAACTACGCGCGCATGCTCAGAACTACGCGCGCATGCTCAGAACTACGCGCGCATGCTCAGAACTTGCAAAAAAGACCGGCATGTCTGCTTGCCACCGGCACCAGCATCGATCTCAAAAGTCTCTAATTGTTTCGTTGCGACTTGGCTCCAACTCCGGAGTGTTATTTTTTAATTGCTCCAAGGTTTACGAGTACCACATCCTCAACGACGGTTTAACGGTTCAAAACAAAGTCAGGTTGGCTCAGTGTTCCGTTCTTCGCCTTTCACCTCTGCGGATTAGATTCCAAACCTAGTTGGGCTGACGTTTGGATAGTCGGTGAAAACTTTGAACCCTCGACAGCATGAACACTTTCGCTTGATCAATTTTCATTGTTGACTTTTTTTTGCAATGACTCAAGAGCACAATGTGGCTACTTTTCAGTAATTTCTGAAAATCTTGACTTCTGAAAATCGATTACCTACAATATACATGTATCGCCACTTTGGCCCCAAATAAGAAATCCACGAGTAACCTCCCAATACTAGAGTGAACAGTAAAAACAAACCGCTAAAATTAACGTGTTCGGGGTTAGACGTACTTCAGTCACTGATTCGTCAGTCGCTGCCATTGCTCATAATAAAGCATATTAAAATAAAGGCACACGACTGTATGTTACGTCTACAAAGCATATAAAAAATCTGCGTAATTCGGTCACTGATAACAAATAGTCGTGTAATAGTCGTGTACGCGTGCAGCATAAGCGTTCCAATTTACTGCTGGAAATGCGTCCAAGGGCCAATAGCTATAACTCGGTTTCTATTTCGTGACAGTGACAGTTATGCTTGTTTAATTTGACTGTAAGCTTGAAAGAGAGATAAGAACCAAATTGAAATAACATTTTTTTCTGTGATTCATACACACCGCGCCCCTTTAAACACTATAGCGTTTTTGTCAGTCTCCAGCTTGTCTATACACCTCTTCTAAGTCCATCTATAAATGATAACAAGGTTTATTTTTCTTCCCCCTAAAGGCCTTCATATTGGATAACAAAATATATGCGAGTACCAGTGTTTTTTCGTGAATTGATTCCGTATCGCGAATCCATTAAACCCGAGCACGTCCCCACTCGGCATCCGATCTGCGACTCAGCGGAGCCGAAGCCGTTGACACTTTCATGGATGTTTTTAACGAGCAGTTGGCGTCAACACCATCACCAGCTCTTTAAACAGCTTTAACATTGGCCTTGCGTTGAATTTGACTCATCTATGATGACACTAACTACACGGTCACTTTGAAAAGAATTTCATTGATCTCCTCATCCCAAGCCCCTTGGACGCGAGATAAAAGAATGCTCTTGAAATAAAATTACCCTGTCAATGAATTTAATATGACATTTTATAAGGCCATAAACATACATACACGCCAGCTTAAAAAAATTCTGTTTATCTTTAGGAGCAACTGTCCTTGTGCGGAGTGAAACGGTAGCACGTCAAATTAACATTAACATGTCAAATAAAATTGTTACAATCTTTTTAAAAGCCTCGCAACTCCATCTACATCTCTCTCGGAACTTTATATTTTTGAACAATAGACCTAACCACAATATAGCTGCTTGTCGAATTGTTGTTTTCTTGTTGAATTGTTGTTGTTTGTTGAATTGTTGTTTGTTTGTTGATTTGTTGAATTGTAGTTTGTTGAATTGTAGTTTGTTGAATTGTCTGTTGAATTGTTGTTTGTTAAATTGTTGTTTGTTAAATTGTTGTTTGTTGAATTGTTGTTATTTGTTGAATTGTTGTTTGTTGTTAGTTGAATTGTTGTTGTTTGTTGAATTGTTGTTTGTTTGTTTGTTTGTTGAAGTGTTGTTTGTTGAATTGTTGTTTGTTTGTTGAATTGTTTGTTTGTTGGTGTTAGTTGAATTGTTGTTGTTTGTTGAATTGTTGTTTGTTTGTTGAAGTGTTGTTTGTTAGATTGTTGTTTGTTTGTTTGTTTGTTTGTTTGTTTGTTGAATTGTTTGTTTGTTTGTTGCTGTTATTGCTGATGCTGCTGTTGCTTCATAACCGTTAATGCTGCTGGTAACAACTTCTTCAACAGTGCATGAACCTGTATTAATTTAATTTAATTTAAAGGTATGATAGTAATGATAACAATAGTTAGTTTTAATCTGAAACCTTACTGTCTGTAAAGATAGTACCATTTCCTCCCAATAATGCTCTCATCTTCGATAGAATTGCATCTAAGGCTTCAAAAATGCCGTCGCTTATTTGGACTTCAACAACAGAAATAGCACATTGTGAACGTGTCACCGTGGCTCGGGTGAAGGATTAAGTTCAGACTTTCACAAGTTTATAATTTCATGTTTATGTTCAAGCTGTACTAATGCTATACCCAGTGGCGGCGCTACGGGGGGAAATGGGGGCATGTCCCCAAGTTTTTATCTTTCCCCCACGGTCCCCCCCCCCCCCCAACACTGGGTCTACAAAAAGATTAATTCTGTTTATTTCCCTCGCCGTTCAGATTCGCTGTAGAGAGTGAAATGTTGGTTCTGTGCACACAGTTGGGCCATAGCATTGTATAAACTCTCATAGACAAAACACTCCATACATGCAGCCGCACCCCTTAGCTTTTGGAAATCGGATATTATTTTGACCCCCCCCCGACTTTTTCCACTTGGGGCAATTGCCCCCCCCCCCCCCCCACTTTTGGCAGCTCCGCATAAATAAAAACAACACCAGCGCTGCTTTGGCCCCCACCCACACACTTTCAAAAGTGTTCCGCGATCCGCCGCCCCTGACCGCCAACCCTTCCCTCTTCCTTTTCACATAGCCCTGCCCCTGCCAAATAGAGCATCCTGTAGACGATTTTTTTCTGGCACTTTCCTTTCTATTGCATCAACTGTTTTGGTTACATGAACACATGCAGGCTCATGCCAACTTAACGTTAGCTTCCAAAATCAATTGTTCAAACTTTGATTTAATCTGATAAATCATGTATTTTAAGTTTTATAAATAACAATATAAATGTATACTTAATGTATGAAGCCTCTGGATTTTTGTCCTCGTTTCAAGCCTACGGATAATTGTAAACAAAACAGACATTAACCAAAATGGCGGCTGGGCGCCGCCATTTTGTGTATATATAGGGTGCACCACACTAAATAAACTCCCATTGACCTTAGTGTAAAATCCACTAACTTCACAGTGAAAAAATCCTTATACAGGAGTCTCTCAGTTATTAGGGCACTACTGAAAATTATAGTTTGAATCTTAATCTGTCAAATTCTTTTCAATTTTTGGCAGGGTAGCCGTTTGGAATTTTTGCTAATTGTCCCCAAAGATTACCACCCCTAAAAATGTGGTTTTTCCCAAACCGGCGAGCTGCCATTTTTCATACAGCATCCCTACACTTGCCAAGCCAAATAGGACCAATTTTAAAGCCAACATTTATCAAGTCTGCACAAAAGTTGAAGCACAGAACCCCCAGGTTATGATAGCTGATCATAATTACATAATCTATCAATTGCATGACCCCCTAAAATGTATTATTCAAAAAGAAAGTTGTGGGTTTACAATTTATTGTAATCAGCTTGGCGCAGCCATTTTTGACCTTAGCGCACTTTACTCCTCCATGCCATGCATGGGTCTCCATTTTATGTTCCAAATCCAAGTTCTCTTCCTGCAAATCATCAACTTGTTATCTGGAATTTCATATCGTCGATTGTAAGCACGAACTGCAAGTTATACAAGCGCTTGGCAGCTATTTTGACAAACGTGCAGCTGCAATTGACCCTGTGATATGAACACGTGTCTTGATTGGTTGGCGTCCACCAGCTGGTGTATCCTAGCGACTGAGCTATAAATAGCAGGTGTTGGGGAATCCGTCGACTAGGAAGGAAAAGAAACTAGCGCTTGAACTATACCATAGCTCCGCGTTCGGTCGATCGCACGCATTGTGGACATTCTTCCATGGACATGAATTACATGTGTCATCGGCTTATCTGTAGTGCGTCAGTGTCAATTGAGAGACGAACAAAAACACTTGTTGAACCGCAGAAGTTGGGTGGAAGCTCTTGGTGACGTTCTTAACCTCGCGGACTGTGTGTTTGCCTGTCAGTTTATGCTTTATTGGCAGCTTTAGAACAGGATTTGCCTTGACCGTTTAACCATTAGTTGTGTAAGGCAAGATTTCGGCCAATTTGGACACTGTTTTTTCTACAGCCACGATCAAAACTGTTGCACATAATTACACAAGCATTTTTCCCCGTTCAGTGTCGACCGAGCGCGCTGAATTTGAGCAAGGTTTCGCACCGGCCCAAGCTCCAAAACTCTTCCTCAACTCACACATCAACAGTGTACAGGGGAATATGGTGGTGGTGGTGGTGGTGGTAATGGTGGTGGTGGTGGCGGGAGGGGGGGGGGGGGGGGGGGGTCAACACATTATCAGGATCAAACGTCAGATGACGTTTGTGTAATTAACTCCTTTTAGGCTTTCACGATATGGCTCCTGTACTACAGCAAAACTGTGGTGTTAACATGACACCACTTATATTGGATGGATGGTTCAATGTGGATACTGCATAGTGTTGATTCGACACCATAGTTTTTACAGTGTATTTAGTGTTCTGTTCCAAGAAGCCAAGGTAGTTTCAATGCACCAGACTTAAATGTATGTTACAACATTTGTAAACATAAAAACACCTACTGAGTTATTACGAAATACCGTACTAGACTGCAATTAAAATCTCGAGCATCCTGTGAAATCATGGCACCTGGTGTGGCAATTTATATCGTTTTCCCAACGATTGTCGGCCGACAATCGTTGGAAATAGTCTCGTTCCCGGACCTGATAATTCCCTGACGTCTATAAATTGCTCCGTTCTGTCTAAAGTATAGTCAGGGAACCAGACTACTAGAACAGATTTTTTTATTTCTGAAAATTACTGCCAAAGCAGGTGTTGTATTATATTTGTACACTACCTTTAAGATTTGCCTTTTACATGTTGTGGACACGCTGTGGCCGCGTGCGCTTGTGTTTAAAAAAATCAAAAACTAAGGGCATAGTGCAATAGGCCTGCTGATCACTCGCATTTTATCTTCAGTAAGCCGGGGGGGGGGCATTGCCGTTAAAGTTGTTGTAACACGAATAAAAAAAAAAAATTGGTGTTTTTTTCTATGGTGTTATGCTGGATTGCGAGTTCGATGTTGCACGACTGTTCATCGAAATGACTCCATTGCTGATCTACATGGTGGACACCCTCATAATACAGCCATTATTTTGCACTGCCCCTGGCAATAACTGGTAATAATTTCACGAGTACACCCGAAGATCACGATTCTACTGATGCTATTTTTAACCAGCGCGCAAGGGTGTCAAAAACCCAAGGGCAGCTTTGATCTGGATAACTACGGCAAAATAAATACGCTGTGCAATCTTTGAGAAGAAATAGCGTATATCATATTCCATAATCAAGAGATTGTGTAGTTTGGCGAGCGAGTGAATTATTAACGAGTGGTGTACATCGCGTTTACGTCACAACGGTGCAGTGTAAATGTTTGCTGACCTGGGGGATGAGCTGGAAACGTCCTCTAGATGGCCAGCTGTTTTCACACACATTAACTAACAACCCATTGAGCCCGGATGTCCTATATAGAGGTGGATTGAAAATTACCACCTGGCCGGTTGACGTCTATACACGCAATGTCTGCATTTTCAACCATTGTTGGGCTATACGTTACGCTTGGCTGCACAAGCCTCTTGTGTCCGTTTCGCTTGGCTGCACAAGCCGGCATGGCACCCCGGCGCCCTATTATAACACCCGAGCTAAAGGGGTTGAAATCTGTTACAGAAATACAATTAAACATGATATAAATGATTGTTTTCATTAGAAGTCATTTGAAGCAAGGTCTGGGACAGAGGGACCCCCTTTTGTGTTGGTCATTGTGTTTCCGAAATCTCAGGAATTCCTTTCAGCTAGGGGAGGAGAGAGGGGGGGGGGGGGGGGTAGGTAACAAACTAACAATAGTCTGGAGTGTGTATGGGATAGGGACAAGAGGGGGGGGGGGGTTACCTCTTGGTCCCATATCGTGCAGGGTTTTCGAAGTGAAAAGAAGGTGTGCTTTTCAATTCTTGGAAAAGCCTGCCATCAGCTTATGCAAGAGGGCGCTATTTTTGTTTGGTAACACAAAATAGTATACAAGTTTTAGAGCAAATTTGGCTACTTATGGAGTCCAAACAAGCAGCTGTTTTAAATCAAGTTAAACATGATGGGACTCACACCAAGAAAATGTAAATGTTGCATATGTTTGTACACACAGCTATGGTGACACTGTTGTGGTTTCTTTGATGACGTCATGCTTTGGCTCATGAATATGGACACATTAGCATAGGAACAAAAGTGTTGAAATTACACGCAAGAATTGCTACGGAGGACTCGGTGGAAAGGCACAGGTATGTCAGGAAAGCTGCCCTGCAATGAATTCAAATCACATAAATGTGGGGGCTACAGCTTGCAAGGCGATAGAGCTTTCATTAAGAACATTTTTTAGATTCCCCCTGCCCCCCCTTCCCCCTGCCCCCCCCCCCCGCCCCCCTGCCCCCCCCCCCCCCCCCCGCCCCCCCCCCCCTGTAAATATCGCACGTAAATAGCTTCACGCGCTGTCCATAGAGCCCCACGAATTTGTACCCGGAAGTTTACAATACAGAGATGATAATATGAGGGTCATTGGTAGATTTCTGTATATGCCGTATACTAATCAAGTGCATGACTTAATAATGGTTTCCTTCCTATCTGTCATGCAATGAGATTCTGCGATGTACTTCTGAGACGCCAACATTTAAGTCATACGCCCATAGATCTAATTACTTTATTGACAACTTGTTTTCGTGTAGCAGGGCGATCCCATTAAACGGTAAACAATTTCTAATCGGCGTTTCCTCTGGTGATCTTATCGGTTTTTCGGTTATTCATACTAGAATTGATGTCGTCAATTTTCATCAGCTCTTGGTTAATCCTCCGCACGAAAACACCTTTTTAATGCTGTTCTGTAATTTTAACATTTGTTTTCGCTGTAATTTTCAGAAATGGATTTGGGGGTTAGTATTTTTAGCAAATACTGTATTAAACACTGACCTGTTTAAAGTTTCGTGGGCATAGATGCTGGGAAAACAGAGAGAAAAAAATGGTCTTGTTGTTGTCTGGTTCCCTGACCCTACTTGAGACAAAACGGAGCAATTTATAGACACCAGGGAATTATTAGGTCGGGGAACTTACACTGTACTTTGATTGTTGAAATTTACACTTTGCGGATGGTCGTGTCATCAACGTGAATGCTGACGTTATAGTTGCGGTCATTTTCATGGAAAGGATTGTTTTAGAACTACCATATTTTAATTTGCATATAGGCCTATTTTGTATGCTGGTATAACTTCACATGTGTATAAATTGCATTCTATACATTTCTATGTATATAGGGGTCTACCCATCTTTGACCAAAGTTTATGCAGGTCAGCGTAGTTAAAAACTAAACAAAACAAAACAAACTTTCGAGAGGACAAGTTTTATAGTTTAAGGATTATGCAGAGTAGTATAGAGTTAGTTACCAAATCCGTTTAAACGTATTTATGGTTGGGAAACATCATTTCCCCAAAACTTTTTGAAGTCAGCATTCAATTGGCAATAATCCTTCGATAAAAGTGGATTGCTTGCCTTATTTTTAGCCGTTGTAGCGTTAATTTCAGGCACTATGAAATACGGGCTCATTGGTAGTACTGCGCGTGTCTAATTAGGAGAGTGGCCGGTCACGTGAGAGGCTTTAACCAATAATAGGGAAAGAGAGTCCGGTTTTCATAGGAGTCTGATGTTCATACGATACCGGATTGGGAGCTTTGTTGCAGGTACAATCAATTATTAATCTGGATGTTTAATTCTTACTGCAAAGTAGTCATGCACGCTGCGCCCAGGAGACAGTATAAACATTGACAGATATGGACGTGATTTTTACTCCTAAAGTTTCAGAAAGTGTGTTTGGCGTGGTGGGCGGTTGTAGTTAGCGCCTCGATCATGTTTGATGAATAAATAATTATTGAGAATACTGTAGATGTGCTGTGGTCGCGTGGTTTAGTGTACCGGGCGCAAGATCTCGATGATACATGTACTACAGATTGTGGATTCAAGTCCAGCGGGGTTGGGTGCTTGTGTCCTTGAGCAAGACACTTTGCCACAAGTTGCTTCGTTAGAGGGCAGTGGTGGGTGTTTGATGAGCTTATATGCTCTTAACTTGCAGCCGGGGCCGTATACTCCCCAGGGAGCTGAGAAGGTTTTTAGGAGTGATTATTGCACCGGGCCTGACGAACAGGGGTAATTGCTGTGATTAGTTGAACTAAATGCGTTCTGAATGTTGGGTTTTTATCTCCAAACTTTGTTATACTTTGCGCATCCTAAAATGATGTCACGTCTTACATTTTGTAGTTTCCCTGCTCTACAGCACTCTCTTCTTGTGTTTCGCTCTTCTCTCTCTCCTCACCTTGTTGTGTCTTCTTCACCCAATTTGTCTCAATCACGGGGGGGGGGGGGGGGGGTAAGCCCGGGATGCAGCCGGTGTATAATTAGAGAATCTGTTCCCATCTCCCGTGTAATCCAAATCTCATAATTTCCCGACCATCCCAACTGACATCAATTAAGAGGGGAGGATGTGCGGTTGGTCCCCGCCCTGTAGACACAGGATGGTAGACACCCAAAAATTAATGCGCGGAATGGCCCGTGGAAAGTCCAAAGAAGATTGGGGGTTCCTCTAGGTTAATGAAATGTTATTGGTTGATAAGCTGTATGTCTTGGGACTGATGATCGGAAATTACAGGAGCTTCTTGCGACGATTATGATTAAAGAGGGTAGCTTAGGCTCAATGGGTCCGGTAGCCTTTATTGGATGTTAGTCTTGGTATCAGGTGTCTTTGATTGGGTGGGCCTATAGCTGTGGCTCAAAAGCCAGTGTATTGTTTTCTTTTGGGAGGTATTTTCTCCGATTGTTTCTATTGTTTCTACATTTAATTACCAGTAGGTATTTTTAATCGACCACATTTTTTTGTGGATTTAAGCAGTAGTGAATTTGTGGCGTCCGCAAGGGAAATCGGACATAAGTCGCATGACCTTTTTTTGTTAGTAATTGCAATTTATATGAAAATCGTCACAAAAATCACGATTCCTGTTTTTCTCAAAATACTGCAGTTTAAAGCATATTTAATTCAAAATACCTGGTTTGCTTTTGTGTTAAGACCATTAAATGTGTACAATTTGACATTTTAGTCTGGCGTAAACTACGTATTATTTTCCATTTTCAATGCTGGATTTACGGCTCTATTCGAAAACTAAAATATCGTATAAAAGTAATTGTTCACGATTACAAAGCTTACATTAAATATATTGTATTATGGAATGGAAATCTCAATTTTTAAAAATGTCCAACTTATGTCTGATTTCGCTTGCTGGTGCCACATTGAAGTGCTAAGTTGCATGAGTTAAACCACAAATTCAATTTATTGGAACAGCCCATAATATATTTCATGTATAGTTACTAAAATGAGAAAAACTATAAAAAAGTTTATTGACTGAGGTGAAATGTTTTTATTAAGAACTTTTCTAAGGTGTGATATAACAACTTTTATTGCAAGATACTACGTAGTTTAGTAGTGAATGTAGCACAGGTGGTGTTCATCGCGAGTATTGGAAGATGCCAGTTTACCCCGTGATGAAATTACTTTCATGCATAATGCGCATGTAGGCCTACCTCATAGTTTCGGCAACTCGTGTTGAACTCGTCCGCTGTACACAATCGAGCATAATAAAGTTTACCATAATACTGATCAACATTTGATTGTGCATGCACCTGTCAGGGTGTGTTCTTAAGGCACTTTTTATTATTATTTTTTTTACCCCTGCTCATCAGGCGACCGTTTTGAGCAGAAACAAAACTTTCCTACAGCAACTAAATCATCGTCACAGCTGCAGGTATCGTACTTTTCCGAAAGGGAGGCTGCCCGGGCAATACCTTAGCATCTTACGTAACGACGGGAAAGAGTCTTTGATTTACAAGGGTAGCCTCGTTTTTTGTTCCAATATGGCGAATTGCAGCAAAGTGTCTTGTTAAAAGGATAGACGCGCCACAATATCCAGACTAGGCTCGGACCCACAATATATAATTCCTTGCTCCAGCTCAAACGTATCGCATCACTGAAAAGTGACACAGTGCATCATGAGTACGGTACATGATGTTTGGTGATGAGCTCTGCTGCCCGAGGCAGTCCCAGCACGGACATTCTCTACCCCAGAGGCCCAGACCCTACCAGTATATAGCACTCCATCTGAGTGCGTTCTGAAGTTTGATGCGCGCGAACTGAGCACGAGCAGCTTCAGCACGGCTCGCCGGTCTGCAGGTGTCAGTCACTGTCAACCTTGTCCGTCGGCGAGTACTAAAAAGAGCCCGCCTGTCTCTCTAGCGTCCCAGTGACAGATTCTTTCACAGGCGGGGGGGGGGGGGGGGGGGGGTTTGAGGGGTCTGAATGTTTGCTTGGTTAAGACCCCTCGGTGTTGGAGCATGCGTGCGCTTTCAGATCGCCCACGAGCTATTCAGGTGAGAAATTGATTTGGGTGTCATTTTGTTTTGGCGCATACAGCAATCAAGATCCCAGCCAGTACTGTGTACAAAACCATACAGTATGCAGTCAAGCTTGCTATACTATAGGCGCCTTTAGCAATAACGAGACCACCTGTTCAATGTAGCCTTGATCAGAACGAAATATCACGTACTGAACTGCACAATTGGAAAAAAATTTCCACGTTCCTTTTCTTTAGTTCCCTGAGCGGTCACTTTACACGGTCAAATGACTTTTATTTCAAACGAAATCAACCCACCCTTTCGGAACAGCCTAGGTCGACCAATTAATTTGTTTGGGTGGTTTGGGTACATGTATAGTCCAGGGGCAGGTCGGACGGGACGTGTCCCCCAAATAGTAGATTATGTATGGAAATAAAGAGACACCTGTCCATATATAGAAAGCAAAAGCAAATATGTGGAATTGATATTAATTGTCAATTCAAAAAGACGACGCACCTTTCGACTCACGCATTTCTTTTAGAAAGTTAGTTGGTTTATTTAACCTCAAATCATAGAAAAACCCTCTCAAGGATGATCAGAAAAATCGAACATCTTATTAACAGCGGCCATCTACATAGTTTATTTTAACTTTACAATGCACAATTAATAATTAAATACCTGTACTACTTTTTTGTTTTTCTTCAGCCAACGCCACACAGCGAACCAGCGCCGTGTGTTTTTGTTTAAAACTCATCGTCAATTGCATCCAACTTCCACGCTTAAATTTTAACTACGATTTATTCTTTCGCTTCTCTAAAAATCACCAAATAGATTATCAACTCAAAAAAACCTCTTTGGGCAAACAATTCCATTTTTCGAGATGTCAGTTTCTCTGCAAAAGGCTTTCTTCGTTTCACAAGATAGTCGGTTGTAAAGACCGTAAAATTCTTTTAAAATGTTGTACAGACTGTGTTGTGCTTTTTACTAGACGTACATCATTTAAAAAAAAAACCATGTTAGTATAACCACACACCAAATATGTAACAGTAATACTGCATTATGCTCGGAAGACATTCAAAGGAAGCTACGTTGATATTTTCTACCCTTTTCCCGCCAAAAAACTTGAACGGCTTCAGTACCCGCGTTTCACTTCATTCAGATTATTAACAAAAAAATAATCTGGGAGTGAAATTCCATCGAACTGGACAAGCACCACGAAACTGTTCAACCAATCGCAGGAAGAGGCACACGAAAAACAAATGAATAATCACCAACAAAAATCATTGGCGCCAAACAAGTGAGCGCCATCTCCCAAATGTGTGAATCATACTGAAATATGACTAGGAAAAAATCCATAAGGCACACGTTAAAACCACATCTGAAGTGTCCTCCCTAAAGGCATAAAGATCTAAGTAACCCCCTGATCCAGCATTATCAAAGATCGGCTGTCGGGTTCAGGAAAAAGGCGACTACATTCTGCTTGAGGTAATACGATTGCTTCCTGTTTCTAGCTGGAGAAGATCTCCCGAGGGAACTATTTAAGGTGCTTTTACAGAGACTATAAGGGATCCTTGATCAGGGAGGATGGAGGCCTCTTAATCTCCTCCACTTCTCAAGAAGACGTTTTATCATCTTGAGGAGCAGACACAGCTCTTACAGTGCCTCGACTCGACAAGTCCCAACATCTTACCCCAATCTGTCCTTACACGTAAGCTTTCCACGTTATCTCCGTGACTTGTAAGCCCTTGCTAATGCCCAGGTATGCTCAAAACCCTTGCGAAATATTTATCATCTACACAAATAAAATAAAATAATCAGATAAGATTTCTCTTTATCATAATACTGCCAACATCTTTACAAATTAAAAGAGTTCAAAGTTGAACAAAGGTGTTACACCGTTAAACAAATTCTTAAAAGCGCAGTCGAATTTAGTTATTGTGTGAACAAGAATTTCGGTACATACACATTTTTCAGTATAAAGGATCATATAAGTTTCGTTCTCAAAAAAATTACGACGTCCATAACCTGAAATTGTTAAACTTAAACTTGACACTCAATAGTCTTAACTTCGTGAGACCTGCTTTCTATTCTCTACCTTTTCAGATGCAGCATTTTTTTTAGTATATTGGCAGGGGCCTCGTGCAGTTGTGGTGACCACAATCAGCCTTCGAGATTTGCAGAGTACGCCAAAACACGAATTATAGCTTTCGGATCAGTTTGTGAAACCCTACCAACAACAGCACGCGATCCCGCCAAAATTGCACATTCTAACAAAGCACTCAGCTAAGAAACATCACATAAAGTTTTCAGGAATTTTGCTCTACACAAATCTAGTCTTAAGTTTGCACCTACTTGCTCTTGCGGTAAATTGAAAACAGGTGAAACTAAAAAAAATCCAAAGAAGTGAAACTATAAACACAACAGAATAACTTAATGAATTAATGAAACCTATACATGTTTTCTTTTTACAACTCCAGAAGTAGAACTTCACAGGAAGGAAGTTTCTTAACGAAACCACCTGAAATCTGGACTTATCGTGGGTTCGTGGCTTCCTTTCTTGACTTTGGTCGACTGTTTATGGACCATTTTGTTTCACTTTGTGCCTTACGGGTCGAAACCCAGACCAATACTGCATCGCGCCTGTAGTTTTTACTTGTGGATACATGTGTACTTGGCAAATTCGACAAGAGATACAAATTTGGTTTAGAAAGCAATTTGGTTGGAATAGAACCAAAACGCGAACTCTCTTTACAAATTCTAGACATTGAAGGTACTTACTCGTATGTGTTCTGAGAAACCGTTATAAATGAACGAGTAAAATGGTTAACTGAACATTCTACTCGAGTTATTAAGCATGACAAAGTATACGAGAAAAAGTTTGTCTTCAAATTTCTCACGTGCAAGTGCACCAAAGTTTATAAATTGTGCTCAATGAACATAACCGAAGAACCTGCTTCTAATCAAAATTCATGAGACTTTCCAATAAAACAAAATAGCTTTCAATCAATAAAACAATGTCCATCTTAAATGAAAGAGTTCGTCATCATGTCCGAGCAATAGTTATTGTCTGTGTAGGTGCTCGGTGGAGGCTGCACGGCATCCAGGTACAAGTCCATCATCAAGTCGTCCCGGTTAAGCTCATAGAGAAGCTCGGCATCGCTGAGCTGCATCAGGCCGTTCAGGGTGGACATTTGGTCGGGCGTGAGTCCATTGCCGTTCAGCTCATCTGGTGTGATGGGGTACTGGGTTTGGGAGAAGCCCTCGTCGCGCTGCAATCTCATGTTGTTCATCTGCTGCAGCTGTTCCTGCTGCATCTGCTGCTGATGCAGTTGCTGCTCATGTGCCTGCGATAGAGCCTGTGAGATCAGTGACGTCATGCTGCTGTTTTGATTCTGTGGCGGTGCATTCACAAGAGCCCGAAGGCTGCTCAACGTGGCACTTGCAGACAAGTTCATGTTGTCAACTCCCTGGGGACTGACTGGCTCGATCTTGATGGGGCTGAAGTCACACCCGCTGCCGTTCGCTACTTCTTGACGAAGTCCCTGGGACTCCAACTTGATGGGGCTGAATTGATAACACCCGCTGTTGTTGACCCGCTCCTGTTCCACCATGGGAGCAGGTGGACTCTGCGCGCTGGTGGTGTAAGGCTGCATGTGGTTTGCGGTCTCGAGTCCGGGGTTGGGGAACGTGAAGACGTTGTCCTCCATCATCTCTAGCGGGGACATCTCGGGGGTTGGAAGACCCATGGCTGCCAGGGGCTCGGAATAAGTGGACGTCGTGTAGCTCAAATCGATGGTGTTGATGGGAGGCAGTTTGAACTTGAGGTCGGGCATAGCATTGACATTGTCCATTGGGGTGGGCGAGGTCCGAGGGGTGACATCCGGCGTCTGCAAGGAGCTGGTCCCCATCTGTTCAGGGGAGCTGGCCGACATGGAGACGGGAGTGGCAGGGTCGGAGAGCGGGGTGCCGGGGCTGCTGGTTGCGGTGGAGTTCCCCGTTGACCCACCTGTGGTGGAGGCAGTGCTGGGGCTTCTCTTCATGGTGCGCTTGGGGCCTTTGCGTCGTCTTGGCCGATACTTGTAGTCGGGATGGTCTGCCATGTGCTTGACCCGAAGCCTCTCTGCCTCATCGATGAAGGGTCGCTTCTCCATCAGAGACAAACTGCGCCAGGATTTGCCTGTAGAAACGATTAAATGGAATGGTACCTTTTAGTTTTTTTAAATTCAATCAATTGCACAAGTAAGCCTATATATAGCGCCAGTATATATTGCAGGTCATCACCTATCCATTCATCATTTGTTATAGATTAGTAATAATCTTGTACAAGGACAAAGTAATATACATGTAGTCATTCAAAACGGCTTGATATCTGATCCACGCACTGTTCATCTCTTAAACAAAATGAAGAATGACAAAAAATCCTAGTAAAATCAGGAAAAATCCTGACAAATCTCACCCGTTATAAGTACATGTAATTGGTGTCTGAAATGTATGAGTAATGAATGTACTGTCCACAAGAATTAAAACGTCCCCTGATGTGTGTATATTTAAAGTATAGCAAATCTGGAATTTAAAATGCTCGTCCCAGTGTTCTCCATCGAGGTTTAGTGAATTTGACAAAACCATCAAAATCTACGACCTTCTGATCAGGTCAGCCAGCGCCAAGGCAAGGAGATAAGATAAGATTCACCAAAGGTGGAAGGAAGGGTATCGTATCTACTCTATATTTTTTTCAACCATTCTGACAAACAAGCCCTTTCGTACTGGAAACTAAACTCTTCGTCCTTCAACAGGGGGATAATTTATTTTTTTATCTTTAATCTAAGGTCTGCCTGGCGCATGCGCACCAACCGAAACCAGAGCTTTTCTATAATTTTTCAACAACTCCCGGCGAGTGGAGTCGATCAGCTGGCGGCGAGGTCACGAGGCGATTAGTCACCAGCTTGAATAGAACTCCAGGTAAACCTGTGAAACCTTTTTTAGGGGTTTCCTCTGGAAACCTGTACTCCTTTTAAACCGGGTTGACTAATCCTCGAAGTCGGGAACAAGTTATCAATCCCTAATCAAGGTATTTGCATCAAGTCCAAGAAGCCAACGCGATGGTTATCCTATTGATAATCCCGTTATAAGGTTATGTTAGCTTGTTAATCTTAAGTTAAGGGGACAAACTCCGGAGTGCCAAAGAAACGCTTTTCAAGACTTTTGACTCCAGCGTTTGTCATGTTTGTACCCGCGTACATAACAAGAATCGCAAACTTTCACCCTAGTGAAATGCCATTAGCACATACCGCGGGATCCAGTCGTGAATTTCGTTTTCAAAGCTCAATCCTGAGTGACAGTCAACCTCTTAGGGAAGCCTTGCATTGCATAATCAATCCTTTCGTCACCTTCCTACGTCAAACCGCCATGAAAATCCCGGAAGAGAAACACACGGGTACCAAAGCCCCTCGAGCGAGCAAAGAAAGTTGGACCAGATGCAGAGCCGGCCACGCGGTCCTGGGAAACAATTCTTCACAGCACCCATCAGCTGCATCACGCGCTCCTTTAAAAACTTGTTATTGCTAGAGCCCCAAGATCCCCAGGTACGCCTTTTATTCCACTCGTAAATAACCCCAATGCACTCTGCCAGCTGACAGTTGTAATAGTGATCGCTTGACCGCACAGCCTTATTTTGTCCAGCTGGAGCGGGCCCGTATAATATATTATTACTCCATAACAACTTCCCAATTGTAAACAACTGGCTTTCATTTACCACAACGCACAACAAGCAGCAGAAGAAGAAAAAGTGGAAATCAATAAAAAGAGGGTTGGACAATGGGCAGTGGTTTGATGCAAGTACGAAACCAATGAAAGTATCTTTATGAAGTGGTGCACTTTAAGATTGGTGTCGCGTTTCAATTTCAGGCGGAAAAATGAAATTCACACTTCTGGCTAAGTTTCTGACTTAAAGGTCAGAACCACAAAGTCAGTTGGAATTTCTTTTTCAGTCTAAACAATAAATTGAGGTTACTCATTACAGAGCATTCCCCCGATTTAACGTTTCGGTACAAGATCCCTGAAATAGTCATGTTTATTCATACCCGGCCCCTCGTGACCAAATAAATGACAGGCAGTTGGTTGAGATATTGTGAAAGTGCGTGCGGGGTGCCTCGATCAATAGTCACGTGACCTTGGCTCGGGGGCGGAGTCAAGGCGAACTGACATGCGCAACTATCATAAAGAAAGAGCTCGCGATGTTAATCTGAAATTGCGAAATTCGCAGGAAATAAAACTCCAGTATAAATGTACATATACCATGTACATACACCATGTACATACATGTACAAGTACATATACATATACAGTGTGTGCATGCGCCGTTGCGTGTCAACAAAATGCATGATTATCTAATGTACATGGAGCTATCTTTTTAATAGCTCCATTGTACATGTCATGTACGTGAACATGTACATGTATACAGCCATGGTACATTGTACGTAGGTCTAAATGAAAATATGCGGTCTCGTGTTTGGAATTTAATACCCTTTGTTTCAATATGATATTGGGGATACATGTATTATCAGGCGGAACAGCTAGTTCAGAATTTTACCCGCCTTTATTCAGAATGGGCTTTGTCCAACTACGAAATACGGTGACTTAATATTTGTTACAGGTATGCGTCAAGAAATTGAATCTTCAAAAGCATTTAAAGCAAACGATTAAAACTTGCCCATATTTTAGTATTAAACACATGCAGAAATCCAAGGATAAGCCAAATTTACCGGGACGGAATTTCTTCAGATGTAGGTCTTTTTGGCTAGTTTTCCGGTGATGTATATTATACAAAGTATGAACACTTTTCCAATTGTGTCGAATGCCCTCGTCCCAACAGATTAATTTATGAGTTGAATGAGTTCGTTGCAGTTTATGTCCAACCATGGAGGAATGTCCAACTAATGAACACGTTGTGAATATCCACACCATAAACGCCTTTTCATGTCATGGGAGTGCAATGTTTCTAGCGTAGTGGATCATATGATATGATTTTCCTGCTTTGATGTTATGCAATACCTGAACCATATGCGTGCAGCGCAACTGCAGCTGTTATACCCACCATGATTGTACATGGGTGTATTATATCACGAAGCATGATGATTAAAGGGACACATTGCTTTGGATTTTGCGATTTGGGCTATAAAACTGAAATGGATATGGTTGGGAAGCTTTTTTAAAAGTAGAATATAAAGATTCACATAACTATCCCCCTTCAAATTGCGTGGTTTTTGTTTAATTTCGTGACAAATAACGGTCCGCCATTTTGTAGAACCAAATTTTTGACTCCACAAAATGGCGGACCGTGTTCACCACTCGTATTTCCAGTCGCAGCTGGTTGAAGTACGTTCTGTTGATCAGATGAACTGTGGCACGGCGCGCAGCACTGGCGATATGTGTCGCGAGGTAGAGAATGGTACCTGGCGATCATCTGATAGGTTTACAAGGCCACTGGCTGCGGCGCCAGCCTAAAGACTCTTACAGCGTATTTTGCGCATTATTTAGACGGTGGTATTTACTACTGGAAATAAGTCTATGTTTCGCGGGTCAGATGTCAGGTTTCAGAGGCCAATTTTTGGTTTTGTAATCACTACTCACTAATTACGACACATTATACGTGTTTTTTTGCATGAACAACTCTTATAAAAGATAAGGAACATCTCCAAACAGCAAAATGTCATGGCATTTGAAGGCAATGTGTCCCTTTAACAGTGCCTGATGTTTGGAGGACATGGACGCGTGTGTAAATGCAGTCAGTTACCGGTATCCTTGTTATGGGTATCGACCAACACAAGGCCAAAAGGCCACTCAAGGTGTGGGCTACAAAACACAAGACGGAAATTACAGGGATAGAAGGTTATCTCATCTATTCACATTTCGTTTGAAATGTGAACGATTATAGGTGGAAGGGAAGCAGGTTACAGGTAAGGGGTTCCAAAGAGAGGCAGTACGAGGGGAAAAATTGAAGAGTATCTCACAGTACTAGCCTTTGGAACAACAACAGTGAAAGGATGTGATGAGACAGCCAGGCGAGTAGAGTGTGAAAGTTTGGACAGAGGGAACTAATTTATGAGACGGTATATGTCGAAACAATTAGACATTGAATGTAGAAAATGGTATACCCGTTGTGGTTTGGCCTAAGTTGTGGAAATTGGTTTTGCCCAAAATGTCATTCGCTACAGTGAACTGTTACAAAAACCACATCATCTTTCATACAATTGTTTTCCTTTTTTTTTTTTTCCCCCAACTCAAAATCATCCACACGACACTATCATCAGACTACAAGGCAATAAATGACAAAGGGCTTATTTCATGCTGTGCGACCCGGCACCTGTTTCAAATCTTCCCGTAATGGATAAGGGAATAGTTAGGGGTGACTCTACGACATCCATCCTAATTGCAATTCACGGCCAGTAAGTGACTAATACAACGACCCGTTTATAAGGTAACTCAAAATGACTACTGTATGTTATGATTGTGTACAAATCTACGTACATGCACCTGATACACGTATAAATGTACATTTTTGTACGTGTACATGTCAAGTACATGTACAGTGTGTACAAGTACACGTACGGTGAATAATCGCATAATATACATGTATAGTTTGCAAATGAATTGCAAATAAATTTAGACCCTCCCGAAGTTCTGTAAGTTATAACAAAGTCTCAAGTCTACTTCCAATACAGGACTAGTCCCGCAAACTTTCAACAATGGCAAAACCATGGTTCGATTACAACATAATGGACAAACGGCAGTCACAAAGACGCTGCGTTTCAATTCAGTGCACCCAATAACATAAACAACTGAAGACATAAAACCGCGTGTTTTGATTGTCTAACGCAGCCAGCAAGCTCGATCAATGCAGCAATATCTATACGTGCAGTCCCATTACGTCGAATTGCAGTCAATAATTTTCCGCGGCACTGCGTCCAACATGAATGAGTGGCGGACGGCGAAGGCCAGTAAATGGATACCAGTCAATATTTCGCACAATATTTGCACAGCGTTGTGTGCTATAGCTCCACAGTTGTTCAAAACTCGTACCGGCAAAGCAATTATGTTCCATGTGCCTAGTCTGGTATACGCATTAGAGTAAAAAACAATCAAAATTGTACTGTGCACGACGGTACAGGATGCATGGAATAGTCCAGTTGTACTGTACATGTACTTCAGTGCATACTGGTATGGTACTCGGTGTTTTATCTTACGGTAACTTGAGAAACCCGGGTTGGCATTGTTGTCCTGGAGTTTTGGACTGTCGCAAATTTACACAGGTCTGCTTTTCGTCAACGTCAAATGACTGGTTCAAACTAATGATTGGTCTTGATTTATACAGTGGCGGTAGTAAATATCGGCCATGGTATTATTCATTCCCTTGTGTGTAACATTTAATATAGTTTAGCGACTTTGTTTGACAAAACAGAACTCAAGTATTGTAGAAACGTAACATGTACCTGCTAATAATGCAGTATTTTTAACAACAAAAAAGACTCGCAGATAGGATCACTTTATATTAGTAAGCAAAAACGTTCGGCATTTAAAAAAAAAGCTTGCCGTTAATTAAACTTGTTATTTCACAACGTGTTAAACTACAGTACACGCTATGCTCAGTTCATGCAGTGTGATTCTCCTTAAATAATTTCAAAAATAACCATCAAAAAAACCTTTTTAATGTTTTTTTTTACAATTTTTTTCTGGTCAAAAGTGACAACATGTTTGCTCAGTTTCTATTTGAGTTTTAAAATTTAGTAGCGGGACGCTCCTAATTCTGGCAGTGTTAAGAGTGTACATGTAAATGACAATCTTCGCACACAGCACATAATAAATTCTAACAAGGCCAATGCAATGCAGTGTGTAGCGAGTTTTTCTTTTTTTTTCGTTCAAAAAATAGTTTTCCCATATTCGTTAAAATTAACATGAAATTTTCAGTTAGGGCAAGGAAATAGCAACGTTAACTTCGTTGACCACTGCGGAATTCAATAATATTCAGGGCCGTTATGCTATAAAGCATAACAGTTTTTAGCGAGTCCCTAGTCCGAACGGCGTTTACTGTAACCCGAGCAAGCAGGCTGTCACTTGATGTATACACGGCCAAGTTGGAGTGCGCTCGAGGCGCAAACGGTGGCCTTGACACACGGCAGCATATTATACACGGGACTTGTTATGAACGAGCGTCTGCCAATGAACTGTGCACAAGTAGATCGACCTGAGTGATATGTAAAAGCCATAACCACGATGAAATGAATATGTGTATTGATATACGCAAGAATAATACACGTGGTATGTCGGGGTTTGAGATCGGATTTGATGTACACTGAAAAAAATAGGGTGTCCAGATTTCTCCGCTTTAATACTTTTACACGCAGATGACAAATAAACTGTCCAAAAATTCTAACACTGGGCAGGGTGTCTAAATAAACAGGTGATAAAAGACACACGAACAACTAATTGGTGTCTGCATGTACGTGTAGCCCTACATGTATGTACATGCTGCACTATGCTGCATTGACTGTGATACAGTTATGCATGAATTATGAAATAGAGACTAACATGACTGTTCGATTTCCGTTCCATTTGCTCTTTAAGCATCGCATGTGCATAATGATAAGGGTTCGGCTCAGAAACCGTAAGTGACTTTTTCAGAGAGTAAGTAAGTGGTTGTGGTTGGGTTGGACTGTCAAGTGCCGCAATACACGGGGCAGCGTCACTGCATGTGAATGGTGGGAAGTGTCAAATTTCTAACAGTCGGTGAAATCCCATTGCTTGTGAGACTTTAAGGGCACGTTTATGCGGTGTACAACGTTTCAACGTGTGGGCGCGCGATCCGATCCTTGGCGTCAAATATTGCCACCGCGCTGCACAGGCTAAAATTGAAAAAGTAAAGTAAAGAAATGTCATCAGATTTAGCCGTGAGACCGAGATACTCACCAAGCATTTTACTGAGGTCGGCGTTGTGTAGGTCCGGGTTTTGGTCGGCGAGTCGTTTCCTCTCGTCCTTAGCCCACACCATGAAGGCGTTCATGGGGCGTCTTATCCTGGTCTCCCTCTTGCCTCTCCCGCTGTTGCTGGTGGTAGCATCACCGGCATTCTTCTCCTTCATCTCCTCAAGCCACTTGCATCCAGCTTGCTGGAGCAGCGCGGCGTTGCCTGGCTCTGAGAGCAGAGCCACGGGGTTGAGCCCGCCTCGGATCATTAAGTTATTCCTGGTCAGGTTTAAGTCCTGCTGAAGCATTTCCGAAACGGTTCTCATGTCGATTTGGTTTGATATTGCTGGCAACTGTTTCAAACGTCCGTATCCAGAGAGAGCTCAAGAAATTGTGCTGCGGATGTCACCACGGTTTTGCTTTTCTCGATCAGCTGGGCCTGTCAGCTGTTTAGTCGTCATTGACATACTAAACGCGTTAGATCTTTAACGGGCATCCCCCATTGCATCGGTGCAACAGCCAATCACAGTCAAGGCTCCTGTGTTACTAGGCCCCCGTACGTGACCTGTCATGCAGTATGTGTACGTACACACGTACACACGTCCGCGCTATTGCAAAATCTACCACTGTAGCTCCTCCTACTTACTAGACTTGGAATCAAGTCGGTAATTGGACGGTTTCATTCGTCAGGGCCGGGGTATAATGATGTTTCAGTTGCGGGGACGGTACGTACTTCCTTGATTCCAACATGCGTGCGCTTCGAATCCAATTACCGACTTGAATAGAACGTTCTCAGCTAGCTTTGTGCACAACACATTCGGGCTCGCTACTGAAATGAGACGGAGCAGTCTGATTGGGTACAGATGGAGTTCATAGATATAAAATTAAAAAGACTAGATGGGCAGCGCGTACAGACGCGCCATTGAGTGTTCACAAATTTCCCCGTTCTCTCATGGACGCTCTACGCA
This sequence comes from Hippasteria phrygiana, assembly GCA_037893225.1. NCBI lineage: Eukaryota > Metazoa > Echinodermata > Asteroidea > Valvatida > Goniasteridae > Hippasteria > Hippasteria phrygiana. Next base: position 1,078,215 of record JAZGUH010000046.1, on the reverse strand, counting down.
CTGTAGGTGCGTGGGGGCGACGCGCACCGAGAGTGGGAACGTCACTCAATACAAATAAGTAATTGAATTAAGTTTATTGAAAACATTTATTCACACATTGCGTCAAACAGTAAAATAATATTGGCTTCCCAGTCGTCTTTTATTGCTGTGACAAACTGCAGCAGCGCAGTTTGAAACCATTTTTAATGTTGAAAAACGTATCGTCATAATGCGCGTCGCCCCACGTGCTGAAAAAATCGCGCCGCCCATGGCAGAATGCGCGTCTGTACGCGCTGCCCATCTATTCTGTTTAATTCTATATCTATGATGGAGTTACATGTACATTCACAAAAGGCGCGCCCTCATTCTTTGAAGGGGGTTTGAGATAACTCCTTGCAGTTCAGCTTTCGCTTTTTCGAAGAAAAAAACCAACAACTTACACTGACCTAGAACAAACAAATCCCCACACCTTTAATGGATGCTTCTTATTATGTCAGATAGTCTACTATTGGCTGCTTTATGATGCATGTATATGCATGGTGCCTATTTAAATATCCGCCCGGAGACATGTTTCAAGTCGTGAGACATGTCGGAACGAACGGCGGGCGTATTAACACAACGTACCGCGCTGGTAAAATGACGGCGCCTGCGGACAAAACACGAACGACTTGCCTTCAAGTCTACCTACTTACCGATGTGGTGATTCTCTAATCCCTGTGGTTCGAAAGTATAGCGCCCGCAACGTCCTTTTTCGTTCACCGCCATGCTGTGGGTGGACACACCTGCGTTTTGTGCAAGTTGGCAATTGTGTGGCGTAATAACAGAGTCGACCGTACAACGGGAGCGTGTTGTTTGTGACCTTGAGATTATTTGAACAAGTTGAAGCTCCGGGCATGATTGATTGTGTTTCTGCTCCGTGGTTCGCAGCGATATTAAAACTTTAGCTCTCGGGGTGTTGCGAAACCTCAAGTGCCCTGTCAAAAAGCCTCCGAAAAGGCTTTTAAAGAGAACATTGCCTTGGAAATGGTTGGAAATATTCAATAGAATATAATAATGTACACGACCCTCCTTTGAACATGCGCCCTTTGTCTGACAATCAACGGGAAAAATTATTTCGGGGACGCCAGTTTCGTTCAGAAAAGTGGGACCGTTGGAAGAGTGGTACGGCACCGGTCTGAATGTCCGGATGTATGCTTCGCTTTTTTGTTCCCTCATTTCTCCATGAATATTACACATTATGGCAGAATTGTTATACTCAGATCTTGGAAATAGGTTAGGGAACTTACCAAAGAGATTAAGATTGGAGGATTGCTGGGCAATGTGTGCTTAAAGAGTTTGTGTCGCCAAGTTTGTGGTCCGTAGGAACAGTATGAAGGCTCTGATGTAAACAGCGATGGAGTTTGCGGCCTCGATTGGTCCCAGGGGATTTTGATCACAAGGAAGTAATTAAAATGAAATGATCAGTTTGGAAATTCTAATGATTTTTTAAAAGTATGAAACCATTTTTTAGTATCACTTAAGTCCATGATCAGGTTATGGCGCGTGGCATTCCCAGCGGGTCATCTTTAAATATAGTATACAACATTTGCTTTATCATTTGGAAAAGCCCCTTTCTCTTTTAGATACCGGTACAAAATTGCGACGGTGGATTTCATACATTTATCTTTGTCCGCATACTGGGCCTCTATAATAGCTAAGCACCATGGGATAGGACATCATGACGTGATTTATGTATCATGATAAGACTTGTCAAAATGCTGCAGCCATGGCTGCGGCGTTCCGTGATGCACTCACCAACACACAAATGTTCGTCACGCAAAATTGATTCCATAGTTCCGTGCGTTCGCGGACTCTGCCCTTACATGCAAGTCAAACATATACGCAGCAAGATATGCGACCAAGGGGTATCCCCTCTTGTCCCCATGACCCTATACACACTCCAGACTATTGTTATCTACCCCCCCCCCCCCATATCTGAAAGGAATTCCTGAGATTCTGGGAGCACAATGACCAACACAAAAGAGGAGGGGCGGGGGGGGGGGGGTTCCTCTGACCCATATCGTGCATCATATGACCGGACCTGATATTCATCAGAAATAGTCAGAATATTTTGGTCTGGGAACCAGACTACTGGCTTATTCGGGATAACTAACGCTCGCGTGTGGTGAAGGCGCAAGGTTGTCGCAGAACGCAATCAGAATGGGTGTTCGCGTAACATCGCGTGACATTACGTCTGCAATTTTATCCCGAATAACCTTTGACCTTGTCAAAAGCATCTTTGGCTAAAAACAAAACAAACCCGTCGCACAGATAACTCTTGTTATGCATAATTTGAGTGAACTCTATTAATCAGAAAAAAAGTATTTTCAAAGTGAAAATGTTTGACGATATCTGTGGTTTGTTTGACGATATTAATTTGTAAAAAGTGTTAACATCATCAAGCCAAGATTGTCCGGAATACTCATATGAAGTGCAAACCTAATAGAAAGTTAGTTAATTACTTGAAAAGCCGTTTGAACAATGAGGGCGTAAGGACTTTCTCTTTTAACAACAGGTTTATGTAACACACCTTTCCTTTTACCTTTTTAGGTAAATTTCAACATCATAGTTGCGATTTTTGCATCCTGCTGATATTTCGCCAGCGCCAGATTTTTTGGGCAGAAATCGGCGTGTCTATTACATGCATGAACTGAAGTACCGACTACCGATACACGTTCATTGTTAAGTGTGAATTTTCATTCATTAATCTTTACAAGAGCTACTTTTCAAAATGTTAGTAAAATTTAAAATCTTGGCTGAAAATTGGTTACCGTTACCTGCAATGTAGCCCCCAATATGACATGCATGCAACCAATGAGCAATTTTCCAATCGATGTGACTGATGACATGTAAAGAGCAATAATTATTCAAGGTGACGTATTGAAGTCTGGACTATGAGAAGGGTGATTGGTGTTTTGTGATAGCCAGAAAGAGGTTAAAATTGTAGCGTGCATGTACGGCTTCTTGACTTTTCCTTGTGCTTTGTTTTTAGCCCCGCTTCGGCTTCGGCTTCGGCTTCGGTTGGAAGTTGAGCAGTAAATCTGAGTAGATGAACGCACGGTCTTGAAATAGGTCCTGCTCTGCACTGAGATTGAGACGGGACTTCCATTTGTCATGCCAGTGTGACAATCTTATCTCCTTGCGAAAGTGACTTTTGATAATCGGAATACGAAAAACTGTTGACAAATCCCCTCTCGTCTTTAATTCAGCAGCCTATAGTGTAGTGATCTAGAGCAACATCGTCCACTCTGAGACGCCTAGAACATAATCCGTCCAATGGCGATATTCAAATCAGATTTTACAGCCTCAGAAAGAATCCAGATTAAAGGATTCGGGCTGCTACTTAAGTGCCGGTTCTGTGTAATTCCCTTAACAGAACATTATAGTCGTTAATTGTTAGTCAGAATGGGACAAGATTATCCCTTGTATTTAATGCCGTAACCAGTCTTTTACTTTCATTTTTCTGTGCCAAACTAAGCTTGAAAAATGAAGCCTCTGAAAAATGAAGCCTCTGAGAATGCTGCCGCCATTAGTGATGCGAAGCTATGGATGGGTGAATTCGAAACCCTGTTCTCGTGTTGAATGAACACGCCAACAGAGTTTCGTTTGACAAGAAGCAACTTGCGAACGGTGTTCGCAGGATTTTTCAAGATTTTCACTTTCCATTTATTAGGGAGTAGATGAAGAACGTTAAGAACAAAGATGGTGGACTTAGGCCCTTCCTGAACTTGCGTTAATTTTTGTGAAATTGAAAGCACTCATTCAGTCCAGGAACAGTATAAATGATCGTGAATTTTCCTTTCTTTTCGTCTGGAGTAATACAACGGCTGCCATGTGAATTTTCGCCCAGATGTACTCTACGCGGCACTTTGGCGTTCGTAATCGGCAACCAGAGCACACTGTTCGCGGGTTTCTGAGAACGGTTTCAAAAACCCCCAGCATGTTCGTCGGTTTTCGGCCATCTTTCATTCCTCCTGTCATAAAACCGCAGCGTGAGCATTAAAGTGTCACCCCACCCCCAACTCGTCCAAGTCACCGGCTATAATTCATTATCGATCCTTTTAGGACAATACTTTCACCTTCGACAACGTCTCAATTTTTCGGGATAATGAGTGGCTTACAACTCCAAATCAGCTGTTCGAGGGGATTACAAATCTTCAACAACAGGCTTCGTTCGCCCTATCTTGCCCAAACAGTGTGTTAAAATAGCGTTTTGCCTCAGCGAGAAGAATTTGGGGTTTGTTTCCCCCTGTTCCGAACTGTCAATCTTTTTTCCCAGCTCTCTTGTCACTCAACGTGAATTCCCCGTACACCCCATCAATATAACAGATTCGCTGCACGAAGTAGTAAACAAGAAACCACAAACCCGAAAAAAAACTTGTTTGGCATAATGATGATCAGCAGACGTGTTCTTGTACGTTGGGCATAGGGCGTGCCGTGCGTGGCCGTAGCTCGTGTGTACTGTGTGTGTGCGTTGCGACCTAACAAAGGCTCTGTTGATTACTTTTTTGGTCACGCTCAATGCGTGCCATCAAAACAAATTTGGATCAATGTGCCCTGCGGCCCTGGCGCAATCTCAATATTCCTAATTTCGCTGTCCACAATTTTAAAGAGTTGTGACCCGGGTTCGAATCCCACCAGGGCCGGCATGTGGATTGGGTTTTCAGTCCCTGCCTGATTCCGTGGGTTTTCCCTCCCACTTCTAAAACCGAACATGTCCTCGTCGTCTTCCAACAGGTTTCTTCAGGCTTTCGAGCTACAGTACGACAAGCGCTTTTGAGGAATCCTTAGTTTCATTACCAGAAATAATTATTTAAGAATAATTTTTTTTAAAGTTATCATCAAAACCTGCCCTTTTTGAAAGTTTGCAATGTGTGTCCCATAATTATGGAAGTAACTGTCGCACCACAGATGATATACAATATAAACAGTAATGTTTTCACGTTTATTGAACTTTAAGGTAAATTCTCATATTTAGTAACCTAACTTCAAAGGGTGGTTCTGTCCACCTTACACGGTTCCCGGTTCGATTCCCGTCCAGGTGAATCGTGGATTGATTTTTCAGGCCCCACCTAAAGGCCTTTTCACACTATGTACGTTCGACCCGTGTTGAAATCTACACGGGTCCGACACGGGTCCGACCCGTGTAGACTTCTTAACATTTCAACACGGGTCAATTACGCTGCCTTTTCACACTACTTAACGCAGCGCCAGCATTTTTGCTACACGTGTAATGTTTCGACCCGTGTATTGTGTGATCGTTTCACACTACACACACGGCCGGCCGTTCAACACGGGTCGAATCGGAAAATCCCCATACTGCATTCTGGTCGTTCCGCCGAGCTGCCGGGCTTTGGATGGAGCTGTCAGCCCAAATCCTCTTCACTCCATGTCGGTCCTTTGTCTGATTTGGGCCCATTTTCTACGACATATCGGAGGTAAAAGTATCCAGTGGGTTTTATTCCTCCATGCTTGCACGAAACACGCACTTGTACTTGACCGGCGGCCAAGGCTAGCTGTTTGCAACAAAGCAACGCGCACGCGCAGATGCACTTTTGGGGTTCCCCATATTTAGCCTTTTCTCGAGACGAAGTTCGCAAAATGTTAGCTGCATGTACGTACATTGTACACTGGGAATAATATGGTAGCGTTCAGTGCGGTTGTTTGCATTTGACCAAGACTACACTAACGATGGAATACGCATGCACGCAATGTGCGCTACATTATACGGCGCGGAGATGTCGGATAATAAGTCATGTCGGGGTTTAAAACGATTAAAGAAACGACACATTTAGTACAGAATGTATTTTTGTATTCCTCCATATACGTTATGTACTATTCTGCTGTCAAATTTATTGGAAATAATTTCGCGCAAGGTAATCTAGACTAATCCACACTTAACGTATACACACTTGGAGAAACCATAAACGCTGCAAAAACTGAAAAAGCAACATAATACCGAAACATCGGCAAATATCGTCATATCGAACAGCCTAGTATGTGGTGCTCTGCACTCCGATCCACGGTTACACGGGTCGAACTCAACCCGGGGACGTTCACACTACGACTTTCAACACGGGTCCAACTTCTCTACACGGGTCGAGAGCTCTCAACCCACCTCCCGAGCAGGGTTGAGTTTCAACCCGGGTTGAGCGCTCTACACGGGTCAGTGCCGTGTTGAAATGTTGCAGTGTGAAAAGGTCAGTCTAGTCAACACGGGTCGGACCCGGGTCCAACACCGAGATTTTTCGTAGTGTGAAAAGGCCTTTTAAGTTTCCCCAAGGATGATTATTACGGGGTTTTCCTCCCTACCTTCGTCGTTATATCTCAACTCAATCTGGGCCCTGAGGGAGAACTGATCAGGCTACCCACTATGAATAAGAAATAAAAATTACCCCAAAACAAAATCCGAATTGTAAACATGTAATTTTTGAATTAAAATGTAAAGCAATGTGTAAAATTACTGGTACGTCATTAACCTTAGTTTCCCTTTTGTTTGTAACCCCCCCCCCCCCCCCCCCCCCACCCCCACCCCACCCCCACCCGTGTATTGTGTGATCGTTTCACACTACACACACGGCCGGCCGTTCAACACGGGTCGAATCGGAAAATCCCCATACTGCATTCTGGTCGTTCCGCCGAGCTGCCGGGCTTTGGATGGAGCTGTCAGCCCAAATCCTCTTCACTCCATGTCGGTCCTTTGTCTGATTTGGGCCCATTTTCTACGACATATCGGAGGTAAAAGTATCCAGTGGGTTTTATTCCTCCATGCTTGCACGAAACACGCACTTGTACTTGACCGGCGGCCAAGGCTAGCTGTTTGCAACAAAGCAACGCGCACGCGCAGATGCACTTTTGGGGTTCCCCATATTTAGCCTTTTCTCGAGACGAAGTTCGCAAAATGTTAGCTGCATGTACGTACATTGTACACTGGGAATAATATGGTAGCGTTCAGTGCGGTTGTTTGCATTTGACCAAGACTACACTAACGATGGAATACGCATGCACGCAATGTGCGCTACATTATACGGCGCGGAGATGTCGGATAATAAGTCATGTCGGGGTTTAAAACGATTAAAGAAACGACACATTTAGTACAGAATGTATTTTTGTATTCCTCCATATACGTTATGTACTATTCTGCTGTCAAATTTATTGGAAATAATTTCGCGCAAGGTAATCTAGACTAATCCACACTTAACGTATACACACTTGGAGAAACCATAAACGCTGCAAAAACTGAAAAAGCAACATAATACCGAAACATCGGCAAATATCGTCATATCGAACAGCCTAGTATGTGGTGCTCTGCACTCCGATCCACGGTTACACGGGTCGAACTCAACCCGGGGACGTTCACACTACGACTTTCAACACGGGTCCAACTTCTCTACACGGGTCGAGAGCTCTCAACCCACCTCCCGAGCAGGGTTGAGTTTCAACCCGGGTTGAGCGCTCTACACGGGTCAGTGCCGTGTTGAAATGTTGCAGTGTGAAAAGGTCAGTCTAGTCAACACGGGTCGGACCCGGGTCCAACACCGAGATTTTTCGTAGTGTGAAAAGGCCTTTTAAGTTTCCCCAAGGATGATTATTACGGGGTTTTCCTCCCTACCTTCGTCGTTATATCTCAACTCAATCTGGGCCCTGAGGGAGAACTGATCAGGCTACCCACTATGAATAAGAAATAAAAATTACCCCAAAACAAAATCCGAATTGTAAACATGTAATTTTTGAATTAAAATGTAAAGCAATGTGTAAAATTACTGGTACGTCATTAACCTTAGTTTCCCTTTTGTTTGTAACCCCCCCCCCACCCCCACCCCCCCCCCAAAAAAAAAACAAATTGCGTCGTAACATCATCCTCATTCGCTAAAAATATGAGGAGCTTAATAAATCTATGCACTTCTTGCGTAAACTGCGTATGTTACAAGGGTCGGCCTCAGTATAAGCATGGAGGTTCCTTTTAATACCTCCATGGTGTAAGACGTCAAATGTGAAAGTTCAGCATGCACGCGTTTAGTCCAAACTTATTATGCGTAGTCCTTGTTACTTAGGTACGGAAGCTTAAAGTGACCATCCGAGTTTCCGCGTTTCTCTGATAGATTTTCACGGAAAGATGGAATACTGAGATATTTCAGACGTCTTCCTATGATAATCGTATCTCGGAAAGACGTCTTATTTCCATGATATCGTATCTTGGAAACTTCTTTCCACGATCAGGGGCGGATCTAGAGGGGGCGTTTTGGGGGTTGCAATCCCCCCCCCCCCCCTCCCTCCCCCTCCGGGATGCTGAGCAAAGTTGTGATAAGCAATGCTATACCACATCCTTGTTACCAGTATACCGCTGGTCCATACACTGTACACTGTACCGGTATAGGCGGGTGCAAACCCTCCCTAAATGAAAGGCTATAGATCCGCCCCTGACGATAATCGTATCTCGGAAAGACGTCTTTCCGAGATACGATATCATGGGAAGAATTATCTCTCCGAGGTACGATTTTCTTGGAAAGACGATTTCCCCAGATAAAATATCATGGAAAGACGTCTTTCTGAGATACGATATCGTGGAAAGACGTCTGAAATATCTCAGTATTCCATCTTTCTGTAAAAATATATTAGAGAAACGCGGAAACGTGGATGGTCACTTTAAGCTTCCGTACTTAGGCCTAGTTCAACAAAATACGATGGACTTTACGGGATTAAAAATACATTTACATGTGCCTTCGATGTTTAGATTTTTGTTGTCACATCGTACACGTTGGCTCACTGTATGGTAAACACATGTGTATGGTGTACTATTTACGACACACCGCTTTGCCTCTTCCACACGCGACGCGACTATACGACGCGACGGCACGACGGCTCCGTTGCATCGTGCCGTCGCGTCGTGCCGTCGCTTCTTTCCCATTACCTTTGTGCACATTCTGGCGTCGCGTCGTACGTCGCGTCGTGCCGTCGTGCCGTCGCGTCGGTTTTTTTTCAGCTTGCAGGTTTTCTTTCCTCAACGTCGCCCCTTCCGTCGCCCATCGCGTCGCACCGTCGTGCGTCGCGTCGTGTGTCGCGTCGTACGTCGCGTCGTGTGTCGCGTCGTGCGTCGCGTCGTGCTCGCATCGTGCGTCGCGTCGTGCGTCGCGTCGTGCGTCGCGTCGTGCGTCGCGTCGTGCGTCGCGTCGTGCGTCGCGTCGTGCGTCGCGTCGTGCTCGCGTGGAGTAGTCATGCTAGTGGGCGTTTGTTTCACGCAGATCCGGAGCGCGATCAGTGATCCGGAGCGTCGAAAGCTGCTCCGGATCACGTTTTTAGTGATCCTGCTCGCGAGGTGGGTTCGCAAGATCAAAGATGGCGACGTGCGAGACGGACAGAGAAAAGTGATGGTATTTTTTCGTAGATTTGAAGCATTTAACGAGCTATTGTGACAGCATTTACTCATAATTCTTTTACAGTGTATTTTTTTGTTATTAAAGCTATGTACGATTTATTTACTTTTCTGAAAATACTAGATAGTTTATCATAAAAATAGCCCTACAGAATCTGAAGCAGACGACATTGTCGTGTATATACAAATTCTCCCAGCATGCAACACATAGCGAGAGGGATTCGCGATCCTGTTTGTTTTCGTTCGGCTCTGGATCACCTCCCGATCCATGTGAAACAAACAGGCCCAGACTAACCCGCTACGTTTATGCGCGCATGCGCTTAACCGCGCGGTGAACAAAAGGCCTGAGCTTTGTATTTTAAATGTGTAAAAAGACGATTTTGCTAGAATTCTGTTTGTATTTTCCCCATTTTTGTAGCCAAAAATCTACAGAAAAAACAACGGTACCGCGCTAACAAGGTGTCTGGCGGGACAAAATATAGAGTGAAAAGAGAGAAAATATATCATGGATACGGTTCGGATGCTGGCAAGGGTTTTGTGCTATACCAGGCGCGGATCCAGAGGGGGGAGGGGGGGTTTGGGGGGTCGAACCCCCCCCCCCTGCTCGTGGCCATTTTTTGTTTGTTAGGGGCCTATGCCTAGAGTTGCAAACCAGAAAAGCAGAAACCACAAGTCTTATTTTGCCTATGGGTAAGAAAAAAAGCAAAGTGATTAAATGGCGCCACCAACCGTGAGAAAGTGTCAGCCCCCGCCCCCCCCCCCCCCCCCCCCGCTTGTATTTATTTTTTGGAGTCACCTTTCTGAACACATTTCAGAACCCCCACGTAAAAAATCCTGGATCCGCCCCTGTATACGCATGAACCCTTTTTGACTGCGCTCTTATAAATAAACAAAATTCAGTAATCAGTTCAACACACATAACAAAAGAAAGGTACTTTGATACTATGAGAAACTTAGTTGTATTCTCCCAAAACTTTCTCAACTACGTTCTTAACAGTAATTGTACATTGGATTCAGTTTAAAACACGAATGACAGACACCGCTGTTAGCGCGGTACCGTTGTTGATTCTGTAGATTTTTTGCTACGAAAATGGAGAAAATACAAACAGAATTCTATAATTTTACACATTTTAAATACAGACCTCAGGCCTTTTGTTTACCGCGCAGTTAAGCGCATGCGCGCATAAACTTAGCGGGTTAGACTAGCATGACTACTCCACGCGAGCACGACGCGACACACGACGCGACGCACGACGCGACGCACGACGCGACGCACGACGCGACGCACGACGCGAGTACGACGCGACGCACGATGCGAGCACGACGCGACGCACGACGCGACACACGACGCGACGCACGACGTTGCGACGCGATGGGCGACGGAAGGGGCGACGTTGAGGAAAGAAAACCTGCAAGCTGGGAAAAAAACGACGCGACGGCACGACGGCACGACGCGACGTACGACGCGACGCCAGAATGTGCACAAAGGTAATGGGAAAGAAGCGACGGCACGACGCGACGGCACGATGCAACGGAGCCGTCGTGCCGTCGCGTCGTATAGTCGCGTAGCGTGTGGAAGAGGTAAAGCGGTGTGTCGTAAATAGTACACCATACATGTGGCCTCTGTACGTGTTATCATTGCACTTGTTGAACTTGTTGCATCATACCCTGTGCGACTGCAGCGTTACTATACCAAACTATGATAAGGAAGTTAAAAATACCTGTTGTTTCGTTTACAGCAGCAACGGCTGAAACGCGAACCTGGAATTTAAAAGAAAATAGCGTGATGGTGCATTTTGTGTTTGTGTTTGTGTTTGTGCTTTTTTTAAACATGGGTTTCCTGTCCGTCAGGTTAATTCATATAGCGACGGTGCGAAGTATTTTTTTGAAATAGCGGAAGAACTACAAACCGCCAAGTTCACAACCCACTCAAATACTGACATCCTGTGATGCTTCATTTCGAAACTTGGGGCAACGTTAGTCCTCTCTCCCGATGCACTGCGTACTTATCGTAGGTCCCACCCCTTTTCATCTACGACCCTAGATCTGTAGTTGACAATCTGTCACGTAGACTTCATCAAAAAAAACCTTGTACCCCCCCCCCCAAAAAAAAATCATTAAAACCTTGCGAATAATAAACTAGTTGATTAATAATAACCTTCATGATATATACACGTGTTATGCCTTCATTAGGCTCGTAAACCTGTCGCTTCATACTTGCTCTAGCTCAATGTTGCCTTGCTAAGGTCATAAAGCTTAGGCAGACCACGGACCATATGTAATGACTGTTCATGCAAATTTGACATTTGTAACGAAGGTGAACACGTACGAAGGCACGTTCAGATCATTAGATCGAAATTACAAATGGCAATATTTAGGAACATTTTACGGAAGACGTCGGGGTGTCACGGCGGTTCTGGCAGCCAAGCGAACCGCTACAATGTGTATGGATTGAAACTGCACAAACGGCGGCAAATGGCGTCATCCGGCCTGGTGGCACTTTTTTTTTGACGCCATGGCGTCATCCGTACGCAAGGGGTTTTAACAACCGAAGGTTTCACACATTGAAATTATTATTAGTGAGACTCCGTTCAGCCATGCATTGCAATTTTTAATTAGTCTTTTTTAATGTCATCATTTAAATCCCTCAAAATCCAATTGCTCGCCTTCTATTTTCTTTGTCTTTTCATTGATTATCTATTAATATTATGTTATAGTTATTGACCTCGAGAATGTCTTTTACGGCATTTTATGACATCCCGGCACTGTAGTGTTTTATAATATAGTCTGTCACCTGTCAAGGCCAGCACTGAACACATGCTGTCCCGATCTGGCAATGTTCCCGTCTTGCATCTGATTTCCTTCCTCCATGCATGGAGGAAGGAATGCTCCATGCTTGAATAATAGTGGATTCTCTCTTTTTTTTGGAGGGTGGGGTGGCACCTTTACTTCAAAAATGCTACCAGGAATTTTCTACGTAGCAGACGATTAAACACTTTCTCTGATTGGGTGTCCCCATTGCGTGACTGTGGGCAAACGGGCGCTATGGACCTGCTTACAAAATGTTGCCCAACACAGCAAGAAAATTGCGTAGCAAAGACACGTTACCGCCCAAAACTTGCATGTGATATATTCTGTCACTGGTTCTATCAGTTGCTTTCTTGCTAAGCATATATGCTTAACAATATTCTGTGCCGAAGTAGACCAACCCATTAGGCCCGCCCTTTTACGAGGCATCATCTTTCAGAGCGGCAAACCACTTCGGTGTCTGCGATGAAGTACCGTAGCCAAGGTCAAAGGTTATTCGGGATAAAATTGCTGACGTAATGTCACGCGATGTTACGCGAACACCCATTCTGATTGCGTTGTGCGACCACCTTGCGCCTTCACACGCGCGCGTTAGTTATCCCGAATAACTGATTGGCAGACCAAAATATTCTGACTATTTCTGATGAATATTAGACTCCGGTAGCCGCCAATGTTCGGCTGTTAACATTGATGTTCGCAATAACAAAATGTCTGTCAGGCCCGTTACAGATCCTGGAATTTGAATTCTCAATTAAATAGAAATAACTGAAAAATCAATGCCACACTCTTGTAGTATTTTGCCGACTGGATTTTGCAAGAATATTAAATTTGAATGATGCCACTGACATCACTCGGACTAACACTGCACGTCATGATCAATTTTAAACCGTGGTAGCTACCTGACCTAAGATATAGACGTCAGGGAATCCTCAGGTCAGGGAACCAGACTAATAAGCCAGTTGCGGTATTTCAACTGCGCATGTGCACAATGACCTAGTTTTCCTGAATGACCCGTGACCATTGATCTCCATTATAAACATGGAGATCAATGCCCGTGACCTAACACGCGCGTGTGGACGCGCAAGGTGGTCGCACAACGCGCACGTGGTAAATAAGCCTGTTCGGTATTTCAACTGCGCATTATGTACATTGACATAGAGGGTTTTCGAAACGCTGGCTTCGGCTTGGCTTCGGCTTCGTCTCCGATTTCTGAATATCTGAGAAGCAAACAAAATGTAAGTATTCTAATTTTTACTTTCATAATCAACCGAATGAATGTTACTGAAGCAGAACATGTACCAAAATTTAGAATATTTCCATTTGGTTTGCTTCTCAGTTATTCAGAAGTCGGAGACGAAGCCGAAGCCAACCCGAAGCCAGCGTTTCGAAAAAATCCATAGTTATCCGGATTGACCTGTGACCTAATGCGCGCGTGTGAACGCGAAAGGTGGTCGCACAACGCACACGTGTTAAATGTAATCAGAATGTGTGTTCGCGTAACATCGCGTGACATTACGTCAGCAATTTTATCCCGAATAACCTTAAAGGAAACATGCTTCTCAAATTGACCGGATCACATTCTATTTCATAAATAAACTTATTTATGTGTATTAAATGTGAATTAAAAGCCAAACTGGTTCAAGTGAAGTTTTAGTGTGATTATTTGCCGCTCAAAAATTATAGGCGCTGTTCGTGACGTAGACCGAGGCACCGAAATTCATGGATCGACTCGATAGTCTGGACCCGGCCCGTATACACACATTAGGTCTACACGTGCAATTTCGTAAGTTGCAACAACAACTAACATCGAACTTACCCTGATTTTCTCCCTTTTAGCGAAGGCTCCTCGGGGAATGGGCCGTTTAACTGCTTTCGCCTATCTTACTCACATCTGGGAACTTTGTTGGGATGGCAGTGGACTTGAGCATATTTCTAAAGGTCATCCCAAAGGATTTGAAAATACCAGTATCGAAACACGACGGCTCAAAGTGGTCGCTACATAACGCTGAGAAGCTGCTGGGGCCGGACCACTACGCTCTTGTCACCTTCACTTTCGCCGTCCAAATTCTCCGATATTTCGCATCAGTTGGAAATAAATGAAGGCTTACTCCATCCGTCGTTTTGCTGCACCCAGGTGTGTACCTTGTCGGCATGGCCGAAAAACACTATATTTTGCTTAGATTTTGGACGAGGAATTTTCGCCGTACAATGTACACACAATGCATACCCGTGATGAATGGGTAATGTGCCTCGATCTACGTCACACACTTATGTTAATGAGGGTCCCACTCAGGGGGCGGAGTAGCTTGGACAAACATTTTCAAAAATTGTTTTCTCATATTTAATCTGGGAAATAATTGTCTCTGCACACAAAATATCATTGTCAAGATAATACTTTATTGTTTTAAGCAGGAATAATGCAATATAAATCCTAAATCATGTTTCCTTTAAACCTTTGAGATACCGAACTGGCTAATTGAGTAGAAGAATAAAATTTAATTTCTTTTCTGGCAATTTTTTTTTTAATAAACGTACAGGACTCATTACCAATTTCGAAAGAAATTGAATGTTATCCGCTGATAAGGACGGTGAGTGAGGCTGTACGCCAGACACTCAAGCCAGCCCGGCTTAATAGACAACTTCGCAAATATACATACCGCCTGGTTGAGACGTACGTCACAATGGTTAAAAGGGATTGTGGGAAGGAATGAGGCTGCTATTTCCTTCCCACAATGCCTTTTTACCATTGTGACGTCTCAACCAGGCGGTATTTGCGAAGTTGTCTATTTAGAACCCATCGGCTGTAGGTATTTTTTTGAAAACGCGCGCTTCGCAACTTCTACATTCCCGTTCTCACGCGAGTAGGCGAAATGAAAAGGAAAGCGCAAATCGGATTTTCAATTGGGTATGCTAACAACGGATGTTAAGGTCAATTTTGTTTTCCCTTTTTACCCTGTCTACGAGTGTTTTTTCCACGATTTTATTTGCAAAATAATGACATTAAATTCCACGCTAAGTATTTCTTGGGGTGGTTAAAGTTAGAAATCATTCTACCAAAAATGATGGCAGGTGAAAGAGAAATGCAATGTAAAATGTCCATAGGCTAGGCATGCTGCGCGAGGTCTCCGGAAGCCCGCCGCGTGACCTTTTACTTCAGGCTTTATATTAACAATGAGGGTCCAAAATCACATTCAGAGCCCAGAATCACAATGAGGTTTAAGCTGTTAAACCCTAAAGTCACAATGTACTCTTTGTCAAGGTGGGACAATAGTTTACAGGCTTCAGGTGTGATTTTGAATGGAGTAGGATGTGATTTGGACGTCCATTGTCGAAATCACAACGTCGTTGTGTCCCTGTCCATTGTGAAAAGAAAATCTAAGAGGTTCACAGTGTGAATACTGACCAAGATAGCAAGTCCTACCCTGCACCGCATGTACACACGCAACAGTGCTATAAATGTAGTATAGAACATTTGCTTTTGCTGTAATTTTTAGAAATGAATGGATTTGGGGGTTAGCACTTTATAGCAAATACTGTAACTTTAAACTTTGACCTGTTTAAAGTTTTCTGTGCATAGATGCTGAAAAAGCAAAGAGAAGAAAACAATTCTGTTCTCGTAGTAGTCTGGTTTCCTGACCATACTTCAGACAAAAAGGAGCAATTTATAGACGTCAGGGAATTATCCGGTCGGAACTAGACCATTTCTAACGATCGTTGGAAATTGATACAGAAATTACACTTGACAACACATGTGCACCGGCCGGGTGCCGTGATTTCACAGGATGCTTGAGACTGTTATTTATTGACAGTCAAGTCAGGTATTTCATAATAATTCAGTAGTTTTGTTTTTGTATGTTTGCAAATGTTGTATAGACTAATCCGGCGACCAAAATTGGAAGCATTTGCTGCGGTGGCGAGGCGCTCGCGTGTGTGTTAGACGCACGCGCTCGACGCAGCTTCGACCAACAGGGTGTTTACAACTTGCCAAAATGCGCACGCGACTCAAATTAAAGAACGCG
Organism: Hippasteria phrygiana; assembly: GCA_037893225.1. Lineage (NCBI taxonomy): Eukaryota > Metazoa > Echinodermata > Asteroidea > Valvatida > Goniasteridae > Hippasteria > Hippasteria phrygiana. The sequence goes on along the minus strand of JAZGUH010000046.1, from coordinate 1,061,997 downwards.
GGCAGCCTGCACGCGAGCGCGGCACCACTGTAAAAATGGCGTCGGCGAATTCCTGTATACCTTGAAGTAAACCTCAGCATCGTCCTGGGTTTGTACCTCACCACACCACACCTAACGTTCCAAGAGCACCTCATGTCCTTCAGTCATATGGCCCATACATGTGCACGATGTTGGAACATTTTTTTACAGTGTGCTTTGTCATATAATGCATCTTCCTACAGGTACAATAAATGCAATTTGAAGGACTTTTAATGGCGATGACTGATCGCGTGACACGTGTTTGTAGTTGGTCGGTGAAAGCACTATTTATTTCTGTTGTAATGATGGTACCCGGACTCCCGTGCCTATTAAAAATTATTTGTTTTGTCTTATACAGGAAACGTTAGGTTTTATTGAGTTCATTCCAACTTTAATTGATGCTCACTGTCTTTAACATGACCATGCACTCTGTAGATCACCGTATAGTGAAGAAGAGTGTGATGGCATCAGGCAACAGTCGAAAAGTACAGTCAACTGATAGGGATTTATTAGACAGACAACCCTTCGATGTTTTACACTGTAAAAAAGAAACACCGAATTTTTACGGGAATTTCCTGGCAGTTTGGACGCCAGCGCAATTCCGTAAAAAAACCGGGAGTCTAACGACTCATAAACACTGTTATTTTACGTTGCTGTCCCTTAAAATAACCTGCTATTCCCGTAAAAATACAGGGTATAAAAACAAATATTCACTGAGTTACTGGAAACTTGGTGTAAGTAACCACAAATTTACAGAAATTGGAACCAGACTAAATAGACGTGCATTACTCTAAATATCAAATGTACAAATACTACGGTAATTTACTAAACACTACACACTGAATAATGTCGCACATTGGCTTTATATTCAGCATATCCTGCCATCATGAAGTCACGGTTTCCGATGAAAAAATTCAATATTTGAAAACAAAAGAAGTTGTAATGCGATTCTTCACCTCTGTTAAAAAAAGGCTGAATTCCTATGTGGAATTGCTTTAAAAATTAAATATTGTTGTCAAGAAATCGTGTTTTTGGACGAAACACTATAATTTAACATGACTTGTGTGAACACAAATTTCCTCAGATCTGATTGGTCAGTTGCTGCGTAATGAGATTGGTGTAAGAGAACATGAGATTTTACGTTCAAAACCCGTTCAAACTTAAATACAGTGATTGTCTGTTTTTGTACAGGTGGAAAAACCCGTGATTTTACGGGATTTTTTGTACAGTGTAGTATTAATTTATTCGTTCTGAGCGTCCGCTCCTAAATTCAGAATTTGAAAATTGTTGAATCTGTCTACTTAATCGCCGCGGTCGATATTTTGTCGAAGACCTCAAACTGAAAACTGAACAAATTAGTAACAAAAGTCTAACTAGTCAGAAGATGGAATGTTTGCGTCGGGGGATGATGTAAATTAGAACGGAGGTGTTTTCTCTTTTGCCCTGTCTAACTAATTATACCAAATTATCAATTTAAGTTAACATAAGGGAGATGGGGCCTAGGCCTACACCTCAAGAGATTGGACAGCAGTTTTAGGAAATTTTTCCTGATTGGAGGGCATTAAGATGGCCTCGGTCTCAAACGGTCATACTCAGGGGTCATTGATTCTTTAGAGGTCATTGACCGCGTTCGTGAGAAGGTTTCGACATTTTAGTGTGGAGCATTAAAATTGCTTCCCGTTCGATATGGTTACAAAATGAATTGCCGGATAAAAAACTATTAAGAAGGGGCCAGGAACATTATCTGAAACACGCCAGTGGCACTAAGCATTTTGATTTCCTCAGGCTGAAAGTCAGGGCATCATTTTTCAGAGCCCGTCCCCGAGGTCTTGTACTTGAAATCAACGCCGTATAATGGACCTCTCACTCATTTGCGATTACCAACGCCCGTAATACAGCCATGGTAATTGTGCTCGTGGCGTCGAATGTTATAGGCCTACTGGATGCGATTTGAAGATATGATGTGATTGTGATGTTCGTGTGATGTGATAATGTTTCGCAAATTCAGGGTTCATGCCGCGCCAATCTATCGCGATAGGCCTGTGGTCAATCTTGTCCGTGGGTAGCATTAGTAAGTTTACCCGCCGGTGATGTCTCATGTTTGCCATAAGGACTTGAGCAGAACTTCGACCAGGGCGTCGGGCACCTAGCGATCCCTTTTTGTGGTACCCGTGGGGGCGATGGACAATCTCCTTCTGTTATCATCGCCGGAACCGTAAGATAATCAAATGCACCAATTGGCTCAGGAACCGATTCATATTCCCCCCATCAGTTATCTCGTAAGTAGCCCGATTATTGGCCCCAAGCCCCCCGGCTTTCCCGTCTGACTCACTGCGTTAGGGTGGGAACGCTAATTTCCTAACACACATGTTGACAACAAGATGAAGAGGTCTTGTGGGGCAACACCCAGTGATCAATTCTTCTTTCCTCTTCTGTCCATTTACACCCCAGTCAAACAACGCCACGTACCTCTAAAGCTCAACTTCATGTCTTGCAGAGATTCAAGTCAATCACAAGTCAAGTTACTAGTTAGTCCCAGGTCAGCTCCCCGGCTACAGAGGATGTACATTGACAAAGGAATGCCTTTGTCACAATTCGTTTAAATAATTTCTGACTTGGCTTGATTTGCAATTGACTTGTGACTGACTTGTGATGACTTCCGGGAATCTTGACAGCGTATAGAAGCATTTCCCCTACTCCCACTGAAAGCCGAGTAACTGTTTCCCAAGGTGACCCCCTGAAAATTCAAAACAGTTTCATTCAAAAGCAGTTTTGCTGAAATAAACCCAGATTGGTGCAGGCTCGCAAAAGACCCAAATTCCATGAACCAAACTTGACCTGATGACATTAAAATTGTTTCGCAAGGGCGATTGCAAAGAACACTGTTAAAACGTTGTTTAAACTTAAGCAGGGCACATGAGCAACCCTGGTTAAACAGCGTTTTAACAGTGATGTACCACCTCCATTTTGATAAATCAACCCCGGGAATCAGTCCTATATTAAAGGGACACATTGCCTTCAAATGTCATGAAATTTTGCTGTTCGGAAATGTTTCTTATCTTTTATAAGAGTTGTTCATGCAAAAAAACACGTATAATGTGTTGTAATTAGTGAGTAGTGATTACAAAACAAAAACATTGCCTCTGACCCCTGACATCTGACCCGCGAAACATAGACTTATTTCCAGTAGAAAATACCACCGTCTAAATAATGCGCAAAATACGCCGAGTCTTTAGGATGGCGCCGCAGTGGCCTTGTAAACCTATCCGATGATCGCCAGGTACCATTCTCTACCTCGCGACACATATCGCCAGTGTGCTGCGCGCCGTGCCACAGTACATCAAAATGGATCAACAGAACGTACTTCAACCAGCTGCGACTGGAAATACGACTGGTGAACACGGCCCGCCATTTTGTTGAGTCAAAAATTTGGTTCTACAAAATGGCGGACCGTTATTTGTCACGAAATTAAACAAAATACACGCAATTTGAAGGGATAGTTATGTGAATCTTTATATTCTACTTTTAAAGAAGCTTCCCAACCATTTCAGTTTTATAGCCCAAATCGCAAAATCCAAAGCAATGTGTCCCTTTGAGCCATGGAGGGAAGTGATATTTCATTTTTCAAAATTAATGTTCTGCAGGATGATACTAGGCCAATATTACTCAAAAGTTATCAGATGACACCCCGTCAGTTGAAAAAATGGTGAAGGACAAGCTTCGTTTTCGTGTATAGTTTAGTCACACAGGTTGTGATTATTTTCTGTGTTTATGGAATTGTGTATTTATCACTGACATTTGTGACTTTCAACATATCAGATTTGGGTTGCTGAGAACTTCAGGGGTTGGCCTTTTTAACTAAAGAACGGGAGTTATTTGTTTGCTCCGTCATTTGGGACAGCTGTCTACCGTGATGGCTGATTCCTGGTTTTTAACAGCCAGTAAAATGTTGTCTTTAATTTCCAGCGTTTAAAAATCCACAAGTAGCTTTAGATATTCCAATTTTGTGTGACGACTTCGCCGATGTCATTTTCTTGCCAGCAGATCGCAGTTTAACTTTGCAACCACGTACGCGCTCGCCGCGCTCGCGCTGCCTGCAAGTGCACTGAACTACCGCGGTATAGACTAATCCGGCGTCCGGAATTAGAAGCATTTACTGCGGTGGAACCACGCTCGCGTGTGTGTTTTACGCACGCGCTCAACGCAGCTTCGACCAACCGGGTGTTTACAACTTGCCAAAATGCGCACGCGACTCAAATTAAAGAACGCGGGCAGCCTGCACGCGAGCGCGGTACCACTGTAAAAATGGCGTCGGCAAATTCCTGTATACGGGAATTCGCCGAACAAAATTAGAAGCCATTTTTACGGTGGTGCCGCGCCCGCGTGCAGGCTACCCGCGTTCTTTAATTTGATTCGCGTGCGCATTTTGGCAAGTTGTAAACACCCTGTTGGTCGAAGCTGCGTCGAGCGCGTGCGTCTAACACGCACGCGAGCGCCTAGCCACCGCAGTAAATGCTTCTAATTTTGGTCGCCGGATTAGTCTATACACTAATAATCCGGCGACCAAAGAAGCCATCTTTGGGTACCCAATCGAGCGGTACCATATACGCGCGCTCGTCATACGCGCGTACTCAGTGCGCCTTTGACCAATAGGACTGTCAAAGTAAACACGCGCCTTAAATGTAAGCCCGCGTATGACGCGCGCGCGAGCGCAGTACCGCCCGATTGGGTACCCAAAGATGGCTTCTAATTTTTGGAGCCGGATTAGTCTATACTAGCACCATTTTTCACCTCGTGTCCGATAGTTCAGCGGTTACCAGTGAAAAGTTTGCGTTCGTCTCACGGAAATTTCGCCAGTTTGTTTTCTTCCTGAAACCCTGCGAGTGTGATGGAGGGTGTAATGGTAAGATAATCAATTAGCGCTTGTAACATAGGGCTCAAACATTGGGAGGTTTTTAGGTGTCGTGTGAAAAGGGCTTAGACAAAGGAAACACCGTCAACCAACCCTTGATGTCAATGACCGGACCTCTCAGGTCGACACACACTCGCCGGAGCAATATCCAGACAAACAAAAAGAGAACAAAATTACGGCTGGTCAAGCGATGGTCACTCACTGGTCAGCGTACCTGGATAAGGGTTCCAGGAAAAGCGTCAATAGTCGCAGCACACAGATGCCAAGTTATCTTATTAACCAACATCGGGGTACAGGGGGAAGTTGAACATGTCATCACCCGGCTATCAACCTTCGCTAGTCACGAGGTGTGGAACACGGTGAAGTCAATCAGGTTGAGCGTGCAGGAAATCAGCAAAGATCCCTATTATGTCTGCCTGTCTCTTTGCCAAAACATGCAGCCCGTGTGTGGCAGAACGATCTTAAGGTTTGAGTGCTTGAGATAGGGTAAAGATAAAGGAACGTAAACCCGGTTCATTCTTCACGCGAATGCGAAGCGAATTGATAACGTCCACGTCCAAAAACTCGCTGCGAACTCGAAAACGTTGAACACATTTATCACCTTGTGGGAATCTTTGCCGCGAAGTTTCATGACGTCAAATTCGTTTCGCCTTCGCATTCACGTGAAGTATGAATTACACGTTAGCCCCGTCTGCGCACTTCCGGGTTGAAAGCGAGGAGCTCAGTGCTAAACAAATACAGTGCTATTCAACAAATGCATTCATGCATGAATGAATCATGCCATAAATGGTAGCGCAGCGCACGTTCGGTATAAGAGTCAGTAAACACTGAAAAATTGATAAAATTTCAGGTCAAAAATTACCCTATGACCCCAATAAAAACAAATACGATCCCGTTTAGAAACGCGGAAACAGCAAGTGATGCATGCTATTCTATAATTGTCATTTCGGGGCGGGGCGTGAATGAAAGAAAAGGGGGAAATAAGAAGTTGTCAACACCCAAGCTATATCAGCCTTCACCGGTCATGCCAGGTGCGACACTTGAAGTAATCAGGTTGGGCGTGCAGGAAATCAGCAAAGATTCTCGATAATGTCTACCTACCTGTCCCTTCACCAAACCTGCTGTCATTTAACATACATTAGCTGGGGACGGGGCGTGTGAGAAAGAAAAGAGTGATCACGTTGCTCTGGGGTCAAATTAATTTTTGGATGTTTTGGTTTTAGGGGAGAGGGGCTCGTCAGACGTTTGAGTGGGATAAAAGCCAGGTTCACACTCAAAGGTCAAAGGTTATTCGGGATAAAATTGCTGAAGTAAAGTCACGCCATGTTACGCGAACGCCCATTCTGATTAAATTTAACACGTGCTCGTTTTGCGACCACCTTTTGCGTTCACACGCGCGCGTTAGATCACGCCGGTCATTCGGGATAAAATGTCATTCACGGTGCACATGCGCAGTTGAAATACCGAACTGGCTTATTCGAAGCGAATTCGTGACGTCAACACCAAATATTTGTCCTGCGGATTCGCAAAAAGTTGAACACATTCAACTTAACAACACAAATCGACCAAAAATTGGCCTAACGCTTCGACCTTAGATAAGATTTAAAGGTTTGCACGGTGAAGATAGCAATAGGATAAAGATTATTTTGCGGTAGTACCAACTCTCTTTTGTTGTGAGTTTGTGGGGTTATTATTAATAAATGAACTTTGCAGATATAATGTTTATTTCGAGGATTGTTTTTACTTCGTATTAGGGACCTTAAGGACATCATATGAGTTTAAAAACCGTAGTTTTTGTGTTTATCGCAAAACAGGTAAAAATGACATGATCCCAACTTGTATGTACTAAAAATGCATGTTGTGATACCACGGCACGCTGTTCCGGCCCCACCATGGCCGCACGAATTATACAATGGTGTAACGTCATTACTTTTTACGTCCATTTCATGGAATTGCACTTAAAATCAGGCGAACTATAGAGATGTTGGCACTCGGCCAGCAAGGTTTTTGGCGATCCTATCCGCTTACAGTTCACTGGGGCTTCCAATCTCGCCAGGGAATCTCGTCCCGTTACAAGCAAAAAATAACAAACAAACAGACCCAATGGAGAAGCCAGCAGCTGACCCAGTTTCTGGGGTCCACTGCCCCCGTTAACGCGCCCCGAATTCGGGTCATTCGCTGAGGATATACCGGAGGGGCGGTATTAGGGAAGTTCCAGGCATTGAACTCGACAATTTCTGTTGATCAAAAGTTCATGCTCATTCTCTGCATTTGGGTGTTTGCGTCCTGGGCCTAATTTGATGGCTCTGCTTGCCGTTAGCGAAAAATCCGCGTTTACTGTAGCAGGAAATTCTGTGCTTACGGCAAGCGTATACTATTTCACGCGTTAGCGGGGAATTTTGGCTCCTGAGCATGCGTACATCCTGTAACTAAGGATTCTGTGCTTACAGGGTTAGCGCAGAATTTTTCCGCTAGCGCTGTTAGTGCAAAATGGTGATCGTAAGCGCGGAAAGCTGTGGTTAGCAGAGCCATGGTTGGGCCCAGATGTGAACGCGGCGAGACCGTGCAAAATGTAGAAACCAATGCCATCCAAGTGTAGTGTACATGATTGGTCATTGTTGCAATTTCCAGAAATGGGAGGATTTGGGGGTTAGTATTTTATATAGGAAATATCGTTCCACTGACCTGTTCAAAGTTTTGCGTTGTTGGATGGCGAAAAAACGAGAGAAAACCGGCGCTCGTTTTCAACCGTCGGGCGGATGATAGCCTTTAGTCAAGGCGCGCGTGGCTACCTGGACGCGTGACGTGCCCCGAATGCCGCGCGCCTTGACTAAAGGGCAGTTTTCCAACGATTTCCAGCTGGAAATCGTTGGAAAACGATATAAATTTCTACTTTTCTTGACAACGACAGCACACCTGGTGCCATCATTTCACAGGATGATTGAGACTACTATTGACCTATCGCCGTTTGTGAGTTAGCCACGCCCCTTAGACAACTTTACACACGTGCAGCACGTGGATGCGATGCGCGAAACGCGCAGTAGCGTATCAGGGTGAATCGTTGCATACACGCTCTCTCTGACCGGATACATGACAACTTTGCCCACGTGTGCACGCATACTTTCGTGCGACCACTTATTGCAAAAAGTGGGAAAATAGCTTTTCCCAATTTCCAGCCGCTTGTTATAACGCGTATCTGAATAATGCAGACTCCCCGGAAACCAATTACATAATTTTCACCGTCCGGGAATCGGAAATACTTAAGAAATATAAACAGAACAAACTACGCTAAACGGGCTTGGCCAAAGTGCTGCAAACAAAATGAGTATACGTGATGGGCCGGTTGAGCGTTTGCGTTAAATTTGACGTGTATTCGCGTACTGCGTTTCAACGAAGAGGGCGCACATGCGGCCGAATAATGCGCGTCTTTGGAATGTTTTTTGTTTGTCCAAGATTTGGAATATCATGTGATCTTCACCAGACGCTACGATTGGGTAATGGTCATAAACGGCGATAGGTCAATTAAAGGGACACATTGCTTTGGATTTTTGCGATTTTGGCTATAAAACTGAATTGGATATGGTTGGGAAGCTTTTTTAAAAGTAGAATATAAAGATTCACATAACTATCCCTTCAAATTGCGTGTTTTTTGTTTAATTTCGTGACAGATAACGGTCCGCCATTTTGTAGAACCAAATTTTTGACTCCACAAAATGGCGGACATGTTCACCAGTCATATTTCCAGTCGCAGCTGGTTGAAGTACGTTCTGTTGATCCATTTTGATGTACTGTGGCACGCGGCGTAGAGAATTGTACCTGGCGATCATCTGATAGGTTCGCAAGGCCACTGGCTGCTGCGGTGCCAGCCTAAAGACTCTTACAGCGTATTTTGCGCATTATTTAAGCCCGGTTCATACTTCATGCGAATGCGAATGCGAATGCGAATGCGAATGCGAATTTATGACGTCAACGCCAAATATTCGCGCTGCGAATTCGCAAAAGTTGAACACATTTCAACTTGTGCAAATCTTCGCTGCGAATGTTTCATGACGTCAAATTCGATTCGCATTCGCATGAAGTGTGAACCGGGCTTTAGGCGGTGGTATTTAGTACTGGAAATAAGTCTATGTTTCGCGGGTCAGATGTCAGGGGTAAGCGGCAAATGTTTTGTTTTGTAATCACTACTCACTAATTACAACACATTATACGTGCTTTTTTGCATGAACAACTCTTATCAAAGATAAGGAACATTTCTAAACAGCAAAATTTCATGACATTTGAAGGCAATGTGTCCCTTTAACTTACAGTCCAACCTCGTTACCATGGGTACGATCTTGCTGCGCCATGTTTCTTCCCACCATGCCTTGCGCCCATGGAGTCGAGGATGCTTACAGTCTACTAAGGTATTTTGTAATAATTCAGTAAAACAAATTGAAGGATTACCAATCGTGTACACTACATTTAAGACTTTTGGTTAAAATGTATGCAACGGCAAAGAACCACGTTATTAATAGCCTTCTGTACAAATGACGGCATATTGTGTTTACCACGTTTGACAAGTGGGGACATGCGGAAGTTAAGTTTGTTAATTTAAGTTGGTTAAGTTGCTTAAGAATTATTATTCTGTGAAATAGTTCAACATCATGTCGATTAGGAAAATTAGATGAATTTGGACGATTTTTGTCGTGATGAACTAGTATACCAATAAGCCAGTTCGGTATTCCAACTGTGCACATCTAGATTTGACCATTTTTCTTTCGGGAGAAACATTATATCGTATGCTTGCAAAAGCATAGCGGGTACCAGCAAATTTAAAGAGCTTGTCGTGTTCTGAAGTAACATTTTTTCAACGAAAAATTGCACAGAATGCAGATTCGGTTATCACGTCTCCCATAGCCTTGTGTGCATTTATCTGCGACGGTTCAGATCTTCGTAAAAACAAAGTATTACAGAAAACAAAATCAACCACACGTAAAAGTCCTATGTGAGACTTACACGGTCTATAGCTAGCACTGAGCGAATCACTTTCAACCCGGAAGTGCGAAACGTATATATCCTCCTTAAAGACCCCTCCCAAAAAGATGCCGATTTTTTTGGTTTAATACTCTCATTCAAAATATGCAGTATTCAACACTTTGAATAAGCTGAGTAATCCATTTTGTTTGCTATTTTGTGTGTTATTTTATGCGAATTGGTTATCCCCGGGCTGGTTTGGACAATAGATGGTATATTCAACACCACAGAAACTCAACACCACTGTTTCACAATTTTTAGCTTTCAAAACTACAGTCAACTACTTTCCATGACAATTTTGCAAATGCCGTATTTAACATCGTTGTTGTTGGGCGACTTCGAGGTTAACAGTGCATGACACAGCAAACAGTCAGTAGACATGTTTAACCTCGCACAAGGGGGCATTTAAGCTTTGTAACCGTCTTGTGGATCAATTTTGAACTGCACACCTGATAAACAACCCGTTGTATCCAATAAATTACAGGTGTCACTGACAGGTGGAATAGGGGAATCGTGTGGTCCCGCCAATCAACGCTTTATGACGTCCCGTCTGGACTTAATTAGCCGTCAGCAAGCAGACACGCGCGTGGTCTTGATCACAGGTGAGCCTAATAATGATGGGTGTGTCATGACTTCGCGTTCTGCCCCCCCCCCCCTTCCCCCCAAACCAACGATACTACACAGAGTTAAGGGACAAGGCAAAAAAAAAATTAGCGTCACGCCATCAAGAAAAATGGAAGCCCCCTTTTCTTACTTTTATGTTTATTTAGATCCTGCCAATTCCAAGATAGCTCCTCATTTTTTTAAATGACTTCCGCTGACTATAAAGTCCACCAATTTTGATTCAAAACACGCAATAGATCGACTTGGAGAAATGTTCTTCTTTTACTTTAGCATTTGTCTGAATTTATTTTGAGAAAAGAAAAAATGGGGGAAGGATGCGAGCACAAAAAGTGAAACGGGCGGGACGTTTAACGTAAATATTTTGTTACTTGGCCCAGGCGTCCAGTGACCGTTACCGGTTTGGCCAGTCAGGGCATGGGGGATATGAACTTGAAATAAGGCAGTAATGGGTCCGGTCTAGACGCCCGATGACCGCCAGCCTCCCGGAATTAATCTCCTGTTTATATCGACGGCGGGTTTCCGCTCTCTAAAAAGAAAGAAGAAGGTTTATCAGACGTTCACACCTGAGAATAAAGGTGCAAACAATTCCATTAGCCCACTATATCCCAGGAGCTTTGTTTCATTGGAATTATTTTACAGTCCTAACTCGTTAAAATGTAGGCCAGATGAGCTATCCAATAACAATTTTCATCTCAGGTGTGATCGTAGATCCCTCATTTTTTTGGAAGTCGCCGAATACAAGGCTAAAACCACTCTCTATAGGTAAAGGGCTACAACTGGGGCGGTGAGGTTGACCACATTTTAGGTTGCCAGCCCCACCAGCTTACGGTTTTCTAAATAGAGGATAGAGGATAACTCTTCAATACCAAAGAAAGTATCACAGTGGCCAGATAATTCATATATAAAATGTTGTGTTTCGCTTTTTGAACAAGTACAATGTAAAAACGCCTTATTGTCCCCAATGCCAGCCGTCAACATATACCCTTATTCGCCGCGGTCATATACCCGTTCCATGGTAGACATGCATCACATACCTCCCCTAGTGCCCATGCGTCAATGTGACGTATTGATGGCGTCAGACTATACCCTAGCTCCTCCCTTCGGTTAATACAAACCTGCATATCAAGTTCGCATGTCTGTAAACCGGAGGTGAGGTAACGATTAAATCAAATCAAAACGGTTACGGCTGGTTACTTTCAAGCATAAAGAATTGTGAAGACAGCCCTATAACCCTTAAGAAAAATGTGCAATTTCATGCTGAGATAACTCAAACCTGGCACTGGAAAGGATTGAAATAGCTTGTGCCCTTATTGGTATAATCTTATGTGCCCGGGCATGAGTTACATCTTGCTAATTGATTTGGACACTCTGTATAGAGCGTGACATCAATTTGCAGTATTGCGATGCTCTTAATACACGCAGTCGATCCCATTTGACATTTCCTGAACTCATGCCCATTTCCTTGTTTCTCGGTAGTCCCCAAAAACAGTTGTCCTAAAAAAACCTATAAGCCAGGTGCATTTAATACTCGAGTACTGTATTCCGTAGGCCTACCAATAACCGAGTGTAGTTTAGTATTCGACTACCCACACTAGTATGTAAAAAAAACCCAGGCAAGCAGGCGTGACCGACCAGAGAAACGCACCCAAGATATCAGCAGAAAGCTTGTTACTCCTCAGTGGGGTAACTGGGTGAAATTGGGGGGGGGGGGGGGGGCACCTGGGATTGCACACATTTATTCAAGGGGGCACTAAAAGTACATAAACTGAGGCTTGTGTAATTTGTGTACATTTCAAGATTTCAAATGGGGACACGGATGTCAGCTGGGGGTAACGTGCCCTCCGTGCCCCCCCCCCCCCCCCGTATAGTTACGCCACTGAGCGTATGATAAAACCATAGTAAATGGCCACTTATAGCTTGGTCATATTTCCCCTTTGTTTGTGGGTTACCTTTTTGGGACACCCTGTAGGGCCTATAATCCTCAAATAAAAAGCTGAATAATCCACCATCAGGGTGATTTGTTTAAAATAGCTATCGATAATATAACTCTCGGTAACCTCGATATTCATTGCATATCAAGTGTGAATCGATTCCCAGATAAAATCAATAAGTTATTCAGTACCGTACGTCTTTAGGCCTATTGGTCTAACCTCGTGAAAGTATACCGTTGCTTCAAGATATCTTAATGAGGGATGGGAATAGTTTATTTTTATCTTTTTTAGGGTAGAACAAACTGTTTGGAGAAAAAAGTGGTCTGGTGTGTATAATGTTCATCCTAGCCCTGGGGCCTGGTTCCCCGCCCTTCCCCGTCCAATTCGCACCCAGTACTCATCAGCAGAGGAGGCCCCGTACACAGCGGATGTTCCTTGTTCAAGGTGCTGCCTGTAATTACCGATGGTGGTGATTACGGGGACGGGGGGCCAAGGGGTCAGAATTTAGGGGGTCAAACCGGGGGGAAACGGGTTCCACCCAGAACCACGTGGGGGGACAATTCCTCGTCCTTAACCTTAGTTTTAACTCTTTTAATGTACCGGTAACGATTATATGCAGCATGTGCGAGTGCGGAGATTTGTTTGGGTGGAGGTTGAGAAACAAACTTTCAGGACTAATTTCCGGATGCTTCAGGTAATGTTATGGATTATCTGAGACGTTTTTAGAATTTCGGTCTTTTGTTGACACGAAAATGACATGACCGTAGTCCTATAGTGCCACGTTTACTTTGTCATTGCATAAAAAAAAAAATCAAGCATAAATGGGGTGTGGAATTAAGGAATATAATTCTAAATACGTAAGACATCTAGATGAAATAATATTACATTGAAATTTGAAAGTAATAGTAGACTAAAAATAGATCAATAAAACAATTACTTAAACTGATATTGTTAAAGTGTGAAAAACAAATTATTGTGGCAAATCTGAATGACATCAATTCAGATGACTGTTGATACAAAAAAACATTTATAGACAAACGGATGTTATCCGGGCGTTTAACATTTTTTATGGAAATTGAAAGCCAACCCCGCTTCACAACTGGTACGGTACTTACACTGCAAAAACTGTGGTGTTAAATTAACACCATGTGTTGTTTATATTGGACCACTCGCCCAATATAATCACTACATGGTGTTAAATCAACACCACAGTTTTTGCAGCGTACCTCCCCCTAAATTTATTTCCGGGTGAAAAAAATGAGGTCACATTAATTTTATAAATCCGGCGCAAGAAAAATTGGGGTCACCTTTGAACAAAATAAGCAATTTCGTCCCTGGGAGCCAAAACCTGGATACGCCAGTGAGGGGTGGAATATGGTGGTGAAACAGGGGTGTGTGTGGGGTAGGGGGTGGGAGTTGGGGGAGGAGCTATAACAGCACAAACCCTCCTCAAAATGCAGTATGATAATGGTTTTTATCTTTTCAGCTGCTCGTAACAAAATGCCCAAATGTTCCACTGTTTGCAGTATACAAAATAACGGTTTTGTTGATTAAAATCCCCAAACGAAACTACCTATTCGACCATTCACTAATAAATATTTGAACGAACAACTATGCATGGCTTGCAGTTTTGTGTTTGCTTACGGGTCCATATTCTTCGAAAATTGGTGTACTCTTCTTAAAAATATGCCGAAAAGCAAACAAAAAGATACTTGTTTAAACATCGCTAAGTTGCACCTATGTAATTCTAGCTTCTAATGCACAAATACCGCCTTCCGCAAAGTAAACAGGTTATTTCAGGCCGGTCCCTCTCTTCCACCAATTTGGTACGCATCTCCAAGCCAAACCTAGCGAGTGTGCTTTGATAATAAAACTGAAACAAAAATGGGAGGCTAACAAATGAATTGCAAGTCGTCAGTTACAGGGCCTTGTTAGCCAAATTAATTCCGAAAAAGTTGACTTATTAAACAGTTACTTCAGATCAATCTATAGCATTGCTATAGGGTAAACACAGACTAAAGAGTCCGTCGCTAGACTAGTCAGTGTTTGGTACCCTAGACGTTCACATATAAAAACAGATAAAAGTGATTGTAAAGTCGCAATGGACGTCGCCCAATACAACGCTAAAAGCCACTCTAGGTAAATGGCTACAACAGAGGTGGTGAGGTTGGCCACATTTTTAGGTTGCCAGCCCCTTCGGTTTTCCTGGGTCCAGATCTAAATAGAGGATAAGATAAGTCTTCAATAGACACCAAAGACATTATCCCAATTTTCAGACCTATAGACCCACGCGGGGTAATTTCCACCGCTAGTGAGACCAACTCTCACCCTCTTGCAAGCTTGTATAGACGAATCCGGCGACCAAAATTAGAAGCATTTACTGCGGTGGCGAGGCGCTCGCGCTCCACGCAGCTTCGACCAACAGGGTGTTTACAACTTGCACAAATGCGCGCGCAACTGAAATTAAAGAACGCGCGCAATCTGCACGCGGGCGCGGCACCACTGTAAAAATGGCGTCGGCGAATTCCTGTATAGACGAATCCGGCGACCAAAATTAGAAGCATTTACTGCGGTGGCATCACGCTCGCGTGCGTATTTTACACACGCGCTCGATGCAGCTTCGACCAACAGGGTGTTTACAACTTGCCAAAATGCGCGCGCGACTGAAATTAAAGAACGCGCGCATCCTGCACGCGAGCGCGGCACCACTGTAAAAATGGCGTTGGCGAATTCCTGTATATGCACGCAACGAATGTCAAATGCACAATATATCTACAGCCACGTGCTGTTTTATACAGTAAATCAGACATCATGTCAAAAAACCGAAGTGGGTTGAATGATGCCACAGACTGCTGACGAATGACTATCCATCAAACGGTGTTATTTTAGGAAATACTGAAATATTGAACACTTCCTGATAATGTGAAGCCCCGTAGTGACTCCAACGATACAGCAAACTACTCTGTTGTTAAATGTCATGACCTCAAACAGGCTTTTTCAAAATGAAAAAAAGTCCGTTTCAAAGCCCATGGCCGTAAGGCCTACAATAAAATATTCTCCCGATTCCACGCTATTGCAAAAACCGTGGTGTTAGATTAACATCATGAAGTATTGGAGGAATAGTTCAATATAGTTGGTGTTAATATGACATCCTCATTTTTACAATGTAACTAAAAGGTATTGATTTATTATTTTGAGATACCATAATTCAAATATGTTCTCAATATCATGTGTTATTATTCTTTTAATAGCCTCAAATACCGCATTTTACTTAAATATTCCCGTTTGCCAGAAATTCATACTGAGATATTGTTGTATCGTTATAGCTTTAATCGTATTAATACTTTCAGTGTGTACACAAAATCATTACAAGTGGGCCCATCAGAAACATTTTGTACTATTAAATGTAGTATACAAACTTTTGCTGTAATTTTCAGAAATGAATGGATTTGGGGGTTAGTATTTTATAGCAAATACTGTAACACTGAACTTTTTAAAGTTTTGTGTGCATAGATGCTGGACTGAGTATCATACGTTGCATTGTATTGCATTGCACAAGCGGCTATTCCATAGGCTACATATATGCTGGGAAAACAACAAATAAAACGCTGTTCTTGTAGTCTGGTTTCCTGACCCTACGTTAGACAAAACGGAACAGATTGTAGACGTCGGGGAATTATCAGATCAGGGAACTAGACTATTTACAACGATGGTCGGCCGACCATCCCTGGAAATTAATACAAAAATCAAATTTTTCCTGAAAACGACAGCACACCAGGTGCCATGATTTCACAGGATGCTCGAGACTTATTTACTGACAGTCAAATATGGTATTTCATAATAATTTCATAACAAGTAAGGTATTTCATAATAACTGTCGCAGACACTGTTGTCTCAATGGAAGAGCAAGTGGCACATTACTGAAGTAAAGCAAATTGATTGCAGGCAGTACTTGGATGGAAAACCAGGCATTTGCGTGCCTGGTAACAAATAATGCATTGTTCTGGGGCACGACAGGCCCTTATTCATCTCAAAAGGGCCAGGTCCTTCGGATGGGACGTTAAGCCGGAGGTCCCGTGTTCTCTATATGATCAGTGCACGTAAAAGAACACAGAGCACCTGCCGTGAAAGAGTAGGGGTTTACCCCGGTGCTTCTGGTGCCCTCAAAATACACCCTGTAATTGGCGCTTGAGCTGTTGGATACTGAATGAATTTTTTATTTGTTTTGCAAATGTTGTATATTACCTATAATGACCCTTATTATTTGTGCATGTTTGTGTATTTTCCCCACAACTTAGTCAAACAGAGAAGTACTTTTTTTGTTTTAATTTGCCTTTTATATTTCCAATTGCAGTAAACCGGTACCGTCTGCTCCGTAATAAAACTTAATGACTATTTCCATGAAACATCCCGCAAAGCTTGCATTTCTGGATTTCACGTGCGCGAAGAACTGTTACCAAGTATTTTCGTAGGCAGTTCACTCAGAGTTTGCAGCCCCATATGCTCAGAGTTCGTTGGATGTGATGTAAAATTGTTGCAGCCGTAAAGGACTTTCACCTTTGTTTGCATCATCATTTTGCCGGCAACTTGCCAGATTATGTATGATGCGCTTATCTACTTGCAATTTACATTTTGAGCAAAAGAGAGATATTTAAATGTGTAAATAAGATCGTTGCTCGATCGTGTAAATATTTAGAATAGGAATATAAACTTTTAAGGTCCACAGAGATCAAAAAGGAATTTATTGTTTTTAAGTCATGACGGACCCATTAATGTTTTTTCTATTTTGTGTTTTAATTATGTACTGGTGCGCAGGGGCGTGGCAAAAAAAATGTTTTTTTCTGCTGATGACGTCCCGGCCAGAATGTTCCATTATTGTGGGTGGGGGCAAGCAACATGACTTTCTTCTGATCCAAGTTCCAATAGATCTGACATTCATAAAGCACAAAAAGTGCATCAGAATCTCGGTTTTTTTGTATGTTTTCATTTCAAAAGCCAGCTGTAGCGTTTTTCCCATTTTCATTTTTGCGAACTTTTAAGGCTAGGAAGGACTATACTAAAATTATAAGGATTTGATTTCTGTGTGACTTAAAATGTGGATGAGGAGTGGGTGTCATTAATTAATAATGTATCGAAGTTCTATATGACTGGTGTCAGTATTTAAAATAATAGTAAAATAGTGTAGACTATATACGAACACAGCACATAAACTGGGGTGTTACTGGTCCTATAATAAATCACCATAGAAAAATCTAAATTATACCATTGGTGTATAGGACCTTATTTCAATACCCCAGTTTGGGTTGTGTATTGCGTAAAATGTTATGTACAAGTCCTATACTAATCGCGCACATAATGGTACAAAAAGTACACGGTGTAAAAATATAACTGAAACATCATCAGGATTAAGAGTGGATTTGTCCTGCCTATTCGCCTCTTGCATGGTTTCGCCATATTGGAACCAAAGCGAGGCTATAATGTGCAAAACAAAGACTCTGCCGTGCCGTTACTGCGTATGTTGCTCATGCCATTATGTAAGATGCTAAGCTATTACGTAAGAACCATTTAAGTAGCTAAAGCTTGCCCGTGAAGACTCTCTTTTAACCCAAACGTGCAAAAGTAAAACCACTTGTACTGCGCAGGTGCGTACGTACGTGCGCGGTGTGCGCAGTGCTTAGGCATACTCCGTGCGCAAGAAATATTCACATGATGTCGACATGACCCGATGACCTTGGCATAATACCTGCGATTATGGCCTGTGTGAGGTCACGTCATCAAGTTATTCTTCTTTTTTGCCTCCCCCCCCCCATTTTATTTAGCTTATTTTCCTAAATGCTGTTTCGTGAGAGATGGACATAAAATGAATCATATAGCTTAGATTTAATCGACTGCACGGTACGTTTGCGTTCTGGTGTTTTGATTATCCCGTTAATGGAATACCAATATCTGCCGGCAAATCTTCCATAATTACAGATTGTGGTAAAGCATTGGCTTCAAACTGTGGATGCCATTTCTTCTAGCCTTAACCAAAATCCAGATTTAATCCCCATGGCGTGCGTTGTTGAGTTGTTTCTTTAGTAACTGTGAACACGGGTCCATGAATATTCCGTTATACAATAAGCTGTATAAATCGCTTCGACCTCGCTGCAAATTCGCTTTCGTTTACGTAAAACGAAAACACGTAGGTTGCGACATGTACGATGTCACAGACCGCGTTAAACAATTGCAGATTCAAATTGCCAAAGCCTCAAATGACAGACGGCCATCTTTTAAAAAAATGTTTCCATCCACTCCATAGACTTGAAATCCCTTGGTCCAAAAGATTCACTGTTTATAAACGTGATTTGTATCAATTTTGTACCATTCCTCGATCAACTTTCAAATTCTCTTCATATGGCTTTTAAAGTGTTTTAGGACAGACGAAATTGACCCGTGCGTCGCTCGTTTCAAGTGCATCCAGTTTAAACGCGGCCCACAGGGTGTCCAGTGCAGTGCCGTTTGCCAAGGTACCGGTACATATACCTGTTGAAAACCTGGACACAAAAATATACCCTGAGCTAATAAGCGATCGTAAATTATGATAGAGCCTTGTTTGTCAGTCCGATGCTAACGCTGGCTGACAGTTTAAGGTTGGTGTTGTGAGTCACACACACAGCGAGTTTCTAGCTGTGGTGTCGGTCGAAGGTTCCCGGGGGCCCAGCGAAGTACAAAAGCGATCAACACGTGCCCGGTCAACAGGTGAGAGCTGGTGCCCGGCATTAGCTATTGTTACAAGAAGCAGCTGTTTTCTCAATCGTCGGTAGGCGACCAGTTTATTTTTCTTCAGTTCCCCACGCTCCCTTCTCTACTCATGCCGAACAGGTGTTTAGGTTCCCTGCACGGAGCATATGGCGAATGTGCGCAGCGCGCGATGCGGCCAAACCCTGTTGTGTCAACCTGAATCAATAATTGTGGATATTAATAATTGAACGGATTTTGGGGGTGAATCACAGTCTTTTGTGGTTTGGTGATTAATTCTTGCCATATTTTGGAGGTGAATATTCGTTTCAGTATGCACATTGAATATTGACTGTTCAGCTACTTATTGCAGTCATATAGGTTTTTTTTCGAAACCCTGGCTTCGTCTTGGCTTTGGCTTCGTCTCGAACTTCTGAATAACTGACAAGCAAACAAAATGGAAATATTCTAAATTTTGGTGCATGTTCTGCTTCGGGAACATTCATTCGGTTGATTATGAAGCAAACATTTGAATATTTACATTTGGTTTGCTTCTCAGTTATTCAGATGTCGGAGACGAATCGGAAGACGGACGACGAAGCCAGGGTTTCGAAAACCGCCACTGTCGGATATATTGCTTTGGCCAAACATTGCGATTAGTTTCATAATGTCAATGTTTTATACCTATATGTATTTACTAATTTGACAAGATTTTCTCAGCAAAAAACACTGTTTACCTGCGTTTTTAAATGCCATGTGTTACAATACTGTTTCTGTTTGATTTTTCAAGTTTAAAGAAACTTTCGCATTCAACAGCTGGTTACCATTTTCTGTCAATCTCCAATAATTCAAGACGGTAGGGAGAGTTTACATATCAATACCAGTTTCTCTTTTTGTTGGGGGGGGGGGCAGAAACTGTCAGGCTATATATAACCCAATCTGTGATTAGTAACAGAGCTGAAACCTTTTTTTTTGGCCTCGAAGTTATCAGTTAATTGCTAAATTACAAGGATGCTTGCCCTGTCCGACGTAGGATGTGAAGCACCGTATGTTCAGTGCTTTCCGAGAGTCTGTGGGGGGAAAAATCACGAGTTTTACTCTGGTGGGACTCGAACCCACGACCTCCTGCTTACGAGTGCAAGTTCATTGCTCTCTTAAACGTAGTGTACACGATTGGTAATCCTCCAATTTTTTTTAAACTGGATTATTACGAAATACCTTACTAGACTGTAAGTTAGTCTCAATCATCCTGTGAAATGATGGCAACAGGTGTGCTGTCGTTGTCAAGAAAAGTGGAAATTTATATCGTTTTCCAACGATTTCCATCTGGAAATCGTTTGAAAAACTGCCCTGTAGCCTTTAGTCAAGGCGCGCGTTGCTACCCGGACGAGTGGCGCGCCCCGGACATGCTGGCTGGCATTCGGGGCACGTCACGCGTCTAGGTAGCCACGCGCGGCTTGACTAAAGGCTACTAACCGCCAAATCCGCCCATTTCTGAAAATTGCAACAATGACCAATCATGTACACCACCTTTAAGACATGACCCTAGCTTGGAAACGAAAGGAAACTTGAACGCAATCATGTCGAGTGGGCACGTTCCAAAGTTCAAGAGATACCCCGATGATAGATGTTTCGGGGTTTACAAGTGATAGGATTTATGCCAAAGCGTCAAACGTCAAAAACGCCACGGGGTGGATCGGCAGCTGGTATAGCCGTTGGGCCTGGGCAACCTGCCATTGAAATACCCTTGAAATCTGGACCGTTCAATATCGTGCACATGTAGTTTTATTCGAGGCCAATGACAACACTTCATTTGGCTACTAAAACGTGCATTAGGGGATTCACTACGCAATCATGATGCATTATTATGCTAAGAGAATTAATTGCATAGTACACAGGCAGGGCGACCGAAATTTGTGACTGGTTTCGCCTGGGTTATACCCTAAGGGGTTTCAAAAAACGTTGTAGCTGGTGGACTGTAATTGGACCGAATGTAATTTTCTCGACGGGAATTCGGGTATTTTGGTGAGCAGGAGAGGAATTTATTTTTTACCACAAAGTAATGAGAACCCTTTCTCCCGTCAAGGTTCTCATACAATTTTGATATTCCAGAACTACGTCGTTAATTTTGAACTCTTGTTCATAAATCAATTGGACCATTGCTCATGACATTTCATACAAATTACGCATTGTGGTGTTCAAAATGTTTAAAGTGACATGAGTGAAAATGACCATGACAAATGAAGGCTTATAGGTAATATAGGCCTACAACATTTGATAACATAAAAAAAAAAAACTACTAATTTATTATGAAACTCCGTACTTGTAAGTAATAGGCTCAGGCATCCTGTGAAATCATGGCACCTGGTGTGCTGCCATTTTCAAGAAAAGTGGAATGTTTGCATCCATCCAGCGATGATCATACCAATTTCAGTCTACATTTTGTTTGGCTTTTTTTTAATGGGAGTCATCCAACAGGTAAAGGGCTAAAACAGAGGTGGTTGAGTTGGCCACATTTTAGGTTGCCAGCCATGTAACACCCTTACGGTTTTCGTGGGTCCAGATCTAAATAGAGGACAAATCTTCAATAAATACCAAAACAATTATCCCAATTTTCAGACCTATAGACCCGGGCGGAGTCCCTTTTAAAATGGAAGCTAATCAATTTTATTTTGGATTATTACCAATTGCTGTATCATACCTTTAAGATGATGACATTTGCTAAGTTGTATATTTTTCCAAAGATTTTTTTATTTGTTACATTTTTAAATATATTTTTTTGGGAGGGGGGCTTTTTTTACCTTTTTTTCTAGGCGGAAGATTTGTTTGGGGTCAGCAGAATTTTGAAGAAAAAAAGCCCCTCCTCCAAGTCGAATCCGGGTTCGACACTGCCGTGACCGGACCAGGGAAAAACCTGCAATTTAACATCCAGATTATGTTTATTTGAAAGATAATCGATAACCGATAATCTCTGATCAGCTATCTTGTTTTCGTGGTGAGCACCATCAAACACGAGGCGCAACGAAAACTGTTGATTGCAAAAACGTGTTTGTCATTCCAGAATGATGCGAACCAAAATTCCCTATTTGAAATTCCTTTCGCGTTATGCATTTTTTAGGAATAAACAACCTCCCCCCAACCAAACAAAAACCCGTTCAAACAAAAACATCATGTTGACTCTGATCCTCAATCTGACAGGGAGATACCGCCGTTTCTATTTCTGATCAAAGATCAACAAAATTTGAGAGGTGGGACGCCCACGGTGAAACTTTGGACGTAGTAAACAGGTACTTCTGAAGCGATCTCGAAGCTTATCGAACACTTGGTTCACTCGACCTTCGGATATCATCACATTAAAATTAATCTTGAGAAATGCATGTAAACCCCCAGAAACTTTTTTCGTAGGTTACGTGATGAATTTCCATGGCCCTCCCCATCATTAACTTTTGAAGCGTGTAGGCTTATATTATTAATAGGCCCTACACAAAACATAAGAATGAAGTTATGAACAATGGAATGTGAGGTTGTTGGGGTTTTCTGCAAAAGAGCAATCTATTTATTAAGGGCGGGCCCGGACTTGAATCTTCAGTTGGTGGTGGTCTTTTGTGGTCAGCAAGGCAATAATATTTGACCATTATGATAATTGTCACACAGTAGCTAATTCTCGATCTTGCCTCAATGTATTTAGTTTTGAGCAATTTTTTGCCGCATCGCATAGCGGACGGGGCTCTCTCTATAAGCGCTTGGCGTTGTTCTTCTTGTGCCAAATTAATTTAGTCACGTGACAGTCTTCCTTGACGAAACTCTCACAAACGCAAAGTTGATGAGACCGCAGGCTGTACTGTGCATGCATGTGTCTATGACGAAACTGTCACACAAGCAAGTCACCAACGACGCGGCTCCTGCACGAATTCGTGCTTGTTGAACTTGTACCGTTCTATTTCAACACCGAGAGTATATAAAAAAAATACCAATTATTCTAAATAACCCCTAAAGGCATCAAGTAAATTACACCCACTTCAACGCATTTTGCCTCCCCCATCTACGACCACAGTTCCGCCCATTCTATCATTTTACTGACTTGAATTAAATGTCACTGTGAACAAGTAACAATGGATTTCGTTCCGTTGCTGGGCCCAGTCTACCGCTTTCTATCCGTATGTTTGACTGATTTGGGAAAATTCAGCACGAGTTGAAACGCAGATCAAGTTGTGTCGCGAACAAATCGCAGTAAAAACATGACAACTGCAGTGAAATTTAGCGACGACGCAGGCGAATAGTAATATGTGGCTGTGAATCGAGGGTTGCGCAATGCCGGCACTGGAAACTTCGTTTTATTGGAGATTTCCTTGTAAAAGTCGTGATGTAGGCTACACGCAGTTGTCACAGAACAAACACTGTGATAAAAGCCCACTTGTACCTTGGACCTATTTATCAAATACACCAAAGATACGCATAATGAAATCGCTGCAAATTTAAACCTTTAAACTATATCGAAAAAGAAAACATGTTTTCCCCGCGTGCCACGCTATAGTAAACTTGTTTTTGCGACTTGGGAGTTTTTTATATACCACCATGGGAGTTCACTACTACATGTATGAACAACTGCCCTGAATTTGTTTGCAGAGCGTAGGCATGGCAACGCCTCTTGTCGTGACAGCTGGCTTGTTGAAATCGTCAGGGCTCTGAACAAAGTCCAGAGATTACAAAACTCATTAGGTATTCCCTCTTTTCTGCGGTTTTTGAGCGCGTCAAGGGTTAAATGGGAGATACGCGTGTACTTTAAAATTTAATGCTCAGGTGTCTCTGGACGTTACCTTTGAACGATTGCATGCCCCTCAGTATCGGTGTTGTTGGGTAGCCCATTTCTGGATTAATTCACGGCTTTTCCGGATAACTTAAAAAAGACATTGAGAAATCTTATGACAATGAAAGATGCAGTCCTGTAGACTGGGGGGTTCGGGGGTTCGAACGACCCCCCCCCCCCCCCCCACGGCCCCGCTCGGTGACGAGTTCCGCTCAGAAAATAATTTTAATTAAAAGAACATTCGATAAGTCACTATCCTACTACAAATGTTGCCTTAAAAGTACACGTATCACTGAATGTTCCACTTTAATACGGTAAATGCAACTTGTATACGACTCTTAATTAAGCACTTCGTGGAACGTATTATGTGTTCACAATGTTGCGCATAATATGCCGAAAGTTCCACTTTGGGGTTTGACGAAACTCCCCCTCCAGTCTCGAGACAGGCAACGGGCCTGAGATGAATTTGTAGGAGCAGTCTGAAAAGACGTAGAATTGTTGGGGGAAAACACCGCTATAGAACATTTGGCTATAACGAACATCATCCTATAGGCATATTGTTATATTCAATAAATTCGCTATAACGAACGACCATAACGCTATAACGAATTTGTTTTATTATTTTTATTTTTTAAAGGCATCTTCAAGTGATTTTCTCTGGTTCTTTCAAGAACCATTTCTAGTTTCTTTAAAAGAAATCTGTTTGCTCTTGTCTTCTTTTTATTTGTTTTTATCCGTGGCAGGATGACTCCCATTTTGGAAAATACGTCTACCTAATCTTTCACAAAGTGGTACAACAATAATTATTATCCTATTTACCTCCATGCAAAGCCTGTTAAAAAATCACATTAAAAATACATACTGGGTGAACCTTTATCATAATTTTTGCTGTGACCTTGAAAACGTAAACCCGCCCAGACAGTCGATCGAGTTTATTTCACGGTGTGGGCCAGCCAAAAAAAATATAGCTGATGACCTAGCGTGATAAAATGCTAACAGAAACCAAAAGAACATCGTAGATAGTTCATGCATGCATACATGCATGCTAGAGTGACCAGTTTTTGTCAACAGAGAAACTATACGTGTTAAAACCCCTTGCGTACGGATGACGCCATACGACGTCCAAAAATAAAAGTGCCACTGCCGGATGACGCTATTGGCCGCCGTTTGTGCAGTTTCAATCCATTGTTGGATTATTGTGTATGTCATGCTTGACTGCACAAACACATTGTAGCGGTTCGATTTGGCTGCCAGAACCGCTGCAGCACCCCGACGTCTCCCGTAAAATACCGTGCCCAAGGGGTTAAAGGTAGTATACATCATTTGCAAACATCAACAAATAAAACTACTGAATTATTACGAAATACCGTACTAGACTGTAAGAAAATATCAGTCTCAAACATCCTGTGAAATCGTGGCACCTGGTGTACTGTCGTTTTCAAGAAAAGTTGACATTTAGGCCTATATCGTTTTCCAACGATTGTCGGCCGACAATCGTTGGAAATAGTCTAGTTCCCCGACCTGATAATTCCCTGACGTCTATAAATTGCTACGTTTTGTCTAAAGTAGGGTCAGGGAACCAGACTACTAGAACAGATTGTTCTGTTTTCCCAGTATCTATGCACACAAAACTTTAAACAGGTCAGTGTTACAGTATTTGCTAGCACGCTATAAAATACTAACCCCCAAATCCATTTATTTCTGAAAATTACAGCAAAAGCAATTGGTGTATACTAGTTCTATTGTTCTCTGCTGTATGGTTGAAGCGCAGTAAACTAGGAAAAAGGGTCAGTAGGCCTATATTTTCTACATCTTGCACGGATTATTGTAATCGTCTTCGTTTGTTGTAATCGAGAAAAAAATACGCTAAAAGTTTGCATTATAAAATTGTTTAGTGTGCGGAGGAGACAAAAGACATTACAATAGCATGATTAGTTACATCGTCAACTATTTGGGATTGGTACATTCGTCGTTTGTATTGCATAACCTCTTGCCACCAAAAGTCGAGTATTCTCATATTTCGTAAATATTGTGTCCCCAAAATACGGTACCGCTTCCCTACAATAACGATTTATCAGAGGAAGATGATTAAGCGAGGGGGAACCCATATCAAAACACTTTGTTGTTTCTGTAAACTGTTAAATGGATATCAAGTTCCGATATAGGCCTACGCCACAGAATCGGGTCGGAACGACTGCACCTCAACAACAGGAAGTGTGGAAATTCACAGGCATTATGCAGCCAGCCATCTTCACAGAACTCATCTCTGAAAACCTAAATATATCCCGTCAGTGCTCTTTTCGAATTTCACCCCGATTTTTGTTAAAATGGCTATTTTTTTCACTTTCATGAAACATCGAGCGAAAAACAAAACACTCATGTTTAAGTTATCGAATAATTACTTGACATATGTCGAATTATCTGCGGCCCGACAATAATTCGGACGTATCTTCGTGTGCAGTGGATGCTCGAAAGCAAGGAGGGTTGCAAAGAGACGTAGAAAAATGTGGGTTTTTTTCGTTTACATGAAAATATGTCGGAAAAAATTATAAGAAAAAATATCATGTATTAAAGCACGGACAGTATGTCATTGAATAGCCTTGTCAGACAATCATTGTGGGTTTTTCTGTAATAATTAAATAGAAAGTGGAGAAATTGTTTTATACCTCCTAAAGAATGATCCAGATTATAAACAGATCTATCGAACTTTTTACCGCGTTACTGCTGATTTCATCCGGGCTAAGTTATTTCGGAATATGAAAGAAAATTTATGGTTTAAAAAGTCACCTACATCTCGAGTCGCAAGTCAGTTTGAGTGCCTTGTCTTTTTGAGTGACAATTCGAGACGAACGGTTGATATTTCTGGTCGAGTTCTTTAACTTGAAGTCAAGTCAAACATCATGGTTGATGCATAAAAACAAGGTGTGTTAACATGTGCATTTTGTTTCTATAAAGAGCCTCATATATAGGGCGCAAAATAATTCTTCACGGTAATTGGTATTATTACAAACTTTTAAATTAATTGGTGATTAATGCTAATGACCCGAGACATATTTACAATTAAAAAAATGTTTTACAATAGAACGTACGCCGTTGTTTTCGGGTGAAGTACTGACTCATTGATGTCGATAGAGGGCGCCATACCATGCTAACGAAGAACGTGACACCAATGTGCTTGGTAAGTCTCCTAAATATTTTGTCTCTTTTTCAAAAAGTCAACTTTTATCGGAAAGGTGTGTGAAAATTGTACTTTTTTTTGTACTATTAATAGGCTATTGCATTTGATACCCGGTGTGTTATCTCAAATTACAGAGCAATTAGGGGCTCACTCCCCCCGCCCCTATCTCAAGCCTGCCTGTATCTACCTTTACACCCGAAAACTAGAAGATAAATGTAACTAAACAACAAGTTTGGTGAAATGAAAATTAACCATTAGTTTCATCTTGTACGATATCGAAAAGTTCCAAATCAACACCATAAACAATTGCTATCACTACCCAATTACTCCGCCCTTATATCAGGCGCGTACATCCAGCCTGTTATCATTATATCCCACGCTGCTGAGTGGGTACCATTATATCCCACGCTGCTGAGTGGATTTGAAAGTTTTTCTACGTAAATCGCAGGAAAAACCCAAGGGCAGCAACGTGAGCCCCGACTAAGAAAGAAAACACTAGCGCTGCAGAGCCCTTCATATCAAAGCCCTCGCGGCTTCAACTTTCTATTGCTCAAAATCACCCAGATCACCCACCCTCGCAGTTCAACAAACTTTCCATTCTCAAGGTCTGTGAGAGTGAAATCCGCGCCACACAGAAATCCACGGCCCAAGCTTTTCCTCTGTGTAAGCATAAATTGTAGCAGCAGGAGCAAAGAACTTTGCACTGTACGTAGGAATAATTACAGCTGTAAAAAGTTCATACGAACTTTGTTTTTAGTGCAATGTTTCTCAACTTATTTCTCGTTGAGTGACAGTATATAACGCTAATTCTTTGAATGTGCAGCCTACATTCCGATCCGCACTCCATACAAATTACTTCACCCAAATACTGCATGTATTAAAGGTGATGATAACAATTATTTGTGTCAATCTGAAGGAAGCTTACTGTTTGTAACGATGACACCCATTGTAAAACCTCCTGAGAAATATTTTTGTCTAAGAGATCTAAAAAAACGTGGCTTGTCATCTTGGAGAACTATGTGTCAGGTATTGTAAAGAGTGCTTCCATGCGAGTTTTTTTTTTTGTAAAGGGACACATTGCCTTCAAATGTCATGAAATTTTGCTGTTTGGAAATGTTCCTTATCTTTTATAAGAGTTGTTCATGCAAAAAAAAACACGTATAATGTGTTGTAATTAGTGAGTTGTAATTAGTGAGTAGTGATTACAAAACACAAAATTGGCATCTGACCCCTGACATCTGACCCGCGAAACATAGACTTAGGCCGTGTCCGAAACGGGCTCCCAGAGCTACGGCTACGGCTATTGTCAGCATTTCTTCACGTAGTTGTAATGGGCGCACACCTAGACAATAGCCCTAGACAAGAGTTTCGGATGCAGCCTTATTTCCAGTAGTAAAACAGCATTGGGAACCAGACCTTCTTGTACCACACAATGCGTTGGCGCCAGGCTGGCCCCGCGGCCATCCATTTACGAGTACCGTCCGACGTCCGTGTCCCGCGACGAGACAGTCCCGATGGGTGCACCACACTAATTCCAGCTCCATTGACAACAGTGTAAAATCAACAAAGTTCAGGGCCCAATAACCTGTACCCCAGCATCACTGGGGTCTACACAAACAAATGCCACTTATTGTCTGATCTTTTGTCTGTCCATTTCTTTTCTATTTTTAGGGGGTTAACCAATTACATTTTTAATTATTGACACAAAACAAACCCACCTCCAAAAAAGTCCTATTTCCCAAGCCGATCAACAGCCATTTTTAACATGGCATCCCTCCACTTTCTCGGGCAAATAGGACCCATTTTTCAACAGTAATTTTATCAAGTCTGCACACAGATGGAAGCCCAGAAACCAGGGAGTTGATGCTGGGCTATGTTTACACAATCCCACAATTTTTGGAGGCACAAACTCTCCTTTTTCAAAAAAAGTTGTGGGTATACATTTTATGTTGATGAGCTGGCGCATAAATTCGGACATGAATTAGTGTAGTGCACCCCGATATCCCTACCATATATCACCCAAGAAGCGGGGCAGGCTTCGCTTCACCCGGCCAGGCTACACAAGCTCCTTACAAGGCTTGCGGCTTGACCATAATGGAATAACGAAAGTATTCCAACATGTATTTTAAAAAAAGTAATTGAATATCACAAACAGACTGTTATTGTAATAATAAATGCCCAGACGTACTTCAACCAGCTGCGACTGGAAATACGACTGGTGAACACGGTCCGCCATTTTGTGGAGTCAAAAATTTGGTTCTACAAAATGGCGGACCGTTATTTGTCACGAAATTGAACAAAAACCACGCAATTTGAAGAGATAGTATGTGAATCTTTATATTCTACTTTTAAAAAAGCTTCCCAACCATATCCATTTCATTTTTATAGCCCAAATCGCCAAATCCAAAGCAATGCGTCCCTTTAATATCGAGCTTGGAAGTTTCTGCTTGCTGATGCTATCGACTATACGTCCTCGTATTGAGTACTGTTTTCACATCTGGGCTGGTACTTCTGCTTGCCACTTATCTTTATTAGATAAGCGCATTGTTAATTTGGTTGGAGAAAGTTGGGCCCATCCTTACAATCACTTCTTAGTCTGTTCATGGTCTGTTCTACAGATATTTTCATGGTAAACGTTAAACCGGCTTGTCAGCTTGGTTCCTCCAGTTAGGGTGTTTGAGTGTAAAAACTCGGCTTTCCGCCTGTTCCTACCAATTACATGTATACTAGATGTACGAAAAGCTATGCCAATAGCTTTCCCCCGTACTGTATCTCTATGGAATTCTTTGCCTGGTGCATGTTTCCCTTCATCTTACAATATTTCCTGCTTCAAAAGAAATCTGAATTCCTACCTCTTGCATCTTTCATTTGTTTTCCAGCTCCGTGGCCGCATAGCCTTGTTCGGGGCGAATTTGCAATACAAAAAAACCACGAAATAAAGCATGTCTGAACGTACGCAAACTCACTGTTAAAAACAGAACGGTTTTCACAAATTTATCATTACTCGGATTGAGCTTACACTTTCACAGGTTTGTTATTTCATGTATTTTGTTAAATCACACAAAGTGAAAACGCGCTTGCAACACTGCTTGTTTGGTCAATATATCAATCAATGATGTATCATTTTGTGGGGAGTCAGGTTGGCCTTGTGGTACTTTCCTAGCCTTCCATCCCTGTGACCCGGGTTCGAATCCCACCAGGGCCGACATGTGGATTGGTTTTTCAGTCCCTTCAGTGGGATTTCCTCAAAATATCGTTCTTTTCATCCCACCTCTAAAACTGAACATTTCTTTCGTACATTTTTCATCAGGTTTTCGATTTAGATTGCTGTTTTGAGGAATGTTTGGTTTCATAACCATAAAGAACAAAAATAAATAAAGCTGCATAATAACAGCTGCGATGAAAGCATTGCGTGATTGCAGCTCGAAATTTAACTGCTGTTCGATTACGTGGTTGATATCATATCAATATTTACCATAATGCAATGGTGTACTTTTATACTAATTAAAATGAGTGCACGCTATGCTATGAACTTTTCACCTGTCAGTAAATTACCGAACATTCGCATGTGCTTTCGATTTTTTTTAGCCGCGTCGCATACGCGCATCGCAGACGGGGATCAGCGTTGTTCTTCTTGTTGTGCCAAATTCGTTTAGTCATGTGACAGTCACGTGAGGGTTTTGACGAAACTCTCAAACACGCAAAGTCGATGAGACCGCAGGCTGTACTATTATACTGTGCATGTGACGAAACTGTCACACACAGAAGTCACTAACGACGCGGCTCCTGCGCGAATTCGTGCTTGTTTACTGAACTGTCACATATGGTTTTTTTCGCATCGAAGCATTTTCCCTGAATTTGCGTGCATGTTGTAATGTTGTCACCAAGGTTACAACATGTTACTCGCACGTGACACCTCACATGTCGTCACGCCTACAGTATACATGTACACGAATTATGAATGGCTTTCGCGAACCCTCTCTCGCTAAACCGGTTTGTACTACCATGGTACTACTAAGAAAACGGCAAACGAAAGAATAAATTAAATTATTTTGTGTGTGCGATCGCAGACTTTGATCAAGTATCGATGTTGGTATTAACAATTCTAGGAATCTTTCTGCCCAATTTAATTTGTAACTGTCTCGATTTGAAAACCTTTGTGGACAACGGGTAAGAAAACGAGTGCATTCTGTTAGCAAAGGCAACCGAATGACTGACATTTGAGTCAATATTTGTGTTTAATACCAAGATAGATTTAACAAAAAAGTTCACAGAATGGTTTTGAGCATCGAGGTGGGCTCTATTTGCACAAAATATGAAGGCATGTAAAGGTACATGTATATTTCACAAGTAAAATGGGACTTTGAACATGTATCTTTTTCTTCAAATTTACTGCCAATGTTTTCTCCTGGTCCCTTGCAACAGGAATGTTCGACACACACTTTGTTCTCCCCGATTTTGGTTGTTGAATAACTTTGTATTTACTCGTGTGCTTGTGTATTCTGCTCGGTAAGCACTTATCCAGAACCACCAAAATGACATCGTCGCGCGCATCGCGCCTTGTGCCTATTCAATAAGGCCTTGTGCCTATTCAATAAGGCCTAGTGCATTTTTAGTAATACATGACGATGTCATTTTGGTGGTTCTGGATAAGTGCTTACCATTCTGCTCGCACTTACCCTGAAAAAATTTATTATATTAGATATACAAATAATCCACAAATTATTAGTTTATTGCACGCGAATATGAACAGTTTTATGCAGAACCTTTGTGTTCTGTTGGCATTGTGCCACAAGCCCATTTATAATTGTTTTATTAATTTTCCTCAATTGCCGGTTAGGGCGACACATAATCCTGGAAAAGAGTGGGTTAGGGTGACCTGGTCGAATAGGGCGACAATTTGGTGTCGCCCTATTGTGAAAGTCGCCCCTTTGGAGTGTTTTTTAGTAAGGCGCGTTGGGAAAGTGCTCTAAAAGGGCGACACTCGTGTCGCCCCAATAAGGTTATTTCGGGAAGAGTCGCCCATTTGCCGCATCCAGGAGATTTCTAATTAGTATTATTATTATTATTATTATTATTATTAATTTTTTTTTTCAATTTCATAATATTGTTTGAAATGGACTAAAATGAAAGGTGATTTGATGTCACTAAATCATGCGTCATGTGTTCTCGCGACAGGCTTGTATTCACGCAGATACGCATGCGCAGGTTTCGGACCTTGTTTGAAAAGCTACGTATTTTTACTGAATGACGGTTTCTGATACTGCTTTAATTTTTATTTAGTGCTTAGTAACCACCCAGTAAACAAATTCATTGTACAAAATACTATAGTTTACATCAGATTTCGACTTCTTTACACTGTAAGTGCCCTAAACACGTTTAACTGTTGTTTTCATGTTTGCCTTTTTAAAGATATCAGATCAAAATGTGGCTACTTTTCCGTAAAAATGAAAAGTCTTGGCTAAAAATCGATATCAGGCAATGTAGCCTTAAATTTGGCCCCAAATCTGACATGCATGCAAAATCACGAGTAACCTAACAATAGAAAAGTATTTATGAAAAACGACAGTTAAATGTAAACGTAGTCAGTACCTTGTTTGACATCATAACAATAGCGCCCTCACATGTCAGGAAACAGCTTGAACATTTTGAATTGTGGTAAAACCAACTTTATCCTTTATTTCAGCTCAGAAACATTGACGCTTGTATAAACTATCTTCCATAACAATTTTCATTGCGTTGGACCTTTAAACGTGGAAGTGAATGACTAAATAAAACAGACTCCAATTAAGGTGATTATAGGCCTATATATTATGCCAGTGCTACATGTGCAACGCACCATGATAATAAACGGCCTGGAGATCATATCAGTCATGTAAAAAAATCAACGGTGCGTCGGATATTTCAACAGGTGCGAAGGCACGGCATTAATCACAGTGTGTCACGGTCAGCGCGTGACAAGTCACGAGACCGAACAGCCTTCCAGGGGCCCAAGGCCTCGGGCCTGGAGTGGGAGCCGGGGTAGTGTGCACGGAGATTCTGCCCCCTTGGTGTTATGTCCGCCGGAGAATTTGCCTGGTTTGTGACAGGGTAATTTGTCCCTAGGCGGCGATCCCGAGGGACGGGGGACACGCCCCAATATTGTTTGGGGAGGGAACGGCTATGGCAGTGTCCCACCAATAAGTCCCCCCCCCCCCTCATATACATTGTACTGGGTCATGGGCTTCAGTATGCGCCACTAGAATACACAAAGATCACATTTTAAAATATTTCCCAGGATGCAAAAGAGACACCTAGTACAAAACGCTTAACAATTGTTGGTTTTGTGCTTTTTGCTCCGTCCCCCTCCCAACCTTGACGAGAAATCGCCGCCGCCGCTGTCCCCTGCACACCACAGGTTGTGTCAATCACTTGACTTCTCCCATAAATAATTATGAATTGGGTACACAGAATGGACTATAGTGTCTGTGATTTTCTGTTTCTGTCGTATCCTATTAAAACAGTTTTGTGCGGTACTAGTACAACCACTAATAATAAACATTGGTTCTGTTATATCGTTTGAGTTTGATTGGGGAGGGGGAAAGCTCCCGGGGAGGGGAGGGGAGGGGAGCTCCCGGGGAGGGGAGGGGAGGGGAGCTCCCGGGGCAGAAAACTTTTCGTACGGGACACTCTATCATACCTTGCTGTCCCCCGGACCACTGCGCGGGGGACAGATTACCAACTGACACCAGCCGAATACTCCAACCACGGGTGCACGTGGCGCAGAAAACTTTGAGCAAAATACGGAAAGTGAAAGCGCAGATCTGTTGAAAACATGGAGTGACGAAAGAGTGAATGGCTGTTGTTGAAAGGTTTCTCCCGGTAATTGCTGTACCAATTTATACACGAACCCAAATTGTCGAAAATAACACCGATCTGCGCTCCTCCGGGTTTGAATGCTGAACGTGCGCTGCGCTGTCATTTATTTCGTGATTCATTCATGCATGAATGAATTTGTTAAATAGCACTGTTTGTGTAGCACTGAGAGCCTCGCTTTCAACCCGGAATTGTGGAATTCAACCCCCTCCCCATCATTACAATCATAGGCAAAAACATCCTTTTTCTTGTTCAAGTCCGGTGTCATATGAAAATCAGACTCCTATGAAAATCAGACTCATTTTCCCTATTTATTGGTTAAACCCTCTCACGTGACCGGCCACTCTCCTAATTGTCCTCAACTAGGCATGTGCAGTATACTACCAACGAGCCCGTATTTCATGGTAACTGAAATTCACGCTACACCTGTCGCCACCAAAGTGAAGGTTCATCACTCTATGCACAGAATCCACAAACAAAATCTGTTCAGAACTTTCCACTAGCAATTCAATTCAAATTTACACCGAGATGTTAACAATTCGGAGAAACAACCTCTAGGCGTATCCCCAAAACACTCAATGATCAATACAACCCTATCGCTTCCCAACAAAGCTCATCAATAGAGTCAAAGCGGTCTTTTCATTCCGGTAGAATGGTCGCTTTGTGTTAATAACCATCTGCAACGCTCCGAAAGCTGAATCGACAGCGTTTCTAATCGATTACCGGGTGCAAACAGCCGTTGGCTTCAAGTTCACGAATACAATAATAATATACATGGTATAGCTTCAACTTGTGGAAACACACAATTGGAGTGCGTGCATGATGGATGGATTATAATGTGGTGTTTACTCCAAAAATAAATTTCACCCGTGACCCAGTTTTCGGTGTTTCACCCTGTTTGGCGCAGTTTGGCCTGGTGTAGGCCTATACTCGCCTCGCCTTCCACCGCTGTGACCCGGGTTCGACTCCCACCGGTGCCGACATGTGGATTGGGTTTTCAGTCCCCGTCTGATTCCGTGGGAATATCATTCTGGGGTTTTCTCTCACCTCTAAAACTGAACATTTAGGCTACCGTCTTCTTCCTACAGGTTTCTTCGGGCTTTCAAACGTTTCAGTCAGTGTGCACCGATCGTCATCGGGAGAATTCTGCCGATGGTGGTGAAAGCGTATACTGACCGGTAGAGTGTAGGCTATATAGGAATTCGCCGACGCCAATTTTACAGTGGTGCCGCGCTCGCGTGCAGGATGCGCGCGTTCTTTAATTTCAGTCGCGCGCGAATTTTGGCAAGTTGTAAACACCCTGTTGGTCGAAGCTGCATCGAGCGCGTGCGTAAAATACGCACGCGAGCGTGATGCCACCGCAGTAAATGCTTCTAATTTTGGTCGCCGGATTCGTCTATACCTCTGTTTCTTCATGGAGGAAGGATTCGAAAGTAGAAATCTTCGCTTACGGCGGAATTTTTAACGAGCACTGCAGTAATGCAAATTACGCGCGCCCTGTGGGCTTGTGTCAGCCCCTGTTAAAATTCCCCCTTACTGCCATTTTAACACTTGGTCCGACAGGAAAAGTTCCCACGATTTCGAAGCATGGTCCACCTCTATGTTCCAGTAAATTTAATTAGCACCCAGTAGCAGATTTTACCCCTAAGTTGACCAAGTCCATATGTGGCTAAGACGACCCCTTTGTCTCAACACAGATAAGTAATTGACCAGATGGGGATGTGGCCAGAGAACCCAGCCAACATGGCTACATTTTATGCCACTGGCTAAAACTGTTATGGCTGTCTGCCATTTTATGACCATGTCTAACACGTGTAGTCAGTAACTTTCTGATTGGCCACTCTCCATCCCAAGGTGGAATATCTGCCTGGTTTCATAATTTTGACCAATGAGATTGTTCCACCGAAATGGGCAGAGCGCGTGGTCGAGGAATAATGTTCCCCCCCGATTGCCGGCTTCTCATCACAAGCGATTCGGACCTCTGGTGAGAAGGCTGTTCAGATTGAGTGCCCGTTTACACTTAGTATCATTAGGAACGTTTGTACTTTCCCTAAAGTCGTTTCTAATGATAGCCATTCTCACCCTCACCATTGTGCTCTGCTGATACAGGTAAGCCTATTTTCATTGTATAAAAGAAGTTTGTATTTCCTATTACCATTTGACTTATGTGCAGGACACTTTGTATTTTGAATTATGTTGACTCGGTTTGAGACAATCTCAAGATGGGTGGAACAACCCCAATATGAGTATATTGAGTCAGCATTCGTTTGCCTTCAGCTATTAACCTTTTTTGCCTTGTACCCTGTATTTACTTGTATTATATTGCTGATATTTGGTCGACTCTTGATCGATGTCACTTTTGCTGTTATTTATTGACCGAAATTATCATGTTCGGTTTTGTATTCCATTGATTTCCCGATAGTATTGGAAGATCCATTTGTGATTGCCGATTACCATTCTGTTATGACTGCAGTATTCACTTAAATCGGTCACTATACTCTCAGTCCGTGTACAATTATATTTTCCTCTTGGTTGATTTCCGATTACTTTGAATATTCTTGTTGCATACTTTTTTATATGATACCTCGTGGCCTAAAACTTCGATAATTCGTATGACATGACCAATAATTCATACATGCACGTTTTTCTGTAAATTAACTGGTCTTGTTCACGAGATTTCCAATATTTTGATTGTCTTCCAAATTATGTGTGTATAGACCTACACATTACCTTCCTTTTCTGTTATGTCCCGTGATCCCCGCTGACTATTCGAGTGTGTACAAACCACATGGAACTTGCCCCAGGATGACCTTGAGTAAGGTTACCGCAATGCGCTATAGGGTTTTGGCTAAGTCAATTATTCCCTGATGTTTTGATTAGCATTTTATGGTATTCACCACTGTACTGACCGTGGTTATCATGTTCTGGGTGAACTTTCGATCAATGTATAGTTATACTGGAAGTATCATTTCATTGAAACTGTGTTCTGGGCGAACATCCCAAAAGGATATGCAGTTTTACCTCTTTTCTTTGTTTGTAAGCATTCTTTTAAGCGTTTCAAATTTTAGTTAGAGATATTGCTTTTTAGTTTTTTAGTTCTGTGTACAAATATGTTGATCCTCGATAATTCACAAGCGATTCGGACCTCTGGTGAGAAGGCTGTTCAGATTGAGTGCCCGTTTACACTTAGTATCATTAGGAACGTTTGTACTTTCCCTAAAGTCGTTTCTAATGATAGCCATTCTCACCCTCACCATTGTGCTCTGCTGATACAGAGAGTACTTTCCATATAGGTCATGCTTTGGGGAGCCGACCCGGTTCGCCTCCCCACACACCTGTCCCATTCCCCTGTTCGTGATATCATCGGAACTCGGTTTGTGTGCCTGAACCCTGATCTTCGGACTCGGAGCCACCCCCGTGTCAAGCCTCAATCAAGTCCATCAAGCCACACCCAAGTTCTGATGCAAGCGCCAGAAAACCCAGCTAAGATCCATAACCTGTATTTATAATATGATGTATTTGCTATTTTGTTTCTAATTGAATTATCGTGTACCATATCAGTGCTAATCCTAACTGGATGAACCCTTGTTTATTTAGTAATTCCTGTGCCATTCGATTCAAGGTACTTCTTTATTTTACATTTTTCGGATTGAGTTTATTGCTCATGGATGTAGTCAAATTTTAATTATTGTTTAGCGATTCAAGACATTCATTCAATTGGGATTACTCACTGATTTGGCTTCTGAACTGAACTGCACCATTTGATTTATTTCTTATCCTCAATTCTATTGTTGTATGCACTGTATATTTTTTGTGATGACCTTGGGGTGATGAATATTGAATTACAACATTTTATCCCGAGAAAGAGGATCAACGTAATAACTTGCTGTCCGTGTGGATTTATTTCTGAGCAAAGTTCCTTTAACAAAACTACGAACCTAGCAGGAACCCATTAAACGTTGGGACAACCTGTGACACTTGGAATGCCGGGAAGTATTTCCCGCGAATAATGAAAAGGATATGATATGAGATAAGAGGTTTTATTGCATAATTTAGCTCCCCAAATTCACGTCAGGAACATCACAGGAAAATCGTAGCAAAACGATGTCTTTAAGACATCCCCCCCCCCGCCTTATACCCCCACTGTGTACCCCGCTATGGGGCCCGCTCTATAGTCCCCCGTCTCATTGGTCCCCCGTCTCATTGGTCCCCCGTCTCATTGGTCCCCCGTCTCATTGGTCCCCCATCCCATTGGTCCCCCTTTTAATAAATGGATTATATTTAGTCAAACAGTCCACAAGGGAAACTGACTAGGCAAATTTGAATACATTTTCAAAGTGAACAAAGAAACTGGCAGGAGCGGGATTCGAACCTGCGACCTCCGGAACACCGTACCTGTACGGTGTTCCGGAGGTCGCAGGTTCGAATCCCGCTCCTGCCAGTTTCTTTGTTTACTTTGAAAATGGATT
The DNA here is from genome assembly GCA_037893225.1 of Hippasteria phrygiana. Taxonomy (NCBI): domain Eukaryota; kingdom Metazoa; phylum Echinodermata; class Asteroidea; order Valvatida; family Goniasteridae; genus Hippasteria; species Hippasteria phrygiana. The sequence goes on along the minus strand of JAZGUH010000046.1, from coordinate 1,023,473 downwards.
ATATTTAATCAGCTATCTGAAGTATATTTAGTTGTTGACTGCCGTCATCTGGCCTTTAGTGACGCCAATCGGTCTTTGTACGATTTCTCTTGCAGTTCATGCACTAAGCTTGGTAATTAATCAATTAATTAATTAATTATTATTTAGTGATTAATTAATTAATTAATTAATTAATTTCTGGATGGGCTATTGAGAAGGAACTACAAAAGGGGGACCAATGAGACGGGGGACCAATGAGACGGGGACCAATGAGACGGGGGACCAATGAGACGGGGGACCAATGAGACGGGGGACCAATGAGACGGGGGACCAATGAGACGGGGGACCAATGAGACGGGGGACCAATGAGACGGGGGACCAATGAGACGGGGGACCAATGAGACGGGGGACTATAGACATTATCCCCCTGGCTATAGGCCTATGCACTGCTTGTGCTTCTAAAACCCGTTTTACACTCGTGCTTCTCAACCCAGATTGAACTCAACCCTGGGCGAATCCGGGCCGCCCCGGGTTGAGTTGTTGATTTTTCAACCCCGCGCTCCACCCTGCGTTGTTTCACACTTATTTTCCCCGGGGCGACTTCAACCCGGAGATGAGCATGAACGATGAACTCTTACTACTTGTGCGCACTATACCTTGACCTTCGTATACCCCACAACGGAAAAATCCCCACGACTCTCAACCCGGGGCGAACCAAACCCTGTTTTTTTTCACACTACCGTTTTGAATCCGGGGCGAGAGTTTCAGCCCGGTAGCCTGAAATTTAGTCACTATGAAATACGGTAGTATTGCACATGCCTATAAGTGATCGATGAATCGATTATTAGGAGAGTGGCCTGCCACGTGAGAGGGTTTAACCTGTAATAGAGTATTAAAAGGAGTCGGATATTCATGGAGTCGGATATTCATATGACATCGGGTTGAACAATCTCAACCCTGGTCTGAAGCGAGGTTGAGTTCAGCCCAATAGGCCGTGGGCCAAGGCCCAAAAAGAGCTTCTTTCGTAACGTACCTAAGGAGGATGATTTCTTTTTGGTTTGTTCAATAGAAATAAATATCAAAGATAGTATTTGGGTTGTTCTTAGTTGTGAATCTTGTTTGTTAATGGGCACAACACTCTCAAACTTTTGAAAAAAATCGATTTCTTCTCACGGAAAGAGGCGGAAAAGTGACTAGTCTGGCGCAGTTCACCGTGTGTATGTGACGTCTGGGAGCCATACACTAGTCTCCATAGTACCGCGCCGTTGTTTACGTAAATTCAGCAACCGCAGGAGACTACGAGAGAGCGATGCATAAGAGAGCGGTTCTAACGTGGACTTCGGCGATATTTCTTACAATTGTCGACCTGACAGAGGAAAGTTAAAACTTCAAAACACAAAATCTGGGACAGAATGTGTCATAGCTCTTGCAGGTTTCCTGAGTTTGAAAATATTTTCTTTAGAAATACGTCAAAACAACGAGTGTTTGAGGCCGTTTGTGTCATGTTTACTTCGTAGCTGCTTGGGTGCACGTACAGTTTATGCACCCTCCATTTCAGGTCGCTGACGCAATACTTTCAAGCAAGGCTGCAAGTGTAATGAAGGTGAGGTTATTTCCCCCGTATATTATCGATAGATTGATGCAATGGTCAGGCATGTTTTGGTTGATTTTTCAAACTACATACAACGAAGACTCGGTCCCATGTATTCATCATTTTTCATGTGCATCATGTAGGCCTTTGCAAGGGCCCTAACGTTATACAAGTTACAACTTACAAGGATTACTAGCAGAACTGCATTTTCGTCTGCAGTGCAGGTCTAGTGTTGGTCGAGACTGCTGTCATGGTCATTATGGCAGTGTTCTTTTTAAAATGAAATGTTGGGAGGTTAGTATTTAGTTTATTTTGGGGTTTGTGGGGGGGGGGTGTTCTGTTGAGAAAAGGTCTTACACACTGTGTAAAGTCATCACTTTATGAATGTTATGTTTTCAAAGGAAACTAGTTGAATAGGAAAGAATGTAGTATTGAGACGCCATTGTGTTAGTTATATGTACAATGTCTATGGTGACTCATGACCATTTTTAGAAATTTTCTGTCCCAAATTCTTGTTTTTTTTTCCTTTTCAACATATATCTGCAATGATGACTAACCATCATTGAAGTAAGATATGGTGAAAAAAAGTAGAGGCAGGACGTTGCATTCTTTCCGTTGAATATTTTAAATAATTCCAAAAACAATGAGCCAAACTGTTGCGCCCTTTAACCACCCCGCCCCTAAAAAAAACCCACATTGGTTGGGTTGATTTTGCACAACATAACATGTTCCAGCAAGTTATTTCCAAAAAATTTGCCTGACAAGTTCAACATTTTCCAATAAATTTCGTTAATTGGCCTTTATCAGGAGTTTCAGGACATCCTGGAGATATTGGCAAACTATGAGAGAAGGACCCAGCCATCTTGAATATTCATTTTACATGTACATGTATTTATAATTGGTTTTTTTTCAGCACAAGGGGTCTACCACCAGTCACTGAAGGACAAAGGATCTTTCAAAAGTGCCCATAGAAATTTCACCAGCATGATCAACGCAGAAAAAACTTTTGTGCATGCCCTGTTGGACTTCACCATGGACTGGATCGACTGGGCACTCCATTTATTCATCAAGGAAGAAAGGCAACCTGATTTTACCGTGACCTTATTTTTTGAGTCCAGGCAATTAGTTTGGCTTTCTATGTTGCATGTTGTGCTTATGCCTTGTTAAATTTCACTGACGAGGCGGCCCTGATGAAGCGGCCCTGATGAAGCTATTTGGATTTTCAGCAGACATTGGAGCTAAAGTAATTTTCCTTCGAGAAAGTGTCTTCCATTACTTAACATGACCAAATGCAAGTACTACTAAGGGATCTCTTTCTTAATATGCCATCAACCATTACGTAATTTAAGGCCACTCATTCTTCAGTCTTGTTCCTTGATGGACAATACAATGTGTGATATTCACTCAAAATGTTAAATATCGGTGACTGTTTTATAACTTAATTATGCCATTCTTCAACTGGAACTGTAAGGTCTGAGAAGAACAGTGGACTGTGGCCATCTATTTTTAAAATTAATGTTGCAAGATAACGGTCAGTGCCCAATTTTTTCCAATAACTGTTAGAAGTGAATTTTCAATTCAAGACTGAAAGGAGTAAACAATTCTGAATTAATAATTTCAATGGCTAAAATCACTTTCCAAGGTGTTGTACTTTGCAATTCTTGTTTTAGTAAGTACATGTATTAATAACGCATGAAAAAAGAGAAATTGCTGACAAAAGTTAACATGTTCATATATTAACAAATTTATTCTTGTCCATTCCATGATCAGCATGTGAAATTTGAGAAATTACACTTCTAAGTTATTTTCAAAAAAAATTGGTGGATTATATTTTTGTAGATATTCTTGAAATGATAAAAAGGAAAAATTGTACTCAATCTAACACTCTTGCAATACAGGTGTAATTTTACAAGGGGTGATTAGTCTGTCTGGAAACACCCCCCCCCCCCAACAAACGTTTTTGTTCAGGGTACTGAACAATTTTGTTTCTAATGCAATGGTTTAAAAAAGTAAATTTAAGAACAATTTGAACTACTTTAAAGGTTTAGCGTACTTGTTTATCATGCATGCTGCTCTATAGCAAATGACGAGTTTCATTAGAATACTTCAAACTTAAGTTGCCTTTTTAAAATGAGGTAGAATGACAGGGAACAGGTGTGTACATCTGTATACTGATAAGACTACTATAAACAATAAATACCTCAGGAATATTCTGATATGAAGCACAAGTTCAATACGTATTTGCTTTCTTTTTAAATAAATTAAACTACACTAAAAACACAGAAAGCATCTTTAACTAGTAAAGACAATTAAGATGAACATAAGGATTACTAGAACAACTCAGTCTCACTTAAATGTTTGCTTTGGTTCTCATAATGAGCTAATATAGCTTGTAGTACTAGTAGTAAAAATGAAAATGTGCACCCATAATATTTAACCCAGATTCCTCGTAAAAATGTATGGGCCACCACGAGCTATAATTTCAAAACGTTGTCGGGCATGGTTTCATTAATACTAATTTAATTTAACTTTATTTTATTATATTTTGGAGGGGGGGGGGTTGGTTCTGTACTCGTTCCTTCTGACCTGATTTTCATAAAATTCTTTGAAAAAATACATGTCTTTGGAATTATGCGAAAATTGTTCAATATCGTAAAAAGGTTTAAAATTGATTTGTTCGGATAAAGCTACCGCCCTTCCCCCATACAAGTATGCCTTAATTTTACTTACTACTGAATGAAGTCTTTATATCTTGTTAACAAATAATATTACTAGTCGAGATGCCTGGCTTACAATTTTAATAAAGTAATGAAATAAGTGAGATTACACAGCATTCCCGATGAAACCATGAATGATAAAACCCAGCGCTTGTTAACGCGGCCGCGGATAAACATCCGCAGTCGCCGCTACTGCACGAGCGATCTCGGCGAAATTGCTGTCTAGTTGTTCCCCCTTTGCACAGTGTGTCACCTTGTTCCATGACGTTTCAGTAAAGGGGAACACTTTTTCCTTTGGCAGATTGTGCAACATGTATTATGCACCGAAATCACGAATGCATGTCATGTCCGTCCCCTCTGGACGTCGCCATCTTGGATTGCGCAACATCTTGTTACCAGACGCTCCAATACATTGTTAACATTGATCGGTAGCAGAGGGACCCGACTTTTTTGACAGCCACGTACTCCAAAAAATAGAGCTTTGAAGGAATTTTATTTGCCCGAACTTTTTACTACTACATAAAAGCAAACAAAACAAGACAAAAAGAACAAGGTTCACACAATTCAGTCTATTTTTGGCTTCGTTTTAATATGATTTGCAGGTATATTGCCGAGGTACGTTACGAAAATTAAAAACTAAAGCACTTTTTGCGACTCGGCCCACGGCCTACAAGGCGAAATCAATCTCGGGGTTGGCGCGAGGTTGAAAATTGTTAAGTGTGAAACGTCGCATATTTTCAACCCCGCGTCAACACCGAGATTTCAATTGTGTGAAAAGGGCTTTATATTGAGCCTGTACAAAACGAGACCGATACGACTGTACATGTACAACCCTCAACAGATTTTCCAGATTACATATTGCAAAACTTAGCTCCCACAAACGCACACAGTCATGTAAACGGGTGCAATCGTGGACCTCCCATTGTTCCTCTTTTGTTTATACTCTAACTTTTTCGGAAGGCCTCCCATTGGTTTTGTACACGATTTTCAATCGTGGACGTTAGGTCAAACGTGGACCCCTTTGTCTACGCCCGAATTCTTTTGTCCTAGGTCCACGATTGCCGGCATATACAAACTCACGTCGGCACCAGGGAAATCCTATCTAAATGATACGTGTTAATTATGCTGATTATATTTGTCTCCTAAGGCCAAACGAATATTGCAACCTTTCCATTCATGCATTTCATATTAAACGTGCCCAACATATTCTGAAAACCATACAGCTGTCCTCTCACAAAACAATCACCGTTTTGTCACATGCGCGCGAGTATCGTTTACAGCCTTTGATTATAGCCAAAAAGCTTTCATTTTCAACCATAAGTTATTAGGCCTACGTTGTACAATAATCTCAGGCATGGCTTGGGCAAATTAGTTTCATTGGTCCCGCGGCTGCTTTTGAATTGGAGGTTGATTGCTCTCGTGGCCACAATCTTACCGAGGACGTGCTCTTTCAGACATGCGATTTTGAACAATCAAGAACAATTCAACTTTCTCGACTTTTATCTTTGGTAACCTTATAGCGATGTTCGTTATTAGCCAAATTACCTCAAATTAGATCCCTGCAACCGATTTCACGAAACAGTGCGTAACTGACGCCGCTGCGTAGAATTTACGCCACATGAATCCATCCTTGCAATCCATTTCAAAAAACATTTCGTAGCAATGTTTACAATTTTTCATACATCGCGGACGAGAGTAGGCCTAAATGCCACGTTTACGAGTATAACAATGAGAATTTATGGTACGTTCGTAAAATAACGCGGCGGCGCCATTTTGAAACATTTCACGTCCTTCGTTCCGAAAATTTGTAGCAACTTTCGAAAATACTTTACAGGTAAACCTGCAGCGGATGGCCATTCCATTACCCTTTGAAACAGTCTAGTGATTTTAATAAATAACTTGAGCAATTAATGGCTATGCGATGCTCACGCTCAGCTAGTTATGTCGTCATTTCGGTGTTAATTCCTAAAACGAGTGCGGCACAGTCAAACGAGTGGCGCAAGTGCAAGTCACTTAAACAATTAAGTAAGTGGAGTTACGCAATAAGCCAGTTCTGTATCTCAAAGGTCAAAGGTTATTCGGGATAAAATTGCAGACGTAATGTCACTCGATGTTTACGCGAACGCCCATTCTAACACGTGCGCGTTGTGCGACCACCTTTTGCGTTCCACGCGCTCGTAGGTCACGCGAGTCATTCGGGATAAAATGTCATTGTGCACTTGCGCAGTTGAAATACCGAACTGGCTTATTGCACAAGGTTTCATGCAGCCGATTTCACGAAATCTTGCGCAATGGCGTTACTCCACTTACGCCATTGTATTGCGTAAGTTGCGCAACATCTGTGACATTTAAAAAAATTAATTTCACGAAAGTTACGCAGTGCGCAAGTCGCTGATTTGCGCCACAAAATACGACGTAAACTTACGCACTCGTTTTATAGGTGGCGTAAGTTGTCCACACAAACACCAACATTATGACTTGTTTCGGCTTTTCCTAATTTTAGGTTAGACGGTGCCGGCTAGATCTGAGTCACGTTTTTGTAAATGCACATCAATGTCTTTTATTTGAAAGCCGACAAGGATCCTATTTATGCCGTTCAAGCATTCAAGGCTTCAGATTGTCATTGGAGCTGAAGAAAAGCTGGAGACGAAGCCGAAGCCGAAGCCAATCAGAAATGGCCCTTGTGTACGTCCATTTTGCTGATTATCAAAACATGGCTTTGCAATCAAGCTGTGCCCACCTGCCCTCGAGGGGGCGCACTTTAGATCTTGGTGGGCACCCTCCGATCCGCCGTATCGTAACAAATGTTTCTTTCGGGAAAGGCAAATGTCTAACCAGATGTCAAAATTGACATTCAAATCCTTCAAATCGGCAAGCGTTGACCCTCATTGAGCCGAATTTCATGGAGCTACTATAAGCACAACATTTGCTTAGCGAAAAGTAATTCTTTTGATTCATGAAAACAGGCTACCAGCCAAAACGATGTATAAAAAAAACAGCCAAATACCAGGCACAAGCAATTTACAACACATGAATATTTGGTCGATAATCCTGTTTTTCCAAGGATTATTTTCACTGTGAATTTTTTTTTTGCTTCGCAGCTCAGGGGCGGATCCAGAGGGGGGGTTTGGGGGGTCGACCCCTCCCCCCCCCCCGCTCGTTGCCATTTTTTTTTTTGGGGGGGGGGGGTTGCTTGTAAGGGCCTACGCCTAAAGTACCGTAGCAAACCAGGAAAGAAAAGCATATTTTACGTGTACGGGTAAGAACAAAACAAAGTGTGTCCCCCTCCCCCCCTCCCCGCTCGCCCCGCTTGTAAAAATGTTTTCGCAGGTGAACATTTTGGGAGTCAACTTTTTGGGCAAATGTACGAAAAAAATTCAGAACCCCCCCCCCCCCCTCCTGCAAGTGGATCCACCCCTGCATCCCCATGAAATTGGTCTCTGCCCCGTCTCCCCTGAAGCTGGCTCACGACTGCCAAGCTACCCCAACATCAACCCGTACTCAAAGCCAGGGGTCCCATAATCCCCTGTATCACATTCACGTTATGACTCACGGAATTTCCAAGAAGTAAGAGTGATGCAACTGTGCTAATTTTGAAAAGAACCTCCTTCATATTTTTTTTTTATTTACCAGGTTGCATGCCCTGCGTCAAAACTATTGTTTTTTGCACACTCTGAAATTTATTTCCTTTTGTCCTTTATTGTTTCTTGGTGTCTTCACAGGGCATACGCGTTGTGTCCTTGGTGATTACCAAGGGTTTACGTGGAAAGAGATTTGTTTCGGGTTGTTGAACTTGTCCATTATGCATGATATGTGTAAACAAAACTGAGCTGCGACGGAGAGAAACGCAATTCTACTTTCATTTTTTTATGAGGAGCCTACGTCATGATTGCACAAATAGTATATTTGTCCGAGGACGTGGACTCTATTAAATCGTGAAAAAGTAATAGAAGCATGTATTTTGTTCTCAGACAATCAGTTCGCAGATAATGATCAGATGGTCTGAACAATTGTTGGAAGTACTGCACAATGAGCACAGATTTTCATTTCCCTGTTTTTAGTCTGATTGACAGTATATATCCCTGAAATCGTTGACAGTTTGGACTTTGCTTTGAAAAAAAAAATTAAAAAAAGGAAAGTGGACAATTTCAGCATGTTAAATTCGGCGCCTTTGCAATCATTAGGGGGGGGGGGGTACGTAATCGCCTGTTGCAACTATTCTGAAGGGAATAGTTCCACTGAAAGCCTTAAACTACAGAAAAGGTCGAGGCAATTTAGTTCCCATATGCCGTTCCTCATGCGTGCAATCGTATTATCGGAGGCTGATTATTTTGTGTCGTGTAAGCACTCTACCGATCAAAAACATTACCTGGAATATCGGAAGGTCTTTCAGACAGCGATTACGTACCAGTTTGGTAACGATTACGACGCCCAAACGACCCTGAACCACAGCGCCACATGCACATGGCCATCGGACGTGAATGACTGTAGAGGGAACGAGAAACAATTTCTTGCGAATACACTGTGTGAGGTAACTATACTAAATTTAAAAAAACGGGGAAAAAGAAACAGTTTTCACTATAAGTCCGCAAGGGAAATCGGACATAAGTCGCATGACCTGTTTTTGAGTAATTGCAATTTATATGAAAATCGTCACAAAAATCACGATTCCTGTTTTTGTCAAAATAGGCTTACCGTAGTTTAAAGCAGATTTAATTCAAAATACCTGGTTTGCTTTTGTGTTGAGACCATTAGGGCCCAATACCAGTACAATTTAACATTTGAGTCTGGCGTACTTCCGGAAAAATCGTGTAAAGTATTCCATTCTCAGTGCTGAATTTACGGCTCTCTACGAAAATCCAAATATCGTATAACCGGAATTTGTTTACTCTACAAAGCTTACATTATAATATTTACATGAAATGAAAATCTCAAATTTTCAAAATTTCCAACTTATGTCTGATTTCGCTTGCTGGTGACACACTTTCTCGTAACTCGACTGACGGATTGAGCTCTAACTTTCACAGCTTTGTTATTTCATGCATTATGTTAAATCATTAAGTTTGACTGTGAACACTGCCTGGCGCGTGAACACTGGCGCGTGAATATCAGACTCCCTGAAAATCCGACTTGTTGGTTATACTGCGCATGATCAAAACAATGGAAAACATGGGGCCTGTTTGGCTGGGGCGTGTTTGTTTCACGCAGATCCGGAGCGCGATCAGTGATCCGGAGCGTCGAAAGCTGCTTCGGATCCGGGCTCCGGATCACGTTTTTAGTGATCCTGCTCGCGAGGTGGGTTCGCAAGATCCAAGATGGCGACGTGCGAGACGGACAGAGAAAAGCGACGGCATTTTATCGTAGATTTGAAGCATTTAACGAGCTATTGTGACAGTATTTACTCATAATTCTTTTACAGTGTATTTTTGTTATTAAAGCTATGTACGATATATTTACTTTTCTGGAAATACTATAGATAGTTTATCATAAAAATAGCCCTACAGAATCTGAAGCAGACGACATTGTCGTGTAATACAAATTATCCCAGCATGCAACATATAGCGAGAGGGATTCGCGATCCTGTTTGTTTTCGTTCGGCTCTGGATCACCTCCCGATCCGTGTGAAACAAATAGGCCCTTTGTTTCACACGATCAGTGATCCGTGCGTTGGTTCACACACCAGATTCCGCCTAGTAGATGGAGCGAACCAGCGGCTGGATCACTGATCGCGATCCGGATTCGTGTGAAACAAACAGTACCATTGGGGTAGGGTTAGGATGAGGTTAAAGGTTATGCCATCGCCACAAAATATTGTGTTTATCATAACAGCGCAACTGTGTTGCAATTAACAGCATTTTACCAAAAAACAGCAATTTTCTCTGTTTCCCCAGCATCTATGCATACAAAAGTTTAAACAGGTCAGTGTTTCACTATTTGCTATAAAATACTAGCCCCCAAATCCATTCGTTTCTGAAAATTACAGCAAAAGCAAATTGTGTATACTACCTTAAATGTATTCGCGAAAATTTAACACCATATTTGTTTTGTGGTGTGATGGTGAGAGGACCATTGTGATTTTTTTACAACGATACATGGGAAAGATTCCATTTTAGAAAGAATAATATAATTTTTCTTTTTGTTTGTGGATTTTTAGAGCAGAAATACACACCTTAATGCATGTGCGTTTGTCTGTGTAACACATGCTATTATGTGCGTAAAAAACAAGTTGACCTGATATCTGTTTTCTTTAAAACATCTCGTCTTTTTTTTGGGGGGGGGGGGGGGGCGGCGGTCCAGAAGTGTGGATTTATTTATTTCTTATTTATCCTGGGTAGCCTGATCAGTGCAAATGCACTGTTCTCCCTCGGGGCCCAGTTTGAATTGAGAGAAGACGCCGAAGGAAATTTCAGTTTTAGTAGTTGGAGAGAAACCCGGCCACAACAATTATTCTTGGGGGAAACCCACGCAATCAGGTAGAGACTGAAAACCCAATCCACAAAGTGCACCTGGACGGGAATCGAACCGGGGTCACCAGAGGTGGAACGCGAGAAAAGAACCACTACCACTACACCAACCTGACCGCCCTTCTGTTTTTTTTTGTGGCTATAAAGCGATTGATACCGTGGAACACTATTCCTATGTTCGGCAAGGAATCCGCTTATATCAACCGTGACTTGGCTGGTATTTTCTCTCAGTGGCGTACCTCAATCACTTCCTGGTTACGAAGTTTTCCAGGTCCGTGTGTTGACAAACCTGGCTCACCTTTCCTTCACCCCAGGAGAAAAGCCTCTTGAGGGATAGCTCGACCTTGGCACAGATGGTATGTATGATGACATTGCCATTAATCGCTTCTGCATTTCGAGGGGAAAAGGAAAGTAGGAGATATGGTCAGCATTTGAGCACTGACCGTGGATTTGAAACGCTCCATGTACATGTACATGGGTCAATTTTGAAGTTGCTGCTAAGTACAGTGTTCAGCACCAACAAGTGTTGCTTCGTAAAAACAGCAGCTGAATATCACTCGTAAGCAATATACATCGCATGACAATTTGGTTGGTAAACCTGTTTTTTACAAAGGAAGATTTTTCATGCTAAGCATGGGTGCACAGTGGCAATATGCCGAAAAATAGATGCGCCAACCTTATCACATTTTACATGCTCTGAATTTCGTTGTTTTTTATATTTTAAAGAGCGTTTTGAGAGCCATGTGGTTGAAGGAACGTACAAATGTAGTATACCACCTGAGCAGCAGCCTCCGGGACCCAGTCGTGATCTTCTGATTTTGACCATTTAGGACGAATCGATCCGAAGAATTGGCCCTATTTGGCTATGGAGCGAAGAGATTGTTTTGCTTTTTCAAAATGGACGCCCAGCACGTTAAGCTAAAGTACTCATTTTGTGCTGGTACATGGTCTTTTTCCAGGGTGGGCGGTGGGGGGGGGGGGGGGGGGGGGGGAGGGGTGGGGGGTTTGGTCACCCCCTTAAACAACAACAAACGTTGAGCTCTATTTTGACTCATAGTTGATTGACATTGGAGCGTTTAAAGTCTTTCCCCAAATTGTTCGAAGTTGGGCTGCTTACTATTCATGTCTATCGAAGTTTGTTTGAACGTGTGCAGCCAGATACAAACTGTATCACCAGGTCCATTTTTTTAAGATGTGCATATGCACTTCGCCTTTTGTACTGGACCTCCGTATAACACCCTCTTTACTGGGCGGTCCAATAATGGCGACATTGGTTTGATCTGTACCTCAACCTTAATCCCTGGTCTCAAGCGTAATTTGGAATCTTGCAGCTATAATTATGGAGATTGTCCTTTTGGAGAAAAAAAATCAAGACTCGTGAGTGATGAAGCTGTAGTTACTTCGGGCTCCCTTGGGTGGGCGGGGCATGGACTGTAGCCAAACCACGGACTCCGCGCTCAGTATAACGGAAGGAAACGGGAACCACCCAGAGAAAACAAACCCGGAACATTACTTGAGTCAAAATCCTATTAAACCGGAACACGAAATTATATAACAGCTGTTAATATTTTTTTTCAGTTTACAAACATTGAGCTCCGATTTCTACGAGCGGATTTTTTGACCTTACGCGTACGCGTAGCAGCCATTTTCACGGAGCTTGCTAAGCACCAAAAAATCCTCAGCGTAAAAATGTTTCCTCGGCAAAAAACAGGATTACAAATCAAATTTTCATTTGATCAATATTGTTTGTGGCTGGTATTCAGCTGGTCTGTGCTTAGCATGAAAAGTACATGGAGTTTTGGCTGGTAACCTGTTTTTACTCAGCAAGACATTTTTGTACTAAGCAAATTTGTTGTGCTTAGCGGCTCCGTGAAATTGGCCCCTGGCTGGCCAGGTGTCATCAAGACACTACAATGATAGCCGCTATAGGCCTACGCATAAAGGCCAAATTTTGTAGAATCCGTCACGGTTAGCGAAAAATAGCCGCTAACTCGTAACAGAAGCTTCTGCGCGTCGCGAGTGGATTTCACTGGTTAGCAAGGAATTTTGGTTTGTGCGCATGCGTACATCTGGTAACTAAGGATTTCACGAAATTGGGCCAAGGTTTGTTGTGATATCTGTTGTTTGGCAACAGAGTTGGCAAAATTCGCCCTTGGTATTTTGAAGAGACCATACAATCTCGGATTGATGAAAATAGCACCGATCTGCGCACTTCCGGGTTTGAAAGCGAGGCTGTTATGCTTAGTAAACATAATTTCACAGGATGCTTGAGAGTGAGACTATTATTTACTTAATACAGTCAAGTAAGTTATTTCATAATAATTCGTTTTTTTGTTTTTTTATGTTTGCAAATGTTGAATACTCCCTTTAAGAACATCGTTGATGGGTTATTTGGGTAGAATGGTTTGGAACTGTTATTATTATTTTTTTTTTAACAAGTTCTTGCAACTACCAAGTAAAAAGAGCACCCTCTTGCATAAACATATTGGATTCTTTTTAAAGAATTGACAACCACCTCTTCCTTTTTTACTTCAAATGAAAACAAAAAGTTTAGATTACGTCCGTGTTCGTTTTGTTGTAAGACAAGTTAGACTGGATACCCAGCGCCAAGGTTCCTTTAAGAACAAGGAATTTTTAAAATGTTGCTATGCCTGTTGACTTTATCCGTCTTGTCAATATTTGCACATTGACTGTTTTGAGTGATGGCCGTCCATGGCTTGCCAAAACAACTGCCATGGCGTGGCTAAGTCATGCTGGGTATACTCGACCGCATTTTGGATGAAGTTCAACTGGCTTTAAAATTGAATCCAGGTGGGGAAATATAAACCCATTTGGCACGGGCAGTTTGCAGAGCTATCTACCGGTACATCTTAATTCACGTGCCTGCGCCTCTGTGCCCGATGACTCACTTGGCGTTCTAGTTTATGGACGCTATAATAATAATAAGACATGTAGATTTGTAAAACGCACATATGCACCATGATCGCGGTGCTCAATGCGCTACATTATACACTCTTTAAAAAATTTTTTTTATGAAAGTCGCCCAAACACAAGGCCTTTAAAAAAGGCCACTCAAGGTGAGGGCTACAAAAGATAGAGAAAGAAGCAAGGAAAGAGAGGAGTTTATAGAGTAGACAGGTAACCGTTAATGTTGCGTTTGAACTGGGACAGATTGTAAGTAGCAGAGAAACAGGATACAGGTAAGGAATTCCAAAGTGAGGCAGTTCGTGGGAAGAAACTGGACGAATACCTCACAGTATTAGATTTGGGGACAGTGACTCCTATACGAGTGTAGACGAACAGAAGAACGAGCTGTGCGTCCAATGGGACGGTTAGAAGGAATAAGCAGAGAAAGAACATTGGAGCACCTTCCATGATAATACCTGTAGAAAAGGCTCAAAGATGCAGAGCGACGGTGTGAAGTGCTAATTTAGCACTTGAAGAGCTAAAATTTTGCACTTCTATAGGTGCTCGTATAGTGACTGCACGTGGCGTGCTGATTTAGCACAAGCATGCGTGCTATAATAAAAGCACCCACAAAGAGCTAAACTAAAAGCACTTCAGGTGCTATTTTCAACAACTCATAAGGATACAAAATAAAGCACTAGTGAACAGCGGAAAAGGTTATACTGGAAGCTTGGTTGACATTAATTAACTACAAATTAACGGAAACACATGAAGTAGGAACCAGACTAAACAGAAATAACATATTAGGTCCTATTCAGCAAAAGCAAAATGCTCATACTACCGTGAATATCCTATAGAGCTTTTTCACATGTCGTCATGAACCCCGCGTGCTTGTTCAATCAATCGTGCTGCAAGCGTGCACGTGGTTTAATTAGCCTGCCCCATACGGTACATGTAAAATGACAACTTCAAGGCGGTCCACGTGTGGTTTTTTTGTTTACGTTATCTGGTCACGTGGGTGAAAAGGTCTGTTAAGTGGCCCTTTCACCAACTCAACACGGATCTGCACTTCGAAAAGTAGTTGTGTGGCTTAACGTACGGTTATCGGGAAAACGCACGGCGGCATGGGTATTTGAGCGTGAAACTCGGCTTTCCGCCTGTTCCCACCAATATACTCTAGCTGTGCCTAGATGTAGAACAAAAAACTACCAGTATGCCAACTGCTTTTTTCCCTCGTTCTGTATCTCTATGGGATGCTTTGCCTGGTGCATGTTTCCTTTCATCTTTAGGGCTGTGCATTCGAACCAGGTACCCGATACCCGACCGTTAATGTCGGGAACCGGCTCCAGATTATGGAATCAAGTACCCGTAACCGAATTGACATATTACTAGTACCTTCTCAGACTCTGAAAACGAAAGTTTGTTTCAATGTCATTTGTGGGGAATTTCCAAAATGAAAACCAGGGTACATGGACAAATTAAAACAGATAAGCGTATATTTATGACGCTTGCGAAAATGCAATTTACACCGTAAAGCTGTGGATCTCACTGTACACACTTGCATGTTGCTGCAAAAAGCAATTTCCGAGATTTAATGTTTGGGATGGGCTTTACCCAGGTACCCGTGTTTTCTTTTCTCAGTCGGGTACCCCATTCATGTACTATACCCGTAAATGTACACGTAGGCCTATACCCGTATTTATCTTCCGATCTTTCCTGCTTCAAGACGAATATTAAACCCTACCCCTTGTTTCTTTCAAATTGATTTTTTTTTACCGTACCTTAAATGGTTCTTGGACTTGTTCTGGGCGAGCTTGCATAACAAATACAATTGCGGCTTGGATTTAAAGTGCCAGCATTTTTAACTGAAAAGTTGTAACCAAAACATTGATATTCAGGGTTGCTGGAAAAAAAACAACTCTCCGGAACAAACAACTATGGTCCTACCTTCATATTATACATTCGCGCCACTCATCAATTCAATAAACCAAAACATTCATGAAAACATTATTTACAAGTGCTTTCACGTGTTTTTTTTATTACCGATGTACGTTTATTAAACCCTACCCCTTGTTTCTTTCAAATTGATTTTTTTTTTACCGTATACCTTAAATGGTTCTTGGACTTGTTCTGGGCGAGCTTGCATAACAAATACAATTGCGGCTTGGATTTAAAGTGCCAGCATTTTTAACTGAAAAGTTGTAACCAAAACATTGATATTCAGGGTTGCTGGAAAAAAAAAACTCTCCGGAACAAACAACTATGGTCCTACCTTCATATTATACATTCGCGCCACTCATCAATTCAATAAACCAAAACATTCATGAAAACATTATTTACAAGTGCTTTCACGTGTTTTTTTTTATTACCAATGTACGTTTATATTTAATGTAGTGTATATGGCCCAACATGGAAGAGATTGACCATCAAGTGTTACCTGAAAACACCTATTCCATGAGAATTCTTCTTCAAATTTCAACATTGCCCTGTTAATCTGTGGGGATATAAACCCCAACCCTGGTCCTGTTAGTGAAATAACTACAGCTGCAGTCATCAACAAACCTACTCATAGGTATGAGCGTGAGCATCTCCTGAGTATCGGTTTAAGATGTAAAACAATACCCGTTTCTCCAGCTACATGGTCCACCTTGAAAGACCTACGAATAAACACAAAGCGACCATCACGTCGAGGAAACCGATCTGACCCCCCAACACAAGTGGTACATGCAATACCAACTGTATCCTCGGACAATGACCTGCATATATCAACACCGCCAACATCAACAGACAGTAGTCTGAAACGACCCATGCTCTCCAAACTGTGTGTCCTAAATGCCCAGTCTGTGTGCAATAAAACCAACCTACTGACTGACTACTTTATTGAACATGATTTTGATTTGATTGCACTGACTGAAACTTGGTTATCAGCTACTGATAAACATGATAAAATAATAGGTGAATTATGCATTCCTGGATATGACATGTGTCATGTACCTCGTCCAAATGGAACTGGTGGGGGTATTGCTCTCATATATAAGACTAATATCAAACACGGCCCAATAACATCACACAGTAGTGGTAATTTGGAAAGTCTATGTTGTGATGTAACTGTCAAAGGAACTTTCTCATCCGTGAAGCTGGTAATCATCTATAGGCCACCATACAGCTCAAAGAATCGTATAACCCCTACAATGTTCCTTGACGATTTCTCCGAATATGTCAGTGTACTCTCGGCATCCCCAAGCAAGTTGCTGATTGTTGGGGATTTTAATTTCCACTGGGATACAGATGATTCTGCTGCTCGCCACCTCAATGATATAATTCAAAACACTAACCTGAAACAGTTTGTATGTGCTCCTACACATGTGAGTGGCCATATCTGCGTATAGAATCTGCGTATAGAAAACATCATGGAACAGAGACTGCTCTTCTAAGAGTTAAGAACGATATTCTCCGGGCAGTTGACGATAAGCGTGGTGTGTTCCTTGTTCTCCTTGATCTCTCTGCAGCATTCGACACTATAGACTATGATGTTTTATTCCACCGCCTTCAGTCCATCGGTGTTACTGGTCCAGCCCTGCAATGGATTAGATCATATATATGTCATCGAACACAGACTGTGAACATCAATGGATCTTTATCATCTCCCATCTCACTTTCTTCTGGCGTCCCTCAAGGATCAGTATTAGGTCCCTTATTCTTCACAATATACTCCGAGCCTATTGCCGCTATTGTACGGAGGCATCAACTTCAAGTTCATTGCTATGCAGACGACACACAGATATATGGATCGTTTCATCTAGGAAACCAAGACGACGAACATTCCGTGAGACAGCGTATTGAACAATGTGTTTGTGATCTTAAGCAATGGATGACCAGGAATAAATTAAAATTTAACGACGACAAGACCGAACTTCTAATTATCACTTCCAAACGTAGCCAGGATAAAATCAGATGCAACCAGATGCAATTTGGGACTTCTAATATTCAACGTTCTACGACTGCACGTAATCTTGGCATCATGTTTGACAGCACGATGTCAATGGAATCGCATGTCAAGAAAGTTTGCCAAACGTCATACTACCATATTAGAAACATCAACAGCATCCGCCGAATCCTGACTGATGAGTCGGCTGCCATCCTTATCCATGCTCTCGTGACATCAAGGTTGGATAATGGCAACTCACTTCTGTTTGGAATCACCAACACTCTCATGTGCAAACTTCAACATGTTCAAAACACTGCGGCTCGTGTCTTATCCCGAACACGGAAATTTGACCACATTACTCCAGTCCTGAGAAATCTTCACTGGCTTCCAGTCAAACAGAGGGTTGCCTTCAAAATAATCGTACTTACCTGGAAAGCCCTCAATGACAGCGCACCAACATATCTGCAGGATCTCTTCACCCAGTATTCCCCTAATCGCCACCTAAGGTCATCTGACAAACATCTTCTTGTGACACCAAGAACTAGAACATCGTATGGGGACTATGCCTTCTCAGTTGCGGCGCCCACTCTATGGAACTCTTTGCCTCAGGAAATTCGTAGCTGTCAATCTTTACATACCTTCAAATGCCTTCTTAAAACATTCCTGTTTAACTCAACTTATAATTAGATTGCTGGTTTTGTTTCAAGTATACATACATGTACATGTATATTTAACTATTTGTAGAGTTCTGGACAGTTTCTTTTCTTCAAGCGCCTCGGAATATGTCTACATAGATAGATGGCGCTTTACAAATGCTTGTATTATTTATTTATTTATTTTATTTATTTATTTATATATTTATTTTATTTATTTTTATTTATTATTATTTATTTATTTTTATAGGCCTACACGATTGGTCATTGTTGCAATTTTCAGAAATGGGCGGATTTGGGGGTTGGTATTTTATTGGAAGTATCGTTCCACTGACCTGTTCAAAGTTTTGCGTTGTTGGATGGCGAAAAAAACGAGAGAAAAACGGCGCTCGTTTTCAACCGTCGGGCGGATGATAGCCTTTATTCATGGCGCGCGTGGCAACCTGGACGCGTGACGTGCCCCGAATAGACAACTTCGCAAATACCGCCTGGTTGAGACGTCACAATGGTAAAAAGGCATTGTGGGAAGGAAAAAGCAGTCTCATTCCTTCCCACAATCCCTTTTAACCATTGTGACGTACGTCTCAACCAGGCGGTATTTGTATTTGCGAAGAAGTCTATGCCAGCATGTCCGGGGCGCGCCACTCGTCCAGCCACGCGCGCCTATACAGGGCAGTTTTCCCAACGATTTCCAGCTGGAAATCGTTGGAAAACGATATAAATTTCCACTTTTCTTGACAACGACAGCACACCTGTTGCCATCATTTCACAGGATGATTGAGACTACTATTAACTTACAGTCTAGTAAGGTATTTCGTAATAATTCATTAAAAAAATTGAGGATTACCAATCGTGTATACACTATCTTTAAACTCTTAAATGGATCATATTATGCTTGATGACTGATTACAAACTTTTGCTGATAGGAATTAAAGTGTGCATTGACATAGTTTTACAATTATTCCATAGAAATTCTGCAAAGGACTCGAGTTGAAATAGCAACAATGGAAATTACACTGCCCTCCTGATCCTGTCATCAAAATCCTACTGCGTTTCCTCTTTAAAGCTGTATTCTCCAGATGCAGAAACCATATAGAGCTGTAGCTCTATACACGGCGTAACTATTTTCAGAACAAAGCTGTGTTTTTATCTAGAGCATTAGGACGTTACACTTTCCATGAATTCACGGCCTGCGAGGGCCGCATTATTGTCCCACGTGGGGCAAGTAATCTGACTAACATACCATATGTGTGTCAAGGTGAAAACTCGGTTCTCTGCGATGGGGCTGATCGTGTCATAACACAGCTGGGTACTTTTCTTCATAGGAGGAATTGGATCGTGTCATAACATATTGCATAACCCGTGTCAGTAACCTTGCAAGGTCACTGCTGAACTTGTAGTTCCCGGGGGGGGGGGGGGGGGGGGACACAACCAAACGTTCCATAGACACCAGCGATAAACGCCCCAACTTCAAAAAGAGATACTCACAACTCTCCCGGTTAGTAGGCCTACTGTTTATAACACCCAAAATATGAAGCTTGATTCATCATTTGTTCACTTTGTTTGATTTTTTTGGGAGTTTTATCGATAATTCACGGTGATATTCTCGGCCAAGGGAAAGTACCCCAATTGGTCCAATTCTCGGGGTCGATTCAGCCAAAATGACCAGAAGCTCACACAACCCCGGACTGAGGTTTAATTCTGAATCTTGACAACCCTTAAAGGTGTGAGGGGTGTGTTATTCCGGGTTGGAGTTGGGACGAGGTTAAAGGTTATATACCATTGCCCAAAGTTATGGTGTTCATTATAAAAGCGCAGTTGTGTTGCAATGCATCATTCCTTTTGAAGCAGGAAAGATCGTAAGATGAAGGAAAACATGCACCAGGCAAAGAATTCCATAGAGATACAGAATGAAGGAAAAGCTCAGTGGCACAGGTAGGGGGCCTACAGCTAATTGGTGAGAACAGGCCGAAAGCCGAGTTCCACGCTCAAACACCCTAACTGGAGGAACCAAGCTGGACAAGCCGGTGGAACATTTCACGGTCCAGCTCGGTTCCACCATGTGCTATATAGTTGAGTATCTATGGGGGACCCCCCGTGCACCCCCCCAGAACTAATCCACACCAACTTTTTCTGGTGCGTTTTAAGGTCCTAAAACACATTTGGGATGTTAACAGTGAAAAAAACCCGATGCTCTGGCGATATCCAAGATGGCGGCCAATATGGCCGCCAAAAATGGTCAAAATTGGAAAAGTCATATATCAGCAAAGAAATATGATAAAAACATTTTTTTAAATGTTAGATATGTGTTTTTGACCCTCACAAATTCATTTATGGTATTCTTGTTTTGCTATCATGCTTCAAATTCAAGATGGCGGCCAATATGGCCAGCAAAAGTGGTCAAATTTGAGAAAAATCGTATATATCAGCAAAAAATTATGATAAAGGCATAAATGAAATGATTTGATATGTTTTTACCCTTACAAAATACTTTCAAGCATTCTTATATTTTGCAACCATGCACCAAATTCAAAATGGCGGCCAATATGGATGCCAAAAATTGTCAAATTTGAGAAAAGTCATATATTGGCCAAAAAGGTAAGTGATGAGTGTAAGTGAAAGTTGACATTATGTAGGCCTATTTGAAAGTCATTTTAAACTGATATCTGGCTTTTTCTGATTTGTAAACATGTTTAAAATTCAAGATTGTGGTCAAAATTACCGTAGTAAATTAAAAGAATTACAAAATACATGTATCAGCAATATATTAAAATAACCATGAACACTCACTTGCTGTTGTGAAAGAGAAAATAATACATATACCAATTCTTTAATATCTAGAGGTATCTCATAAAAAGGCTTATAAAGTAAAACCTATAGACATTTTATATAGCGATTGTCCACCGCTTTAACACACACTTGGTAACACTACTGTTAAAGACAAAATAATATACCCATTATGTAATTTACATCTGGAGGTATCTCAAATAAAGGCAAAAGTTAAACCATACACATTTTATAATTATAGTGATTGTCCACCGCTTTAACACACACTTGGTATTGTGAAAGACAAAATAATAAACCCATTCTGTAATACATCTGGAGGTATCTCAAATAGAGGCGAAACTTAAACCTATACACATTTTATATAGCGACTGTCCACCGCGTTCACACTTGATATTTTGAAAGAGGAAAAGCATTGCAATATATCTACATTTCATATAGAGATTGTCTACTGCTTTGAATATGACATAGCATCAGTCACTGTCATAGTCGTCAAGACCTGAACAGTCAGATTTATTTACATCATCTCCATCGATATCGACATCTTCGTCATCTGACGTTTCCTCCTCTGTGACTTCAGCCAGGATGTCTTCAAGACGGGATGGCAAGACGGGATGGCAAGACGGGATGGCAAGACAGGTCCCTCTGACCACACTGGCTCAATGAAGTCTCCACATAATAATAATTTATTGAATTTATATTGCGCGCTCTCCAGGACCAGCCTGTTCGAGGGCGCATTACATTAAAATTCCTCATTAAAATAATCATAATTAAAAGCCAAATAACATAATCAGAACATCTAAATTACATCAATATTCCTAAAAGGTGCACACATAAAAATGCACGCAAATACGAAAACTTAAACAGATGAGCTAAAACACAATACCACAAAATAACATAATTTACATAAATTAAAATTGAAAACACCAAACACTATAAAAAAAATTTAAAAAAATAAACCAATAAACTTTAACTGACAAGGTTAAAACACATTACACATCTCCGAATGCTTTCCTAAAAAGGAAAGTTTTAAGGTATTTTTTGAACAGACTTTGTGAGTGTAAATTGCGGATATCAGACGGAAGATTATTCCACAATGTAGGTGCAGCTGAAATAAAAGCTCGGTTTCCTAATGTTGACAACATTTTGCCCTTTGGGTATTCCAATACAACTTCACCTGTGGACCTGAGGCTATAACGATGTTGTCTTCTGATTGTGATTAGTTCACTCAAGTAAATGGGAGCAAGGCCATGTACACATTTAAACACCATTAGTAAAATCTTGAAATCAATCCGAAACTTCACAGGAAGCCAGTGTAAACCACTAAGAATAGGAGTTACATGACTTAATCGATGAGAATTCGTAACAAGCCTAGCTGCAGCATTTTGAATCCTCTGTAACTTAGATAGTTGACAACTTGGCAATCCATAAAGTAGTCCATTACAATAATCCAAACGACTAGTAACAAAAGCATGGATTAAAATAGTAAGTGATCTAGATGATAAATATTTACTGATACGTCTTATGTTGTGGAGATGATAAAAGGCAGCAGAGCAAACCTTTGTGATGTGAGTGGACATAGACATATTTGAATCATGTCCAGCCATGCTCTGTAGGAGGTGGAATTTCCGCATCAGTCCCACCAGATCCACCCTTGCATCCTTGGACAGGCAGATTTCCACCACCTGTGACCAGATAGGTTCTAGTGTCTCCAGAGCTGATTTCGGGAAGATTCAGCAGCTCACCCTTTCCTCCAGCAACCACGCCAAATCAAGACATTCCGGAGTATCACAAAGCGCAATACCAAGACCAGTCCCAGCCCTGCTTCGACCCAGGTAATGGGATCACCTATATCCCCACTCCCACAGCCCCGACCCTGGCCATGGGATCTTCTATATCCCTCTATGCCCCCAACCCTCCAGCCGAATGAGATGCTCTGTACCCTCCAACCTGCACCACAACAAACCCCACCTTCGCTCTCAAGAATCCTTCATCACCCGGCACATAGTCAACCTGAGCCAGCGTACCCTGTCCGCGGAAGAGACCTTGTCCCTTGTCACTCGATCATCCCCTGTAGAAGAGATCATCTAACACACCGAACCCGCCCTCTGCCATCTTGACAAGCATGCTGCCGATGAGATCCGTCTGCAGATCAATCAATCCCTCCGGAAACACAAACCAGCCAAGCCTAACATCTCCAGACAAGACCGGTCAGCCATCACATCACTGCACCAAGACAAGTCCATCCACATTCTTCAAAAGGACAAGGGTACGGTAATGCCACTGTCGATAAGGCCGAGTATGACCGCAAGGTGGCGGACATCCTCAACTGGGACTGCTACCGTGAAATCCGGAAAGACCCTACACCATCCATCGAGAGGAGGCTGCAAGGCAAGCGTCTTTCTCTTCAGCGTTCCGGCAACTTCTCTCAGCCCTTGTACAGACACCTCCGGCCATCCAGCTCCAAGTGCCCCATGTTCTTCGGACATCCCAAGATCCATAAGAAGGATGTTCCCCTACGCCCCATCATAGCTTCCAGGGAAGGCCCCACCTACGACACAGCCAGGCATCTTGCCAAGATACTTCATCCCTGGTAGGCAACACTGAGCACCACATCAAGAACCCCGACTAGTTTGCCACCCTCATCCAAGGCCTCACCCTCCAGCCGGACGACATCATGGTCAGCTTTGATGTCGTCTCCCTTTTCACCAATGTCCCCACCTCCGACGCCAGCACCATCGCCAAGGACAGACTCCAAGCAGACCTCACCCTCAAGGACCGCTCCGACCTCACTCCTGACCAGCTTCATGATCTGCTCCTCACATGTGTGAACTCATCCAGCTTCCGATGGCGGGATAACTTCTTCGAACAGTCGGCTGGAACTTCCATGGGATATCCTATATCCCCGGTTCTGGCCGACATATTCATGGAAGAGTTTGAGCAGACCGCCATCACCACAGCAGATCACAGACCTAGGGTTTGGCTCCTGTACGTTGACACCTTTATCATCTGGCAGCACGGGCAGTATAACCTTTGGCTTCACAGCTCAACTCAACGGGCTTCACAGCAGCATCCAGTTCACCATGGAACAAGAAAGAGATGGCAACATCTCATTTCTTGATGTTGAGGTGTCCAGAAAGTAGGACGGCAGTCTTACCCGCAGTGTCTACCGCAAACCCGCCCACACAGACAGATACCTCCACAGCAGTTCCTTCCATCACCCCAAGATCAAGACTTCCATCAACCGGGCCCTCGTCGCAGGGCATACAACGTCTGCGACAAGGAACATCAAACCCAGGAACTCCATCACGTCACCACAGCACTGCAACGCAACGGAAACAAGCCCAGCCAAGTCAAGACACAAGACCCCAGATCCACCCCCGGCCAAAGGGTCGCCTGTACCCAAAGCCAACTAGTTAGGGTCCCTAGTCCTGTTACTCTCCCCTACTTAGGCAGTACTTCACATCACACAGCGCATCCTCCACAAGCATGGGATTCGAGTCTACCACACAGCCCCCATGAAGATCCATAATCTGCTGACTTCGCACAAGGACCGGTCAGACCCAGAGCGCAGGCCAGGAGTGTACAAGATCCCCTGCCAATGTGGCAAAGTATATATCGGTGAGACTGGCAGGGACCTCCCCACCAGACTCAATGAACACAAAGCCCATGGCAGAAAGGGAGACTATGAGAAATCATCCATAGTCAAACACTCCCACACCGAAGACCATCGGATCAACTGGAGCCAGGCCGAACTCATCACCAGCATCGAACGCTGGTACCCCTGCCGCATCAGAGAAGCCATTGAAATCTTCAAGCACAACACGGTTCCCCAAGACATCGGTTTCTCCATCAGCGACATCTGGGGCCCCATCCTTACCTCCCAGTCCAATGGGTCTCCTATACCCTAGGATAACTTAGTTCTCCAGCCTATGGGTCCCCTATACCCTTGGCAACCTCCCCCTTCGCTCCCTTCCTTCAGAATGACACGCCTAAATGATCATCCAGCATCCCCAAGCCCTGCATGGGTTTGCATCCTTCTCACGCTTCATCGCTTCTAGACACCATATAAGCCTGCTTCACCGTTGGAATCCCTGTCTCCTGACGACGGGCAGAGCATACTGTCCGCTGAGTTCCCTCCGGTTCTTATCAGAACAACACAAACTCACAAAAGAGATTTAATACATGGTGCTACCGCAAACCAGTTACCTTAGGTTTAAGTTTGCCTTTATTTGAGATACGTCCAGATGTATTACAGAATAGGTTTATTATTTTGTCTTTCACAATACCAAGTATGTGTTAAACAGTGGACAATCGCTATATAAAATGTCAAATACTTTTGCCTGTATTTGAGATACCTCCAGATGTAAATTACATGGATACAAAATGTATATTAATTTGTCTTTAACAGTACCAAGTGTGTGTGTGTGTCAAAGCGGTTGACAATCGCTATATAAAATGTCTATAGATTTTACCTTTTTGTGAGATACCTCCAGATACTAAAGAATTGGTATATGTATTATTTTCTCTTCCACAACAGCAAGTGAGTGCTCATGGTTATTTTTATATATTGCTGATACATGTATTTTGTATTTCTTTGGTCATTTTGATCGCAATCTTGAATTTGAAACATGTTTACAAATCATTTCACTTATACTCATCACTTACCTTTTTGGCCAATATATGACTTTTCTCAAATTTGACCATTTTTGGCATCCATATTGGCCGCCATCTTGAATTTGGTACATGATAGCAAAATAGAAGAATACTTGAAAGTATTTTGTAAGGGTAAAAACATATATAAAATCATTTCATTCATGCCATTATCATAATTTCTGGCTGATAAATACGATTTTACTCAAATTTGACCACTTTTGCTGGCCATATTGGCCGCCATCTTGAATTTGAAGCATGATAGCAAAACGAGAATACCAGAAATGAATTTGTAAGGGTCAAAAACATATATCTAACAATTTTATTTATGCTTTTTTCATATTTTGTGGCTGATATATGACTTTTCCCAATTTCGACCATTTTTGGCGGCCATATTGATATTGGCCGCCATCTTGGATATCGCCAGAGCATCGTTTTTTTTTCACTGTTAACATCCCAAATGTGTTTAAGGACCTTAAAACGCACCCGAAAAAGTTGGTGTGGATTAGTTCTGGGGGGGGGGGGGGGGTGCACGGGGGTCCCCCATACATACTCCCCTAATACGCGCAAAGATTGATTGGCAATTATTTGAAACTTATCGGCGGTCGATTTTTATAGGTCTCATTTGAAAGCTCCTAAACTTATCTCGTGCTATGAGCAATCCAAAATCATATTTCAGGATGTAAGAGCCTCAAACTACGAACATGTACGAACATAATATTTTGTTAAAATATTTGAATTTCTTATTTTGTACACTTGCCGCTTGGGCGGGATTTTAAGCTTGTAACGTTTATATCCCGGTACAATCTGTGTAAAACATTGCCTAACGTATTTCGCTTGAGGATGTTTTTTCGATGCGTGCCGAAACCTTGTCACATTCGTTCCTGCTCGGTCGCTTTATACCCCACAACATTATTATCCCAGTTGGCGTTTTACGCGACATGAAACAGTCGTAACCGCAAGCCGGCATTGGAGTTTTTGGTATTTTGATACACCGGCCTAAATACATGTACGTAGGATCGTGTTGACTTAATAAGTGACGTGACAGCGTGTATTTGTACAAACGAGGAGCGTGGGTTAAACCATGGTTAAACCTACTTGGCTGACAAACGCGACTTCGAGGAAAAGAGCCAAAATGCAGGCCTTTTGGAATATTAATTTTTATGTAAGCATGAAAGATGAACTTTCGATACCGGCCGGGGATAAGATGTCACGAGGCCGTTCACCAGTTAGTGGAACTCTGATATTCTTTCCAAAATTCATGGACGCATTCAACTTATGTTATTCCCATTCAGGTCCGGATTATGGGGGGGTATACGCAACCCCCCTTATCCCCCCCCCCCCCCCCCCCCCCAACTGAAAAAAGTTTAACTAGCGATGAAAGTTTACGCCTTTAGAGCCCACACTTTCGTGTCATTTGCCCTCAAAGGTTCCCCCTTCCCAGGGGCGTGGCTAGACCATGTTGAATGGGGGTTTCATCACAATTTTGCCGACGAGGTGAGAGGAAAAAAGGGGTGTCATCACAATCTTACCAACCAAGCATGAAAAAAATGGCCCGAAAACAAAAAGCCGTCCGAAAAATAATTTGAAAAGCAAGGGGGGGGGGGGGGGTGCTCTTTTTAACACAGACTGAACATAAGTTGGAAATGAAATAGACCGAGTCAACTGTATTATACAGTATTATATTCTTCTAATGGCCATACATGCATACGGCACACAAACAAACAATCGGTCTCCGACACCGGTTCGCCTTTCGTAAAATCTGTGCATTTCTTTCGCTGTACAAATTGTGGCGCAGCACAAAA
This sequence comes from Hippasteria phrygiana, assembly GCA_037893225.1. Taxonomy (NCBI): domain Eukaryota; kingdom Metazoa; phylum Echinodermata; class Asteroidea; order Valvatida; family Goniasteridae; genus Hippasteria; species Hippasteria phrygiana. The sequence goes on along the minus strand of JAZGUH010000046.1, from coordinate 995,992 downwards.
TATTTGGATTGCTTACGGTTCTGCCCAGCAAACACTTAAACGAGGGACAACAAGGTTAGAGTACATGTGTGAAGGTTGTATAGGTAGGTATATGTGTGAAGGTAGAATATAAAATGAACAGCGAAGACCTTCTGACACTGAACTAAAAACGATCGCTGCCAACTTTCACCTCCAACAAGAGTCCAAAAGAGAGGAACAAGTACACTCACGTGGCTCACTCCTCAAGGTCACAAGCTATTGCTAAATTATCGAGGGCGCAGTCGCTATTTCTCACCTCTTGTGACCCCTGTTTCTTATTCGACTTTGAGCGCACGTGCGTAGTGGGTAAAAATCTCACTCAGCTTTCGTTTTCGTTGCTGTTTTTCAACACGTTGTATTATGATTGGAGGGCAAAAACGCGAACATAACATAAAAAAATAACGGCTGTTTTATGAGCGTGCATTTAATACTAACAACGGTGCCCTATAAAGCAGGCAGTATTTGTGAGTCGACAGTTTGTTATTATTATTATTATTAATTCTTTCTGGTAATGAAACCAAGGATTCCTCAAAAGCGCCCTGGGCACTGTAGCTCGAAAGCCTGAAGAAACCTGTAGAGAGAAGATAATGAGAAGAAGTTACAGTTTTAGAGGTGGGAGGAAAACCCCAGAAGAATATTCTGGGGAAAACCCACGGAATCAGGTAGGGACTGAAAACCCAATCCACATGTGGACCAGGGCAGGAATTGAACCCGGGCCACAGCGGTGAAAGGCGGGGACAGTAACCACTGCGCCAACCTGATTGACCTTATCTCAATCGGGATTTAAAACACGAGTGAAGAGAACTGCAAAAAGACCCCCTCCAACGAAACAGAGTTGCCGCCCCTTAATAGAACTGAAACACTTGAATCGTATTTCATTCACAAGCGCAACAAAATGCTTAAAACTGTTAGTTTGCAAACAAAAATAGGTCACCGCGGTAATGACAAACCATATCGTTTTACATGTTAGAACTTCTTTATGGGAATTCGCTCTGGTCCGGAGATTGTGTACCAGTTGAAGTTACAATTGAAACCCGTCAAGTGTGACCAGTTTAAAAATTACACCATGAAAACGTTTCTTTAAGGAACCCCCTCCGAAGGACCAAGTGGGATGGCGAAAAGGATGGTCACGTGATCATTGTTGTTTCATAGAGAGGCAAGGAGGTAACTTTCCCCGCCAAATATTGCCATCTTTTCACCGGGAAGAAATGTCCCATGCGTTCATTAGGTTTCGTACATAATAATATAGGAATTGTGTTTGGCGTTATTGAAGGCGCCACCACATCACAACTTGTACTAGCCACCCCTATCAAAGATGTATCCATGACGCGTATACAATTTCCAACAGCTTGACATAGTTTGGACATAGTTTGGACATAATGTATTTTGTAAAACTTGGCCCCGTGCCAAAACTTTTTCTTCGAAAAGATAATCTTTTCGAAGAAAAAGTTTTGGCACGGGGCCAAGTTTTACAAAATAAATATGGCTGTTTGCTTGTGTGGACGTGACAACTGCTTACCAATAACAGATAAACCTGTGCTAATTCTACGTACTTTGAGCTTTCGTATCTGAAACAAAATTGTCACGTAATAAAAACAATCAAAACAAACCACAAGGGAAACTGACAAGGTTTGAATTTTTTTTTCAAAATTGCCTAGTCAGTTTCCCTTTTGATGATTAAACTTAAAAAGTCGTATCCTCATTGAGTGATGATCCCCACGGCGCTTCCCAGGTTGTATCGTAAAATTGGGCGTGATCCCTGGCTAAACGGCATGACTTCTGACTAGCGTTTTAGTTAAAACGGTAAAAGTTAAAACGGTCGCTTACCATGGGTGGCCGGTCGTAAAATAGAATACCGAGCATCCAGAAACCGTTTTAACCCTAACTCCCTAGGGTGTGTGGAAAATCATATTAAAATTGGAGGATTCAGGACTAGTATATAGTAGTTTAACTCGAAGCGGTTCATCTTTGGTCACGTAGAAACTTTCTTTCATTTACATAAAGCGCGCGCAAGTTCGTGTGTTTCATCCATTGATCTCCACTGTGTGTGCCGCGCCTGTGTTGCCGGCGTACTTGTTTCATGGTTTTAGATAACCCGCAAATTATTGGTGATTCAGATTAAGAGGGCTCCTAATATAGACGGGCCAATCAAATGCCGCATTCGTAACTATGAGCCCCTGGGCCCTTCACATAATCTTCTTTCGCCCACCGTTCGACTCACGCGATCTAAATCCTTTCTTGGTTGCTTGTGGCGTCGAAGCCTTGACCATTATGGTGAACAGTTTAGGAATAATTTCAAGAGCTGTTTCAAAAAATATCGGAAGAATAAATGTAAGGGTAAAAAGGAGAAAGATGCACTGAAGGCTATTAGCAAAAATGGCGGTTGACAGCCCGCGCTGCATGTTATATGTACATGTGCATGTATACATATTTATGTAGGACGTGTCGCTGGACGTGACAACCACGATTGTTTACACAACAAATAGGGTTACGTAACACCGGGTCAACTTGCTGGCTAAAACAGGAAGCGTGTTCTCTAAAACCGTTCAGACATGTTTTGAATCACTGAATAGCGGCGAGATAAACCCGATTCGGTGTAACTTTAAAACCGTTCAGACACCGTTTTAGCAGAAAATGTAAACGGTGTCTGAACGTACCCACTGACAATTTGGAAGACCGCCAACCTCGGGTAAGATATCTCAGTTGGTAGAGCGCCGGTACGGTATTCCGGAGGTCGCAGGTTCAAATCCCGCTCCTGCCAGTTTTTTTGTTTACTTTGAAAAAGTAATAAAATCCCGTGACAAGAGCCTTATGCCTGGGATCACTCCGTGGGGTAAAGTGTTGTCTTTGGACAAAAATTTCACCCTAAAATTTCGCAATTTTATGTTCACCCCTAAAATTTCGCAATGGCAAGAAGTTTCTTACGGGCTATCTCCATTATGTTTGTACATGTATTGTGTATTGACACAAAAACACTGCCATAAACATAAAAGGCAAAGAAAGCCAACACAAAGCTTGTATCCTTGAAGTCCAAATATTATTTGGGTGGCTTGTGCCTGTCACACCACAGAGCAAGGAAATTCCTTGCTCTTCATAGTATGGTCACACCCAGGTCTCTTTTCACGGGATGTTTTGACATGTGGAGTCGTTGACACCTCCAGGTATCCGCGGCACGTTCGGCCCAAAAGCCAAGGACCATGGAGAACCCCGTCTACCCACGTGTCACGCGACCCACGCCCGATATTCACACTCCTCGTTTGTTGGATCTATTTGTCGTTCAGCAATCGTTTAGTCTCGTCACTCGTCTTTCTCTTTGATTTTTTGTAACTTGGCTTTTTCTTCATTGTTGCACAGTATAAATAAATAAATTGCCATATACATAATGCAGAAATAGCAATGCAGAAATAACAATGCAGAAATAACAACCCCAAATTGAAAGTTATTCACAGACATCGAACGAAAAAAACAACACTCGCGTTAAGTTATGGTGAAATTACGTTACAAATACCGAATTTGCGATCGATATTTGCGATCCGACATACACAGTTGTTATTAAGCCAATCACAGGCCAATCACAGGCCAATCACAGGCCAATCACAGGCCAGTCCACAGGTCAGTCCCACGGGTCAGTCCCACGGGTCAGTCCCACGGGTCAGTCCCACGGGTCAGTCCCACGGGTCAGTCCCACGGGTCAGTCCCACGGGTCAGTCCCACGGGTCAGTCCCACGGGTCAGTCCCACGGGTCAGTCCCACGGGTCAGTCCCACGGGTCAGGTCCACGGGTCAGGTCCACGGGTCAGGTCCACGGGTCAGCCCACGGGTCAGCCCACGGGTCAGCCCACGGGTCAGCCCACGGGTCAGCCCACGGGTCAGCCCACGGGTCATCCCACGGGTCAGCCCACGGGTCATCCCACGGGTCAGCCCACGGGTCATCCCACGGGTCAGCCCACGGGTCATCCCACGGGTCAGCCCACGGGTCATCCCACGGGTCATCCCACGGGTCAGCCCACGGGTCAGCCCACGGGTCAGCCCACGGGTCAGCCCACGGGTCAGCCCACGGGTCAGCCCACGGGTCAGCCCACGGGTCAGCCCACGGGTCAGCCCACGGGTCAGCCCACGGGTCAGCCCACGGGTCAGCCCACGGGTCAGCCCACGGGTCAGCCCACGGGTCAGCCCACGGGTCAGCCCACGGGTCAGCCCACGGGTCAGCCCACGGGTCAGCCCACGGGTCAGCCCACGGGTCAGCCCACGGGTCAGCCCACGGGTCAGCCCACGGGTCAGCCCACGGGTCAGCCCACGGGTCAGCCCACGGGTCAGCCCACGGGTCAGCCCACGGGTCAGCCCACGGGTCAGCCCACGGGTCAGCCCACGGGTCAGCCCACGGGTCAGCCCACGGGTTAGCCCACGGGTCAGTCACAAGTCAGTCACAAGTCAGTCACAAGCTGTAGGGAATGAATAATGACAGAGGAATGCTTTTGTCACAGTCATAAGAATAGCTTGCAATTTGACTTGCAGTTTGACTTGTAATGTGACTTGCAATTTGAATTGACTTGTGATGACTTGGTTACAACTCTGCCGACATTTGAAAAAAAAAATTGCACTTCGCTGTCATACATGCACTCATGTCATTTGTCACCATGTTGGGTTTTACTCCTTCAAGTCATCATTCACCAGCCCCCTGGCCTTTTCAATGGAGTGGAGATCCATGACTTGGCCGTAGAGGAGGGCCACCCCTACCCCTCTTGAAAATCAATTTAATAACTTCGTACAGAGCTGCCAAAAGGTGATAGCACGTGACATTTTACACGCCCACATTCACATGTAAGTTTTGATTATTTTGGTCTCGTTCAGATGAAAAAGTTTTCCATCTATAAAATAATCTCATCTGCGATAATAGGCGACGCAGGTGCACGGGGGACACCCTGTTCTTTTTATTTTTAAAGAATAAACAAAGTAGGCTTTGTATGCAAATTTTAATTGTATTTTGCTAGTTTTCATTTTTGGACTTGGTTCGCATTGCACTAAACTAACACGTACCTGTAAGGAAACAAAAATCTTGTTTATGACTTAAACGACCGGTCAATAGCTGAATAATTTTTATTTACTCTATTTTCAAAGTGAACAAAGAAAACTGGCAGGGGCGGGATTCGAACCTGCGACCTCCGGAATACCGTACTGGCGCTCTACCAAAGGAGCTATCTTGCCCTATATTGGCTGTTTCCCAAATTGTCAGTATCTTTGTTCGGGTGGGCAGACTTTCAGCTCCAGTCGGCCCCCAATTCGAAGGGTCTTGATATTTTTAATATCTTCAAGTCCATTTTACATCATTTCGTAAAATGTAGATCAATTTATACTTAAAAAAGAAAAAAGAAAACAAAAATTGTGAGCAATGATCTCATAGATTACAATAGTAATGTGCATAATGACTGTGGAATGCAAAGTACTGGAAAAGTATCGAGAAATATATTTTTTTTTCTGAGAAAAGTGTTTACGTCCAGCAACCTATTTATCTTGTAGTTTTGCAGGCGCGCTGGTGGCGCATCAACGACGGGATATTTATGTCTGTGACTTCAACGGTGGGTTTAAATACCGCCCTCTTTTGACACACCAAGAAAATGTCAAGCCGCCGCTGCTGGCGGCCATTTTCAAAACTGTGGACAAGTTGTAACTTGTCTTTTGTGATTTTTGCTTCTTTTTTTTGCCCCACTGTTTTTGAACAAAGTCCGGAATGGAATTTTTACCAAGAAGGAAATCAGTGAGCTGCTTGTCTTTGAAGGTAGGTTTAGAACAAATTTAGGGAAAAAATACAAAAGCCTGCTGCCACCTTTCCGTGTTAACGAACAGTGTTACTGTTAACAATAACATGCATGACATGATGGTTTAAAGTACAGTAGACCCGCAAACGTGGCGGTATAACCAGATAACGTTACACCGCCACGCTCTGTTGCATTGGAAAAACAGTCTATTAGTATTGGTCGATAAAAGACTCCATGTCCATTGACGGGAAGATTTGTTATCGTTTTCCTGTTCAGTACTTACACATGCTCTTTTACAGTACACCAAATTCCGCAAGCACAGCACCTGTCGTTCCCCAGAAATCGATGAAAAAAGGTGCGGTCATGCTATTTAGCGTCAACAAGCGTCAACAAGCGTCAACAAACCCGATCAGCGTCAACAAAGCGTCAACAAGCTCAAAATGCAAATTTAAGCTTCACAAAAGCTATAGCCAGGGCCTACTTGTATTCAACAAACTCTCGCATCTCGTATTATGTAAGAAATTGGGCGAATTCCCGTTCACAATCCCACATAAACAAATTTTTACGACGACAAAATTACGATGAATGGGCGCCGCCATCTTTGTTTTCTCTTTTGCGCACCGTTGATGTCGTACTTTTTCACTTAAATATCACACATTTTAAGATACTTTTAAATACTATTACTAGGCCTAATGATACTTTTAAATAATCAAAGGAGCCCACTAAATATTGTGAATAACATGTTTAAGCTTAACAGTGCTTTTATAAATTGTTGACGCTTTGTTGACGTTTGTTGACGCTAATTAGCATGACCCAAAAAGGTGGGTTCCTGTACAAACGTATGGCCTTTTTGGTTTGCGAGCGATTCCGAATCCTTTGCGTAGAAATTGCTGTATTGTACTACGGCTGGAGAGACGTTACCATCCAGCAGGGACCAGACTTTTTGTTGCGCACGGTGACGTCGGGGTCAATCGCTTCATTCGGCGCATGTGCACACGATTCCAAAAAGGCCATACGTTTGTACAGGAATCCACCTTTTTTTCATCGATTTCTGCGGAATTTGGTGTAAAAGAGCATGTGCAAGTACTGAACAGGAAAACGATAACAAATCTTCCCGTCAATAGACATGGAGTCTTTTAATTATCGACCAATAGATTGTTTTTTCAATGCAACAGAGCGTGGCGGTGTATACCGCCACGTTTGCGGGTCTAGTCATTCCCCAGAAATTCGATGAAAAAACGGTGGATTCCTGTACAAAACGTATGGCCTTTTTGGTTTGCGAGCGATTCCGGAAGATTTCTGCGCGGTGCCCCGAATCCTTCGCGTAGAAGTTGCTGTACTGTACTACGGCTGGAGAGACGTTACCATCCAGCACCAGCAGGGACCAGACTTTTTGTTGCGCACGGTGATGTCGGGGTCAATCACTTCATTCGGCGCATGTGCACACGATTCCACAGGTTGGCGACTGTTTTATGCTGCTTAAAGCCAGATAAGTTACGGCTCAATGAGATCAATGGGCTCAATACTAGCCACTAACGTTACTTATTGTAGTGTAGGACCCCTTTTTAATTTCGATCAAATTAGAGTCAAGGGTATTTTTTTCTCATTCCAAAATGACTTTTTCAACCAAAAGCAGACTTCTCTTAATAATTCTATTAACATTGTTTTTTGTAATTTTGAACAGTTTATTGCGGTAGAAAGTGCAATTTTCTTACGCGCTTTACGGCAGTTGCCATGCGAATCAATGCGGTTTTGCGTGTTTACTGTACGTCGCGGTGATCGCCATCTATATTTTCGCATTGCATTTTGTTGTCTTCATCGTTGCTTTACCCCAAAATTTCCCTCAACAACTAAAACCCTGCCCTTTATCATGTTTATATACGGCATACCTGTTGGTTTGTAATGTCGCTAACCAAGTTTGGCAATTCCAATAACCTAAAGTGGATTTTTGTTGCCTTATATGGAACAGGGCCCTACACTACACAATCGCCCTCGATTCTTGTTGCAAGACCAAAACATGAATCTTACTCAAATGGCGACTCTCACATGTCATAAGCCTAGAGCTGGAATTTTCAAGCTACCACATGATACTGATAGGCTACATGTTGATTTCTGTCATTTTGTTTGCAGATTTCGTTGACATAAATTTTGAAAGAACAGGTTGTGCGAAATGTTTAGATTGCTGGTATCAAGGAGGATTGGTTATTTTCCAAGATTTTGCTGCTCCTGACCGATGGTAGAGGGTATTCAAATCTTTCCAACAAACACTCGGAACCGGTCATACCATGGCATACTGATCACTGTCAACAAACCCCAAGATTTGGCCATCGTCCGTATTCAATGGGTTAACAGGAGTGTTTGTCACACTCAGTTGATTTGTTGTTCGCATTTAACAGAAGCGTGATGGATCTCGGCTGTCCATGGAGTCTGCTCCGACAAGCCCAGTAGGATCGTGCAGCTCGGCTGATGAAGGAATGATCATTGACACAGACCATGAGAGTGAAGTTGACGCACCGGATGCACAATCAACGGATAACAGGATACTCAAAGGTACAGGAATGACGACACGGCCTCCTCCAGTGTACATGTGATCCAGCGACAGCCATTTTTATAGGCCTGTCGTAGTGGTGTCATGCCCACTCACATGTAGGGCTGAGTCAAATCGAATAATTGAATATTAAAATATTTGGTTGTCCGGATGGCAGAGTATGTACAGAGGCAGACTAATGCACGAAACTGATCATTATCACCAGATTGTCACTTTTGTGACTATCGCCAGCACCAGGGAATGATTTAGTAAACGTTTAGCACACATGCAAACAATTTTATTTTCCCCGACAAAAAGTAGGAACGGGTACTTCATCATTACGTGTTTGTAACACAGATCGATAGCCTGCTGTCATGCAATTATTTGGACAGGAACTAGTCATGAAGTCACGGATGCAATTTCGTTATAAAAATGTGAACTTTTTCCCGTCTTATATTCCTTATATAAACCTAAACTAAAGCTTAACCTTCATTTTCTAATATTCGAATATTCGGCACAGCCCTACTTACAATTGTAAAAAAGTTACCGTGCATAATTGTTAACATTCCACTGTGGTTATTCTTCCACGCGTCCGCACTTGGATTGCACACTGCTCGCGGGAAGTCCTTGGCACGTAAACTTTGCAGTGTTCAAAATGCACGGTTTACATTTACAGTGCCTGTCCGCACTGGACTTTCAGCGACGTAATACTGGCCACGTAACTCTTCTTATACACGGTTGGCCCTGTAAAAGTTCCCGCTGCGGAGGGATAAACGGACAACCGGCGATCAACACTTGACAATTTGGACAGTTTACCGGCTGTCCACACTGGACTTAATTTGGGAAAGTTGACAGCACTCTCCGTAAGTTTTACCCCTCAAAAAAAAGTCCAATGCGGACATGGCTTTAATCAAACAGTACTGTGATGTTTCCTCATACATAGATGTGGTGGCGTACGTTGAAGTCCGGACCAAAACCGAGAATCGCTCCAACAGTGTGCGGAAACAGCTGGAGCTCCTGGGAGCTGTGGTGAGTTCGTCCCGGTCGGTGTCTCTGTATGTGGTGCCCCAGATGAAAATTTTAAACCAAAGATGAAGATCGTAAACCCAGCCATCATCCTTGATAGAGGTTCTGTAAATTCTTGTCTTAACTAGGTCGTCAGTAAGTTCACCAATGATGAACCCGTCACTCACGTCGTCTGGAAAGACGGCAAGAAAAGTACGAAGGACAAAGCTATCAAGAGAGGGCTCCATCTAGTCTCGGTCCTCTGGGTAGATAGGTAGGTGCTAAAAATGACTGGATTACACCCAGAATTGCTCTTAAAAATTTCAACTTAAAACGTACCATACAACATTTGCAAACATTAACCCTAACCCTGCCAGACACAGCACAGTGCATCTGTGCTGACAGCTCCACTTTGCTGCACTCTGCACACAAGTCAATGTGACAAAGTATGCAATCTGATGCGTCTGGCAGGGTTTCTAGCCAAAATACCCTGGGGGGTTAGGGTTAAAGAAAACAACTGAATTATTACGAAATACTGTACTAGACTAAGTAAATAGCAGTCTCAAGCATCCTGTGAAATCATGGCACCTGGTGTGCTGTCGTTTTCAAGAAAAGTGGAAATTTATATCGTTTTCCTTGAAATAGTCTAGCTCTCCGACCTTATAATTCCCTGACGTCTATAAATTGCTCCGTTTTTGTCTAAAGTATACATGGTCAGGCAACCAGACTACTAGAACATAATTTTTCTCACTGTTTTCACAGCATGTGTGCTCACAAAACTTTAAACAGGTCATTGTTACAGTATTTCCTATAACATGCTATCAAATACTAACCCCCTAAATCAATTTATTTTCGGAAAATTACAGCAAAAGCAAAATGGTGTAAACTAACTTTAATGCAGGTACTGCCAAAACAAACCACAAACAACCAAAACAACGGCAGTAGCAGCAACAAACAAACACAGCGGTACCGCTATTGATACCGCTTCCAGACGGAATGAAATGATCCCTTGTTTTCTTAGCTGAAAATGCTGACAGGATAACAGTGCAAGAGTTCTGCTGGATTGAGTGCTTGTTTCTGGTTTTCTCTTCCTACATCAGTTGTAAGCAGAACCAACATCGTGCTGCGGAGACTTTGTTTCCTGTTACTGATTCTAATGATGGCAGTACCATCATCATCCCTAAGAATAAGGTACGTTTAAACTTGACCCCCTTACGTACGGATGACGCCAAATGGCACAAAAAAAACCAGTGCCACCAGGTCGGATGACGCCATTTGCCGCTGTTTGTGCAGTTTCAATCCATTGTTGGATTATTGTGTATGCTACGCTTGACTGCACAAACTCATTGCGGCCGTTTCGCTTGGCTGCCAGAGCCGCCGCGACACCCCGACGTCTCCCGTAAAAAAAACATACTTAACGGGTTAATAGGGCCGAGTCAAATCGAATAATTGAACATTTGAATATTTGACCTTTCCATTCGATTGGATATTCGAATATTGGGTTGTCCGGACGGCCGATTTTTGGGTAAACAAAGTATGTGCAGAGGCAGGCTAATTTCCTCACAAAACTGCTCATTATCATCATTATAACAGATTCTCGCTTTTGTGACTGTCGCCAGCACCACGTGCAAACAAATTGCAGAAATACTTTTTTTGCTCTGGTGAGGAAACTTTATTTTCTCGACAAAAAGTAGGAACAGGTACATTCCTACATCCTCACATATGCACCCATATGGGGTACCTCTATTGTAGACTTTACTTTCCTTCTTCTATTCTCCTTTGTCCCTATTGAAATCTCAAAACCCATACCATTAACTTTGTGGGGTACCTCGATTTCTAAAGACTCCCTTGTGGGGTACCATTGTCCCCATTGTTACCCTATTTCCTGGTACCCCATAAGGAGACTAATGTACGAACATCATTCCCCATAAGGAGACTAATGTACGAACATCATTACGTGTTTGTAACACAGATAGATAGCCTGTTGTCATGAAGTCACGGATGCAATTTTGTTATAAAAATGTGAACTCTTTCCCGTCTTATATTCCTTATATAAACCTCAACTAAAACTTAACCTTCAAAGTGCTGTTGCCTTTTTTTATTCAAGTCCGCCCCGAACAAGGCTAGAAGCCACTCCAGTCACGAAGCTACAGGAAAAAAGTGAAAACTCTATTTTGATTGCCAATCGTTTTGTTGTCTTGATTTTTGCTCAGCGCATGAAGTCAATGCAGCCCAAGTCATTCGAGGAGGATTTGGAGAACAGCACGGAGCGGATTGTGAGGAAAAGAAAGAGAAAAGAGACGAACCTGCCCTCCAGACTTTGTATTAGTTCACCAGGTAAATGAATTATGGACGAGCTGTAATACTGATTTCACTCGTAATCCGCTTTTAGACTGAAATGGTTGAATTTAGTTCTGGCGTCAACTATGTATAATGGTTGTGGAATGTTTTATGGAATCTGTAAACTCCATAATTAGTTCTTTTGTCCTCGTAGTGTTATTTTTATAAGGTCCTATTTTTCATTAGCAGGTAGAGCTGTAAAGCCGTCCGTTTATGTGGAAGAAACTCAAGATCAGTACACCCCGGTAAGTCCAGTCTCACATCAGCAGCCGATTTCACGAAATAGGCTTTCAGAAAGAGGCTCCCTCACAGGTAAACCTATCGCGGATGATCTCACAGATGGTGGAAGTTACCCCGCCTGGGTCTATAGGTCTGAATATTGGGATAATTGCTCTGGTATCTGTTGAAGAATTAGTATTTAGATCTGGGCCCAGGAAAACAGTGCTAGGGTTGGCAATTCAAAAATGTCGCCAACCCTACCACCTTTGATCGTAACCCTTTTAATACCTAGAGTTGCTTTTAGTTTATTGGGGGATTTCAATTTAAACAAAATGGGAGTTCGGCCGGTAGCCTGATTTTACTAAGCAAGGTTTTGTGTGCTTAAGCAGCTCTATGAAATTGGTTCCGTGCTTCAGGAAAATACCATGATCTATGCCACTGACGATATGTTGAATTTGAATAACAGAAATGAACTTTTGTCAACTCTTTTGACCAGGTGGGGACACCAGTCCCTGGTATGAGGGGTATGCCATCTCTGATCCCAGATACTCCGGCCAGTATGCGAGCTTGTTTGGATGTACTCGGCAGAGTCAAGAGCAATACCAGCACTCCCAGATCAGGTCCGTGGAAGGCGTAATAATTCACGGCTTGTTTTTATTTCTAGGCCAGCAGCCGATTACACGAAACACTGCGTAGCTTACGCCATTGAGTCGGATTTATGTAGCTGCGTGGTGGTTTGGTCTGTTTTATACATCGTGGACGAGGCTGAATGCGACTTTCACGATGACTGTTGGAGTATAACAATGAAAATTCACGGAATAGTTGTGAAATAATTGCGGCGGCGACATTTTGAAACTGTTCACGTCCTTCGCTCCGAAAAAACTTTCGGAAATGCCTCACAGGTAAGCCTGTTGAGGATGATCATTTCATTCCCCCTGATTAAATTAAGCAACTAACGGCTTTACTATGCTCACGGTTAAGTTGTTAAAGACAGTGTACATGATTGGTCATTGTTGCAATTTTCAAAAATGGGCGGATTTGGGGGTTAGTATGTTATAGGAAATATCATTCCACTGACCTGTTCAAAGTTTTGCGTTGTTGGATGGCGTAAAATAATAAGAGAAATACGGCGCTCGTTTTCAACCGTCGGGCGGATGATAGCCTTTAGTCAAGGCACGTGTGGCTATCTAGGCGCGTGACGCGTCCCCGGATATGCCATGGCGCCATATGCATCATGTCCGGGGCGCGCCACTTGTCCAGGTAGCCACGCGCGCCTTGACTAACGGCTACATGGCAGTTTTCCAACGATTTCCAGCTGGAAATCGTTGGAAAACGATATATATTTCCACTTTCTTGACAACGACAGCACACCTGGTGCCATCATTTCACATGATGATTGAGACTACTATTAACTTAGTCTAGTAAGGTATTTCATAATAATTCAGTAAAAGAAAATTGGAGGATTACCAATCGTGTACACTACCTTTAAGTTGTCATTTTGAATGCTTAAATTATGCCATAATTTGTGACGCAGGTCGGCTACTTACGCCATTGTGTAACTTTTGTGAAATCGCAATAAAATGTGTAGTTACGCAATTGTGCAAGGTTCTGTGAAATGATGTGACCTAATAGTTCAGAGTACATTCAAAATTGTTTTTAACAAATTTAGTTCACTTTGTTTAGGTTCAGAGAAGCCAGTGATCGGAGAGTCACCGATCTTTGGTGGCAAGACGGACATTCTCCAGAAGAAACTAAACTTCAGTCCCTCTGTCGAGGCCAACTCCTCCGAGCATGGAAACAGTGTTGACCAGACAAACTCCAAGACCAGGGTCAATAAAGGTCAGTTTGGAGTTGCGCACATTTCATTCAGGTCGTTGGAGTTGTAGTACAGTGGAACGCCGCTATAAATGTACATCACGGGATCCACAGATTTTGTTCGGAGTAACGATCGTTCGGTCTAGCGATTTTCAGCTGCCGGTCCGCCGCGTGCCTATTTTTCAACATGGTGTCCTTTTAAATAGCGCTCTCTTGCATCTTATTTGAAGTGCGCCCTCTTTTGATTGTAATTGAACACGTGCCGGTTATTGAATCATGTACATAATTACCGAATTCTAAAGCAACAGTTGGCTTTTCCCTTCTATTCCTTGGGGGAATAATAGCCACCTGTCACTCTTCAACATAAAGCTGCGGCCATTTTGGAATTACAAACAGCCCAAATACACCCAGTACATTTTTAAAAATCCGTTGCCCTTTTTTCAACAACAATGTTCAGTAAGTTTTGTACACACAATTTGGGAGCCAAGGATGGTGTTAGGTATAGGTGAATGTTCGGTATAGCGGTGTTCGGTATAGCGGCGTTCCACTGTAATTGAAATGATGGATTTCTAATCAAAGTTGTCGAGACTCATAAGATGTGAAAAGTTTGACTAACGGTGAAGCAAATATGAAATGTGAAAGTGGACACATTTTTGAATCTCCAGCTTCATGTGTTCGTCTCATGTAATGTGTATCATTATTTTCTACTGTGATCAAGAATGTTAATTTTGCATATTGTATAATTGTTGGAGTAAACAGTGACTGGAATTATGGATTTCTTATGGAAGCTGTATACAAAAATATGAAAATTGTGACCAATGATTGAGCAGATATTGGTATCAAATGCGCAAGTTCAGTGGAGCCATTTTTTACAAACCCTAACCCCACGTGTTACTACAAAATATCACTTGTAAGCTCTACTATGCAGTATTCATACTACACTGGCATATGGGAAATTGTGTAGTAATTTGTAGTATAGTGTACTATACTTTAAATGAATGCCTACGACGTTAGGGTTGAAACTTATTTTGACTTCATTTTGACTTGTGCAATATTATTTGGCACTTCCTGTCTTTTTTTACTTTTCGGTAATTTTAGTTTGATGGCCATCGAACTAAGATCGCTGAAAAGTTCCAAAGCAAAGAAGGCCCAAAAATCTTGTAATGTCAGTTGCTGATTTTCTTTTTAACTTTTCTTCGATATTAGTTCGAAGGTTGGCAGATGGCCAAGGGTCACTCCGAAATGATCCCTCCAAAGTCCATAGGTTATCGCTGAGGATTGAAAAAGCCCTGAGTGAGCAAGAAACCGACGAAGACCTCTGCCAACCCAACAGCACTAACGCAGCTCGGCAAAATGGTCCGCTCCAGAAATGCATTTCACCTGTTGTGCTGAAGACCCACTTGTTGAAAGGCATGCATTCGGAAAACAAATTTAAACCTAAACCAAGCAACATTGTGTTCTTCGGTGAAAACTTCCCTGCTAACGGCGAGCCATCTGTAACCGCTCGGCGAAAGCGTAAACTCTTGTCGACAAGCACAGACTGTGTTCCGAGCCAGATGCTCACAGTGCCAACGAAATCGAGCAAAAAAGATAAGCACCAGAAAGAGCTCAGGCCGTCGGGAAAATCATCCAGAAGTCTTAGCGATAAATTTGACGAAGCGAGAGAGTTGAACAGAGATCTCACTGCTGATGTACGGCAAGATATGAGCCCTGGCAATGAGATCAGTGTGAATCCTCTTCACTCATCGAACCGTGGTGGTAAAATCGATAAAATACCTCCAAAAGAAGGGAAAAGTTCAAGGAAGAGAAAAAAGAAAGATTTCTCCTCGGGGTCGACAGGAGAGGACACAAGCACAGCGAAGAAGAGAAAACGTAAGACATGTTCCTGTAACCCTAACTCCCACGACGTATTCTCTGAGCACCCTGCCAAATGCAACAGAATGCAACACAGCTAAAATAAGAACCCTGCCAAATGCAATGTTGCACTGTGCAGTGAACTCATCTGTACCAGCCTTGTTGCTGGAGGCTAATACGAAATACAACAGAATGCATCAGACCAGGAGACATCTCTTGATTGCTAAATGCAACAACTTTTTACCATTGGTGCATTCTGTTGCATTTAGCAGGGTTCGGGGTAATTTTTGAGTGCTGTGGTGTGCTGTGGTGTGGGGGTGTGACACATTTTACACCAAAGGGACACACGACATCTTGGGTGAAGCCAAGAGACAGCAGAGGTCCTTAGAGGTGAAAACAAAAAAATTCATATCACAATGGGTGACATACTTGTAGGTAAATTATGAGAAATGTTTGCCCTTTCCTGACCTAGCGTATTGAGCACTGTATACTCGGTACTTTCCGAGAGCCTGTGTGAAAAAATTCACAGGCTTACTCGGGCGGGATTCGAACCCATGACCTGTTTACTAGTGCAGACGTCTTAAACCACTCGACCACCAAGCTTAATTGTTGAGATAAGCTTTCCAATGTAGCAGCGAGTACCAAATAATCAGTGTGAAGCTGGAATTTGTGTCGGGGGATGATGTAAATAAACCTTTTTGACATTCTCAGTGCGTTGTGGGTATGGATGAAAAACAAACCATGTCATTTATACACAAACCCGTGGCACTGTGAACCAGTCCAAACATTCATGAATTCTTTTCTCTCGATAGTTTTGTTTCCATGATCTCGAGTGTGCAACTGATTTTCTTCGTGAAATGTGTACCTCTAAACAGAGCACAATAAAGAAATCTCACCGGCGGTCGATACAAAGAATCGGCAGAAAGGAGACGGAGACGGGTGCCGGAGAAGCCTGGATGACTTCGCCCAAAATAAACGACTGAATCGCCTCAAGGCGCACCACAAACCCCGCAAGAACAGATCTGCCCCTCTGTCAACTCTGGAACCGGTTTCCTCCCAAGACGCTGAAGACGTCTCCAAGATTTTGCAAAGGATCAGCAAAAAGAACAGCAGATCGCAGTCACTTGCAGGCGATTCTACCTCGAGAGAGGGTAATCCACTCGGTGAAAATTTCTTGGATTTCAAGCCACTTAAAGAGGCGAGTTCTGAGGAGCTGAACGATTCTTCAGATAGTGGACAAAGAACTCAGGACATGGTCAGAACAGCAAAGCGCAGCAAGAAATCAAAGGTACAGTAGATTATTCAACTGATAAAGTTGATTATTTTTCATGTGGGCTCGTTAAACTCCAACAGCTGATACGGATTATTCAACTGATTATTTTTCATGTGGGCTAGTTAACCACCGAGAAATCAAAGGTAGCTCATGTGGATTATTCAACTGATTAAGTTGATCATTTGTTCTCATATCTAACAAGATTGATTTTTGCGTCAGATTTGTTTGCTGCCCGCAGCAACGACTTTTAGACAATTAGCGCTCTCAAAAGTCACTATTTTGTTATTTCATGGCAGAAATGATTGCCTGTTTTATTTTACAATACGCAATCTACATCAAACTAGAAAATGACGCAGACTTCTCTCAGCAATCAACAATCATCTCCAAATTAATGATCTTTCCAACCATGGTAGTGAACAACGTATTCCTCTCGTTCTTCCAACAGAGCAGTAAACCTTCCCTTGTGATGACAAGCATCCACAGAGGGTAATTATCCATGAATGATCTAAATAGAGCTAAAGTTATGATTCTTTTCTGGCGATCCAATCAGCAACTCCGTAAAATTGCACGGCACTGGAGCTTGGAAGTCGGGGGGAAAAACCTGCATCGCTGCACAGAATGTGTGGTCACAATTCGCAAATCTTCTTTCAACTTGTGCTGTCCATCCTGCCAAGTTTCAAATCTCATTTCAGTCAAATGGTGTTGAATTCAAATGAAATAGATTCCGAAACTTTTTTTTTGCATCATTCCTCCATTCAGAGACAAGGACCTTGTCGTATCCATCGTCAAAAAGCTGAAGCATTTCAGCATTCGAGATACCGTCTCCAAGACGACCACGCACATCGTCTGCGGTGAGAAACGACGGACTCTGAACGTTCTGTGCGGGATTTCCCGAGGCTGCTGGATACTCTCCATGGAATGGGTGAGGTGCAAAATTCTTTGTTAGGTCCAGTAAAGCAAAAAAAACAACTAAATATGTTTGATTTTTATGTCTTTTTCAAAAAAAGTAAGGAGCCCTTTATTACTCCAACAAGGCAGTATTTTCCAAAATGGCCGATCGTCATTTTGTTCCAGATGCCAGCCCCTTTTCTTCAAGATGGCGTTTCTTTAAGATGGCGCTAACAATAGAGTCTACCAAATCTTGGTATGCCAAGGGCTGTGCAGCCAAGCGAAAACGCAAACAATAGGCACCACACTGAATAGAGTGGTCCTATTCATCACACTTGGAGTCCCCCCTTTCGTGTGAAGAAAAGCTTTGTTTGAAAAAGCTCCATCTATTCATTACACTCCCATTCAAGAACAATATAGTTGAAACATAAATGGATTGAGTACGCGCAGGAATGCGCGTATAGACGACAACTGGCCATTTAAAAAAAAAAAATTGTTTAACTGCGGCTGTGGCCATCTTCCGTATTCAAGAAGTTATAATAAGGAGCTTCAATTTCTTTGTGTCTTTTCCGGCAAAGGTCTTGAAGTCGCTTGCAGCTGATGAATGGGTCCCGGAGGAACCCTTTGAAGTTCACGACTCCTTTCCAGCTGCAAAGGTCAGAGTTCAGTCTCACTGCGAGGGTCTTCGCCTTTTGATTTTCCCTCGCCAAATTTCATGGTTGTTTAAACATCGTGTCAATACTTAAACCTGCGAGGTGCAGGCGTACTGCAAACTGCAGTCCGTATTTGCATATTTTTTTTAATAACTCGTTCAGTTTTTCGTACATTTCTCAAGTTCATCCTTTGAACAGGTCGAATTGGCAACCTCTGGAAGGGTCATTAGCTTTGCAGGCATGAGATGTTTCAGACTTTTGTCTGAAATCAGACTTTTTAAATCTCAGAGAAAGACATGATTAGTATAGAAAGAATCGCATTTTTCAGACATTTCATCAACTTTCAGACTTTTTTCTTAATTGGCAATCTCATCCCTGGCTTTGAAAAAAAGGTATTTTGTCCACATTATAGAGGGCGTATACACGTTTTACCAACGGACTGCAGTACGGCAAGGCAGCCGTGTTTTGCAGGCAAGAGTTGGTCTCGCAGTGTTTTTAACAGATGGCATTTTCTTCCGTCTAACGGAAAGGGGCTGATTTTAACAGTGTTTTGATTACAAATGATTCCAAGAATTCATATTTGTTAGTGTTACGTATAGCACATTCATTAACCCTCTGAAATCAATTAAGATTTCAGTGTTTCAAATTCTAATGTTGGGCATCTGCAAGGAGAATACCCAGAAGAATTGATATGTTATTAGTCCTTGGGATGATTATGTGCCGGAAAGTAATTAAATAATACGTGGTGCGTTCCATATGGGACAAGGGGACGTTCTGTTGGACTTAATCCCATGGACTGAAATGCATGCCGTGATACCAGAACGTGCTGTTCCATCCTGTGGTTTTGCAAATTCAACGAGAAAACAAAGTGTGACCTCGGGGTGAGATTTCTCTAGATTTTTCCCAGATTTCAGGATTTGTGGTGAGACGTCTTACAGATTTTCGGAAGATTTTTAGGTTCTGAAATTGTTTTTAATCATTTTAAAATGACCTGTGCAAACTGAAACGATCTCCTTTTAATTCTGATGACCCTATTTTTTATAATTTTGAATCATATTTTTGTTGGGTAGTACATTGTATATGCAGTTTTCTTATGCTTTCCGCAATGCCATACAAATCAAGTGCCTCCTTGATTTTTCATTTTTTTTTCTTCAAATCTCACTCCTGTATGTCTCAGATTTATTGGCCCATAACTTAGCTTTGTCGTTGCCTAATTCAGACGGCAAGGCTCGAGCGGTGCAGTGCTGGTGCCGCCTACAAGCAGGACCTCTTCTCGACACTCGGCCCAATCTACATTCACGCGGACACTGTCCCTCCTGCAGCCAGCCTGGCCGAGCTGGTCACCTTGTGCAGTGGACAGACATGCCGCCATCGGAGTGGAGCCAGTCTGTGTATCGGTGGTGGCCGGGACGAGACCGACGTGCCGGTTGTTTCAGAGAATTGGCTGTTAGGTACGCATGAATACCAGTGGTGGGATATAAATCCGGTTTGAATTCTACTATTTGGTTTTGGAAACTGGATATTCGAAAGCACCTTTAAAAAAAAATTAAGCCTTGCATTTTTTGTGACACAGGCTAAAGAAAATAACTGGAACATCCTCCAATTTGCTCCATGGTCTCTGATTGTAACTGCATTCACTTGCTAGTGGTCTTTTGGGTATAGCCTGCCCATCCATTTTTTTTCAACATTACAGACAGGTCTGGAGTGTTTTTGTAAAAGGCCCAGTGGTCACTGAATCCTGCAAACTATATCCAGTCATTGGGAGGGCTTTTCATGCGGCACCTCACTCGTCATTTTTTGTTGGCATGACTATAAACTAGATGGGAACTTCCGGTGAAATCTGATTTCTCCCACCACTCATGAATACATGCTTTGTTTTTACGTTTGGACACCCGTTTTAAGTTCTGTTTCCAATATCTGACCGACCCTATTTTTTCCCCAACCCAAAAAACAAAATAAATAAATAAAGAATATTAGGACAACAATAAATCTGTCACCACATTCATTAGTTGACCTAGCTTGTTGAACCCATTTAGAAGTGTTTATAATTGTAATTTAAGCACTATTTTTTCAGGGATTAAAACCCCTGACCTTCAGTTTACTGCTTCAGATTTTCTGTTCTAAAACCAAAAGTTGTGCTTTACCTACAGTGGCTTTTAGCTTTGCAATAGTTGACTTCCATAAAAACATTTACTTTAATCATTTTAAAATAATTTTCTGTCTTTTTCTTATTTTCTAGACTGCATTTGTAACCACAGGAGGCTTCCAGTTGACCAATATATGCGGTGATGCGTTTGCAACTACTCTTTAGATCAGGATTCAATTTCACAAAGCTTCTGAAAGCTAAGCAGTAAAAATTATCGCTTAGCAGATTTATGGTCTAAGCCAAATATCACATGAGTACCAGCCACAAGCTGTATACATTGCAAGCAATTTTGACTGGTAACCGGATTTTACTAAGCAAAACCTAAAACGTGCTTAGCGGCTCCGTGAATTCGGCCCAGGGCCAAAGGTCATGGAGTTGCTTAGCAAAAATGAGCTAAGCAGAAATCTGCTGAGTACCGGTCATGAGCAGTACACATCACACAGCATTTAGGCTGGTAACCGGTTTTGTTTGCCAAACAGGTCTGTGCTTAGCAAATTTGCCAGAATGACCCGCATGACCTAACGCGTGCGTGCGAATGCAAAAGGTGGTCGCACAATGCACACGTGAATAGATTCAATCAGAATAGGTGTTCGCGTAACATTGCATGACATTACGTCAGCAATTTTATCCCGAATAACCTTTGACCTTTAATATACCGAACTGGCTTACTGGGCCCTGGGGCCGATTTCACGAAACGCTAAGACGCGTCTTATGAAGAGTAACTCGTCTTAACTCGCGACTCGTCCTAGGATCGATTTCACCAAAGTTAGGACGCGTTCAACACGCTCTAACTTCCTTAGCAACGCGGCTGAACTCGTCTTGACTTAAGATCGGTCTGGGGGTCGTCTTATCTATATGCGAACACGTACAATTTACTGAAAAGCAACAATGGCGCTTATGCTTCTCGCTGATTACAAAGCTCGGCGGGCAATTAGGAGAGAGAGGGGATATTCACTAGATAATCTAAATGACGAGGAAATCCTCAAGAGATATAGGTTCAAAGGCAGGGAATATTCCAAGGGTTGGAGATGAATTGAAGCCCGATAACGGGTGAGTGTAATAATAAAGGGATAAAAGTGTGATGACCAAGTCTTTACCACGTCAATAATAACCGAGGAGGGGCGTGACCGCTGTTAATGGACCGAGCCAAAGGCTCGGTCCATTAACAGCGGTCACGACTCTTACGAAAAATGAAAAACCTCCCGTAAAAAGGACAAAATGCAAAGCTTTTTCTCCCCACTTTTTCTCCCATTTGCCCAGTACAAAACACATGCGTAGGCCCTACGTATCGGACTTGTGAGCGCGTGAGGGCACTCCGCGCCTGTCTGTCGCGTGCGCGTATACGCACACGCACGAATGCAGCGTTTTATACGCGTGCATTAGCGTTGTCTTACATTATGAAGTTCAGTACATATTGTGCGCGCACCTACTACGCTCTCCCTGTTGCGTATCGGCTGAGAACAGTTGGCTATGACGCGCCGTGTTTAAACAACCGTTTTTAACAGCCGTTTTAGAAAGGGTTTTTAACAGCCGTTTTTAACAACCGTTTTTAACAGCCGTGTTTAAACAACCGTTTAAACACACCGTCGTGACAGGCTCTCAACCAAAAGGGATAGTGAAACTTGCTGAGGCATTTATGAATCAGCATTCAAATTGTTCATCCAAAACAATCACCAATCAATCATCTTGAATTTACTGCATCCGCGTACACATCCGACGGCTGTTACGCGAAAGTGCCAAATTGAACATGATACAGCCGTTGCATGCGAAAGGTCATCCTCGTCCAATAATTAGCGGTTCGTTTATCTGTATTTCTGATGCGTCTTGCTTAAGAAGGGTTTAGTGAAATCGATCTCAGGACGCGTCTTAGCTAAGATCGATCTTAGAGCAGGAACTCGTCTTAAGTCCTAAGATGAGTCATAAGTTAAGAAGAGTTTCGTGAAATCGGCCCCTGGTTTCATGATGGCTCCGTGCACGTCGTTGTGACAAGAAATTACATATATATATATATATCAAGATCAATTTGTTGAATGGAATTTGTTATGAATTATCAAATACTTTACTACTTATTGAAGTTATGAATTAGAATTTTTGTTATACACATGTATTTTATATTTCAGAGTAATGAAATTATTGTCGCAGGGCATGGACATTGTTAGTCGTGGATCAAAACGTCGGTGGATTAATTGTTGTCTTGCCCTGCATGGTAGTGTGCCCTCACTCAACTGATTTCGACCAACAAACTCACACTATTACGCCCTGGTAATTTCATATGAATGGGGGTGTGGCTGTCACATGCAAATTTAATTGATGAATTATTCAAATCTTATTCAAGCTCCTCCCTTAATCACCTGTCTTTGCGTGATCAGCCAATGCTTGTGCGTGTGAACAATAGATTGCAGGGGTTGTAGTCGAGACCATCACAATTTAGACCCCACAAGACCTTCAGTCTTAATTCAATAAGTCGCAAGCTATCCAAATGAACTGTAATAAAAGCATTCCTTTGTCATTGTTTATGCCTGTTACTTGTAGTTGGTGTTGTGAATGTTCTTGCGCACGCTTTGCAGTTGGTCTTGTGTCTTGTCTTGTGATGACCTCGACTAATCTCTGATAGATTGGCCCAGAGAGCATGCTGTGCACGCTTATATTGTGCACGTGATCTTGTAGGCAGATCCACTGATAGCACTTTGCAAAAAAATTGCAGTCCCTTAATGATTTTCAAAAAAATCCAAGGGAAACTGGCCAAAAAATACAGAAATTAAATGTAGTGTACACGATTGGTAATCCTCCAATATTTTTTTTTACTGAATTATTACGAAATACCTTACTAGACTGAAAGTTAACAGTAGTCTCAATTATCCTGTGAAATTATAGCACTAGGTGTGCTGTCGTAAAGAAAAGTGGAAATATATATCGTTTTCCAATGATTTCCAGCTGGAAATCGTTGGAAATCTGCCCTGTAGCCTTCAGTCAAGGTGCGCGTGGCTACCAGGATGAGTGGTACGCCCCGGACATGTTGGCATTTGGGGCGCGTGTCGCGCCCAGATAGCCACGCGTGCCTTGACTAAAGGCTATCATCCGCCCGACGGTTAAAAACGAGCGCTGTTTTTCTCTCGTTTTTTTCCGCCATCCAACAACGCAAAACTTTGCACAGGTCAGTGGAACGATATTTCCTATAAAATACTAACCCCTAAATCCGCCCATTCCTGAAAATTGCAACAAAATTCCCACGATGTTAGTGCCAGAGTCAGTCATGTGAGAGTGCACTGCTGCACGATATGTGAACCATGATCGATCCACTGGCGTCTTGAGCCAAGACAAGGACATCCTTTCTTCTCAAACTCATTTCAGTGCATTTTCTAATAATTTTTTTTTTAATTATCCCATTTTTCCAGACTGCTTCTCAAACACATCAACTCCAATTGCATACAAGTTTTGTGCTTGAATAATTCAATTTAAAGGTAGTACGCAACATTTGTTTTTGCTGTAATTTTCAGGGAATTATCAGGTCGGGGGAACTAGGCTATTTCCATGGAGCTATTTCCAATGATGGTCAACCGACCATTGCTGGAAATTAATACACAAATTCCACTTTTCTTGAAAATGACAGCTCACCCTAGTCCCATGATTTCACAGGATGCTTGAGATTATTATTTATTTACAGTCAAGTGAGGTCTTTAATAATAATTCATATTTTTTTTTTTTTTTCATGTTTGCAAATGCTGTATACATATACAGTCGAACCCTGATAATAAGAGCACTGTTAATGCAACATACTGCTTATAACAAGGAAAAAAATAGGTCCCGAGTCTTTGTTTTTCATTACTGATAATACAAGGTACCTGTTTTAACAAGGTAAATTGTAAAGTCCCAAGGACCTTGTTATAAAGGTGTTCGACTGTACTACAGATAAGTCTGTTATAACAAGGTAAATTGTAAAGTTCCAAGGACCTTGTTATAAAGGTGTTCGACTGTATTACTTTTAAATACATGTACCACATTTATGCCGTCTTCTAGAATTTGTTCATAATGGAGAACAGGGACGTTCCTGATGATGTGCAAAGAAGATTGTGCTGACTTTTTGTTCTGCCTTTTGACAGACGAATATCGGTTTTTGTAGCTATATTTTGAATGTATTTGAATGGTACCTCCATACATGAATGAACTGAACTTGACATGAAAAATGAAATAAACAAACTTTAGTGATATACCAACACATCAAAACAAATTTTAGAGTGTATTCATAATTTGAGTGAGTTCTATACATCTTTCCTTGTGAATCGGCTTTCTGTGTAAACTTCTTGGGCGTTTATAAAAAAATCCTGATGAACATGTCCCTATGTTGTATACACTGCAGTGTTGTAGTCGAGACCTTCATGTCCGAGACCAAGACCGAGACCGACTCTTTCGAGACCGAGACCAGACTTCCGAGACCGAGACCAAACATGTATGGTTGAAGCTGAGGTTTAGAAAACGGCCATAGTCTGCGGGTACCAGAACTCGGAATAAACAAGCTACATTGACTGGTTGCCATTCCAGCTTCAACCTAATTCTTCAGCTTGAAACTTGTACATAGTGTACTTAGTACAATGTTGTTTATGTATGGATGAAGACTGGATTTTGTATGGCGCATTGTATTTTGCTGTGGTCTCGATTGGTCCCGGGGGTAAACCTCGAGACCTTGGCATCCGAGACCGAGACCTGCACTTTCGAGACCGAGACCAGCCCGACCGAGACCGAGACCTCCGAAAAGGTCTCGAGACCGAGACCAGGTCTCGAGACCTACAACACTGATACACTGGCCATATGAATTTGTTGTGTTCACTTAAGCTCAAACCTCTGTGCGGAGCCCATTTCCGGGCGAAAATCCGCGTAAAATGACCCTTTTTTTCGACGTTTCGAGTCATAGTTTGATAACCATGCGGTCTTTTTCACCGGGTTAAACAGTTCTATACGATTTAACTCTTTGTCGTTCTCGTGATATATATACATATATTTTATCTAGAAAAAAATCCACGTACTTTCGGCTTTGAAAATGTGAACTTTTCATCATTTTTCTGTGTAAACGCACCGATTGAGCGCCCTCGCGTCGACTCTTTTGACTGTAACTCCTTACTGGAGTATCGAATCGTACGGGGTTAAACGGAATCGAATAGCTTAGATCCTCCTCTTTCCTTACATGTAAAACCTGTTATGATTGGTTGAAAAAAACCTACGTACTTTTCACAAAGAAAAAAATGGCCAATGACAACTTTCGATCGATAAGGCATTGTTCGAGACTTACATCGATCTACCATTGCTTACCACGCGTTACATGATCTTGGACTCTGCTCATCACCCGTTTTACAAGACAGATTTTCTTCGATTTTACTGTAACTAAGACATTTAAAAAATATCCATTTGTGAATCAGTTATCTGGGATTAAAACTGTGTTCTTTTGAGGAGTTAATTTCATTTTGAAATAATGTAAATTTGGAACTGAATACTGTTCATTCAAGGCAGCTACAGAAATATGTGATGCAAAGAACGTACACTTGTTTATTGGGCTGTACCATTGTGTATGTGGGGAGTATATAAATATGCATGTACACATACGTATGTCTTTTCCAAAATAATTGAGATTTTGTGTTGTTTAGAAAATTAAACAATTACTAAACTTAACTATATCTTTGTTTCCTACTTGCAGCTTCAAACCAGTGCTGTGTTTATGCATGCCCTCGTGCAAAGATGTTTTGTTTTACCCATTTTGTGAATGGAGTGTGCCGGGCCACATTTCAGGGCCGAACGCACAGCTACACAGGGCCAGCGTTAATCCAATTAAATAACCCAAGACCTCTGTGGTATACTCTACGCGCGAGATTTAAACTGTGAAATTAAGTGAACAAAAGTGGGGTTAACAAATTCATATGAACTGCTTTTTCAAAGGACTTTCACTCGGTGTTTATTGCCTTTCTTCCCCAAATACATGTACAAATTAACTTTGATTGTGGCTTTAACGGGCAAACAGGGTAATTGTTTTGTTAATTAGGTGCGTAAAATGGACCAAGGCAATCCACACTCGGCGTTCGTTTTGCTCGGGACTGTTGGCTTACTGCCCGAGTTAAAGGTCTTGTGATAATTTGTCGAAATGGTAATGAGAGACAACCCAAAAACTGAATCATGTAAATGAAATTGTACAAAGCCGACGAGATAAATTTACTTGTCAGGGGTGAGACGTCTTCCAGATTTCCGGAAAATGTTTTGGTCCCTAAATTGTTTTTATCATTCTAAAATGACCTCTGCAACCGGTTGAAACAGTATTCTTTTCATTCTAGTGACCCATTTTTTTGAAATTTTGAACCATATTTTTTTGGCAGAAATTTCAGATTTCTTATGCATTTTTCAGCAACGCCATACAAATCAAATGCCTCCCCTGACTGATGTTAGTCGTGGACACTGGGGCGTCGATGGGTGGACGACGGAGGGGACATGTCGTCCCCCCCCCCCCCCCCCCCCCCCATTGCCAATTAGACAATAATGCTGTGGCTATACATCGTAGTACGTGCTCCACGCGGAAATTAAAAAATTCACGGAAATAAATAATATAATTTTGCCCAACTAATAAAATATGGGGTAAAATTATCAGAAAAAATTAACTTGGTTTTCCTAAGTAGTGAAGACCCATAAACACTATAATTCAAACTATAGGAATAACCATCCACGGTAATTAACACCCCTCGATAGAAAGTGGTACAGCTCCTCTTCACCAACGGATCGAGTCGCGCGCGAATCCTCGTATTACACCGGTGTCGTATGAATATCCGACTCCCATGAAAATCGGAATCCTTTTACCTATTATTGGTTAAACCATGGAGAAAGTCTTATTTCTCCATGGTTAAACCATAGAGCAAGGAAAACCCGCTCGGGTGACAGGTGTAGCGTGAGCTTTTGTCACCATGGATTGCACGTGCCTATAAGTGATCGATTAATCGATTCTTGGGAGAGTGGCCGTCACGTGACAGGGTTTAACCAATAATAGGGTAAAGGAGTCTGATATTCATGAGGGTCGGATATCCATATGACACCGGCCACTCTCCCAATTATTGATATCATCGATCAGTTAGCACGTGCAATACAACCGGTGAAGCGTGAAATTATTGGAATTTCTCAAACCCTGGCTCGGGCTTCGGCTTCGTGTATGTCCTCAGATTTGGCAAGATCTTGAACACTGTTTTTGCTTTATGTAGCTTACATCAAAGTCTTATATATTTTAATCCAGAGCCTAGCCAGAGCCTGTTTATTTATTTACGTATTCAAGGCTTCAGATTGGCAATGGGACTGGGAAATAGCTGGAGACCAAACCCAAGCCCAAGCCCAAGCTAGGGTTTGAGAAACGCCCTTATAGTCGCCATGAAATACGGTAGTTTTGCACATGCCCAAGTGATCGATGATATCAATAATGGGAGAGTGGCCGGTCACGTGAGCGGGTTTAACCAATACATGTAATACTAGGATAAAGGGGTCCGATTTCCATGGCCGTCGTATATTTATTTGACACGAACTATCGAACAACCCTGGCTCTCCATTGTACACTTCAGAAAACAGCCGACGGGCGTGCACCAATTTCACGGAGCTGCTTAACCACAAAAATTTGCTTAGCACCAAAAAGTCTTGCTTAGTTAAAACATGGAGGTAAAACAGGTTAACAGCCAAAAGGCCATGTGATTTTCATGCTGAGCAAACAACAGCTGAATGGCAGCCACAAACGGTACACTCGATATCAAAGTTTGGTTGGTAATCATGTATTTACCAAGGAAAACTTTTCATGCTAAGCACATTTTTGTGCTAGCATCGCCGTTTATAATACGGTGAAATTGGCCTCAGGCTCAGCTTAGCAACGCACGTCACCGCGCGCGCCGCGCGCGCCGCGCCCTAATTATGCGAGGTCGACTGGTACGTACGTCAAGCTAGCAGTCGGCTCTATATATCTCCTCCATAAAAAAATTCGAATGAGACGACATACTCGCTGCGACCATGGAGCTATATGCTGCGACGGTGCCTCTCGGAATTGAACGGGAAATTTGACATTTTGTCCGGATCGTAAGTACAGTAAATCCATGTAAATCGTAACGTTAGTATTCCTCGAAATCTAAGTTGTATCACAGACACAGGTTGCGTATTTTGGTGGTCGTTTTAAGGGTGAAATCTGATGTTTTTGTTTTGTCTTCGGACACTTTTAGTAAGCATGGTAAGAAATTTTTGAAAAGTTGTCAGATGTAAAATTCAGGTCGGTATCTGCATGGCTTTATGGGTCAACGAACTTTATAAATGTGTTTACATATGCTAATTTCTCCAAAGTTCATTGACCCCTATGTAATGCTTCTTTTTTACAAAAGCCTCCATGAAAACTCAGGAAGGGAAAAAAGATACCAACCTGAATTTCATACCAAATGTAGATTGGATCATCATATAGTACTTTAAGTGTGAGTTTCAGTTGGATGGGTAGTGGTTTATTTAGGTGAACTGCCCATCAGAAGAGAGGGGTCATTTCGGCATTTTTCTGCCGGCCCACATTCAGAGTTCAGACCCTGGCACCTCCCCAAAAAGGTGGTTGGTACGAGTCCTTAATAAGAAACAAACATATGCATCTATGTATATGAAATATGAAGTCACTCTGACCGTCTTGCAGTTTGGAAGCCATTTAACCTGTGTAATTTTTGGTAAAAAATCCCAATGCATTTTGGAGATATGGGCCTCCAGAAATGCAAAAAACATGACCGGTGCAATTATGAATGGAAAGAGTGGGCGGGGTAGGAATTTTCAGTGAGGTCATATATTTTAGAAACGACTTGGAGTGTATTACAGTAAAATCTTTAAGAAAAAAAGACGATAAAGGGTCCGAGTTACTCGGACTAGCTCAAGACTACTGTTTACTTACAGTCGAGTAAGGTATTTCATAATAATTCAGTAGTTTTGACCTTTTCTTTTTTGATGTTTGCAAATGTTGTATATTACAGGCTGTGCACACCCTGTTAAAGAAATTTGGATTTAACAATATGACCGCATAAGTAACTGTAGTCCTCAGTAGTACTTTGTAGTACGCAGATTCATAAAAATTGTAAGTTTCTTCGGAAAGATTTTACTTTAATACCCCCCACCAAAATCGGTCAAGAACAGCAAAATCTTGGAAAATAACCAACCCTCCTTGATAACAACTGTCTAAACATGTGGCACAACCTGTTATTTCAAGATTTATTTCAGCAAAATCTGTAAAAAATGAGGAAGAAATCAACATGTATGTGCACACTTTGGAGTGACTATACATGGTGCCAACTGCCAAGAACTTCTAACACAGAAAACACAAACTTTCTTCCCCTATATTGCACTAAAATGTCCCAACAAAATTCTCAAAATTAAAGGTTGTGCCAAGTGTTTATACAATTATGAACACAAATGGACGGTTATTTTCCAAGATTTGCTGTTTCTAACCGATTTCGGTGGGGGGTATTAAAGTAAAATCTTTCCGTTTCTTCAATTCTTTTAAATATATCACTGGAAAGAGTAAAAAAAAAAAAAATATAATGAGGGGTCAATGGTCATGATAGGTTAACCCTATTCTCGCGGAGGGGAAAACAAGTACACGCGCCGTGTCTAAATTAACAGACGAAGGGGAAGATGTGACGTCATTGCAAAGTTATAGATTTTTGTTGATTTAAATTTTTGGTAATTTTGGAGGAAAATTTTAGTTAAAAAGTTGTGACCATATTGCTAAATTGCAAAAAATAAATTAATTAAAGTAATTTAAAAATATTGACAATTAACAAACACCAATTATTTGCCAATAAATGATCATAAAAGCAAGTTATAAACCAGTCATAGCACTGACAGAAAATTGGGCATTGCAAATAGCGCTACCAACGCT
The DNA here is from genome assembly GCA_037893225.1 of Hippasteria phrygiana. Taxonomy (NCBI): domain Eukaryota; kingdom Metazoa; phylum Echinodermata; class Asteroidea; order Valvatida; family Goniasteridae; genus Hippasteria; species Hippasteria phrygiana. Next base: position 965,598 of record JAZGUH010000046.1, on the reverse strand, counting down.
GGTTCGCGTGAATCTGCCTATTTGTATACATTTTGTCGTGTATTTTTTTTAAATTTCTATTTTAATATATTTTTTTCATGCACCTGTTTACCTATATACTGATCTCATTTGGTTTAACCTTCAGTTTTGCTGAGTTTTTGACAGACCATAGCTTATCAACGATGCCAGTATTCCCATTCATGTCCACCTACGGACTGTACATGGATGCTCTGATCCTTGCTCTGTGCGTCATCGTCGTCTTGTGTGTAGTGCTCTGCGTAGGATGGACTATACACACGTACAATGTGTATAAGAAGTACAGCCATCTACCAGGACCAAAAGTTGCTCAGTAAGCATGTAATAACTTACTCTGATTAGAAAAAACGGGAATCATAAACCATGTAGCAAAGAGCTCAATTCTTTTTTCTTTTTTTAAACAACACTGGATTGTAAGCCAACATAATTTCCAAGTTTTATTATTAATTACCGGTAGTTCAGTTCAGAGAAAGACTGAGATTGCGGGTAACAACATGTGAAAAAAATCTCTTCCAGGAAGATGTGTGGTTCTGAAAATGAACTGGGATGAGTGTGTAACTCGACGTGTCAGACAGTGTGCTCTGTCTGTTCTCAGGGAGGACGGACACAGCAGACTGTCCGAAACGTGGAATTCTTTTCAGAACCACACATCTTCCTAGAAGAGATATATTTCACATGGTGTTACCAGCAATCTTAGTCTTTCTCTTAATATCGTACCTACCATGCAAAGCTTCAAATCGTATTTAGTTCAGTTCAGTTCAGTTCAGTTCAGTTAGGACTGTGTATTCCAACTGGGTACCCGAGTGCCCGACCGCTGATGTCCGGAACCGGTTCCAGATTATGGAATCAAGCATCCGTAACCGAATTAACATATTACTTTTCTTAGACAATGAAAAAGGAAGTTTTTGAATGTCATTTGTGGGGAATTTTCAGAATGATTTCAGAATGAAAACCAGGGTACGTGGAAAAACATAACCGATTAACGTTTGTAACGCTTGCGAAAATTTATATAGCTCACTGTACACTTGCATCTTGCTACACCACGGACCTTTACAAACAATATTGAACGGCAATTTCCGAGATTTACTTTTTGGGATTAGCTTTCTTTGACGGGTACCCTAGGTACCCGTGCAATTTTTAATCGGGTACTCAAATTCCCGTACTACCCGTAAATGCACACTCCTAGTCGTGTCGTGTCATGTCAACAGACCAATAATTGTTTGAAACTACATATTCCAGGTTCATTTTTTCGTTGTGATTCGTAAACCGCTTATCATTGATGAACATTTCATTTTTTTAGGCAAGTAAAATAAAACGGTTAACTTCTCAAAATTACTAGCAAAGTAATATTGGATCTGAATTGGACTTTGAATACATCTGAATAATTTCCTTTAAAGAATACCTAATGCGGTAAAAAAAGCATTGGGAGGGTATGATATACAACCGCACTACACGTAATTGTAATTTCTGACTTGTGTCTGGATCACAGGTTTTTTTTGGGGGGTGGGGGGAGGGGTGTTTTTTTGTGTTTTTAATCCTTCCTTCAGGATGTCTATATTTATTTCATGTTGACAGCTTTTACAGTGGACATGCGATGAATGTAGCTAATGGAGTTCGCTCGGGCAAACGTGTATTTGGAGATCTTCTTGTGGAGTGGTAAGAACGTAAATGCATCATTTTCATGACTGGCATGGTTTCCTCCAAGAGCAGATTGAAAGGGGCAGCCTGCCCCGTTGCCTAATCCCGGGGGATCCATCTGCATAGTTACATGCACATTCCTTTAATTTTTTTTTTACAATAAGAATGTATGATGTGTTCCGCACTGAAATATCATGGTGATAAAGAAAGTGGCATATTTTTCTTTTGAACCAACCTGCGTTTTTTAACAATATTAATGTCTACTTTAAAGCTAGTGTACATGATTGGTCATTGTTGCAATTTTCAGAAATGGGCAGATTTGGGGATTGGGAAATATTGTTTCTGTTAAAAGTTTTGTGTTCTTGGATGGCGGAAAAAAACAAGAGAAAAGACGGCGTTCTTTTTCAACCGTCGGGCGGCATTTGTTATAGCGCCCTCTTGTAAAATAAGCCAAATTTTTGTAAATGGGATCGTTTTCAACTGGTTACATAACATGTACATAGGCCGAGGGCCGAGCAGAATGTCCAAGATCCTAGGGCTGTTCATTTTCGAATAATTTATTATTCAAATATTCAAAACTGGGTTTGACCGAATATTCGAATATTTGATACTCGCAGACTCAAGTTTTTCAGTGCATGCCACACTGGTAAAAAGAACATTGCACGTAAAAGCATGCCGGTGTTTTACGTTATGGCGATTGATATTATGGACCGTTCAAACAGCATTTTTTTTGCATGCCCCTGTTGTATCAAGGGTTTTACCGTCCAGTCCACAAAAAATTGCGATTGACAAAAATGCGGCATTTGACACTGCTAAGCGCCATAACTTTTCTATTAAAATAGCATCAGAGTCGTATCTGTACTTGTATATATATCTTTTCGAATATTCGAACTGGCAAAATGGTATTCTTGACGATCGAATATTTGGTATATTCGGGACAGCCCTACAAGATCCACTGCATGCACTAGTTACAACGAGTTGTTTCGGTACACTACGCATGCACCCGTTTTCGGATTGTTAACCCATTTTAGACACGGATTAAACACGGATTAAAACACGTATTAACTACATGTACATTCGGTCAATAAATGGGCAGTTTTCCAACGATTGTTCAGCTAAACGATCATTGGAAAACGATATAAATTTCCACTTTTTTCTTGAAAACGACAGCACACCTGGTGCCATCATTTCACAGGATGATTGAGACTACTATTAACTTACAGTCTAGTAAGGTATTTCGTAATAATTCAGTAAAAAAATAATTGGGGGATTACCAATCGTGTACACTACCTTTTAAGTAGACAAGTGTAAAACTCTTTCATTTGTGCTCAATATGCAGCAGAACAGCTCCATATTCACTGTGTGTTTTTTTGGTTCTTTTTCTCTTTAGGTGCAATGACCATGGACCAGTTTATGTGGTGTTTTTCTTCGCACATCCAATCGTGGTCATCTGCTCTCCAGAAGGCGTTAAAGTAATCTTGTTTGTGTTGTTTTGTTTTATGGAAGTCGTCCCAATACAAGACTAAAAGCACTCTCGTGGCTTCAACAGAGGTAGTTGGGTTGGCCACATTCTTAGGTTGCCATCCCTGCCACCTCTGGGTCCAGATCTGAATAGAGGATAAATTTTGAGATACCAAAGAAATTATCCCAATTTTCAGGCCTATAGACACAGACTTGCCTCGCCCACTGACCATGGGCTACTTTGTCGTTGTTTTAGGCCATCAGCTTGGGGGGTTGGTCGGTATCAAATGAGGGGAATAATGCTCATGGTGATTTTTGGCAAGGTATATGCATACCTGTAGTTGGCAAATATGTGATAGCATTGCAGCGGTGGCAGCTTTTTGGGTGCTATCATCCTTTAAAAAAAAAATGGCCGCCAACATGCTTGTTACCACATATAATTAATCCGGTAACAAGCATATTGGCGGCCATTTTGAAAAAAGAAATTGAAAAAAGTGATAGCACCAAAAAAGCTGCCACCGCTTACGCTGCAATGCTTTCACACATTTTCCAACTCTAGGTGTGCATACCTTGCCAAAAATCGCTATGAGTATTGCTCCTTTCGATCATTTGATACCGGTGGCCCATTTTTTGGACCGAGGCTGATGGCCTATTTTAGCATTGGACTTGGATCCGGACTCGACTGCAACATAGGGATTTGCATTTACGGGTAGTACGGGAATCGGGTGCCCGCTAAAGAAAGCCAATCCCAAAAATCAAATCTCGGAAATTGCTGTTCATATTGTCCGTAATGGTCTACAGGCTAATACTACCACATCGGTGCATCAATGCAGCAAAATTCAAGTGTGTACAGTGAGCTCTATAGTTTGAAAATTTCCCACAAATGACATTCAAAAACCTCCTTTTACATTGAGAAACTACTAAGTAATATATTAATTCGGTTACAGGTACTCGATTCCATAATCTGGAACCGGTTCCTGAAATTAGTGGTTGGATACTCTGGTACCCCATTCGAATGCACAGACTTTACTACGACATATACCCACTAATATGACCCTACGACAATACCCACTAATTGTCAGACTTTCATTTTCCCTTCCCACGCTAGGAGCTAGTAGTCTCGTCCAAACATCCCAAGGACCTGGTATTTTACAAAAGTCTTGAGAAGCTTTTAGGCGAGCCCTACTTGGGGAATGGTCTGGTCAGTGAGACGGATCACAGTGCTTGGGCAATCAGACGCGGAATCGTTGACCCAGCTTTCCATCGAAAGTAGGTGCTTGTTCTTTACCATCTCCCTGCCATCTATGACCCTCCGACTCCCCCTCCCCACTATCCCACCTCCACCACATCTCTCTTTCCCTTCCCCCTTTCTCCTCTTTCCCTGCAAGAAATAACACATCCCAAAAAATTATGAATTTTCTGAGGAAAATACTGATTTTCCGCTTTCTGAATACTGAAATGACAGTTGTAATCAAGTCTATCACAAGTCAGATCAAAAGGCAAATCACAAGTCAATCACAAATCAGCTCACAAGCTACATGGGATGAACAATGACAAAGGAATGCTTTTGTTATATAGTGTGTTTGAATAGCTTGTTACATGGCTTGGGACCAAAATTGTGAAGTGACTTGTGATTGACTTGTGAAGTGACTTGTGATTGACTTGTGATTGACTTGTGATTGACTTGTGATTGACTTGTGATTGACTTGTGATTGACTTGTGATTGACTTGTGATTGACTTGATTACAACTCTGCATACAAGCCATTTCATAGGATGTTGACATTTCAGGACTATGGTTGTGAAACAGTTGCTGTAATGTGTTAAAATACACCTTCAACGTGCGCTTTTTTGTAAAAGCGTTTGGAGCAGGCGTAGCATCTGTGATATGTTACAGGGCTAACGTGTCATCACCTGACAGCAACTCAAGATGTGTTTTGTGAAATTAGCTGATCAAGGGCTGCGTGCAAGACAACCGCCAATCAACCATTTTCTCAATCTTTTAATAATACATGTAGGTATCTGAAGCAGTCGATGGCGCAGTTTAATAACAGCTCGGACTTGATGGTCAAGCGACTGCTGGGCAAATCTGACGGGGTCACCCAGGTCACCTTGTTGGATGAACTCAACAAAGTCACGCTAGACGTCATCGCCAAGGTAACTGATAAATCCAGCTTCATCCAGGAATATCAATTAAACCGGAAATCCAAGTGAATTTTCAAAAGCATATTTAGGGCAAAAGTATTACTTTTTTGGCTTTTCCTCAAAGTTGCAGAAAAACTTTTAGATTTTTAATAATTTTTTTCTTTTTGGGTACCCCGTCCCATAGACTTTGTACATGTGTCCCGAAGAGCGACATCACGATGACGTCATTAGGGATCATGTGATATGTCATCTTCTGTGCGTAATTTAAGGTTATATATATCTAGCGAACTGCAACACTGATTTCTCCCGTTTTTGTTTGTTTAGAGGTTTGGGGGGAAATTTCTCCCTTTTTCTTTTTTTCTCGGGAGTTTTTTTTTCAAGTAAAGTCACAAAAGCATTTACCGTAATTTTCGGAATATAGGCCGCAGCACGCAAAAATCTGTAAATTAAGATTTAAAGTTGGCGTATTAGCCGCACCAGTGTATAAGCCGCGCTGACGACGTCCAACCACAAGTCATCATGTTGCATGCTGAAGCGCTAGTCGGACTCCCTATTAATTATCGCGGCAACTCTTATTATCGCGGCATCGGAAATTACTCCTTTTTTTGCGTTGCCAACCGTATGGCGATTGTTCATCCAGTTCATCAGGCATTAAGGACTTCCTGCTAAGTTGTATAAAAATGACGATTATAAAATGTTGTGTCGGGACTTTTAATGATTTTTAATAAATTTACGTTTTCCAAAACTTGTTTGCCTCACCGTGTCTGCTAAAAAGTACCGTCTTTATTTTAACATAAATCTTCAATGGTGGTCTGTCCATGGAAGTGCTATTGTCTGGTTCCCATTCTACAGCTACATGTACAAATGCAAAATGACGCCGAAGGACGATATTTCCACCGCGAAATCGTAAAAACTTACGGGAACAAAATGACAGTGCGGTAACAAAAATAAAACGCGTAACGCGTACGACGCACCGTGTAAAGTGAATGGCGCCCCCAATCGTCCATCAGTAGACTTGTCTCAGTGAATTTTGTCACCTTCCGGGGCCGGGGGGACAGGGTGTTAAGAAATATCCTGCAGGCCTAATCGTCTTTAATCAACTTGAACTTGACAGGGAAAATATCGTACTTTATGAATAAAAAGTATGAATAAAAAGTTGAGATCATTGTAAAAACCACTTCCAGTACCGCGATAATACAGAGTCTGTACTCCGCCGAGAACGGCGAGCATGTCTATTTTCACCGGCATCGCGAAGCAAATTCCCCTATGCATTATGCATCATGTATGAGCACGTGTCGCTAGTCGTTGTTTTGATTGGCCAAAGTAGATTTTGTTGCACGCTTACATGCTTACGATCTACGTGCTGGCAACCATTCATAAATTTGGGGGCCTTGCTAATTCATGCAAAGGGATGTTTATTGGTTTCGGCTTAAGATTTCAGTATAAAAGTAATTTTTCTTTAAATTTGATATAAAGCAAATACGCCTGGAAGCAATTAACTTCTTTTTCAAACACAAATATGATTTGTATTTCCCACATTATCATTTACTCCACTTGACAAGGTTTTCGGAAATTCAACAACATCCCTCGTAGCATATTTGGTGCAATCCAAAACTAGGCATGCTCATTAGATCTGAAGAAAGTAATTCGTTTTGCTGTAAACGAAAGATGATTTTTGTCTGGATTTTTCTCCACTTCAGGGAACATACGAGGACGAAATTAAATCGCCAGAATGACAATTAATAAATAATAAATATATATGCAGATAGATGAATATATTTTACCGAAAGATTTCAGCGGATTGCAATGGATTGTAATATTTCGGTAAAAATTCTCCTAATGTGAAAATGAACGTCGCATGGTGCCCGCGCGCAATTTTGTTACTACGGACAATACTGGTACCCGCGCCCCGGAAGTACGTGACTTTTCCGCAAAGATGTGGCAACAAAACATTATTGCAACAATATTTTGTTTACTTTAGAGGACGCTGGAAATGGAAGTTGTGTACGTATTAAAGCCTACAATTATTGTAGGCTTTAATACGTACACAACTTGCATTTTTTTGTCACATTCGCAGACCGCAGATGCGATAGATTAAGCCTCAAAGCGGTGAAGGTATGTGTTTATCATGATCCCTAATACTAATAATAGTTGACTAGCGCTTCGTTTAGTCCCAGAATTTTGACATTTTGACATCGAATATAATCGATGTTGGACCTCCGATGTATCGATTATTGAAAATTCTGATAGCCGGACTCTACATTAACCAGTGAAATAATAAACAACATGGATTACACAACGATAAAACAGACAAAAACGAACAGACGCACCACACGATTTGTGAGGTGTGAACGGTACTTACGGTACATTTGCAAGTCTATTCGGTCCCTGGACTGGTTTCCTTTATTTCCAACACGCTGAGGCGCAGCTTCTGTGACTGATTTTATTCTTCAAATGTTGCCGTATAAGCCGCCCGGAGTATAAGCCGCATGGAAATTTTTTAGCGTGAGAATCAACGTATAAACCGCGGCCTATATTCCGAAAATTACGGTATGTAAGTAATATCTATTGAGAACACGTTATGGCAACTGCAATTTTAGCCACAGTATAAATTGAATTATTAACGATGTGTACATCGTGTACTTCCACAGGTGTCTTTCGGCTGTGAGCTGGACATCATGGTGGACGGACTGTCTCCATTCACGGATGCCGTGCGCGTTACCCTGGAAGCTTTGGGGAGTCTGAACAGAACACCCTGGATTAAGGTATCTATCTGAATATTATGATTTGTTTTATTTCCAATAAAATGAATCTGCAATCTCTGGAACACTCTACTAACTTTGCTAACCCCCTCCCCCACCCCATCCCGACCCCCCCCCCCCCCACTCAAGACTGTTATGAGTGAAATTTTAAATTAGAAAGGTAATTGCAGGCGTAGTAACCCTAACCCTGCTAAATCCAACAAAATCCAACAGTGGTAAAAAACTGTTGTAATTTGTTAGATTTAGCAGTCAACACAAACTACATGGTGTGTTGCATATTGTTCTACAGAGCTGTAGTCGAGTCCCTGCAAGTCCTCCTGCAAGTCCTTTCACAAGTCCTTTCGCAAGTCCAGTCGGAAGTCCTTTCACTGCTGATAAAGCCGGTCACAAGTAACTGGATGAACAATGACAAAGAAATGCCTTTTTTCAAAGCTCATTTGAATAGCTTCTGATTGGAATTAGGACTGCAGTGCTTGTGATGGACTTGCAGGGACTTGTGATTGACTTGTGATGGACTTGTGATGGACTTGTGATGGACTTGTGATGGACTTGTGATGGACTTGTGATGGACTTGTGATGGACTTGTGATGGACTTGTGATGGACTTGTGATGGACTTGTGATGGACTTGTGATGGACTTGTGATGGACTTGTGATGGACTTGTGATGGACTTGTGATGGACTTGTGATGGACTTGTGATGGACTTGTGATGGACTTGTGATGGACTTGTGATGGACTTGTGATGGACTTGTGATGGACTTGTGATGGACTCGACTACATCCCTGTTGTTCTATTCAGCAGGGTAGCAGCTAAATACACCTGTTCGATTTTGTCGTATTTCTGAGGGCGGAAGCAGACTTCTAGTCAAATTTCAGTTGGATTTTGTGTTGTATGTGGTACACTGCAGAATCCAGGAAAATTTGCTGTTGGATTTTGTTCTATTTATTTAGAGGGCTTCTCATTTCAGTTTTGTTGAAAATTGTTGGATTTAGCAGGGCCATATGAAAAACACTGAACGGGGTCAGGGTTAAATATAGATTTCTTCAACTTTTTTACAGTACAGCCCCCTGAAAGCTCACAGAGACCAACGGAAACGGATCCGCGACTCCTGCAAGTTGCTGCGCAGTTTTGGTGAGAAATGCATTAAGGATCGTTTGGCCGCGATCCAGCGTGGTGACGAGGTACCAGCTGACACCTTGTCCTACATCATCAACAGTACGGGGCAGCTTACCAATGAAAACTACAACATCAAGAATATGATGGATGATTTTGTGACGTTCTTTGTCGCAGGTACAGTTTATCCTTAGTGGCTATATAGAAACCTTTCAGCTTTACCATTTTCCTGCAATTATTTTCTGGTTTTAAGGGAAATTTATAAAAATCAAGTCTGGCCTCCGCAGCCCCCCCCCCCCCACCTTGCATTCTTGGGGGTACTTACAGGCACTAAGAAATCTGACTCCCGCCCCTCGCAGAAAGTCCTAGCCCCCGTCCACTCCTTCCATTCAAAAATTTGAATGCTTGGAATGTTTTGGAACAAGATGTTTACATTGGGACCACGCATTGTTCCTTATGAGTATTTCAACGGTCACATGAACTTTCTGGCTTTTACGAAGCTTTCTAACGATATGTGCCATCCACAAGAGAAATCGGACATAAGTCACATGACCTAATTTGGTACTTCCAGAACTGTAAGGTTTTCACAAACCTTTAACTCCACTCATCAAATTTGAAACTCCCAAGATTCATCCAGTAAAATTCCCAAGAATTCCCAAGGCAATGGCAAACACTACAAATGCATTTAACAGAGCGCTGGAATAAGCACTTTGCACATGTGCAATCCATATTTTTCCCACCAAAATTCCCAAGATCTTGGTAAAAATCCCAAGTAGTGGCCGCTGGTCAATGGTGTTAAAGCGCCCTCTGTTGACGACAAACTATGTCAAACTCTGGAGTGGTGAAACCTGTGGTCTTGGTTAGTGATATTTTCGTAAAATTTCACCATTTCAAATGACATTTCAAGAAATTGAACCTAGCCTACGGGTACTTGGCCATGTCAAGATAATGCATATGAAATGTTGGGGCAGAAAATTTAGGGGGGGGGGGGGGGTAGGGTGGGTAGGGTTAATGATTAATGATTCCTGAGTGTATTTTGAACTCGTCAAACAATCCACAAGACTAGGTAAATTTGAATACATTTTCAAAGTGAACAAAGAAACTGGCAGGAGCGGGATTCGAACCTGCGACCTCCGGGTTACCGTACCGGCGCTCTACCAACTGAGCTATCTTGCCCTATGTTGGCGGTCTCCCAAATTGTCAGTATCTTTGTTCGGGTGGGCGCTAGTCAGAAGTCATAAACCCAGAATGCCGTATAGCCAGGGATCACACCCAATTTTACGATACAACCTAGAAAGCGACATTGTGGGGATCACTCAATGAGGATACGACTTTTTAACTTATAATTCGTCAAACGACTAGCGCCCACCCGAACAAAGATACTGTATTTTGAACTGTTTGTTTCTTGCAGGTCAAGAGACAACAGCTAATGTTCTGACGAGCTGCTTCCTAGAGCTCCTGAGCAAACAGCCCGAAGTATTGTACAGGTGAGCATAGAGGCATTGTTGGTCACAGGAGCCTTCATCTTGTGTCAAAACCTTGGTTGTCTCACACCCTTGCTTGGCCAAAACTGAACAAAATCAAGATGGGTGTTTGACACGGTGTGCCATTCACAACAGAAGGCAAAATTCAAAACAAAGAAAAGAAAGAAGAAAGTATTACAGAGAGGGAAGATATCTATTCACATTTCTTTTGAACAGGGAGATATTGTAAATTGGTAGAAAAGAGATTATAAGTTGGTGTTCAAAGGTAGCATACAACATTAGCTTTTGCTGTAATTTTCAGAAATTACATCAATGAATGGATTCGGGGGATTGTATTTAATAGCAAAATACTGTAACGCTGACCTGTTTTAAGTTTTGTGTGCATAGATGCTGGGAAAACAGAGAAAGAAAATGCTGTTTTTGTAGTCTGGTTCCGTGACCCTGCTTCAGACAAAATGGAGCAATTTATAGACGTCGGGGAATTATCAGGTCAGGGAACAAGGCTATTTCAATGATGGTCGGCCGACCATAGCTGGAAATTTTACTTTTCTTGAAACTAACAGCACTGGGGCCAATTTCACGGAGCTGCTAAGCACAAACATTTGCTTAGCATGAAAAGTTTACCTTGCTAGAAACGAGATTACCAGCCAACCTTTCATGTGATGTCTATTGCCTGTGACCGGTATTCAACTGTTGTTTGCTTAGCATGAAAATCACATGTAGTTTTGGCTGGCAACTTGTTTTTATTAAGCAAGACATTTTTGTGCTAAGCAAATTTTTGTGCTTAGCAGCTCCGTGAAATTGGCTCCAGTGCTGTTAGTTTCAAGAAAAGGATGCTTGAGATTATTATTTACCAGTGATTACCTTGATGCTGAGCCTTGGCCTTAAGGCTGCCCTAAGGCTGGATTTTAGGGCCTTGGCGATTAGGGCAAAAGCTTTGATCCGAGGATAAATGCCTTTCCTTTTATAATGCCTTGCCCTTCAAGGCCTAAATTTGTTTTTTTTTAGATAAATGTTTCATTAATTTTGTTTGAATTCTTGCTGTTCAACAATCATACAACTTATATCTGGGTCAGTCTGTAATCTAATTTATTCATTCCACATGCAGCTATACACACCTTTATTTATTCCTAAGTTGGAATTTGGGTTGGGGTAATCTATCTTTGGAAAAAAATTAAAATATATTTTAAACGTGAACAAAGAAACGGGTTCGAATCCCGCTCCTGCCAGTTTCTTTGTTAACTTTGAAAATGTATTCAAATTTACGTAGTCAGTTTCCCTTGTGGATTGTTTGACAAAATATATTTTACGTCAAACAATCCACAAGGGAAACTGACTAGGTAAATTTGAATACATTTTCAAAGTGAACAAAGAAACTGGCAGGAGCAGGATTCGAACCTGTGACCTCCGGGTTACCGTACCGGCGCTCTACCAACTGAGCTATCTTGCCCTATGTTGGTGGTAAATTTGAATACAGTCAGTTTCCCGTGTGGATTGTTTGACGAATTATAAGTTAAAAAGTCGTATCCTCATTGAGTGATCCCCACAATGTCGCTTTCCAGGTTGTATCGTAAAATTGGGTGTGATCCCTGGCTATACGGCATTCTGGGTTTATGACTTCTGACTAGCGCCCACCCGAACAAAGATACTGACAATTTGGGAGACCGCCAACATAGGGCAAGATAGCTCAGGTGGTAGAGCGCCGCTATGCTAACCCGGAGATCGCAGGTTCGAATCCCGCTCCTAGTGCCAGTTTCTTTGTTCACTTTGAACATTTATATTTTAAACTAATAAAGGTCTTCCCGGCCAATTTCACCAAGTTTTTGTTTATTTTAATGCCTGGCTCGTTCAATTTAGATTGAAATTTAATGATCACACAGATCGTCATTTGAAAAACAAAAATAATCTCATTCAAATCCACTATACGAGCATTCTACTATTCGTGCCTGTAAAAGATGCACTCAAAGCTTACGTCGTACATCCTACATCATATACACCAATGTTTGCCAGAAATTTGAATGCTACAAATTTGAATGCTTCAACCGTCATGAATGTCACAATGCAACAAATGAAGTTTTGAATGCACTTAAAACGAAAACAAAATCTTCGGTGCTTACAAATTGAAACTGAATGCCCAAACGGTGAAAAAGAAACCTTAATTTGATCAGATGTGTAAAAACCACGCAAATTTGAATGACCAATAACGAAAATGATCAGATAAGTTCGCAAATTGGCTGGGAAAACCTATTAAAAAAATCACTTTGGCATAAGACTTTGCTGGCAGAAACTTGCAGTAACACTCATGAATGTTCTGATTCACATTATTCAGAGGCGATCTGACCTGCGACGTCACTCCTAAACCAAATTTTATGCAAAACACGATGCGTGCGCATACCGCCGGGCACATTTCAATATAGATGTAAACACGTGACGTCAGCGGCGGCGATTTCTCGTCAAGGTTGGGGAGACGGAGGAAAAAGCGCACAAGCAACAATAATTGTTAATCATTTTGTACTCGGTGTCTCTTGTGTATCCTGGGAAATTTTTGAAAATGTGTGCTGATCTTTGTGTATTCTGGTGTATACGGGTGCGTGTAAAAGCCAGTGACCCATAAAATGTATATGACCATGGGGAAATTATTGGGGGGGGGGGGGGGACACTGCCATAGCCGTCCCCTCCCCAAAACATATTTGGGGAGACATGTCCCCCCCCCCCCCGTCCCCCCCCCCCCCAAGGATCGCTGCCCATGCGTGACGTCTAGACGTACATTCATCGTCTTACTCCTAGGTTGAAGAACGAGGTGGAGTGTGTCATAGGAGATAAGACCGACGTGGCGTTTGAGGACCTGCCCAAGTTGGAATATATGACAGCGGTATGTTAGACCGTGTCCGAATTACTTGGCTACGGCTTGAAATTACACATGCGTCTATGGGAAGTGGCTGCAGCCGCTACCATAGACATGTGTGTAACATCCAGCCGTAGCCAAGTAATTCGGACAGGGCCTTAGTTTCACTTCGTGTTGATAGGTTCAGTACTTTTAAGGGAGGAGTGGTTAATCTGTGGTTGGGCCACGCCTTTGAAAAGCCCAGCCATGCCCGGGCCTTCGGGCTTTTACTCTTGCTATTGTGAGCCACAAATCACCTAACAATAGAGCATCAACTAATCAATAAAGCCCGGCCTCTGCCAGGCCTGGTTGTAGCCCCTCCCACACTAATCTGAACCTATTCACGGCGGGATCAAAAGATGCCTCAGCTGTCAATGCCCTGTACATTGAATAGCTGCTTGACTTTAACAACTTTAAGAATTCACTGATTAACTTTTATGAAGAAATTCTGAGAAATTACTAATTAATATGTACATTTGGTCATGGGTACTCGAATCCATGATAATCTGGAACCGGTTCCTGACATTAGGGGTCGGGTACCCGGTTAGGATACATAACCCTATCAGCAAGCAGAATCCAACCATGAGTACTACATTGTATTTGCCTTGACCTCTGACCCTTATCAAGCGCCATTTTCATTTCTACCAGGTTCTGAAGGAGACATTGCGCATGTTTCCACCCGCTGGGGGCACCGGGCGACAAACAGTTGAAGAGGTCTACATCAACGGCCAGCGGATACCGGCGGAGACATCTACCATGGTGAGGTCTAGATCAGATAAATCATAAGGGGAAGAAGTGTGGGGGGGGGGTATACAGCCTGAAACCCAACCCCCCCCCTTTTTTAAGTGCCACTGTGAGACCTAGTAGCCGATTTCAAGAAACCAGGCCACATTTTATTGGATTCGAATCGGCCAGTTGACCCCGGTGGTCAAGTGGTTAAGAGGTAAGACATCTGCACGAGTAAGCAGGAGGTCGTGGGTTCGAGTCCCGCCCAAGTGAGCCTGTGAATATATTTTCCCACAGGCTTTCAGAAAGTACTGAGCGCACAATTCTTAATACACTCTGTCCGGAAAGGGCAAAAGAATTCTCTCTTTATAATTAACATCATCCCCGATGTGATTTCCATCTTCACATTATCATACGTACACTGATGTAGACTCATCAAGCTTGTGATTTCTGGAGTTACTCGAACAAAAAGCCTCCGATGTAACCCGAGTGATTTGATACTCGAAATGGAATTTATTATGTAATTCAAGAGCTGAACTTAAAAAGCAACTAAAACGCCAAATTGTTTTTTGACTTTTTGGATTTTTCCGACAGTTTAAATACTCTTTTAACTGATGGAGATTAGTTTGCGGACGAGAGGAATTTTTTTATTAAAAAAAAAGGGGTTGTTATCTGAACCGTTTATCTGTTTCGCGAAAGCTCATTATGTATGTAAATGTATGTACGTGACCCCGTGACGTACACGTGTAGAGTCGGTTGATGCTACAGCCAAACACTATGCATGTACGTACGTGGAGTTGATGCTACTGGAAGAGTTTTGGTCGACATAACTCCTCCGTTTTTCCATCTATTTTGTCTAATTTTGATATTATTTCAGTATGAGCATGGTTCTGAGATAATCATTATGCCTCAATCGTGTGTAGTTGGGGGTTGCACAAGGAACAGCGACAACAACCTTGACCTAACCTCCTGCGATTCCCAGTGCTGAATGAAGTTCAAAGGCGACAGTGGGTCCGCTTTGTAGACAATACAAGATCTGATTTTCGGCAGTCGAAATGGTCGAAAATATGTGCACCTTTTTGTGCAGAACATTTCGCCAAAGACTGTATTGATGATAGTGTTAGTATGAAAACTCAGCTGGGTTTGAAGGCACAATTCCGTTTGAAGGCTGGAGCCATTCCAACTCTAAAGGTACTGAGCATTCCAATCCTGTCCCGGACTCACGCGCACCAGACCACGACGACGTTCCCTGCGGTTGCTGGCTCGAGCAGCCAGAGCCTCGGCCGTCTCCCTCCCTGTCTATGCTTGCTTGACTCAACATGCATTGTACATGTACGGTACCGTAAATAGGCTGCGTGCGATTGAGTCTGGTACCTTATAACAGAAATTGTGTGTATAGTTCTGAGAAGGTTCGGGTCCTTTTATGAGGGCTGCATAAGCAAAGTCGCCAGACTAGAGTATAGCATCAGCTCACACACAACTCACCGCGCAGGTCTCAATAAAAGCCGACTGCAAACAAAGGAAAGTATGACTCATAACTAGCTTTTCAGCAAGAGCAAGCCTACAACCCCAATTCTAAATGTGTCTCACAAAGATGTCAACACTTTAAAATATGTTTACCGTAGTATTACACCTGAATCATGTGCAAAAAGCACAGCAAGTAATACTAGCCTTAGACAAAAAAATACGTACAGACTCTATGTAAAACATTGTCGTATAATACAGTGACGTCATATGTTTCTACACGTATACGTCATCACTCGCGCGATACGGCACGCAGTTGACCTCAGCCTTTTCTGAAGGAAAAGGCTCAAAAACATTTTTTTGGTTTTTTCAGAATCATGAAACTTGTTACACTAGTTTTTGGGAGGCATAAACTATCAGATAAGTTCAAAAAGTAGAAAAACAATTTGGCGTTTTAGTTGGTCTTTAAACAAGAGGACTCCATTACAAGTATATTTGTTCGTCGATGCAGATTTCCATATATACCATTGGACGCATGGAAGAGTACTTCAAGGACCCATTGCAGTATGATCCAGACCGCTTTATGCACCAAGACGAACAGTGAGTATGGACCAGCAATAGGTAGCATTATGCTGATTAACAGTAAGGGCGCCCTCTGTTGGCTACAATCAAACAGTGGCAGGCGACAAGTCATTGAGTTTTTCACACTCATTTTAAGTTTGTATTGATTGTCTTCAGTTTAACCAAGGTTTGCAGAAGGGGCAAGAAATGAATGTAATAACCATGCAAATAGGTTTTATTTTTGCTTTGTAATAGTTAGCGTTATAAAGTTTATTTCTTTTTTCGTTATACAGTGTTCTGTTCTCCTACCTGCCTTTTTCGCTGGGCCCAAGGATGTGCCTCGGCAAGAATTTTGCAATGGTAATACTTTCTACCTATTTTAAACAAATTCATGTTGTGGTGCAATTTCAGACTTTGCATGGTGGGAGATAAAAATGTAAGCTTTAAGTTGCAGCGACATCATGTCCAATCTCTTATTGGTGGCATGGGTGGCTTGTGCGTAAAGCGCTCGCCTCTCACCAATGTGGCCCGGGTTCGATTCCCGGCTCGGACCATATGTGACCCGCTCCAGAAAAAGGTGGTTATAAGTCGCGCTATGTATTTACGTGTAATGGCCATTTCAACGTTTAGAGGGTGAATTTTTTTTTTTTATACATTTTTTTTTTTTTTTTTTAAATGACATCTTAAATATCTAAAGTTTCAGGTTTGGTGCACAATAATGTTGATTTCGGTGAATAAAGTGAAAAAATTGCATTTTTAGAGTGCATTGTTCCATTGCATTGTATAAGAACTAGCAATTTCAAAGCCTGTTTTCTCTGTTGTGCAATTTGAACTCCACAGAACTAATTAATAAGCAAAAACGCGATATCTCCAGAACGAAAAGGGCTTTGGAGCTCCATCATGTACCAAATGAAAGCTTACATTGCGGGCTTTCCAAATATACATAAAACTCATTTTTCATATTTTGCGACATAATATACCTTTTTCCAGAGTGGGTCACATATGTGAGTAGAGTTGTGCGTTGGTTCTCTACTCTGCCACGAGGGTTTTCCTCCGGGTCCTCCGGCTTTCCTCCCTCCAGGAAAAATCAAACACTTTCGATCTCTGGCTGTGCTCCGTGGTCATATGTGGGTCGATGTAGGCCGGCTGCCAGAGGCGCCTTTACGTGCCAGCGACTCGACCACGTTGTAGCCGCGTCCTTCGCAATTCAGCATCCCAGCTGCGAGTAAGGATGATTAGCCTCCCAAATTATTATCTGCACAAAAATTTCAAACATTTAAGCCGGAGTGTACTGCATTTCAGTAGAACTTTGTTATGATGAATAGTTGAAGACCACTCTACCGAACATTTGGTAAAACCGGACTTCCTCTTTGGCTCCTAAATTGATATTCACTACACTGAACATTTTTTGTGGAACCCATGATATTCGTTATAGTTCTGCTGTACTTGTTAATCGCTCGCTAGGAAATCTCTTCCCCCAAATTCCCCCCCTGCAAAATCTTATGGTGTTTATTGGTCAGAATAAAGACAATGTCAATCATGGCCCTGGAGTAGGCCCATGGAATGGATGATTGGTGGATTGCACATGCCCGTACCTATAGACATTGGCACAGAGCCTTGAAGCTCATATATCCTATATATCATATATTCTGACCGCGAAAAAATATATCAGCGCTTTGGCTTGTTTCCCACCGCGGCAACCGCGGAATCGTTCACCGATATTGCTAGCGCATATCGTCTGGCCCCGTATTTTGTATACATACATAGTATAGAAAGGTGCAGGACACAGACTCCATGCGCATTGTGTAGCGTACCTGTACAATCTTGCCGTTTTATGAACGAGTTGCTTATAGTCAGGTTCCGCATTTTTTTTCTCGCGTGAATAAATACAATACAGTGCAATCGGGATACGGACACTATACCTACATGTTGCACGTGCTGGTAAAACGTTGGAAAAACGTGTTTGGATATCGATTTTTTGTGTGAAATGACGTCTTCTAAAAGGAAGGACATTATCGAACGAGAAAAAGGACAAGAGCATGTAAAAACTGTTGATAAAAGCATAATGGATGCTTGGAAATGGGACTGGTTGGAGAAGGATTCATTAGTTGAGAATGTCAAGGTAAACAACAATTTTTTACATCTGAATAATTGGTAAAAGTAACAAATTTAAAGCATTTTGTGTAATTTTTTAATAGAAAACATGCCACAAAATGAGGTTCAAATCTCTCACTCAGCTTTCAATCCAAGTAGTCAAAAACTGCTCAGAATGCACCACAGATCGCACCTAGAATTCAAAAAATTTCGGACCCCACACCGTAAGGGCTTCTCGCTACTACGCTCTCGCAAATTGGTGAAAATGTTTTCCTCTTTTTTTGCAATTCAAGAGATGCATGCCTGATTCTGGTTTGTGGGTTTCTCAAGTAGGAACTTGTTGCAGATGAAAGTTTGACCGATCGAGAGTAGAGCAATTAAAAAAAGCATTGTCTGCAAAAAGAGTCATACTACAAAATGTATATCTCATTTTAACCCCATCTGGCCGGCTGTTATGAATGGGGTGCTGGTATGCCATTATGGGTTTGTGCAGCCAAGTGTAATGCAAACAATAGGCAAACAATAGATTGAGTACACACAAAAATGCGCATATAGATGACAACCGGCCAGGTGGTCTTTTTTTTATTTCAAACCGCGGCCGTCGTCCGTAATCAAGAGGTTAATAATGGACCGATCCGGCCTGTCAATCAAACAGCGCGCATTTGACCAATAGGATTACGACTTTTGGTCAGGTAAATTAGCAACAGTTGCTACAGGCGTGGTCCGCCATTAGCTCGGTCAAGCTCGGTCAAACTTTGTCACATGCGCTGTGAAAAGTGTACACAAACAAATGTGTTTGGTGCGGCCGGGCACCGTATTTTTTTCAATAAAAGTGGGCAGTTGGTAAAATTTGGAGGTAGCCGGAGCTTACCGGAGGTAGGTTTATATACAATGTTTTCTAGCCTTACAAATTGGTTACCTGTTAATAATATTCACTGATATTATACCATTAAATCGGTGAAATCTAGGAGGAATGAAACATTTAAATACAACAGTAGTCATTCTTTTGGTCAGTAGAAAGCACAGAAGTATAATATATATATATGAGGTAACCAGAAAACGTAAAGAGTCTTCTTTAATATTAGACTATGGTATAATTGCGTTGTATTAACATCCGCGGTATATTTTATTCCAATACTAACTTACCAGCAACACAGCTACATCTACTTTCTGCAATGAGCCCGTCCTTTCCGAATCACAAATTTAAGCAATGTAGCTTGTCACTCTTCCTCATGCTTCGATAACATTTCCCTGCAACAGCAACTTGACCATCCTTTATGACTTCACAAATGACTTTATGTACATACCCTCCTTAAAATAATTGTAACCCTTAACTTTCGCCCGCTTGCTAATTTTGTCCCCGCCTAAAGAATTTAAATCCACCGCCTTTGGCAGAACACCGAGTCGCGTCGTCGACATTGTGCATGTATTTGTCCGGGTCGCCCTGCGTTACACGTAATGTTTGTGTACTTGAACGTAAAGCTTGACTGAGGTAATGGCGTCGCCATGCCGTTGCTAAGGTGGGCGGGGCTTATGGTCAAATCCGGATCAGTCCATTGCTTTGAAAGGTAAGAGGGATTTTGTGAGAAACCAAAGGCTTTAATACTGGACTTACAAATAACAGTATGCTGTGATCATTTCAATGTTTCTGGTAGGAAGTCAAAATCAATTGATCTTTTTTTCTTTTCTCTTCAATACTTGGTACAGATCGAGAGCAAAGTGCTCCTGTGCAAATTGTTGAAGAGCTTTGACTTTAGTCTGGTACCCGACCAGTCGTGGGACATGGTGGCCAAAGAAACGCTTCGCCCAAAGGACGGCTGTAAGGTCACGCTCACATCAAAGAGTAGTTAGAAAGTTGGCTGATGGGTGTCCTCTTGATGGGGGAATGGGGCCTTGTCCCCCCCCCCCCCCCCCACAAAAAAAACAACAACAAAAACTGTTGCATACAGGCATATGGGATGATGAGACTCCTCCGTGGATCCGCGTATTTCAGACTTTTTGGGGAAAAAATTGTGGTCTTCGAGATCGATGTGAAATTGATGTAAAATTTGGAGGGTATATTATTGTGACCTCATTGACTGAAAGGTCAACCATGTGATTTGTAATACTCATAATGTCGCCGGTCCTTGCTCTGTTTCTATTTTGCCCTCCACACAATTATTCGCGTGCAGTTTGATGAGAATACGCCGGCCGCAAGTGAACTTGCTAGTGTCAGCGCAACGGCCAGGGGTACATCCGCATGCAGAAAAGAAAGTATGGACTCGTACGGGAAAAAAACAAACAAAAACACAAAAAACAATTGTGTTCTGATCTGCCAGTGAGAATGGGACTCGCAAACCATGGTAACAAAGCCATGAAATTGGGGCCTGAAATTGATTTGCGTATAATCCCAAGTTCCAGGTTGCGGTTTCTTGGCCTTTAGCAGTGATGTAGTCGAGGCCAGGCACAAGGCCAGGCACAAGGCCAGGCACAAGGCCAGGCACAAGGCCAGGCACAAGGCCAGGCACAAGGCCAGGCACAAGGCCAGGCACAAGGCCAGGCACAAGGCCAGGCACAAGGCCAGGCACAAGGCCAGGCACAAGGCCAGGCACAAGGCCAGGCACAAGGCCAGGCACAAGGCCAGGCACAAGGCCAGGCACAAGGCCAGGCACAAGGCCAGGCACAAGGCCAGCTTGCAACAGGCACAAGTAACAGGCATAAACCATGACAAAGGAATGCTTTTATTACAGTTCATTTGAATAGCTTGAGACTTGAATTAAGACTGAAGGTCTTGTGCTGGCCTTGCAGGGTCTTGTGTGGCCTTGTGATGGCCTCAACTACATCACTGGCCTTCAGAATAGGAAGCTGTAAATATGCTTTTTGTTATTTAGACAGGAGTGTAGTCGAGTCCATCACAAGTCCCTGCAAGTCCATCACAAGCTCTCCAGTCCTAATTCTAATCACAAGCTATTCAAATGAGCTTTGACAAAGGCATTCCTTTGTCATTGTTCATCCAGTTACTTGTGACTGGCTTTATGAAAGGACTTCTGACTGGACTTGCAAAAGGACTTGTGAAAGGACTTGCAGGGAACCGACTATACAGCTCTGTATTTAGAGCACCAGAGACAGTCAAGAGGCTGGTTAATTTTTGTTTACATTAAAAAAATATTTTGATGACCATTTATTATGTATACATTTAGTTCAAACAATAAATTTGATGTATAATATGATACAGGTATTTTAAATTTTAAATTTTCCATTATTGGGTATACATGTGTATATTTTTGTAATTGATGTACAGTTATAGTAATGTTTGCATCTACTGAACAAAACATGGATTATGACACGGTATTCAGTTGAACGGTATTCATACTTTGTGAGATTCAACATTTACAAGAAATAACAAACCTGTGAATGTTTGAGTTCAATCCGTCTTCCGAATCAAGACAAAATCGTGACAAACCATTCCGCTATCCCTGTGATTTTGTGCAGGTTTACGAAGTCACGGCGTTTTTTCAAGGTCTACAATTTTCTCGAATTTTTTTCCAGACAAATATATATTCGTCAGGAGGATTGGTCGTAGTTTGCCATCTTTATCAACAGTAAGCTTTCAGATTGAAACCCATCCATTTTTGGTTCATTTCCAAAGCTTATATCATAGCTTTAACCCCTTGCCACTGGTTGCCCCAAATACGTGCGGATTGAAAATTGCCACCTGGCCGGTTGACGTCTATGTGTGCCAATCTCTGCATTTTCAATCCATTATTGGGGTATTGTGTATGTTATGCTTGGCTGCACAAGCCTCTTGTTTCCATTTCGCTTTGGCTGCACAACCCAGCCTGGCGCCCCGGGTTCTCCCATGTAATAATGCCCGGTGGCAAGGGGTTAACAGATGTTAACGGCAATCGGATACCCGAGTGAAAAAAAACATGGGTACCCGGTTACCCAATAAGGAAAGCCAATCCCCAAATTGCTGTTCATATTGTTCGTAAAGGTCCGCACGTTAATACTACCACATCGGTGCATCAATGCAGCAAGATGCAAGTGAGATAATGTTGATCTGTTTTGTTTGTCAATGTACGATGTACCCTGGTTTTGCATTTTGAAAATTCCCCACAAATGACATTACAATGACTTTCTTTTTCATTGTCTGAGAAATTACTAAGGGTACTCATTTCCATAATCTGGAACCGGCTCCTGACATCAGCGGTCGGGTAGTTGGGTGCTCAGTTCGGATGCACAGCTCTGTTGTGTACACTGGCTTCATTATATGCAGCACCACTCTGTATCTTACAAAGCATTTTTGCTATCTTGCTTGAATTTATCTCTTGTAAATTATTTACGGAGGTCAACAATGTTCCTGACGTGCAAAGAGGATTGTGCTGACTGTTTGTTCTGCAGGGGTGAGATTTGTCAGGATTTTTCCTGATTTCAGGATTTTTTGTGTGTCAGGATTTCAGAACTTTTTAAAGAATCTCTTTTGCAATCTGGAATTCCTGAGGTGTTGTCCTAAAGGTGTTTTTACCTGTAAAAGTGGATATAGACCAATAAAACCGGATATTTTAAGGGGGTGCCTTTATAGGCAAATACAAAACTATACTGGGGTCCTTGTGGCTTTTTTCGTAGATTTTTTCGTGGATTTTTCATTTTTTGGCCAATCCGAGCCACCCCTGGTTCTGTCTTTTATCGATTTTCAGCAGCTATATTTTACATGTATTTGAATGATAATAATACATAAACAAAATTAATATGACTTGAAACATAAAATGAACAAATTGATATACCAATTTACATCAAACAATTGTAGAGCATATAAATCTTTTCTTGTGAATAGGCTTTTTGTGTAAACTTCTTACATTGATCAAAATGTAAATGTCGCTATTACTAGTGAACATTGACAACTTATTTTTAAAAGAATGTTCAGTCTTACTTAGTACTGTAACGTCTCTTTGGGAGTCGTTATCAAGAAGTGAAACATGAAGGCGGATGTAGACTTACACACAAATACTAGCTGTTTTATTTACACAATTATGTACATCTCAGAGTTATTTACATCTCAAGAGAGGGCGTACTTCAATGACCACGGACGTGGGCTAACGGGACGTGACTGATGTTGGTAGCGAATAACTTTGACACTGTGTGGTCATATCAGTATAGTGTGTGTGTGTACGTGTGAGCGCACAACAACTGTAAGGACAACTGTGCTGTTGACGTGACCTAGCATGTCTATACTGTCTGTATGCATGGCTACATATACATGGCTATCGTAATACCAGGTTCGTGACAGAGCATGTGAGAGAACTTTCCCATGCCTCGCTAGGGCGAGAATGATTGTCCGAGGCCTCGATTTCCACCCCTTATATTAAGAATTGAGAGGGGTGTGAGCGGGGGTGTGTCAGGGTCTTATCCAATGGGAGCATCGGATCTACTGGGTTATCAACACGTGACAATGATCATGAATAAGTGATGATGTGCACAAAGTCAATGGGGAAAATCTCTATGGGAGCTTACACACACTTGTAATGGTGTGTACAAAGTCAATGGGGGAAATCTCTATGGGAGTTTACACACACTTGTAATGGTGTGTACAAAGTGAATGGGGGAAATCTCTATGGGAGTTTACGCACACTTCTGGTCTCGGCTGACTTAGACGTTTTGGTGGAGGAATGTCCGAGAGTGAAAGTAAGCGGGTCAGTGTGGGTCACTGATGGGTGCGTTACGGGGGACTGTTTCAGTAGGAAAGGGTAGGAGGGAAACTTCCTCGTTACATAGGGTTGTGTACAACACTTAGTCTCTGGGCGGATAGGAAATATCCACGCAATGTCTATGGGGTAAAACTCGCAGAGGGGGAAAGTAATCTGACCTCTGTGTGCCGTCGCAGGACACGGTTTATAAGGTAGTGGGTTGGCAGGGTACACTCGCTGAGTGTTTGGGGCACTGTGGAGTCTCATACACGGGCTAAGGTATGTGAGGGGAAACTACATCGACTCCGGGACGAGTGTATGGGAAAATGGCTAAGTTAAACTAGGGCAAAGGGTATGCACTTGCTACGTGGCAATGAAAGCTGTCTGCATAGCGGGCAGTGCATTAACTTCGCGCTGTGTGGGGACTAAGTGTAGATCGCTGCATGCGTTCAGTATGCTTGCATTGATCCATGATTGAACTATAGGTAGGAAAAGGATACTGGGGAAAGGGTAACTCAAAATGGGTTGAATGCGGGGACGTAACAGTACTTTTCTCCACAAAATAATGTACAAATTAACTTAGACTTTGGCTTTAACAGGCAAACAAGTTAAAAATGATTTTTTTTTTTTATGTGGTGTGTAAAATTGAATAGAACATGAAGGCATCTTAGATGTGTTTTGCTCAGGGGGTCAGGATTGTCTGTTCACTGCCCGAGTTGAAGGTCTTGTGATAATTTGTCCAAATGGTAAATACTGCAGACTCCTGGTGTTTTGTTTAATGGGACAGTCCCAAACAATTGTGTGAGTGAAGTTGTACAAAGCTGACGAGATAAATTTACTTGTAAACAAATTAGAAATAAATGTGTTTTTGTACTAAGAGAAGATCCTTACTTTTAGAATAAAAAGTCAATATATATATATAGTGATATATAGTTTTCACCAGAACGTACCGATTGTTTTATTTTTTTATTGCATACGTGATGTTATTCCTATTTGCACTGGAAACGCCCTCGTTGTCTGCTCTATTAAAGTTGGTGTGTCCGTGCTCCAACAAGAAATTTCAATTTCATGGATTTTATCCAACTAATAACTAATATTGCATTACAATAATATTAATAATACCAGTGGAGAGCCAGTACGGTATTCCAGAGGTCGCAGGTTCGAATCCCACTACTGCCAGTTTTCTTTGTTCACTTGAAAATGTATTCAAATTTCCTCAGTCCGTTTCTCTTTGTTTAATCAATACTACCAGTGCTTGTATAGAGCAGTTACAAATTGATGGTCGATGTGCTTTACAAAAAGTACACACAAAATAACTGAAAACAATTATTAGGGCCTGCCCTTAATGAGAAAAATAGTGAAAATGTAACGGGTCAGGCAAATGGGTCTTTTAAAGGTACATGTATTATACATTTACTTTGGCAGTAATTTTCAGAAATAGATTGATTTGGGGGTTAGTATTTTATAGCGTGCTATCAAATACTGTAACACTGATGAGAGTCATGTGTTTAAAGTTTTGTGTGCATAATACGTATAGTAGATGCTGGGAAAACAGAGACAAGTTCTAGTAGTCTGGTTCCCTGACCCTACTTTAGACAATTTATAGAATCGGGGAATTATCAGGTCGGGGAACTATATAGAACATTTCCAAAACGATACAAATTTGCACTTTTCTTGGAAATGACGTACGTACAGCACACCAGGTGCCATGATTTCATCACAGGATGCTTGAGACTGCTATTACTACTACGGTATCGGTAGTTTTTTTATGTTTACAAATGTTGTAATCCTAATTTAAGGAGACATTTGAATGTCTGTGGGTTAGGACTTAGAGGCCAATCTGATGGTTGCAATGATGGGAGGTCATTCCACATCTAGATGGAGGTTGACCTCTCCGCAACCATCCTTTGGATCTATAGATTAGGCACCATGAGCTGAGCCATACAGGGTGGATAAACAAAAAACGAAACCGAGATATTATTGCTAATTGTAACAAGTAGGGCACATGTTTATTAAAAGGAGATATCCTCTATTAGGGTTGAATCTCCTCTTTAAAATGAGGCCTTATCATGTCATTACATTCACAGTTGACTGAGCAGTGACCAATTTTATGAAAGGGTCTATTTAGAGAATTGCGCCACTTTCTTTAGTGGCATTCATTGGCCTTAACCATTACATAACCTTCTTAAAATTAACAAGTGGGTGAGGAGAAGCTTGCAGTTTCTTAAAACACATTAATGCATACATTAATGCAGCTTACAAAAGAACAGCGAGTTTTTGTTGTGTCGAAGTGGTTGGAGACGGGGAGCCTTCAGCAAGTGGCAGATGCTTTTGCTGAAAACTTTTCAGAACGTCGTCCTCCAACTAAGGCAACGATTTGGCGCAATGTTTGCAAGTACCAGTGTGAGGGAACCAGCTTAAACTTAAACAAGGGAAGATCTGGACGACGAAGAACTCGGCGCTCACCCGAAAACATCAATGCGGTCCAGCAGGCCCTGCAACAGGGAGAACGCATCAGCCAGAGACGAAATGGTCTAGGACTGCCCCCAGCCACATTCAACAGAATTGTGAGGCTGGATCGATGTCCGGTGGTAACCTTACAGAATTGTGAGACCACATAAACTGCTTCCTGGTGATCTTCCGAGGCGTCTTAGGCTTTGCCAATGGATACTTGACCGTCCAAACAGTGGAAAATCTCATCATCGGAGATGCTGCCTTCTGCATGAACGGAGCCGTGAACACGCAGAACGTCTGCCAGTATATGCACCATTGCATCAATCACCGGCAGATTTCACTTTTGACAAAAGTTTGAATCGTGAGAAATTATCACTGTGGATTGGACTTTCTGGAAATGGGATTCTGCTTGGTCCTTAACTTTTTGAAGGAAATTTGAATGGAGAATTAGGCTATCTTCAAATGATCAATGACTTGATTGTACCCCAGTTAGAGCAACATTTCGAAAGACAGCAAGGAGGCATTTTTCGTCGGTTGTGGTGGGCCAAAGACGGGGCCACCTGCTTATCGCCGCATCGTACGAGAGCGATTGGCAGAACTGTTTGGAGAAAGAATCATTGCTCTGAACCACAACGTGGAATGGCCCCCGAGATCCCCGGATCTAACCCCATGCGATTTCTTTCTCTGGGGTTATTTGAAAGACAGGGTCTTTGTTACGCCACCACAGGATATTCAAGACTTGAGGGAGCGGATTGTCTGAGAAGTCGACATCCTACGCGGGCAACCTGGTGTGATTCGTTCGGCAGTGATGGGCATGCGACGCCGTGCTCAGATTTGTGTCGGGGGGGAAAACGGAGGACATGTTGAGGGGCATGTTTAATTAGGTAAATAACACTGCGCGAATAAATGTTATTAAGTTTACATGGTGAAATCTCTTTTTCCCCCACGTGGCTTGATTGGCAACCATAGCCTTTCACTCTGTGACAAATGACACCACAAAAACCACAATTGAAAAGTGGCGCAATTCTCTAAATAGACCCTTTCATAAAATTGGTCACTGCTCAGTCAACCGTGAATGTAATGACATGATCAGGGTGTCATTTTAAAGAGGAGATTCAACCGTAACAGAGGATATCTCCCTTTGATTCACATGTTCCCTATGTACTTGACTGTTACAATTAGCAATAATATCTCGGTTTCGTTCTTTTTTTATCCACCCAGTGTATAGTGTATGTGCTACAAGTACACGTTGAAGATTGATATCCACAGTACGTATTCCAACTGTAAGAATAACCATCCACACTACACCCCCAATAAAAAAAGTGGTACAGCACCACTCCTGGAGCCTCTTCACCGACTGACTGCCTGGGTCACTGGAGCAAAGTTCTTCAGATTACCAGAATGAGTATACATTTACACATTGTATTACAGTGTACAATAGGTAATTGATAGGTTTCCCTGTTCACAATACTCTGACCTATGTACATGAATAGGTACCAGGTGAATAGCTCTAAGCAGTTAAAGGTAGTTACAACATTTGCTTTTGCTGTAATTTTCAGAAATGAGTGGATTTGGGGGTTAGTATTTTATAGCAAATAGTACACTGACCTGTTTAAAGTTTTGTGTGATGCTGGGAAAATATAAGAGGACTTTGGACGTATTATATATGACTGCATCTATGTACACGTCACAGCAATTCCTATACTGGTAGTACATGTAGGCCTATATACACGCATTTTGTCATGTACATGTAGATCGAGTTTTTTTTGTTTTTTTTACCCATGCACCTATATTTAACCTTCAGTTTTGCTGAGTTTCTGAACAGCATCCACGATGATGTCCACCTACGGACCGTACATGGATGCTCTGATCCTTGCTCTGTGCGTCATCGTCGTCTTGTGTGTAGTGCTCTGCGTAGGATGGACTATACACACATACAATGTGTATAAGAAGTACAGCCATCTACCAGGACCAAAAGTTGCTCAGTAAGCATGTAATAACTTAGTCTGATTAGAAAAAACGGGAATCATAAACCATTTAGCAAAGAGCTCAATTCTTTTTTTTCTTTTTTAAACAACACAGGATCGTAAGCCAACATAATTTCCAAGTTCCTTTTATACATGTGGTCATAGGGTGTATTGTTTTTATCATAAAAGTAATTTCTGTATGATTTTGGCAGTTTATTTTAGATCTTGAGATCATTGAGGATAATCCTCCATGTTGAGATCATGCATCAGCAAGGCATTTTTATTTTTTCTATCGCTCTATTTTGTTGGATCTTTACTTGGATCTGGGCACAAAGCCATTTGGATGGTAGGGTTAGCAAACCTACAATTTCTCAAAGTGAACAAAGAAAATTGGCAGGAGTAGGATTCGAACCTGCGACCCCCGGATATATACTATATACCGGCGCTCTACCAACTGAGCTATCTTGCCCTATGTTGGCAGTCTCCCAAATTGTCAGTGTCTTTGTTCGGGGGCGCTAGTCAGAAGTCATAAACCCATAATGCTGTACGTGGCAGGGATCACACTGGCCCAATTTTTTGATACAACCTGGGAAGTGATCCCCATCGTAAAATTGGGCGTGATCTCTGGCTATACGGCGTTACGGGTTTATGACTTTTGTCTAGCGCCCCTGAACAAATTGAGAGACCGCCAACATAGGGCAAGATAGCTCAGTTGGTATTAGAGCGCCGACACGGTATTCCGGGGGTCGCAGGGTCGAATCACGCTCCTAAAAATATTCAAATTTATCTAGTCAGTTTCCCTTGTGGTTTGTTTGACAAACTACAATTTCTGTCGATAGTACTTATAATAGGAGAAATCCAGACAAAATTCAGTTCTTAATGATCAGAATTCTGATTAAATGTCTTTTTTCATTACCCCTTATTAGTATTAAGCCACAAGATCTCTACCATGATCTTGATAGATACCCCACAATATATCTCTATCATTAGCAGTTGCTTTTTTTTTCGAATTATTTTTAATCAGAAAATTAATTACTGGTAGTTTGTTTCGTTTCGGACTTATAATCATGCTTTGGATAACTTTCCAAAATACTAGTAAAGTGATATTGGAGGTTGAAAACACTATCTGAATAAAATCTGAAGGAAAATCTAATACAACTGCCTACACATTATTGTAATTTCTGACCTGTAATTCTAATTATTATTATAATTCCTGTGCATGCGGCAAACAGGCGACTCTGCCCGAAATAACCCCAAAAGGGCGATGTGCGAGTCGCCCATTTAGAGCACTTTCCCCACGCACCCTACTAAAAAACACTGGGGGCGACTTTCACAATGGGGCGACATAGTGTCGCCCTATTCAACCGCGTCGCCCGAACCCACTCTTTTCGAGCATCATGTGTCGCTTCAACCGGCAATTGTGGAAAATGATAGTTATTGTCAGGTAATCAACAAGGAGCAGGCGTTTAAATTTGTTTTTTATTTAATTGTCCAGTGTTCAGAATGGTATAATATATGTGAGAAATATGCCAAACGAAATGGCGCCACCAGGACCACATGTCAAATAATTTTCTGAACAGAAAATCTTTAGAGTAACTTCTTTTTGAAAACATTTTGCTGGATCTAGGAATTAGCCCTGCACCGACCCCCACCCCAACACCCCCCACCCCCCCCCCCCCCCACCCCCACCCCACCCCCCCCTTTCTCAAAACGTTCTTTGTTTTGTAATGCATCCTTCAAGGTATATTTATTTCATGTTGACAGCTTTTACAGTGGACATGCGATGAATGCAGCTGATGGAGTGCGCTCGGGCAAACGTGTATTTGGAGATCTTCTTATGCAATGGTGAGAACGTAAATGCAGCATTTTCATGGATTCACGGCGGACAGGGGAAGCCTGCCCCCCATTGCCTAACCCTGGGGATCCTTCTGCATAGTTACACGCACAACCCTTTCAACTTCTTTTTAGAACGGAATGTTCCGCACTAAAATATGACGGTTGTAAAATTAGGGATAAAGAAAGTGGGACATTTATCTTTTCTCTGTTTTATTACAAATATATTACTGTGTTTCATAATAGCTACTTAACCGCTGCGTCCAGGTTTGTTTTTGTTTTTTTAAGGAAGGAGAAGGGGTTTTTTTTTTTTCAAGATGGCCGCCATTTTTGTGAAAATTTCCGACAATGGTAGGTTTTTTTTTAACTGTTCAAGATACAAAAAAGGAAGAGACATGGTGGACAAGAGAATTGAACATGTTTACAGTGGTTTTAATAGTTTTAGTAAGCTTGTATTTTATTTATGTGATGGATCGGTTGACATTTTTGAGGTTTTTTTTTTACTTCATTTCCACTGGTAAAAATATTTTTAAAATCCAGGCGGCCCCAAAAAAGGAAGGGGGCGGGAGTGCTAAACATGTTTGTTTTTTTGGGTTCTTTTTTTACTTCACCTTGCATTGGATGCTGCCGTAATTCTTGTTCCAAATTTAGTATTCCATTTTAAACCAAATAAAACCAATTTAACACCAATTCGATCCAAATCAGTTAACTGTTCAACTGGTAAGGGTGGCTAAAAAAATTGATGAAACCAATGACAAAGATTCCTCCCCCCCCCACAAAAAATGGCCTTTTAAAACTTTTTCTTGTCGTTCCTTTTCTCTTCAGGTGCCTTGACCATGGACCAGTCTATGTGCTGTTTTTCTTCGCACAGCCAATGGTGATCATCTGCTCCCCAGAAGGCGTGAAAGTAATTTCATTTTTTATGGTTGTATTTTTATACAAGGCTAAAAGCCACTCTCGGTAAAGGGCTACAGAGGTGGTGGGGTTGGCAACATTTTAGGTTGCCAGCCCTACCACCCTTACAGTTTTCCTGGGTCCAGATCTAAATCTTCAATAGATACAAAAGGAATTATCCCAATTTTCAGAGCTATAGACCCAGGCCGGGTAACTCGCCTCACCTTACCGTTACTATACTTAATTTGTACAAACATTTCCTTTGGCAAAAACCTGAATTTCAACTGATTATTGAATTCTGTATAGCATGTACTGTAAATATTTGTCACAATCTTTGACTGCAAATGGTCAATTCAAACTATCACGTTTAATATATCTTGTGTCTCCATCCCCATTCACACTGCACCTTTAACCCATGGAAAATTTGAAGCATCACATTCCCATTGCCCAAACCTGGCTAGTCGACCGTCTAGAACCAGCCTGCACAGGCATCATTGGAATCCAGTACCTTATTGTTTTGGCATCGGACTCGGATCCGGGCTCGACTTCATGCGACATTGGATAATATCAACTAATTATCAGACTTTCATTTTCCCTTCCCACGCTAGGAGCTAGTAGTCTCGTCCAAACATCCCAAGGACCTGAGAACCTATACAGGCCTTCAGAAGCTTCTAGGCGAGCCCTTCATGGGGAATGGTCTGGTCAGTGAGAGAGATCACAGTACTTGGGCAATCAGACGAGCCATCGTTGACCCTGCATTCCATCGAAAGTAGGTGGTACTTCCTCACCATCTGCCTGCCATCTATGGCCCCACCCCCCTCCCCCTCCCCCCACCATCCCCTCCCCCCACCATCCACTCCCTGTCCCCCTCTCTTCCCACTCCTCTCCCCCCTCTTCATCCCCCCCTCCTACCCTCGGCCTTTTGCCTCAATCCTTCCCCCACCCCTGCAAGAAATAACACCAACAAAATTGCTATCTAGACAAAAAAAAGGGTTCACAAATAATAATTTTTTTGGACATTGAGTGTTAAACCATGGAGGAAGCCTTCCTCCATGGTTAAACGTAGTGTACACGATTGGTAATCCTCCAATTTTGTTTAATAGTAGTCTCAATCATCTTGTGAAATGATGGCACCAGGTGTGCTGTCGTTGTCAAGAAAAGTGGACATTTATATCGTTTTCCCAACAAATTCCAGCTGGAAATCGTTGGAAAACTGCCCTGTAGCCTTTAGTCAAGGCGCGTGTGGCTACCCTGACGAGTGGCGCGCCCCGGACATGCTGGCATTTAGGGCGCGTCACGCGTCCAGGGGTAGCCACGCGCGCCTTGACTAAAGGCTATCATCCGCCCGACGGTTGAAAATTTGCACCGTTTTTCTCTCGTTTTTTCCGCCATCCAACAACGCAAAACTTTGAACAGGTCAGTGGAACGATATTTCCTATAAAATACTAACCCCCAAATCTGCCCATTTCTGAAAATTGCAACAATGACCAATCATGCACACAACCTTTAAGGTTTTTAAATCTTTTGGAGATTTTTTAAACATTTGGACACTTTGTATAAAAATACTAGTTACTTGTTAAAAATAGGTACTCAAATTTCCATAAATTGTTTTACTTGTAGATATCTGAAGCAGTCGATGGCTCAGTTTAATAACAGCTCGGACTTGATGGTCAAGCGACTGCTGGGCAAATCTGACGGGGTCACCCAGGTCACCTTGTTGGATGAATTCAACAAAGTCACGCTAGACGTCATCGCCAAGGTAACTGATAAATCTAGCTTCATCCAGGAATTATCAAATTAAACCGGAAATCCAAGTGAATTTGTTTAGTGCATATTTAGGGCAAATGTTTTGCTTTTTGCATTTTGTGACGAACAAAATTGGAGAGAAATATTGGCCACTAATTTTGTCAAAAATGGCTGTTTAACAAGAAAATAAAGTGAACGTTGGAACCAACTTCAAGAGAATTTGGAGAAGTGTGATCGTATTTGTATACACAAAGCTATGGAGACGTTACTGTTCCGCCTTGAGTGACATCACGCTTTGCCTCATGAATATGGAAATCTCATTAGCATAAAAAACCAAAATGTTAAAAATTTCTCCCTTTACATGATGGCCTGCCAATAAACTTTTCGAGTTTTTAAAAAAATTTTTAAGGAAAGTCAAAACATTATTATTATTTATTCAAATTGATCTTGTAGCCAATGGCAAAATCAAAATAGAAACTTTTACACATTAAAAGACAACGGTCAAATTATACAATACAAAGTTGAAACACCAAAAATCAGTAAAATTTGTAATCACGAAGAGCAATCTAAATAAATAACATTAACAATAACAATAAATTGACTAAACAATATGTACATCGTGTACTTCCACAGGTGTCTTTCGGCTGTGAGCTGGACATCATGGTGGACGGACTGTCTCCATTCACGGATGCCGTGCGAGTTACCCTGGACGCCCTAGGTGGCTTCTCCAGAGCACCCTGGATGAAGGTACTGATCGGAATATTGTGACGTATTTTGGCGGTCTCACAATCTGTCAAGGTTTTTGTTCAGAGGCCGCAAGTCAAAAGGTCATAAGCTAATAAGGGAACAAATATGTCCTGGGCCGGTTTTAAACAAGTACGCTTAAACCGCCTTGGGGCCTGGACGCTAATAATGACCCTCGCCTTCAGCTCGGGTAAGCATTTTCAGCATCCAGGCCCCAAGGCGGTTTTAAACGTACTTGTTTAAAACCGGCCCAGGACATACTTATTCCCTTATTTAAAGTTTTTATGAAACAGAAACAGTTGCGTTTCCAGCGGGGGGTGGGGGGTGGGGGTAACTTGCCCCCCCTGGTGGCATTTGAGGCATCATAAAAAACAAAAGGAAATAGTGTTTTTGCGACGGTTTTAAGACGGTTCACATGTTGTTTGCCCTCCCTGGCACAAAAAGCTGGATACGCTACTGAACAGAAATAAGATTGATCTTAAATATCATATAGGATTGATCATTAGAGATGAGATTAATTCTCGGCAGATAAAATCAAACTTTACGTTTTATGAAACACTCCACCTCCGTGGTTTGTTTAACGATATTATGGGCGAACTTTTGAATTAGACAGGGAATTGCAGGCATATTAAACCTGGATTTCTTCAACTTTCTTACAGTACAGCCCCCTGAAAGCCGACCGGGACAAACGGAAACGGATCCGCGACTGCTGCAAGTTGCTGCGCAGTTTCGGCAAGAAATGCATCAAGGATCGATTGGCCGCGATCCAGTGTGGTGACGAGGTACCAGCTGACACCTTGTCCTACATCATCAACAGTACGGGGCAGCTTACCAGGGAGCACTACAACGTCAAGAATATGGTGGATGATTTTGTGACGTTCTTTGTCGCAGGTACAGTGTATCATTTGTGTAAAATGAGCATTTTCAAAGGTCACAAGAACTTTGTGTTCTTGGCACAGAGTTGTAGTCGAGTCCCTGCAAGTCCTTTCACAAGTCCCTGCAAGTCCCTGCAAGTCCATCACAAGCCCTCCAGTCCTAATCACAAGCTATTCAAATGAGCTGTGACAAAGGCATTCCTTTGTCATTGTTCATCCAGTTACTTGTGACCAGCTTTATGAAAGGGCTTCTGACTGGGCTTGCGAAAGGACTTGTGAAAGGACTTGCAGGGACTCGAATACAACTGTCTTGGCATACCAGCCCCCCATCAATAACAGCCGGACACAAGGAGTTTTAATGATTCCTAATCCTGAGTGTATGTTGAACTGTTTGTTTCTTGCAGGTCAAGAGACAACAGCTAATCTTCTGACGAGCGGCTTCTTAGAGCTCCTGAGCAAACAGCCCGAAGTATTGTACAGGTGAGCATAGCAGAGTTGTAGTCGAGTCCCTGCAAGTCCTTTCACAAGTCCTTTCGCAAGTCCAGTCAGAAGCCCTTTCATAAAGCCAGTCACAAGTATTACTGCATGAACAATGACAAAGCAATATGCCTTTGTCAAAGCTCATTTGAATAGCTTGTGATTGGGATTAGGACTGGAGGGCTTGTGAGGGACTTGCAGGGACTTGTGATGGACTCGACTTCATCCCTGGAGCATAGAGGCATTGTTGGTCACAGGAGCCTTCATCTTGTGTCAAAACCTTGGTTGGCACACACCCTTGCTTGGCCATCAAAAACTGAACAAAATCAAGATGGCTGTTCAATACAGTGTACCATTCACAATAGGCGAATTCCAATGTGACAAAAATAGCACCGATCTGCACACTTCCGGGTTTGAAAAGAGGCTCTCAGTGCTAAGTAACGACTATGCTTAAACGTGCGCTGCACTGCCATTTATGGCACGATTCATTCATGCATGAATAAATTTGTTGAATAGCACTGTTTTTGATTAGCATTGACATTCTTACTTTCAGCCCGGAAGTGCGCAGACGGGGCTAATGTGAAATTCCTCTATAGAAGCAAAAAGAACGTCAAGCCTTTTTGAACAAAACAGGCTTCTTTTAGTTCTATTTGAAGCACCTGCCAGGCATTATTTGTCAAGATGGCTGCATTTGTTTATGAAATTGGATGATGTGAACAGTTTTTTTTTTACGCAAATCGCCCATCACAAGGCCAAAGGCCACTCGAGGTGTAGGCTACAGAGGAAAGTGTGGAAGAACCAGCCCCTCACACTGAAACAAGACAAGATAATCTGATCTCTTCACAGTATGAATAGGGTTGGGATGGGCAACTAGTCCACTGCAAGGCATTATTAATGCCTCTGCCCATATTAAGCCTAGAAGTGCTATAGCCCAGGACTGGGCTCGAACCCACAACTTGCAGAATTACCCTCGGACCACGAATTCAATGCTCCAAACCACTAGGCCACGGCACGTCCACGATCAAATCAGTCAAGATTTTGCGATAGATCGACTTGAAGGAATTTCTCCTTTTTTTTTTCTTTTTTTTTCTTCAGTTTTTGTGGATTTGAGAAAAAGACCAAAACAAAGAAGAATGAGTCTCTTTTTAAAAGAAAGAAATTTTGGATGCTTAAATTTTGGGGGGGTTTCACTTGGCCTAAGTATTGTCGTCTAGATTTTTTTAGCAGTGGTGAAAGTTAAAATGTTCTTGCTACATTTGTTTGTTCCATTACGTCAGCAGCAACAGAGCAAGTATCGTAAAATACTGGATTTTATAATTTGGTGTTCAGTCCTGTATACATGCATCTTCTCATTCCAGGTTGAAGAACGAGGTGGAGAGTGTCATAGGAGATAAGACCGACGTGGCATTTGAGGACCTGCCCAAGTTGGAATATATGACAGCGGTATGTTAGCTAGGGGCCATCCAATTTTGTCATAATTTTCAGTAAATCGGCTTAAAATTATCTACGCCGGCCAAATCATGATTTGTGCCCCCTCAAATTCTCCGCTGTAGAGCATTTTGCAGGCCATGAACCTGAGGGTTTGTAAAAGAGAAGGCTGGAAGCCATGCAAAGGACTGCTAGCTTGTATTACTGTGAAATTCGGATAAAATTGGGCCCTAAAAGTGCTCTATTTTGCAATGGAGCGTAGGCATCATCTTTCAAGCTGGCGATGGGCTACGGGACTACTTTTAGGGGGGATCATCTTTGGATGGAAATTTCTCCCAAAAGTCACTGGTTAATCCCCACAAAAATTGAACAGAAACTGAAAAATCATGAAATAAGCTTTAATTTGATGTGTTTAAAACACATTGCAGAGTCCTATTAAGTATTTTTCCTGAATTTTAGAAGTTGGCGTATTTATCATTGGGGTCTATGTAAGTTGATTTATTATTACATGTATTATTATTTATATTTATTTTGCCTTTAAAACAACAACAATACAAACAACAGCAGTAAAAAAATAGAAAAATACAGTAAAAACACAACTAAGAAGGGACATAAATGATACACAAATAAACCCAACAAAGTAACAGGACAAACCTAAACCTGCATGGGCAAGGGCTGGCAAAAGCGAAAACATCACTGTAGTCCTTAGACTTGCCAACCCTCATGCAGGCAAAGGAAACGTAAATTATTTTATATATATATATATATATATATATGTTATATATATATAACGCCCTTTCCCGCATTAGGGCGACCGGTCTATGGGGATTGTGCATCTAAAAAAATGCAACCTAACCCAATCTTTTCCTATTGCTTTTACTTTAAGGCGACCGGTAATTGGTCGCCCTAAGCCGGTCGGTCGCCCCATACCCATAGAAAAACGGTGACCGGTCACCCTATGCTGGAAAAGGTCAGTATACATGTGTATATGTGTAAATATGTGTACCGGTAAATGTGCAACCATCATGGAGGTAGGTATTATCATTATTTTTGTTTTACGCGTACATAGCCCACCTACCCCCTCCCCCTGCCCAGTGTACTGTTTATGGGCTCGTGAAAAAGATAAAAATGGATGGCCCTTAGTGTGACTTCGTATTGAAAGGTACATTACTTAGTCCATCAGCCATTTTGCCCTGTGTATTGACTTGTTGCTTGACTTATGACAACTTTGTATAAATCCGCTGACGAAGAAGACAAGCTGGCCCAAAATCTTTGATCAGTAGCAAGCAGAGTCCAACCGTGGGTACTACATCGTATTTGCCTTGACCTCTGACCCTTATCAAGTGCCATTTTCATTTCTTCCAGGTTTTGAAGGAGACGCTGCGCATGTTTCCACCCGCTGGGGGAACCGTGCGACAAACAGCAGAAGAGGTCTACATCAACGGCCAGCGGATACCGGCTGAGACAACTACCTTGGTGAGGTCTCAGTAGACAACAGCGGTGGAACAGGGGCCTGGGGGGGGGGGGGGGGGGAATTGGCCCTTCCCCCACTTTTGCCAGTTCCGCATGAAAAAAGTGCACCAGCCGGCTGGTACCAGCACTACTTTTGCCTCCCCCCCACCACTTTCAAAAGTGTTCCGGCGCGGTTGGCTATCAAATAAGTAACGGGGGAAAGAAGTGGGCACACAACCTGAAACCCCAACCCGAAATATTTGAATCCCCACCCCGCCCCCTTTTTTTTAAGTGCCACTGTGAGACCAGTAGCCGATTTCACAAAACATTGTGCAATTGTGTAACTCCACTTACGCCCCATTTTATTGGATTCGAATCGGCCAGTCGACCCCAGCAAGCTAGGTGGTTGAGTGGTTAAGAAATAAGATGCTTGTATGAGCAAGCAGGAGGTCTTGGCTTCGAGTCCCACCCAAGTAAGCAAAAAATAATCTCTTCTAATTTACGTCATCCCCGATGTGAATGCCATCTTCACATTATCATATGTACACCGAGGTAGACTCAACCTTGTATCTTGTGATTTGTGGAGTTCCTCGAACAAAAAGCCTCTGATGTAACCCGAGTGATTTGATACCGTACTCAAAATTACAATACTTGTATGTTTGTTCGTCGACGCAGATTTCCATATATACCATGGGACGCATGGAAGAGCACTACAAGGACCCATTGCAGTATGATCCAGACCGCTTTATGCACCAAGACGAACAGTGAGTATGGACCAGCAATTAGGTAGTATTATGCTGATTAACAGTAAGGGCGCCCTCTGTTGGTTACAATCAAACAGTGGCAGGCGACAAGTCATTGAGTTTTTCATACTCATTTTAAGTTTGTATTGATTGCCTTGAGTTTAACCAAGGTTTGCAGAAGGGGCAAGAAATGAATGTAAAAACCATGCAAATAGGTTTCATTTTTTCTGTGTAATAGTTGGCATTATAAAGTTTGTTTCATTTTTTGTTATACAGTGTTCTGTTCTCCTACCTGCCTTTTTCGCTGGGCCCAAGGATGTGCATCGGCAAGAATTTTGCAATGGTAATACTTTCTACCTATTTTAATCAATCAAATTCAACTTGCAGTACAATTTCAGGCTTTGCGTTGTAGGAGATAAAAATGCCAGCTTTGTGATGTTAAGTGGTAGCAACATCATGTCCAATCCCTTATGTGCACTTAAATTTGTTTTGAACATTTAAGCTAGTGTACTGCTAAGCCACACCCCCTAAATCCCCCACCACCTAAATCCCCCCACCTCCCTGCAAAGTCTTATGGTGTTTATTGGTCAAAATATTCCAATGTCAATCGTGGCCCTGGATTAGGCCCAGGGAATGGATGATTGATTGCACATGGCACACCTCTAGACTTTGGCACAGAGCCGGACTTGTAGCTTACACATCGATTCTTGTTCGTAGGGTGGTTTCTGGTGGATATTTCTAGGTCCAAAAATCACTTCAACTGAAGGGGCTTTCACAACACTATTTGGCTATAGCTGGAGTGGAAACTTGTGGCAGATGAAAGTTTTAGTCTAATCGACGGAGTTATTTAATCAGTTTTGCAGAATCTACCAAAAAATGTATACTTCATTTTAATAATATAATAAACTGTGACCCGCTCTACAAAAAACGGGTATTATGTCGTACACACAGGGCTGTTCTATGTGAAGCGGGCAAAAAAAGATCTTCACATGAGTGATTTTGGTTTTTTGGGGGTTGGTTTCCATTATATCTAGATATTCATAATTTATTTGCAGAAACTTAATATTGATGAATATAGATGACAAAAACTATGTATATAACATCATTTTTCAAATTTTGCGACATAATACCCATTTTTGTACAGCCGGTCACAATTGTTTTAAAAGGTAAGAAGGTTTCCATGAGAAACCAGAATTTTACTTAGAAATACATGTAACAGTATGCTGTGATCATTTAAATGTTTCTGGTAGGAAACCAAAATCAATTCATCTTTTTGTTTCTCTTTAATTGGTACAGATTGAAGCCAAAGTGATCCTGTGCAAATTGTTAAAGAGCTTTGACTTTAGCCTGGTACCCGACCAGTCGTGGGACATGGTGACCCATGGAACCCTGCGCCCAAAGGACGGCTGTAAGGTCACGCTCACAGCAAAGAGTTGTTAGAAAGTGGGATGATTGCCATCTTCTTGAAGATGGGAGGGGGGGATGTGGCCATGCCCCCCCCCCCCAAAAAAAAATGCCAAACCTATTTTCTTAGTAGTAAATTGAAAATGGCAAAAACTGTTAAGTAATGAAGACGCTCAGAATGCAGCATTACAATCATGCTCCCAACATCATATAGCCCCCTACTATGTTTTTTCTCAAATTATTTGTTTAATACGCAGGGACGCAAACTTTTTGGAGGCACCTTTGCCAAGAAAAAAAATTCCCCCCCCCCCCCAATTAAAAAAAAGAAAAATGTTCCCCCTCGTCCAGTGAGAATGGGACTCGCAAACCATGCAATTGGGCCAATAATTGATTTGTGTATATTGCCCAGGTTACGGTTTCTTGACATTCGGAATAGGAAGCTCTAAATATGCTTTTTGTTATTTCAAGAGGCTGGTTAATTTTGATGACCATTTATAATGAATGAATCTAGCTCAAACGATAAATTTAATGTATTCATTTTTCGTTTTTTTTACATTATATTTTAAATTTTGTTAAATCTCCAATTGAGTATATTTTTATTTAATTGAGGTAATGTGTGTAGCTACTAAGAAAATATGAAGTATGGCAGCCTTTTTGAGATCGTGTGGGTTAAAAATCCCAGAGAGAAAATTCCTTCAAGTTTTGTTCTTTTCTGTAAAGTAATGCATGCTATATTGTTAAATAGAAAATCTTAATTTGTATTACTTTAGTGTGGGTTCGGGTTAATTAATTCACCGAGTTGAAGTAGATTTTGGTATGGCGAAAGAAAATGATACAAATAGAAAGACATTGATAGGGCAATTTATGTAAAAAACAACAACTTAATGCACCTCAAAAAATCTATTAAACCAAGGCATTAATAAAACTGAAATTAACAAATACAAAAAGTTACTAAAAGTGCCACTGAAACAAACTACAGAAACAAACTGAGCAAAAAAAAAAAAAGAACCTTTAAAAAACACTAATAAAGATAATTCATAAATACAAGTCCAATTGTGCATAACCCATAACTCAGCCATTAAATGT
Organism: Hippasteria phrygiana; assembly: GCA_037893225.1. Classification (NCBI taxonomy): domain Eukaryota; kingdom Metazoa; phylum Echinodermata; class Asteroidea; order Valvatida; family Goniasteridae; genus Hippasteria; species Hippasteria phrygiana. The sequence goes on along the minus strand of JAZGUH010000046.1, from coordinate 924,488 downwards.
ATCAAAAATAGCCGTACCTTTAAAAAAAATGAATTTATGACTGTATACCTCAATTATATATTAGAACAGAGATGTTTTCTCTTTTTCCCTGTCCCGACGTAATATATGAAGCACTGTATACTCAGTGCTTTCCGAGAGCCTGTGTGAAAAAATTCAGAGGCTTACTCGGGCGGGATTCGAACCCACGACTTCCTGCTTACTAGTGCAGACGTCTTAGCCACTCGACCACCGAGCTAGCCGGGGTCGGCTGGCCGATTCGAATCCAATGCAGCAGCGGGTACCGCGTAATCATTCCATCTTCTACCGCAATTATCTTTAATCCTCTGATTAATTTAATATTGTATTAGGAGAAAACAATTATTCGGAATATTTTGTACTAAAAGATTTGATATTATGCATAAATATTCAATTCCAATAATGTGGCAATTGACCAAACCAAAGTAAAGAACGAAAGTGGAGAAAATCTATCAGCTCTGTTTGCCCAAAAAGGTGTTGATATTTGTGTACATTTTTTTTGTAATTGAACTGATGATTTTGTACTTTGATTGTCTAAATTATCTTTACTGTTGCAGCAAAGTAAAAAGCTTCAAAAGCCTAAAAAGCTTCAATGTCCGTTTTCTGGCTGAAAATGTCAATTCCGTGGATTTTCTCGGAAAAACGAATAACGGAGAAAAACTATTTTTCAAGGAAAAGCGAGGCTTATTAAACTCTGTGCTACGATGATCTATTTGGCAGAGTTGTAGTCGAGTCCCTGCAAGTCCTTTCACAAGTTCTTTCATAAAGCCAGTCACAAGTCACTGGATGAACAATGACAAAGGAATGCCTTTGTCAAAGTTCATTTGAATAGCTTGCGATTGGGATTAGGACTGGAGTGAATGATGGACTTGTGAGGGACTCGACGACAGCCCTCACGGTTATTTGGTCTTTACTGTACACTGTAAGAATAGTAATAACCTGCTCGTTGCAAACATTGAAACCCATTAGCTGCATGTGCGGCGATCCCGGGGTGTGGGGGACATTTTATGGGCCCGTTCCCCCCGCCCCTTCCTTGACGAGAAATCGGCGCCGCTGATTAGCTGTTACTTATTCAATTTGTTGGTATAATGTCTCGTTGGAAAATTTATAACTTAAACAGAAAGCATGGACACATCTCTAACATTTTGATGATGCTCCCTCAAAACAAAACAAAATAATAATAATAATACATTCAGTGCATTTGATCATGCAAACGAATCATGTAGGAAAACTGTTTTTGAACGAAAAACGACCGCCCACGACCACGGGCCAATTTCACGGCGATGCTTAAGCACAAACATTTGCTTAGTATGAAAAGTCTTCCTTGGTAAATACAGGATTTTACCAACCAAATTTTGATGTGAAGTATATCGCTTGTGGCTGGCATTCAGCTGTTTGCTTAGCATGAAAATCCCATGGCCTTTTGGCTGGTAACCTCTTCAGTCAGAAGATGGAATTTTGTTTGTTATAAACCAAGCCTTTTTGGTGCTAAGCAATTTTTTTGCCCTCAGCAGCTCCGTGAAATTTGCCCCACCCTGATCCCTCCATTAAACAAATTAACCTTTTTACATCATGAGCTGGATGTCTGTATCTACGTTGGCAGTCTCAAAGTCTCCCGTTTTTGTCAATATTTTTTGTTCATGGACGCTGTCGAGAAGCCACAAACCCACAGTCACAAATCCAATAAAGAATGATTGGCCCGCTGAAGAAAAACGGGCAGTGTTGCACTGTGTGTGTGTTTTTTTTTTTTGGGGGGGGGGGGTTGGGAGAGAAAGAACTCACATACTGTAGTCTTCTTCCCACAACAACAAAATAATTCATACTGGCGTACACTGTGTGCACACTGGATTGGCAAAATACGTGGAATTGCGGCACGTGTTTATTTGAGGATGTCCATAATTTTTGCCATGCGCGTAGCACCAAATACATTTGGAAATGCATATTTTCCGGCATTACCAAATCGATTCAAAACACGTAACATTGGGTGATAATCCTCGATTGTCATTATAACACGTGTTTCATCTCATGTTCATGCGTGCCCGTACTCGGCGAGCCGCTTATTTGTTTCCGTAGGCGGGTGCACGCAATAATCATGAATAATTCAGTTTTGATGACAAAGTTATGTTTATTCAGTATAATAGAACAGAACGTCTCACAGCATCGTTATTATTTATTTATTCAACTAGTCACATTCAATCATTTAAAAACTCCTTTCGTACGGATGACGCCAAATGGCGCAAAAAAACGACTGTGCCACCAGCCAGGCGGGATGACGCCTACAGCCGCTATTTGTGCAGTTTCAATTCATTGTTGGATTATTGTGGATGTAACGCTTGACTGCATTGTCGCTTGGCTGCAAAAGCCGACGCGATACCCCGGCGCCTCCTGTAAATAACCGTACTCAAGGGGTTAAAAACCAACTAAAACGCCAATTTTCTTTTTTACTTTTTGGACTTATCTGATAGTTTATGCCTCCCCAAAACTAATGTTAACAAGTTTCATGATTCTGAAGAAAAAAAATGTTTTTGAGCCTTTTCCTTCTGAGCCACTTTGACTCGAAAAGGCCGAGGTCAACTGCGTGCCGTATCGCGCGAGTGATGACGTATACGTGTAGAAACATAGACGTCACTGTATTATACGACAATGTTTTACGTAGAGTCTGTACGTATTTTTTTGTCTGAGGCTAGTATTACTTGCTGTGCTTTTTGCACATGATTCAGGTGTAACACTACGGTAAACATATTTTAAAGTGTTGACATCTTTGTGAGACACATTTAGAATTGGGGTTGTAGGCTTGTTCTTGCTGAAAAGCTATAGTTATGAGTCGTACTTTCCTTTGTTTGCAGTCGGCTTTTATTGAGACCTGCACGGTGAGTTGTGTGTGAGCTGATGCTGTACTCTAGTCTGGCGACTTTGCTTATGCAGCCCATATCAGGACCCGCACATTCTCGGAACTATACACACAATTTCCGTTATAAGGTACCAAACTCAATCGCACGCAGCGCATTGCGGTACCGTGCGCGAATGCACGTTGAGTCAAGCGAGCGTGGACAGGGAGATAGTACGGCCGGGGCTCTGGCTGCTCGAGCCGGCAACCGCAGGGAACGTCGTCGTGGTCTGGGGCGCGTGAGTCCGGGACAGGATTGGAATGCTCGGTGCCTTTAGAGTTGGAATGGCTCCAGCCTTCAAAAGGAATTGTGCCTTCAAACCCAGCTGAGTTTTCATACTAACACTATCATCAATACAGTCCTTGTTCTGCACATATTTTCGACCAATTCGACAGCCGAAAATCAGATATTGTATTGTCTACAAAGCGGACCCACTGTCGCCTTTGAACTCCATTCAGCACTGGGAATCGCAGTAAGGTTAGGCCGGGGTTTTTGTCGCTGTTCCTCGTGCAACCCCCAACTACACACGATCGAGGCATAATGATTATCTCAGAACCATGCTCATACTGAAATAATATCAAAATTAGACAAAATAGACGGGAAAACGGAGGAGTTATGTCGACCAAAACTCTTCCAGCAGCATCAACTCCACGTACGTACATGCATAGTGTTTGGCTGTAGCATCAACCGCCTCTGCACGTGTACGTCACGGGGCCACGTACATACATTTACATACATAATGAGCTTTCGCAAAACAGGATAAATGGTTAAGAATAACAACCCTTTTTTTTAAATAGAAAGATCCCTCTCGTCTGCAAACTAATCTCCATCAGTTAAAAGAGAAGTTAAACTGTCGGAAAAGTCCACAAAAAGTTAAAAAAGAAATTGGTGTTTTAGTTGCTCTTTAAAGAACGGCTGTTGTGGAGCTGCTACAGACTAGTCTAGTGGATAGTAGGATTGGCTATGGAGCAAAAGGCCCCTATAGTTCGAATTCACCTGTACCCATTTTTCTTTACTGTGATATCTTTGGGATATTTTTAATTCACCCGCGCCTACGGAAAAAAATACTACCGATGTTGTTTTCTCCCGTCAGCAAATGCATGGACGAAGCGCCACTCGCTCTCAAGTTAAAGTCGAATGTGTTCCATACTGCAACCCCCCACTCCCCCGGGGAAATGTTGTAGGTCCTTTTGCGGAATTTGTCCCTTGCAAACTTCAAACAAACCACAAGGGAACGGACTAGGGAATTTTTAATACCCCATGCGTACGGATGATGTGGACGCAAACAAAGGGCCACCAGGCCGGATGACGCCATTGGCCGCTGTTTGTGCAGTTTCAATCTATTGTTGGATTATTGTTTATGATACGCTTGACTGCACAAACACATTGTAGCGGTTCGATTTGGCTGCCAGAACCGCCGCGACACCCCGACGTCTCCCGTAAAATACCGTGCCCAAGGGGTTAATTAGCGAATTCAGTTAAGAAGTCTTAACCTCATTAATAACTTCGTTCCCTGGCTACACGGTGCAGCGTGAAAGTTAGTCACAATGAAATACGGTAGTATTGCACATGGTTGGAAGTGATCGATGATATCGATAATTTGGAGAGTGGCCGTCACGTGAGAGGGTTTAACCAATAATAGGGAAAAGGAGTCGGATATTTATATGCAAAGGCTTATATGTTTATGACTTCTGACTAGCGCCCCCACCCCTTAACAAAGACACTGACAATTTGGGAGACCGTCAATATAAGGCAATTTAACTAATTTTTTTGGTAAAGGACACTGGTGACCGGCGACCCGATCAGAAAAGACCAGAAAATAAGAAGTCCCTGGACAAAGTGATCATATACATGTATAACACCAGAGGACGCTATAACCAAACGCAGGTGGTAGTCGTAAAGGCTCAGTATAACTTTTTGTAGACGAATCAATTAGGTTTAATGGATAGGGCGAATGCGGCAATGATAGGGGACCATCTATATATATGCTTTGTATGACTCCAATCAATGATTGTATCATGGAGGAAGTTCATACCTCCATGATTGTATTCAGTCACCCAAGCTTGGGGTTGACAAAAGGACGGCACGCGGTCTGGAAGCCTCAAGGAATGACCTCCCTTGTCGCCCAATAACAAAGGTTGCTTTTGTCTAGAAAAAATAAATAAATAAATAAACTAACGACTTTTAACTAACGACGTCATTGGTAAAAGGGCCAGTATAATAAACCATGGAGGAAGGACAAAATCGTCAGTTCCTTCATATAACAGTTGGAAAAACAAGCTATGAAGATGTTTCAACTCGGAAGTAATCTTAAAGGTAGTGTACACGATTGGTAATTCTCCAATTGTTTTTTACTAAATTATTACGAAATACCTTACTAGACTGTAAGTTAATAGTGGTCTCAATCATCCTGTGAAATTATGGCACCAGGTGTGCTGTCGTTGTCAAGAAAAGTGGAAATTTATATCGTCTTCCAACGATTTCCAGCTGGAAATCGTTGGAAAACTGCCCTGTAGCCTTTAGTCGAGGCGCGCGTGGCTACCCGGACGAGTGGCGCGCTGGAAATGCTGGCATTCAGGGCGCGTCACGTGTCCAGCTGGTAGCCACGCGCGCCTTGACTAAAGGCTATTATCCGCCCGACGGTTGAAAACGAGCGCCGTTTTTCTCTCGGTTTTTTCGCCATCCAAAACGCAAAAATTTGAACAGGTCAGTGGAACGATATTTCCTATAACATACTAACCCCCAAATCCGCCCACTCCACGCCAAATTGATTGCGTCATTTCGTATGAGTCTACCTGCTCCAAAAACGCCCCCGTTGAAATATTTTCATCCCCCTATTAAAATGATTAAATAGTTGTGGGACATTTTGTTGTACGGTGATTTAATTGTACTATACATCTTTCATAATTTGCGGTTATAGGCCCGCGGTTGGTTGAAGGTTGCACCTGTGGAACGCCCTCAGAAATGATCTCACCGAAAATTGCGCCTGGTGCATGTCTAGTTCCCGTCTCGACATGCATTCAAACACCCAGCATGCGCGTTACCTGCACATGTGCAAGGCTTCAACACACATGTACATGTACACAGTGTCGAATGCATGCAGAGCATGTTGAAAATACATGTGATTTTGAAAGACCGAGCGCCGCGGCTAAAATTGAATGCATCCGCTCTGGAAAGTAGTGCTAAAGATGAACAATTAAAATAGAATGAAATAACATTGCTTGTTTTGAATTTTTAAAATGAACATAGCGATTCATATTTAACTCTCTTCAGTAAACTTTACATTCTTGCGGGATACAACTTGAATTTTGACGTGATCTTTGCTGCAGCGGTGTGATCTAGATCCGGCACTGCGGTTTTATTTACCTGCATAGCGTTCATGGCGTTATTAGTGCACCAGGCTAGACGTCTAAAAATGCAAATGTCTGGGACGATATTATCGTGGAATATACTTGAAAAGCAGCTTTAAAAACGCAGGAAATTACAAATGAGAAGGTAGGACAGCATCCTTATCGCCCCTGTGGTTTTTGTGGAAAATGTAATTGTTTTTAAAGGAACTGTTGTTGTGCATTCAGCTCAGTGAGTCCGGACAATTTATGTGCTGGCGATAGCGTAACGGCCATTGCAATGTTTTGTATGCGCTGAGTTATGGACATGATGGATGATGTATAAAATGTACATCATGCGATTCGGTTTGGTATATTGGGCGCTGTATACCAAGTATAGCCACATCATGGAGGTAGGACACATGGCCCAATGAATATGGCTAGTCTACTGTTTGCTGCGGCCCCTCATTCTGAAAAAAAATTGCAAATGTTAAGACAAAATTAAAATATTTGAAAAATAACGTTAGACCTCATCTGTCTGGACAAGCTGCCCATTTTAAATGTCCTGTTTATCCCAAGGCAGCGTTCACCAAATAGGATTTAGGGTAGACGTCCCAAATTTCGACCCGTCTCGAAATTCGACATCCCGGCGATTGTGTAGTGTAGGGCCCCTCTTTAGTTTCGATCAAATTAGAGTCGAGGGTATTTTTTCTCATTCCAAAAAGACTTTTTCAACCTAAAGCAGACTTCTCTTATTCTATTGACATCATTTTTTGTAATTTTGAACAGTTTATTGCGGTATAAAATGCAATTTTCTTACGCGCTTTACGGTAGTTGCCATTCGAATCAATGCAGTTTTGCGTGTTTACTGTACGTCGCGGTGATCCCAATCTTTGTTTTCGCGTTCCGTTTTGTCGTCCTTATCGCCGCTTTACCTCAAAACCTCCCTCAAAAACTAAAACCCTGCCCTTTAATATCTACGACATACCTGTTGGTTTGTAATGTCGCTAACTAGTTTGGCAATTCCAATAACCTAAAAGTGGATTTTTGTTTCCTTATAAAAGTTATAGGGAACTGGGCCCTACACTACACAATCGCCGACATCCCTATATAAATAGTGAACTAGCCCGCCAACGCGATACTTTCGACGTTTTCTTGCAAAAAAACTGCGATGAAAAATATCTCTGCAAAAGGTGAACTATTTTTAAAGAAAGTTTTTTAGGATTCCTTGCATTTTGTCTAAGATGTACCAGTGATCGATGTGCGCGATGTGGACGGTAACGGACACGACGGAGTGCATGCCGTACATGCCGTACTTCAAATTTTAACATGAATAATCATGAGCTTGTCTGGTGACCCCCGCACATGACCCGCCCGGCAACAGTCTCATCGTGTGTGTGTCTGTCGGATCGGAGATTTGTGTCATTTTTTCCCGCAAATTGGAACCGCTTCCGGCAATTTTTTGCTTGGTGCACACAAGGTGAGGATGTACTTGTAAATGAGGATATTACAAATTCTTGGGGTAAACTGTGCAGAGGTTTTTGTGCGCACAGTAGAAACGTGAGTGCATGGAAATGACTTTCTTATTCTTGCTGTGTTAGCCTATGGGGAAAATAGGCTTCTTTCTATGGGGTTCCAGTAGGAGCCCCATAGTTCTAGTGGTGGTGTGTAGTCTTAAAGGGGATAGCGATACTATGCGTAGGGGTCGAAAAGTGACCTGAATTCTGGCACGTGATAAACAACTTACTCTCTGTGGCATTATCCATTGAATCGATAGGCCTACTGCATGTCGAAAAATAATCGACTCTAAGGTGCTGAAATTCGGGACGTCTAATTTTTTTGTTGCAGTACAAACTATGCACCTAGTGATCAATTTGTGTCGCCCGCCCCCCCCCCCCCCCCCCCCCCCCTGCTCCGATTATACACTCCAGTCCAAGATAGCTACATGTACAATGTAGGATAGCCCTAGAAGGACGCTATGATATGGCGTCCTAGCGCCCAATACTGCAAAACAGTTCAATGCTAGAGAAAGAGGTTCAGAAATCACACTTTACCTGCATAAATATTCTTGGCATTATCTCTGTCCCACAGTTCAACAGCCCATCTCCCCGGTAGGATAGAAATATTCCTCACAGGAAGGTTAAGAACAGAAGATATTTGCGGCGCAAAATCGTCTCCACGCGATGCTGACTTCATAAACAAGAGGAGCAATACCCACATTTAGAACATTCATCAACAGAGGGCGCAATTTACAGGCGGTCACCGCGCGACGCGTGCGCCGCGGCCGGCTGTGCACGGCGACTGTAAATTGCGCCCTCAGTTGATGAACGTTCCTGATGTGGGTATTGCTCCTCTTGTTTGTGAAGTCAGCGTCGCGTGGAGACGATTTTGCGCCACAAACATCTCCTGTTCTTAACATTCTTGGAGGAATATTTCTATCCTACCGGGGAGATGGGCTGTTGAACTGTGGGACAAAGATGATGCCAAGAATATTTATGCAGGTAAAGTGTGATTTCTGAACCTCTTTCTCTAGCATGGAACTGTTTTGCAGTATTGGGCTCTAGGATGCATGGCGTCCTTCTAGGGCTACATGTAGGATGATCCTAGCGTTATGGAATGCATAACGCTAGGAAACTCGCAATAGCAAAAATGGCAATTTTTTTTCAGATACGAAAAATGTTATAATTATATTCAATATTGAAGTATAACTGATATAGTATGAAGTATAGACCTATATGTACCAAATGATGAAAAGGTGAATAGTAAAATAATGACATCTCACATTTTTACAGCAAATTTTTCGAGGTCTGGATTCGTCAACACATACTGAAGCACACTCAAAATGACTGTCGAGTGTAAACACATGTCACAGGTCAATGCAGGTACTTTGCATTAAGTAGCATGCATTGTTACCAGCGCCTTGCAATGGTCGGGTACGCTTCCACCACCTTTATTTTCCATGTTCAATACAGACGACTGTTTGGTGTTGATATTATTAGTTGAGATAAGCATCAACAATGAAAGTATATATATTTAAATATTACATAAAACAGTTGTATACAATCTCGATGGTATTGCGGGTTTGGGGACACGATCAATATGTCTACAAATGACCGCATGGTGGTGATGTTTAAAGCAGGCAGAAAATGTGTATGCATGAGGCAATGAAAAGACAGTCGGATTTGTTGACGTTTTGGTAACAAAGGACTCCTCAATTTTAGCCAAAATATACGAAAGTAGTTAATATTTCTGATTTTATTTATCATTCAAGTGATGGAAACAGTTCAGCAACTATTATTATCCAGGTTTTAAGACAATTCTCGCCATGTCGAGGAAAATATTGTAAAGGACATGGTTCTGAAAGAGATGTGCACTAGCTATTTACCCCCTAGAACTATGGGGCTCCTACCCAGAGCCCCCGTAGAAAGAAGCCCAATTTTTCCACAGGCTACTACAGCAAGAATAAGAACATAATTTTCATGCACTGTGCACACAAAAACCACTGCAAAGTTTACCCCTGAAATCCACATGATACTTATTGACATCTTCACCTTGCTTGCACCAAACAAAAGATCGGTCGAATCCGTCCCAATTTTAGAAAAGGAAAAAAAAGTTCCAGCTACAAAAGTAGGTGAGGATGTCAGTAAGTAACAGGTACATATTTGGGATAATCTATTCAGTGTTTTTTGGGTGCACGGTGCATGAAAATTGTGTTTTTATAATTGCTGTAGTAGCCTGTGGGAAAAATGGGGTTCTTTCTACGGGGCTACAGTAGGAGCCCTACATTGTATACATGTAGTTCTAGGGGTAGACTTTCTTCATCTATTTTATTTATAGATAATACGAGAAAAAATGTGGTTTTGTTTTGTTTTTCCCCCCAGTTGTTTAGGCTGATGGAGGCCAACTTTAATGCAAATTTGGATTGGTTTCATGGGGGGGGGGGGGGGGGGGGGGAAAGGCCTTTAACCCTAACCCTGCCAGACACAGCACAGTGCATCTGTGGTGACAGCTTGACCTTGCTGCACTCTGCACACAAGTCAATGTGACAAAGTATGTAATCTGATGCGTCTGGCAGGGTTTCTAGCCAAAATACCCTGGAGGGTTAGGGTTAATGTGTGTGTTTATTAGCAGAATTTTGAGTGAAATAAAACGTGAAAGCAAATGAAAGTGGTACACATGGAAACTCTGTGCCAGGTGTCCCTGAGAAATTGTTTGAAAACTAAAGTTGGTCCTCACTCCTCAGGGTTGTGAAAAGTTAGGGTTATTATCCTAATCATCACAAATATGGAGAAAAGTGTGAAGCATAATTTGTTTTTGTTCAATATGTTCAGTTTTCTTGACCAAAGATGAGCTAGGATTATCCCGGGACTAACGAGAATTATTCCCCCGCCCTCGGCAGCAGAGAAGCCATCGGAAGAAAAGAAAAGGAAAGGTTAGAATTTGCTCTTGCCCTTTTTTTGGTCCCTATTCTCGGCAATAAAGTTAGAGAATTTCATAGTGAAAGTGAAAACAAAAACATTGATTCATATCTTGTGTGTTTTTTTTTTCACAACTAGTCGGCCTTGTTTTTAGGAAGGAAGCTGGGGGTTGTAGGAAATGATACAAATGATACAATTTTTTTTTTATCTATTTTTGAAAAGATGCCAGGGAATTGTTTTTTCCCTAATAAACAAAACCATTCTACATGTATAAAATGTAAAGAGAAAATAAAAAGAAAAAAATACAGAAATGTCGCTAGTTAGCCAAAGCTAGTTTCTGTGTAGTTTTGGCAAATCAATAGAAATCATTTACATGTATGTACGTACTTCTGTAATGTCCCTATTTGTGGTAATTGTGCTTTGTATTCAGTCTCCCCACACACTAACTTATGAGGTACTTCTATAATCCCTTTGGTTGTTTCTCTCCCCAATTCAGTACATCACATCAATTGTCAAAATAATCCTAAAGACTGAATTTGTGGGAGTTGATATCGGACTTCCACACAAATATTTTCCTTGACAGCCCTAGTCCACTCCACATTTCACTAGCCCAAGAGAAAGACTGCTTAGGGTGCTTTTTTTCTTTTCAGTAGTCCCCTTAGCAACATTAAATTTTATTAGCCTGCAAACAGTTTTTAAGTGGTGTTTGTACCTTGGGTAGCAAAATCAAACGGGGCTCTGTTTGTACATGTAATGTTATTATGCATGCAAGCACAAAGTCTCTCTTGTGTGTCTAATGTCTATTGAATTGAATAAATAACCCCTTGATAATATTTGGAGAGTTTTTGTGTGTCCTGTTTCGTTTTGGTTCTTTTTATTGGTTTTTTTCTTTTCATTTAGTCTTCATCTCCAAATATTTAGTCAGAAATTTATGAATATGAAAACCTACACGGATGTCTTTGTAGATCATCCCTGCATATATTTCTTTCTTTTTTGAGTCTCATTTAAATACATTTTTTTTTTGTTGGGGGGGGGGGGGGGGAACAATTCCAATACTTTTGACACCTTTCATGTATAGCAGTTGCACATTAACCCTAACCCCCTAGGCATACTAGAAGGTTTCCTCAACCTGTCAAAATCCAACACTGTGCAGTATAGGTATGGCATATTCTTTGGACTTAGACAAATTGGGGCATCATAGCTCCATGTAAAGTAATGGTGCCAAGGCCCTACAGTAGTCAACTCATCAATATTAGACAAAACCTTCTGTTGGAGTTTGCAAGGCTTGGGGTAGTTAGGGTTAAGAAATACATGCTCTGTGTGCTCTGTGTGCTCTGTGTGCTCTGTGTGCTCTGTGTGCTCTGTGTGCTCTGTGTGCTCTGTGTGCTCTGTGTGCTCTGTGTGCTCTGTGTGCTCTGTGTGCTCTGTGTGCTCTGTGTGCTCTGTGTGCTCTGTGTGCTCTGTGTGCTCTGTGACACAGATTCATGTTGCAAAGTATGGAATGTTGCATTCAGGCTGATAACAAAACAGCTTGACTTGTACACTGTTCATTTTACGCTATGTGCCTACAGGAACCAGACATAGTCGAAGGCACCACAGCAGTCCGTAGGTACCAGACCGGCCAGTTCCCCCTGGAGGACACAGTCCAACGCCAGCAAAATGCAGCGAGTGCAGATTCTGCTGCTTGACGACACAAAGTTCGAATGCGACGTCGAGGTGAGTCGGGAAAATCAAGCAAATTGGATATTTCCTTGCTGTGTGTACATGAGGGCTCTCCCCATGGCCTTGAGTTGTCTAAATTAGTTTTCAACTTCATTCTCAAATTTTGTAGAATTCGACAAGGATCCGCAATTTAAATCTGGGACTGATCCTGTTGTACTATTTGTATTTTCATTTTCATTTTCTCAATTATTCGTCCCTGCTTACACAAAATGAATCTGACAGCTGGCTTAGATTTTTTCAAAGTCTGTTTGATGCAACTAGTTCGTGTTGGTTACTAAAGATTGAAGGAAATTGAAATGTGAAAAGTCCTATAACTGGCTGTGAAATAATGACAAAGACCTAAGAAAAAGCATTTGATGAATGTGTTGTGTTTTTATATTTTACCAAGACTCGGGACGGAATGAAAAATAATTTTTAGAATCATCAGTCATCGAGTAGAAAACATTTGGGCTGTGACATCAGACAGAAAGGGGCAGCGGCATAATTTTTCCCTCCCTAGGTCGTACTACTTGACCAAAACGCAACAAATTGCTCAAAGTTTTATTTCTTACCTGTTCGTTATGTTAACCCTAACGTCGCCGAATACTACAAAATACTACTTGAGTAAACTGTAGTATGCAGTACTATAACGACACTGACCTATGAGAATTGAGTAGTATTTTGTAGTACAGTGTACTGTACCCCAAGTGAATGCCTAGGACGTTAGGGTTAAAGCAATAAATAGCATTCGTTCCTAGTTTCTGTGAACCTCTAAAAAACATCCAGAAAGTGTTTAGGCAGGCGCTGGACAAGCTGTTTTGAACAGGTGATGTAAGCTGACAGGTCACCTTTTCATCTTGTCTGGACTTTGAAAGGCAGGCCAGCTAATAGTGGCTTTTGAACTGTGTAATTGCTGTGGTCTGGCTTATTGGCCAGCCCTGGAGTTTTTCTAGTAATGTGCATGCATGCATGCTGTCCTATGCTACAATAGGTGTTCGTTACAAAAAAAGAGGTCTTGCACTTTTGTCAAGTTGTTTTGTGAAAGTTCTCAAAGTAAGCTCTCTGTTCAAGACATGATGTGACCTGCCTGATTCCTGGTGAGAAAGCCCCTCACCAAGATGCATCTCGTACAATAGCTTCGTCAGTGATGAATGAATTCCTCAAAACACAATTAAAATCCAATAGGGCAATTGTTCAAAATTAACTTGAATGTACTTCAAGGACACATTGCATACTGTGTGTGAATTCAGTGACTTTGGAAAGTCCGCTGACCACAACTTGTGAATATGCATGGTGCGGAGGACACCTAAAACTTATGTGAGGTGAATGCATTTACACAACCCAACATATAAGTTAATTATCAGTCGATCCAGTAAACATTCTGCACCTTTTCCCCTAAAAGATCGCTGCTCTTGAATTTTTCAGAGGCAAGCCTGCTGCCTGGTTTTAGTCCGAGAAACCCCCCCCCCCCCCCCCTGCTCTGGTGTGGAGGTGCCCTGTCCAAATGAAGATCTGAACTGCCTTGGCCTCTTGAGACTAAAATGTCATGCCTGAGAGCATTTGCTGTTTTTTTTTTCTTCATGAAAATTGATTGTTATGAATGCTGCTTTTAAAACCATATTCTTAAATATGCATCATTTGGAGTACAAATTGTAAAGGTTATTCTTGTCAGTTGTTGACAGTACACCGTACATACATGTATGTACATAAATCCACAGGAACCGTGTACATACATGTACAAAAAATCAGAGCTTATTTTAATTCCCACCGTACCGTACTATTATAATAGTCTTGTTAATCATGGACTCCCATGGTAACCAAAAATACACGTATACACACCCGGGATGCAGTTACTGTATGTATGTGGTACGCAATTCTGCATGTGCAATACAGATTTCAGTGAAGTATGGCTAATGCTTCCTTCACTGAGATTGTTTGGGAAAAAACCCTGACCCACATATACAACCACTCGGACCTCTAAGTCAACAGAACAAGTTGCCTATTCCACCCACAGCCAAGGCAGACTGTCTGGCTTGTTTCAACACCCACTGCACCATTTGCATATTGTTGAATCTGCAGGTGGACCACATGAATACAATCAAACAAGGGGCCTGCTGGAGCACATTAATGGACAGGTGTGCCTTCGCAAAAGTGAAGTTAATTTTTTTATGTTTGGTTTTTTGGGGTGAATCTACAAGTAGCCGCACCTTGCACATTTTAAATTAACCGAATGCAGACTGCCTACATGTACTTTACAGATTGTTGATACTGAAACCAATCCGGCTTCAAGTCCATGTTTACAAATGGGTGCTGCCCCATTACCTTGTTTAATATCCATTGTTTTGAAATTGGTCAAAATAATGTGGTCAGCACAGTCGGAGGGATTGGCAAAAAATGTTTGCGATAGGAGTCTTTTGTTGGTAGAATATGTAATCGGATCATACATATTTTTATTTAACAATTTTACACACTGTCTGGTTGTTGCTTAGGGGAAGAATGTTAATATTCCGTCAGTGTTAAAGATTATCCTTTAACCATCCAAAATACAATGTACACCAAAATTCAACATTCGGTGGTGTTTGATTTTTGATAGATTAACACATTGTTTTTTATATGGCCCTGCTAAATCCAACAATTTCCAACAAAACTGAAATGAGAAGCGTGCTAAATAGAACAAAATCCAACAGCAAATTTTCTTGGATTCTGCAGTGTACCACCGGCCTTGGCATTTTGCAGCTACCCTGCTGAATCCAACAAAATACAACAGGTATTTGTTATGAGTCCTGCCAAATCCAACTGAATTTTTACGACAAAATCCAACAGGTAAATTTAGCTTTCACCCTGCTAAATATGACAAAATCCAACAGGTATATTCAGTTAAAGAAGAAAGAGCAAAATATTGCCTCAAAAAACATCTCTACCAATTTAGCAATCGTGTTTCCGAAAAACCTGAACTGGACCTTTCCTCAGGTGATTTTAAAATTGCTCCGTGTGGTGAAAGTATTTCCTTCTCAAAACAGTACCAACCTGAAATGCATAATTTCCAATTTATTATTTGGCAACATGTGCAGCCCCTGCAATTTCAATCTTGCAAATTGGGGAAATTGTTAAATAGCTTAATAAGTCCTGAAATGCCATTAACACAGAGGCACATGTGTTCCTCTGTATTTCAACATGTAATCTCCTTCCCTGGAAACATCACACCCTTTGTATAAGCATACAATCCTTGGGAGCTGTTTTCTGTATTATTCACAATACAGCCCGAATGGGCATCAGGGATTAAGCCCTTGACATTGTCATTAAAGGGAAAGTCCACCCTGAGTTTATAATAACATAATGTTAAAGAACGTTAATTGCAATTGTGACTTACTTTTTTTTTCAGTTTGATTGGTTTCGGTAATCGTATAAACCAGAGATTTTTTCATAACGTGCCTGCCGTCATGCGAGCCGCCCTTTTGCTCTGGAATATCAGTACATCCGGGATACTGTGACGTAGTGGCTGCACTACCAAGTTGGCCGGCCGGGTACCGGCCGGCCAGGTACCCGGCCGGCCCCGCGGCCTGAGCTGTGCGAGTGCAGTGAACCATTGTCCACACACCAGAACGTGGCAGTGTTGTTCCTTGACGCACGTCTGTTTTCCATATTCCTGGCGAATTTTTGCCTGACTGCTAAAGCAAAACTCGGTCGTGCTGTAGTACAGCAACATTATGACGATTTGGCGAGCTTTTGGCTGCTCAAATAAACTGAATTCTCAAAAACGGTCTCAGCTTCTTCCAAATTCCCAATCCCCTAAACGACCGGATATTTGTA
Organism: Hippasteria phrygiana; assembly: GCA_037893225.1. Taxonomy (NCBI): domain Eukaryota; kingdom Metazoa; phylum Echinodermata; class Asteroidea; order Valvatida; family Goniasteridae; genus Hippasteria; species Hippasteria phrygiana. The sequence goes on along the minus strand of JAZGUH010000046.1, from coordinate 908,330 downwards.
AAAATGGCTAAACAATATAAAAATGCGACGACTTCGAACCAAATTGCTTCGAGGAAAATCGGCAGGCATTTCTCCTGGGTTAGGCTAAGAATCTTCGAGATGATGCAGTGCCTAACATATTTTCTTTCCGACCAGAACAGACTTTGTGCTCTTCTAAATTTTTTTTTTAAAACCACGATAAATTGCAGCACGTCAAGTCGAAGTAAACATCAGCTTTACGCATACACGCAATAGTCGGGCGCCTTATAAAACATACGTATTCATATGCAGTAAGCTGCGTCTAGGTGTGATACCAGTGCATACAGCACGTAGCCAACCATGGGTTTCCATTGAGGTGCGGACACTACGTCATAATCTCCCGGATGTCGCGGGAATTTCGAACAGTATGGACGCGCCCTTTGTACTGCTGAATGGCAAGAAATCGTAAATATAAAGGGCACGTGTGTCGTTCTCCATAACAAAGAAAATCCAACTCTCGGTGCAGTCTGTATGTTAGTGTATGTTCTTTTAGACTAGATAAAATATTATAGAAACTGGAATTTTCCTTTAAGAATGGCAAGTTGTAGACTTGTATAAGTACTGCAATAGTTGCCTACAGTGGAGTAGCAAACCCGCTGTTATTTTATTTAATGCCAGAATATTGCGCTGATTCCTCTGATGAAATGCAAGGATGAATGCAGCAATCATCTGGCCTGAATTCACATATTGTAGTACCGCTAGTGCTCGACAATCCTGGAAGTCAAATGGGGTGAACAAACTTTATGCAGAGGTTTTTGTCAAAAGGGTAAACTTGACAAATGGCTGGCTTGGCTGATCAATGAACAAGGGCACCAAAAGCAGATGTCAAATCATTAGTACTGTTGGAGTGCCTGGCTTTGTGCTGTCATCAACCAGTTATGCAGTTGGCTTTTGCGAATGTACTTGCAGTTTATCTGATGGAAGATGGCTTAAAACCCTAACCCTGCCAGACGCAGCACAGTGCATCTGTGGTGACAGCTCCACTTTGCTGGACTCTGCGCACAAGTCAATGTGACAAAGTATGCAATCTGATGCGTCTGGCAGGGTTCTAGCAAAAATGCCTTGAAGAGTTAGGGTTAATTAAAGGTGTACATTATTGGTCATTGTTGAAATTTTCAGAAATGGGCGGATTTGGGGGGGTTAGTATTTTATAGGAAATATCGTTCCACTGACCTGTTCAAAGTTTTGCGTTGTTGGATGGCAAAAAAAACAAGAGAAAAACAGCGCTCGTTTTCAACCGTCGGGCGGATGATAGCCTTTAACCCTAACTCCCTACATCATTTTCCCCCCCATGTAACCTGAATCCTCCAACATCCTCTGATTTCAAAGTGTTAAAACTCCATATAACCTGAATCCTCCAAAATCCTCTTATGGGGACCATAGCACGAATCCTCCAAAATCCTCAAGGTTTTTTTTGCATTATACCCCTAGTAACCTCAATCCTCCAAAATCCTCATGTATCACATTGAGCCTGATAACCTGGATCCTCCATATTCCTGCAGGGGCAAAAACCCCTAGTAACCTCAATCCTGCAAAATCCTCCGATGCATCAACTTCCAAGTAACCTCAATCCTCCAAATTCCTCCATTTTGCAAAGAGGATTTTGGAGGATTTGGGAAGGTTAGGGTTAATCAAGGCGCGCGTGGCTACTGGACGCGTGGCGTGCCCCGAATGCAGGGAAGTTTTCCAGCGATTTCCAGGGGAAATCATTGGAAAACGATCTAAATTTCCACTTTTCTTGCCGACAGCACACCTGGTGCCATCATTTCACAGGATGATTGAGACTATTATTAACTTACATTCTAGTAAGGTATTTCGTAATAATTCAGTTTTCAAAAAAATTGGAGGATTACCAATCTTGTACACTACATTTATTAACCCTCCTGTTCTCAAGGCCAAAATGAAGCCAGCTGCCCTATATATCAAACCTACATGTATCAAGTGACGGATTCAAACACACAAACTGTGAGAGTTGGTGTTTAGAGTTTTTGATAGGCTGTGATAGTTATAAGTATAGAAGGGTTATTAATCTGATTGTGTTCCCATTTTCTAGCCAGGCATTAAATAGCGGCAGCACCCACTATGCTTTCGGGAATTAGCACTGCGCTTGAATCCTGCCCCTACGCTACCACTACACTATACATTTAAGAGCAAGAGTACTGTATATTCTAAACAATTTCAAATGAGCAAAATTTTGCCTATATAATCTTAAAAACAGTCGAGGGAAAATGGCCGGGAATTGCCTCAGATTGCACCACAAATCATCTAGAATCCAAAATTTTTCGGGGCCCTTAAGCGGACGCCGGACCCTACGCCGTAAGGGCTTCACGCTCGCTGCTTGCATTGTCCATCTTTGAGCACAATGCCCCTACGCTTTAATTTCATCCTTGCTACAACACTGTCCTTTGGCATACAATGTACGTTGACACATCCACAGTGTTATTGTGTGAAAGGTTGAACAGATGGTTCCAATGAAAGACAATGTTGATGTGACACAGCATGTATAAAGTCTGTAGATTTGAATGAAGAAAACATCAACATGATGAAGCGTTCATGTTAAGACCATTGAACCGCGACAAATTAACATAGAATTAAGGTTGTGTTGCAAGCATATAAACAATTTATAAGGTGTGTATGTATGTATGTAGATCCCCAGATTAAAATGCATGTGCACCTATACATGTATATTAGCTGAAGGCCATGCCTTGTGTTACATGTACATGTATAATACCATGTCTCTAGACTTGCCTAGTTTAACCTTTAGCATTTGAAATTGTCAGCGTCAATTTATGTGCATTGATACACGTAGACAAATGTACGTGTAGACCGATGTTCTGTGTATATCAAGTTTGACAAATCTGGGAAATTTGAGGTCAAATGTTTTTCTGTCGCTTGTCAGATCATATCTGTTTGCATCTGTTGATGAGTTTATACTTCACTGATTGGTTGGGAAAATGGTAGTGTAATGTACATGTGTAGAGGTTTTTCCAATTTCTGTAGAAGTTCATTTAATTAGATTGCTTCAAATTAATATTTTCTTGCACTTAGCAAACATTTCAGAGGAACATTAACCCCAACAGTCCCGGCTCCTCCAATTTCAATATGATTAACCACACACCCTAGGGAGTTAGGGTTAACTGTCCTAAATCCTCCAATTTTAATATGATTTTGGCATTTACCCTAGCATGTGCCCTTTGCATGTACCCTTTGGGTTAGAAGCAGGTCCAAGTTTGTTTCTACAAATCTCAAGAAATACTCAGCTTGTAGAGTGAGAACATTTTTGTCATCACTTGGGCTAACTGCAAACTTTACCAGCCCGTATATATATTTTTGGGTTTTATTAACTTATGTATTTTTTCCTTCCTTTAGACTAAGTTCTGGCCCACCAGTCATGAAGTTAATAGTTTGGAAAATAAAAGGCCAGTCGTATAAAAGCCGTAGAAGGCACTGCATGTATGTACTGTCTAGATAAACTGCTATCATGAAGGAAAAACCCAAAACCACACAATGACTCCGTTGATTACGATCCTGTATTTATTAATACCGAAAGTATTATTTGATCTGAATGTTTGCAAGTTACTTAATTTTGTACAAGCTACATGTACCAGGTAACCAAGGAAGCCAGTTTGTCGTGATGTTCACTAGAATTTGTATGCCAGGCTAGGACTTATTTCGAGGCCAGACAATGAATAACCTGTGACTCATGACACCTCAAGCAACCTCGATGATTAAAATTAAGTTTGCATTGCGTTACTCCTCATTTTTTGTTTCTGTTTTGTTGTTGTTTCAGAAACGTTGCAAGGGTCAGGCTATCCTGGACAAGGCATGTCAGCATCTTGATCTAATGGAGAAAGACTACTTCGGCCTGGTCTACAAGGATAACCAAGATGCGAGGGTAAGCCAAAACCATCTCCTTCTGACCATGAAGGGAGACAATGTTGTTTCAGGAGCCTAACCAACAGGAATTTATTTGTTTGAATTTTTTCTGGTAATGAAACCAAGGATTCCTCAAAAGCGTCGCACTGTAGCTCGAAAGCCTGAAGAAACCCGTAGGAAGACGATGAGGACATGTTCAGTTTTAGAGGTGGGAGGAAAACCCCAGATTGATATTCTGCGGAAACTCACGGAATCAGTCAGATGATTGAAAAACCCATGTCGGCCCTGGTGGGATTTGAACCTGGGTCACAGTGGTGGAAGTCAAGGGAAGTGCAACTAAAGCCAAATTGACTACCTCTAAATTTGATTTCAGATGTGATCTTCGTTTGATTGTAAAACAGCATTTTCTGGTCGCAGTGCCGACTTCAACCAGCCTAAATCAGTCGGTCTATTAAACGGTGTATTTTTGGTAGTGTATCGGTGGTTTTCGTATGTTGATGTTATTGAAATAAGGAAGATGTGCCAACGGTCCATATTGCTTTGCGAAACATCACATGGCACATCAATTTCTTAACGTGTTAAAAGGATCGGGAAAAAAAAGAAGAAAAAAAGAATATTGCAAAAATCGACATCAGTTTCTGGGTCAATGTAATGTTACCAAAATATTGATCGTACATATTGTGCTATTTAGAATTTTTTTGCGAGGTTCAATTCCAGGAGCGTATTAATTTCTATTCTCTCTGTTTCAACCCTGCTTTTAATTAGACATGGCTCGACCCAACAAAGGAAGCGAAGAAGCAAATACGAAGTAAGTGCATATTTATTTACTCGTAGTCGGTGTTATTCCGGAGAGTAGAAAAATTGAATTGTGGGATTTTCCAGTCAGGAAGTGTCGGCGTCCTGACACTTCCAGGCTTCCTCGAGCTCTCTCAAACAAACGTCTCATTTTGCAACATTTTCATCATCGTCCCCAGGAAAAGCCTCCAGACCTATATATCAAGAGCAATATATTCATTAATTTGGGAGACGGTCTGATAAACCCAGACTCTTTTGGGGAGTACTGCTGCGACATCTGATACGTGTCTGATCGTGGAATGCCCAGCCCAAGTAGTTTCTATCTGTCTGTATCTGTGTCATGGCAAATATTGCCTGGCCAAACTATCCAGTTCATGTTCCTGCTGGGGCACTCATGTGTAGAACAAGCGTCTTTGCAATTTAAGTCAACATTTGGTGGCAAAGACCCGAAGCTGAATTCAAGGCGCAATGTAACTCAGCCGTTCCGCGGGCTTTCTCGCTGTTTCGGCAGAAGCGCATTGTTAATTTGGTTGGAGAAGAGTTGGGCTCATCCTTATACAGTCGAACACCTTTATAACAAAGTCCTTGGGACTTTACAATTTACCTTGTTATAACAGGTACCTTGTATTATCAGTAATGGAAAACAAAGAAAAACAAAGACTCAGGACCTATTTTTTTCCTTGTTATAAGCAGGATGTTGTATTAACAGTCCTCTTATTATCAGGGTTCGACTGTAATCAGTCTCTCTGGAGATATTTTCATGGTAAATGTTCCACCGGCTTGTCCAGCTTGGTTCCTCCAGTTTAGGGTGTTTGAGTGTGAAACTCGGCTTTCTGCCTGTTCCCACCAATATATACTCCAGCTTTATAGTAGGAGAAAAAGCTACTGGTATGCCAGTAGCTTTTTCCCTTGTTCCATATCTCTACGGAATTCTTTGCCTGGTGCATGTTTCTCTTTATCTTATGATCTCTCCTGCTTCAAGAAGAATCTTAATTCCTACCTCTTGTATCTTTGATTCGTTTTCTTTCTGTAGCTCTGTACCTTGAGTGGCTTTTAGCCTTGTTCTGGAGCAAACTTACACACACAACAATTAATTTAGCATAAGCCTAGCATGCAGTTACCACCTATAGCTTATTTACAGACTGGCTTATCATAAACTGAACAAACAAAAATTGAACTTGCTTAATAAAGTAAACCTGACCAGGTCTCATTGCTTGGGACCATAATTCACCATGTTAAGTTCAGCAGTGTTATTGTGGTGGCATTGATCAAGCCAGTCTGCATACCAGGAATACTGGCATGGGATTGCTTGTTAGGCAGCCAGAACCCTTGGCTGCTGACAGATGTGAACTACATGCAGGGTTGAATATGTACATTCAAACATTGCTATTTTTATCCCCACGTAATACACAGTTTTTGAAGGCTTGCCTGCACATACTGTACAGTACGTGTTTGAATGCATATGTGACCCGCTCCAGAAAAAGGTGATATAAGTCGCGCTATGCATTTACGTGTAATGGCCCTTTCAACGTTGAGAGGGTGACATTTTTCACAAAATATATTTTTTTGTTTTTTGTCTTTAACCCTAACTACCCCAAGCCTTGCAAACTCCAACAGCAGGTTTTGTCAAGTTTTGATGGGTTCAGCACTGCAGGGCCTTGGCACCATTACTTTACATGGAGCTACATGTATGATGCCCCAATTTGTCCAAGTCCAAAGAATGTGCCATAGGTATACTGCACAGTGTTGGATTTAGAAAAAATGCCTTGGGGGTTAGGGTTAATGACATCTTAAATATCTAAAGTTTCAGGTTTGGTGAACAGCAATGTTGATTTCAGTGAGTAAAGTGAAAAAGTAACCCTTCTAGAGTGCATTGTTCCATTGCATTGTATTAGAACTAGCTATTTCAAAGCCTGTTTTCTCTGTTGTGCAATTTGAACTCCATAGAACTAATTAATATGCAAAAACGTGACATCTCCAGAACGGAAAGGCCCTTGGAGCTCTATCATGTATCAAATGAAAGCTTACATTGCGGGCTTTTCAAACATACATAAAACTATTTGTTTCATATTTTGTGACATATACCTTTTTCCAGAGCGGGTCACATATTATATTCTTCACCGTGTACACTTGATGTAGCAACCTTTTTCACTTGTAGTCTGCATTATGGTACATGTACATGTACATTGTAGGCATGATCACATCACAGAATAAATTTACTCCTTGCTATCCAAATTTAGATGCCCACATTTTTACTGAGGCTGGGCTGGCCCAGTTTAAGCATGAAATGCATGGAGGGTGTGGGTTAACCTTGCTTCATGTACATCGAACATGTTTATATCTTTTTTAGTAATGGTCTCAAATATTCGATGGTGGAAATGGCATGTATAGATTGACTGAGAGCAGATTGATGGATGTTTTTTAAAGAGGAGGGTTTTGGTTTAATAATAAAACACCTGGCCCAATTTGCCATGATCTGTATGTATTTTACAGATTGTTTATTTTTTGTAGAGAAGGTTTTTGTGTGTGTGTGTGTAGAAAGCATGGGTGGTTGGTGCAAAAATGCAAAAAGTATTGTTTAGCCCTAAACCCTGCTAAATCCAACAAAATTCAACAGTGGTAAAAAGCTTTTTGGATAAATTTAGCAGTCAACACAAACTACATGGTGTGTTGGACATTGTTGTATTCCACAGGGTAGCAGCTAAATATACCTGTTGGATTTTGTTGGATTTGGCAGGGCTCATACAAACAGATAGGCCTACCTGTTGTATTTTGTTGGATTCAGCAGGGTAGCTGCAAAATGCCAAGGCTGGTGTGTACTTGGTACACTGCAGAATCCAACAAAATTTGCTGTTGGATTTTGTTGTATTTAGCAAGCTTCTCATTTCAGTTTTGTTGGAAATCGTTGGATTTAGCAGGGCCATATGAAAAACAATAAAGGGGGTTAGAGTTAAATGTAGTAACATTACATGTCTGTAGTAAAAATGCGTTTGTTTGGTACATGTACACTTTGAATTTGGCTAATCGATAACCTTCTGAAGTAGAGTGAGTCAAGTCAACGATTTACATAGATCCACCACAGTGTATTCAGATGCGTAATTGAATTCTTTGAAATGATGCGGTGAAATAATTGGGAATGGAATCAGCCTTGGGGATGCAATGTATCTAACATACCAATCCACATTAGTCGGTGTCCCCCAAAATGGAACATGAGTGAGTAATCAATAAGTGTGCGTTTGTAATTGCTTTTTCCCCCCCTCTCATGCGTTAGTTCTGGCTGGATTGGCATTCCCGGTGCCGGCCCAGATACTTGAGCAGATTGTGTGTTAATGTAGGGTGCAGATGTAGGGTGTGTGGAGTCCAGGGTAGTTCCTGCAAACACTTCCTCTATACCCCTTTGTGTTCCTTAACAACCAGTCTATTTGCAGACTGAACAAAACAATGAGGATGTCAACAGACAATAATGGAATCTGTGTGTGGCGCATGATGCAGTTGTTTTTTTGTCTTTTAATTCCACTCGCTGGCGTACGATGTGGGACGGAGACAATGCAATGTATTTAGGATGTGTTCTAAAAGAAAGAGAAATTACCAAATTATTTACGTCTTTGTGATGATTTGGATGTCCGTTGTGTTATAATTCTATTCTTTTTAAAAGTTGTAGCATTTGTCAAAAAAAAAATCATACACGAAAATTCGGAAAAAGTTGACTGTGGAATCAGGTAGTATGCGTAGTTTTCCATCAATGATTTTCAGACAAACGGCATATTTTCAAGCGATGGCCATGTGCATAATTATATTCAAATTTTTAGCGATCTTCCCATTAAAAGCAGTTGTAGGACAAGGGCTTTAAAATTAATTGGCAGAGAACCACCCCTGGTGCACTCGGGCATGCAACTTTTCCTCGGATCGGCTGATTTCCTCGTTTGTCACTTCACACTTACATGTATGCCATTGAAAATTGGAAAACGCTGTACACAGTCTTGTAAAGATTGGAATTTCCTTGTTTTTTGTTAAAATCAAGTTGCATGCCCGTGTACTGGTACAAGCAAATCTCATTGTTTAGCTGAGTGCACGGTTACTACTGATTTTTCTGGATATCGGATGTTTCCTGTACAGAGACAAATGACACAGAAACAAAAACCGTTCATCACGGACGGCTCCTGCTTACACTAGCTTGGTGGAATATTTGTTTTAGGACAGGACCTGGCACTTAAGGCTTCGCATGATCCAACAATTAAGTTGAGATAATCACATTAGGGTTCCCTCCCCCCCCCCCTGCACCTTTAAATAGGGCTTAGCTGGCATGCACTTTGTGAAAGTTGGCCCCTGATGTTGTAGTAAAATATTGATGTTTGTGCACGTGTACGCCACCAGCAGAAACTGTTATTACTTTTTTTATCGGAGGGTAGCAACATAATCTCATCAGTCAGGAGTATTGAGTTTCATGTTGCGGTATTCACAGCATGATGTGGAATTTTAAATTTAGAATGGCAGTCTTAAGCCGTGTCCGCACTGGACTTCTTTTTGGAAGGTTTTACCGAGACAATGGTTAAATGTGACCACTGTCCGCACTTGGACTTTTGACACGGGAACATTTTACCGAGACCGTGGTAGAAGTAACCGAGCTGTCAGTATAACGACTCATTAGGACGGTTTGCGTGGCCTTTCTACATTGACGTGATTGACCCAAATCACGCTTGCCTTTTCATTTTTCCGGCCAATGTGTACATGCAGGCCTACGTCTTTAGCACCAATCAAACTTCCGACTGTATCAATAATAAAATCTGCCATGATTACGACCAAAAGAGGAACAAGCACTGGAATTTGGAAACTTCCCACATATGCACCGCACCGCGGTGAAACAATGCAAAGCGCATGCGTGGTTTCCCTGTGAAGCATGACCTTGCGCTCGGGCCGGATGTACGCTTTCCTGAGCCGCTTTTACCGACTCGCACTGTCCGCACTGGACTTATCGTCTCGGGAAAAGTTACCTGGTCAGTTTTCCTTTGCAGCAGTTGCCCAGTAGAAGTAACCGCTGGACTCAGGAAAAGTAACTGAGAGGAAAACGTCCTAGGCTATCTGCACTGGACTTAAAATGGGAAAAGTACCCATTGTCTCGGTAAGTTTTACCAAAAAAGGTCCAGTGCGGACAGGGCTTTATTCTGTTATGCCTTACACTAGAGTGGATGACTTTAGTTTGGAAAGAAAAGGCAGATTACATGTAGGTTGTTCCAAAAACCAGCATTGCCCTCATTGATTGGTTGCCTGTAGATGATAATTGCAACACGATTGATCCACCACTTGTATGTGACCTTTGCCAAGTTGGTCAACTTGTATACAAAATGTACGTGTTACAGTACACTCATATCCAACAATTAATTAGTTTGAGCATGAGGTGCAGGATTAACTGCCTTGTCAGAATGCGAATATCTTGAAGAGCGAGATTTATCTGCGGAACCTCCAAGATGATTGATTGAAACATTAACCCTAACCCCATACATGTAGGTGTTTTTGCTAGCAACCATCCTCTAATCCTCCAATCCTCCAAAATCCTCTGATTGCCCTAACCCCAAAAAATGCATTCATCCTCAATCCTCAAAAATCCTCCTATTTTTGTGTACTTAAGTGTTGAAAAGAAAGGGTACCCACTGCCTCAGTCCTCCAAAATCCTCTGAATTTCCTTGCCCCCAAAATGCATTCATCCTCAATCCTCTCAAATCCTCCTTTTTCTGAAACACCATTCTTCCTCAATCCTCTCAAATCCTCCAAAACTGCACAGAGGATTTTGGAGGATTGAGGAGGGTTAGTGTTGGGGTTAACCTTGTCCAGGGGACAATTTCATAGAGCTGCTTAAGCACAAAAATTTGCTTAGCCACGAAAAACCTTGCTTAGTGAAATCCGGTTACCAGCCAAAACTCAACGTGATTGCCATGCTAAGCAAACAACTGCTACATTTGTGTACATGTAAATACCAGTCACAAGCAATATAGATCACATGGAATTTTGGCTTGTAACATAATTTTACTGAGCAAGGTTTTTTTTTTTTGCTAAAACAATTGTTTGTGTTGAAGCAGTTCTATGAAATCGGCCCCAGATTTGAACTCGCCCATAAATAATCTCCAGTTCTCAACTACATGTATCTCTCCCCACTCCACCACCTAAATTACTGTAGACACAGAATTGACAGAGGGAAATTCCCGTGTTACATGTACATGTGGGCCTTTCCACAGTAAAGGGGTACAAAAGTGTGACATGGGATTGGGAAATGAAGCAGGATAATAATATCCAGTTGTTTGTCCTCTTTTCCCCTTGTACATTCCCACCCCATCGTTGAGGATTGTGCTCACAAAGAATTTAAGACTTTCCGGGCAAATTTTTAAAGATATGTATGCTCAGAATGCTACGTACATGTACGTAACATGGACAGAAAGTTTGTTAATATTGATAGAAAGTTATAATTACAATAAATGTCTTTATCAAATATTGTGCCTTTTCATTCTTATCCCTACAGCATTGTTACCTGTAAAAACCAAGACAATCTACTGTATATTTCAGATGTTACAGGTTATTATGTACATATTACGTACGTAACTTGGACAGAAATTTGTCACAACATTTCTGTCCACGTTACGTACATTACCTAAAAGTGTCTTAAAGACCAACAAAATTGTGTTTATTGTGGCTGTTAGCACTCCTAAATGGGTTATTAATATGAATGAGATGACATTTGGGTAGATTCATGCACATGATAATTAGTGTCAATTTGTAGTAAAAATTCTGTCTTTGTTACGTACGTAATTATTTACGACGACCCCTGTAATTTCTAAAGTACAGAGAAAGTCCTCTATATTATTTGTACACTTGATCATTAAGGCCTCGGGAATGTACAGGAAACAACTAAACAAAATATCTTGCTTTGCTGTACCCTCCAGTGTCCCCCCCCCCCCTCAAATCCAAAATTTGCCATCAATTGTACCCCGTTAATGTGGATATGCCCATGTACATGTAAGCTGCGGTCCAATACGAAATTCAAGTCAATATCACATAAGGCAGGAAGATGTATTGGTGGCACGAGGAACATCTGCTGTTTTTGCCTCGTGCGAAATGGAGGAAGTCGGGGTCAGCAACTCCGCTCATTGTGGTCCTGAGTTCCTTTCATAACGAGAAATGAATCACCATTGTTTCGTCCCTTTTATCTGTAGCAGTCTTGTCATAATGGGTTCCTTTGTTAGCCTCCAATGTTTACACAAATGCATTGACATCCATTAATGTGTTGTTCCTGTTTGGAGGAAAAAAACAACTCATTTCTCAATCTGGTGCCGGTAGACATGTATTGATAAAAGAAAATTTATATTACAAGCAAATCCTCTTTTTTTTTTTTTTTTTTTTTTTTTTTACTTTACTTTACTTACTAATTAACCCTCCTACTGGTATAACTATCATAACCTATAAAAAAAAACCTAAGCCCTTCCTCTCTAACAGCTTTTGTGTTTCAACCTGAAACTCGATTTTGATCTCGTTTTGGCACTGAGAGAGGGAGGATTAAGCAATGGCAGTTCATCATTAGGTTCTGCGTTGGGATACTGTCAGTTTACTGGATGTAAACATGTAATACATGTATTGTGTTCAAATTAAAGTTATTAAAATACATGGGCTCATGTCAAGAAGATAGAGCTTTTTTGTAGAAAAAAAAAGTGCTTTGCAATATGCTATAAACAAAATGAAGCTTAGTACCGGTCAAAGCAATGTGTGATGCTCAACATTTTAACTGGTAATCTTCAACACTATTGTTCAGCAACATTCTTCTGTACGTACATGTACATGGTAGATTAATAAAATTGTACCTAGTTTGCAATAATGGTGGATGAATTTACCAACAAGTTGAAGAATAAAATGTCCAGTGTTGACAGTCAAATGCAATCAAGTTTACAGTAACAATATTTCATGTGTTGTAATTTGCCGCGGAATCAGATGTCAATATAACGAGTCTGAGAACTGATAAATATTTACCAAATTATCATAATACATTTGCGCTCTCCCTTGCAAAATTCCTTCTTTGAAGTTTATCATGCCAGCCTTGTGAACAGGATATTGGACGACTTATCTCAAGTGGAATTAGGGGTTCAAATGTCGAACGTATTGAATAGTTCACATTATGAATTGTGTATCAATTGGTGTACATTTTCTGTTTGAGTGAAATGCTGTCGGGTGTAATTTGACACCATAATTGCAAGACATTTGACCCTAACCCTCCAGGGTATTTTGGCTAGAAACCCTGCCAGACGCATCAGATTGCATAGTTTGTCACATTGACTTGTGTGCAGAGTGCAGCAAAGTGGAGCTGTCACCACAGATGCACTGTGCTGCGTCTGGCAGGGTTAGGGTTAAAGGTAGTGTACACCCATTTGCTTTTGCTGTAATTTTCATAAATAAATGGATTTGGGGGGTTAGTATTTTATAGCGTGCTAGCAAATACAAAATGTACTGTAACACTGACCTGTTAAAGGTTTTGTGTGCATAGATGCTGGGAAAACCATATGAAGCACGATATGGGGGGGAAAAGGGACCCCCCCCCTCTTTTGTCAGGAATTCTATTCAGAAATCTAGGGGGATGTGTTAGATAACAATAATCTGGAGTGTGCTTAGGGTTTTGGGATAAAAGGGGGGGGGGGGGTACCCTTTTTCCCCATATCGTGCAGGGTATCGGGAAAACAGAAATAAAATTCTGTTTTAGTAGTCTGGTTCCCTGTGAGCTGAGCATCCCCAACTTCCCCTTTCCACTTCCAATTTCCCTGAAATCACCAAATTGCTGTTTCACAGTAGACACCGAGAAGGCAAGGAACAAGTCCCCCCTTTAAGTATTTGATGGAAATTCTTCAAGTCTGTAACCGGTTACTCGCTGTCCTCGATGTAAGTACCCGCGTCCCATATTTTGCCAAATCTGTCTGCCTGCTTCGGATGCGTCTCCCCGAGGTTTGGCCGGGGTCCACGGTTTAATTGAATTCATTTCTGATTTCCACCGCTGCACACTCGCTCCAGGCTTTACTCATGCGGAGTCATGAGTTGGGCAGAATTAATGGTTATGAAATATGCAGCGGTCTGAGATGGGGCATAATATATGACCAGACTGCTTTTGTGCTGAGAAAATTGGCGCCGGATAACATGTACATGTATGCATGCATAAATGAACCCATACCCTCATGTACGAGGAGACCGGTGCACCCGTGTGCATTTTCATATCTGCCCGCTTACATGGATGGAGGGCCGGTTTATTGCAATGGTTGCAAGGAGGCAATTTTGGAGAATATTGCATTCTTCACATGTTTCCCCCCAAAGTGTGAAGTGCCTGGGATAAATATACCAAAGCCACATGTACACGGACATTGCACTTTCTTTTGGTATTATTCTCACTGACATTTACGCAGAGCTTTTGAAATTGAACTTCAATGGCAATGAGCAAGACGTCGTGGATTTAGGAGCAGAGAGAAGCCATTTTATCGGTTGTGGTAGAATTGCGTGAATGCGGCTTGTAAAACGGTAATCAGGTGAACTATAATTCGAAGCATAATTGGGGAACCTTAGACAAATACAAAAACAATTCAGTTTTGTTGTCTGAGGGGCCTGGCTGTGCATGAATGAGGGATGGGTCAGTTGCCGCAAATAGTCTTGCTTAAGGACACATGCATTACCTGTAAGTTACATGTACATGTATTTGTACATGTGCTGCCTCGCAAGAGTCTCAGTAACTCCTCCCACCTACCCGGACTTTTTAGATGTTCAAGTATAAAAATCAGGGTCATTTTTTACGACCATTTTCAAATATGGTCCAGGAAAATTTGAGGTGCACCCCTCCCCTAAAAAAGAACCCTGTGTATGCACCTAGTCCACCATAATTTGAACAGCCAATAAAACCCTAATAGTCCCGAATCCTCCAATTTGTCAGTTTTCACACCACCTAGGGAGCTAGGATTAAACAGAAGCACAATACAGAAGAACCGGGATACAGTACAGCAAATACTGCATCCAGTTTGATGCAGCGTTGTACGCTTTTTTACGGCAGTCTGTAACCCGCCCACGCGCCTACGATGTTTATTCTGCCATGGGACACACAATGGGATCAGAGTCCACAAATCCACTCAAGACAAATGTTAGTTGGTAACTGGAGAATTCCATGTTGGGGACGCTGTGAGTGCTAGTCGGACACCAGTACCAACTTCTTGGCTGAATGTATGCGTAGTAATGACATGAGTGTATGTTGACGTTGTGCATGATGTAAGTGTACAATGTACATGTACATACGTTCGAGGACAAGAGGAGAAAGAAATATACAAAGGAACCTTATTTTACTGTTTACAGTGGCCAGTTTTTATTTGTATACACAGGCATGCAAATTTTCCTCGGATTAGCTGATTTCCTCGTATTTCATTTTACACTTATGCCATTAAATATTTAAGAACACTGTACAAAGATTGGAATTTCCTCATTTTTTGGTTTATTCCAAGTTGCATGACAGCACTGATACATAAAACATACACAATGTACACGTACACATATGCTTGACTGCAACTCATTGCATGTATGTGCATTTTTTGTACCAAGGTTTTTAAAGGTAGTATACAACATTTGCAAACATCAAAAAAACAAAACTGCTAAATTTATTACGAAATACTGTACAAGACTGAAAGTAAATAGCAGTCTCAGGCATCCTGTGAAATCATGGCACCTGGTGTGCTGTCGTTTTCAAGAAAAGAGGAAATTTTATATCGTTTTCCAACGATTAGCGGCCGACAATCGTTGGAAATAGTCTAGTTCCCTGACCTGATAATTCCCTGACTTTATAAATTGCTCTGATTTGTCTAAAGTAGGGTCAGGGAATAGACTAATAGAACAATTTTTTTTCTTTTCTTTTTTCTCTCCAGTATCTATGCAGACAAACCTTCAAACAGGTCAGTGTTACAGTACATGTATTTCCCAGCACGCTATAAAATTATATCCCCCCAAATCCATTTATTCCTGAAAATTACAGCAAAAGCAAATGTTTGTATACTGGGGCATTCCACACGAATGGTTACAACTGATAACTTTAGGGTGAGACATGGGAGGTGGATTTCAATTTTTTTTTTTTTTTTTGCCAATTGATGTTTCCTGGACATTCCTGTATCATGTGTGATTGCACTGAAAAATAATGATTCACTAGATGTGTAGGAAATTACTGGGTCATCTTAAAGATGAAACTAATGATAATATTCATAACTTGGACAGACATTCTTGTATTATATTATTGTGTGAAAAATCATATTGAAATTGGAGGATTTGGGACTGTTAGGATTAATCCAGGCCATGTTCCACTTACATACGTACATTGATGGATTGAAAATGTAGAACAACATTTTAAACAGTGATTTTCTTTGATATGGGCACAATTGTTTTGTAGTGTACGGTGCATTGTATTTCATACATGTACATCACCTACACACACTGTACGTGTACTTGTACAAATGTATTTGAGTCCTACATGCACATCGTACAGCCATAGAAAAGCCCCTTGCATTGCTGTCTGCATGGAAGGTAATCCAATGCATAAAACGCATTCCTCATTCCACGCGCAAGTACATAATCCAATCCGCTCCTGATGCCAGAACCAACCAGCAAGCATCTCTCGCTAGGCGGGCAGCATATTTCTGCTTGGATGACGGCTCTGTCTGCTCGAGGGATCGTCCCGAGCCATTCCTGCCAGACTGTCTCGTTACATTTCATTCCAGGGGCCCAGCATGCCTCGTTGAAGATAGGGAAAAAAAAAATAATGTTTTCAACGGGATCTGGCAGATTTTTCGCATAACAGAGAGCCAGTCCCTCACCGAGGTTTGTTTGTGTTACCATAACCCCGGCCAATAACGCTGACCGGTAATTTTCCCATCATTTTTATGATGTACGTGGCCAAGTATACATTGAGCGAGTGACTGGCTGATTTATTCCTGTTCTGGGGCCATTGGGTGCTGCACGTAAGCTTGTTGATTGATAGGTTTAAAGGAGCCTTTCAACCTGGATGCTGATTTCTAGTTCTTTTTCCTGAGCAAGCGATCCATCCTATGAAATGAAATGCCGTTTCTAACTCGAAACTAAATTGAGAAACTTTGTTATATGGTAGTTTTTGGGGTTACTTCTAGGGGTGTGCATCGGAACCGAGTACCCGACCGTTCATGTCTGGAACCGGTTCCAGATTATGGAATCGAGTACCCGTACAACTTTACATTATCGCATAGTAACATTCTAGAAAATGAAAAAGGAAAGGTTTTGAATGTTATTTGTCAGGAATTTTCAAAATTAAAACCCGACTACATTTGTAACCTGCACATACATGTATTTCATGTTTATGACCGTGACGCTCACGAAAATTGACAATAAAGGGAATTTACTGGTTGTGGTTTTTGTAGTCTGGGTATGGATAAAGAGCCTCGACCAGACATAATAGCATGCCTCATTCCACAATAAATACAACTGTATAAAGCTTCTGTCTTTTGTGATATGTTGGCGCATGCACGTACCGGAACATGTAATGGCGGAGTAGTGATCATGTTTACTAGACAGGCATGAGATTTTTCAGACTTTTGTCTGAAATAAGACTTTTGAATCTCAGAGAAAGACATTATTGCAACTTCCGGGATTGGAAGTTTTGGGTTGGGTTTCTTTAACGGGTACCCGGGTACCCGTAGTTTTTCAATCAGGTACCCGGTTCTTTTACTACCCGTAAATGCACACCCCTAGTTACCTCTCTTCTGTAGTGTAACTCAATGGGGACCCATTTCATGGTCCCAGTAAGCAGAAAACTTCGCTAAGTACAGAAAAGTATCGCTTAGCAAAAACTGGTGACCGGCCAAAATTGCATGCGGTGTTTACTGCTTGTGACTGGTTCACGGCAGATTTTCGTTAAGCAGGAATATTTTCTAAGCAGTATTTCGCTCAAAGCAGACGTCTCTAATGTTCAGGGCCCAATTTCATAGCGCTGCTTAACGGTAAGCAGAAAAGATGTGCTAATTATAGCAGGAGAATTTGCTTAAGCATTAGCGTATTTCATGGCCAAGTCGTGCTAATGCTTCCGTGTGCATGGAGATATATATTGTTGTGTCACTAATTTAAGCAAATCCTGTTTCTGTGCTTACTGCTTACAGTCTCTATGAAATGGGCGAGGGTTCCGTTAGCAGAAAATCGTGTGTTAAGCAGCGCTATGAAATTGGGCCCAGGTCACAAATAACTCATTTTAATTAAGCTGATTGTATGCATCTTATTTCACCAGTCTGTGTTATTGCAGTCTCGCTATTATGGTTCAGTGGGCTACCATATGGTTTATATGACCTGACTTAAAGGCAGGTGTACATGTTATTATAGAATGTTTGGTTTTGACAAAGTGCCCACACACAGTCTTGTCATGAGCCTCAAGAACTCAGTGAAAATATCCAATGTGCCAATTCAAGCATGATTGAGAAATGAACAACTCTCTGTTGAGCATTAAATCTTGATTTTATTTTTAGTTTTGGGCTGCAGCGCGTGTTTTTCGAATCTTCATGAGCTGCGTAAAAAAGTATGCAAGTGACGACGGACCACCAACTGCATTTCCATCGTCGATGTGGACACGTGGAATCCATACATTTGTTTGCATATAGCACGGTGATGGCCCCCAGGATACGTGTAGCATCTCAGTCGTGGTCATCGCGTAGTCTGGCTGATCCCGCCCCCAAGCCGGAATATGTTCCTTGGCTTCCAAGGGAATTGATAATATATGTGTCTTACGGGTGCCAAGGTGAAGCGACGGAAGCGTGCGCGTACATGTATCCTGTACAGTTGTGGGTTGAACCAGAGTCCACGTAGCTGGCTCGCAGGGATTGCTATCTTCTCTGCGATCTATTCTCATTGCCCGTCCATATTTAATAGCCTTAGATCTCGGGGTTAGAGTAGTGGGGTACATGTACATACATGTACAATGTAACGGGGTTGAAAGAGGAAGCCATTAATTGAGAATGCTGTCCTCTGCTGTGAGGTCATCAGATTTTTGATATTTCTTGACAACTTGTTGGAACGCCAGCGCTGTTTTTATCAATTTTAGGCACCGTTGCAGTTGAGTCAACATGGGTAGTTGCCCCGCTATACCCGAGGAACCCGAAAGGGTTTTTAAGAGTGATTGATAAGCATGCTGAGCAGGGGTAATAATAGAACACCATTTGTGCTACCTGTACATGTACATGTCTGGTGGATTTGTGGCGGTGTCAAAAACTGGCCTCAAACATCAAACTCCCGCCGTGGTTGAATCCAAATTATTTGAATTTTGTGGGGCATGGGTTGGATGTTTAAAACAACTTGCAAATTTGATAGGGGACAATTGTTCTTTTCCCACACATGGATGAACAACTGTGCAGGGATGCTACAGTATTTTGGGCCAAAACAGCAATAGTAGAAAAATTTGCAAACATGTTTATCTCCTGAGTATGACAGTACAGGCCATTGTTGAAAATGTCTTGTTTTTGTGGATTCGTACAATGAGGACAAACAAATGTTTAGCAGCCTCTCCCCGCACATATGTACGTACAGAAACTAGACTAGTGAGTGTTTGCGATTCACATGCCATAATGCAGCTACGTCAAACGCGCATGCAAATGCCGCACAGTTCTGCTCGCGATTTCGCGAGCAGAACTTGCCAAATAGCCAAGACGTTCTTTGCGATTTGGCCTTGACGTGTGTGTGTAGCTAAAGGGCGCTGTCGGCCGACCGTGTGCGCTATATGTCGCGCCGCAAAGGACGTCTTGGAACCAAGACTATAACATGCGAAGCAAGATGTGATTGGAATGCACCATTAGTCCATGGATGCATTGTTATTACACTGTACAGCACTTTCCCGAGTTCATAGATGAGAGATAAAAATAAATAAATGAGTTTTGTGTTTCCTCAAAATGTACTAAATCTGTCTGATTTGAGCCTGCAATAAGGAAAACTATCAAAAATGTTTGGTGTCCCCAGCTGCTGTTTCCTGTTTAGCCGCTTCCTGGTTTAAATTTTTTTATTTTTTATTTTCTTTTCTTTCTTTTCTTTAAAAACAAATCTATAAAAAATGAACAGCAGAGAAAAATGCCTTCCCTTTGATCTGTCGCATGTTTTAAGTGGCAATTTTTTTCAAAAGTGAATAAGTTTTGTATTGCTTAGAAAAAGGGCACTGAACCTCGTGAATATGGACGATGGCCACAGCCATGGTTAAAAAAAATAAATAAAAAATAGTCGCTTGTCGTATATTTGGGCATTCCTGCGCGTACTCAATCCATTCATGTTTCAGCTATATTCTTGAATGGGAGTGTAGTGAATAGTTGGAGCTTTTTCAAATACAGCTTTCATTGTTTGCTTTCATTGCCTATTCATTGCACAGCTCCTTGGCACACAAGCCCCCCCCCCCCCCCCCCCCGCCCCCCATCAATAACAGCTGGACACATTTGTTAGTTTGAAGCACAAACAGAACACATGTATACATAGGGTATCTTTAAGGATGGGAATTAATTAGGGATAGAAAGGAGGTGGGGGGACCCGTAGCCTGCCGGTCCTTTGGGTCTGTCATCAAGCTTGTGACTGGATGGCTCGTGGCTGTGAGGCTGGGGACAGACTAGTCTTAATAGGATGGGCTACAGAATGAATAAGAAGAATTGGGCTGCATGTATTTAACCCTAACCCTGCTAAATCCATCAATATTAATATGATTTTGCATGCACCCCTAGGGGGTTAGGGTTTAAGGTGAATCAAATTTTGGGAAAAATGTATAAATGGCTTTGCAACAAAGGTGAATTAATAAGAAATAAAGATTTGATGTATGATGTACCCTTAAGGAGACACTTTGTCGTAATTTTTATACCTTAGGGAGACAAGTGGAATTAGGGAGACATTTCAGTGTCTCCCTAAGTACCCAGCCCCCCCTAAGGAGTGAGAATTTTATTGTCGCAAGTGAGTTATATGGATAGAGGATAGTCCAAAACGAAAATATACCAAAATTCGTGGGGGTAGGACAGGGGATATTTGGGTTAGGTTACATTAAAGTTGAAAAAATTGTGTGCACGCGTCTATGGCAAAGTCTCCCAAATGACCCATCCTCTGTAATTATTATTATAAATTATATTGTAAATTATAAAGACTAAGGGGGGGGGGAGGGAATTACCCCGGCCAAAATTCCTGTTCTGGCTGTAATGCCATCAGCAGTAGAATGGTTGTTTTCTGCAATGTACACAAAAATGCTTACGCCTTTGGACATGTATACTGTTAGTTTGATGCATGGCTCGTGACATTAAGGATTATTTTACCACTGACAATTTTATTTCAAGAGTTGAATTTTATTTAGGCGTGGGCACACCCCATGTTTTTTGTTTTCCTTTACTGTCTGCAAATCTTGACAAATTACTAAAAACTATAATGCATGAAAGCTTTATTTCTTTTATATTTATAATTGTTTTGGAACTGGTGAATAACCTTTTCACTATTTTGACTTCTGTGAACCTTTTAATGAATAATGAGTAAAGATTAGGTTAATTTCTGTGCATGGTCCCATACAAGTACACAACAATCCTTAATAACGAGTTGCATTGTATATGGGCGACCAGATTATAATATCTCTGTCATTACATTGTATAACAAGTATTGACCCTTTAGTAATTGGCCGACCATGCATTCAATGGTGATGAATAAGTGCATTACCTTGGCTTCAGTGCAAACACATAGCATCCCCCCCCCCCTTTTCTCCACTGGTGTCCTTGGCTAGTTGCTATATCTTATTCATGGGGGAGGATATTGGGACGAGCAGAATGCACTCTGCAATGCAAGAATTCTGCGAGCGCTGTCTGCTCGGAACAAGGTGATTAATGTAATGAGAATCCTCGCCCTATCAGCTCGTTATGTGTATCATCTTATTTTCCTCTTAAAATTGCGCCGTCTGACAAAAAGGTTCGCAGGTCGTCACCGGCCGGAGAATCCTTCCCATTTGCTGTGTATTTCACAGAGGCCTATTACAAAAATCCAGATGCTTGAATTAGTACACGGTAATAAAGTGTAATAGGGGTGGGTCTCCATGTCTAATTTTTCGAGCTGTTTAAATCACTGAGAATTCCATTACTGCAAATTACGTCTTGAGGTAACTTGAGAGTGAGCAGACATCTGTTTAGTAGTTATATGTATAAGAATAATCTGGTGATTATAAGAATAATCGGGTGACATGTACATTGTATACAAAATGTAGCAAGCCACCTGAAATGTTACATTAAAAGAAAGCTTTTAAAACAAAAAAAGAAACAATTCCGAATATATCATTTGGTAAAAACATATTTGTGCTTCGGTATTTGGTAATGGTCTTTTTGATTTACATGATTTCATGTAGACAGCTTGTATCTGAGATGATTCACTTTCACGTTGACTCATGATCCTACTGAATTTTTCCTTAACCCTAACCCCCTAGGGTGTATGCAAAATCATATTAAAAATGGAGGATTCAGGGCTGTTTATGACTGTACAATGTACAGTGTAGATGCAGGCGTGGGACTGAAATGTCATTTTGTTCTTCTTTGGAATGTTAGTACATTGCTTTGGCCTTGTGTTGACTTTATGAGAGATTTCACATACATTATGTACATATGTTGCAATGATTAGTAGTGTAAGGGGGGGGGGGGGGGTAGAGGTAACTGCCCATGCATTTACTCCCAAATTCAGTCGATTCACAACTCAGTGCGCCGCCAGCGGCAAGCCGGGAAAGGCCAATTTCCCACTTTCGGGGTCGACATCGCGTCTATCGCGTTGTATTAGATGGTGGACAGTACAGCAGTATGGATTTCACGCGAATGCCAGTGGATGAGTTAAAGCAATTTTTGACTGATCGGGGAATACCTTGTGCGGGAAAGAAGTGATAGATTTAGCGGAGAAGGGGTGTGAGAAGTACGGTCGATGCATTGGCGATACCCACTTCCGGTTTTGCGTTGTCGACTTTTTCCCATGATGCACTGTGTAATTTGGCCTCTCCCCGGTTGCCGCTGGCGACGCACCGAGTTTTGATTAGACTGAATTGTGTCTCCTCCCCCCCCCCACCCCCTAAAAAAATGATCATAGTTACACCTCATACTCGCGCCTAACAAGCACAATTCTTTCTTTTTTTACTACATGCAAGGCTAGTTCGTCGTGTGCCCGGCAGAAGGGCGTAAGCGTGCTTTGACGCATAATTACACTTTCCAAGAAAATTGACTTTATGGCATTTCTAAATATAGAATCGCATAAGGTTCATTTTTGTCAGATGCAAATTGAATAATATTTCCAATAATGCTGTGCATTTTTAAACAGTTATTTACAGTTATTTGCATATTTATGCTAACGCCCTTTTGCCGGGAAGTCCTTCTGCCTTAAACGTGCGCGTAAGCAGCATGTGAAATGCTTACGCCCTTTTGCCGGGAACAAACTTTGCTCCAAGCGCGCTTACGCCCCGTTGAAGTGGAGAGGTGAACGAACTTTTATCATGTTTTGTTACATTGGTATTACACGCTAACGCCCTTTTGCCGGGAACAAAAATGCAAACTCCCTTACGCCCCTTTCATTCTGTTAATTACGTCAGAATGACGTAACCCCTTGAGACGAAATGTGTATCAAAATAAAGATAAATACTCTATCGATTATCCCCAAAACCCCAATTTGACCTTTTGACCCATTTTTCGTCCTTACGCCCTTCTGCCGGGCACACGACGAGTTGTGGCTTTGGCCAGGGATGTAATTACAGCATAATATTATTTTTATGGTGAAATATAGTGTGGCATATGGTACCTGTACATGTACATGTAGTTGCATGCTAGTATCATAGACCTTTTGACTTGATGAGATACATGTACATGTAGTTTGACTCTTCACCTTTAGTAGTTGATAGAGTTAGGGGGGTTGGAGAATAGGTGCGTTTCCATTGGGTTTATTTCTGTCAATCTACCACAACTTTTCTGTGGAATGACAAAAATCAAGTCCAATGGGGACACTCGGTAAACTAACGTCACTGTCAACTTACCGCGACCGTGATGTAAAACAACCAGGCCGAAAGCGGTCGGCGAAGATATCCGCGCAGCCGCGGAAAGTCATCGGGGACGATAAAAAGTCCAATGGAAACGGCCCCTCACTGTACAATGTAGAACTACCGCGACCACGCAGAAAACAAGGCAACTTCCTGTAGTACTGCACGCCGATAATCGCTAGCGTGTGCGTGAAAATGGTGGTATGGTTTCCTGTCTCTTTGTGTACAGTACACCCACATGTGATTACATGCAGTTGCGCTAGCGCTTTGCAGCGGAGCGAACCGACAGACAACCCTGTACGTGAATACAACTACGATTTTCAGCCGTTTGCTGCTTGAAACGTGGAAGATTTGAGGGATTTTAGCATGCACAAAATTACACTAGGTTACTGCGTCTATCCCGTTTAGGTCAAAGGTGATTGTGCACAAGTGCCCGCATTGTGTGACATTCTACCAGCCTCGCAAGGCGAATAAATGTTCTGTCGCGGTTATCAAAGTCCAAATGGGAACGCACGGTAGAATTACGCGAAGGCATGTCGCGGTAAGTTTTTGCGAGGCCGCGGAAGAAAAGGTCCAATGGAAACGCGGCTAATGAGTGTATTATTGAAGGTAACTTAATGCAATCACACCTTTACATCCTCGGCAGTAATGGGCCTTGTGTGTAGCGGCCATCTTTGATGTACAGTGTACATGTACATGTCTTTGTTAACTTTGGACTGGTATTGCTAGACCTTTGTTACAGATGCGGACGTTATTGTTACAGAATTTGATTGACAAAAATTTACCTCAAAGATGGCCGCTAGGCATCAAATCCATCAGACTCTATGAAAAATATTTTTAGTTTATCATCCCTTGTGTAGCAGTTATGATTAAAAACAAAATCTTTCAGTTCCTTAATTATAACGATAAACAGCACTCAGTTTGTGCGACCTCATTGCAATCTCTAATGTTATCAGCATTTTTTGTGAGGGCCTAACCCCCATACATTTACACAGTACATGTATGTAATGCAATGACATACTGTATGCACATGTACATGTGGAAATGTACATGTAAACATGTTATTGGTTGGCTCTTAAAGAAAAATAATTGCATAGATTATGTCGGACTATAGAAAATTCAATATGATATTGAGTCCGTGTGGATTTGTCCTCGTGAGTGGTTTACATGTAGCAAGATAGGGAATGGGAAAACAAATTCTGGGCAGCGAGCGCCACAAATCTTGTCAATGATTGCTTCCAGTTGGGTGAAAAATGCAGCGGAGCAGCTGTGACTGCCATTGCCGAACCACGGGAGGGTGTCGGAGCGCTGGTACCCACCACCGCTGACTAATCGCCCCACATCACACGTTGCCCTCGCCGGTGCGCCCTGCCTAGTCAGGGTGCTGTGTACCGGCCAATTCCGTTTTACTCCCGTGGTGATGAAGAATTGAGGAATTTACTTTGTTTTCTTGTACAATGTACATTGTATAGTACGTCCGCGTTTATGACTCAAATTTGGAGTGCTTGATTAGTTAGTGGGACATGGATATTGCCTGCGTGTGTGATTAGTCACTCCATTCAATGAAATTTGTACAAATTATGATGCGGATGTTATGCTAATTGTATTTATGATAATTTTTATCTAGTTACATGTAGACTACATGTACGTGTATATTTGTTTAGGCTGATCCAAACGTACATAGTGGTATTTGGTTAAATGGATTAATTCATTGGTGACAATGTAAACTTTCTTTTACGTGAACAAATCAACAGAAGTTTCTATCCAGAAATAACCCTTTTTGTTTATCTTATCTGCGCTGATTCAGAAAGAAAAACTACATGTACATGCAGTGCCAAAAAGCGTATGTATGTAAAAATTGAATTTTTTGGTCAACAGAACTTACAAGCTGATCCCAAGGCTTCATTTTTGTTTACTTTGAATTTGTTATGTTTCCCCTGTGGATTGTGTGCTTTGTACAATAATCCGGTTTGGGTAGTATGTACATTTTAAGTTTGTCATAATGCTGTGCTGGTACGCATTTCCCAATACACTTGCACAGTATACATTGTAACATTTCACATCTAGATCTACCTGTAAATGTATTTTTTGTCTCCATGTTTACACTCTTGCAATTTGCCATAGCCTCAGACTGTGATAAGGTTGGGCAACAACCAATTGGTTAGCTGCTATCTCAATTCAAATTTTTTGTTGGTGAGTGTTTGCTAAACCTTGACGAGATGGCACCTCGGTGCAGCCATTCGTAGACTATGGACCCATTTGTTGCACAGAAAAGTGGGAAGCGTCGAGAACCGCCACAGTCAAGTGCTGGCGCTGCACAAACTAAAAAAGAAGTTGCCTGACCCAAGGTCGTGACCCAAGGTCGTTTGTCGTCATGATCAGATTTTTTTGAATGAACCCCCCCCCCCCCAAATGATGAAAGTTTGATTGATCTCCGAATAAAGCGGTGCTGTACTGTTGCAAGTTTTAGATTGTTTACAATAAAGCCAGAATTAATTAAAGCTTTAATTAATGTACCGCATTTTTATTAAGCAGTAACAACTCTTTGAAAACGGCCATCTTATTATTTTTGTTATGGACGATCCCTTTTGTCTTCTGGGGATTTGTCTTTTTGTATTTGTCATGTGGAGTCATCCGTTATACATGTATTTCACTATAAGTCATCCATTATATTTGACTATATAAATTATAGTGGAATGGCAGTCGCATGTTGGGGATTAGAAACTGCTTGACAAAGTCACTGTTGTAACATTAGTCTTGGTTCCAAGACATCCTTAGCAGTGCAACGTATAGCCGCGCACGGATCAGAGCCGTACAGTGCCCTCTACATACGCACGCCAAGGCCTAATCGCCAAGGACGTCTTGGCCCTTTCGTAGTTCTGCACGCAAAATCGCGAGCAGAACTGTGTGTGCATAATTTGCATAATTTGCACGGGCGAGTGACACAGAGTGCATATAATCGTGTGACCTACATGTGCATTGCGTGCATTGTATAATCGCTGACTCACTGGTCTAGTTTCCCCGTGCCATACAGCTTGAGGTACATGTATGCATGTACGTACGTACGTATGTTACCCGACTAGCCAGCTTAGTACTAAAACGTGATTCCTCCAGTGCGCAAGCGTCATTATTCTTTTGACCTGCCTGTTAAATTATACAGGTCGCGCGCAGTTCCCTACGAAAGTACCAAGACGTCCTTAGCGATTTGGCCTTGGCGCGTGCGTGTGTAGAGGGCTCTGTATGGGTCTGATCCGTGCGCACTACATGTACGTCGCACCGCTAAGGATGTCTTGGAACCTAGACTATTGTAACATTAGAAATTACAGCATCTTGTATACACTTGGAACTCATTCGTTTTGTGGCTTGATTTTTCCCTTTAATATAAATTTCCCTTTTTAAAACCCCTTTCTTTAGTGTCTGAGCAGTACACCCACAGGGAGTATTGTGTGTGGGTGTATTGTCCAGCTCCCAGAACACTTGATTCCTTATTAGATTTCCAACAATTGGCAAAAGATCAGTAGTTCATGCCGCCGAAAATGGGTTGTCAAAGGTGCATGTATGATGGAGCTTTGGTAAAGGACGAAGTGTTTTCGTTTTAATTTCAAAACTTCCGTTTATAAAGATGATACTACATGTACATTAAGTAGCAATCCTGAAAAAAAAAATCCATCTGAAATGCTGTCGTCTTAAGAGAAAATCGGACGACCTCCAGAAATGCCGTTGCTTATTACTGTTTCAACGATTGAAGTAAGCATGTATGAATGTGCACACAATTGCTGTCAAAACGACGGCTTGTCACTACTTGTATTAACTCCCGACTCTCACGGTTTGAGCTCCAACTTTCACAGGTTTGTTATTTCATGTATATGTTGAATCACACAAAGTATGAACACCGCCTCCACCTACATGTATTTTGTCAGTACCTTAAAATTGTCTAGTTACATCGGACAGACAAGACCGTATTGGAAAAAAACAAACAAAAAAAACGGCATGTTTCTGCCGTGTGAACCAGATATGACTGGGAAAGCCCCCTAGGTAACTTTGATAGATTACATTAGACTTTTAATTTTGTTTCCTTTGTAGCCCAATTAAATGGTGTAGTAAACCTCGTCAAGGTTATCCCTTCCAAATACTGATTGATGGTTGCGTGGGAGAGACCAGCTTGCTGGAATGAAGGGTCAAAAGGGGAATAGGAGTGACCCACTTTGTGGGAAAAAAAAAATTGGAATGAGCCTGCCCACTATCCCAGCCAGATCTGCTGAAAGGACTTCCACTCGGCTTAGGCCAACTAAAAAAAGAAAACACGTTTACCTTCCCAGCCAGCTTTTTATGGATGAAGGGGTGAGATTTGTCAGGATTTTTTCCTGATTTCAGGATTTTTGTTTGGTCAGGATTTTTACTGTTTTCAGAATTTTTAAAGAATCTCTTTTGAAATCTGCAATTCGTGAGGTGTTACCCAAAAGGTGTTTTACATGTAAAAGTGGATATAGACCAATAGAATCGGGTATTTTAAGGGGTGCCTTTAGGAAAATACAAACCATAGATCCTACATTGCCCGGGGGTCCTCGGTAACCCTAAACACTGCAGATTTTGTGAATTTTTCACTTTTGGCCAATCTCACCCATGTAGATGCCAGTGTTGTAGTCGAGACCATGCAGAAGACCATTCAGAAGATCAGCTTGTAACGGGCATACACCATGACACCATGATTTTTTGAGGGTGGGGGGGGGGGGGGGGGGGGTGCTTTGAGTTTTTTCCAACAAATAAAAACAAAAGCAAACGAGAGGAAACTCCCAGTCGATCATGTTCAGTTGTGAATTGATTTGGAAGACTCCACTGTCCCGGCAGTAGCCGTCTTGATACAAAAAGGGCAGCCATCTTAGAAAATACTGCCTGGTAGGTTCTAAAATAGAATTTAAAAAGAACGTTCCTTCTCTTTAAAAAGAAAACCAAGAAGTAAACATGTTTTTTTTATTATGTTGCTTTACGTTTGTTATGTGAAAAATTCTGAGGCCATTTTTGATCTAGAGATATGATTCAAATCTTGTGGCCCGTTTTGAAAGTGGAATTGCTGTTGTGGAGGAAACGGCCATGGGAAAAATGAAATACATGTATGCGAGAAAAACATGTGATGGAAGTTGATAATGTAAAAAAAAAAATGCTGCAGTTATTTAAAAAAAAAAAAATTTAAATCTAATTATTTTTATTTAATGCAAGTTCACTCTGAAAATGGCTTAAAAAAAACACTCAAGGTATGGAGCTACAAAAAAGAAAATCAAAGATATGTGGGAATTAAGATTCCTCTTGAAGCAGGAAAGATCATAAGATGAAGAGAAACATGCACCAGGCAAAGAATTCCATAGAGCTACAGAACGAGGGAAAAAGCTATGTAGTAGGGGTGTGCATTTACGGGTAATAAAAGAACCGGGTACCCGATTGAAAAAAATACGGGTACCTGGGTACCCGTTAAAGAAACCCAACCCAAAACTTCCAATCCCGGAAGTTGCAATAATGTTTTTCTCTGAGATTCAAAAGTCTGATTTCAGACAAAAGTCTGAAAAATCTTATGCCTGTCTAGTAAACATGATCACTACTCCGCCATTACATGTTCCGGCACGTGCATGCGCCGGCATATCACAAAAGACAGAAGCTTTATACATGTGTATTTATAGTGGAATGAGGCATGCTATTATGTCTGGTCGAGGCTCTTTATCCATACCCAGACTACAAAAACCACAACGGTACTGGTAAATTCTCTTTATTTTCTATTTTCGTGAGCGTCATAAACATGAAATCTGTGCTGGTTTCCCATGAAGTCGTGTTTTAATTTTGAAAATTCCCGACAAATAACATTCGAAACCCTTCCCTTTTTCATTTTCTGGGAAGTTACTGTGCTATAATGTAAAGTTGTACGGGTATTTTATTCCATAATCTGGAACCGATTGCTGACATGAACTATCGGGTATCCGGTTCTGATGCACGACCCTACTATGTAGTGGCATAGCTTTTTGTTCTATATCTACGTGTAAGTACAGCTAGAGTATATTGGTGGGAACGGGCGGAAAGCCGGGTTTCACGCTCAAACTTTTCTTTAATTGAAGATTTCAAAGATCATAAATACTGATGGACAAAGTGTAAATTAGTAAAAGCTGCTGCATTACTTGACATGTGTGTGATGACGTCTGACACCGAACTTGTTATTGTGCAAAAAGAAAGGCAAAAAAGATCAGTTTCTGCGTTTGGTGTTCCTGCTGGGTTAGACCCAGAAATCAGCAGGATCTGCCATGTGCCCACGCTGTGTTATTGCAAACATAATCCCGACTGCTTGGCTTGAGAAAATCCGACATTGTCTGACTCAAACCGAAGGACGTGCTGAACCATTCCTTGTTAAAGTGTAGACTCACATCCAGTAAAGCGGAACAGACTTCTTTCTAAACCTTCCCGACAGCTTTCTGATGTGGATGTAATGCGGGGATAGGCTCTGTAATCCGTTTCCTGAATAGAACCGTACAATACATGTATAGATTTTACAAAATAGAAAAGAATTGGACTCGATGTGTACAGTACGCTCTGCATGTACATGTAAACAAAAATGGGAAGGGTTGGGGGAAGTTTTGTCCAGGCATTTACATGTATAAGTCTTCTTAAAACTTTAACCCTAACTACCCCAAACCTTACAAACTCCAACAGCAGGTTGTGTTGAATTTTGATGGGTTCAGGACTGCAGGGCCTTGGCACCATTACTTTACATAGAGCTACATGTATGATGCCCCAATTTGTCTAAGTCCAAAGAATGTGCCATTACACAGTGTTGGGGATTTTGACAGGTTGAGGACACTTCTTGGTAAAAATGCTGAGGGGGTTAGGGTTAAGTTAGGGAGTGAACAAATCTGTACCACTTCTTTCCAATCCATCTGCAGTTTCCAAAATGTAATAAACTCTGGGGAAAAAACAAACTTTTTTTCAATGCTTGTATCAAAGGATTTGGACACAAGTTACACATACAATATTGCCTTCAGTGTTTTACTGCATTTACGACAACTTTAGATTTAGAAAAAAAGTTCTTTGGCGTGGTCATTTTGTCATTTTTTTTCACATTGCTCTTTGTTTGTGTTCATTTTTTTTTATAACAGTCATGGTAGATGCTGTTGCTGCAATGACAAGTTTTTATGAAACTTTGGAATAGTGCATGATTTACTAAGATTTGAGTGGAAAAACATTCCATAACATCGTACGTTACAACACATTAGGATAGGACGGTTGTTGTGAGCTTGGTGCCTTAATCCATGGTGTCGATACAATTTTGGTGGAACAATTTAATTAGGCATTTGAATTTTACCAATTGATTTCTCCGTAATAAAATGTCACAAGGAAATAAGAACAGTGTGAACAGAGAAACCGTTGCTTAGTGTAGGCATGAGCGCTTGCACGGTTATATTTCTAACAGGCTTAAGATGGTTCTTTCTCAAAGGCAAAGAACTTGCTTAAATGTAGTGTACACGATTGGTAATTCTCCAATTTGTTTTACTGAATTATTACGAAATACCTTACTAGACTGTAAGTTAATAGTAGTCTCAATCATCCTGTGAAATGATGGCACCAGGTGTGCTGTCGTTGTCAAGAAAAGTGGAAATTTATATCGTCTTCCAAAACTGCCCAGTAGCCTTTAGTCAAGGC
Organism: Hippasteria phrygiana; assembly: GCA_037893225.1. Classification (NCBI taxonomy): domain Eukaryota; kingdom Metazoa; phylum Echinodermata; class Asteroidea; order Valvatida; family Goniasteridae; genus Hippasteria; species Hippasteria phrygiana. Next base: position 876,910 of record JAZGUH010000046.1, on the reverse strand, counting down.
GCGCGTGGCTACACGGACGAGTGGCGGGCTGGACATGCTGGCATTCAGGGCGCGTCACGTGTCCAGCTGGTAGCCACGTGCGCCTTGACTAAAGGCTATCATCCGCCCGACGGTTGAAAACGAGCGCCGTTTTTCTCTCGGTTTTTTCGCCATTCAACAACGCAAAACTTTGAACAGGTCAGTGGAACGATATTTCATATAACATACTAACCCCCAAATCCACCCATTTTTGAAAAATTGCAACAATGACCAATCATGTACATGTACATGTACATGTACACGGCCTTTAAGTTTGAAATGTTAGGCCAGTTAATTTTTGATTTGTATATTTCAGGTCCATTCAGTCAGTCAGCAGTTTGCAGCAGTTTAAATCATTTTCAGGCTTAAGATGGAGTTGATCCTGGTTCCCTTCATTTTTTGTTTATTCAATTGGGCATGGAAATCTTCCCTGGACACCTCATTACAGCAGGCACCCCATATATTATTTGAAACGGGTCATGACCTGGTCTCTGAGATCAATTCCACATCTCAGGTGGCCCCACTGGTTCCCACCTGTCATCAAGCATGGGGGGGGGGGGGGAGGGGATAATCCTGTGATGCTGACCCTATCCTATTTGTCACTGGATGCTCTGGGCCATGGGTATACTGCTCGTTTAGTCCTAGCCTTGTTGCGATATTGTGATTGGCTGGCGGGATTCTGCGTACTTTGTTATGGGAGCTGCAAGACTGGTTCTCAGACTTTTTTTTTCCCTTAATTAAAAAAATCCTCCAAACCACGAATTAGAAAAAGAGTAATCTTTTAAGTTTGCTCTATACTGTTTTTAACAGAAAATTTGTTAAAAAAAAAATAATAATAAAAAATAAAATAGTCGATTTGAGAATCAAACTCGGTGCACGTGATCCAAAACAGCCGCTTTACTAAGTGTTGGCCTGGGAACCAGGGACTATCAAGCTCCCATGATGATCGTAATGTGGGTAATGGCTGTAAAGTGTAAGTGGAAATAATTTAATCCAAATGTCCATGCGGACTGTGTATGCAGAGCACGGTACATTGTACACACCGGTGTTTTATATTAACCTTAACCCCTTGGGTAACTTTACTAGAAAGTATCCTGAATCCGCCAAAATCCACCTGTTTTTGTCATGCACAAAAAGTTGGTTTTGGTGACTGCTCAATATGGAGGTATCTTGAATCCATCAAAATCCTGCAATACCGCTAGGCTTACAATCCTCAATCCATCAACATTTTTTGGCTGTTACAAAATATTTATTGAGTCGGTGCAATTGAACAGTCTCTCCCGCTTTGGTGAAAAGTCTTGTGGGAAAGCAGTGCAGTTTTGTTCCCCTTCAAAGCTGTTGTCTTCATGATAAATCTTCCCTGTGTTGGCAAATAATTACTTGACTGGCCTCCCATGGCAAATACAAATGCTGTAGGATGAAATATGCCCCTACTCCCCCCACCGGGGCCACACAGTCACTTGTTTTCTTCAGCTTCTTTGTTTGTATGTGGTTGTGGCTATAGGCCTGGCTGGGCTCATGATCTTGTAGTAGGTATTTTTTAAACGGAGACCCTGAGGCCTGCACCCCTGCCCACTCCTTGCCTTATTGAACAATTACGCAGAGGTCACCAGGTCAACAAATAAAAGGCCGGAATTTGCCCGGTTCCTATGGAAGTATCCCATGAGCCTTTGGGGGGCCGTCTGAAAATATCCAGGCTGGTGTTTGTTGGGGGGGGGGGGGGGGGGGGGAGGGGCAGCTTATATGTACACCCCCTCCCCCCCCTAAAATATATTCCATTGAATTTTGTTTTGTTCGGATTTCCATTAAATGTTTTCCCATTGTGATTTCTGAGCACTTTAATTTGTGCGTGTGGTTTGACACTGCTTTGTACACGCATGGGCCCTTTGTGGAAAATCTTTGTATCGAACAATAAATTCTAGAGGAAGAGATATGGAAATGTAATCATCCTTTTGATGCTAATGTATTCTTCAAATTGTGCAGGTCATCAATCAGAAAGAGGGTTAGTCAAAAATGGGGCACAGGGGAGAAAAATGGGAGGAAAAGAGATTACTCGCCCAAGTACTGTACATATGTACATATCATGCTCAAAGTGTATACATGTACATGTACATGTACATGTACATGTACATGTACAGACGATGAGTATTGACGACCACTCACACTTCAGGATACAGTTTTTCCGTTTTGAAAGACAATCATGAGCCCTGAATTTTATTTATAGTATTTTTGAAGGTTTTGACCGAGTGTTTTGTCAAGGTGTAGCTGAGGGAAGTCGTTGAATTCACTTTTAGTGCCGAGGGGAAGTAATGTTGCCAATCTGCCCTAAAGTTACATGTACATGTACTATGTTTATTTGTCATTCTACAGTATGTACATCTCACATGCATTGACCAAAGTGCAAAAGATGCTACTGTGTTAATTAATCTTGAGTAATGAGTTGCTCAGGGGTACAATAGGTCCAGGATATGTTCGAGTGGAGGGGGGGGGGGGGGGAGCTGGTAGGAAAATGTTAAACAAAACTTATTATCAAGCCCTATTACGGTAACAGATACAAAGCAACAAGCCAAACCCCCTCAAACCCCTCCCCCAAGCCCCTCTTCCAAGCCCCTCCTACAAGCCAAGCCCCCCCCCATCCTCCCCTGTAAAAAAATGTAAAAGTTTAAATACAGCTTCAGGCCAATATCAGCACTTTGAATTTGTGCACACATGTACATAGTATACATGTACATGTACATGTATGCGTGCAATTTTTAAAGAATCTCTTTTGCAATCTGGAATTCCTAAGGTGTTGTCTTAAAGGTGTTTTTATCCTGTAAAAGTGGATATAGACCAATAAAAAAGGATATTTTAAGGGGGTGTCCTCGTGCATATTTCGTGGAATTTTCATATTTGGCCAATCTCACTCCTGTTATATGTACATGTATATATACATATGTGGACCCATTGTGAGAACATGACGAGTACCCACTCCGAACAGCAAATTTTGCATTGTACATTTGTAGTCGATGTTTTCCCACAGTGTACGATCATACTATGAGTACCAGTTATACATGTACAATGTATGTATAACATGATACATACATGTATAATCTAGTATCAGAGACCACATACCTACATGTACATTTGTACACTTACATACATGTATTCACACATCTTGACAAATCTGTGCTCCGTCTCCGAATTGCTGCTTGTCTTCTATGTCAAGATCCCCCTGAGGAAGAAGGCCTGCGGTTTGGAATGGAAGCCGTCTGTGCTGAGCTTCGTACAAGTCGGCAACATTAATTCTGTACCCTGCAGGGCTACCCCAAAGAAGGTGCGGGCCTAACCAGTACAGTGTCCCATTACCCCATCGATACTAGGATTGCATACAAGAAATGGTATATGACCAGGACGTGTACATCGAGGCTGTGTCTGGTGTGTCATGATATACATGTAATACACACAGACAACTTTAAAAAGACGATCTTACTCGAGCGGAGTTTAATATCACGCGAGCATCTTTGTCGACCACCGAGGGGGAAAGTTAATTAATTATCCTAAGATGGTCGATGGTCGGACTGTGCCATCTAAATGCAACACAGGCCTTGCCGCTCATGCAAGAATATTGAGGGATCGACTGCAATATGTTTTGTGAAGGAAATTTCTTTTTTAACAAAGAGTGCATGAAATGAGAAGCCTGCTAAATACAGACTGCAAGTTTTGTTGGATTCTGCAGTGTACCACCTACACACCAGCCTTGGCATTTTGCAGCTAACCCTGCTGAATCCAACAAAATACAACAGGTTATTGTTTGTATGAGCCCTGAAAAATCCAACAAAATCCAACTGAAATTCTCCTACAATTCAGCTTCCACCCTCCTAAATACGACAAAATCCAACAGGTGCATAGCGCTTCCACACTGTCAAATGAAACGATATCCAACTAAATCCAACATGTGACAGCATGATTTTTTACCATTGTTGGATTTTGTTGGATTTTGTTGGATTTAGCAGGGTTCAGGTTAATGAGCCTGTGGTATGAGACATACATGCAATGTAATAAAACTTAAAATGTATATGTATGCAAAAAATGACCAGACTTTTACAGTGTGCATTACATATATTTGTACACATGTGGCCAATGTAAAGTGTACCGGTGCATACACTAACCCCGGCTTTCACCAGAGAAACGTTCCTGGGACTCATCAGTTCTTGAATATCAGTGAATATTGAACATGACACATGAATTTCATCCTAATGTCATCTCCATGGTGCTGGTTGCTATGTTTAGGTGTGTAGACAGCTGTTTGCAGGGAGGGATTTGCATAATGTGTGTATGATACCCGTTATCCTTTATGACAGGACTTGGAACAAAGGGTTTATTGAGGGAGGTGGAAGTTACCCTGCCTGGGTCTATAGATCTGAAAATTGGGATCATTTCTTTGGTATCTATTGAAGATTTATCCTCTGTTTAGATCGAGACCCAGGAAACCAGCAAAGGCCACACTTTAGGTTAAAATCTCAATATATACATGTATCAGTAAACTCATGTTTCAGAAGTCCTTCGTCATGCATGTATAATCACTTGAATTTGGATCACAGCTTTGAGATGATTGGAATATGTTTGTGGCACTTTCGACCTCCCAATATACTTTCACTGTCATTAAATTTTGAATAGCAAAACCTGCCTTCAGCAGCGGTACTCTGTGCACAGTCTGGATAGGATAGCCTGTTGGCGCCCGTTTCTCTGACCTGCAATATTCAGGACTGCACATCTGCACCTTCAGCTCTCATTTCTGCTGAACCTCCCTTAGTAAAAACCTGTTCTGGATTCGGGACTGCAGCTGTTGTCATGAGCATAATTGACGGGCCAAGGTCCCTCTGCAGGCCCTTGCTTTTTTTTTGGTTATCCTCTTTAGAAATCAGCCCAGAATAGCAGAATTAGAATCCCTTCGGGCTTCGTAGAGGATTTCCCACACTGTGTTACAGCATTTCTTTTCACCGTCACTGGACCGTGCATACAATAGTGAAGTTCCATTTTTATGGGTGGGATTAAGAATAATAATGCCATTTGGGCGTTAGCGCGTGCCCATGTACAATGTACATATACGTCATCGTGCTTGTGTGTGTTTAGTAGGCTCTTGCCTTTTTTTTATAACCCGAACCACTCTTCAATGTTTTTCCTGTGGTCCCATAAATTTGCGGTCCAATTTTGAGGTCCATGTTACATCAGGCAAGTAATGATACTTAATGGGAAATTTCACCGATCAGGTGTAACAGGGACACCAACAAAGTCCCACTTTTGGACCCCAAATTTATAGAATGACCCAAAAGTGAAATGTGAAGCCTGCTAAATGCAACAAAATCCAACAGAAAATGTTGTTGGATTCTGCGGTGTACCACCTACACACCAGCCTTGGCATTTTTCAGCTACCCTGCTGAATCCAACAAAATACAACAAGTATTTGCTTGTACACAAGTCAATGTGACAAAGTATGCAATCTGATGCATATGGCAGCGTTCTAGCAAACATGCCCTGGGTTAGGGTTTTAAATCGGCTGTAAAGACTTCAGATAGAGGGAGTAGAAAACAAAACCAGTTTTATACATCTGAGAGTTATAGGGGTGTGCATTTACGGGTAGTACGGGAACCCGTTTATGAAGAAAGCCAATCCCAAACATTAAATCTCGGAAAATGCTCTTCATATTGTTAGTAAATGTCTGCACGTTAATACTACCACATCGGTGCATCAATGCAGCCAGATGCAAGTGTGTACAGTGAGCTCTAAAGCCTTACGGTGTAAACTGCATTTTCGCAAGCGTCATTAATCTGTTTTGTTTTTCCATGTACTGTACATGTATACCCTAATTTTCATTTTGAAAATTCCCCACAAAGGACATTAACCCTAACAGTCCTGAATCCTCCAATTTCAATACAATTTTTCACACCACCTAGGGGGTTAGGGTTAAAAAAAACTTCCTTTTTCATTGTCAGAGAAATTACCAAGTAATATGTAAATTTGGTCATGGGTACTCAATTCCATAATCTGGAACCGGTTCCTGACATTAGCGGTTGGGTACCCGGTTCGGATGCAGAGCCCTAGAGAGTTACTTTTGCTCACTCCGGAGTATTTTTGAGTGCCTATCAGCTCGGCCTTTGGAATAACGCACCTGTTGGCGGACCATGCTTTAAACATGAATCCATTTTCCCTGTGGTAAGTATTGAAGTGTTTTGGCGCGTCTGGCAGTAAAGGGTTCAAAATGACCAATTTATTCAAGTGTTTTTCTCTTTGGTTTTGTTTTTCCACAGATGGTCCATGGATGTTCTATTTCAACGTGAAGTTTTACCCCCCAGACCCAGCTCAGCTAAAAGAGGATGTGACCAGGTAGGTACATGTATTAGGCAGAGTAAACAAGAAAAGGTTAGTGCCCCGCCCGCTCTTTTTTTAGAAAGGCCACCGCAATATAACCTCTTAAATACGGCGGTGGTCATAGCTGCGGTTTGAAAAAGACCACCTGGCCGGTTTTCATCTGTATTCGTACAGTGGTACAATGTTATGTATAGGGCAATTGTCGCATGCAGATTTAAAGATGGCGTACACGATTGGTAATCCTCCAATTTTGTTTTACTGAATTATTACGAAATACCTGACTAGACTGTAAGTTAATAGTAGTCTCAATCATCCTGTGAAATGGTGGTACCAGGTGTGCTGTCGTTGTTAAGAAAAGTGGAAATATATATCGTTTTCCCAACGATTTCCAGCTGGAAATCGTTGGACGGCTCTGTAGCCGTTTAGTCAAGGCGCGCGTGGCTACCTGGACGATTGGCGCGCCCCGGATATGCTGGCATTCGGAGTGCGTCAGGTGTCCAGGTAGCCATGCACGCCTTGATTAAAGGCTATCATCCGCCCGACGGTTTAAAACGAGCGCCGTTTTCCCTCCATTATTTGTTTGTAGGAAGAAATCCATTAAATTAAAATTTTAGCCAGCACACAGACATCACAGCTTCAAAAAATCATCACGTCATTATTATTCAAGGGGGTTTTGCAGGTTGAAAGTTAGTGATATCATGGGTGGGGTTGCATCGCATGATTTTTTGCAGATGATTGCATTTCTCCTTTCAAGGACTTAAAGGCCAATCTTGAGAAACACCCAGATGAAATCCCGATGCTGTCGCTCCGCTAAGCCTCGCCAGGGTTGGATCATTAATTTAGCGTAACGCATCCTGCACTCGGCCCGCAGTTGATTGAACAGTTTTGTTTTGAAGTGCACTCCAAGAAAATTGATCGCCTTCCCACTCGTTGCGTTTTGTTCTCAAAAGGCCGAGTAATGCCGACGGGGAGTGTACTTTTTAAAAACCCTGTCAATTTGAATTGATCCATCCATCTATGTGTTGAAGCTCAGTTATTACGCCGCAGGTTCAATTACAGGCTCGACTTGCAATTTTGTGAAATCTTGTGGACGGTTTATAAGGAAGTTAAATGAACAAGATTTTAGATGATGCAAGAATGCATTAGTTATTATTTTAACTTTGCAACTGGAACACACATGATTTTCTCGCTTTCCGTTTCTGTTAATCATTTACCGGCTGCGTATGGGAGCATGGCTTGTTCTAAATTATGTACATGTCGTGTCGTTTTTTTGTCAAGAGGTACTCAAATAGAATTTGAAAACTCTGACTGAGTTGGGTATAGTGCAAGAACATGCTTTGACTTATTTGATTTAAGATGGGAGATGAGTTAGCCTCACTGACGGTGGAAGTTACCCTGCCTGGGTGTGTAGGTCTGACAATTGGGACAGTGTTCTGACTTTGGTTGACAATGACATTTCATTGTCATCTAAGGCATCTTGTACTACGTGACAGGAAGTTAGGAAGCTACGCATCCAAATTCAGAATAGTCTCAAGTTAATTCAAAACAGATAGTTGGGGGAAAATGACTAACTTGCAAGACACGATTTTGGGATTTGATCTTGCTGTCTCCTAAAGATCAGCCCCACTGTCTTTGAATCGAGAAAATGCGGTCCTCGGCAAAGAGTATCTTTGCGGCTCCCATCTCCTTAAATAGACGATTTCCAAGCTGAAACGCTCCTCCTAGAAGAATAATGTGGTGATTACATAGCACTTAGAAAGCGCTTAACAGTTCCCCGGGTGGTGAGTCTCTGTCACAGTAACTGATTGTGCTAGTCGTTAGCTGTTGTGATTAAGTCGAGTCTGAATCGAAAAGTTAAGTTCGACTGAAGACTGACTCGGGTCCGAGTCATGTACATGTACTGGGGGTCATACGAGCGTGGTGCATGAACTCATTGCCCACTATAACTGTGTGTTACAGGCATGCAACTTTTCTTTGGATCAGCTGATTTCCTGGTTTTTCACTTCACACTTATGCCATTGAAAATTGAAAAACACTGTACAAAGTTTGTAAAGATTGGAATTGTCTTGTTTTTTGTTAATTCCAAGTTGCATGCCTTGTGGTTACATGCAACAAAATGTTGATTCTCATGTTTTTTTGTTTGGTGTTTTTTTCTTCAGATATTTTTTGTGCCTCCAGTTGCGAGACGACATACTGAAGGGCAAGCTGCCTTGTTCCCTGGTCACGCATGCCCTCTTGGGCTCCTACGTGGTCCAGGGCGAGCTCGGGGACTTTGACCCAGAGAAGCACGGCATGGACGTCAACTACCTGAACGAATTCCGCTTTGCCCCCAACCAGGGCCTTGAGCTGGAGGAGAAAGTCATGGAGCTTCACAAGACCCACAAGTAAGGCTTGCCAACCATGCCAGGCCCTAGGGCTGTTCAGTTTCGAATAATTTAGTATTTGATTACTCAAAACTGGGTTTTATTAAAGATTTGAATAGTCGATACTTACCGATCAAGTTTTTCACGCCTCGGCTGCAACTTCATGCCGCGCCGGTAAAAAGTTGCATGCAAAGTACGCCGGTGTTTTACGTGCGGAGATCGATGTTTGAAGGTTTCTTATACGTAATTATCCATGTAATAGTATGCATGTGTGTGTTATTCATTACACTGTTCATGCGAGTGGAACCCAGACTGATATTAGGGCTAGTGAACTTTTTTTGTAAAGGTTTTATTTGTTTAAGAGATTGTTTTCATTGTAAAGCCCACCAAAAAAGAAAACAAATGATGGTAAAATGGCCCCAATTGACCAGCGCAATCCAAAGTTATGGCCAAATATATGTTGCTCAAAATGACATTATTTTGTAAAGGAAATGTGTACGAAAATGTTCAATTTTTTTGAAACTGAATAAAAAGGCATATTTAAATATCTGTCAAAGTGTAAATAAACGCTTTAGTAACCTTTAACTTGTTTTTTCCCATTGTTTTCCAGAAATACTATTGGTTCCAGTTGGTTTTGAGTTGTTAAAAATCATAATGTGCAATAAAATGGATGTCAAAAATGTAATTTTACACCAAAAATGACCAACAGCAAGGTTGACAAATGACTAAGTCCAACCTAAAAACACTCAAACAAAACGCCCCCATGTAATACAAATAGAATAGTCCATAAAGCTATATGGGTGTGGGAGTGGGTATGATCCATTTTTTTACTACAGGGTAGAAAATTATAATCCCACAATGGGGTAGAAGCTCCTGTTAAATTTAACAGGAAAATTATGGTTAATTTCATCAACAATAAACAAAATACATCCGGTATGATCTTGATTTGAAAGGGATTTGGCTGTATTTCGTAACTGGGACAACCGCATGAACTCAATTTTTTTTTCGAACGTCAACGAGCCAGTCGACATCAGGCACACAAAATTGCATTGCGCAGCAAACCGCAGTGCCGAGCCCCAAAAAACGGCAGTGTATTTCAGCAAAAAGACCCTAAAAAATCTAAATACATCACCTTTTTACCTGATTCATTAACTTGTGAGACCATTTTCACATGCACAGTAGTATTTTTATGTCTACATTAACGATCAGCTAGTGAACAATCACGCTTGACTATCGATCTGTTGACACACGCGTCAGGCAAAAGGCGCCATGATGAAAATCCACAACGACACAAATGTGTCTATAACTTTAAAAAAGAATTATATTTTGACAGTTTAAAAAAAGGAAATTCAAGCCTTGATATTACTAATTAAATTTGTAAAGGTTCCATTATTATTATCAATATATTTCGTAAAGAAAAAGTATTGGAAAAAAGAAAAAAAGTCGTAACTTTGCAACGCACGGACCGATAATCATGGAACGAGGATGGTTGAATGCACTTTTTTATTAGCTTCCGAGTTATGTATGGTTTCTTGACATCTGCAATGCGATACTACCGTCGAGACCGAGTTAAACAAAGTCACCAGGGGAGAAGATTCTTGCCATCGATCTTGAACGCAGGACTGCCGTGTCATGCCTCCGCACGCGCATGGGGCCGGGGCCGGGTACGGCCCGGCCGTGAATGTAACATGTGCGCGCCACGTTTGTCGGACTACTCGGAGATAAAATGAGACTTTTCAAACAGCAAAAACCAGTGCAATTTCAACGTCAATCCCAATCAAAATGGGAAAATATGTAAGTTTATTACATGATTCAACTATCAGTTTCCAAATTACGAAGAATATTTTCAAATTTTTACTTTTAAATGAGGAATGAAAAATCCGACTTTTTAAAACTAAAAATCATTGGGCGACGCTGTTAACGTCGGGCGTTCATTTTGTACACAAAGTGCAACCAGGTGCAACTACCGTGTGCGCGAGCCCTACTGATATAGGGCGTCTGTATCCCAAATGCATATGCCATGACGTGTCACATTGGCACTGTGTAGTGTATTTGTGGAACGCTGTGTCCTCGTGGCTTAGTGTCGGACTCGAGATCTAGGTGATACTGCAGATTGTGGGTTCGAGACCGGCTGGGGTCATGCTGGTTGTGTCTTTGAGCAAGACACTTTGTCACAAGTTGCTTCTCGCCACATAGGAGTAAATGGGTACCTGTGAGGGCAGTGATGGTTATGTGTTTGATTGGCCCGTGTGCGCTTAACTTGCAGCCGGGGCTGTATACTCCCCAGGGAGCTGAGGGGGTTTCAGGAGTGATTGTTGGACCCGATGAACAGGGGTAATAATAATTGTAAACGCTGTGATTTAGTTGAACTAAAATGAGCGTTCTAAATGCTGGTTATTATTATGTGTAGTGCAGGATCCCTGTAGCCCGGTGAAGGTCACGTGAATTTAACAACCGTCACATTTTTCTCCCCTAGGGGACAGACACCATCCGAGGCCGACTTGCACTTCTTGGAAAATGCAAAGAAACTGGCAATGTATGGAGTGGACCTTCACCACGCTAGAGTAAGCAGTCACCTCTGTTGATGATTTTTGTATGGAGTCAAGCTATCTGTTGTAGTTTTAACCTATTACTGTACATTTGTTAATTCTCCGGATTTGAACTGATATCTGGCACAACCTTGTCCCGCTTCTTGCAGGAGTGAGATTTGTCAGGATTTTTCCTGATTTCAGGATTTTTTTGTTGGGGTTTTTCGAATTTGTAAAGAATATTTTTTTAAATCTGCAATTCCTCGGGTGTTGTATTAAAAGGTGTTTTTACCTGTAAAAGTGGATATAGACCAATAAAAACGGATATTTTAAGGGGGTGCGTTTAGGCAAATACAAACTATATGTTGATTTGGGGGCCTCGTGGATTTTTTTCGTTGGTTTTTTTTCGTAATGTTTTATTTTTGGCCAATCTCACCTCTGTTCTTGAAATCGGTCTTGGGATAACATCACTCTGTCATTTTGTGCTACTTGTTTGAAGCAGGACTCGGAGGGAGTTGACATCATGCTGGGAGTGTGCGCCAACGGGCTTCTCATCTACCGTGACCGCCTGAGAATAAACCGCTTTGCCTGGCCCAAGATCTTGAAGATCTCCTACAAGAGGAACAACTTCTACATCAAGATTAGGCCAGGAGAGGTAGGATAAACCACTGTCCCATTAGGGCTCGGCCGAATTGAATATTTGAATATTCGACCTTCCATTCGATCGAATATTCGGCTGCCCGGACGGCCAATTTTTGGGTAAACATATTATGAACAGAGGCAGTCTATTTAATGGACGAAACTGCTCATTATCATCATTATAACAGATTCTCACCTTTATGACTTTCACCAGCACAAAAGGAATGATTAAGTAAAGGTTTAGCAGACGTGCCCTGTTGAGAAAATTAAGGTTCAACCGATGTTGGATTTGCCTGCCGATCCGATGGCCGATGTTTTTTTTGGAACATCGGCCGATGTCCGATCCGATCCGATGTTTTTAATCGACATAAACAATGCCATCAAAAACGTCAAAAAATCGTGCTGCGCTATCGGTAGATCGTGACGCTATGGACCGATCGCGCTGCCACCAGTCGAACACATTTTCTTTCTAATTCACGGTTTTAGAGGATTTTTTTGAAAGGTAAGTAAAGTCCAAGATATCCGTCAGAATCGACTGATAGCGCAGCACGATCGACCGATCCCGCACATCGACCGATTGCGCCCAACCAACAGTGACATACGCAAGACAAACCATGACTCCCTTAACACAGTAATAAATTGGGCCAAACAAAAAAATGCCTTCAGTTCGGGTCACCCTATTTTCGAAAGCCATAAAATGTTATTAGGTAGAGGAAGACAAATCAATTCTACGATACCGATTTCCGATCATTAATAGTAGGAATTGCCGACCGGGCGTCCGGAATTCCCATATAGTAGCGGTACTTGCCGACATGTGAAACTATGCGTAACTCAAAGATCGTGTACATCTTGTCGATGTTCGGCCGGGAGTACGTGCGCATGCGGCAAAATAAGTACAGGCTCGATCATGGGGAAAAAACGTCTGCGCCTGCGCATTGCGCAGAGCGGGTCCGTTGTTGGGGGTGTTTATTCATGCAACACCATGACAGGCACGCTTTGGAGGCAACAAATTACTAAAATATTCTAGAACTTCGTAGGCCCACTCGACAAGATTTGTTCATAAAATCCCGGCGAAAACTAACAAAGAATCGGACCAACAAGGATAGTCAAAATCAGGATGTGTTTTAATCAAAACAAATTGCGACAAGAAGTGGACCAGTGGTTGAGTGATGTGCGTGATAAACGGCTGTGTGGATAATTCCACGTTTCGCCAACGTGTTACGGTGACGCACCGTGCATGGAGCTGTCAGTTGGCCGGGCACGCCCGCACGTTGTACGGCATGGACTGCTTTCGTATCGCGGCACTCTGTGCGTGCAGTTTGTGATATGGTGATCGCAGTTTCATATTTATTTTGTTTAGTTTATTGCTTTTGCTGATTAATAGGCTATCAATCATGTATCTATCTTTGTTCTGAATAAAAAGGTCGATTATTCACAACACGAGAGTTTTGACTTAACCATACAAGTTTACAGTTTTAAAGAAATAGGAAGGAAGCAGATTATTTTTACAATACGTAAATTTTATTTTCCACTTTGCAATGCTCGTATCACATAAAATTCATCAGGCATATGTCTCACAAAGCATCTCAAAATGTGTACATGTACTTCGTTTCGGGACCCCTCTAACACAGATATTGCGTTAATTATTCTCACCTTTAGCATGGAGGTAGAAAATTAACATGTTATGCCTACCAACCGACCCTATTAATTTATATTTGAACACTGCTGGTTGTTGGATAGAAGTTGAAATGGAGAACAAATTAGGACAATGGGCAAAACTAATCCAGGCATTTATTTACATGTACGTAGAAAAATCTGCGGTCGTAAAAATACGACGCCGAACTCGCAGTGATTTCAATTCAATTCAATCTTCAGTCCAGCAAAATTGGCACACGTGAAGGGAATTCCCCATTAGGGCGTCTATGCTGGTCTTTTTTCCAGGGTATTTTTGTATTCACGCTGTATATAACATTACACGGTACGCGGTGCACACATATCGCCAATGCTGTGCATGCAAGAGACATGTGATCGGCTGAACTAAAGTCCACAACACGTCGTGGCTTCACACAGTGCAGTTCCCCGACTCCGTTCATGACGTTCAGTAGACCAGTACAGTCATGCACTGACTGCTAGCTTTGTTGTCTTCGGGCACTGAGTTTTCACGCATGCGGTGCAGATAGCGCGGATCGCATAGACGCGGAGCTCGGAGTTATTTACACCGGTATGATAATACATCACAGCATAAAACTGTTCATTTTTCACACACAAATAAAACATCGTTTTTACTCGCGCTCTAATAAAGAAAACATGACATTTGTGTATGATTAAATTGAGTATAAAGTTTGCTAATTGACATTGCCGAACATCGGTTCGTCATCGGTTAAACCTTACAAATTTTGCCGATCCGATGTTTTGCCGATATTGCCAAACATCGGCCCGATCCGATGTCCGATCCGATCATCGGTTAAACCTTAGAGAAAATGTTATTTACATTCATCATAACGTGTTTGTAACACAGATAGATAGCCTGCTGTCATGCAATTATTTGGACAGGAACCAGTCACGAAGTCACGGTTGCAATTTCGTTATAAATATTTGAACTTATCTGCTTTTTTATATTCCTTTGCAGTTCACTTTGAATATTCAAACTCAAAAATAAATATTTGAATATTCGAGAATCGATCGAATATTTGAATAATTGGCACAGCCCTATGTCCCATCGGGCTGTGTGGATGACGACTCAAATTTAGATATATAAAATACTAACCCCAAATCCATTTATTTCTGAAAATTACAGCAAAAGCAAATATTGCATACTACGTTTAACAAGAGACTGAGGCCGTCGCTTAAACACTACCCAGTGTTTGGTACAAAGACATTTGCGTAAAAAGTTTTAAATTGCTGCTTAAAGCACTCCGATTGTCTGCTTTGTATTTCTTATTGTAGTTTGAGCACTTTGAGAGTACTATTGGCTTCAAGCTGGCCAATCACCGAGCAGCCAAGCGCCTTTGGAAAGTCTGCGTGGAACACCACACCTTCTTCAGGTATGTCTCGTACATGGGGTTGTCTCATACAGTGTGCAACCGCCAATGAGCTATCCCGATTTTTATACATGAAGATCAGTTGATTCCCCAGAGTTGGACCATGTCGAAGATTGGAAATCGTTAGGAAAACTGCCCTGTAGCCTTTAATCAAAGCGCGCGTGGCTACCCGGACGAGTGGCGCACCCCGGACATGCTGGCACTCACGGCATGTCACGCGTCCAGGTAGCCACATGCGCCAATGACCAATCATGTACACTGATTTAACTTGATTTAAATGCAAATTGTGGTTGCTAAACATACATGGACCCCTATGTGAGTGGAGTAGGAGACTTGCTTACAGCTGGTTGATAATTATCCCATCGAATAGATAGACCTTCCATCACATTTGCATATAAATCAGTTGGTAATGCATTTAACCCCTTTTGTCCGGCTGTTATTGATGGGGGGGGGGGGGGGGGTGCTGGTATGCCAAGAACGGGCTGTGCAGCCAAGCGTAAATGCAAACAATAGGCACCACACTAAATAGAGTGGTCCTATTCATTGCACTTGGAGCCCCCCTTTCGTGTGAATGAAAGCTTTGTTCGAAAAGCGCCATCTGTTAATTACACTCCCATTCAAGAACAATATAGTTGAAACATGAATGGATTGAGTATGTGCAGGAATGTGCATAGAGATGTCAACCTGGCGCGGTGGTCTTTTTCAAACTATGGTTATAGCCGTCGTCGCAGCTTGATATCTGTCACATTGAATAATTAGCCACTGGGATTGACGGAAAGACTTTCTCTGACCATTTGCTTATAAATCCATTGGTGATATATTTAATCTGTAAATGCAGGGTCGGAGTTGGGCTTTAGTCTCTCAACCGTCTAATTATTTCGTCCGTTCTTTGTTGTTGCTCTTCTTCAGACTGGTCTCTCCAGAGCCGCCACCAAAGAGAACGCTCTTCCATCTCGGCTCCAAATTCCGCTACAGTGGCCGCACGCAGTTCCAGACACGCCAGGCTAGCTCCACCATCGACCGAGACAACCCCAAGTTCAACCGTGCCCTGAGCGGCCGCCTGTCGAGGAGTATGGATGGAGGTTGGTGCTTGAGAACCTCATTTTGGAGGTCCACAGAATTCAAATTATGAAAGATGCTGTCTAATTGGCTCTGAGATAATGATGAATATGTCAACGTTTTGATACATTTTGTATGTTTTATTCATTATTGACCAGTTCACGGCGGGATTATTTTGACATTCACCGGACCCAGGCGCATGATTATTTTTCACGAACCTCGATGCCAGCTGGGTTGAGGCGG
The DNA here is from genome assembly GCA_037893225.1 of Hippasteria phrygiana. Classification (NCBI taxonomy): domain Eukaryota; kingdom Metazoa; phylum Echinodermata; class Asteroidea; order Valvatida; family Goniasteridae; genus Hippasteria; species Hippasteria phrygiana. Next base: position 860,668 of record JAZGUH010000046.1, on the reverse strand, counting down.
AATCGGGCCGTAATCTGCGGGTAGCACACCCTGATATTTCTGGCCTCGCTCGCTGCGAGCGGGTCGCTGACAGATATTACCGGCCTCGCTCGAGTGCGTGTTTATCAGTCATCCGTTCCGAATACCGCAAAACCTTTGCGTTTATACACGTCCTCCGACGCGAACTGGTTAATCAAGCCTAAAGGCAGAGAAAATTATGGGATTTGCCTCCGCGGCTCTGCCCACAAAAAAGCTCTTGATGTGTGTGACGTTATTGGGGTCATGTTCAAAACTCGCATTGTGTGTGTTTTTACATGTGACTGTCAGTGACGTCACATTCACATTTTTTGCGGGCGGGGGATAAATGTAGTCCGGATAAATCATTGGTCAGTGATAAAATGTAGCTCGCACATGTCCGAGCCACAAAACTGAAGAGCTTGAAACTGACATCCTGGTGTCCTGAGTTTTACATGCTGGCACTCTGTATTCATTCAATTAAACTGGGGACACTTTTTTGTTCGTAGGATACGGTGGACCGATTGACCGCGAAGAGCGCCCGGATGAAGTGATCTTAGCAGCCCAGGCTAGGGTACAGGAGGCGGAGCGCCCTCGCAGTCAGTTTGAGCAGCAGCTGGAGTTTGCCGACAACGAGGACGAGCAAAAGGTAGGACGGCGATGAAAACGCACCAAAAAAAATATAATAAAATAAAAATATTAATTCAAAAAGTTGCTTTAGCAGAAAGTCTTTTAGTTTATTTTTTTGGGGGTCATTTCTTCATTTCTTGTGTTGCCTAATCAGTGCAATAGAACAGGTTTCCCGCAGGTCCAATCTTTCTGGATTGAGAGAAGTTAACGAAGGAAATGTCAGTTTTTAGTCGCAGGGGGTTTAGTGCCAGAGAGCAGTTATTCCCGTGGGAAACTCACGATGTACAATTTTGTTGTATTAGTATTGTATTTATGTACCTAATATTGCCATAACATATTTGACTACTCATTTTCACATTTGAACTCTTAATCGTACCGTGTGCAAAGTTTGCTGTCTGTTAAACAGTGTATTTCAGAGAAAAAGGGGATTTCAATATGTGCTTTTATATAAGTTCTTCCGTCGCTAGCATCCGGAAGAATGAGGTCATCCATCAGATGAGGCAGGAAAGGACTCGCTTTAAATATTTTTGTTTTGTTAAAGATGCCTTGATTTTCATTTGTTTTTCCTTTTGATTGTTCCTTGGAGAAACTGAAAATATTGATTGCATGCCGACCCGTAAGCAATCGTTCGGGGTTACAAACCGGTCTGTCAACCAGAGTTGTACTTTCACAAGTCCTTTTGCAAGTCCAGTCAGAAGTCCTTTCATAAAGCTGGTCACAAGTAACTGGATGAACAATGACAAAGGAATGCCTTTGTCAAAGCTCATTTGAATAGCTTGTGATTGGGATTAGGACTGGAGGGCTTGTGATGGACTTGTGATGGACTTGCAGGGACTTGCAGGGACCTGTGATGGACTCGACTACATCTCTGCTGTCAACATAAGAAACAGCTGTGTAACCATGGTTATCTTGGCTTGTGAGACCAAGAGTTTTTGTCCTGAAAAACTGGTGAGTTTCTTTCCACAATCGCCTTGTGGAAGTCGGGACGTCCGTCTTGCGAGACAAATTTGAGGCAGGGAACCAAAATGTCTGTCTTTTCTCCCCGCTGCCTGTGTATGACTCGCAAAAGTTGCATTTTGTCGACTCGGATGACGAGGACAAAGACAAGGATGAAAATGAGGACGGAGATGAGAGCAAAGACGTAGAAGAGCACAAAGAAGGGCCGAAAGAGGATGCGGTATGTCAAAGGTCAAAGTGCTTGCTGAATGCGGCGTGATGCATCATAACCCGATTAGCATATTAACCAGAATGCACTGCTCGTTTGGAAGATGCTCACGTACCTGACGATCACAGTCTGTCTGATGGTTTCACGTAGTCCTGTTTTTTCCGTAGGTGATCGGGTTGAAGCAGAGTAGATGTCCGACCTTGTATTTTTCTCATGCTTGTTTCTGCAGTGAGACCAATCTGTATGTTTATGATGTCCTTTTTTATTAGTTGATTTCGTTGTACGTTTTCATGTCATCAGGCCTGATATACATCACAAGATATTCTGTCCAAATGCTACATAAATCATTCTTCTGAATCTTGAATAACATCCTGTCGAATCTTATCATCTGATTCAGAAATGACAGCATTAAATACCAATTATTTCCCACTCGGTCTTGCATAATGTTTGTGTAAACTTGATTATTAGTCTTCAAATAGATGTATGTATGCACTTTCTTCCTCTGAATTCTGTTTGTCTAATCTTATTTGATGCATAAAGGAGTTATCTGTGATCTGATGCGTTTTGTTGAAACTTTGAAACTGTGCATGTGAATTTTAAAGCTAACATGGTTTTTCAGTGTTATACTACATTTTGAATTTGTTTAGCTGGAGTTAGTGGCGTTAGCACGATTCACCTTTTAGCTCAAGATTCTTCCCGTGGATCGTACCGCTAATTCCAAGTATAATTCTAGAAATTAGAAACTCTAATTCAAAGCAACTTTTTTGTAACAGTAAGTCCTGCAAAATGTTAAATCTTTTTTTGTTTTGTAAACCCCCAGTAACCTCACTCCGAATTAATCCAGCATCAGATTGGGCCTGATGACCTGGATCCTCCATTTTCGTCCAGAGGCAAAAATCCTCTCATGCCCTCAATCCTGCAAAATCCTCCGATGCTTCAACTTCCAAAGACGCCTCAATCCCCCGAATACCTCCATTGAGCAAAGAGGATTTTAGAGGATTTGGGAAGGTTAGGGTTAACCCCTTGCGTACGGCTGACGCCACATGGCGCAACAAAAACAGTGGCACCAGGTCGGATGACGCCATTTGCCGCTATTTGTGCAGCTCCAATCCATTGTTGGATTATTGTGTATGTTACGCTTGACTGCACAAGCACATTGTGGCCGTTTCGCTTGGCTGCACAGGCCACCCCGGTGCCTCACTACGATAACCGTACTCAAGGGGTTAAAAGTGTGTTCGGAAGGCCCTTTCTACTCTGACCTAATGACTTGTAAGCCCTGTCCGCACTGGACTTTTTTTTGAAAAACTTACCGAGACGATGGGTACTTTCCCATTTTAAGTTTTCCTCTCATTTACTTTTCCTGAGTCCAGCGGTTACTTCTACCGGGCAACTGCTGCCCAGGGAAACTGACCAGGTAATTTTTCCCGAGACGATAAGTCCAGTGCGGACAGTGCGAGTCGGTAAAAGCGGCTCAGGAAAGCGTACATCCGGCCTGAGCTCAAGGTCATGCTTCACATTGAAACCACGCATGCGCTTTGCATTGTTTCACCGCGGTGCAGTGCACGTGGCAAGTTTCCAAATTCCAGTGCGTTGTTCCTCTTTCGGTCGCAATCATGGCAGATTCTTTTATTGATACAGTCGGAAGTTTGACTTGTGCTAAAGACGTAGGCCTGCGTGTACACATCGGCCGGAAAAATGAAAAGGCAGGCGTGATTTGGGTCAATCACGTCAATGTAGAAAGGTCACGCAAAGCGCCCTCATGAGTCGTTATATTGACAGCTCGGTTACTTCTCCCACGGTCTCGGTAAAATTTTCCCGTGTCGAAAATTCCAAGTGCGGACAGTGGTCACAATTGACCATTTTTCATTTTACCTTCCAAAAAAAAGTCCAGTGCGGACACGGCTTTACACAGGTCATATGCACTTGTTTATTTGTGATGTCCGTATGGGTTGTGAAGCGTGGCTAATGGCTTTTGGCTCCGAATTGGCTAAAATATCTACTTACAAAAATAGTTTCTAAATAACGGTGTTGGCCAGAGTATTCTGTGTAGCTAGTAGATGGGGGTTCAATTTGGGCCATTGGCAATGCAGAAGTTGCCGTTTGTGTTGCGGATCCTGTTATACCCACAGTGTTTTCATAGGAAAAAGTCGTCACCATTAACCAGTACGTTATGCATTATTTGGCACAAGGTGAGAAGTTAGCACTTTTACACTGTGAACCTCTTGGATGTGATTCTCTTTTCAAAATGGACAGGGAGATTGGGATGATGTTATTTCGACAATGGACGTCCAAAATCACGTCCTACTCTATTCAAAATCACATGTGAAAGCTAAAAATATTTTCCTACCTTGACAAAGAGTACATTGTGACTTGTGGGTTGAACAGCTTAAAGCGGAAGTTCAGTGGTGAGAGACGTCTGCGTCATTTTTCATTTGTATGTAGATCGCGTATTGCAAAATCAAACGGCAAATTTTTTCTGCCATGAAATACCAAAAAAGTGACTTTCGAGAGCTATTTTTATCAAGCCCCCTCTAGCCCGCTGGTGCCATTTGTATAAAAGTCGTCGCTGCGGGCAGCAAACAATTTGATTTGTTTGCTGCCCGCAGCGACGACTTTTACACAAATGACACCAGCGGGCTGTGCTGCGCTAGAGGGGACTTGATAAAAATATCTCTCATGGCAGAAATAATTTGCTTGATTTTACAATATGCAATCTACATAAAAATTAAAAATGACGCAGACTTCTCTGAGCAATCAACATCATCTTTAAACCTCACTGTGATTCTGGGCTCTGGATGTGATTTTGGACCCTCATTGTTAAAATCACATCGGACGAATAGTCCTGTCCATTTTGAATAGAAAACCACATCCAGGCAGGTCATGTGTTACGTTTGGTTAATTTGAGTGGTCGATGATCATTTTTATTTGCAAGGCATCCAAATACTTTTAAAGGTAGTGTACATCATTTGCTTTTGCTGTAATTTTCAGAAATGAATGGATGGATTTGGGGGTTAGTATTTATAGCAAATACTGTAACACTGACCCGTTTAAAGTGTTGTGTGCATAGTTGCTGGGAAAAAAATTCTGATCTAGTAGTCTGGTTCCCTGACCCTACTTTTGACAAAAGTGAGCAATATATAAAGTCCGGGAATTATGAGGTCGGGGAACTGGACTATTTCCAATGATTGTCGGCCGACAATCGTTGGGAAAAGGATATAAATTTCCACTCTTCTTGAAAATGACAGCACACCAGGTGCCATGATTTCACAGGATGCTTGAGACTGCTGTTTACTTAGTCTAGTACGGTATTTCGTAATAATTCATTTGTTTTCCTTTTTAATGTTTGTAAATGTCGTATACTACCTTTAAAACTACTGTTAAAATGCAATAATGGATGTATCCTTAGAAATAGATATGGATGAATGCTGTCGTAGGGCTAATTTGTCAACTTTACATTTTGGACAGGACGTTCTGGTGACGTTCTGTATTGTGAATCGCCCATATTTCTGGAGTAGTTTTTACTCATGTCATAGTCTGTATATTCTGACGAAGAATGTCCTCCCTCCTAATCTCGGCTCTTTTTTTCTCTCTCTCTCTCTGCTCCATTCCACCCTCGCCCCATGTCCGTCTTCTCCCTTAAGCCCTCCCCAGCAATTCCACTGCAAAATGCGTCACTTGAATCCCAGCCTATTTGATATTATTGATCATCGGTTGGTCACCTTGCAAGCTTTTAAAAGATCTCAATTTTTTTCCAACAGACGAAATTTTAATTGCAACACCTAGTTAAAATTATTCAAATATCTGGAATGCAACTTTAAATCAACCGGTCCACTACACAATTCAATACAATTTTTCTAGAATAGTATTGCCTTGCAAACTTAAAGCAAGTATCACGAAACACGGGCAAACTACCTCTGAACTGCCACTTTCATTAACAAAAATGTTTTGCTTTCAATTCATTAGTTTATTGTATGCATATCACTCAAAATGTAACGCCATTTCCTTTCTAGTCGAGCAAAACCTTGTATAGCTAGTTTTTTTTGTTTTTTTACGAGTTTCAAAATGCAAAATCTACGTCTGTTTGTTTTGTGCTGCATGTAATTGCCGTTAGCTTCCATCCTTTCCCAATGATTTGTTTTTAATTCCAACACTCTTCCGTAATGAATTAAGTAAACGACTCAATTTCGTTTGAAACAAAAAATTACAGCTACAGGTATGCGGTGGTCTTAACTGCATTGCTACTCGGTGTGATTGTCATATGTAATCAAATCGGTTTGTGCTGCGCCATCTTGGTGTAGTACCTGGAGACCAGGCTATGCCTGACTGCAGAGTTTATCCCCCCTGTCATCAGCACCAGCCTGTTCCGGACAAGAGCCTCACTCCAGGTCTCATAGTATTGTGTGTCGGAAAACTGTTATAATGGCCAGTGATTACAAGTTCTTGTCTGGTGCCCACCTCGGCATTGTTCTTGATCTTTAACCCTCCTATGATTATAGCTATCACAGCCTATCAAAAACTCTACCCACCAACTCTCACAGTTTGTGTGTTTCAACCTGTCACTTGATAGGTTTTGATATATATAGAGTAGCTGGCTCCATTTTGGCCTTGAGAACAGGAGGGTTAATGCAGTGTAATTACAACATCTGAACCAACCAACCATCAACGACCTGTTTTTTGTCTCACCTCGTTCTCGTGTTTTTTTCCATTTGCTGACTTTATGCCAACCCACTCCTTATGCCTTCTCAGTCCCAGGATCATGACATAACTTCGGACGAGGGTGATTACGACGGCGTAGATCCGGAGATGGCCGAGAAATTTGAGGAGATCAAGATGACTTACTTTTCGGTCGGTTAAAAAAAAAAAAAAACTTTCTGTTTTCTATACCCCCTGTCTAAAAAAAAGAGAAAAAAAAGACCCCTCCAAAAAAATCACCTTGTTCATGAGCTCAAAGTTACTGCATCCGTGTGATTGTTCATTTTCCCAAATCCGCCCCCCTGTGGTGAAGTTACGTGTTGATTTGTTTGTTTATGAAGAGTGTCGATTGCTTTTTGACGAGTTCACAAGTGAACAGCACGTGTCATTTTTGCTTTGAGTGTTAATAAGTTCAGAGTTTTCACAACTGCATGAAATGCATTTGAGAATTTCACATCTTAGAATCAAGCACGTTGTTCCCTTCAACACAAAACATGAAGAATCGGACAAATTTTAGTTGCCATTTAAAGGCTTTATACGTTAACCTTTATACGTTAACCCCTTGGATTCGGTTATTTATAGTGAGGTGCCAGGGCGGCCTGTGCAGCCAAGCGAAACCGACACCAACACAAGAGGTTTGTGCAGCCAAGCGTAACATACACAATAATCCAACAATGGATTGAAACTGCAGAAGATGGCGTGTATAGACGTCATCCGGCCTGGTGGCACTGCTTTTGTTTTTTTGGTTTTTAGCCGGCATCCGGCTTCAAGGGTTAACAATGTATTCTAAATAGAAGTTTTGTTTCCTAGTTTTTTGTAAATACCTGGTTTTTTTTTTTGCTTCTGGGGTTTAAAAAACGGTACAACAAACAAGTTTCTCTTTCAGTTTTTCTCTCCGTCTTAATTTCAAAATGACTTTGAATGCAACTTTTAATGCACAAACCCGTTCTTTGTTTTCAGCTTCACAGAGCCCTTAATGCAAAATACTCTGTTTAAAGTGAACCCAGAATTGCCTGCAAATAGCATTTTGGATGATTTTGATGCCACAATGCAAGGATTTTATTTTAATTGTCACTTCTTTTTTTCTGTTTTTCGGATTTTTGCATTTACCGCTACATTTACTTTCCTCCGTAGTCTGTTTTTGTTGATTTTTAATTGATTGGTTTTGCTTCCGAGATGATATTTTCCCCCTACTGACCCAAGTTGTAAGTGGTTGTTTTTTCCCCCAATAATTTTCCACAAGCTGACTTGCCTGTTCCGGTATAAACATATTCCAGTGACCATTCCATGAATAGATGAAACCAAGATGACTTTCCCCTCCACTCCTTCCTTTTTTGTCAGCTTTTCCTCGTTCTCCCCCTCCTTGTTTTCTTCATTTCTTTCCTCGCCCTCTGTTCCGGTTTAGTGTACATCACCATTTTGTTGTTGTAGCGTTGGCTAATTTCCATGAAACATGTTTCTGTGAGTTCCCACAAAGTTTGAAGTCTTCCAGAATCAACCAGGTGTATCAACTTTGTCATTATGCGGAACAAAAAAAATGCAGAATTCTCCTTAAATTTGGCCGTCGCTGTTTGGGACAAATCAGCGGAATTCATGTCCATGGAATTAGACCAGCGTCGTGTATGTGTGTCAAATTTCAAGCATGGATTGCCTCGTAAAACATTTTATTTTGAATGATTTATTTGATTTGGTAATGACACCATTCAACCACTTTGCAGAAATTGTGAAAATGTTTGCGATTCTTCTCTTGCAGATCATTGTCTTCTCATTGGAATGCATTCCTTTATGAATCATTGGCTCAATTTGATGATTTTTTTGTGACGCCATCTTCCTTGATTTTTATCTGTTACCCATTGGCAGAGTTCCTGTCGAGTCCCTGCAAGTCCTTTCACAAGTCCCTTCACAAGTCCCTTCGCAAGTCCAGTCAGAAGTCCTTTCATAAAGCCAATTACAAAGGAATGCCTTTGTCAAAGCTCATTTGAATAGCTTGTGATTGGAATTCGGACTGAAGGGCCTGTGATGGACTTGCAGGGACCTGTGATGGACTCGACTACATCCCTGCCCATTGGACAATAACAAGAGCTGTCGTAAAAGATCTTTAGGTGTTAAAAAAGGGTCTTTTTTCACTGAGGTCAATCAACTTCCACTCTCTTCAAGTTCTTCGTTTTCACAAAGAAATGACCGTGTCCAGCTACTTAAAAAACAAAACAAAACTGCTATACGATATTTTTCAGATGACTTCTAAGATTTGAAATGTGCAGATGTACTCCTGTCGGTAAAGAAAGGGGATTTACCAAAAGACTAACCATTTGAAACATTGTTACTGTGTTTGTTTCGAACAGAATGTTAGAAACTAAGAAGTAACAAAAAAGAAAAGAAATGTGTATTGCATTCTATTCCGGAGGATGGGGCAGTAAGCTTTGTGTTTCCATGGAAACCATGGCACGGATGGAAAACGTGTACACATACTCATGATGATAGCAAAACTATGACGGTGGGTTTGTCCTTGTTTGCCGTAACTACCCACGGCTTTTTGATTAATTGCTGGGCCAGGAAATTAAAATTATGATATAGCTTTGGTAGTGATCAAAAAATGGTTCAAACTGTGGAACTCCGAAGTGGCTTATTCTTGTGATTTAGCATAAAAGCTCTAGGCTCTTTTAAAGTCCCTAAATGAAATGTCTCCTTCCACAGAGGTCTGCCGATGATGTCGCTGCTAGCAAGCTTGAGGACGAACCTAAACAGTTCACTCGCCCTGGGGTGGAGTTTGACGAATTACAAGACGGGCAAACTAATTACCAGACCACGACCACTACAACCACCACTAAGACCGTGTACAAAGTGGAGAGGACTGGGGACGAGGTAATGCACCGGACTAATTTTAGAAATTGAATGAAGTTGTTAGATAGAGACGTCGCTGGGTAGATTTTGTTTCTCAGCCAACTAGAGCGGAGACTAAGGCCCTTTTCCAAACCCTGGCTTCAGCTTCAGATTTGGCAAGATCTGGAACACTGTTTTTGCTACATGTACATCAAAGTCTGATATTTTAACCCAGAGCCAAATCCTGTTTATTTATTTACGTATTCAAGGCTGCAGATTGGCAATGGGACTGGGGAATAGCTGGAGACGAAGCCCAAGCCGGGTTTGAGAAATGCCCCCTAAATACCAGTGGGTGAAATTATGGTCGGACATTGGAAATTTCTGATCATTTGCATATTTTGTCCGGTTTGACAGGGCAATGGTTTGTGTGTGTTATGGCTGTGCCATGGCAGATCAAAAGCTGATCATGGCCGAGCACTTTTGTGTTTAATTTCACCGTCTGAAATCCAATCGGGGATCACTTCATATTGTCTGAAGGTGTATCAGTTGCAGTACTGCTGCTTTTTGTTGCAGTACCAACATTAATGCCTAGCTGGCTCATTGAATGAGCTCATTCTATACAGGTCAGTGCACACAGGCAGTGTCATCACCACAATATTCATGAAAAAGATTTTACTTTAATACCCCCCCCCCCCCCCCCCCCCCCCACCAAAATCGGTAAGGAACAGCAAATCTTGGAAAATAACCATCCATTTGTGTTCATAATTGTATAAACACTTGGCACAACCTTTAATTTTGAGAATTTTGTTTGGACATTTTAGTGCAATATAGGGGAAGAAAGTTAGTGTTTTCTGTGTTAGAAGTTCTTGGCACCATGTAAAGTCACTCAAAGTGTTCACATTCATGTTGATTTCCTCCTCATTTTGTACAGATTTTGCCGACATAAATCTTGAAATAACAGGTCGTGCCACATGTTTAGACAGTTGTTATCAAGGAGGGTTGGTTATTTTCCAAGATTTTGCTGTTCTTGACTGATTTTGGTGGGGGGGTATTAAAGTAAAATCTTTCCTATTCATAAGGAGTGTGTGGTCCATGGCTGCTAGTGCTTTCTTGGTAGACAATGGGGAATGAAAGTGTTCCAAGCTTGAGCTCGTAATAAACATTCATCGCAGCAAGACCTTCTCTAATGGGGTTCTTTCTCCATGCTCTGACTGCTGCAAACTTTGACAAGCCGACTGGGCTTTAATGAGCTCCAAGCCCCAGTTTTTGTTTACCTCATGATTGTTATCCAAGCCGCTTGGCTTCCCATTCATCAGCTAGGTTTGAGGTAAGGAATGCAGCACCGCAGAGAAAAACAGCGGTACCGCAGTCGGTACTGCGTCTGGACAATATGAAATGCTCCCTTACAATATCTGGCATTTTGACAGACCACCTGGATCTAATTTTATCGAGCTGTGTAAGCAGGTAAAAAAAAAATGGTTAGCAAATATACTTAGTGAAAATCTGCTGAGAACCAGTCAAGTGCAGTATGTATCGCATGACGTCTTGGCTGGTAACCTGTTTCAGTGGACTTGGCTTCAGCTATTTGCCGTATTCTTTCCCTGCAGTGATCACTGCTGTACTGAATATTCAATGATTTAGGGAGCACTGCCTAACCCATGGTCGGGCCAGGCCGTTGAAAAGCCTGGCCAAGCCCCGGGAACATCCAGGTTTCTATAATCCCCTGGTTGTACACAGCAAACTGCCCACTAATGCTGGAGTTCACCCAGACTTGATCTCTGGCCCGTGAATGGAATGACAACAAAAGCAGTCAATACAGATGAGTGTGGGAGGGGCCACAGCCCAGCCTAGCCTGGCAGAGGCTGGGCTTTATCGATTAGTAGATGCTCTATTGTTGGGTGATTTGTGGCTCACAATAGCAAGACTAAAGGCCAGAAGGCCCGGGCTTGGCCAGGCTTTTCAACGGCCTGGCCCGACCATAGTTTAGGCAGTGCTCTCTTGTTTCCTGTGGATCCTGAACCATATTGTACATAATTTAAATGCCTTTCCAGATTATCTTTGCTGTACATTTTATGTGCATCCAATATTTATTGTGCTGTAGTTCTAATGTGCTGCTCTAAACTTCGGAAACAATTTGTTCAATCAGTAACTGTTTGATAGGGGAATACTGTGGCATCATTTAGCTGCTTTAAAAAACACAATAGCAGTAACCAAGTGAAATTGTTACCATGGTTACCGGCGTCGTATCGCTTCCATGGTTACCAGTGTGCTTGATAATCCGACTTATTGAACCACAAACAGCCTGGTGTTCTGCTGGAGGGGGAACCCACTTTATTAGAACCGTCAATGGAAGAAGCGCCCACTACAGTCACCACCAACGTAAACACGTTCGTCAGCGTCAGCCCCGAATCCTACCAAGAGGTATTGAAAAAAAAGAGTCGCACGGCCGTTTCATCCTCAAATCTCTACCTTACTCTGGCACCATATCTAACACTGCATTCTTTTCTTTTTTCATCACATCATTAACAGAATTTTGTTGGTATGAAAGGGACGGAGAAAGCACATGGTTCATTGGTTATGCACAGGCAAGGTTCATGTTGGTATTCAAATGCAGGTTTCGTATATTTGACGGGCAAATGCAAAATCTTACTGCAGGTTTTGTGAGGGCAACCTTCTTGGCTTGCAGAATCTTATGGTTTACTTACAGTGTTGGGGTTTACCTCGCTGACCCAAAGGTTAACCAAAAATGTTGATGAGGATTGCCTTGCCAATCTCGGGGTTTACCTTTTAGTCCCAGTAGTTTACCTCACAATCCATAGGGTTTACCTTGCAATCATTGGAATTTAGCAGATTAAATAGGTTTACCTTGCACACCTCGGGGTTTACCTCACAAACCAGATGGGTATCTTGCAAACTTTCAGGTTCGTCTTGCAGACCGTCTGGATTACTTTCGTCAATTCCAAGATTTACTTTGTAAACCAGTAAACAGATCCCAAGGTTTAAAAACAATTTTGGATCCTTCCTTTGTGAGTGCTCTGTGGCATTACATATATATTTATGTTAATTTATGCAAATTAGGCTGGATAGATGCCAGTATAAAGTGATAAAGCAAAATATCAATTGACATAAAAGGTTTGTGTCAAATTGAAATCCTTTGTAGGAAAGTAAAATTAACCGAAACAAATTCCAAAACACAATTGTCTTTTCCACAGAATTAGCTTTTGTAGATGTTTCCATCACAAAAGGATTTGAATTTGTAAGAGCACTTTCTTCACAAAGTCACTGATTATACTTGGCATGGTGCATCAATTGTTTCATCTTCTGTCAGCAGTTTTGGTTTTTATTCTCCTGTGTCACTATTTATAGACACGTCGGGCCAATTTCTGTGTCCAGAATGCACAAAATTCACAGAAAAGCACTTTAAAAATGGACTTTCAAGCATAATTGTCGGAGTAAATCCTGCCGAAGAATTTATTAGTCGGGCCAGCCATTTTCAGTTGACGTGTACAAAATGACACACCTGGCATGGAATGGATTTTTCAGGGAATTTAGAATATCCAAAACAAACAATTATATGAATCAGAAAGTCATCGACTCTAGATGTGTTCCTTGCACACACAGAAAAAAAATCCCTGTCCCCAACTTCAAACTTTAATAGCTAAGGAAACCGAACAGCATCCTTCTGTACAATGCAAAGAAATCGCCAAGTTTGGTCTTTTTCTTGCTTCAAATGTAGAGCTTACAAAACAGTTGTCGGCAGATTTGGTAATCTTAATAAACAGTAAGCTATAGATCTAAAAAAAAATGGGATAATTTCTCTGGAATCTGTTGAAGAATTATCCTCTATTTAGTTCTGGGCCCAGGAAAACCGTAAGGGTGATAGCAATTCAAAATGTCGTCAACCCCGACACCTCTGATCGTAACCCAATACCTAGAGTGGCTTTCAGCCTTGTATTGGGTGATTTCAATTTTTTTTTAAAGCTTTTAGAAATTAAATAAAAATTGGGATTATTACCAAAGATATACCACACCTTTTAAACAAGCCAAATTAAAAGTATATAAATGTTTGTAAACAGATAATTGTCTGTCATGAAGTCAACGCTCACTTTATTCGTGATAACACTTGAAAACGTATTCCTACAAATAATTGGTTGTTAGAGAAGGGATAGGGGGGGGGGGGGTAATATTCTATGCAGCATGTCTCATGCATAATTGGCACCTTAGCCAAGATCAGCTTATAACATTAAGCAAACATGACTCATCCCACGAACATGACTCATGTAAAAAAAAGTGGCAAATTATCTCGCACCAGGACCTCATTTATCGAGACGTCACCTGATTTCAAGTCATCTATTAACCTCGTTCACTGTCTTTTTACGGGATTACCTCTATGCATGTGTACGTGACTCGGTTTGACACCTTTACTGTAATATCTCTTGTGTTTGCCCTAGTTTTGAAATGAAATGATAATCCTTAATAATGCACTGTATTTTGATACCTATTCTTTAGTGGATTTCACAATCTGAATAAGCGAACATGATGATAGAAAATTAATGATGTGAGGCTTTGCACGGTGGAGTGTCGGTACTGGATCGTTTTTTTATAACACCACGTACGGAATCTCTGAGGAGATACAGCCGTTTCCAAACGGAATCAGAGGTCTACTCAACGTTTCAACTACTGCGCTGCTGCCATCACCAATTTCACAGAGCTGCTCAACACAAACATTTGCTTAGCATAAATAGTTTTCCTTGTTAAAAACAGGATTACCAACCAAATTTCATGTGATGTATATTGCTTGTGACTGGTATTCAGCTGTTGTTTGCCTAGCATGAAAATCACATTTTTTGGTGCTAAGCAAATTTTCATGCTTAGCGGCTCCGTGAAATTGACTCCGGGAGACTAGAACACATTGGTTGAAATGTTTAGTAGACCCTGTGGCCATGTTGGAACCCCGGTATCATCTGGGAGATTTCTTCAAATATTGTTACGTGCAGAGTAGTCTTGTAATGATGGGGGCTACATGTGAAATGGTTGGTCTGTATCTTGAAACCTTCGCTGACAATTTTAATTGAAGCCGGTTGTTTGCTGCTTGATGCTATCACTGAGTCTAATTCCATGAAACAGTCACATCACAATCACATTCATCGTGGGATGGGAAGGTTGAAATTTACTAGCTTGAAGTTTAAACTGATAGGGTGAGCTTGGGTGAGCCATCACCCTTACTCCATGTTTAAGTGTGTAGTACATGAAAGGCAATATGTTTGGAGAAATTGTCACTACTTTCAGTACAGGAAATACAGCCTTGAAAGTAGACTACCACTCGAAAAGCCTGTACATTTCAAATAGGGTAGCAAACCAGTGTAAACCCAGTGACGGCACATGATATCCAATCCCTTCCATGTGTATTGTAGCCTCCGCAGCCAGTCGTTGAAGGGGACGTTGCTGTGGTGAAGCGTCTTGATGATTACTCTGAGGTGGGCTGAAGTTGGCATATTAACTCACAAGCGTGGTGGATGTGGCACTAAAATAAAACACTCACTCTTAATCCTCATACACATTGCACTCTGTCCACGCTCGAAACTGGGGGAGGTGAACTTTGACCTCTTGTTTATCCTGTCATGGTCATTGTCCCCATTCTCATAAAGCTACTGTCCAAGACAAATATGTGGCTGTGGCTATGATCCCATGCTGGGTGTTGTGGCTTTTCCCATCTGGTTCCAATTTGATAAAGCAAAATAAGTTGACCAGCTTATAGCTGGTTCTGGGCTGATTTGTAAGCAGAATTTCCAAGATTTTGTGCTAAGCAGCTCAGTTCAATCAGGTTCCCATGGTCAGTATCAATAGCCATGGATCAGAGAACGAATTTGGCCCAATTGATAACCATTGCCCAAATTGGTATTCAGCTTATTGGCACAGTAAGCTAGTAGCAGTTACGACCAGTGCAGGCCACTGGCCAATTATGCCTGGCACCCAGATACATTTTATGCAAAAAGGTTACCGTGGACATTTGATCGGTGATTGAAAAGTGGTTGCTGCTCGAAGACTATATTGTCTACACAGTGCGAGATTACATGTAGCACACAATCTTTGTGCCATCTCAAAAAACAGAAAATTCATGCTTACCAGAAAGTTTTCAAGCAGATATTTTGGGCTTAACACTTCATACATTTGCTGAAACATACGCTGTAAGCAACTTTGAAGTGTTGATTTACATGTACCATGAAACTAGACTGTGAGAACTGCACAGATTTTATTGATAGTTTTTCCTCATGAAATTGTGGGTGTTGCGTTTAATGGGAGGACAGGGGTCTTGATGTAATAGTAAGGTTTGAAGTGTGGCAGATGTGACTGGAATGTGATATTCCAACTTTAAATACTTTGGGTTAAGAAACGACAAAGCTTGAGGGGTGATAAATCCTTGTTGAAACAGCTTTCTTCTTCACCGTTCTTTAAGCAGTTCGTTCCGGAAGCATCATTTCTCTTTGCTAAGACTTCACAGTTTGCAGTTTATGCTTGCGGTGTTAATCAGCTAACCCATTTCTCTCTTGCAAGCTTTTTCATGTCATGTTCATTACTAACAGAGTCATTTCTTTCAGCATTTCATGTACTAACTCACTGTTGACTTCAGCACAGGTCGAGCACTTTCTTGGAGCATTTCCTTAGCACCATTTTTTTTCTCAAGAGTTTCTTGAGAAAAAAAAGTAATGGCAAAACCTTGGTAAGGAGACCAAAGAGACTGTGCCCCCCCCCCCCCTTTCACAATTTTTTGGTGGTGAATTTTAGAAGACAAATATTTGTGGATGTTTTTACAAATTTGGGCATACACCTTGGTTTTCACAGCTCTCCGGAACCACTTAACCCCATTGAATACGGACGACGGCCATAGCCGGTTATCGTCTATATGCACATTCCTGCATGTATTCAATCCATTGTTTGCCTATTGTGTGCACTACGCTTGGCTGCACAAGCCCGTCTTGGCATACCAGCACCCCATTAATAACAGCCAGACAGAATGGGTTAATTGCCAAACTGAATACCTCAAAGGCCGGTTCATGCGTGACGTGCGTGCAAAAGTAAAGTGACGGCATGACTTGAATCTCCTTTCATACGAGATTTGTTTGCCATTTCTGATATGGTATTTAATCACTCTGCTCGGTGCTTCCCGAGAGCCTGCGAGAAAAGATTCACGGGCTTGTTCCAGCGGGACTCGAACCCACGATATCCTTCTTACTAATGCACAGCCCTTAACCACTCTACCGATCGTCGTTTCGTTCTAAGATTCATTGCTAAGGGCTTTGCTCTCAAGTTCACTTAAAGTGTGAATCATGCTTTTAATACAGGGACATCTGGGGTATTTGTATCGATTGTTAAAGGCAGTGTACACGATTGGTCATTGTTGCAATTTTCAGAAATGGGCGGATTTGGGGGTTAGTATTTTATAGGAAATATCGTTCCACCGACCTGTTCAAAGTTTTGCGTTGTTGGATAGTGGAAAAAAGGAGAGAAAAACGGCGCTCATTTTCAACTGTCGGGCGGATGATAGCCTTTAGTTAAGGCGCGCGTGGCTATCTGGGTGCGTGACGCGCCCCAGATATGCCATGGCGCTACTCATCCGGATAGCCACACGCGCTTTGACTATCGGCTACAGGGCAGTTTTCCAACGATTTTCAGCTGGAAATGGTTGGAAAACGATATATATTTCCACTTTTCTTGACAACGACAGCACACCTGGTGCCATCATTTCACAGGATGATTGAGACTACTTTTAACTTACACTCTAGTAATGTATTTCGTAATAATTCAGTCAAACAAAATTGGAGGATTACCAATCGTGTACACTACCTTTAAGAGTGTTGGACCTGAGTGCATTGTGTCTGTAACCAGAGTTGGAGTCGAGTCCCTGCAAGTCCTTTCACAAGTACTTTCGCAAGCCCAGTCGGAAGTCCTTTCATAAAGCCGGTCACAAGTAACTGGATGAACAATGACAAAGGAATGCCTTTGTCAAAGCTCATTTAAATAGCTTGTGATTGGGATTAGGACTGGAGGGCTTGTGATGGACTTGCAGGGACTTGTGATGGACTCGACTACATCTCTGTCTGTAACTTTGTGTCTGCTCACTTTACTAACTGACATCACCTCATGTTTCTCGTCTACAGTATCATCTCATTTGACTTCTAGGAGATATTTGTCGCCATATATGCTCTACTATACCATGTAGCGATTCTTTGATCTATCTAAGCACTGTTTTGAAACAACTGCTGTGGTTTTCAGTGGTGCCATTTAATCACGTGTAAGCTTTAAATTAGTGCTAACACTTTTTCTGCTAATTTTGCAATTTGGGTCTCGTGATAACTTCACCAAATGAGAGCCATGGGCACTGATTGTATGCGGTTTGAAAATTTGGCACCATTTGCGTATTTTTCCAACAAGCTTTGCCGTGACGCTTTGTTCTCATAAAAAGGAAGGTGACAAGCATTCATCAAATTGCTGTTTTTTGGTTTGTTTTTTTACCTTTTTCCAACAGATGTGACAATCCCCAAGCCGCTCAAAGTGTGACTCATGAGACACCAAAATCTCACAAATTGAGTCATAAGTTTGTTAGTCTCAGTCTCGTCTCATGCATGATTTGCATAACCGAGTCAACAGGAATAGACCAATCCGTGAAGTCTCGCCCCTTGTATTGACCAATGACAGCCGCAGCATGGCTCTGATTGGACACTACGTCTAGAGGTGGGGTTTACCCCCTCAATGCTCCTCATCTTTTCAGGGTTTAAAATTCATTGATTCACCAAGTGAATGCGTTCAACTAATGCATTCCAAAAAGAACCAGTCCAATATCTTTCCAATTTCGGAGTAAACACAGAAAATAAGAGTAGGATGTGAATCTGCAACCTCCGGACTACCGGACTACCGTACTATCCAAAATATTTCAGGACTCATTTTCAATGGACTTGCTACTATAAGAGTGTGCAGTGCTGTTGCGATCGTATTTGTCTTCATTTTCCCTCCGTGACATTTTCATTTGATTCGTTGAAAAACCTCACAGCCCCTTGGCGATGATGACGAGATGGTGGCAGCGACGGCCTCGGAAGGGGAAGATCCGTACGTCAAGACGGCCACCATCGTCCAGCAGGGCGGGCCCGAGGAGAACTCGCAGTTCACCCACGACGTGCCCTACGTGCAGACGGAGAACACCACCATCACGTACGAGCGAGAGGAGCCCGATAACAGCCTGGACGACTCGGGCATGTTGGTGAGCGCTCAGACCCTCTCTAGCGAGGGTCATACCACCACCACCACCACCCACATTACACGGGTACGTAGAGATTGGTGTTGGAATTATCTGGTGTAGGTTGACGCAAAGACTGGGCTGGTTTAGAAGGCCATTTGTCACTTGTTAGAATACTGTACAAAAAGTACTGGTACTTCAGGAAACCGCCACATGTATTAGACATGCTGGTTTTTTTCCCCCAATATCAAGCAAACCTTTTGCAGATTCCATAAGGATAGTGGGTGACCAGTGTTAACCCATTGCGGCCGGCTGACGGCCATAGCCGCAGTTTGAGTCGAGACCACTGTGCCGGTAGATGTGTAATAGCCGCATTCCTGCACTTACACAATCTATTCATCATCTTGAATGGAAGTGTAATGAATAGATGGGACTTTTCCAAACAAAGCATTTATTCACACGAGGGGGGGCTCTAAGTGCGATGAATAGGACTCTATTCAGTGTGGTGCCTATTGTTTGCATTTATGTTTGGCTGCACAGCCCGTTGGAATACCAGCCCCAGCCCCAGCCCCAGCCCCCCCCCCCCCCCCCCCCCCCCCCCCCCCCCCCCTGATCAATGACGGGAGGACACAAGGGGTTAAATTTGAGAAAGAGTAAGAGGAAAGTTTTGAAATGTGATGTGTAAAATTATTCTCTTTTATATCTGTTTTTTTTTTAAAGACTGAAAGGTTATACAGCATTTCAGAGTAGAGTGCACTACGGGTTAGAAAATTGTTGTAGAAACCGACCAGCCGTATTGCAATCTATAGTTGCAGGTTTTGTAATGTTCATCCTCATATCCATAACCATTACACGGGTACGTAGAGATCGGTGTTGGAATTATCTGGTGTAGGTTGACGCAAAGACTGTACGTGTTGTGTTGTTTTGTAGAACAATGTGCACCAAAGAATGGGGTCTTTGTGTACAAAATTTAGTATACATTTAATGAATGTTTATGAGTGCAATGGTAAGAATAATTTCATGAGGTGACAGATTGAATGTTCCAAGCCGAGTGGAACGGGGGTCACATTCCATCTGTCAATGAATTAAATTATTCTTACCGCTGCACGAATGTGACACGCCTGAATAAATCCTCGTCGGATTGCATGCATGGATTTCTTTGTGTACAACTTGCCGTTTTCCCTTCTCAGTCCCGCATAAATCCGCGACCAAAAAGTTGTCCAGTTCCAAATCAGTTAAAACTCATTTGTTGTTCCTGCGTGTCTTGCAAATTCATCTAATCGTTTGACTAAGTATTTAATTTGTTTCTTTGTCTGTAAGGAGAACAAACGGTGATTCGCAAACACCGTCCGCCATTTTGTGTAAATGACAGCCATGGTGTAGCCCCACCAATAGTGTTACCGTGGAATTATGGAAGTTCTATTTCAAGCGTACATTGAATAGAACTTCTATTTTTGTTGTACAAATAATTCAATGCGCGTGATCGACGATCCACCAATCTGATGGAGGGGATTTATCCAGATGTTGTATGATACCAGCTGTCCAACGATGAAGCACGACATATTTGATGCGATCAAGCAAAATCAGTCTGAAGTAGGCCCTGGTCAATTTTTGGGATTTTTACATATTCATTTGTAGCGTACTTCAAGCTCCATATTAGTGAAAACCCCATACAAATATTTGAGCACCGGCACAATAAAAAGAAAGAAACTGGGAAAATCAAGTTTAAAGTTACAGTACTTTAATTGTGTCATTTTTAGCACACTTATAATACATGTCATATTTTCATGTGAAAGAAGAATGTTTTTCCCTTCTGTTTTTGTAAAAAAAAAGTCAATTTTGATTTGTCCACCCCTACGAACATATTTTGGCCCATATCTCAAAACGAGGATTGCCGAGTTCTGACTGATTTTGCTTGATTGCATCACTTATGTCTTCATCTCACACTTCCCGTCGCGGATGTGTGTTGGGAGGGGGGGGGGGGGGGGGGGGGGGGAGGCAGCTGCTATCTGTAAAAAGGTGCACGATGAAGGTCTGTGTTTTAACATATGATTTGGTTGATTCGGCAGACCGTGAAGGGTGATGTGACGGAAACTCGCGTTGAGAAGAAGATTATCATCCAGGGGGATGCAGATATCAACAAGGACGAGGTAAGACAAAGACGCCAACCCACAGATCTCAACTGTTTAAACTCAGTGCTGTGGAATCGGTAGTGTAGATCAGAGCTGCCAACTCTCCCTGATTTTATGGAAGACTCCCGGAAAATTGGTCGATCTCCCGACTCCCGACACAACTTAAAAATCTTCCGGATTGTCAATTTTTCATACTTTTTTTAATTTACCTGTATTTTGTAACTGCTATTGTCTGAATACTTATAATTAAAGTCCGCAAAATCAGGGAGAGTGGGCAGCTCTGGTGTAGACTCGTACTGGAATGGAGTGGCTTAGGACTCTACCCCAGACTTGAACCAGTTGACTCGAGATTTGGGCTCAGACTCGAGCCAGGTGACTCGGCTTCATCGCTGTGGTGTGACTGCAATTTAACTGAATGCTTGGTGACTCATTTACCTGAACGCTCTGTGACTCATTTACCTGAATGCTCCGCTACTCATTTACCTGTAGCTGCTGGCCCAAGCCATCGCCGAGGAGCAGAGGGAGAACCCAGACTTCAAAATCACGAAGGTGGTCATTCACAAAGAAGGGGAGGAGACTAACGGTGATGTGGAGTAGTCGTAGACGCAGCGGTAGTAAGATATGTACAAGGTAGGTTCCGCTCTCGCCCTTTCCTTGAAACTATCCAACCCCCTTTTAGAGACCCTTCGGTGTCATGTTAGTAGTTTGTTGAAGCCAATACTGCCGCATTGGGCCACCGAGTGAAGTGTCAGACAAGTTCCGTGCAAAATGTGATGTTCACAGCTCCAAAGGAAGTGGACAAACTGGAAACAATCTCTTGAAATGAAGCAATGCTTTGCTCTGGGCTGCCACAGCAAGATCAAACTTTGTCTTAACCCCTTGTGTCTGGCTTTTATTGATAGGGCTGGTATGACAAGAACGGCTGTGCAGCCAAGCGTAAATGCAAACAATAGGCACCACACTGAATAGAGTTGTCCTATTCATCACACTCAGAGACCCCCTTTCCTGTGAATGAAAGCTTTTTTCTTTTCTTTTTTTAAAAAGCTCCATCTATTCCAGAACAATTCAAGAACAATATAGCTGAAACATGAATGGATTGAGTACATGCCGAAATGCGTGTATAGATGACCGGCCCGGTGGTCTTTTTCAAACCATGGCTATGGCCGTTGTGTGTGTTGAAGAGGTTAATCTACAATTCCGATATTTCCCCCATCTTAATTTGGTCACGTGGGGGCAATTTTTGTTATGCAACAAGAGACAATGCGACAATGAATGTATTGATCAAACATCTACTTATGCTGATAGTCTTATTGAAAACGTGAAGTCTTTTTAAATGCTTGGGTGTAGTTATTGACGAAACATTAAGTTGGGGACCACATGTTGAATACGTATAAAAGGAAAACTGTTTTATCCAAATTGGTTACGTTAAACCAAATTTGTGATTATAGCTCTTTGTACGTTTAGTTATGCCGTCTTAAGAGTATTGTTGTACTGTGTGGGAAGAAAGGTACATATGCAGGCCTTTCAAGTCTTCCTACTTTTCCTACTTTTTTTGTCTCTCAAAAATGAAATCTCATTGAATATTTTTCATAAGTGTTACACAACTGTCATATGAAAATCACACAATAAAGGGCTTGGGTGCAGGAGTACTGCAACTTTACTTCCAAGAGCTTAGTTGAGGATGGAGCACAAGTGTTGTGAGTACAGAACATGCCAAATGAGGCTTGTGATGCTTTGGACATGGGTGAGTATCAATGAAAGTACTCCTGAAAGCCAGCAAAAGTCCTACTTTTATCCTGATTTTGTCCTCCACAGTCCTACTTTTGTTCGGTTTATTTGAAAATTGTGATCCTAATATTCTCCTACTTTTTCATCTGGGTCTGCTTGGAAGCCTGCATATGTCAATATTCTCAACAGATGTCTGAAAAGAGCTGCATGGATTACCTTTAAATGTGTGTAAATATTCATTTTAAATTAAACATGTAATGCAGAGCCCCAATGGAATCCAGCTTTAAACTAGAACAGAGATTGTTCACTTTTGGCCCTATCTGCTTACTAGTGCAGACATCTCTACCACCGAGCACCGCTTAATCAATGTGAAGATAAAATGTTTGCGTTGAGGATGGTGATGTAAATTAGAACAGAGTAAGCCGGTGAATTTTTTCACACAGGCTCTCGGAAAGCACCGAGTATACAGTGCTTCATATATTACGTCGGGACAGGGAAAAAAGTGAAAAATCTCTGTTCTAATTTACATCATCATCCCCGACTCAAACAATTCCATCTTCACAGCTTTAAACTGTTTAGGCACACCCTGGGTAGAGAAATGTGATAATATGGAATAGAGACATGCCTTCAATGTGATGTCAAACACACAGCCTCTATTAACAAATTCGCCATCGTTCATTCATGTAAAAAATTGACATCGTTTTGTTTTTTTGCTCCAGTGCTGACAAGTGTGAAGAGAGACCTCCTTATTAAGGCCTGTCAACTTTCACGAGGCGTGTTGAAGTCAAGATTACACCCTAGCCTGGTGTATGATTTTGTGGCACCTGTTAAACAAACTTTTTACCAAGTATGTCATGTTCTTAAACACTGTAGAAAAAACTGTATACACTCTTACTATGAGCTTAATCATGTGCTGTAGTACTGTTATAAGGTGCTTGCCAGTTTTTAGATATCTGTTTATTCTACGACGTTTGCTTCTTTGATTTTGAACAAATTTTTAAAAAGGGCTCCGGTGTTTCTTTTTAATGTTGAATTTTTATTGAGTGTACAATTTGAAGCGATTGTTTTTTTTGTATTTTTTTATTTTTTTTATTTTTTTTTTTCTATCTCGGATTGATTATGTCGGGTGTGGATGAGTTTTATGCGAAGCGATCACAGTAGTGAAATCTTAATGAATGATTTTCTCCATTTTGTTTTACCAAAGATACGATCGAGGGAGAGCAGGTTGATTATGCTCGAGAGAAAAAAATCCAATGTGCTTAAAAGTTTCAGACCAATTTGCGCAGCGAAAAATTGTCCCGACAGCTTATCCAGGTGTATGCCTTTTATGGCAACTTTGATAAGATGATGCTAACACTGGGCCTGTATTGAGCTGTGTATACATTGCTTTCTTTGTAAGATTTTTTTTTCTTTTTTTAACTAGAGGGTCGATAGACTTTTGGACTCGTTTTTAAAAATAATTACCACAGATTTGGTTGACGTTTTACTGTGTGTTGGAAAGTTAACATAGGTGTAGCCATCAGGAATGATTCGCTCATGCAGATTGTAGTGCAGATGTTTACCCAAAAAAAAAAAATATTAATTTTTTTTGCAAAAAAAAAAAAGCTTAGGAAATTGTCAACAAATCAAACTTGGGACGTGTCCGTCTTCGACCTAGGTCGTGATTATTGTAGTAATTGCTGAATATGTGCAGTATATGCCGTGGACAGGCATACGTAGTTAAATACCACAGCAGATGTTATAAATAAGTGATCTTGCTTTTTAATCAAGTAGTTGGAATTTTAGTCGTTAGGAAAAAAGAAGTGATCTATATTGGTCACCTTGCATATGGTTGGTTTTACCAGGCAGGAAATTTCTTGTAATTATTGAAAGCGTAGCATGTTTGTTATGCCATGTAGTAAATGTCGTTGCCTGTAAGTAACCGTGAAATTCAATGTAAAACAGTACTTTTGTTCGTTTTGTTTTTGTTTTTCAGAATGGGAGGTATTGATTTAAGGGGAAGTATGTATAATTCGGCTTTGTTAGTTTGCAATGAAAACATTTTGTAAGAATACACTTACTGTAGTTAGCAAGGAAAAAAACATTTAAATGTTGATTTTGTGTTTTTCTTTTCACTTGCCTTGCTTTAATTTCCCCAGTATATTTCTCTTGTTAATATCATGCTTTATCGAAAGAAGCCTTTGTTTAAAAAAAAAAAAAAAAAAAAAAACACCTCCCAGATAGGAGTTGTAACATTAAAATCAAGGACACTAATTCATGTATGTATTTTGCCTGGCAGATGTAGAGAATCGGTAAAGCAAGCAGCCAATTTTTAACAGATTAAGTTTGTAGCATGTAGTATCTCGTTTGTTTGTTTGTTTTCAATCATTGCACTATTAAAAAAGGTTGTTGACTTTCCGGTTTGCTAACTAGAAAACAGAAATCAAAAATAATTTAAATCAATAAAGTTGTAGAATTTTTAACTTGGTAGATTTGTGTTTCTGTTTTTACATTTCTAAAACTTTTTTTTTTTTTTTTTTGAAGTTTGAATTTGTGCATAATAATGAAATTGGAATCTAAAGAAGTTTAATCCCTGGCATAACCGAATCATAATGCCTCCATTCTGTGCATGTTTGTCTGAAATATTCTAAGACTTGGGGAGCAGTTTGGTGATGCGTTAAATCCGTTGTTTTCCAGTATTGCACACTGTGGGCATTTGAGTATTAGAAATTATTTTTAGCCTGTGACTTCAACTAGTGACAGCAGGTGTACCAACTATCGGTGGAAATAACCTTTGATAAGTACACAACCATTCTGTGGGCCTTTTATGTAAAGCGGCTAACTTTGAGGTTTATTTTTGGGCTGGTTTGTTTCACACAAATCCGGATTGTGATCAGTGATCTGGATTTGTGTGTAACAAACAGGCCCTTTGTGATTCAAATTCTGTAACAGTACAAGCTCAATAGGTCTACCCATGCCTATCCAAATGTAACAAAGACATAAGGCCTATTGGCTTGGCTGTAAATACCCATTCCGAACTCTCGGATCACGTGTGTAAACATTGTTCAAACCTAGTTCAAACATGGCTTTTTGTTTTGCTGTTCTGAACTCCGAGTTCCACTTTTTAACCCTGTTTTTTCTAACTTTGTATCAGCAAACCTCACATGCATTTAATTACAGTCGGCTGTCTTACAAGGAGGTTGCCTGGACTAGCTAGCACCTTGTTACAACAGGACCTTTTGATAAGACGACTGCAAAGTTGAGTTGGTTTAAGACTTGGGATGTCAGAATTGGATCGTATGGCAGAATTTTGTCGTAAGATTGCTCTTTACATCACAAGTTCACATACCACTGATTTCATGCTTGAATCTACAAAAACCTGTTTTGAATATCGAAACATTTTTATGTGTAGCTGCATTTATACAAAGGATGAGCTTTCTCTTTTTATATTAAAAGAAAAAGCGCAATTCGTGTAGGTTTTGTCAAGATGCCATCAGATCAATCCGTTTATCTGGTGATGTTGGTGACTGCATTGGAGTGCCTGGGAAATTGTTTTGGGAAAAAATTTGTATTCAGAATTGACGAGAGAGGTTCCAGTGGAACATGACCAAGATTGTCTAGAGGGCGCTGTTGATGTGAGTGGTGAGCATTTGTTAACAAGTGCACTTTCCTTGTACACAAAATGTACTCCGTGCATAGGTTATCAAGGCAAAAAAGACCAGTAGTCGACAAATAGATGCTACTTGATCTTGATCATGGGATATATACCCCCTGGTCATTGGGACAAAACCATTTTTTTGTCAAACAAACCACAAGGGAAACTGACTAGGTAAATTTGAATACATTTTCAAAGTGAACAAAGAAAACTGGCAGGATTGGGATTCGAACCTGCGACCTCCGGGAATTCGCAAGTTCGAATCCCGCTCATGCCAGTTTTCTTTGTTCACTTTCAATTTTTGTTTACAATTTTTTTGTAGCGAAATTGGATAACCAGGAAATGTAATGTCTGTCTGTCATTCTTGGCTGGTTCCCAGCAGTTTTGTTTGGCTAATGCATGATGGGTAATCCCGTTACCCACAAATGCCTTGGGTCAAATTGAAAGCTTGCCGAGCAGTATTTAAAAAAAATTATTTAGCAGTTTCATGAAATAGGGTTCCAGTAGGTTGTGTACTGAATACAACCTTGATGAGACAAGTGATGGAATGCAATACAAACAGCGCCCTCTAGCAGAATTCGGCAATGGACAAAATGCGTGGACTGGATTTATATGCAATAGTGTGACAAAACTGGTTCATCAAAATGAATGTGATATAAATGTGTTGCTGTGTTCATAAAAGAAATGTGAGTGGATTATTTTGTGATTGTTCAAAATTTTGTGGAACATTTAAACGAAAAAAAGCCCAATAAAAACTTACCCTACTTGAATCTACAAAAATATTGCCATTTAAGTTTTGATTATTTAAGCGTGTGATATTTTGCCCAAAATTTTAAGTAAGAAATTGTGCGGATTTTAACAATGTGAATAACTTGCCATATATTTTAAATCTAAATTTCGAATCAAAATTTTTGAATCGGGATTTGTAGGAAACAAATGTGCTTTTGCAGATGTATTTGTTTCGATCTTGGCACAAAAATTGAAGACATTTGAATAAAAGTGTAAGGTTAACCCCTTGCCATTTGTTTCATTCTTGGCAGCAAAAAATTTGAAGACATTTGAATAAAAGTGTAAGGTTAACCCCTTGCTATTTGTTTCAATCTTGTCACAAAAATTGAAAGAAATTTGAATAAAAGTGTAAGGTTAACCCCTTGCTATTTGTTTCAATCTTGTCACAAAAATTGAAGAAATTTGAATAAAAGGGTAAGGTTAACCCCTTGCCATTTGTTTCATTCTTGGCAGCAAAAAATTTGAAGACATTTGAATAAAAGTGTAAGGTTAACCCCTTGCTATTTGTTTCAATCTTGTCACAAAAATTGAAAGAAATTTGAATAAAAGTGTAAGGTTAACCCCTTGCTATTTGTTTCAATCTTGTCACAAAAATTGAAGAAATTTGAATAAAAGGGTAAGGTTAACCCCTTGCCATTTGTTTCATTCTTGGCAGCAAAAAATTTGAAGACATTTGAATAAAAGTGTAAGGTTAACCCCTTGCTATTTGTTTCAATCTTGTCACAAAAATTGAAAGAAATTTGAATAAAAGTGTAAGGTTAACCCCTTGCTATTTGTTTCAATCTTGGCACAAAAATTGAAAGAAATTTGAATAAACGTGCAAGGTTAACTCCTTGCCATTTTTTACAATCTTGGCAGCAAAAAACTGAAGAAATTTGAATAAATGTGTAAGGTTAACCCCTTGCCATTTGTTTCATTCTTGGCAGCAAAAAAAATGAAGAAATTTGAATAAAAGGTAAGGTTAACCCCTTCCCATTTGTTTCAATCTTGGCACAAAAATTGAAAGAAATTTGAATAAAAGTGTAAGGTTAACCCCTTGCCATTTGTTTCAATCTTGGCACACAAAAAAGTGAGAAATTTGAATAAAAGTGTAAGGCACAAAAATTGAAAGAAATTTGAATAAAAGTGTAAGGTTAACCCCTTGCTATTTGTTTCAATCTTGTCACAAAAATTGAAGAAATTTAAATAGAAGTGTAAGGTTAACCCCTTCCCATTTGTTTCAATCTTGTCACAAAAATTGAAAGAAATTTGAATAAATGTGTAAGGTTAACCCCTTGCCATTTGTTTCAATCTTGGCACAAAAATTGATGAAATTTTGAATAAAAGTGTAAGGTTAACCCCTTGCCATTTGTTTCAATCTTGGCACAAAAATTGAAGAAATTTGAATAAAAGTGTAAGGTTAACCCCTTCCCATTTGTTTCAATCTTGGCACAAAAATTGAAAGAAATTTGAATAAAAGTGTAAGGTTAACCCCTTGCCATTTGTTTCAATCCTGGCACAAAAATTGATGAAATTTTGTTTCAATTTGTTTCAATCTTGGAACACAAATTGAAAGAAATTTGAATAAAAGTGTAAGGTTAACCCCTTGCCATTTGTTTCAATCTTGGCACACAAAAAAGTGAGAAATTTGAATAAAAGTGTAAGGCACAAAAATTGAAAGAAATTTGAATAAAAGTGTAAGGTTAACCCCTTGCCATTTGTTCCAATCCTGGCACAAAATTTGAAGACATTTGAATAAAAGTGTAAGGTTAACCCCTTGCTATTTGTTTCAATCTTGTCACAAAAATTGAAGAAATTTAAATAAAAGGTAAGGTTAACCCCTTCCCATTTGTTTCAATCTTGGCAGCAAAAAAATGAAGAAATTTGAATAGAAGTGTAAGGTTAACCCCTTCCCATTTGTTTCAATCTTGTCACAAAAATTGAAAGAAATTTGAATAAATGTGTAAGGTTAACCCCTTGCCATTTGTTTCAATCTTGGCACAAAAATTGATGAAATTTTGAATAAAAGTGTAAGGTTAACCCCTTGCCATTTGTTTCAATCTTGGCACAAAAATTGAAGAAATTTGAATAAAAGTGTAAGGTTAACCCCTTCCCATTTGTTTCAATCTTGGCACAAAAATTGAAAGAAATTTGAATAAAAGTGTAAGGTTAACCCCTTGCCATTTGTTTCAATCGTGGCAGCAAAAACATGAAGAAATTTGAATAAAAGTGTAAGGTTAACCCCTTGCCATTTGTTTCAATCCTGGCACAAAAATTGAAAGAAATTTGAATAAATGTGTAAGGTTAACCCCTTGCCATTTGTTTCAATCTTGGCACAAAAATTGAAGAAATTTGAATAAAAGTGTAAGGTTAACCCCTTGCCATTTGTTTCAATCTTGGCACAAAAAATGAAGAAATTTGAATAAAAGTGTAAGGTCATTTGTTTCAATCCTGGCACAAAAATTGATGAAATTTTGAATAAAAGTGCCATTTGTTTCAATCGTGGCAGCAAAAACATGAAGAAATTTGAATAAAAGTGTAAGGTTAACCCCTTGCCATTTGTTTCAATCTTGGCAGCAAAAATTGAAGAAATTTGAATAAAGTGTAAGGTTAACCCCTTGCCATTTGTTTCAATCGTGGCAGCAAAAACATGAAGAAATTTGAATAAAAGTGTAAGGTTAACCCCTTGCCATTTGTTTCAATCCTGGCACAAAATTTGAAGACATTTGAATAAAAGTGTAAGGTTAACCCCTTGCCATTTGTTTCAATCTTGGCACAAAAATTGAAAGAAATTTGAATAAAAGTGTAAGGTTAACCCCTTCCCATTTGTTTCAATCTTGGCAGCAAAAAACTGAAGAAATTTGAATAAATGTGTAAGGTTAACCCCTTGCCATTTGTTTCAATCTTGGCACACAAAGAAGTGAGAAATTTGAATAAATGTGTAAGGCACAAAAATTGAAGAAATTTGAATAAAAGTGTAAGGTTAACCCCTTGCCATTTGTTTCAATCTTGGCAGCAAAAATTGAAGAAATTTGAATAAAGTGTAAGGTTAACCCCTTGCCATTTGTTTCAATCCTGGCACAAAATTTGAAGACATTTGAATAAAAGTGTAAGGTTAACCCCTTGCCATTTGTTTCATTCTTGGCAGCAAAAAATTGAAGAAATTTGAATAAAAGGGTAAGGTTAACCCCTTCCCATTTGTTTCAATCTTGTCACAAAAATTATAGAAATTTGAATAAAATTGTAAGGTTAACCCCTTGCCATTTGTTTCAATCTTGGCACAAAAATTGAAGAAATTTGAATAAAAGGGTAAGGTTAACCCCTTGTCATTTGTTTCAATCCTGGCACAAAAATTGATGAAATTTTGAAAAAAAGTGTAAGGTTAACCCCTTCCCATTTGTTTCAATCTTGTCACAAAAATTATAGAAATTTGAATAAAATTGTAAGGTTAACCCCTTGCCATTTGTTTCAATCTTGGCACAAAAATTGAAGAAATTTGAATAAAAGGGTAAGGTTAACCCCTTGTCATTTGTTTCAATCCTGGCACAAAAATTGATGAAATTTTGAAAAAAAGTGTAAGGTTAACCCCTTGCCATTTGTTTCAATCTTGGCACAAAAATTGAAGAAATTTGAATAAAAGTGTAAGGTTAACCCCTTCCCATTTGTTTCAATCTTGGCAGCAAAAAACTGAAGAAATTTGAATAAATGTGTAAGGTTAACCCCTTGCCATTTGTTTCAATCTTGGCACACAAAGAAGTGAGAAATTTGAATAAAAGTGTAAGGCACAAAAATTGAAGAAATTTGAATAAAAGGGTAAGGTTAACCCCTTGCCATTTGTTTCAATCTTGGCAGCAAAAAACTGAAGAAATTTGAATAAATGTGTAAGGTTAACCCCTTGCCATTTGTTTCAATCTTGGCACAACAATTGAAAGAAATTTGAATAAAAGTGTAAGGTTAACCCCTTGCTATTTGTTTCAATCTTGTCACAAAAATTGAAGAAATTTAAATAAAAGGTAAGGTTAACCCCTTGCCATTTGTTTCATTCTTGGCAGCAAAAAAATGAAGAAATTTGAATAAAAGGGTAAGGTTAACCCCTTGCCATTTGTTTCAATCTTGGCACACAAAAAAGTGAGAAATTTGAATAAAAGTGTAAGGCACAAAAATTGAAGAAATTTGAATAAAAGGGTAAGGTTAACCCCTTGCCATTTGTTTCAATCTTGTCACAAAAATTGAAAGAAATTTGAATAAAAGTGTAAGGTTAACCCCTTGCCATTTGTTTCATTCTTGGCAGCAAAAAATTGAAGAAATTTGAATAAAAGTGTAAGGTTAACCCCTTGCCATTTGTTTCAATCTTGGCACAAAAATTGAAAGAAATTTGAATAAACGTGCAAGGTTAACCCCTTGCCATTTTTTACAATCTTGGCACAAAAATGGAAGAAATTTGAATAAAAGTGTAAGGTTAACCCCTTGCCATTTGTTTAAATCTTCTCACACACAAAAATGAAGAAATTTGAATAAAAGTGTAAGGCACAAAAATTGAAGAAATTTGAATAAAAGGGTAAGGTTAACCCCTTGCCATTTGTTTCAATCTTGTCACAAAAATTGAAAGAAATTTGAATAAAAGTGTAAGGTTAACCCCTTGCCATTTGTTTCATTCTTGGCAGCAAAAAATTGAAGAAATTTGAATAAAAGTGTAAGGTTAACCCCTTCCCATTTGTTTCAATCTTGTCACAAAAATTATAGAAATTTGAATAAAATTGTAAGGTTAACCCCTTGCCATTTGTTTCAATCTTGGCACAAAAATTGAAGAAATTTGAATAAAAGGGTAAGGTTAACCCCTTGTCTTTTGTTTCAATCCTGGCACAAAAATTGATGAAATTTTGAATAAAAGTGTAAGGTTAACCCCTTGCCATTTGTTTCAATCTTGGCACAAAAATTGAAGAAATTTGAATAAAAGTGTAAGGTTAACCCCTTGCCATTTGTTTCAATCTTGGCACAAAAAATGAAGAAATTTGAATAAAAGTGTAAGGTCATTTGTTTCAATCCTGGCACAAAAATTGATGAAATTTTGAATAAAAGTGCCATTTGTTTCAATCGTGGCAGCAAAAACATGAAGAAATTTGAATAAAAGTGTAAGGTTAACCCCTTGCCATTTGTTTCAATCTTGGCAGCAAAAATTGAAGAAATTTGAATAAAGTGTAAGGTTAACCCCTTGCCATTTGTTTCAATCGTGGCAGCAAAAACATGAAGAAATTTGAATAAAAGTGTAAGGTTAACCCCTTGCCATTTGTTTCAATCCTGGCACAAAATTTGAAGACATTTGAATAAAAGTGTAAGGTTAACCCCTTGCCATTTGTTTCAATCTTGGCACAAAAATTGAAAGAAATTTGAATAAAAGTGTAAGGTTAACCCCTTCCCATTTGTTTCAATGTTGGCAGCAAAAAACTGAAGAAATTTGAATAAATGTGTAAGGTTAACCCCTTGCCATTTGTTTCAATCTTGGCACACAAAGAAGTGAGAAATTTGAATAAAAGTGTAAGGCACAAAAATTGAAGAAATTTGAATAAAAGTGTAAGGTTAACCCCTTGCCATTTGTTTCAATCTTGGCAGCAAAAATTGAAGAAATTTGAATAAAGTGTAAGGTTAACCCCTTGCCATTTGTTTCAATCCTGGCACAAAATTTGAAGACATTTGAATAAAAGTGTAAGGTTAACCCCTTGCCATTTGTTTCATTCTTGGCAGCAAAAAATTGAAGAAATTTGAATAAAAGGGTAAGGTTAACCCCTTCCCATTTGTTTCAATCTTGTCACAAAAATTATAGAAATTTGAATAAAATTGTAAGGTTAACCCCTTGCCATTTGTTTCAATCTTGGCACAAAAATTGAAAGAAATTTGAATAAAAGTGTAAGGTTAACCCCTTGCCATTTGTTTCAATCGTGGCAGCAAAAACATGAAGAAATTTGAATAAAAGTGTAAGGTTAACCCCTTGCCATTTGTTTCAATCCTGGCACAAAAATTGAAAGAAATTTGAATAAATGTGTAAGGTTAACCCCTTGCCATTTGTTTCAATCTTGGCACAAAAATTGAAGAAATTTGAATAAAAGTGTAAGGTTAACCCCTTGCCATTTGTTTCAATCTTGGCACAAAAAATGAAGAAATTTGAATAAAAGTGTAAGGTCATTTGTTTCAATCCTGGCACAAAAATTGATGAAATTTTGAATAAAAGTGCCATTTGTTTCAATCGTGGCAGCAAAAACATGAAGAAATTTGAATAAAAGTGTAAGGTTAACCCCTTGCTATTTGTTTCAATCTTGTCACAAAAATTGAAGAAATTTAAATAAAAGGTAAGGTTAACCCCTTCCCATTTGTTTCAATCTTGGCAGCAAAAAAATGAAGAAATTTGAATAGAAGTGTAAGGTTAACCCCTTCCCATTTGTTTCAATCTTGTCACAAAAATTGAAAGAAATTTGAATAAATGTGTAAGGTTAACCCCTTGCCATTTGTTTCAATCTTGGCACAAAAATTGATGAAATTTTGAATAAAAGTGTAAGGTTAACCCCTTGCCATTTGTTTCAATCTTGGCACAAAAATTGAAGAAATTTGAATAAAAGTGTAAGGTTAACCCCTTCCCATTTGTTTCAATCTTGGCACAAAAATTGAAAGAAATTTGAATAAAAGTGTAAGGTTAACCCCTTGCCATTTGTTTCAATCGTGGCAGCAAAAACATGAAGAAATTTGAATAAAAGTGTAAGGTTAACCCCTTGCCATTTGTTTCAATCCTGGCACAAAAATTGAAAGAAATTTGAATAAATGTGTAAGGTTAACCCCTTGCCATTTGTTTCAATCTTGGCACAAAAATTGAAGAAATTTGAATAAAAGTGTAAGGTTAACCCCTTGCCATTTGTTTCAATCTTGGCACAAAAAATGAAGAAATTTGAATAAAAGTGTAAGGTCATTTGTTTCAATCCTGGCACAAAAATTGATGAAATTTTGAATAAAAGTGCCATTTGTTTCAATCGTGGCAGCAAAAACATGAAGAAATTTGAATAAAAGTGTAAGGTTAACCCCTTGCCATTTGTTTCAATCGTGGCAGCAAAAACATGAAGAAATTTGAATAAAAGTGTAAGGTTAACCCCTTGCCATTTGTTTCAATCCTGGCACAAAATTTGAAGACATTTGAATAAAAGTGTAAGGTTAACCCCTTGCCATTTGTTTCAATCTTGGCACAAAAATTGAAAGAAATTTGAATAAAAGTGTAAGGTTAACCCCTTCCCATTTGTTTCAATCTTGGCAGCAAAAAACTGAAGAAATTTGAATAAATGTGTAAGGTTAACCCCTTGCCATTTGTTTCAATCTTGGCACACAAAGAAGTGAGAAATTTGAATAAATGTGTAAGGCACAAAAATTGAAGAAATTTGAATAAAAGTGTAAGGTTAACCCCTTGCCATTTGTTTCAATCTTGGCAGCAAAAATTGAAGAAATTTGAATAAAGTGTAAGGTTAACCCCTTGCCATTTGTTTCAATCCTGGCACAAAATTTGAAGACATTTGAATAAAAGTGTAAGGTTAACCCCTTGCCATTTGTTTCATTCTTGGCAGCAAAAAATTGAAGAAATTTGAATAAAAGGGTAAGGTTAACCCCTTCCCATTTGTTTCAATCTTGTCACAAAAATTATAGAAATTTGAATAAAATTGTAAGGTTAACCCCTTGCCATTTGTTTCAATCTTGGCACAAAAATTGAAGAAATTTGAATAAAAGGGTAAGGTTAACCCCTTGTCATTTGTTTCAATCCTGGCACAAAAATTGATGAAATTTTGAAAAAAAGTGTAAGGTTAACCCCTTCCCATTTGTTTCAATCTTGTCACAAAAATTATAGAAATTTGAATAAAATTGTAAGGTTAACCCCTTGCCATTTGTTTCAATCTTGGCACAAAAATTGAAGAAATTTGAATAAAAGGGTAAGGTTAACCCCTTGTCATTTGTTTCAATCCTGGCACAAAAATTGATGAAATTTTGAAAAAAAGTGTAAGGTTAACCCCTTGCCATTTGTTTCAATCTTGGCACAAAAATTGAAGAAATTTGAATAAAAGTGTAAGGTTAACCCCTTCCCATTTGTTTCAATCTTGGCAGCAAAAAACTGAAGAAATTTGAATAAATGTGTAAGGTTAACCCCTTGCCATTTGTTTCAATCTTGGCACACAAAGAAGTGAGAAATTTGAATAAAAGTGTAAGGCACAAAAATTGAAGAAATTTGAATAAAAGGGTAAGGTTAACCCCTTGCCATTTGTTTCAATCTTGGCAGCAAAAAACTGAAGAAATTTGAATAAATGTGTAAGGTTAACCCCTTGCCATTTGTTTCAATCTTGGCACAACAATTGAAAGAAATTTGAATAAAAGTGTAAGGTTAACCCCTTGCTATTTGTTTCAATCTTGTCACAAAAATTGAAGAAATTTAAATAAAAGGTAAGGTTAACCCCTTGCCATTTGTTTCATTCTTGGCAGCAAAAAAATGAAGAAATTTGAATAAAAGGGTAAGGTTAACCCCTTGCCATTTGTTTCAATCTTGGCACACAAAAAAGTGAGAAATTTGAATAAAAGTGTAAGGCACAAAAATTGAAGAAATTTGAATAAAAGGGTAAGGTTAACCCCTTGCCATTTGTTTCAATCTTGTCACAAAAATTGAAAGAAATTTGAATAAAAGTGTAAGGTTAACCCCTTGCCATTTGTTTCATTCTTGGCAGCAAAAAATTGAAGAAATTTGAATAAAAGTGTAAGGTTAACCCCTTGCCATTTGTTTCAATCTTGGCACAAAAATTGAAAGAAATTTGAATAAACGTGCAAGGTTAACCCCTTGCCATTTTTTACAATCTTGGCACAAAAATGGAAGAAATTTGAATAAAAGTGTAAGGTTAACCCCTTGCCATTTGTTTAAATCTTCTCACACACAAAAATGAAGAAATTTGAATAAAAGTGTAAGGCACAAAAATTGAAGAAATTTGAATAAAAGGGTAAGGTTAACCCCTTGCCATTTGTTTCAATCTTGTCACAAAAATTGAAAGAAATTTGAATAAAAGTGTAAGGTTAACCCCTTGCCATTTGTTTCATTCTTGGCAGCAAAAAATTGAAGAAATTTGAATAAAAGTGTAAGGTTAACCCCTTCCCATTTGTTTCAATCTTGTCACAAAAATTATAGAAATTTGAATAAAATTGTAAGGTTAACCCCTTGCCATTTGTTTCAATCTTGGCACAAAAATTGAAGAAATTTGAATAAAAGGGTAAGGTTAACCCCTTGTCTTTTGTTTCAATCCTGGCACAAAAATTGATGAAATTTTGAATAAAAGTGTAAGGTTAACCCCTTGCCATTTGTTTCAATCTTGGCACAAAAATTGAAGAAATTTGAATAAAAGTGTAAGGTTAACCCCTTGCCATTTGTTTCAATCTTGGCACAAAAAATGAAGAAATTTGAATAAAAGTGTAAGGTCATTTGTTTCAATCCTGGCACAAAAATTGATGAAATTTTGAATAAAAGTGCCATTTGTTTCAATCGTGGCAGCAAAAACATGAAGAAATTTGAATAAAAGTGTAAGGTTAACCCCTTGCCATTTGTTTCAATCTTGGCAGCAAAAATTGAAGAAATTTGAATAAAGTGTAAGGTTAACCCCTTGCCATTTGTTTCAATCGTGGCAGCAAAAACATGAAGAAATTTGAATAAAAGTGTAAGGTTAACCCCTTGCCATTTGTTTCAATCCTGGCACAAAATTTGAAGACATTTGAATAAAAGTGTAAGGTTAACCCCTTGCCATTTGTTTCAATCTTGGCACAAAAATTGAAAGAAATTTGAATAAAAGTGTAAGGTTAACCCCTTCCCATTTGTTTCAATCTTGGCAGCAAAAAACTGAAGAAATTTGAATAAATGTGTAAGGTTAACCCCTTGCCATTTGTTTCAATCTTGGCACACAAAGAAGTGAGAAATTTGAATAAAAGTGTAAGGCACAAAAATTGAAGAAATTTGAATAAAAGTGTAAGGTTAACCCCTTGCCATTTGTTTCAATCTTGGCAGCAAAAATTGAAGAAATTTGAATAAAGTGTAAGGTTAACCCCTTGCCATTTGTTTCAATCCTGGCACAAAATTTGAAGACATTTGAATAAAAGTTTAAGGTTAACCCCTTGCCATTTGTTTCAATCTTGGCACAAAAATTGAAAGAAATTTGAATAAAAGTGTAAGGTTTACCCCTTCCCATTTGTTTCAATCTTGGCAGCAAAAAACTGAAGAAATTTGAATAAATGTGTAAGGTTAACCCCTTGCCATTTGTTTCAATCTTGGCACACAAAGAAGTGAGAAATTTGAATAAAAGTGTAAGGCACAAAAATTGAAGAAATTTGAATAAAAGGGTAAGGTTAACCCCTTGCCATTTGTTTCAATCTTGGCAGCAAAAAACTGAAGAAATTTGAATAAATGTGTAAGGTTAACCCCTTGCCATTTGTTTCAATCTTGGCACAACAATTGAAAGAAATTTGAATAAAAGTGTAAGGTTAACCCCTTGCTATTTGTTTCAATCTTGTCACAAAAATTGAAGAAATTTAAATAAAAGGTAAGGTTAACCCCTTGCCATTTGTTTCAATCTTGGCACACAAAAAAGTGAGAAATTTGAATAAAAGTGTAAGGCACAAAAATTGAAGAAATTTGAATAAAAGGGTAAGGTTAACCCCTTCCCATTTGTTTCAATCTTGTCACAAAAATTATAGAAATTTGAATAAAAGTGTAAGGTTAACCCCTTGCCATTTGTTTCAATCTTGGCAGCAAAAAACTGAAGAAATTTGAATAAATGTGTAAGGTTAACCCCTTGCCATTTGTTTCAATCTTGGCACACAAAGAAGTGAGAAATTTGAATAAAAGTGTAAGGCACAAAAATTGAAGAAATTTGAATAAAAGAGTAAGGTTAACCCCTTCCCATTTGTTTCAATCTTGTCACAAAAATTGAAAGAAATTTGAATAAAAGTGTAAGGTTAACCCCTTGCCATTTGTTTCAATCTTGTCACAAAAATTGAAGAAATTTGAATAAAAGGGTAAGGTTAACCCCTTGCCATTTGTTTCAATCCTGGCACAAAATTTGAAGAAATTTGAATAAAAGTGTAAGGTTAACCCCTTGCTATTTGTTTCAATCTTGTCACAAAAATTGAAGAAATTTGAATAAAAGGGTAAGGTTAACCCCTTGCCATTTGTTTCAATCTTGTCACAAAAATTGAAAGAAATTTGAATAAACGTGCAAGGTTAACCCCTTGCCATTTTTTACAATCTTGGCACAAAAATGGAAGAAATTTGAATAAAAGTGTAAGGTTAACCCCTTGCCATTTGTTTAAATCTTCTCACACACAAAAATGAAGAAATTTGAATAAAAGTGTAAGGCACAAAAATTGAAGAAATTTGAATAAAAGGGTAAGGTTAACCCCTTGCCATTTGTTTCAATCTTGTCACAAAAATTGAAAGAAATTTGAATAAAAGTGTAAGGTTAACCCCTTGCCATTTGTTTCATTCTTGGCAGCAAAAAATTGAAGAAATTTGAATAAAAGTGTAAGGTTAACCCCTTGCCATTTGTTTCAATCTTGGCACACAAAAAAGTGAGAAATTTGAATAAAAGGGTAAGGTTAACCCCTTCCCATTTGTTTCAATCTTGTCACAAAAATTATAGAAATTTGAATAAAATTGTAAGGTTAACCCCTTGCCATTTGTTTCAATCTTGGCACAAAAATTGAAGAAATTTGAATAAAAGGGTAAGGTTAACCCCTTGTCTTTTGTTTCAATCCTGGCACAAAAATTGATGAAATTTTGAATAAAAGTGTAAGGTTAACCCCTTGCCATTTGTTTCAATCTTGGCACAAAAATTGAAGAAATTTGAATAAAAGTGTAAGGTTAACCCCTTGCCATTTGTTTCAATCTTGGCACAAAAAATGAAGAAATTTGAATAAAAGTGTAAGGTCATTTGTTTCAATCCTGGCACAAAAATTGATGAAATTTTGAATAAAAGTGCCATTTGTTTCAATCGTGGCAGCAAAAACATGAAGAAATTTGAATAAAAGTGTAAGGTTAACCCCTTGCCATTTGTTTCAATCCTGGCACAAAATTTGAAGACATTTGAATAAAAGTGTAAGGTTAACCCCTTGCCATTTGTTTCAATCTTGGCACACAAAAAAGTGAGAAATTTGAATAAAAGGGTAAGGTTAACCCCTTCCCATTTGTTTCAATCTTGTCACAAAAATTATAGAAATTTGAATAAAATTGTAAGGTTAACCCCTTGCCATTTGTTTCAATCTTGGCACAAAAATTGAAGAAATTTGAATAAAAGGGTAAGGTTAACCCCTTGTCATTTGTTTCAATCCTGGCACAAAAATTGATGAAATTTTGAAAAAAAGTGTAAGGTTAACCCCTTGCCATTTGTTTCAATCTTGGCACAAAAATTGAAGAAATTTGAATAAAAGTTTAAGGTTAACCCCTTGCCATTTGTTTCAATCTTGGCACAAAAATTGAAAGAAATTTGAATAAAAGTGTAAGGTTTACCCCTTCCCATTTGTTTCAATCTTGGCAGCAAAAAACTGAAGAAATTTGAATAAATGTGTAAGGTTAACCCCTTGCCATTTGTTTCAATCTTGGCACACAAAGAAGTGAGAAATTTGAATAAAAGTGTAAGGCACAAAAATTGAAGAAATTTGAATAAAAGGGTAAGGTTAACCCCTTGCCATTTGTTTCAATCTTGGCAGCAAAAAACTGAAGAAATTTGAATAAATGTGTAAGGTTAACCCCTTGCCATTTGTTTCAATCTTGGCACAACAATTGAAAGAAATTTGAATAAAAGTGTAAGGTTAACCCCTTGCTATTTGTTTCAATCTTGTCACAAAAATTGAAGAAATTTAAATAAAAGGTAAGGTTAACCCCTTGCCATTTGTTTCATTCTTGGCAGCAAAAAAATGAAGAAATTTGAATAAAAGGGTAAGGTTAACCCCTTGCCATTTGTTTCAATCTTGGCACACAAAAAAGTGAGAAATTTGAATAAAAGTGTAAGGCACAAAAATTGAAAGAAATTTGAATAAAAGGGTAAGGTTAACCCCTTCCCATTTGTTTCAATCTTGTCACAAAAATTGAAGAAATTTAAATAAAAGGTAAGGTTAACCCCTTGCCATTTGTTTCATTCTTGGCAGCAAAAAAATGAAGAAATTTGAATAAAAGGGTAAGGTTAACCCCTTGCCATTTGTTTCAATCTTGGCACACAAAAAAGTGAGAAATTTGAATAAAAGTGTAAGGCACAAAAATTGAAAGAAATTTGAATAAAAGGGTAAGGTTAACCCCTTCCCATTTGTTTCAATCTTGGCACAAAAATTGAAAGAAATTTGAATAAAAGTGTAAGGTTAACCCCTTGCCATTTGTTTCAAGCTTGGCACAAAAATTGAAGAAATTTGAATAAAAGTTAACCCCTTGCCATTTGTTTCAATCTTGGCACAAAAATTGAAAGAAATTTGAATAAAAGGGTAAGGTTAACCCCTTGCCATTTGTTTAAATCTTGGCACAAAAATGGAAGAAATTTGAATAGAAGTGTAAGGTTAACCCTTTGCCATTTGTTTCAAGCTTGGCACAAAAATTGAAGAAATTTGAATAAAAGTTAACCCCTTGCCATTTGTTTCAATCCTGGCACAAAAATTGAAAGAAATTTGAATAAATGTGTAAGGTTAACCCCTTGCCATTTCTTTCAATCCTGGCAGCAAAAAAATGAAGAAATTTGAATAGAAGTGTAAGGTTAACCCCTTGCCGTTTGTTTCAAGCTTGGCA
Organism: Hippasteria phrygiana; assembly: GCA_037893225.1. NCBI lineage: Eukaryota > Metazoa > Echinodermata > Asteroidea > Valvatida > Goniasteridae > Hippasteria > Hippasteria phrygiana. Next base: position 820,054 of record JAZGUH010000046.1, on the reverse strand, counting down.
CAAAAATTGAAGAAATTTGAATAAAAGTGTAAGGTTAACCCCTTGCCATTTGTTTCAATCTTGTCACAAAAATTGAAGAAATTTGAATATAAGTGTAAGATTAACCCCTTGCCATTTGTTTCAATCTTGGCACACAAAAAAATGAAGAAATTTGAATAAAAGTGTAAGGTTAACCCCTTGCCATTTGTTTCAATCTTGGCACACAAAAATTGAAGAAATTTGAATAAGTCAACTAAAACTCCAGTATATAAGCTTTTCCTATGAGTTGTTGAAAATTACACTCGAAGTGCATTTATTTTAGCTCTTTTTGAGTGCTATTATTATTGCACATTTACTTGTGCTAAATCAGCACGACAGGTGGAATCACTATACAAGCACCTAGAAGTGCACAATAAGTGCTAAATTTAGCACCTCGGAGTGTATATGTGGCATAAAAATACAAATAAAACGCACTAATATTGAATATAATCAAGGGCCATTACTCACCACTTGGGCTGGTCGACGTTCATGCCATCCAATATCAACGTTGAAACAACGGAGCAGCTTGAAAGCAGCAATTGCCAGTGTTCGACAAGGCCGGTGGATGTTTGGCGTTGCTGCTGATCGGGAACCGCACCCAAAAATTGTGGTATGTGCGAGTGCACTGCTGCCAAATTTCTGGCAAGGCAAGAGTGGATCGGGATTAACGAACAGACGCAGCTCTGTCCAACAGGAAAACTACAGAACTAGGTCTGGAATGTACCCTAAACATTTTTAAACAAAGCGCGGTATGTAAAAACTCCAGCACGTGAATTCTTATACTTTTTAAACGCAGCGGGCAACCAAATGTGGGGGCGCTGTCCATAGAGAAATTTAAGTTGGCCGCGAGAGGGCGCTAGTATAGGCGGACATGTAACCACACGATACGGAAGACGTGAAGGGACATGTCGGGTTAAAGGTGAATGAGAAAACCCGAAAGGTCACACTAGGTTAACCCCTTGCCATTTGTTTCAATCTTGACACAAAAATTGGAAGATATTTGAATAAAAGTATAATTTTGTTCAATCTGAAATCTTAAAGCAAAATGTTTAAAACAAAATTAATATGAAAAGTCAAATCGGGCCTGATCTTCATGAAAATGTAGAATGTATCATGATATCTCACAAATGCAATATTCAAAAAAATGATAAACCCTAACTCCCCAGGTGGTGTGAAAAAACCTATTGAAATTGGAGGATTCAGGTCTGTTAGGGTTAAGGTTGAAAACACACAAATACAGTTCACATTTGGAGCACATTCCTGTCAATTTACAAATTATTTCTCGAGTTTTTATTATGCTATTAAATGCCTAAATTAATCAGATTGCTTCTCATTGTTATTGTTTTTAAGCATGCAGTTTGTGTTACACATAATGCATGGTAGATTTTGAGTACAAAATCCCTTATTACACATACACGTTTATCTTTGTACAATTAAAGAAACTAAAAGAACAATCGTTACTGACAATATTTGATTCTATTACTACAGCACTGTTTACCGAGATTACTATCGATTAATTTCTTCCAGTTTTAGACATCACATTTTTTGATTCTAAAAGGGGTTCAACTTAAAAATGTACAAAGAACTCTAACCAAGATTACAATAAGGGAAGATTGCTTCAAACATGATCCCTACGAACTTGGGATGCATCCAAGCACATTCTTGCGAGAGGCCAAAACTACGGTTAAAGATGACATCTTGTGAATGTTTAATGCTAAAACTCAATTGGCCCACTGACATAATCTGTGATTTCACAAGTTTCACCGATTATGGGCTGTCAAATAGTTTTTACATTTGGCTTGTCACACGTTTACTGCCATTACTGTCGCGTTACAGTCACAGTACCACATGAAGTAAAGCACTGTTACTGCCCATTTCACTAAGATCACACGGTCACTTGCAGTAATACACTGTTATTGCGTGTAACATAACACTGTCACATGCAATAAATGCACCGTTACTGCCATGTCTCAAAAGTCTCAAATTGCTGCTTGTCACACGTACTATACGTTTTACTGAAACCACTTGTCACATCAACAAAATGGTCACAGTCCGTTACTCTCTGATCAGTCAATGTTACCGTCACACACCATTACTGTCACAACGGTCTTTGGTGTCTTAAGGCTGCATTTACATCTTTAGAAATTCATTCTCCCCCTCAAATGCTTAACAATGCCAACTTTGTAATACATGTAATTAATACTGTGCGGACTTTGAATATGTGCAAAGGACACCTACATGTAGATAGTCCACATTAAAGGTATGATACAGCTTTGGTTGTGATCAAAGAGCAAAATGATTAATTATCAATCTCAAAATGATTAATGATCAATCTCAAAATGATTAATGATCAATCTCAAAATAATTAATTATCAATCTCAAAGCTTACTGTTAATTAACATGATACCAGTACCAATCCTGAGAAATATTTCCATTTGAAATACCGTCATCTTTGAGAAAATTGTATCTGATGATTTTGTGTCGTATTTTGATTTTAACAATTGAAATCAGCACATGATGAACGTGCACAAACCACTGTTTGAAAAGAATCTCACTATTTCCTTGTGACACTGATGACAGATTGAGCTCACATTTTCACAGGTTTGTGTTTAATCCCACAAAGTATTAAAGGTCAGGGTAGTATACAACATTTGCAAACATAAATAAAAATAAAACTGCTGAATGAATACCGTAGTAAATAGCTACTGTCAGTAAATAGCAGTCTCATGCATGCTGTCGTTTTCAAGAAAAGTCGTTTTCCAATGATTGTCGGCCAACAATCATTGGAAATAGTCTAGTTCCCCGACCTGATAATTCCCTGATATCTACATGTATAAATTGCTCTGTTTTCTATAAAGTATGGTCAGGAACCAGACTACTAGAACAGATTTATTTCTCAGTTTCCCCAGCATCTATGCACACAAAACTTTAAAGCAGGTTGCCAGCACGCTATCAAATAACCCCCCAAATCCATTTATTTCCGAAAATTACAGCAAAAGCAATTGTTGTATACTATCTTTAACACTGCCGGCAAATGCTATATCACACCTCTAATGAAAGTACTTTCTCATAATAAATATCAGTGTTTTCTTTACAGATGCTTTAATACATAAAAAATTGTCACTTTTTACCTACTGTACATTTTAATATACATGCGTGTAAAGACTGATTTAAAATATACTTCATTTACAAATATATTTAAGAAAACAGCTTTCTTGACGAGTTTTTGCTTTTACCAAAACTACTTTTGTACGAATTACATTCCGGGGTGCAGAAAATGAGAGGGCACATAGCTTTTGCTGGATTGCTGTGGGTGTAATGTGAATCCAAAAATGTGCAAGCATTCATTCGCCACAGCTGCAATTTGCCACAAAATTAACTGATTTGTTTGGCAATTTTAAGTGCCAAGATACTGATTGGAGTACCAAATCAACACAAATTACAGTTACATAATTACAGAAGTGTTCAATATATAAAAAATAAATGGACTCAACTCGATGCCTACATTTGTATTCAGGCGTATCTTCAATATTGAGAGCAGGCAGTCTGCAGAACTAAGCTATAACCGTGTGCAATTTTTAACCACAGCTCTATGAAATTGTGTACGGTAATTTTTGCACATTCCGTGTTGAGTTACAATTAATGTGACTGGACACAGATAAATATTGAAGGTGGCATTTTAAAGACTAACTGAAATTAAAATCATGGCATAAGCTTTCGTAGCTACAGCTGCTTCATCAGGTGCAGTAAAGAGGGGCAACCTTAGTTAGAGTTAACTGTCTGGGAAAAGACTTCAGTTTAACCCCTTGCCACCGGGTGGCGCCGGGGCACCAGGCCGGGTTATGCAGCCAAGCGAAACGGAAACAAGAGGCTTGTGCAGCCAAGCATAACATACACAATACACCAATAATGGTTGAAAATGCAAAAATTGGCCTCTATTTGTGTCAACCGGCCAGGTGGCAATTTCAATCTGCACGTATTTGTGTCAACCGGTGGCAAGGGGTTAACTCCTCTCACAGACAGTATATTAACCAGGGTATCTGCATGTTTAAGAAAGTCAAATCTAAGACTTTTTAAGATCCTATTTAATGCTACCCCAAACAAAATTTAAGACCAAAAAATAAGCCGACAACAGCTTTTCGGGAGCTGACAATGACTTAAGATGATGTCTTCATCAGAATGTGTGACCGGTTTACTGAGCTGGAGCTGCGATTACAAAAGGCACGCTGGTCTACTGAAAGATTAATATGTAGGGGGAGGAGTTGGGGTGATGGAGCCAGAATGGCAGTGCGAGGGAAAGATCGAACCTTGCTGAACCAGGTGGAACTCGGAATAATTGGTAGGAGAACGTGGCAATTGATAGTGGAGGAAGGAGGGCCGGAGTTCTTACCAGAGCCACTACTCCTCTGATGCGACAAGAACAAGAACAATAGCTATACATGTAGCTAATGAAGTTCCTGCAACTATTAATCGTAACCACTAGCGTAATGTTCATGACTGGCGCTAGATGTAGGGATGGATTTGGGATCCTGGGGTTAGAACGCTCGGTAAATACAATGTGTGGTGTCTGCCAAGTGCGGTCAGTTTTACAGGAAAATTGCTGATTTATTGTTTGTGATCGCTATTTACGAGCTGATAAGAAAAGTCATTACTTTAATACGTCCATTTTTTAAGACCTTGTAGAACCCAATTTAATGCTTTTAAATGCTTTTTAAGGCCTTAAATTTAGAAAAGTCAGTTAAAGACCCGCTAGATACCCTGTTAACTCACATTTGCTTGAATATGCCGCCAGATTGGATGTATGCAGAAATTCCAGATGCATCACAGAATCTCAAAGATATCTTACATTTCTCTGTGTGTGTTTTCTAAGAAAGGCTTGTATAAACATCACTGCAGACACTGGGGAGGGTGAGTTAGTCTCACCAATGGTGGAAGTTACCCCGCCTGGGTCTATAGGTCTGAAAATTGGGATCATTTCTTTGGTATCTATTGAAGATTTATCCTCTATTTAGATCAGGACCCAGGAAAACTATAAGGGTGGTGGGGTGGCAACCTAAAATGTGGCCAACCCATTACCTCTGTTGTAGCCCTTTACCTAGAGTGGCTTTTAGCCTTGTATGGGTGACTTCCATATAACAAAACTATGTCCAGTATGTCACTACGTATTATGCTAAAGTTCAGCATCACATTTGAATGTTTAACCAGTTCGTGTCGGAGGACGTGTTAACACGATCTGGCTGTTTTTATACACGGGCACGGCTGACGGGTAAAAACGTCAAGCTTGCCTCGACTCACCTCCGGGTGACGTCTCAACACGCTAATCCCTCATTTGTTTTGTACACACACACAAAGTCCGAGAAGTCTGTGGAGGCGGACCGTGTGTTGAACTTGAACTTGGCCGCTGTGCACGGCCTGTTGTTCTACAATTTATGCTCCGGTGGGCACACCGGAGTATTGAAATATATGAGGTTACGGCAAGAAATATTATACAAATACTGTTGAAATGACTCTTGCAAATCAGTATTTGTGGCGTTTGGCTGTATATCACAAGTTGGCTGCTATATTTTGCCTTTTTTGAAAATATAAATTTTCGGCAAAAATAATCCCACAAAATAATATCACAAGTTGGCTGCTATATTTTGCCTTTTTTGAAAATATAAATTTCCGGCAAAAATAATCCCGGCGCGAACTGGTTAAAAAAAGAGGGGCTTTTGAGAAAAAGCACATTTTTCATTTTGTTCCCTAATTTGGTATTCCAAGCAGCTGATATTGCTAAGAACTTATCTTACATTTCTGGACTTTTCAACACCAAGGGAAAATAATGCTGAGTAATAATGCGATTTTGAAAGTTGACATTACAAAAAAATGCAAATGTTTTCCATCGAACCGTCAACTTTTTTTCACCATAAAATATGTTCACCTGGACATGCAGTCACAAATTAATAATGCTTTGAAGTATCCAAGAAATACTTGTGCTAGCTTCACTAAAGAAAATTAAATGCTGAATATTTATTGGATAGCACAAATTAGTAAATGTAGATTTTTCAAGGTGATACTACTACTGGTTTCTAGTATGCATGAAATACTTTGCTGGTTTCTCTGTTAAATGCTGAATGGAAAGGTGGGAATATTTTGGAAATATTTACTTGATAGCACACAATAGCAGATCTTCTGAGATCATAAACTGCTGTTGGTTTTTAAGTGTGCAGGTGTGATTTCATTCAGGAATTCTAATATGCTGGATGGAATAGTACTGTAGTAGCTAAATATTTTTGGGATAGCACACACACACATGTAGATTTGTCTAGGTTTTATCATTTCATCAAGGTGATTTTATTTTTGAGGCAATTTTCTTTCTTCTTGAAACTTGAAGCCAAACAACCCAATATCATATGCTTGGCTGTCCTTCATGCACAGTACAACACCTCGTACCTAAGGGTACTTAGTACTTCTAAGACTAGTACTTTTATGTTTAATAAATTAAAAGTTGTGAGCAAAAAGCCGATAAGTATTGGTCCCTGGTGAATTCATATTCATCCCATTCTAGGGAATTAATTCAACAGCGCTTCAAGATATCTTTATATATGTTTTCCATTTGGTAAATTTCACCAGCAGTATGCAGAACGTGCGCAACTATGACAATTAGTTGTGTACCTTGACATATGCCATCAGATCCCACACGAGGGATATCTCGGGCTGTGAAGATGTGTGCCAACAGTTTTCAGGATCTGAATGCGTCAACCGTGTCTGCATGGACTCAAACATTTCGTGAAGGGGTTGGTTTAGAAAAGAGCACGTACATTTTCCACAAATTTCATACTGAAATAGAACGTGCCTTTTATACTGTATTCAGATTCAATTAATCGGTTATCTTACAATCAGGCAGAATCTGTTGGTTAAAAAGCAAATATTGACTGCTTCGCCTCGGGGAGGAATAAAATGCTGCATGGATCACCGAAGGAGAGCTAGTTTTACGAAACCATCAACCCAGCCCTCCCTTACACCGCATGGTTTGTAATCTTCATCCCATCGGCCTTGTTAGTGGTTGTGTTCTGGACGGCGTTGCTGTTTCCGTTTAAGTCATCCATCCCCGGGTCCTCGCTCAGCTTGGGGTCTTCCTCCAGACCTTTGATGACCAGGTAACGTCGAACCACCTTGTCCCAGTCTAGCACCTCTTCGATGCGGGTAGGGCCGATCCCGTTTCCCGCTCGCAGGAACCCACCTGCCAAGAGAGAAAGAAATCCCAAACGATTGAATCTCTACCCAACAATGGAAAACTGGAACTAGGGGTGCGCATTTACGGGTAGAACGGGAATCGAGTACTTGATTAAAAAAAGCACGGGTACCCGGTTAAGATTTCTTAACTATGGATTATGTTTCATGCAGCATTTTTTTCAAAAAAGGTTTACCACTTTGTTTTGACATCTGTGAATTCATTGAGCACAGCGGAGAGGGCTTGTCCAAAAATGGGATGATGAATTGTACACATTATTTTAATGAGTTTAAGTACCTACCCCTCCCACACATTCCTCCCCCACATCTTTCCTAAATTGATCCATCGCTACTTGGTTCATAGCCATGCTGCTCAAGCAACTCTGGAATTCTGTCCAGTCATTATGTCTAGCTGTTATTGATAGGGCTGATATGCCAAGAACAGGCTGTGCAGCCAAGCGTAAATGCAAACAATAGGCACCACACTGAATAGAGTGGTCTGATTCATCACACTTGGAGCTCTTTCGTGTGAATGAAAGCTTTCTTTGAAAAAGCTCCATCTATCATTACACTCCCATTCAAGAACAATATAGCTACGACATCAATGGATTGAGTATAAACAGGAATGTGCATATAGACAACAATGGGTCAACGTACCATCGGGAGCGACTTGGGTGTTGCGCCGGACCACGTTTCTGAGCCAGTTGGCGTGACCGAAGACATCGATGGATCGAGCGTCTGATATGGCGTCCATCTCCTCGTTCTCGTTGATGTAGTCTCGTGCCTGAGCACTACACACCTTTCCTAAAAATGACAAATTCATACAAGCCAGGCTGTCAAAATGTAGTATGAAGGGTCACATCAACGCCCAATTAGAATTATGAGATAAAAATGGAAAGAAGTTTGCAGATTTAACAATGTGAACTGACTAGCTAGACAAAAAAGGATGGATTTGAGAAAACAGTTTGGTCATTCGGTGTGCTCTGGCAATCATTATCGTAGATTCAACCTCATATGACCCCTGTACCATTGCTCCAGGCTCAGTATTTATACCGGGTCTTATTGGATTTTGGGCTTAGGAACCCTTTCATTATGTTATTTGTCTTTATTTTTTCTGAAATAACTACCCAACAGCACTGCTACTGAAAATGTCTGACTTTTCCCATTTCAGATCTCAATTTGGGAAATGATATCAACTGGTACAATCTGACACATACCTTTGTGCTTGTAGGCTGCCTTGCAGTACATGAACAGCTTGGTGAAGAGGTTGAGAGGGGTGGGCGTGGCCGAGGACTTGTTCATCTGACGGATCAGCTTGGCTCGTCCAAATTTCCACTCTGTGTCCGACTGCGCCTGGATTCGCTGGTAGGTATCACTCATCATAGCGATCAACAGGTTAATCAATACAATCAGTGTGACAATGAGATACGTGCCGAAAACAATCTTGACCAAGATGGTGGTGAAGGGTGGGCTGCGCACCGTGGAGGGTAAATCGCCCGGCTCCACAAGTCCAAACAGGGAGAAGAAGAGGATGGAGAACGTGTCGATGGGGGTCTGGATCACGTCCGTGCTGTTGAGGCTCGTTGAGTCCGCTTGGGTCACCGGCTGGTAGACGGCGGCGAGGTGCAGCATGAAGCCGACCAAGAATATGAGCAAGATGACCATGAATCGGACCAAGTCCTTCATGAGGTCTCGGATGATGATGGCCCAGGGCCCGAAGAGATGATGGAAGGAGAGGAACTCCAGGAGGCTGGTAAAGGTGAAGAGCAGACACCAGGCGAAGAATTGATTTCGGGCGTAGATCATGTAGAGCCGGGTTTCGTCATCAAAAAAGATGGCAACAAGATGGATGATACAGGCCACGGAGGAGAAGGCCAAGATAACCACTCGAATCCAGCCCAGCCCTGACCTGTCCCCTGGGTTCGTGATCTCTGAAACCATCATTCCTGTCAGCCAGAGAAGTAGGAGCCACTCGTACCACGTGGGCAGCAGCGACTTGGTCCGGATAAACTCCTCAATGAAGGGCGTGACCACAGTGGTCAGACACAGCAAGACGATCAGGTAGATGTGTGAGACCAAGTAGCCCATAAACTTGATGATGGGCAGCTTGTTGAAGCGTAACTTGAGCGGCAGGGAGAAAAAGACCCAGATTGGAGGCAAGATGATAAAAATGAGGAACAGCAGGAAGATCTGCCAGGAGGCCCAGGTCAGGTTGCCCATCCAGAGGTCCGAGAGGTACCGCTGGACTGACGGGTGAGCCACCACCTCCTTCTCCTCGCACTCGATCAGAATTTCCAGGAAGGTGATTCCACGGCTGTCCACAGAGCGGAGCAAGTGACCGGCACTGCTCGTGCTCGCCGAGACTGACAGCAGGTCCACGGCCATGCACTCGCAGAACGTGCTGGCCTCGGTCAGGTCCCGGGCGCGTTCCTTCTCACGGGCCGACTGCAGGCGAAAGCTTTTGGAGAGTTTAGCCGCCGTGTCGATGGGTGCTGGCGAGCGAAGGATGAACTCTTGGATGGACTCATTGCTGTTGTAGCGACCACAAACCATCAGATCAAACACAAACTATGAATCAAAAAAATTAAAACATGTTGTGAATAAAGTACTTAATAATTGCAATCACTAAAATTTTAGTTGTATAAAATCTAGACTGGGTACACCGTACTATCCCAACTACGAACATCTATGCGAGTGCACCCTTACTAGAGCAAATGGCCCGTTCCAGTTGGGAACATTGTGCATTCTCAACTATTTAGATGCTTCTTTACTGCTGCAGATTTAGCCTCATATGCCCCTCGTATATTTATGTGGAGGTAGGAGCTCTGATGTATGAGGGTCAAGAAAAAGAGTCTCTCAACAAAGAGTCGGAAAATCCTCTGCAAGTCCTTTCACAAGTCCTTTCACAAGTCCTTTCACAAGTCCTTTCACAAGTCCTTTCACAAGTCCTTTCACAAGTCCTTTCACAAGTCCAGTCAGAAGTCCTTTCATAAAGCCGGTCACAAGTAACTGGATGAACAATGACAAAGGAATGCCTTTGTCATCGCTCATTTGAATAGCTTGTGATTGGAATTAGGACTTGCAGGGACTTGTGATGGACTTGCAGGGACTTGTGATGGACTCGACTACATCCCTGTGAAATACACCTTTACCTTTCGGTCCTCCATGAGATGCTGTGTGTTGTGATCTTTCTTCATCAGGAAACTGAGGACAGCAAGATGATTGGCCAAAGCTGCATAGCAAATCGCTACCTTCCCATCCTGGCAAGACAAACGGTGAAATCAGATTTAAACATCTTGAATACGGACGATGGCCATAGCCGCAGTTTGTAAGAGACCACCTGGCCGTTTGACGTTTATATGCGCATTCCTGCATGTACTCAATCCATTCATGTTTCAACTATATTGTTCTTGAATGGGAGTAATAAATAGATGGAGCTTTTTTAAATGATGATATCGTTTCGGTTTGTGGTAACATCATGTGTTTATCTCAACTAACGAGAGGTATGGGTTCTGAAAAGAACCTTATCACACAACTCGTATCTCAACCTTCGTTAAGTGAGAAGAGTTCAAGGGAGAACCAATTTTGGGCAACTCGTTTTCTCTACTGTCGCTAAGTGAGAAATATGGTTCAGGGGAGAACCACGGGGACTTCACGGGTTGATATGGTTCAGGGGAGAACCATGGGGACTTCACGGGTTGATATGGTTCAGGGGAGAACCACGGGGACTTCACGGGTTGATATGGTTCAGGGGAGAACCATGGGGACTTCACGGGTTGATATGGTTCAGGGGAGAACCACGGGGACTTCACGGGTTGATATGGTTCAGGGGAGAACCATGGGGACTTCACGGGTTGATATGGTTCAGGGAAGAACCATGGGGACTTCACGGGTTGATATGGTTCAGGGGAGAACCACGGGGACTTCACGGGTTGATATGGTTCAGGGAGAACCATGGGGACTTCACGGGTTGATATGGTTCAGGGGAGAACCACGGGGACTTCACGGGTTGATATGGTTCAGGGGAGAACCACGGGGACTTCACGGGTTGATATGGTTCAGGGGAGAACCATGGGGACTTCACGGGTTGATATGGTTCAGGGGAGAACCACGGGGACTTCACGGGTTGATATGGTTCAGGGGAGAACCATGGGGACTTCACGGATGAATATGGTTCAGGGAAAACCATGGGGACTTCACGGGTTATTCTAAACGTTTTGATTAGCCTGCTCTAATCTTCGTCAATCTTAGAGCAGGCTAATCAAAAAGCTGAGAATAACCCGTGAAGTCCCCATGGTTCTCCCCTGAATCATATTTCTCCACTTATCGACAGTAGAGAAAACGAGTTGCCCGAAATTGGTTCTCCCTTGAACCCTTCTCACTTAACGAAGGTTGAGATACGAGTTGTGCGATAAGGTTCTTTTCAGAACCTATACCTCTCGTTAGTTGAGATAAACATATGGTGTTACCGCAAACCGAAACGATATCGATATTCCACCATGCAAAGCCTCAAAACTTATTTTCAAATAATGCTTTCATTCACATGATGAATAGGACCACTCTATTCAGTGGTGCACTTTGTAGTCCTAATGTCAGATCTGAATGCTTCGTTTTTTTTTCCACATTTCCCCATAAAAATGACACATTATGGTGTAATTGTTACACTCGGACCTTGGAAATAGGTTATGAAATGTTGGGGATTTCAGAGCAATGTGTGGCTTTAAATAAACTTAATTTCTTAAATATCTTAACCCTATCCCTGCCAGACGCAGCACAGTGCATCTGTGGTGACAGCTCCACTTTGCTGGACTCTGCACACAAGTCAATGTGACAAAGTATGCAATCTGATGCGTCTGGCAGGGTTCTAGCAAAAATACCCTGGAGGGTTAGAGTTAATGAATTACAAACTCTACTTACCTTAGTCTCGAACTTTGGAGAGGCTCCACTCTCTACCAACAAGGTGACGACATTAAGGAAGCCAGCCTTGGCCGCAAAATGGAGTGGAGTCCAGCCATTCTGCGGAATATAACAGACCAAACATTCAGTGCATCGACTGAATACATAAATATCTGAGCAACTTGACTATTTTGTTGGACAAGTTTCCTAACCTAGACACCAGCTGATGGCAACCATTTACCACATAATGTTAAACAAATTTTCCGATAATTGCTAAGTGGTTTTGTTGATGTCCGCAACATACATGGAGCTTCAAGAGATCAAGCTGCAGATTCGGGTCGGCCTACATGTAGCTATCAAAATGTCAATCCGGGGTGAGATTGGCCAAAAATGAAAAATCCACAAAAAGTCCACGAGGACACCAGACCAACATGTAGTTTGTATTTGCCTAAAGGCACGGCCATAAAATATTCGTTTTTATTGGTCTACATCCACTTTTACAGGTAAAAACACCTTTATGACAACACCTCAGGAATTCCAGATTGCAAAAGAGATTCTTTAAAAATTCTGAAATCCCGACAAAAAATCCTTAAATCAGGAAAAATCCTGACAAATCTCACCCCTGGCAAATTTCATTCTTTGCAGCACCTTTTCATCTAAACAAACCAAAACCAAACCCCCCCCCCCCCCCCCAACCCCAACAAAAACAAGCAAGGTGGTCTTCTTGAGCCCACCTTATCGAAAGCATTGATGTCTGACCCTTGTCCGAGCAGCAAGGAGGCCATGTCGTAGTGGCCATTGGCTGCGGCCAGGTGCAGCCCGGTGCGCCCTCTCTTGTCCTTGACGTGCAGCTGTGTCGTGGACTTGCTCAGTAGTAGACCAACAACGGCTGTATGGCCGCTTTGCGAAGCAAGGTGCAATGGTATTGTTCCCTGGGAAAGTCAATCCAAACAGAGTGTTCCAGGTAAACAACAACAACAACAACAACAATGTACATATCCATCCTGATCATGATGCTCCATGCACTTCATTATGACTCCTGCTCATCAGGCCTATTATTCATTCCTAAAACCTTCTCAACAGCCCCGGCTGCAAGTTAAGGGCACAAGGGCTAATCAAACACATAACCATCACTGCCCTCACAAGTACCCATTTACACGTACCCCCGGGTGGAGAGAAGCAACTTGTGGCAAAGTGTCTTGCTGAAGGACACAAGCACCATGACCTCTGTCATGTTGGACCCGAACCCACAATCTGTGGTATCACCAAGATCTTGAGTCCGGTACGATAGACCATGAGGCCAAGGCACTCCAAAAAGCTACCAGAAAAGCTCTCGCGGAGAACGAAACAAGCTTTTACTGAATTTTTGCGTTCTAGTATATTACCCAGATTAAGGATAGAAAAAGCATGCAGCATGCCACGCCCACAAAAAACACCCACTTGTAGCAAAGATGTCATTGACTAAATAAAACATGTTAACAATTCATGGAGTACTTGTACGCAGGGGCGTGGGAATCAACATTTTACTCTCATGAGGATGACGGTGGCCAGATGGCATGCTGTATTTGTTTTTCTGTTCCGAGACAAGATAATTAACGATGTACTGTCCATACTCTTTTCGAGTTTCGCCCCCGAAAAATACATTTCTTTTTAACTGCTATTTTCCCAGCAATACAAAAGTTATTCACTTTTAAATGAGACATCAAACGGGGAAAAAATCTGCTCAGGTTTAGTCATCGTGTAATTTACTCTGCAAATTTAGAATTATTTGTGGCCCGCTAATAATTCAGTTCTCGCGGGCAGATCTTTTCTGCGGTGAGGTGCGAAAACAACTCGGAATAAAAACCTTTATAGGAGGGGTTTCAGACACCCAAAATAATAAAAAGTACTTTTTCACTAAAGCATGGCGTACAATTCAAAAATTCCATGGACGGAAACAAAAATCTAAGTATCTTGAGAGTACGGACAGCACATCTCTGAAACATCAAAAGTGTTTATGATAATTTCAAAGCCAATTATGATGCAATAATATTGCTATCAACAATATCAACATTTCTGCAACTCAGTCAGTTAAAATTCCCTCCTTTCTGGCACTGTTGAAGCTTGAAGGGCACCAGCTAGCACAGGCTTGTTACATACCAGCTCCTGTGTTGGCAAATCAGGCTGGACACCAGGGAAGTTGAGGAGCAATCTGACTAGTCCCTCGTGACCGGACTGCGACGCCAAGTGAAGCGGAGTCAGGCCATGCTGGGGGGAAGAAAAAAGAAACGAAGATAAATGAATTTTTTTCATTTAACAAAAGTCACATCATCGGAGTACATTTGGATCTTAAATTTGGATCTTTGCTCGTACCAATCTCAACCCAGACTGCTGGTGTAGCTTGATCTACTTTTTGTGGAGAAACGCAAAAGTTTGCAGGCGAGCTGGGCCGAGCTGAAACGTGAAGTTTTGATGAACTGACGTGAAGCTTTGAGCAAGTTCGGTTGGGCGACTAGAGTGACTAGACTTAACCTTAGTCAATCTAGATGTCACTCGAACGCTGTGTGGTTTGACTAGCTAGTCCAACTAGATCAACCTAGCTCCGGACCATGGTTTCTCTAGTCACTCGCGAGTTACGTCACGGTTTTAAGATGGAGGATAGGTAAACTGGGCAAGTTTTGCAAACAATTACGGTAAATTGTTAGTTTTGTCCAATGATAATAACTCTTTGCAATAAGATAATGAATTATTTATTGCACTAAAGTTAAATAGAGAAAATAAAAGAAATACATAATAGAAAATAAAAATGACGTACCAACATTTGCTTCGTTAACAATTAGCAGACGACATTCTTTACAGTTTGTTGTTGCTACACAAACTAGATTTGACGTAGTTGATCGACTAGATGTGTTCGAGTGAAAACAGACCACGCATGCGTGATATAAGTCGCAAAATTTACAAAAGGGACGAGATCAGCAGCAACCGAACTTGCTCTTTGATGAACTGATGTGAAGCTTTGATGCATGACATCACAGGCTGACATCCAATCACAGCGCTATAAAATGAACTCATACCAGCACCCTTTGGTTTGTGGGTGCTCGGTCTGAGTGAAGATTTTGACTAAGCCAAGACAACCGGTTTTGCTCTCGTCTCACTGCTTATGGCTACACAGCACCCTCAACAGTTGTTGCACAGAGCAGTAAACTCAAATCTTACATCATGCACAGAGATCTCTTTGAAGTCGCCCGGCATGGAAGCAGGGTGCTCACTCCTTACGGTGGCCGGTACTTTGGTCAGCATCTCCCGGACGAAGTCACTCTGTCCGTAATGAGCGGCCACGTGTAGCGCTGTCAGCCCAGTCTTGACGCTTGGGGCCTTCCAGGAGACCTTGCCCTTTAGGGCCTCCAGGACGGAAACATGACCATTCTTTGCGGCCAGATGGATGGCCGTCATACCATCCTGCAAAGGCAGAGGTGAATTTAGAAAACGATTGCAAATGGTTAACATTCACAAATTCTTTTACAGTTGCGAAAATTGGGATTACTATTATTCTACTACAGAAAAACAACTGCCAAGTTGTTTGTCGAGCAGTGGTTCTGAAGAACGCGCTAATATATCTGCCAAATATATTAATGTCTTTTGTTAACAATTGATTTTGAAATGGTTTCTTTGTTTGTAAATCAGTCAATGCCAATACACTGACAATTTACGGAAGCCTGTTAGTGCAAGGGACCTAATTCTCTTTCACAGGGATGCATTTCTCTTTCGCGGTGGTGCATCCATCTTTCATGGTAGCTCGTTTCTCTTTCAGGATGTGTCTCTCTCTCTTTCGAGGGGGCAAGTTCTATTTCACAAGGGTTTTTTCTCTCATTCAGTGTGATTAACTCGGGGCTGCGACATAACTAGAGGCTGCGATTTAATAACTCATCACGGTCCCGACTTATTTATCTCACGGCCGTGACTTAGTAACTCACGGCCACGTCTTAATAAGTCACACCAGCGAGTTATTAAGTTGCGGCCACAAGATAATTTCTCTGCGAAAGACAAATACCTGGCACTAATGGGCTTCCTTATTAACATGATCACTGCATCTGATTCTAAACAATGCAACCAGGGTCCAATTTGATGAAGCTGATAAGCACAAAAATTTGCTTAGCACCAAAAAGTCTTGCTTTAGTAAAAACATGTTACCTGCCAAAACTTCATGTGATTTTCATGCTAAGCAAACAAAAGCAAAGTACCAATCACAAGCAATCTACATCACATACAATTTCGGTTGTTAATCCTGTTTTTACCAGGGAAGATTTGTTATGCTAAGCTAATTTTTGTGTTTAAGAGCGCCATGACATTGGACCCTGATTCAATTAGATTCTTTCCCACATTCTAACAATAGGATACCAAATATCAATTTTACAAAACTGCTTCAAACTATAATAAAACAAGGTCGCAGGTTCGAATCCCGCTCCTGCCAGTTTCTCTGTTCACTTTGAAAATATAATAAAGCAACACGAGTGAAAAATGTTACTAAATTCTTCATTCTTTTAAAATGCTTCACATATCAAAAACATTCAGAAAAGTTCACATCCGACAGGTCGAGTAATTGCTCATCAAGACTTGTGCCGAGTGACCAAAAAAGAAACAGACTGAGTTAGGTTTTACTCTGAGACCACGTCTCAAGTCAAACAACTCTAAAGTCAATTAATTAGCGAATAAGAACCATGGATTACTTACAGCATTTTCTTCGGTAGGGGACGCTCCATTCTCCACCAGGACAGACACAACCTCTCTGTGACCCCCGGCCGCTGCGAGGTGCAATGCGGTCGATTCATTGGTCTGCAGGGTGTGAAAAAATATGAGAGAGGGTCGGGTCAGAAAATTTGCTGAGAACGTCAGCTTATTCAAGAGCAATTTCTGCTAAGAGGCTCTGTAAGGTTACCCTATTGCAGTAAAGACAGCTCTCCCCTAGAAATGTTCCACTTGAAATTGTGAGCTGGCACCATCGAACAGGTGGGAAGTGGCAAAAGTAAAAAACTGAGATTATGGTAAAAGGATTCAAGTTTCTTCTGTGGCCTAATTATGTAAGTTCAATTCTGCACCTGGCGATTTTGAGTTTGACTTATCCGAAGTCACCGGTCCGAAATTTCAAGTCAGTGTGGGCATGTGCATATTAAAATGATTTGCTATTCTTTTTCAGGTTTTCAAGTTAACCGGATTTTCGAGTTAACCGGTTTTGACTTATCGAGATTTCACTGTACTTTCCTGAAAATACATGCAATGTGCTTCAGATGTGATTTTGGACTTTCTAATCTCCCTGTACATATTGAATAGAGAATCCCATCCAAGGTGGTTTACAGAGAAATATCTCTCTATATGTAAACGGCTCTACAAGAATGGGCATTATGTCGCCAAATTTGAAAAATGAGTTCTATACGAGGGTTGGCTGAAAAGTTTGTAGGTTGACTCTGAAGGAGTAATGCCAGATCAATGAAACTTAGCATGCATTTATTTCAACGCTTTTGATAACTAAATGCATTGTTTATTTCCAGGTAAGGCCATATTCGGTGGTTCGTAGACAATTTGGCATCGAAACGACCTTGGCCTCCTTTGGAGGGGGTGAGGACGCGTGTTTCCACTGCATGGATTGCCTCTTTGTCTCTGGCTCAAAGTGATGGACCCAGCACTCATCCTGGGTTAGGAAAAGCTCGATGAAATTAGCTGGATCTGCTTCAAAACACTCCAAGTTATCCCTTGACATGACCAGCCTGGTGCGCTTTTGATCAGGGGTCAGAAGACGCGGCACCCACCGAGCAGAAACCTTTGACATTCCAAGTTCTGTACTCAGAATGTTCTCAACTCTCTCACGGGAGATTCAAACAGCATGGAATTAGTTATCAAAAACATTGAAATAAATGCATTTTAAGTTTCATTGATCTGGCATTACTTCTTCAGAGTCGACCTACAAACTTTTCAGCCAACCCTCATACATAGTTGAATTTGTCACATCCTAAGCTTTAATTTGGTGTAGGTTTGACCCCTGTAGTATTTTGTGTTCTCGAGATATCTTGACATTTGCATACTTTTATTTTCCAATTTAACAGAAGTACATTTAGATACACAGCCCTTTGAACATAACAAAAGTGCAAAATAATGAGATAGAAATAGTTTCTATCAAGTTTTTTTTTCATCTTTACTCATCAATAATATTGTCAATTGCCTTAACTGCTTTTGTTTTATAACGAAAATTGGTATTTTCTGGTCAGGAAATGCTAGGGCTTTGGAAATAACCTTGTTCCTTGTAGTGCAGACGCCGATCTTGTTGAATCGTAGTAGCTCTTTAATCACAGCTACGCTGCCTTTAGAGGCGGCTATATGTCCGCAAGTAGACCCATCCTATGGAGACAAAAAATATATGAATCAACTATTTGGCATAGTGGTGGAAATGAACAGAAATTAGTTTAGGGTCATACCACGGGTAAATCTTTACTACTTAACCCTAACCTCACATAAAGCTACAAAATACTACTAGTAGTAAACTGTAGTATGCAGTACTCTCACCTAGTTGTGTACAATGCTTGTAGTAATTTGTAGTATATGGTACTTCACCCCAAATCAAGTACGTAGTAATATGTAGTACTGCTGTTTGTTGCTGGGGTTGGAGGCAAAATGCCTGTTATCATCTGAGGCGGAAACATAGCATGAACTACTGGTTTCAGAGATGATACAATTATTTTTTTTTTTTACCTTAGCCACCCAATTCATTGACACAAATATAATTTACCTAATAACTTAACTGTATTACATAGAAGTAGTACTTTGTAGTTGCAAGTATCTTAACTGCTGTCATGATACACTCAATCACCAAAGACAGAGAGTGTCTCAGTGTTACAGAATACTAATAGTTTGTAGTACACAGGTCTTCACCCAAAATAAATGCCTATGACGTTGGGGTTAAAGGAGTAAACCAATCAAACTTCCGACTATCAATAATAAAATTTGCCATGATTGCAACCAAAAGAGGAACAACGCACTGGAATTTGGAAATTTGCCACATATGCACCGCACCGCGGTGAAACAATGCAAAGCGCATGCGTGGTGTCCCTGATGTGAAGCATGACCTTGCGCTCGGGCCGGATGTGCGCTTTCCTGAGCCGCTTTTACCGACTCGCACTGTCAGCACTGGAAAAGTTACCTGGTCAGTTTTCCTGGGCTGCAGTTGCCCGGTAGAAATAACCACTGGACTCAGGAAAAGTAACCGAGAGGAAAATGTCCTAGGCTGTCCACACTGGACTTAAAATGGGAAAAGTACCTATCGTACTGGTTTTACCAAAAAAAAGTCCAGTGCCGACAGGGCTTTTGTCTCCCAAATTGTAGTATTTAATACATACCATTATTCACTTTAGCGACCAGTATAGTAAACATTTTTGTGTGGATCCCATGGTGTTTGTTATAGTTGCATTCTAATGTACTTGATTTCTTATGGTCTGTTACTGGGCACTGAGTGGTTAAAGAAATCTATCTCCTGAGTTCATTATTGTTGTAACATAAAGCTGTTACAACAATAACCTTGAAAACTGCGGCTGCTCACATGATATCAGTAACAGAAATGTGCATTTTTTTCTGTTCTAGTGGAGTATAAATAGCATTGTTATATCTCCGTCTTGGATACTGTATTTTGATTGGCTGAGAACGATCACGTGCCCAGTCTACAAAAACGACTGGCACACTCCAAGCATGATATCACACATCAGCCAGCTAGCTATTGAGCTGTATCATTGGTACCCACACAATTTTCACGGACACTGTTGACGGTAGTAAACTATAGTGGGAGCAGCGAACTAGCAGATGATCAGCTGTTTTGATCGCGTGATTTGTTTGAGTTAATTTCCACCGAGCAAGGCAAGTTGAACTGAAAAAAACTGGGTTTGGCAATATCGCCTCGGGTGCTATGCATCCCTCGGGTGTTAAAAACGTCATATCCCACATCACAGCAGTCAACAATTGTTAAGTGTACACTAAAGAATCCGTGAAAAAAATAACAGATTTATTTGGACGGGATGTGAACCCATAACCTGCTGCGGTGCCTTCAACACTCAACCACCAAGCCTTGCCTTAAAGAGGGAGAGAAAGGTTCCCGGCAAGGTTCCCGGCAAGGTTCCCGGCAAACTTACCGAGTTGGCCATTGTGACTAACTCTGCCCTGTGCTTGAGAAACAACTTAACAATGTCGGCATGATCATTCTTGGCAGCAAGATGTAAAGGCGTCTGGCCATGCTGTAATGAGAAAACAAGAACTGAAGTTTAGCAGAGTGTACATGATTGGTCATTGTTGCAATTTTCAGAAATGGGCGGATTTGGGGGTTAGTATTTTATAGGAAATATCGTTCCACTGACCTGTTCACAGTTTTGCGTTGTTGGTTGGCGAAAAAACGAGAGAAAAACGGTGCTCGTATTCAACCGTCGGGCGGATGATAGCCTTTAGTCAAGGCGCGCATGGCTACCTGGACACGTGATACATGTATGCCAGCACGCCCCAGATATGCAAGCGTGTCCGGGGCGCGCCACTCATCCGGGTAGCCACGCGTGCCTGGACTAAAGGCTACATTTGTTATAGAGGGCAGTTTTCCAACGACTGCCGGCCGGCAATCACTGGAAAACGATATAATTTTCCACTTTTCTTGACAACGACAGCACACCTGGTGCCATCATTTTACAGGATGATTGAGACTACTATTACCTTACAATCTAGTAAGGTATTTCATAATAATTCGGTAAAAAAACAATTTGAGGATTACCAATTGTGTACACTCCGTTAAAGATGTGCCTGCCTACAAATAAAGCACTGTACATGTACAATGGTAGGAAACAATTTCTAAAAAGATAAAATTCTCTAAAAAGAATTATCCTCTGTCCAAACATGGACCAAACGTGACCTGCTGTGCAAAAATGAGGCACAAGTTGGAAACTATGAAAAAATAATTATAGTTTGCATTTTGATAAAAAAAAATGATCAAATTTTGCTGTGTACCAGACTCATAATTTTTTTCCGAAAAAGATTGACAAGAATTAAGTGATTAACTTTGTTCTACAATGCTTCAATTTGTTTTTGCATATTAACACTTTCGTAAAATTGGGTGTGATCCCTGGCTATACGGCATTCTGGGTTTATGACTTCTGACTAGCTCCCACCCGAACAAAGATACTGACAATTTGGGAGACCGCCAACATAGGGCAAGATAGCTCAGGTGGTAGAGCGCCGGTACGGTATTCCGGAGGTCACAGGTTCGAATCCCGCTCCTGCCAGTTTCTTTGTTCACTTTGAAAACTTTCAAACTTTGTTAAAGAAAAAGTTCCAATATTTCAAGAACCAAACATCACATGGAGGTCATAAATATATTGAGTAATATCTCGTTCTTGTTTTTTCAATCAAATAGTCTGACTCCTTTTTACTGAGCAAGTCACATGGTACTGTAAATCTTTATTGCACACTGTGATAATCACTGGACCTTCTGGGAACCAGACGGAAATGGCATCTCAGGCAAAAGCCTAATTACAAACATTTTTCAAAGTGAACAAAGAAAATTGACAGGACCGGGATTTGAACCTGCAACTTCCGGAATACCATACGGTGCTCTACCAACTGAGCTATCTTGCCCTATGTTGGCGGGTTTTCCAAGTATCTTTGTTCGGGTGGGCGCTAGTCAGAAGTCATAAACCCAGAATGCCATATAGCCAGGGATCACGCCCAATTTTACGATACAACCTGGGAAGCAACATTGTGGGGATCACTTAATGAGGATACGACTTTTTAACTTATAATTCATCAAACAAACCAGAAGGAAAAATGACCACGTCCGTTTCCCTTGTGGTTTGACTTTGACGATATATACAAATTCCTTAAACATGCTCACTAACAGGCTCGCTAATGGGTTACATGTCCATGTAATCAAAGAAAAATGATTCATTCACAACTACATAAGTACATGAACTAAAATCATTGCCAAACATATCGGATCATTCACTATCGGTGAATTTTGCGCACCAGGTTTGTTCTTTCATAGATACTCGACAGCTCTCTGAGTAGAGAGTTCATGATCCGGATTGAAATGTAGGACACGGATTAAAGTCAATGCATGCCATGCTGGATACTCCGGCATTCCATCGTGGTACTACAAACTTGTTTAATGCAAAATTACAAGAATGCTTTGTCTCTAATGTATGCAATGTCACCCGCCAGTTATTTATCAATGGGTTAAACTCACATGAGAGAAATCTCACATTTGACGCAGGGCTGACACTGAGTTAAAAACAAGCGAGGTTTCACACTTGACAATTTTCTGATTCGCACCAACCCCGAATCAGCCTAGTTTGGTTCTGCCCTGGGTTGAAACTTGACCCTGTCCCAGATGATTTCTCAGCCTACATTCCCGTATTTTTTACGGTGAAAAGCATGTAAATATTCACTGTAACCGTAAATGAAATGCATGTTACATTTTACAGAAAATCTTGTAAAAGGTCACTCATTATGTAGCAATTGCATGACCAATCAGAAATGAGAAAATTCGTGTTCACAAAAGTCAGGTTAAATTGCAGTGTTTAGTCCAAAAATGCACTTTCTTGACCATAATATATTTCATTCAAACAATTCCACAATGGAATTTTGATTTTGTTACAAACAAAGATGAAGATTCTCATTACATCTCCTTTCGTATTCAAATATTGAAATTGTTCATGGGAAACCATGCCTTCATTATGGTGGGATAAGCTGAATATCAAGCTAAAGCACGACATCATTCAGTTTGTAGTGTTTAGTAGGTTAACGCAGCATTTGTACACTCTCATAGTAATGTATAATAAGTTACCTTTTTTTAGTCTGGTTCCCACTTCATTCATATCTGTTAATTAATGGTAACCTAGCTTCCAGTACTACTTTTTGTTAGGAAAACGGTGCCCGTAAAAATGGCAGTATTTCAATATTAATATATACGGTTTATCAGTAAATTTAAATACGGTGTGACCGTTTAAAATACGGTAGATGGGTGGCACCTTGCTGCACGCCTGTCGACCATTAATTTTTCGGGCAATTTTTACAGTGTAGGTCGAAGCAAAGTTTGAGTTCAATCCGTCATCCTAGTCAGGAGAAAATAGTGACAAACCATTCCGCTATTTCTGTGATTTTGTGCAGGTTTACGACGTGCTTATTTGGATTGTTGAAATCAAAAAAGGACTAGCCATTTTTGTGGATGTCTTCAGATACAATTATCACCAAAGGTGACGGCATTTCAGTTGGAAATACTTCTCAGGAGTATTCCTAAACATCTTTATAAACAGTAATCGTTCAGAAACTTATACAAAAACATTACCATTACCAAAACTATATCATACCTTTAAGCATTTTAGCAATGTCTTTAGAGTTTGAAGCATTCTTGTAAATAACAACACAAACATGTAAACGACTCCGATAATGCTCAACAAAAGGCCTTCTGACATTTTGTTCGTTTCAGTATTCCACTTCAATCAAGTCAATAGAAACGAGAGAGGAAAATTACAGAGGCCACTAACATCGATGCATACTCCGGAAAATGATTTTTTTTTTTTAAAGGGAGGATAAGATGTTGCCATGGTTACTTACATTATCTGTTCTCATCTAGTAAAAACAAAGGTTTACAGATGAATGGATGAAAGAATAATTGAATGATGAATGGGTTGGATAGATGCAGGGAATAACAGATGCATGCTACTTTGGTAAAAATATGCGCAGAAAATACCAAGGCAAAGAGCCCAGGGTGGGGGAAGCTCTGCACTTTTTTCACTAAAGCATATAGGAGTGTACATTTACGGGTCCGTACAGGAATTAGGTACCCGATTGAAAACAAACATGGCTACCCAGGTACCCGTTAAAGAAAGCCAATCCCAAAAATTAAATCTCAGAAATTGCTGTTGGTATTGTTGGTAAATGTCCGCACGTTAATACTACCACGTCGGTGCATCAATGCAGCAAGATGCAAGTGTGTACAGTGAGCACTATAGAGTACCGAAGTGATGACGTCAATCAATGCAATGTTTGGAACCAGAATACATTCTAAACTGCATGTGTTTGGAACCAGTTGCCGCGGCAACTAACGTCAGACTTCGGTACTCTATAGCTTTACGGTGTAAATTGCATTTTGGCAAGCGTCATAAACATTAATCTGATTTGTTTTTCCATGTATACCCTGGTTTTCATCTTGAAAATTCCCCACAAGTGACATCCAAAATCTTTCTTTTTCACTGACTGAGAAATTACTAAGTTGTATGTTAATTCGGTTACAGGTACTTGATTTCTGACAATAGTGGTCGGGTAACCAGGTACCCGGTTCAGAATGCCCATTCCTAAAAGCATAAAAGTTGCAGTTTTGAAACTCGACTTTGAAAAGAAAAGGAAAAGTGAGCTCAATGGAGGACCTGAGGTCAATGTGGAACCTCCTTCATGTTCGTGAAGGGCCAATTTCACGGAGCTCCTCAGCACAAAAATATACTTAGCACCAAAAAGCCTTGCTTAGTAAAATTGGTTACCAGCCAAAACTGCATGTAATTTTAAAGCTAAGCAAACAGCTGAATACCAGTCACAAGCAAAATACATCACATGAAATATTTGCTTGCTAATGTCGTTTTCACTAAGGAAGCGAATGTTTGTACTTTGCATCTCAATGAAATAGGCTTGAGAGCCAGTTATTGTAAAGGCTGGTTTATAGTCGGTCGGCGATGGTCGCCGCGACAGAAAATTGACGCGCGATCCTCTCACGCACATAAATATAGAACGTAAAGTTATTGTTTAAACGTTCTATATCTATGTGCGTGAAAGGATCGCGCGTCAATTTTATGTCGCGGCGACCATCGCCGACCGACTATAAACCAGCCTTAAGTGTGAGGTTTTCAGCACAAGAAACAGGGGCGAGATTGGCAAAAAATCCACTAAAAAATCCATGAGGACCCCAGATCAAAATAGAGGTATTTGCCTGAAGGCACCCCCTTAAAATATCATTTTTACAGGTAAAAACACCTTTAGGACAACACCTCAGGAATTCCAGATTGTAAAAGAGATTCTTAAAAAATTCTGAAATCCCGACAAAAATTCCTGAAATCAGGAAAAATCCTGACAAATCTCACCCCTGAAGAAAATCGCAGAGCGTCTAAGAAAATCTGCAAAATCAGGTGAATAATGAAGAAAGCAAATTGCAAAAAAAGGAAGAGAATCTGATCTCAAAAAGACAACTTTGCAAATATTTCAAGAGCATTAAATCTTAGTCAAATTGGTGATCAAGGTGTAATTGCTCCTTAAAAATCATACACAATCGCATTTTAGTCAAACGACACTGCTATTTTCAATGAGTAACTTTTAAGACGCCGGTGGCAGCAGACATACCGGTCCTTTTTTATAGTGCTGAGCATGCGCGCTTAGATCTGAGCATGCGCACAGTTCTAAGCATGCGCACGTAGTTCTGAGCACGCGCACATAGTTCTGAGCACGGCGCGCAGTTCTGAGCAGGCGCGCGCAGTTCTGAGCACGCGCGCGCAGTTCTGATCAGGCGCGCGCAGTTCTGAGCACGAGCGCGCAGTTCTGAGCACGCGCGCGCAGTTCTGAGCACGCGCGCGCAGTTCTGAGCACGCGCGCGCAGTTCTGAGCATGCGCGCGCAGTTCTGAGCACGCATGCGCAGTTCTGAGCACGCGCGCGTACTTCTGAGCATTCGCAAACAGTTGTGAGCATGCGTGTGTAGTTGTGAGCATGCGCGTGTAGTTTTGAGCATGCGCGCGTAGTTTTGAGCATGCCCACACTGGGGAGAACAATGAAAAAGGACAGGTATGTCTGCTGCCACCACGCTTCTCATAAGTCTCCCATCCCGTTCTTTTTTTCCTAATCTTGTGCTACACATGTCATGAATACAGAACAACTAGCCAATGCAGTGAATGGCTGACGACGCAAATTGACTGTTTTCGTGGACACTTAGGAAGTGTTTCCATTTTCACCATATCTGTCGCGTTGGAGTCGGCTTTCAGTTTCAGCATTGTCTCACAGACTTCAAGCCGGCCGTTTTGAGCAGCCATGTGGAGAGGCGTCTTCTTCGCCTACAAGGGAAAAGAAACTCGTAAAAACCTCTAACCAAGGATAACTGGGGAGCTAAATTTCTGAGGTTAAAATCAGTGTTGTAGTCAAGACCAGCACAAGACCAGCACAAGACCAGCACAAGACCAGCACAAGACCAGCACAAGACCAGCACAAGACCAGCACAAGACCAGCACAAGACCAGCACAAGACCAGCAGTCTTAATCCAAGTCTTAAGCTATTCAAATGAACTGTAACAAAAGCATTCCTTTATCATGGTTTATGCCTGTTACAAGCTGGTCTTGTGAATGGTCTTGTGCATGGTCTTGTGCCTGGTCTTGAAATGGTCTCGACTACAACACACTGGTTAAAATTTAGAACAAGGTGTCATTTCATGAACACACATTTTAAACAAGAATATCCATAATCTTTCTGTCTATTTTAAATAGAAAATCACATCCAATGGTTTCACAGTGTCCTCAAATTGTAATGTCAAAGATCTCATTTCCCAGCTCCTTTACCATCCCGCTGAGCCCCCAAAAGAATCCATTTAGCCACAAAATTTGTACGCCTTCCAATTTCAGCATAAATAGGAATCGGAGTCTCCGTACCAGGGACAGGGCATCGATAGTGGCGTTATGGGTACCGATCAGCAGCTTGACCAGCTCATTGTGACCATTCTGAGCTCCCAGGTGAAGCGGGGTGATGCCCAGCTTGGACTTGGAGTTGACGAAGGCCTTGTGCCACAACAGGATGTCAGCAACGTCCTTGTGGCCGTTCTCTGCGGCCAGATGGAGCGCTGCTTTGCCATGCTGTGGGATGAAAACCAAGGCAGTGTTGTCAGCAATTATGACCCAACGTTGTGTGGGGGGGAGATTAATGCAAAATCAGACGTGTAGACTGATGTGACTACCTCTTGATGCGAGGCTAAGCGATAGGGCCCCAATTTTGGGGGAAAAGCTGCTGAACAGGGCCAGTAACTCAGACTTTCAAGCAAACCCAGGTGAAACAAAACTAGGAGACTAGTAGGATCAAAACTTTAAAAACGGGACAAAACTAGGACTTTGGAGGACAAAATCAGTATAAAAGTAGGACTTTTGCAGGCTTTCAGGAGTAGTTTTCGTTAATACTCAACCCACGTCCACAGCATTACAAGCCTCATTTGGCATGTTCTGTACTCACACCACTTGTGCTCCATCCTCAACTAAGCTCTTGGAAGTATTGTTGCAGTACTCCTGCACCCAAGCCCTTTATTGTGTGATTTTTATATGGCAGTGTGCAACACTGTTATGAAAAATATTCGATTAAATTTTATTTTGTGGGACAAAAAGTAGGAAAAGGTAGGGGAAAAATAGGAATTTTAAGAAAAAAGTAGGAAAAGTGGGAGCAAGGTGAAAAATCCACTTGACCAGAAAGATATTTCCAAGATCAATGCACGATAAAAAAACAACAACATGAATGATGTAGTCGAGTCCATCACAAGTCCCTGCAAGTCCATCACAAGCCCTCCAGTCCTAATCCCAATCACAAGCTATTCAAATGAGCTTCGACAAAGGCATTCCTTTGTCATTGTTCATCCAGTTACTTGTGACTGGCTTTATGAAAGGACTTCTGACTGGACTTGCGAAAGGACTTGTGAAAGGACTTGCAGGGACTCGACTACAACTCTGAGAACCACATTTCTGCCTTTCTTCATGTACCGTTGAGCAAAACTGAAATACACTGATGAAACCACTAGACCCAGTACTTAAATTGCAAGACTCGCTCTAGCGGTCCAGTGGATATTTCAAGCCCTGAGGGATAGAAGTTTAAATGTATACAAATTCTGCAAGCACCTTAGAGGGAAATAGAACCATTTGCAGCTGGACAAAACGTGACCGACCAAATTATTAGGGCAAAGTTTACTTGACAGTAATGCCACAAAACTTTTCGTGAAATTATCTGGCTTGTCATGCTTTCCTTTTAAAAAAAAAAATGAAACAAAAAGGAATCAGAGGTTAATTCTAAAAAAAAATATCTTTGTGAATTTTAGCAATGTTGGTTTATATTTGTAATCAATATTTCGTGAAGGTTTCTTTGAAAAAAGATCGCTTGTTGTTTCCATGGTTAAACCTCTTAGATACGGTTTGAAAAAGACCACCTGACCGGTTGTCGTGTATACGTGCATTCCTGCACGTACTCAATCCATTGTTTGCCTATTGTGTGCACTACGCTTGGCTGCACAAGCCTGTCTTGGCATACCAGCACCACATTAATAACAGCTGTACACAAGGGGTTTTAAAGAAAGTAATCTTTGATTGGTTAGGGGAAATGACACAAAGTGTAAACCCTTTATGCAAATGATTATGAACGTACAAACCTCATCAAACACATCTACTCGTGCATTGTTCTGCAGAAGCAGTTTCACAATGTCGACGTGGCCTTCTTCACTGGAGACCAAGAGTGGGGACCAGCCATTCTAAACACATAAAAACACACACAAAAAAACAGAATTTTGAGAATAAACACAGGTATAAATACCACCCCCTGTATGACTATTATAATTTCATGAGGTCGGGGAAAAGACTCCGTAGTATTTATTGTAGAACAACTCGTTATCTTAATTCCTTTGTCCCTTCTTCTGTCAGACTTTTTAATGAATCAACTTGATCTGTGTGCTGTTTTACCTTCATGATGTTGGGGGGGGGGTTCTACTCAGGGTGTTGGTTTTGGTTTGCTGAAGTGCTTATTTTGCACTTTAATGTTGTTTAGACTTTTTGAATGGCCTAGGTTGTTTGGGTGCCCTGCTTGAACAACCATGTGCAATGTTTAGGCGGGGTGCAATGTTTAGGCGGGGTGCAATGTTTAGGCGGGGTGCAATGTTTAGGCGGGGCGCATGAACGGCCTGGTTTGTTTAACTTGTTTGAGCAACCTTTTAAGCAGTGTTTATCAGTGTAAGAATTGTTTTTTAATTCATATTTGTGTGAATGCAAACATATTCTATGTTGTAGTTTATGGAGCTTAAAATCACTTTTAGACATGTAAATTTTCCATATCTTTTTGTTGGACAATAAAAATGAAATTATGAAATTATGAAATACAGGAAACAAAACAGGAAAAAATGCTTCACTGACAAAAATAAATGAACTTTGCACTCACCAGTAAGGCCTTTTTCACTTCGTAATTAATTTGACTTAAATGTCAGTCACTCGTAGGAAATACAAACAATTTTTGTTATGATTGGACTTGAAAATTTAAGGGCGAGACGGAAGTCAGGTGACCCGGGTTATTAACACAATTAATTCAATACATTGAATACAATCAATACTTGCAGTCATACAAATTACAGATTAACGTACAGGTGTGGATGGCCCCCTATCATGGCCATATTCATCCTGCCCATAAAAGCTTGGTCGGACTCGTCTATATCCCAGCCATGTTACAATACCTACCCTGCTCTGTCTGTTGACTGCTAGCTGTGTCCTGTTCGGCCCAAGATGGTTGACCATCTTTATCATGATGTGGTTATTGCCTGCTCGGGCGCAGTAGTGTAAAGATGATTCTTGGGTCTGGATTAAGCAATGACACACTGACCATTAAACCTCGGACGACGGCCATAGCCGCGGTTTGAAACAAGACCACCTGGCCGGTTGTTTTCTATAAGCGCATTCCTGCGCATACTCAATCCATTTATGCTTCAACTATATTGTTCTTGAATGGGAGTGTGATGACCAGATGGACTTTTTTCAAACAAAGCTTTTATTCACAACTCTCTGAACATCTGAGAAAAAAAAACCTATTTAAAAGCGGTCAGCTACCACCATATAAAGAAAGATTTTGTTTTAAACAATTTTCAGAATTCCGATAATCACATCACCCGGTTTCAGACCAATGCATAAGCAGACTTCCAAGCAGACCCAGATGAAAAAGTAGCAGAATAGTAGGATCAAAATAAAAAAAAATAAAAAAATCTGGTTAAAAGTAGGACTTTTGTAGGCTTTCAGGAGTAGTTTTCATTGATACTCACCCATGTCCACAGCATCACAAGCCTCATTTGGTATGTTCTGTACTCACAACACATGTGCTCCATCCTCAACTAAGCTCTTGGAAGTAAAGTTGCAGTACTCCTGCACCCAAGCCCTTCATTGTGTGATTTTCATGACAGTATTTTACACTTATGAAAAGTATTCAATGAGATATTTTTCGGAGCTGTGGGACAAAAAAGTAGGAACAAAAAAACGGGCATTTCAAGAGAAAAGCACGAAAAGTAGGAGCAAAGTAAAAACAAATGGGGAAAAGTAGGAAAAGTAAGAATACTTGAAAACCGACATAAGTCACTGAATCAAAGCCATTGGACAGGCGGCTTTCTCACCAGCTTGGTGACGAGATTGATGTCAGCATCATACTGCAGTAATAAGTTCATAATGTCAGTGTCCTCCCCAGGGTAGTGAATCATCTCTTTCGTGATTTCAGCCGCATAGTGAAGTGGCGTTTCTCCTTCCTTCAAAGAAATAAAATAGGTTTCTAAATTAATTACGGTCAGGTTGAAAAAACAAAACAAACTATTTAGCATCCATACCCACTAACTTATCTTGAGCCACATGCCTTTTTTTCCCCCTCATAAACAACAAAGGAGAATGAGGAATTTACTTCCTGTTGATCTGTTATATATTTTGAATCAATTAGTTGGACTTCACTGTCGGCAAAAGCCATGTCAAAAAAAAACTCTCATTAGTCATAGCCTTGTTTCCATATTGTGATTGGCTGGCGAGATTCTGCGTACTTTGCTATGGGAGCTGCAAGACTGGTTCTCAGACTTTTTTCCTTGTAAGAAATTCACCAAACCAGAACTTAGCAAAAGAGCAATCTTATACGTTTACTTTGAACAGTTAACAGAAAATAAAAAGAAATAAAAAAGAAATAAGAAAAATAGAAATAGTCAATTTGAGAATCGAAGTCAGTGCATATGATCCAAAATCAGATGCTTTACCACTTAAGTCACCCGAGTAGCTTGACCAAATCGGCTTATTTTGTTTTATTCAACACTACAGAATAGAGGAACTATTTCAATATTAGCCAATCACAAGATGACAACAATTCTAGGACTATTGGGCAGTCAAATAAAAGGGGGGGTGGCAATTTTGGGAAAACACTGCCTGAGAGGCACTAAAATGGGAGTTAAAAAATGCACCCTCCTTTTTTTGAAAAAGGCATAACGCTAAAACTTTTTTTAAATTTTGTCTAACACTTGTCTTCTTTGGGCTGAAAATGAAAATGTTAATTTTTGCCTGCCACGGTCAGTATAATATCAACAGAGGGCGCTTTTAATACAAACAGACCGTCTATAATCCTACTCACCATGCTTTGTTCATTGACTGCCATGACCGCATCCAGACGAGACATTTCATTGTGCAGGAATTGTATAATCTCCTTGACGATGGAGTGATGCGAACGCCGCACGGCAATGTGTAAGGGGTTCTCACCGGACTGTTGTAAGCAAAGACACACAGAACAAGGAAATTACTGCTTGGGTGGAGAGCTTCTACTAAGAAATATTTCTTGGCAATAAACTTTGCCTGCGAGATTAAAGGGAGTGTACACGTTTGGTAATCCTCCAAAAGTTTTTTTTACTGAATTATTACGAACCAGACTGTACGTTAATAGCAGTCCCAAGCATCCTGTGAAATCATGGCACCTGGTGTGCTATCGTTTTCAAGAAAACTGGAAATTTATATCGTTTTCCAATGATTGTCAGCCGACAATCGTTGGAAATAGTCTAGTTCCCAACCTGATAATTCCGTTGCTCCGTTTTGTCTAAAGTAGGGTCAGGGAACCAGACTACTAGAACATAATTTTTCTCTCTACGCAGACTACGGTTTTTCCCAGCACCTATGCACACAAAACTTTAAACAGGTCAGTGATACAGTATTTGCTAGCACGCTATAAAATTACAGCAAAAGCCAATCGTGTATACTGCCTTAAAGTTAATAAAGTGCGTAAAAGGCACTTTATGAAACTATTAGTTTCCCAGTTGCCACCCAAAATTATAAAGACCAAATCTCAATTAGCATCGCTACTCTTGAAAGTTACTTCATCTTCAGCGAGCAACACCAAGTAAAAGCTATCACAAAGCCAGTCACGGGTCAGCTCACACGCTACCGAGGATGAACAATGACAAAGGAATGCTTTTGTCACACTTCATCTGTAGCTTGTTTGACCTGGCTTCAGACCAGACTTGCGATGTGACTTGTGATTGATTTGTGACGACTTGATTACAGCTCTGCCCTCGGGCATCACAAAATACATGTAACGTGGACATTTTGAAAACTGAAAAATAACAATGTATCCTCATTTCATGTCAATAAAAAGAATACAACATTTTTCTTTTAACAGGTCGTCAAACAAACCACAATGGAAACGGACTAAATGCATTTTCAAAGTGAACAAAGAAAAACTGACACTGGCAATTTGGGAGACTGCCAACATAGGGCAAGATAGCTCAGTTGGTAGAGCGCCGGTACGGTATTCAGGAGGTCGCAGGTTCAAATCCCGCTTCTGCCAGTTGTCTTTGTTCACTTTTAAATTTTTTAAACAGTTCAGACGCATCGATATCAGCACAAACACATTTTCATGGGATTTGAATTTCAGTGTCGCCTTTTCTGCCCTATGGGAAACAAAATTGAGGAGTGCCACATCAAATTGTCACGGTAAATTTCCAAACAGCCGCTCCACAACCAAACACCATTTTTCTCGTCGCCAATCCGATCTCAACTCCCGATGGATTGCGAAAAAGAAAGGGCATGCAACAAACTGATAATGATTTCCCATGGGGTAGATCATAAAAGTTCGGTTTAGGCAAGGCGACACCAGCAGACCTGACAAAGGGAATTCTCCTGGGACCACACGCTAATTGAATTTCACTGCAAACGCTCAATGATAATACACAAATGTCACAGTCTACATCCGTCCACAGCGAATGGATTACAGAGTGATGAGCACTTTGGGTCGACAAAGTGACATTTATCACCAGTCGCCATGGCGACTGGTGATAAATGTTGGGTGGTGGGTTGTGTTTCTGTCTTCTCACACAGGTTTAAGCTTTTTCGATTAAATGCGATCGAGTTGACCAATAATGAAACAGACGCTCTTATTGTATTGTATGAAAATGCATTAAGCAGGCCAATTATGAACCTGTTGCCCTAGAAAAAAACAACCTTTTTAGTCTACTCTTGATAAATTAGAACAGCGATTTTTCTCTTTTTGCCCGAGTCCGACATAATATATGAAGCACGGTATACTCGGTGCTTTCCGAGAGCCTGTGTGAAAAAATTCACAGGCTTACTCGGGCGGGATTCGAACCCACGACTTCCTGCTTTATAGTGCACACATCTTAAAGGCAGTGTACAGAAATTGGCGGATTTGGGGGTTAGTATTTTACAGGAAATATCGTTAAACTGACCTGTTAAACGTTTTGCGAATGATAGCCTTTAGTCAAGGCGCGCATGGCTACATGTACCTGGACGCGTGACGTGCCCCGAATGCCAGCATGTCCGGGGCGCGCCACTCGTCCGAGCAGCCACGCGCGCCTAGACTAAAGGCTACAAGGCAGTTTTCCAACAATTTCCAGCTGGAAATCATTGGAAAGCGATATACATTTCCACTTTTCTTGACAACGACAGCACACCTGGCGCCATCATTTCACAGGATGATTGAGACTACTATTAAGTTACACTTACAGTCTTGTAAGGTATATCGTAATAATTCAGTAAAAAGCAAATTGGAGGATTACCAATCGTGAACACTACCCTAATAACCACTCGACCACCGAGCTTGCCAGGGTCGGCTGGCCGATTTGAATCTAATGCAGCAGCGGGTACCGTGTAATCAATGCCCTTATCATGATTTTCAATAAGGGCGTGGCCAGTTTGGCATGAGCATGCATGCATTCAATACATGAAGTGAAAACAGCCAAAGTTGAATTGTGAGAATATATTTCCTGAAAGTACAAGGGCTAATTCCATACGCACACAAAATTGTATAAGCGAAATCCGGTTACCAGCCAAAACTCCATGCTAAGCAAACAACAGCTAAATACCAGTCATAAGCAATATACATCACATAGAGTTTTGGTTGGTAACCTGCTTTTATTACTTAGCAAGGTTTTTGTTGTGCTTAAGCAAATTTTGTGCTTTAACAGCTCTATGTACATGTAATTGGCCTCAAGTAGTAAAATTAATTTGATGAATTGCACTATGCTGAAGCTAACCCCTAACCCACGTTATAACCATTTGAAGTTGTTGAGTCAATAGCCCTCGGATGTGCTTCAACGAGGGAGGATTGTCCTAATTTGCATTGCTTTATTTCTATTTCTGTGCATTTTCCATTTTCATGATGTTGGTCTGATATTATATAATATATGTATGTGTACAGTTATGCCCCAAATTATTCATACCCTTTGAAAAATCTGGTAGTTTGCTTTTCTCTCATACATAAAAGCTGGAATGGCGGAACTTGAGCTTTACTTAATGACTTTTAGTTGGCATGTGCAAATCTACATATATTTTGGTTTCACATCATTAGCATAAAAGTAGAAATAATCAATAAAATGATTCACAATACCCCAAATTTGGCAGGGGTATGAATAATTTGGGGCATAACTGTATTTCGGTTGCAATTTTGGTGTCCCCTCTCATTGTCTTTGGGTCAGTGACCTTCCGTCTTGATGTTTAGGTGTTGACTAAGAAATCTCTGACACGCTGACTGGGCATTAATGAGCTCCAACATCCAGTGTCCACCTCATAATTAGTCAGTGATTCAAGCCGCTTGGCTTCCCATTTATCAGCTAGGTTTGAGGTAAGGAATGCAGCACCGCAGAGAAAAACAGCGGTACTGCAGTCG
Organism: Hippasteria phrygiana; assembly: GCA_037893225.1. Classification (NCBI taxonomy): domain Eukaryota; kingdom Metazoa; phylum Echinodermata; class Asteroidea; order Valvatida; family Goniasteridae; genus Hippasteria; species Hippasteria phrygiana. The sequence continues at coordinate 784,992 of JAZGUH010000046.1, read as the reverse complement.
GTACTGCGTCTGGACAATATGAAATGCTCCCTAACATGCTTCTTGGTTACCTGGGGCTTTCATATGGAATTGGTTTAAATGATGTTAGGAGTGGGCATTTTTACCATTAATTTAACCCTCCTACTATTTAAAAGGTCAAAATCAGTCAAAATTTTCTTCTACCTCCCCTGCTATACTTTTACACTAGACATGATCAGATTACATGTGGTTTTGTACTATGGCATGAGGGTTAAAAACAAACACCTTGACTGATTTTGACCCATACAACAACATGGCTCAGAATGTATGTTTGCATAGGAGGGTTTTAAAGGTAATATACAACATTTGCAAACATCAAAAAGCAAAACTACCAAATTATTAGGAAATACTTGACTGTAAGTAAATAATAGTCTCAAGCATCCTGTAAAAGCATGGCACCTGGTGTGTTGTATTTTCATGTAAAGTGGAACTTTGTATCAATTTTCAGCAATGGTTGGGCGACCGTAGTTGGAAAATAATGACTTTTTTTTTCAAATACTGCCCCAATTTAACAACTTTAGTTAGTCCAAATTTTGTTTTGGCGATTGGTTACAAATCCATGAACGGGTTGCAAGCCGGCTAGTCTAGTTCCCCGACCTGATTATTTCCGGATGTCTATAAATTGCTTTGTTTTGTCTGAAGTAGGGTCAGGGAACCAGACTACAAAAACAGTATTTATTTTTTTTGCTTTTCCCACAAAACTGCACACAAAACTTTAAACAGATCATTGTTACACAGTATTTGCTATAAAAAAAACTAATCCCAAATCCATTCATTTCTGAAAATTACAGCAAAAGCAAATGTTGTATACTACCTTTATTAACCCCTTGCGACTGGATGACGTCTATAGACGTCCATAGAAAATTTCCACCTGGCCGGATGACGGCTATACACGCATTCTCTGCATTTTCAATCCATTGTTGGATTATTGTGTGTTACACTTGGCTGCACAAGCCGTGTTTCTGTTTCGCTTGGCTGCACAAGCCGGCATGGCACCCCGGCGCCTCATTATAACACCCGAGCTCAAGGGGTTAAAGTCGAGGATGATATTTTACCTTGGACTGGCATACCGGGTCTCCTCCTTCCTCCAGTAATGCCTGCACCATCAGCAAGTGGCCGTGTCTTGCCGCAGTATGCATAGCTGTCTCGCCATTCTAGGGATGAAATAACAGAACAAGACTCAACTGAAATAACATCACTAGCCATGACAGCAAGCCTGATTCACGCCTTAGAGAGAAAAATATTTTGAGATGCATACTCTCCAGAGTGCCAGGGTTCCCGGCATGCTATGAAATAAAAAATCTCTGGGTTTTCCCTTCTGAGTCATTGTTAATTAAATTCCGGGTGTTTTTGGTGTTTTGTTTTGTTATGTTTTTTATTCAAGTTCACCCCAAACAAAGATCTTAAGATGAAGGGAAACATGCACCAGGCAAAGAATTCCACAGAGATACAGAACGAGGGTAAAAGCTATTGGCATAGCTTTTTGTTCCACATCTAGGTACAGCTTGAGCGAGTTTCACGCTCAAACACCCTGACTGGAGGAACCAAGCTGGACAAGCCGGTGGAACATTTACCATGAAAATACCTGTAGAACAGACTAAGAGTAGCAACAGATCTCCGGTGAGAGAGTGATTGTAAGGATGAGCCCAACTCTTCTCCAACCAAATTAACAATGCGCTTCTGTTTTTTGTGTGTTTTTTTTCAAATTCCCTGAGATTTCCCCGACTGGAAAAAAATGGAATCTCATTTTCAATGTTTGCCTAAATTTCACGAGTAGCCGGGTGTCTTTAGAATACACAATTTTATAAAAGTGACCGAGTGTTGGTTGATTGAATCCTTAATTAAACGATCAGCTGAGTGATTGATTATTGATTAAGCGTCCCACCGATCAATTACTAAATTGTTTCATTAATCAAATCTAAATAATTGATTGCCTGATTTTGTTCAACAATTTCAATGACCTATCAATGTCTTTATCATTATTTTCCAATCAGTCACTGATGAATAGATGGATTGAAAATAAACTCGATATATGAAGTTTTTATATGAATACAAACGACAACCATAGCCACAGTTTGAAAAAGATTACCTGGCCGGTTGTCATCTTTACACGCATTCCTGCACGTACTCAATCCATTCACGTTTCAAATATTTTGTTCTTGAAAGAGAGTGTAATGAATAGATGGAGCTTTTTCAAACAAAGCTTTCATTCACACAAAAGGTGGGGCTCTAAGTGTGGCGCCTATTGTTTGCATTTACGCTTGGCTGCACATCCCAGTTCTTGGCATACCAGCCCCCATCAATAGCAGCGGGACACAAGGGGTTGACGCCAGTCAAGAATACGAAGCTACTCACCCCCATGGCTGCATTGACCTCGGCACCACTCTTAAGCAACATCTCAGCGACCTTCTCACCCTCCTTGATGCGAGCTGCAATATGGAGGGGCGTTTCCTCCGCCTAAAGTTGATGTAACCAAATACATTATGCAAATGAGAATCTGGCTGCCTAAGCAGAGATTCCACATACAGTCCTAGAGTACCACAACATCCGGAGAGAAAATTCTACAGTCCCAAATGTCTTTCATTCTTTCTTTCTTTTTTACCCAATATTTGGACACTGTTCTGACATTCTGACTAAATTTTAAGTTGCTGAAACAGATCTGTGAATCTAGTTTGATAAAGGTACCCATACGTGTACAGTAGAACTTTGCTATAACGGACACCGCTATACCGAACATTTGCCGATAACGAACATTCTCATTGGCTCCCAAATTGATGTATTCAATACATACCATTGTTCATTATAACGAACGACCATTATAGTGAACATTTTTTGTGGATGCCATGATATTCATTATAGTGGCATTTTGAATAACTTTTAAGCTTATCAACAAAAAGTTTGCCAACACTACTTGACAAAGTCGGGAAAAAACTTGAAGTGTGCAATATTTCGGGACTTGATACATGTACATTGCCTACACTGATCTCAAGCTTTCAGCATTTGACAATGAACATGAACAAATTCATGTACAGTACATTGCCTTTGTAAGTTAACCTGGGATTGAGAATTTATCTTGACACTTTTTCTCTTCCCGGGGAATTCATTTTCATTTCACAAATTGTGAAAAAAAAAAATTCCAAAGTAGGGAAAAAATGTTCACGCCTTTTCATACAAGTGGGAAAATATTTTCACACCTTTTCTCAAAAGTGTGAAAATAATTTCTCACTTGAATTCAAAGAGGGGGGGGGGGGAAGTTGCCTCGGAAAAGTTGCCTGCTAAATGCGACTGCAGATATTTTTATTTTTTTCCAGATTTTTCCATTCCCATTCACAGTGTTAACTTTCAACGCCAATGTACTGTAAAGCTCCATGTATTTGTTTAAGGGAGAAATGCAATATTAAAGGGCGGTAACTCCAGGTTAACCATGAGGGTTTATTTTAACTGCGAGATACTGCGAGATACTGCAAAACCCTGCGTTACCACGGGGTTTGAGCCTCGAGTTTACCACTTCTTTAAGTTCTGCATTTCTTCCTAACAAGTGTCAGAGAAAAAAATTCAACGGCAGCTGATTCACAAATGTCCGTTCACGTTGGTTTCAATAAAAAAGTTCCCAACATCAGAGCTGCCAATCTTTTGAAATTCATTTCAGTATTCAGAAAGCAAAAAATATCAATCATTATTTTGCTCAGAAAAAAATCTGAATTTTTTCAACCAAATTTAAACTTTTTTTTTAGCTCATGCTATGCATGCACACCGTGTGCCTGGTAAATTTAACGAACCGAAAGCTAAAGTTGCATCCGTTCGGTTGGGATCGCAATATCGAGCCAGTACCCACGCAATATAATATGCATGACAAAACATAATTACTTTTATCATATTTATATGATAAAATATCTTATACACAGCGACAATATTATTTTAGTGCTCAGCCATGTTTATGAACACACACATACACACGCACCCAAGCATTTGCCAAGCTAGCGAGGAAAATAACAGTACATGTACTAAAGCCTAGCATGTGCAAGCATTTGTTCACTGCATCGTTGATGGTCACTTGCAAACACAGGGCAATACAAGGCTATCATCAGCCATGACCAAATAAGGTAACGAAATTGATACGCTAATTAGAATATGCAATATTGATACTTTCAACCAATGGGGAGCCTTCAGTGCTGTTGGGCGTACGTCGTGCGCGCGTGCACAATGTTCGTTCACACCCATCACTTTGTCACAGCTAACGATCGGAGGCGTTGGGTTTTTTACATTTGGGAAATATTTGCCCCTCCACCACCCCCGACATTCCACCTTAACTTGGGTAATTTGGGACACTGGGACAAATTAGAGGTTTCCTTGTAGGGCAGTCATGGCGTTCGCACGTTTCACGAGGCGGTGACTGTGCTTAATATCCTCGGATCATGCAGGCATGTAGGGCATGACCCCTTGTTCTTGGGGGGGGGGGGGGGGGGGGTCTGGGAGCCCCTATAATTATATCTACGGGGTGCTTAGACCTGGTAAGTGGCTTTCAGCGTTTTTTTCACTGGGTCAGTCAGCCTTTTTAACTCGTTTTGGGCATTATAATTGTAATAGAATAACTCCCCTGTTTCGAATCGGATAATTAGCATTACACTCTTGACATAGCGCTCGCAAGTTTCATGAGGCTATGATCAAGCCGAGTTGACCGAATGTTACATCGGTACGGTTGAAATAATGTGCTTTGCTGTCATTTCTATTATTGGGATGCTGGGTCTGGGAACCTAGCAGTGGTTGGGTCTGAGTACCCATGGGTCTGAGTACCCATACTGGGGGTGTGGTGTGCCCCACTTGTTGTTTTGTTCATTGTGTCTGGTTTGCTTGTTTACTTGGTATCCAGCACAAAACTTGCATTGATGGCTGAATAAAATCAAAACAGCTGTGGCAGAAATTCATATGATGGCTCTCCATTGGTTTAATCAATTGTCGTCTGAGTATAATGGTCGGATTTTGCAAAATCCATATTTATAAAGAACAATTCATACTGTCGTTATTTTTGTGTGTGAATTGCCGTACGAAATTTGGAAAATCCATACTGGTTGGCAGCTCTGCAACATGCATGATGTAGGGACAAACAATGCAAACGGATGACACTTCATTTTTTTTTAAAAGACAATCTCTTGAAATCGTGTTGGAATCATTCATAATTGAGGCTCAAGAGGGAAGAGGAAAACGATCCGCTTACCTTGCCTCCTTTGAACTGTACCTGAGCCCCATGCCCAAGCAATGTCTGAACCACCAGCGGCTTACAGTGCTGAACAGCTATGTGCAGCGCTGTGTAGTTATCCTACCAGAAAAAAAATCAATCATTAAAATTCCAAGTGATAAAGGCTGAACAAGGATTAGTCTTTAAGGGCCATATGTGACCTGCGGTCGATTTCATGAAGAACTACGATCGATCATATCTCAAGTTACGACGGATAACTCATCGTAACTTAAGATAACTTTTAAAAACGATTTCAAGAAACTTAGGATGACTGATCACATCTTAAGTTCCAAGGCAACGCATCGTTACGATGGGTCGTTGGGTCATCGTACGCATAACCCACACTTTGGGCCAAAGTAAAATTATATCAGCAATGGCGCTCATGCTCCTTGCCGATTTGGAGGCTAGACGAGCCTAAGGAGAGAGAGAATTTTCCGAGACAGAAAAAATCCGCTGGATTCCTCGACCGAGGAAGAAATCTACGAGCGCTATAGGTCACGAGGAATGGCATTTTCGAGCTTCTGCAAAGAGTTAAGCAAAGAGTTAAGGTAACGACAGAAATATTTAGTCGTAATTTTAGTATCTTTAACCAGTTCCCAGTTCACGCCGGGATTATTTTGGCATTCACCGGACCCAGGCGCGGGATTATTTTTCACGAACCTCGATGCCAGCCGGGTTGAGGAGGAATCAGGCCGTAATCTGCAGGTAGCACACCCTGATATTTTTGGCCTCACTCACTGCGAGTGGATCGCTGACAGATATTTCCGGCCTGCGTGGTTATCAGTCACCCGTTCTGAATACCGCAAAACCTTCGCGTGTATACACGTCATCTGACGCGAACTGGTTAATTATAAGAAAAAATAATGAACGGTCCCATACAGTGGATTCAGACTTCTCAAGCATGACGAAGGATCGATGATGGGGCCGGTTGTAGAGGAAGTATTATTAAAGAAGAATTCCAGGCTCTCTAATATTTTATCTAGTCTAAAAGAACATGCACTAACATACAGACTGCACCAAGAGTTGGATTTTCTTTGTTATGGAGAACGACACACGCGCCCTTTATATTTACGATTTCTTGCCATTCAGCAGTACAAAGGGCGCGTCCATACTGTTCGAAATTCCCGCAACATCCGGGAGATTATGACGTAGTGTCCACACCTCAATGGAAACCCATGGTTGGCTACGTGCTGTATGCACTGGTATCACACCTAGACGCAGCTTACTGCATATGAATACGTATGTTTTATAAGGCGCCTGACTATTGCGTGTATGCGTAAGGCTGATGTTTACTTCGACTTGACGTGCTGCAATTTATCGTGGTTTTTCGTATATTTTTAGAAGAGCACAAAGTCTGTTCTGGTCGGAAAGAAAATATGTTAGGCACTGCATCATCTCAAAGATTCTTAGCCTACCCCAGGAGAACTGCCTGCCGATTTTCCTCAAAGCAATCTGGTTCGAAGTCGTCACGTTTTTATATTGTTCAGCCATGTCTTACAAATATCCGGTAGTTTGGGGGATTTGGAATTTGGAAGAAGCTGAGACCTTTTAGAGAATTTGGTTTATTTGAGCAGCCAAAAGCTTGCCAAATCATCATGATGTTGCTGTACTACAGCACGACCGAGTTTTGCTTTAGCAGTCAGGCAAAAATTCGCCAGGAATATGGAAAACAGACGTGCGTTAAGGAACAACACTGCCACGTTCTCGTGTGTGTTGCATGTATGGACTGGTTCACTGCACTCGCACAGCTCAGGCCGCGGGGCCGGCCGGGTACCCGGCCGGCCGGCTTGGTAGTGCAGCCACTGTCACAGTATCCCGGATGTACCGATATTCCAGAGCAAAAGGGCGGCTCACATGACGGCAGGCGCGTTATGAAAAACCCTATACGATTACCGAAACCAATAAAAATGAAATAAAAAGTAAGTCACAATTGCAATTAACGTTCTTAAACATTATGTTGTTATAAACTCAGGGTGGACTTTCCCTTTATTTATGGCGCCCCCCACCCCCCACCCCCATAGTCAATAGACCTTTCTATTTGTAAACACTGAGCGCAATTGTGTATGGACTGCCACAAGACATAAAATGAAGCCATGGTTACTGACCATGAAAAAGCCTTATTATTCGCGCTTTACTAAAAGGTCATCCCCTCTTATTGTTCCCTTTTGCAAAAATAGAACACATCATGCCTACGACCTGCTTAGTGAAATCCATCAAAGAACACATCATAGCTACGATTCATCGTAGCCCTGCGATTCATCGTAGCCCTGCGATGCATCGTAAGTCCAACAACTGATCATAAGTTACGATGAGTTTAATAGTGAAATCGACCCATGGGCGGAAAGTCGCAAAATTTGAAAATCAAGATTCCAGTATTTCCTGAAAGTGCAGGTTAAAAGCTTTAATTTGATATATTGTGTGTTGACATCTCATTCCTAGCCCCCGATACCTTTTGGAGTTGTCAAGACTCTCGACCTCTTGTTTTGAGAAAATGAAGCTCAAAGTTTGTGATCTATGCACACTTTAACCCGAGTTCAAAAAAGAAATCATCCCTCAAAAAATTATTTCGAGAATCGATTCATTTTTAAAACTTTGGAATATGATAAAATACGGTTTTCAAATATTTGTTAAAATCCCAAAATTTGTTTTTCAGTGAAAAATTGTTGTTTCTGCTTTGAACTCAGAAAGCCATAGTGTGACTTTCCACTCATTTTGTGCTGCCAGGTCAGTTTTTTAGCCAATGAGGGGGCCGTAATGACACCATTTTGGAGATAAAAAACGAAAGTTCATGGTCATTAACCCCTTGCGTACGGATGACGCCAAATGGCGCCATTTGCCGCTATTTGTGCAGTTTCAATCCATTGTTGGATTATTGTGTATGTTATGCTTAACTGCACCAGCACATTGTGTCCATTTCGCTTGGCTGAACAGGCTGCCCCGGCGCCTCACTACGATAACCGTACTCAATGGGTTAAAGCAGGTGTGAGATTGGCCAAAAATGAAAAATCCACGAAATCCACGAAAAAATCCACGGGGACCCCAGACCAACATACAGTTTGTATTTGCCTAAAGGCACCCCCCTTAAAATATCCGGTTTTATTGGTCTATATCCACTTTTACAGGTTAAAAACACCTTTAGGACAACACCTCAGGAATTCCAGATTGCAAAAGAGAATTGTTAAAAATTCTAAAATCCAGGCAAAAAAATCATGAAATCAGGAAAAATCCTGACAAATCTCACCCCTGTTAAAGTTTACATATTTGGTAACTTTACGTTTATTAATAAAAATTGCCTTCTGTAATTTTCAATGCTGACAGCTAATGAAAATGTACTTCGAATAAATGTTAAAATTGTCAAATAAACTTTAGAGTATTAACAGCAGGAACGAAGCTTTCATCCGGTTAAACCTGGACCTCTCTAGGCTATTTTAGTTTTAAAATAAGAGTGCATAAAAGTAGGTTGTTTTTTTGTTTAACTTTGAGAAAATCAGCAATAAAAAAAAATCAACAAATAGAAACGAACAAACCAAGGGCTGCCCAGAAAAACCCTTCATTTTTAATTTTTCTCAGATGTTAATTTCTTGGCAAGATATCTACGGTTCAAGAAATCCATTTTCAAATCTATAACCAATATGATTGCAAAGACCAAAAGGCCATATGTGACCCACTCTGCAAAAAGGGGCAATATGTTGCAAAATTTGAAAATAGTGCTTTTTATATAGCTAGAAAGGCCATTTTATAAGCTTTCATCTGGTATATTATGTCTGAGGCCTGTAGCATTTTGCATTCGCAAGATATTTGGAAATTTGCATGTTTGTTTTCAGGAATTTCTTGAAATAACTTAAGGAGAAACAAGCCATTTAAAAAAAGAAATAAGTAAACCAATAGATTGAAGCACTTGACACAAACACATTCTTTTTCCAACTTTTATTTACTGAAATCAAAGATTTTGGTTATGAAGTAGGATAATATAGGTATCAAAGATGCAAAAAAATCCCTCCCTTAAAAATCACTATTGTTCACCCTCTTCACATAGAACAGCCCATTACACGTAAAAGCATACAGCGACTTATGTGCCCTTTTTGCAGAGCGGGTCACATATTTCCAAATGACAGGGGGGGGATCAATTTTTGTTTGTTTGTTTGTTTGTTTGTTTGTTTGTTTGTTTGTTTGTTTGTTTTGGTTTTGGTCTTGTTCTTCAAAAATAGACACCGATATTAACTGAGGTTACTGTACCTTTGTCCTGGCGTCAACGAGGGCTCCCTTCTGCAGTAACGACTTAACCACAGCCACGTGACCGCGCTTGGCAGCAGCATGTAGACAAACGGCACCAGCCTGCAATTTAATGATCAAACCAATGGTTCATTACAGAGCAAATTAGACGATCGCGTAGTGCTCATAAATTTTAAGTGCAGGGCATCTTAACAATGTCTCTGTCAGTTTGTTTAATCAAAATTTCTACGAAATCAACAAGGTTTTTTTCATCGCGATGAGTCGGACCAACCAGCCAAATAACCAGCCTTCTTTTCAACCAGCAAACAGTCAATTGAACAACCAACTAACCAACCAACTTATGAAACTAAGTAACCAACTATGAAACAAATACACTTAACCCTAACCACCTTCAGTGTTTTTCCTATGGCCCTGCTAAATGCAACAATTTCCAACAAAACTGAAGTTAGAAACCAAACCAAATTTGTATTTCTTATTTGGAAATTCTGCAGTGTACCACCCACACACCAACATCAGCCTTGGCATTTTGCAGCTACATTGTACATGTACAACAGGTATTTATTTGTAGGAGCCCCGTAAAATCCAACAAAATCCAACAGAAATTTTACTAGAAGTCTGCTTCCACCTTCTTAAATACGACAAAATCCAAAAGGTACGTTTAGCTTCCACCCTTTAAATATGAAATCCAACACATCCACGTGTATATGTAGTTTTTATGTTGACTGCAAAATCCAACAAATTACAAGATTTTGTTGGATTTTGTTGGATTTTGTTGGATTTAGCAGGGTTGTGGATAACAAAATATGCCCTTCCAAACATGGTGTTTACAAATGTGAAACTACAATGTATAAAGCCACTGACTGCTTTGCAAGAGCAAAGAGGTATTGCATATAAGTTTCATCAGGAAATAAAAAACATTTTTCTCATCAGAATTAAATGTACTTCTCTATGTGTGGTAAAACTCGTTGCTTAGCTACTGGTGATGAGCTATTTATGTTTATAAGGCCCAAAAATGTTTTTGTTTGTGTTGCCTTCCGCGAGCGACCCTAAAAGTATTTATATTTTAAAAGGAATTTTAAAAATCTCACCTTTTCCTGCACAAAATACACACGTTTTATTAAAATCATTGTCTTTATTACAGCTATGATGGCACAATCGTGCATTTCGCCATCTCACTTTTAAAATAAGCTTACTTTTTCAGTTTTTGCCTCCCGACTTCCGTGTTGTTTTCAGGGATGGCCAATAAAGAATTTTTATTAAAAATTGAAAATAAAAAAAATTGACCGACCGACCCTCCCTCCATTTTTTTGCATTTAACCCCTTGCATACGGATGATGCCAAAATGGGGCAAAACAAATGTGGCACAAGGTCGGATGATGCCATTTGCCGCTATTTGTGCAGTTTCAATCCATTGTTGGATTATTGTGTATGTTACGCTTGACTGCACAAGCACATTGTGTCCGTTTCGCTTGGCTGCACAGGCCGCCCCGGCACCTCACTACGATAACCATACTCAAGGGGTTGAGGGCAACACAAGTTTTTTGGGTTTTTTTGGGGCCTAATGTACAGTTTTGGTGCATTACTTCATGTATGACTTCTTCTGCACATGCTGTGGTGACTAAACAATTTCAAAGTTATCAAAATATTATATCCGATCATATTTTAATTTGAATATAATGAGTATTAAATTATTCCAACTGACACAGCCCTAGAATTTACATGTAAATGACTTTTACTAAATAAGAAAAGAAGATAACATTCTTTTCAAGCGTCTTGGAAAATTAAACTTTAAAAGTAGATGCACTTTCCATCATTAATTTTGTAAAAGGGTTCTCAATTTACGATGAATATTACCAGAGAATAATTTAATTAATCGTCAAACACATTAATCTTTTTTCCTATTGTGAGAGACCAGCAGTCATGGAAACCATAACCGTTTCACTCGCGGCCAGTACTTTGCCATAACAAAAAATAATAATAAAGTAAACTTTCAACTTGTGGTTCCACATTGTATCGCAACAACAGCTGGATGTAATCTCTTAAAATATTCATTTCTGGTTGTCACGGAGACCTTAATTGATATCATACGCCATTGTTGTTGGTTACCTGGGTGTGGGTTGAGCTATTGAATAGGATATATTAATCTGTAATAAGCTATTGTTGCCATAATAACTGGTGGGCCATACAAGTAGCAGGAGTAGCTAATTGTATGAGGCCACTAACTAACAACAATTTGTTTCATGTGTACCTACTAAAGGGGAAATATTCAATTTTGGTTTTACCAGAGGTACATGTAACTTGCCCCATGCAGCGTTGCCACTGTGGGTTACATGTAGCACTGATCACTGGAAAAGTGTGAAATTGTACATTTTGTACACAGCTATTATTTGCTGCAGTTGAGACCTTCATGTCCGAGACCGAGACTAAGCCTGAGACCAAGACTTTAGAGACCGAGACCAAGACCAGGGGCCAATTTCACATCTAAGTACAACAATTGCTTAAACACAAAAACCTTGCTTAGTAAAATCAGGTTACCAGCCAAAACGTGATTGTCATGCTAAAGCAAACAGCAGCTAAATACCATTCACAAACAATATACATCACATGGCATTTTGGCTGGTAACCTGCTTTTATTCAGCAATTTGTTTGTGCTTAAGCAAATTTCGTGCTTAAGCAGCTCTATGAAATTGGCCCCAGCTCTCTCCAGACCGAGACCAAAACTTCCGAGACCGAGACCGAGACAAGGCCAAATATGAATAAAAATGTATGGTGTTGAAGCTGATTTCCCTCATGGAGTGTTGTGTGCCCTGCTTTTAGATCAAAATGTTCAAAAAGATAATTTCCCGTGGACGACAATTTGTGCTAATGACTCATATGAAAGGTGAACATGGGAATGATCTTATCCCCCTGTGAAGTCAGCTTTAACAAGAACCATTATCTTTATTTATGCAAGACCTACATGTACAATACTGTAACTAGGGCTGTCCCGAATATAGCGAATATTCGAATAGCTTTTTGCCGGTTCAAATATTCGAAAAAATATATATGCGCATACAGATACAACTCTGATGCTATTTTAATAAAAAAGTTACGGCGCTTAGCAGTGTCAAATGCCGCATTTTTTGTGGACAGAGGGTTTACTGTTCCCGACCGTAAAACCCTTGACGCTTTTAAAATAATTATTGCAAAAACTCAGGCTGGAGTTTGGTTTCTTGTTATCAGAATGTTATACGTACTCGTAATGCTATTGATACAATGCAAAAAATGTCCATCGGGTGGTCTATAATATCGATCGCCGCATGTAAAACACCGGCGTGCTTTGCGTGCAACTTTTTACCGGTGTGGCATGCAGTTGCAGCAGATGCCTGAAAGACTTGATCGGCGAGTATCGAATATTTGAATATTCGGTCAAGCCCAGTCTCGAATAATCGAATACTAAATTATTCGACAATGAACAGCCCTAACTGTAACATTCATGCCTGATATTAAAGAACAACAATTCCAATGTTTTTGAACATGCAGGACATGGAACAAAAGGGATTAGACAAGTACTGGCCTTATTCATGGGTCTGCCATGTTACATGTATGTTATATTCCATGTGCTCTTTGTTTACATCCAAACCGCCCTATATTCAAATGTGTCCGGCGGTATGCGCACGCATCGTGTTTTGCATAAATTTGGTTACGGAGTGACACCAAACGTCACATACATGTAATTCAAAGGTGATCTGACCCGTGATGTCAAACCAAAAACATGATGTGTGCACATACAAACCACGGTGAACATTTCAATATAGATGTACATGTAAGCATGGCACATCGGCTATAGAATGCCAAGACACACATCCATATACACGCATTTAGTTCCACACACAGTCGTACTTTCCCAATACTTCCGAGGACAATGCTTTGTGTTTCCTATTGTTCCTTTAATATAACCAACCCCCATAGACTAAGCACGTATTTCTACTTGCAAGGACCGATTTCAACAAAAGGCTTGACTTGCGAGGACTGAAAGGTTTCTTTGTATTTTCTTTCTCCTCTTGTCCTCGGAAGTTTACAGAACCTGTACGTGTACACTACATTTTAGTTCTACCTGTTATGCACTCCAACACGGGTGTATGTACTTGAACATCAATGTACATGTACATGTATCTGCTATGTTAAATTTGCCCGCCAAGATCAATTATCGATCAAGTAAGTGGCTCGAATTGGTTTTTCTGCCTTTAACCTCTTGATGATACGTATGACGGCCATAGCCAGTTGTCATGTATTTGCACATTCCTGCACGTACTCAATCCATTCATGTTTCAACTATACTGTTCTTGAATGGGAGTGTAATGAATAGATGGAGCTTTTTCAAACAAAGCTTTCACTCACACGAAAGGGGAGGCTCCAAGTGTGATGAATCGGACCACTCTATTCAGTGTGGTGCCTATTGTTTGCATTTACGCTTGGCTGCACAGCCAGTTCTTGGCATACCAGCCACCCATCAATAACAGCCGGACACAAGGGGTTAATGACGACCCAAAACGAGCCACAATTTTCGATGACTTGTCACAACTTGGACAGGAGAGAAGATGGACAGTATCTTGCTCAGGGACAACTGTACCATAACTTGCTTCGGGACTATAGACGTGCTTACCTTGTTTGGCATGTGAAGCGGGACGCCTTTCTTGAGGAACATCAGCGCGGTCTCCGGATGGCCGCACTGGGAGGCAACGTGCATCAACGTACTGCCATCCTTGGTCCTCGCCGACACGTTGGCCTTGAATTTGTCCACCAGTAACTCCACGATGGCAGTGTGGCCATTCTCAGCAGCAATGTGAACTGGAGACCGATCCAGCTGTCAGAAATAGAAATAAAATTCAATTATGGCCAAGTCGAAAAAATTACGCATATGAATTTCCCATACATAACACTATTTAGTGTTACGTATGAAAAATTCATGTCCTTTTTTAAATTAAAATGACCCCATACAAAAGCCACTCTAGGTAAAGGGTTTATTTATTTATTACATTTATTTACCCAGGGTGTGCCCAAACAGTTTAAAACTGGTTTCCATTGGGGCCCTGCATATTATTAGTTAAAACTGAATATTTACACACACATACAAAAAAATTTAAACAAATACAAGAATGTTTACACAAATAAATCTATTTATGGTTAACTTTTCAACTCTCCAGTAGAAGCCTATTGCTGATTTACGGGATGGGCGAAAAACCCGCAAAAAAAAACCTTTTGGGGTAAGAAACAAGGGGAAATTCCCATCCGGCTCCAAAGTATTGTGGCAACCAAGTTTATAACTCCGCAGATCAGCATAAATGGCAGAAATATCACTGATGAATGGCTTTACGTAGCTCCGATTTAAAGGGTTACAATCAGGTGGTAGGGTTGGCGACATTTTGAATTGCTAACCCGACCACCGTTACCGTTTTCCTGGGCCCATATCTACATGTACACAGGGATAGTTCTTCAACAGATCCAAGAGAAATTATCCAGCAATTTTCTGACCTATAGACCAAGACCCATCGATCAAGGCGGGGTAATTTCCAACTCACAACTGTGGCTGGTGCAGGGGCTTAAGTTGGCTGGGATCCAGTGCTAGGGGATTAGCACAGTCCGACAGTCTTCTGATTATACCCAGCACGATATGGGGCAGAGGGGTACCCCCCTTTTGTCCCTATACCCTATACACTCTCCAGACTATTGTTACCCAACACATCCCCCCCCCCCCCTAAACATCTGAAAAGATTTCCTGAGATTCTGGGAGCATAACAACCAACACAAAAGAGGTGGGTTCCCTCTGCCCTATATTGTGCTTCATATGCTTCTGATGAGGAACAAAGCCTACTGTTCAAAACATTGAGTTTCTCAGAACCACACAACTCAAAAGAGATCAATTTCACTTTGCTCACCATGCAAACCTTCAAGTCCCATTTAGACAACATTTATTTAAAAATGTTACCTGTGGACAACAGGTGCCGTTTTAGGCCAAAACATTTAGGGACAGAACTCGAAAACATGTTAACCAATTTTTGAGAACCTGAATTTCAGAAATATCTGTAAATGATATACAAATTATTATTTTTTCAATTTTTTTCCCAATGATTTTTCAAATATGATGAATCCATTTTTTAAAATAAATGTTGACGCACTGCCAAATTGTACATTTTAAATTGAAAATTATATTAAAAATCCATAAAGATGAAGCATTACCAAACTATATGTATACACAATAGAAAATTCTGTTAAAATCGTAAATATGAACATCAAAAAATTCACATAAAAGCGGATGTTGATTGCTGAGAGAAATCCTGTCATTTTGTAGTTTTATGTAGATTAAGGTCTATTACAATACAATTGGCAACTATTTCCGGCATGTGAGCTACTACTTTTGAGAGCTGTTTTTATCAAGTCCCATCTAGCCTCCTGGTGCCGTTGGTTAAAAGTCATCGCTGAGGGCAGCAAATGAATCTGATATAAGACGGCTCCTCTTTTGTGTCTAGCACTGGGCACCAAAGGGGACTCCGTCTTATGATGTCAGATTTGTCTTTAAAGACAGATATACTACAAGCAGTTAGTAAAGACCAGAGTTGTAGTCGAGTCCCTGCAAGTCCTTTCACAAGTCCTTTCATAAAGCCGGCCACAAGTAACTTGATGAACAATGACAAAGGAATGCCTATGTCAAAGCTCATTTGAATAGTTTGTGATTGGAATTAGGACTGGGGGGCTTGTGATGGACTTGTAGGGACTTGTAGGGACTTGCAGGGACTTGCAGGGACTTGTGATGGACTCGACTACATCCCTGGTAAAAAGGACAGTAACTGCATGTAGTCTATTTTGTTTGTATTGGATAATCTGGAAAAGTAGGTGCACCAATGAGTTCAGGCCGTGCCGAAAAATCAAATATTTGAATATTCATTACAAGTATTCAATTCGTTCAATTATCAAATATTTAAATATTTATTTTCGAGTTGAAATATTCGAAGGTAAAATGCAAAGGAATACATCCGTGACTTTGTGACTAGTTCCTGTCCAAATAATTGCATGACAGCAGCCTATCTATCTGTGTGTTACAAAAACGTAATAATAAAGGTACCTGTTCCTACTTGTTGTCGGGAAAAATAGAATTTCCTCAACAGGACAAAAAAAGTATTTCTGCATTTTAACACGTGTGCTAAACCTTTACTAAATCATTCCTTGGTGCTGGCGATTGCCACAAATGTGAGAATCTGTTATAATGATGACAATGAGCAGTTAATTAGCGTTAATTAGTCTGCCACAATACATACTTTGTTCACCCAAAAGTCGGCCATCCGAACAACCGAATATTCGATCAAATGGAAGGTCAAATATTCAAATATTCAATTATTTCAATCTGACTCTGAGTCAAACGGAACCTTATCCACAAAAGCAATATTTGATATTTATTTACTACATGTACAAAGTGGTTGATGTCGTTCCCGTCATCCCCCCCCCACTTCCCCCACTATGAGTGCAATAAGTGCAACAAATACAAGTAAACAAGTAACCACGATAATTGTCTACTTTAAATTACTGCCACAAAGCAATGGATAACAGTGTTGTCATGGAAACCCCATCATCTAAATGATGTACATACACGTATACTGAACAACAACAAAAAATCCACACAGAAAGTAGGCTAATCGTGCATATGTGCATACACGTATACATGCATGTCACTGTAGAGCTTTGTTCCAGTCCTTGAATCGCTTTCTGTATTAGCAGAGAAAAAGTTAAAATTCATTGTGGCAATTTGTTTGGTTTACAAGAGATGAAATTTACCATTCTGTGATGCTTGGCATCAAAGTCATGTTTTATGAATGATTTTGGCTGTGTTTCCATGGTGACGTGAGCTGGTGCATGACGGTTAGCTAAATGAAGTGCCACTGAGCTCATATAACAATAAAGCTCACTAATGCTCTCTCTTAAAATAGAGTTCAAATTTGCGTCAATGTTTCACTGAATTCTCTTAATACCACTCTGGGCACGCAATTTTGACTCGAAAATTTATTTCCTCAGCAAAAGAACTAGTTATAGGCAATATATACATCACATTTGTGGCTCTCTCACTAGAGAACAAAACAAAAATTAATTTCTAGATTTGTATACTATTGGAAAGAACAGTCCATAAGCTTTAAAATGGTGAAAAATTATGAAAATCGGAGCAGTATTAAAAAAGTTATGATAATTTTAGTTTTATTAGATGATCCAGCACTACTGTAGAAATCAAGCGATAAAGTTTGTCCTTTTCCACACCGCTGAACGGCTCACGATTAGGGTGTAGCCTTGGTAGCTCCTAAAAGTGTCTCACATTGGTTTATTTGTGAAAATATCAGTCAGATCGGCCAATCAATGAAGAGTTTAAATCACAAGCTTTAAATTGATACCAAGTTTGTTATGACTGCATTCAAAATGGCGATGTACACGAATTGAAAAATAACGAATCTTATGTAGAAAACTAAACACAAATTCCGGTGATTATCAGTGAGTTACATGTACCTTACTAAAATATCTTTTTTAAACATTTTATTGTTGCTCAAAAAAACAACAAACGAAAACACAGTATGATTTTTATTTTACATAAACTACAATTTTAAGCAATAAAACGAAAATGACACATTTTAAGCTGGTAACCTACATTTGCTACCCAAATCTCCACTCTGCTCCGAAAGTTTACACTTAACGGTTCTATCAAGTAGGGACCCGGGGTCAATTTCTGCTTGGGACTATCAACCAAAACATTTACTTATATTGCTAGTGACTGTTTCTCAGCTAAGCCATTTCCTACTTGACAGCTCCGTGTACGCTGGCTAGAGTCTTAGCCCAGTTTTAGCAAACACTACGAGCAGATATCTTAGCAGGTAAGACATTATGCCATATGAGAGAGTCGTTTTCAAAGAAATTACATGATTCTTTTCTTTACGATTAACTCTTGATCGTGAATTCTTCAGTTGAAAATACAACCATAAAGCTGTAAGCTAATAAAATACTCCATATTAAAAGGGTTACACCAGCAAAAAATTGACATTTTTATTTTATGCGCCTGTACGTGTTATGGTATAACATTCTGATAACAAGATTTCAAACTCCAATCTGCGTTTTTGCAGTAATTATTTTATATGTGTGAAGGGTTTTACGGACAGGAACAATAAACCTCCGTCCACAAAAAGTTAACGTCCTCAAAAATTAGGCATTTGACACTGCTTAGTGACATAGCATCAGAGTCGTATCTGTACGTGCATATTTATTTTTGAATATTCGAACCGGCAAAAAGGTATTCGAATATTCGGTTGACGATCGTATATTCAAATATTCCACATATTTGGGACAGCCCTACGCTTAGCAGGCAACTTAGACTAGCAAATTGATTTGCTCGGCAAACATTTGCTAAGTACCAGTTATACATAGGCAATGTACACATGAGTATGTAAATACCGGCAATCGTGGAATAGGGACAAAAGGGTCAGGGCATAGGCAAAGGGTCCACGTTTGACCGAACGTCCACGATTGAAAATCGTGTACAAAACATATGGGAGGCCTTCCAAAAAAGTTAAAGTACAAACAAAAGAGGGACAAAATAGGGAGTCCGCGATTGCCGGTATTTACACATTTGTGTGCACGTATCCGCATTTTTGCATCCCTGTGGAGACATGGCATTGTTCTCCCCTTTGTCCCTGTACTTACGCAAATACCCATAGACAAAATTCCTTGTGGAGACAACCTAACCCATAGAATTGCCTCAGTCCCGTTGTTCCCATTGTGTTCATGTCTCCACAGGGTATGGTATATCTCTCCACACACAGTTGTACTTTCCTATACTCATGAGGACAATGCTTTGTGTTTCCTATGCTTCCTTTAATATAACCCAACCCCCATAGACTAAGCAAGTATCCTTACGTTCGAGGACCGATTTTAACAAAAGACCGTCTCTCGAGGACAAGAAAGATTCTTTTGTATTTTCTTTCTCCTCTTGTCCTCGAACGTAGTACAATACAAGAGCACACGTACATCACATTTTTAGCTGGCACAAATGTGGGACAGCCCTACGCTTAGCAGGCAACTTAGACTAGCAAATTGATTTGCTCAGCAAAAATTGGCTAAGTACCAGTTATAGGCAATGTACACATGAGTATGTAAATACCGGCAATCGTGGACTAGGGACAAAAGGGTCAGGGCATAGGCAAAGGGTCCACGATTGACCTAACATCCACGATTGAAAATCGTGTACAAAACATATGGGAGGCCTTCCGAAAAAAGTAGAGTACAAACAAAAGTGGGACAATCTACACACTTGGGTGCCCTCATTTGCTAAGTTTCGCACATACCTTATCCAGAATGTTAGCGTCCGCTTTGGCCAGGTATAAGTATTTTAAGGTGGTTTCGTCCCCGACCCACGCTGCAATGTGAAGGGGAGTGTGTCCCTCTTCCTGTGGTGGTAAAGAAAGTGAGTATATGCTCAAGTAAATCAAGAATGGTAGACGCAAGTCACGGACAAGCAGCACGGTTGACTTGAGTCCAAGGCTTGGACTCAAGTCTGACTCAAGCCAAATTCCTTGTGACTTGTAGCTTGACAAATGACACGGGACATATCACTTGACTTGCTTGATTTCTGACTTGTGATTTCACTCGACAAACATGACTCGAGAAAAATGACTCGACTCTGCTGACAACCATTTCTGAAAGGAACTGGATTTTAGTGATTACGCTATCACCACCGAAACAGTTTTTAAAAAGGAAGGTGATGTCAAGCTTCATGGAAACTTTCGTTTTTGAAGCCGGATGACGGCTATAGAGTACCGAAGTCTGATGTCAGTTGGCACGACAACTGTTCCTTTGTCGACAGCCAGTCATGCAAACACATTGACACAAAATAACAAAAGTATTCTGGTTCTAAACATTGCATCGACGTCATCACTTCGGTGCTCTATAGCCGCAAAAAAATAAAATTGCCACCAGGCCGGATGATGGCTTTTACACGTCATTTTCTGCAGTTTCAATCCAATGTTGAATCATTGTGTATGTTACGCTTGGCTGAACAAGCATATTGTGTCTGTTTCATTTGGCTGCAAAGCCGACCCAACACCCCGGCGCCTCACTGTAAAATAACCGTACTCAATGGGTTTAATGTGCATATATATGTTACTTCAGTAAAGTGCTCACTTCTTAAAGCAAATGTTCAAAAACTAATGGTTAATCTGTCAGGACTGTACAAATGTACTTTCCACAAGCCACCATACAGAATGCTTCACAGCCAGAAACAAATGAATAGAATCATGGTTTTTGGTTTTTATTCCTCTGGCCACTTTAGTGAAAATTTGTCATTATTTTTGTAATTTCTCCCAAAACATCATCTGACAGAGAAACTTCCAGAGCAGGAATGTCAGTTTTCAGAAAAACTCTTCACCCCGTCAACATTTGAGATCAAACAATGAAGTAAATTCACCCCTTGCAAATTTTTGCCATATTGGAACAAAACGAGGCTATACGTGCAAGACAGACATCACTATGTACGTTGCTAATGCTGTTACGTATGAAGCTAAGCTACATGTACATAAGAATGCAGTACATTGCATTTGAAAGTTAACACGGATATGGGAATTTCTCTTTACACCTTCTTTCTTCCCAAGGAATTCAGTTTCATTTCACAAAATGTGAAACAATTTTCCCACAGTAAGAAAACATTTTCAGGCCTTTTCACACAAGTGGGAAAACATTTTCACGCCTTTTCACACAAGTGGGAAAACATTTTCACACCGTTTCACACAAGTGGGGAAACATTTTCACACAGGTGGGAAAACATTTTCAAGCCTTTTCACAAAATATCCCACGTTAACTTTCAATTGCAATGGACTCTACCCAATGTACTGTACATCCAAGCTGTCGAAGCTTGTCTGTTAAGCCTTTCTTTCAACCCAACCGTGTAAAAGGGGCTCACACCTACATTCTGTAAGTTGACGCTGGCCCCGCACTCCACCAGTAACTTGATCAGGTCAGGGTCTTTCCTCCTGCAGGCGGCATGGAGAGGCGAGTCCCCCATGTCTGACCGGACCGTCCGGAGCTGTTCCTCCCGTTGGTGGGTCAGTAGCTCCCTGGTCACCGAGATGTTGCCCGCCTCCACGGCAAGAAAGACCGGGATGCAGCCATTCTGTAGAGGCAAGACAATATAGAAAGGGTGTTCGGAAATCAAAGAGGGGTTTCAGGCTTGATCAGTATTCCTCTCCTCACTTTTCTCCTCTGTGGCCCTGGTTCGAATCCTCACGAGGCCGACATTTTCAGAGCTGCCGAACTTTTAAAACTCATTTCAGTATTCAGAAAGCAAGAAATCAGTATCTTCCTCAGAAAATCCGTATTTTTCATAAAATTTAATTTTTACCCGAAAGTCTGATTTTTTTTCTGAGCTCATGATGTGCGTGCGTGCAGTGTGTATACCTCACCTTGCAGACCATGAAAACTTATGAGAATGAAAGCAACCGCATACATCCCAAGATGTACCCATAGTCGTACTCATCCAAAAGTACTTGACTACAACATTAATGAGGAAACCAACTTGCAGTAACCCTCTCAACTCCCTGAGGTGCAAAGAAAGTCTATCGGCAATGTTTCTTCGGACAGGGTTGGTTTTTCAGCACTTCGATGTCGGTGAACAGACTTCCCCAAGAGATTTTATCTTTACATTTATCATTTTACACCGACAATATTAAACTAGACATAGTGTGTCTGTTTTAACAGAACACATGGCTTTTCCGTTTTTGCTTTTTCTTTGGTGAAAGATTGTTTTGTTGCGTGAGGCACTTCCGGTTTGGACCGGAAGGAAGGGTCACGTGACTTTGCACGTAATATCAAAAATGAAGACCCTGGATTATTCTATCAGTTCCTGTAAAAAGAAAAATCAGATCTCTCTCGTTTGATTTTATATTGATTTTCCATACTGTCCCCATCCCACTAGAGCTTTCCGAGTTAGAAGGCCCTAACTCGGAAAGGAGCACTGCCTTTTTGAGATTTTATGTTGTTTACATTGTTTATCTTGTGTCAATAAATTTAAGATACTATCAGTTAATCCTTTGTTGACTTAAGTTCTTAGCTGTATGAGTTATATTTAACACAGAAACATCTGCAAGAATTCTTAGTTTTATTGTAAAAAAAATGCCTCAGTTCAGATTTTCTATCCTGTGTAACTACTTAAAAAACTGTGAATCATGAAAAACGGCCGCTGGAAAGCTGAGAACAATAATAAACTTAAACGAATCGGAGAGGTGATTTGTACATTGTGAGTAGTACCAACAATCTCAGCCTGGAAGTGTTTACTTAAGGATTACAAGCAATTGTTTGGCTAATGGATTACAAAGATAAGAAGCTGGCAAAGGTGTTGGTGTGTCAACACCAAAAGGCAGTGGAGTTGCCTGTTTTGGCTCTAGTGGGATGTTTCCCTCATGTCAAAGATTAAACTTTCAAATTATGAGGCACTTCCGGTTTGGACAGGAAGGAAGGGTCACGTGACTTTGCACGTAATATCAAAAATGAAGACACTGGATTATTCTATCAGTTACCGTAAAAAGCAAAATCAGATCTCTCTCGATTGATTTTATATTAATTTTCAAAGATTAAACTTTCAAATTATAAGGCACTTCCGGTTTGGACCGGAAGGAAGGGCCATGTGACTTTGTACATAATAAAAAAAATGAAGTACCTGGATTATTCTATCAGTTCCCGTAAAAGCAAAATCAGATCTCTCTCGATTTATTTTATATTGATTTTCAAAGATTAAATCCAGACATCTTTGATTGCTTGTAATCCGATATTTGATGACGTCATCGTGACGTCATTATCTGCCATCTGAAACAAATATCTGGATTATATCTCTCGCTGTTGATTTTTCAGCGATTTTTTAAGGTTTAAAGGTATTTTCATTGCAACTTCCGTTCTGGTTATGTCATCAATCTTTCTCCCCCTCAACTTGTTCTTAGCATGAAGCTGATTATATACATCAAATATAAAGTGATTTCAGCAAACTTCGCCACACACATCGACTGATTATTCATGTTAAACATTTTTCAACCTGCTGCTAGAGGGCACTCGAACATTTTATGACGTCACCGGTATTTTTGTGTGAAGTACAACATAGGCAGAGACTAACATCGTTGAAAGCAAGTTCACATCTTTTTCCACTTTCAAATTATAGGGCACTTCCGGTTTGGACCGGAAGGAAGCGTGATTTGATGCACACGAAATAAAATGAAGATCCTGGTTTATACTATCAATTGACACTAAAACCAAGATCAGGGGTCTCACGGCTGGTTTTATATAGCATTTTAAAGATTAACCCTAACCCCCTAGGCATTTGTACTAGGAGGCTTCCTATGGCACATTCTTTGGACTTAAACAAATTGGGGCATCATAGCTCCATGTAAAGTAATGGTGCCAAGGCCCTGCAGTACTGAACCCATCAAAACTTGACAAAACCTGCTGTTTGAGTTTGCAAGGCTTGGGGCAGTTTAGGGTTAAAAATATTTATCTTAAATCGCTTGTAATATGACAAATGATGACGTCACCATGACGTCAATCTAAGAGAAACAATTTGAGGTTAGGGTCTATGTTTGTGTTAAGTTTGATTAAGGTCTGATGTTGTTTAGTGACCAAAGTGCCGCACACAAAATTTGTGTACAAAGTCTATGGGATTTGAGATAGAACTCAAATAGGAAAAAAATAAAAAATAAAAAAATCAGAACAAAAATAAAGCCTTTTCCGACTGGTTGTCGGAAAAGCCAATGAACATCTTACATAACTTCTGTCCATTCTTCAGATTCTGCTCTTCACCAAAACCGGTCCCAGCATCACAAGAACCAAATAACTACTGTACATGAACGTGTAGGTCAAGCTACATTGTAGCACTTCACTTGAAAAATCACCATGCAAAGCTTTAAATCTTCTACATGTTTGCATTTCATATGCTGCCTCAGCTTAGGCCAAATAAAAATAAAATATGTTTGGCGTCCGGGTTTTAAAAAGGAAGGAGGGGCTTCAATTTTTTTATTTTCAAGATGGCCGCCATTCTTTTTTTTTTCAAGATGGCCGCCATTCTTTTTTTAAAGTTTCCGACAATGGCTTGAGTAATCTTGTAATATTTTATTTTCCTGTAGATCAGTTGACATTTTTGGGTGTTTTTGTAACCTCATTTTCCACTTGTAATTTTATTTTAAAAATCCAGGCAGCCTCCCAATAAAGAATCGGGCGTGGACGCTAAACATGTTCTTTTCGCCTTAAACCCAACAGAAGACCTTGAGAATGTCAAAACCTTGAAAATAGTAAAAGGGTGAGTCTTAATACATGGATAAACATAAATTCATGACGCTGCAGGCTTTAATTATGAACGGTTGTGCTGGGCTGAATTGGGTTGTGCTGTGTTGGTTGGGGATGGGCTGGGCTATATACCGGTAAGTTGGGCTGGGCTGGGCTGGGTTGGAATTGGTAGAGCTGGGCTGGGCTGGGCTGGGCTGGGATGGACTGGGCTGGTTTGGTTTAATCTGGGTTATGCTGGGCTGATATGAGTTGGATTGGGTTGAATTACAATGTACATGAAGGACAGGGTAGGCTACACTGTGGTGAGTTGGGATTGGTTAGGACAAGTTGTGCTGAGCGGGGCTTGGCTAGGATGGGTTGCATTGGGCTGTTCTGCACTGGATTGCACTTTGCACGGTTGAAGTTTTATAAATGACCATAACACACATAGTTTCTCACTACTCACAGCATCTTTAGCTAGCCTGGCATCCTTCCCTGATGTCTTGAGTAATTGCTGGACTTGCAATAATCCACCACTGGTCCTTGCTGATGCCATGTGGATAGCCAGCTGATTGGCAGGCTATGACAAAATGAGAGGAAAACAGAAATGGTGGATTTTGCAGAACAGAGTGACAATGGTTGAACAAAAATGAATAGACAGGCTGTTCATATAACAAGAAAACCACTAGCGAGTGAATGCAGTTGGGTCATTCCACCAGGTTGGGACACAGTGTGTTATATGACCATATCATTAAAACCATCATTACATTTAATTCAGTTATTTCATGAGACATCCGTCTTTGGGTGTGAGATTATTTGAGAATGTTTTCAATCATGTAAGTTATATTTTAACAAAAATATGATAAAAAGTGTGTTATTTTGATTTAAAATAGACGTAACATGGACACGGTGTCCAACATATAATTGTTTGTGTTTTTTCAACACTTTAATAAATAAATATGAGAAATTCATTACGTACAATAATTAAAAGACACACTATGCAACAATGAAACACCTTTTTACGGTAGTCAGTGTCCAAATATAGCAGAAATAGCAAGAATTTGAAGATTCGGTGCAGACGTAACATAGACACCATGATAGACCATGACCATACATATATTTCTGCTGTTGTGCTGCATTTGGATATTGAATATCATAACAAATGTTTTTTTGTGTTGCAGTTTGTGTTTTGTAATTAGTATACAGAGTGAGTTTGCATAATTATTTATATAAATGTTGAAAATGTTACAAAAAGGAAACATGCATTTTCATGTCACACCATGTCAGTGCTAAATGTTACGTCCAGACTGCCTTAATTTTTTATCATTAAATAAATAATTATGCAACTTACTATATGTACTAACTAAAAGACACTCAATGCTACAAGAAAACACTTTTTGTTATGGTTGCCAGTGTCCAAATAGCTCAGAAACAGCAAGAACAAAAACAACACATTACAAACAGTTTCTACTATGATAGTCGCATTACGCGAGGGGTTGTGGGTCGACCAATCAGAGACATCACCAAGGGCAACAACACGCGTGAGCGTAGTGCCACGTACTGACCGACTTTCCAGAGTAGCCTTTAGTCAAGGCGCGCATGGCACCACCCTGGTTTTTTTGCGTTGAATGTAAGCACCTGGGGTGTCACGCGCCCCTTGACTAAAGGCTAGCGCGCGAGCAGATCGTGCAGGCTTGGCGGCCGAGAGGTTCATGAGAACAACGATTTGTTTGGTCGAAGGTACGGGGGTTTAGTTTCGCCAATACTTTTGAATGACCAATCAAAATAAAGCTTATAAAATTCTGCATGTCGTCGTGGGTGAGCATTATCAGCCAGAGTGAAAGAGCGCCAGGTATGCCGTGTACAGTGAGATGCGAATCGGCTGTCCACACACTGCAGGGATTCACGTGTAAATCCCCATAACATAACATGGCTGGGTGAATTCAGATAGTCGTGCACACAGGAGACAAAATGTACGAAGTACGGGTTATTAGTAGCTTATTTCGCCAAAAACACCAAGTATGTCATTAAAATATACTATCCCCTACTACAAAGTAGGTGTGCAATACGTGAATAATTTCTATAAATGGTCAAAAGGCCATGGAAAAATGGGGGTCTGTGGGAATCAGTACGGCCAACTTGAATGTCGTCTGTGCGTGCGTTGTTCGCCTACGTAGCGTCTATATAGTGGATGCGACTGAACTGTTTGTAATGATGCATGTGTGGACGTAACAGTGGACACAGTGTCCATGTTACGTCCACAATCACGTTCTTGCTGTCTCTGCTATATTTGGACACTGACTACCATAAAAAAGTGTTCTTGTGTTGCATAGTACATCTTTTAATTAGTACACACGGTGAATTTCCCATATGTATATTTAAAGTGTTGAAGAAAAAAAAATGGAAATATGGATGTGTCGTTTGCCTGGT
The DNA here is from genome assembly GCA_037893225.1 of Hippasteria phrygiana. NCBI lineage: Eukaryota > Metazoa > Echinodermata > Asteroidea > Valvatida > Goniasteridae > Hippasteria > Hippasteria phrygiana. Next base: position 757,772 of record JAZGUH010000046.1, on the reverse strand, counting down.
CAAACTTGTTACGTCAAACTGATACATTTTTTTAATCATATTTTTAGTAAAATATAAATTACATGATTTGAAACTTTCTAAAATATTGCTCACCCAAAGACTGATGTTACATGAAATAACTGAATCAAATGTAATAGTACTTTTTAAAGATATGGATAAATGTCACACACTGTGTCCCGGTGGAATGACCCACTTACAATCAGAGACCACGGAGCAAATTGGAGGATGTTCCAGTTGTATTCTTTTAGTGTCACCCAAAAAAATGGAAGGCTTGTAAGGTTGCTTTCGAATATCCGGTTTCCAAAATCGTGGAATTCAAACCAAATGTTTAAAACAAATCCGGATTTATATCCCACCACTGGTGGTGTATAGATTTCTGGAACTAAACTTACCCCGCCTACCGCGGTCGTATCGGCCCTCTTGGATATGAGGAGTTTGGTGATCTCGTCCTTGGCGGACCCCGCTGCGTAATGGATCGCTGACCGTCCATCCTGTATACAGAAGACGGGGATTGCAAGAGAGAGAGAGAGAGAGGAGTCAGAGAGAAAGAGAAAAGCCAAGAAGCAATCGAAGGAAAAGAGGATGAGGAGAAAGTAATGGACAGAAAGAGAAACAAAATCTTCTTAATCTTCCTCGTGGAAAAATTAATAAAGTCCACTGGCACGGCCTACGTCAGAATTTTTCTTCCAGTGGTATGAAAGGGCAATGTAAAAAAAGATTGACCAACAAGTTTTTTAACAGATTCCAACCAAACATGCTGTTGGGTTTTGACGGGTTGAGTACTGTTAGGGTTAATACAAACCTAAGCCCTTCCTCTCCAACAGCTTGTGTGTTTCAACCTTTAGTTTCAAACTCCTCAGAGAACGCCTCAAAACCAGCAATTTCTTTCAGCAAGGCATAATTTATGGAAGATAGCATGTCTACCTACAAAGTTCATAATGTGCCTATTTAGAAGTAAATTTCTCTTTTAGGTGACAATTTGTTATAGTGCGCCACAGCAGATGTCACACAACCCTACATTTTTTATCTTTCTCCATTTTGTTTTCTTTTCACCCTTCTACCAATTTCTGTAGTGCAGCAATCTTTCTACATGTAGATTCAAGATAGTATACAACATTTGCAAAAAAGAAAAACTACTGAATTATTACAAAATACCGTACTAGTAAATAGCCAGTCTCAAGCATCCTGTGAAATCATGGCACCTGGTGTGCTGTCGTTTTCAAGAAAAGTGGAAATTTATATCCTTTTCCAACGATTGTCGGCCGACAATCGTTCGAAATAGTCTAGTTCCCCGACCTGATAATTCCCTGACTTCTATAAACTAATGCGTTTTGTCTAAGGTATGGTCAGGGAACCGGACTACCAGAACAGATTTTTGTTTTTCTCTCTCTCTCTCTCTCTCTCTGTTTTCCCAGCAGCTATGCACACAAAACTTTAAAGAGGTCAGTGTTGCAGTATTCGATAGCACGCTATAAAATACTAACCCCCAAATCCATTTATGAAAATTACAGCAAAAGCAAATGGTGTACACATGTCGTCACAGTTTTCACGAAGAGACAAATTTAGTGTACTGAGGAAATAGGCAATTTGTCTCTTCGTGAAAACTGTGATTGTATACTGTATTGTACATGTACCTTTACATTTTTATGTTTCTATTTGAATCAAACACGGTGCCGACATGATGTCTTGGATTTTTGTTTTCATATTTAGCAGGGTGGGAGCTACTTGTAAATATACCTGTTGAATTTTGTCTTATTTAGGAGGGTGGAAGCAGACTTAAAAATGTCAATTTTGTTGGATTTGGCAGTGCTCATACAAGCAAATACCTGTTGTATTTTGTTGGATTCAGCAGAGCAGCTGCAAATTGCCAAGGCTGGTGTGTAGGTGGTACACTGCAGAATCCAATTAAATTTGCTGTTGGATTTTGTTGTACATGTAGTATATATAGCAGGCTTCTCATTTCAGTTTTGTTAATAATTGTTGGATTTACAGGGCCACATGAAAAAACACTGAAGGGGATACGAGTCAATCACTAATTTAAAAATAAATAACTGGGAATTACTACCAAATAAAGAAGCAACATTTACGATGAAGAAAACCACTGAAAAGGGCTTCGTCATTCGCCAGAGGAATCTATTATGTTCTCACACAAAAGAAGTGACAATGTTTGGAAACCTCATACATGTACATTACTATTGCCATAGTAACATATTAGAAAGGCAGAGAGCATTAACGAACCCTGCATGACTGTTAAGTAATTAATTTGCCTGTGTCAACAGGTGTCCAATGAGAACATCGCTCCAAGTCGCAGGTCGCTCTTGCGTATGATATCAATAATTTAGCTGTGAATGATTAAACGTCTTCCATGAAGATTGAGGGGGGGGGGGGGGGGGGGAGGCGTGGGGGGGGGGGGGGGGGGGGTAAGGGAGGGGGAGGAAGGGGCAATTACGTCCAAGCAAATATACTTGCAATTAATAACTGCCTTTCATCCTTGATAAACAAATAAAGAACCGTACAATAAAGCCTTTCATTAATTTGTGCTATTTAAAAGGTCAAAATCAGTCAAAATTTCCTTCCACCTCCCCTGCCTATACTTTGTACACAGACAGGGTCAGATTACATGTGGTTTGTACATGTGGCAGAAGGGTCACAAACAATCACCTTGACTGATTTTGACCCATACAACAACATGGCTCAGAATGCATGTTTGCATAGGAGGGTTTTAAAGAGTAGTTTTAAACAGTTTACATGTACACATGTACACTTTACATGTACACATAGTCGTGTTGTTTTTTTAATAGTACTGAGGACAATACTTTGTGTTTTTTATTGTTCCTTTAATATAACCCAACTCCAGAGACGTATTTTTACGTCCGAGGACCATTTTTAACAAAAGACCGACTGACAAGGACAAGAAAGGTTCTTTTGTGTTTTCTTTCTCCTCTTGTCCTCTAACATACAGAACATAGTCGGACTCCCTATTATCGCGGCACGTCTATTATCACGGCATCGGACATTTTTAACTTTTGCGTTGCCAATTAAAACTCCTTCGAGTGGCGGTTGTTATCCAGTTGATCAGGCATTAGGAACTTTCTGCTGAGTTGTATAAAAATGACGATTAAAAATGTTGTGTCTGGACTTTTAATGATTTTTTATAAATATTTACGTTTTCCAAAACTTTTAAATTTTGCCTCATCGTGTCTGCTAAAAGGTACTGTCTATATTTTAACACAAATCTGTAATAGTACTCTGTCCATGAAGGTTCCATTGTCTGGTTCTCATTCTACAGCTGCAAACATAAAATGACGCCAAAGGACGATATTTCCACTGCGAAAATGTACAAATCTTTACAGGATGAAAATAAGGACAGTGCGTTAAAAAAATAAAACAACGCACCGTTTAAAGTGAATGGCGCCCCTAATCGTCAATCAGTAGACTTATCTTAAGTGAATTTTGTCCCCTTTCAGGGGGGACAGAGTGTTAAGAAATCATCCAGCAGGCCTAATCGTCTTTAATCAACTTGAACTTTACAGGGAAAATATCAGACTTTATTCAGGGAATGTTTTGGTCAAACATTAACTGTGAATAAATAAGCTGAGATCATTTTAAAAACAACTTCGCGCCTACCGCGATAATATAGAGTCTATACTCCGACTGAATGGCGAGCATGTCTATTTTCACACAGGCATCGCACAGGAATAAACCGAACTCGATTTTGTTTTTATCAATGTAAAGAGCAAGACTTACAATGTACATGTATACAACACAAAAGACAGGACAATTCGGGAAAGTTAAGGAGCAATCTCTATTCCAATCGGGAAACGTGGTAAGTACTGCGACAATACAGCATCCCGTCCTACACTGTGCATATGTACATGTTATTTGAAGGAACTCATGCTAAAAAAACATCAACTTTCAAAAGCTACATGTATGGTTGGAAAAAAGTCAAAAAAGCTCCATTTGTCCGACAAACATTGATGAAAAACTACATGTACATTGTACAATCTGGTTTCCACCAGTCTGACTTTTCTGAACCTAGCTTTCATCCCCCCCCCCCCACCAGTTTTTTCCTCAATGATTTTTGTGCATTAAAGGATGATCATCCACCGGTATATTATATTCTACATTTTAATGATCCAAGTCATTTCAGGATGAAAGCTTTTTTTGGCCCACAACCTCCAAGGAAACGGGTATCTTTTGTATGAGGATACAACTTTTTAAACTGATATCATCACAAAATTAAACCTCTTTTTAAAATGTAGTATACATTTGCAAACATCAAAAAACAAAAGTACTGAATTATTACCATACCATACTAGACTGTAAGTAAATAGAAGTCTCAAGCATCCTTTGAAATCATGGCACCTGGTGTGCTGTCGTGGAAAAGTGTAAATTTATATCGTTTTCCAATGATTGTCGGCCGACAATCATTAGAAATAGTGTAGTTCCCCGACCTATAAATTGTTACATTTTGTCTAAAGTAGGGTCAGGGAACTAGAATACTAGAACACATTGTGTTTCTCTCTGTTTTCCCAGCATCTATGCACACAAAACTTTAAACAGGTCAGTGTTACAGTACAGTCGAACACCTTTATAACAAGGTCCTTGGGACTTTACAATTTACCTTGTTATAACAGGTACCTTGTATTATCAGTCTTGGAAAACAAAGAAAAACAAAGACCCAGGACCTATTTTTTTCCTTGTTATAAGCAGGATGTTGTATTAACAGTGCTCTTATTATCAGGGTTCGACTGTATTTGCTAGCACGCTGTAAAATACTAACCCTCAAATCCATTTATTTCTGAAAATTACAGAAAAAGCAATGGATGTATACTAACCCCCATACATGTACATGTACTTTCTGAAATATTTGACAAATTTTCCATGAAAACTCTTCCGGTGTGCAAACAAAGTGAATTTAACCACACCTCTGTATAGATTATACATGTAACATAGATAACATGGCACACAATGGGATCAGACATTGAAGACTGACATGCATAAAACTTTTGACGTTGTCCAGGAAAATGTTGTCCAGGAAAATGGTGCCGTTGGGGATGGGCATCAATCACGAAATCTTTAAACAGTCACCCAGTGTCCAGGGGGTAGTCAAATCAGATTACATGTGAATGCCCTACTCACTCTCTCTTATAAATTGCAGTGGACACAATTGGTAATCCTTCATTTTTTGTATACTGAATTATTAGGAAATACCTTACTAGACTGTGTTAATATATAGTAGTCTCAATTATCTTGTGAAATCATGGCACCAGGTGTGCTGTCGTTTTCAAGAAAAATGGAAATTTATATCGTTTTCCAACGATTGTTCGGCCGAACAATCGTTGGAAAAAAACAAACGGATTTGTTTAAATACTGCCCTCTATTGACCGAATGTAGTTAGTCCGCATTGTGTCTAAAATGAGTATATCTAATGCAGGCATGAGAATGGGTTGTGTTAGAAAAAACTGGAAAATAGCGATTCACTATTAATGACCCAATCAAGCCGTAGGCTTGGCCCGAGCCGAAGGCGATGCATGCTGGGGGTTTCAGGGGGCCGGGGGTTGAAGGGGTCAGCGCCCCCTTTAGAAAATTTTGACAATTTAGGTACTGTGATTTGCAAAAATTATTCTGAACTTTGATGGTTCATAACTCGAAAACGGAGACCCCTATGTACATGTGAACTGCATCCTGGGATACGGCTATTAAAAATAAAGATTTTTCCCAAAAATTTGACAGAGCTTCGCCGTGTGCGGGGGCTTTTGAGAAAAGCACCCGCGGAAAATAGCTCTGAACCTATTTAGCTGTTCCATCATATTTATTTTTTGACATCCATTTTTGAAGTCGGATGCCTCCGATATTTCACGATAATTTTACTATAACTTTTTTTTTTTTACGTACACAAAGGCCAAAGCGTTAACACGATGGCCGCTCAATCAACAACAGCATTTCCTAACGCTCATTATAGGGGATCGTTGATTGGACAATTTTTATGATGTTATGGAATACTTGATACCTAACGCGATCGTTGATTCGTTTAGTAAACTTCATCTCTGTAACAGCACTTCATCGCTCTGCGTACGTCGTGTAAATAGGATCGGACAAACGGGTTTATAGAACAGCTGGGAGCGTCTAAAAACAGAGCTACGAAGCCGACTTTACAAGTGCCGATCTCGGGGACATTTCAGCAATGATATTCCACAATTTCCCTAAAAATAAAATCACCCTAGACCACCTCTACCCCCCAAATTTTAAACCGGATTCACATTGAACTCGGAGAGGACATATTTTGGCCTCCAAAAAGCGGGAAACCGCGGAACGGCGGGAAATTCTCATGCCTGCTAATGGAAAGCAAAATAGAAAACTAATAACCTTTTTCGTGTTTTGTACACAAATTTTAATAGTGGACGTTGGGTCAATCATGGACCCTTTGTCTACGCCCTAACCCTTTTGTCCCTAGTCCACAATTGCCGGTATTTACATGTACACACATGTACTCGATTTTACTACTAGGTAGAGAACCAATTGTAGTAAAGTGTCTTGCCCAAGCACAGAAACACAAATATAATACCCTAGCTGGGTTCGAACCCCACACCGTAACCACAGCCCAATAGAATCACCACTCCCTCTCATAAAAAAATCCCCCCCATCCCTTACCTCCGATTGGCCATCATCCACTGGGTTCTTATTCCCTGTCTCCGACCCGTCCTTTTCTGGCTCCAGTGAAGGAGCTGGCGGTGACAAAGATACTTCTGGCTGTTTCGGTTTCTTAGAGGAAGTATCCCGCCACTTTTTCATCCTCTCCGAGCAAGCATCAATCGAGCTCAAAAACAGTCAACAAAGGAAAAGCTACCTCGCGCCTGCTTATCGCTATAATGTCATGTGCACAACACGGAGCAAGTGCAGAAAGTTACCTGGTGTGCAAGTAATTACGATACAATGTGTGCGCTGACTTGCTACACCACGTACACGCACACTGTAGCATGGGCACATATTATCGTTAATAGGCATTTGGAACCAAATACGCAGCTTTTTGGTAAATTGGCTGTTGGCCAAGGATTAATGAGTCAAGTGGAACGGACTCACGACTGCAATGAATCATTTATTCGTTCAAAGGAAAGCCCGGCAATATTGGATAAGAATTTTTGTTAATGGAATCTTTCATAACAAGGCTTAAATTTGTTTTCTAAATATATATATTATTAATATACAAACAAAAATATTTTTAAAACCATGCACGGTAAAGTGCTACCATGAGAAACCACAAAATAAAGAATCATGTACTTGTACCGGTACTCTGGGGAACTGAATTCTAATTTTTCTGGATGACGAGCAGATTATCGACATAAACATAAACAACTTGGGCAATGAAAAATGCCACACTTGCTAGACTCTTACATGGGGGACTGCTAGAGTGTATGGTTGTATGGGGACATTTCTCTGTCCCCATAATGAATTTGGTCCCCACGACCTCTATCGCACGACCACTGAATGTCCCCACAATTACGTTTCATGACTGTCTGTTCCTACATGTACATACATTCAGCCTTATGTATGGGGTACCGGGAACAACAGGTACATTGTAACAATAGGAACCAATGGTACCCCACAAGGTAATCGTTAGAAATCTAGGGGGCCTGTAAGGAAAATGCTATGGAGTTTGGGATTTCAATAGGAACAAAGGAGAATAATAGGGAAGTAAAGGTGGACAACAGTGGTACCCCAAAAGTATGCATGATGTGTGTGCATGTGTGAAACAGTAATCTATGAAGGGGCAAATGGCAGTCTTTCAACAGTCTTTCAACAGCAAATGGCAGTCTTTCAACAGGAAATGGCAGTCTTTCAACAGCAAATGGCAGTCTTTCAACAGCAAATGGCAGTCTTTCAACAGCAAATGGCAGTCTTTCAACAGCAAATGGCAGTCTTTCAACAGCAAATGGCAGTCTTTCAACAGCAAATGGCAGTCTTTCAACAGCAAATGGCAGTCTTTCAACAGCAAATGGTAGTCTTTCAACAGCAAATGGTAGTCTTTCAACAGCAAATGGCAGTCTTTCAACAGCAAATGGCAGTCTTTCAACAGCAAATGGTAGTCTTTCAACAGGAAATGGTAGTCTTTCAACAGCAAATGGCAGTCTTTCAACAGGAAATGGTAGTCTTTCAACAGGAAATGGTAGTCTTTCAATAGGAATTGGTAGTCTTTCAATAGGAAATGGTAGTCTTTCAATAGGAAATGGTAGTCTTTCAATAGGAAATGGTAGTCTTTCAATAGGAAATGGTAGTCTTTCAATAGGAAATGGTAGTCTTTCAATAGGAAATGGCAGTCTTTCAATAGGAAATGGTAGTCTTTCAATAGGAATTGGCAGTCTTTCAATAGGAAATGGCAGTCTTTCAATAGGAAATGGTAGACTTTCAATAGGAAATGGTAGTCTTCTAACAACAACAAAATCATTCATTCCTGCCCAAATTAGAAATTTGAGTACTACAAGATGGGGCCGAATGGTACTCTTTCAGAAGCAAATGGTACATGTACACATGTACATATGTACTCTTCAAATGAAAACAAAAATTTATTCTTGCCCAAAGTGGATACAATATTCGATGAGGGGAAAACAAAAATAGCAACATTTGTTCATTCCTTCCCAAATTGGAAGTTGTCTATGACGGAAATAAAAATTATTCTGATAAATTTGATTAACTGATCAAGATCACAAAGTTGTCAGACTGCAAGGATGATGGGTGCAGAGGTTAATCTATTTATTTGGAGCAAATGTTTTGTGGCAAAGAAAACAAGATGTGTTTAAGCAACAGATGTACATCAACGCAAACCGGCACAAGCCTACATGAGTTGGCATGGACCGCGTAGTGGGGGTTATTTTTATCTGTTAGGCAAATTAGGATCGAGTTATGGGGACATTTCTCTGTCCCCCATTAAACGATTTTATTCCCCATGATGTCTATCGCATGACCAGTGTTTGTCCCCGCGATTAAGGTGCGTGACTGTGTGAACCTGTGCACATATTTTGATTTCTTTGAATTCACACCCACTCACCTACATGCACAGTGATTAGTGTATTTGCCAGTATTTGGAAGTGCCGTGGCCTAGTGGTTTGGCACATTGAATTCAAGGTCTGTGGGTAATTCTGCAGGTTGTGGGTTCGAGCCCAGTCCTGGGCTATAGCACTTCTACGCTTAATATGGGTAGAGGCATTATTAATGCCTTGCAGTGGACTAGTTACCCATCCCGACCCTATTCATGCTGTGAAGAGATTAGATTATCTTGTTTCAGTGTGAGGGGCTGGTTCTTCCACATATTCCTAAAGTAGCCCACACCTCGAGTGCCCTAGCTAGGGCTTGTGATGGGCGATTTGCATTAAAAAAATACATTTAAAAATAGAACAATTTGCTATCAATGGGTGAAAGAATAATGTACGCACATAATTAAGAGGAGGCTGCCGTTTCTTGGTCAAATGCGGTCAGGTCTACAAATGTAGTTAAATCACCCCTTCCGCCCCTTCCCCAATGAAGTCAAAAATAGCCCAAGCTAGATCTCATATATATGTCATTAACCCCTTCTGTGCAGCTGTTATGAAAGGAGTGCTGTTATACCATACAGGCTTGTGCAGCCAAGCGTAATGCACACAATACATGTAGGCAAACAATGGATTGAATATGAGCAGGAATGCGCATATAGACCACAACCGGCCAGGTGGCCTTTTTCAAACTGTGGCTATGGCCATTGTCTGTAGTCAGTAGGTTCAAGAAGCACTGTGTCCTGAAATCCTAAAAACTTAACCGCTTTTGATTTGTTTCTTATCCCTTTGTTTTTAAGTTTGTTCGGTTTCTTTTCTCCAAACAAAAATGCCATAATTTGTGACAAGAACATGTACATGTACCTCAAGAAAAAAATATTACATGTACAGCTTTTGACCAGCAGATGAATTTTGTTGAGGGTACATATAATTCTTCTGTGTTGCCCCACGGCCCCATGATACATCTACTTGCTAAACCAAGCTATAGGAAGATACAATGTACAATGTACATAGATGGCGCAATAATTTTCAAATTTCAGAATATTCGAATTTTGTTGGCATACCACCTAAATTCATTTATTTCTGGAACAGTCTTTACATGTATGTTACTGCAGACAAACCTACGTGTACTTGCATGGTTTTGTTGAAAAACACACACATGACTTTCAGGGTATCTGCACATTTCAGAAAGTCAAATGTAAGTCTTTTTAAGATCCTATTTAATGCTACCCTAAACAAAATTTAAGACCCAAAAAGTAAGCCGACAACAGCTTTTCGGGAGCTGACAATGACTTAAGATGATGTCCTCATCAGAATGTGTGACCGGTTTACTGAGCTGGAGCTGCAATTACAAAAGGCACGCTGGTCTACTGAAAGATTAATATGTAGGGGGATTTTTTACGAGCTAAGAAAAGTCATTACTTTAATGCGTCCATTTTTTTAAAGATCTAGGAGAACTCAATTTAATGCTTTTTAATGCTTTTTACGGTCTTAAATTTAGAAAAGATTTTGTAAGACTTTTTAAAGACCCACAGATACCCTGACTTTTGAACATCAAAATTTGACCATTCAAATAATTTTGTTAAGAATTCTGAAAAACAGATTTTTTGCAAGGAGTTATAACGCTTATAACAAACTTTTCATATGAAATTGAAATTTTCTAACTTCTCACATAAAAGCCGAGAGCTGCCTGGACCAATGACAAAGCACTAATCATGCTAGAGAAAGGCTGCCCCCCAAAAAGCAAAACAAAAAAAACCAGACAATTTGATTTTTGTCTCATATTCATCCTTGTTTTCATTTTCATCAATATTATAAACATCGGTGTTCAGCAATTTTCATCAATATCGTAAATGTCAGTGTTCAGCCATTTTCATCAATATCGTAAACGTCAGTGTTCAGCCATAGAACAGTGAACTCCAACCAACCCAAGTCCAGCACTGTTCCTATTGAATGTAGGCACCCTGTTTCGTAAATGACAAATGTGACCGGCTCTGCCAAAAAGGCTATTAAGTCGCAAAATGAAAAAAATGAGTTATATACATAGTTGAATTTGTCACGTCCTAAGCTTTAATTTGGTGTAGGTTTGACCCCTGTGGCGTTTTGTGTTCTCGAGATATCTTTACATTTGTATACTCATATTTTCCAAATTTAACGGAAGTGCGTTTAGAGATACAGGCCTTTAAACACAAAAAGTGCAAAGAAATAAGATAGAAGTAATTTTTATCAACATTTATTTTTTCATCTTATTTATCAATATTAATTTTTCTGAGAATAAATTCTGAAAATATAGATATAACAGAAGCCAACAAACCAAAAACTAAAAAATCACTTACGTGAATATTTTTTCGCCTGCTTCACATAGAACTGCCCTGTGTGTGTGTTCACATAGTGCGACATAATACCCCTTTTTGCAGAGCCGGTCACAAATGGTTTTGATTATTCAAGCTGACAAATAATTCCCTGGCTCTCATCCATCTGCCCTGTTCGCTAATTGGTGCTGTGGGTGTGGGGAGGGAGACACATGCAGAACATGACAATGACAATACAAACCGAACGTGCCTGCATGTACCATGTACATGTACAAACTGTGATTACGTGCAACAAGCCGACAAGCCTGCAAAATTACACGATGAAACATTCATGCTATAACTTTCGGGAGAGTTCATTTGTAGGGATATTCCATTAAACTAGTTGGCGTTTCATATGCAGAGTAGCGGTGGGAGAAATCGGAGATTTCAAAATCCCAATTTTATTCAAACCAAATAACAGTTATATGTATCTGATTTCACTGAAGTTCCCATCTAGCTCATAGTCATGCCAACAAAAAGTGACGAGTGAGGTGCCGCATGAAAAAAGCCTTCCCAATGACTGGATATAGTTTGCAGGATTCAGTGACCACTGGGCCTTTACAAAAACACCCTACAGCTGTAATGTTGAGAGAAAAAAATGGATGGGCAGGCTATCCATATACAAAGAAGACCACTAGCGAGTGAATGCAGTTACAATCAGAGACCATAATAGCAAATTGGAGGATGTTCCAGTTGTTTTCTTTAGCCAGGGTCACACAAAAATTGGAACTGGAATTCTAACCTGAACGTTAAAAAAAATCTGGATTTAAATCCCACCACTACAGAGTACCGATGTGATGACGTCAATCAATGCAATGTTTGGAACCAGAATACATTCTAAACTGCATGTGTTTGGAACCAGTTGCCGCGGCAACTGACGTCAGACTTCGGTACTCAATAGCAGAGTGACGAGCCAGTTTGGGCCTGAGGCCAAGTACACCAAAACACAGTGTTCCCGCCCACTTCTTTTTTAGAGGCTGCATACTTTTCTTTTTGTTGCTTCTTTAAAAAAAATAATACAAAATACAAAAGGAGCAGATAAAATTCCACGATGTTGATAAGCCTTCACACATCTGTCCAAATGAAATGCATACAAAGATGACGGGCCATCCATCTTCACTGATTAACAATTTTTTAGTAAAGGACAAAGTGGGATTTTTTGCAATTACTCCCGGTACACCCCCCCCCCCCCAACCAACAATATGTACAGGCATATACTGTGTGTTTAACCCATTCTGTCCAGTTGTTAATAATGGGTTGCTAATATGCCATACCGGCTTGTGCAACCAAGCATAATGCACACAATATGCATACAATGGTCTTCTTCTCTTTTAAACTGCAGCTATGGCCGTCGTCCGTATTCAATGGGTTAATCGATTTGATGGACTCCTCTGTACATGTACATCAGGGCTCGAAATTCCCAAAAAAATGTACTTGCGCTTTGCGCAAGTTGGCATTTGAAACAACTTGCGCTAACAAAATTTAACTTGCGCTAATTTGTGTAATACAATGTATGTATGACATATGAAATACAGGCAAAGCTTCGGATGCCGGCCGCTTACTTCTGAAGAAAGAGAGCAGACTTTTCTGCTTCGGTGGTGAACGTTTCATGATGATCGGAAACCCCAAAATGCAAGAAAAAAATGTCACAAAATATCTCACTTCTCCGTCATTTAAAAGCCGATCAGTGCGCGAAACGATGTCAACAACGTTTACGTGTAAAATCCCCGCTCCACGCAACGCACGCTCGCACCCGGCGGTTTCAGTTACATTCAACGACTGACTTGTATGAATGGGAGCGAGGTTACACATCGCCCAGCAGCATGTCTGGTCCCCAACGCAAGACATGCATAAAATGGCAATGATGTACTGTACGTGCAGTCTGCACCGTTCTATGTACATTAACATTGCACGGATATCGTTCCGATCTGCATGCAGGGATTGTGCGAGCGCTATGATCATAAGTATAGCTGCTGGGCCGCGGGACAGACAGACAGAAAAGCTACAGTAAAACATGTTTGTTAAACTTATTGTTTTAATCAAATCATACAGGTTATCATTGTGGAATATCAGTAGACAAAAACCGGTACTTTTCCAACTTGCGCAAAACGCAAGCTTGAGTCGAGGATAACTTGCGTTCGGGTATTTTTCACTTGCGTTGCGCAAGCACTACAATGGTAATTTCGAGCCCTGTACATGTACAGTTACTTAGTTGTTATCTTGAAAAACAAAGGGCACAGTAGAAAATAATGTCTGACAAATACTAAAAATAGGCCTTTTTCTTTTATAGACGTAGGCCAGCACTTGCATTGTTTGCATGGGTGAACACACTTCAAAACCAGTTCCATTTTTGAATCTACATGTTTTATTGTATTTAGATGATCGTTTGTAATCCCTATTTTCTCTTTTGTTAGCTCAATTATTGTTTTATTATTTTGGTGTTTATATTGCATTAACCCTACATTTGAACGACGACCGTCATTCAAAATGTATTCTATTCGGACTTTATTTAGCTAATTTTTATTGGGTAAATCGTTTAAGGAACCACTTCGTCGATCACATTATATTTAACCACGTTATTCCATCTGCTAGCACTTCAAGTTTCGATATCTCTACCCTGTCACCTACACGGTTCTGACGTGCCGCAATTTCGTTCTCATCTCCGCTTCCCGCAAGATAGAACAAGGTAGCCTATCCTCTTTTTTGTATACCAATTTGTTCCGCTCTTCCTCTATAACTCTTTGTAAAAGTTCTTATCGGGTAGGTCGTGCAGTCTCGAGACGAAACCTACCCATGGTCTAGCGAACTGCACCTGACGAGTTCTCGCTTCCTTTTCGATATACATTTATTTTTTACGTTTCTTTATTAAAACACTGTCAAAATTGACTGTTAAGAACTTTTACTTGCCGGCGTAGCCTATCTTTTCAACTAACCATGCTACTGTTCTAAATTTTAACATTTTTGTTATAGGCTCTATCCGTTTGTTATTTATCTCATTTAAGTATGCCATACGTTACGCTCATATAGGTCGTTGCAAATTCTGATGTTAATATTCTTCGATAATTCTATTTTACTAGTAATAAATATCATTTTTCCAATTTCCTGGCAAATAAACTCTGGTTCGTTCGTCTTTTCTGTTGTCGTCATCTCCGTGTCTGTTAACTCTTGTATCCCCTCGTGCCGAGCTTGGCAGTGATTGGATCTTGTAACTGGTCGTCAGGCTCATCAACAGGCACTCTTCCGAACGGTTTAAACCCCCCTTCTCCACGGGATCCGTCTGATCGTCTGGCGTATCGCAAGGTACGTTAGGGATTGCTGTAGACTTTAGGTTTATAGCTTCACAAACAATATGTACAGGCATATACTGTGTGTTTAACCCATTCTGTCCAGTTGTTAATAATGGGTTGCTAATATGCCATACCGGCTTGTGCAACCAAGCATAATGCACACAATATGCATACAATGGTCTTCTTCTCTTTTAAACTGCAGCTATGGCCGTCGTCCGTATTCAATGGGTTAATCGATTTGATGGACTCCTCTGTACATGTACATGTAGTTACTTAGTTGTTATCTTGAAAAACAAAGGGCACAGTAGAAAATAATGTCTGACAAACACTAAAAATAGGCCTTTTTCCTTTTATAGACGTAGGCCAGCACTTGCATTGTTTGCATGGGTGAACACACTTCAAAACCAGCTCCATTTTTGAATCTACATGTTTTATTGTATTTAGATGATCGTTTGTAATCCCTATTTTCTCTTTTGTTAGCTCAATTATTGTTTTATTATTTTGGTGTTTATATTGCATTAAGTGTCTTCATACATGTGCACTTTATAAATCCTAATTATTAATATTAAAAACAAGAGGCATAATGCTACACGTCTTTAAATATTGTTAACCCTCCCTCTCTCTCGGTGCCAAGATGGAGCCAACTACCCAACCTATCAAAACCTATCGAGTGACAGGTTGAAACACACAAGCTGTTGGAGAGGAAGGGCTTAGGTTTTTTGATAGGTTATGATAGTTATAACAGTAGGAGGGTTAATTAATGGCCATCTGGATAAAAAGCAAACTTGCATGACCTGCTTATTAATGAGGCCACCTTTGAAAACCCATTGGACAGTTGTATATTACTCCAACCGCAGACTTGAAACCATCCGTTGATTTCGGACCACTTTCCATCATCAGTCCCTCAGCACCAAATTGCTAATTTAGAATAATGGGCAAAACTGCCTTGCCACACAGTACAATGCCGGCAAATGGCACCCTCTGTTGGCCTCACAATGCAACAAACTAGTCAAATACTGGAGAAAATAATAATAAGGCTCCAAGTTAAATCTGTGTGGTGACTGAATGCTGCCCTCTGTTGATACATGCATATGATGCAGCTCTTGTCAGGGTGCACCACACTAATTCATGTCCGAATTTATGCGCCAGCTGACATCAACATAAAATGTATACCCACAACTTTTTTTGAAAAAGGAGAGTTTGTGCCTCAAAAAATTGTGGGATTGTGTAAACATAGTCCAGCATCAACTCCCTGGTTTCTGGGCTTCCATCTGTGTGCAGACTTGATAAAATTACTGTTGAAAAATGGGTCCTATTTGCCCGAGAAAGTGGAGGGATGCCATGTTAAAAATGGCTGTTGATCGGCTTGGGAAATAGGACTTTTTGGGAGGTGCGTTTGTTTTGTGTCAATAATTAAAAATGTAATTGGTTAACCCCCCCAAAATAGAAAAGAAATGGACAGACAAAAGATCAGACAATAAGTGGCATTTGTTTGTGTAGACCCCAGTGATGCTGGGGTACAGGTTATTGGGCCCTGAACTTTGTTGATTTTACACTGTTGTCAATGGAGCTGGAATTAGTGTGGTGCACCCGTCAATAACCATCACAATGCTGAAGTCAAGTTGAAGTTGACGGGGGAAAGTTACCTACACCTGGGTCACTTAGGTCTGAAAATTGGGATAAATTCGTTGGTATCTATTGAGGATTTATCCTCTATTTAGATCTATCTGGATGCAGGAAAACCGTAAGGGTGGTAGGGCTGGCAGCCTCAATAGTGACCAACCCAACCACCTCTGTTGTAGCCCTTTACCTAGAGTGGCTTTTAAAATCCAAGTCATTCCACCCAAGAACTGGACAAATGAGAACAAAATCAGAATCCAAAACAATGAAACACAAGAGCGGATTCCTGTTCGGTATCAATTTCAAATTTCTGGTGGTCTGGCAATATCAACAAAACCAAAACAGGTAATGTACACTTCAAACTTCCATTTCGTGATTTACAAGCGTCAGGTGCACCACCCACAGTAATTGACAGATTTTGACTCTTAAAGGAACCATGCTTCTCAAATTTGCCGGATAGCATTTTATTTCATAAACACATTCATTTATATGTATTAAATGTGAATTAAAAGCCAAACTGGTTCAAGTGAAGTTTTAGTGTGATTATTTGCCGCCCAAAAATTGCCCTCCCTTTTTGGAATTTGTTGAGACTCAAATTGAGGGCGCTGTTCGTGACGTAGATCGAGGCACCGAAATTCATGAATGGACTCGATAGTCTGGACCCGGCCCGTATACACACATAACAACTATACATCGAACTTACCCTGATTTTCTCCCTTTTAGCGACAGCTCCTCGGGGAATGGGCCGTTTAACTGCTTTCGCCTGTACCTTACCCACATCTGGGAAGATGTTGGGATGGCAGTGGACTTGAGCATATTTTTAATGGCCATCCCAAAGGAGTTGAAAATACCAGTATCAAAACACGACGGCTCAAAGTGGTCGCTACATAACGCTGAGAAGCTGCTGGGACCGGACCACTTCGCTCTTGTCACCTTCACTTTCGCCGTCCAAATTCTCCGATATTTCGCATCAGTTGGAAATAAATGAAGGCTTACTCCATCCTTCGTTGTTTTGCTGCATCCAGCAGCCACACACCTTGTCGGCATGGCCGAAAAACGCTATATTTTGCTTAGATTTTGGACGAAGAATGTACACTCAATTTACGCGTGATGAATGGTGCTGGCTCGAGCAGAATATGTAATGTTCCTCGATCTACGTCACTCACTTATGTTAATGAGGGTCCCACTCAGGGGGCGGAGTAGCTTGGACAAACATTTTCAAAAAATGTTTTTTCATATTTAATCTGGGAAATAATTGACTCTGGTAACAAAATATCATTGTCAAGATAATACTTTATTGTTTTAAGCAGGAATAATGCAATGTAAATCCTATATCATGGTTCCTTTAAACCAATTCTCCCACAACTCTGCCAGATGATGTGATGAACAAATTTATGAAACCCGGCCAGTCATAAACTCTGGGCTCCCCAGATTTTTCTCGGCCACCACCCTAACAGCTGGGCTTCCCGTTCTTGGTGGTTGTTTTTTGAGAGGCCTGAGATACAGCCTCTCAACTTGCTGCAGGGCGTGGGAAATCTCAACCTTACTTGGGTGATTTGTGTTCTTCAATGGACAGAAAGGACACTTCTAGGTCTTGACGATATGTGTTAGTGTGTAAGGATTAGCTTCTCTCCTGAGTTTGGGGAGAAAGTGTAACTTGGAGGGCTGCCAATGGAATGATAGGGTAACCAGTAACATTAGGCCTTTTCACACTTTGTACATTGGACCCATGTTGAAATCTATACACGGGTCCGACCCGTGTAGACTTCTTAAAATTTCAACACGCTGCCTTTTCACACTACTCAACGCAGCACCAGCATATTTGCTACACGTGTGTGTTTCGACCTGTGTATTGTGCGATCGTTTCACACTACACACAACGCTACACTTAACACAGGTCGAATCGGAAAATCCCCCATACTGCATTCTGGTCATTCACCTCCTCCTCACTCCATGTCGGTCTTTTGTCTGATTTGGGGCATAAAAAGAATCTCGTGAAAGTAGCATGCACAATTGAAATGAAAGCGTGTCACATGTATGGTGTGCGTGCATGTGCAATGCCGCAGGTCAAAGGTTATTTGTTTGTTCGTTGCTGAATTAACAACTACAGTGTGTGGTGCTGTGCACGCACGTGCACTCCGATCCGCGGTTACACGGGTCGAACTCAACACGGAGGTGTTCATACTACGACTTTCAACACGGGTCGAACTTCTCTACACGGGTCGAGAGCTCTCAACCCACCTCCTGAGCAGGGTTGAGTTTCAACCTGGGTTGAGTGCTCTACACGGGTCAGTGCCGTGTTTAAATGTTGCAGTGTGAGGTCAGTCTAGTTAACACGGGTCCAACACCGAGATTTTTCGTAGTGTGAAAAGGCCTATAGGAAAAACACAGACTTGTCCAACCTCCAAAAGAATAATGCGTATAAACAGTAACAAGGTCCACGTACACGTACATGCATCCACCATTATATTACTACCCCCGCTCATCGAGCCAATCAATTGTTCCTGAAACACCAGCTCCGATCCCTGGGCAGTATACAGACTATCCCACTTTAACCCTAACCCTGCCAGATGCAGCACAGTGTATCTGTGGTGACAGCTTGACCTTGCTGCACTCTGTACACAAGTCAATGTGACAAAGTATGCAATCTGATGCGTCTGGCAGGGTTTCTAGCCAAAATACCCTGGAGGGTTAGGGATAAGATGAGCCATGAATTGATCCTCCACACATTGTGCAAACAACCAAATATACATGTATGTAGAGATCTTCTTTTAGAGAGTGCTGTGGCCTCAAGGTCTTCGTGCACCAGATTCAAGATCTTGGTGATACTACAGATTGTGGGTTTGAGTTCAGCAGGGGTCATGGTGCTTGTGTCCTTCAGCAAAACACTTTGTCACAACTTACGCAAACTTCTAAAAATGTTGCTTTTGCAAATTTTGCGGAACTATGCCATATTTAAATCTATGCAAATTAGTGGGCGTATCAATTTCGACCAAAATGTTTTTCTGCACCTGGGGCCGGCTGGGGCTGCTCGCATGTGGCTCATTCCATCCTGCATTAGCACTGAATAAATCAGTTGGTTCACGCTGATTGGCTGTTGGTGTCTACTGAGCTCGCTAGTGCCTGTCGATAGCCTGGCAGCACTGGGTGGGTTGAAAATTTAACTGTTTATCCATTGGGTAGTACCAGTGACATGAGACTAGCGGCGGCGGTACATTTACAACTATTGGGAGACAGGTGGCCCAAAACTCAAAGATGCCCCACTTGTTCATTTGTTTCTATGGCTGTATTTTATTGTGAAGCTTCTCCCCACCACAGCCACTCCATCCCCACCCAACATCACCATCGTGAAAACTATACTGATAATAATACTGAGATAGCACACTGGTTACACGTCCACATATGCGGAGCCGGAGGTACATACAGGCTTTCAAGCAGACCCAGGTGAAAAAGTAGAAGAAAAGTAGAGTCAAAATTTTCGAAAAACAGGACAACAGTAGGACTTTGGAGGACCAAATCAATATAAAAGTAGGACTTTTCCGGGCTTTCAGGAGTAGTTTTTGTTGATACTCCGCATCACAAACATCACTCGCTTCTCTCCACCCGAGTACCCGGTTTGGATGCACAGCCCTAGATGTGATTAGACAGCCAGGCGAGTAGAGTGCCTGATGAAAGTTTGGGCAGGGGAAACTTAATGATGAGAGGCCACTGGAAGACTCAGGAAAATTCTACTTAGACCCTAACCAAACTGGTTTAAAAGTTTACTATCAAAGTAAAAAACAAACAACTGCAATACAATACAAAAAAAACTAAAGAACTAAATCTGAAGCCATGGTTAAAGACAGTGTACATGATTGGTCATTGTTGCAATTTTCAGAAATGGGCGCATTTGGGGTTTAGTATTTTATAGGAAATATGGTTCCACTGACCTGTTTAAAATTTTGTGTTGTGATAGCCTTTAGTCAAGGCGCGCGTGGCTATTTTGGGCGCGTGACGCGCCCTGAATGCCAACATGTCCGGGACGCGCCACTCGTCCGGGACGCGCCACTCGTCCGGGTAGCCACGCGCGCCTTGACTAAAGGCTACAGGGCAGTTTTCCAACGATTTCCACCTGGAAAAACGATACATATTTCCAATTTTCTTAACAACGACAGCACACTTGGTGCCATAATTTCACAGGAAGGTTGAGACTGCTATTAACTAATACCTTCTAGTAAGGTATTTCGTAATAATTCAGTAAAAAAGGAATGGGAGGATTACCAATCGTGTACACTACCTTTAAATGATAAATTCTCAAAAATATGTTTAAAAAATAATGATTGAATACAGAATATAGAAACAATGTTACTAATAATTGAAAATACAAAATTGATCATGACAATCAAAACCGGCGTGCAAATTTGCACAATTACCCGGACTAAACAGCAGTGGCAGGTGGCAGCGTCTAGTGGCCACACTCACACTTCTAAAAGCCAGAGGCCCAGGAAAGCTGTCGAGTAATAATGATCAATCAATCCCTCCTTCAATGAGACCACTCCAAGGCAGCATCCAGGAATTATATTAGAGGTTCTATCCTGGGCGGTAACTTCCGTACTACAGTATGGATTTATGGCGAGCTGTCTGACAATTCAATTGAAATTGAACACAGAATAAATGACTCAGGAATTCACAACCACCTGTTTATTGCTAATTAATTTAACCCAACCTTCCCAAATCCTTCCAAAATCCTCTTTGCCAAATGGAGAAATTGACGGTCTTTGGAAGTTGAAGCATCAGAGGATTTGGCAGGATTTAGCGCATTATAGAAGATTTTTGCCTCTGAAGGAAAACGGAGGATCCAGGTCATCAGGCCCAATCTGGTGCTGGATGATTTCAGAGGATTGAGGTTTATACTGGGGTGTTTATCCAAAATCCGCTGGGGGATTTTGCAGGATTCAGGCAGTGGTCCCCAGTAACAAACATTGGAGGATTTTGGAATCGGAGGATATTGGAGGATTCAGGTGACATGTAGGAATACTCAATCGCTACCATAATCATGATATCAGGTTGACTCCAGCTTACGCCTGTGTGGGGCAAGGTGACGGACAGGTCACATGTTCCACTGCTTAGTCTTAACCCTTGTGATTGGCTAGTGAGATTCTGTTTACTTTGCTATAGATGGGGCTATAAGACTATTTCTCAGACTTTTTCCACTTTAAAAAAGTCCTCCAGACCAGGAATTACAAAAACAGCATTATTTAAAGTTTACCCAAAACTGTTTCTAAGTTTAGTCTATAACTGTTAACAGAAAATTTGTCCCAAAAAAAAAAATATGAAAAAAAAAACCCAGAAAATAGTCAGTTTGAGAATCAGACGCTTTATTAACTAAGTCACCCGAAAAGATGGCGCAAAATTGGCTTATTTTGTTTTATTTAATGCTTACACTATACACTATTCGCAAGCAAATATCAGTCAGTCAGGACGCCTCCTGACGAAGATTAGAGCAGGCTAATCGAAATGTTGAGCACAACCCGACAAGTCCCCATGGTTCTCCCTGAACCATATTAACCCAAGAAGTCCCCATGGTTCTCCCCTGAACCATATTTCTCACTTATCGACAGTAGAGAAAACGAGTTGCCCGAAATTGGTTCTCCCTTGAAACCTTCTCACTTAACGAAGGTTGAGATACGAGTTGTGCGATAAGGTTCTTTTCAGAACCCATACCTCTTGTTAATTGAGATAAACACATGGTGTTACCGTAAACCGAAACGATATCGATATTCCACCATGCAAAGCCTAAAAACTTATACACGTATCATGTACATGTATGCACGTACATTTCTTTTCTTCTTACTTTCAACAAAAATACATGTTGCACTCATAAAAATCTCCCAGGAGGGAGAAAATTATGTAGTGTATAATGTATTTCACAATAAAATGGCAATGGAATCTCTAAAAATAGCAACGTACAATTTACATGTATACATTATACAATGTATGTGAAATGATGATGTATCACCAGCCCCCCCCCCCCCCCCCCCCCCAACTTCCTCCCAATGAACCATTCCCTCAAAGTGTCCTTTTCTTCAAAGCATTATAGAGGCAAGGATTAAAATACCTTGGAAAGCTTCCCATAAAGGTTCAACATTGTATGACTTTCTTTCGTTAAAAGTCTACTGTGTGAATGCAACTCATCAGTTTCGCTTTGTGACAGGTCGTAATATCAAGTTTTAGTCACCTACACCACCTCACACGAAATACAGAGAATGAATTTTCATCGCAGTGGTCAACTCGGCCTCTCACCCTCCAACCCCTCTGCAAAGTGCAAGAAAATTGAGTTTGACCTCGGTGACCTGCCCTGTCAAATGAAAATACATGCGCCAAGAATCCAGGAATCCAGGAGCCAGGGGAGAGAGCTACACATGTACGTGTATGTTGGGGAGGGGTTACCACACAAGTGTACATTGTAGTTAAAGGTAATGGTACATGTACATCATTTGTTTTTGCTGTAATTTTCAGAAATATATGGATTTAAGGGTTAGTATTGTATAGCATGCCAGCAAATACTGCAACACTGACCTGTTTAAAGTTTTGTGTGCATAGATGCTGGGAAAACAGAGAGAGAAAAAATCTGTTCTAGTAGTCTGGTTCCCTGACCCTACTTTAGACAAAACGGAGCAATTTTTAGAGTGACAGAATTATCAGGTCGGGGAACCTGACTATTTTCAATGATTGGAAAATGTTTGGAAAAAGATATATATTTCCACTTTTCTTGAAAAAGATAGCACCCCAGGATGCTTGAGACTGCTATTTACTTACATGTACAGTCTATTATACATGTACATGCATGTAGTACGGTATTTCATAATAATTCAGAAGTTTTGTTTTTTGATGTTTGAAAATGTTGTATACTACCATTTAAAGGTAGTGTACACGATTGGTAATTCTCCAATTTGTTTTTACTGAATTATTATGAAATACCTTACTAGACTGTAAGTTAATAGTAGTCTCAATCATCCTATGAAATTATGGCACCAGGTGTGCTGTCGTTGTCAAGAAAAGTGGAAATTTATATCGTTTTCAAACGATTTCCAGCTGGAAATCGTTGGAAAACTGCCCTGTAGCCTTAATAGTCAAGGCGCGCGTGGCTACCCAGATGAGTGGAGCGCCCAGGACATGCTGGCATTCGGGGCACATCATGCATCAAGGTAGCCAAGCGCCTTGACTAAAGGCTATCATCCGCCCGACGGTTGAAAACCAGCTCTGTTTTTTCTGTTTCTGAAACTTGCAACAATGACTAATCATGTACACATGTACACTACCTTTAACTGCTACCTTTAAAGGGTCAGGATGATTGCCAAGATTTTCTGTCCCTCACTGATGTCCCTTGTTTCATGGTTAAAAGTAATATACAACATTTACAAACATCAACAAACAGAACTACTGAATTATTATGAAATACCTTACTTGATGGTAAGTAAATAATAGTCTCAAGTGCATGCATCCTGTGAAAGCATAGCACCTGTAGTGTGCTGTCATTTTCAAGAAAAGTGGAATCATTTTGGTGCAGGGACAAATCGGAGGTTTCCAAAACCGAATAACCGAATTTTTAAAAATCAAATAATCGATCCTCCGAATTCCTCAATCGGTTTGCAAAATACAAAATCTCGCCGCGCGTGTGCCCGTACACACTGTACATGGAGCAATTACAATGTAACAATTTGTTACCCCCTGCTGTGCTGTGCCTTCCACTCCAGGCTTTCCCGCAACGATCACAACAAAATAACGTATTTATTAATCCAGGTCTTGTCTGTCTTATTTCATTACAGGATAGAGAGAAAATTCTAAACGAGGCCGCGATGCCAGGCTTTGAAAACGTGCACTTGAAATTTCACTTCCTTTCCTCACTTACGCATTTCCAGTTCCCAGGCATTGCTTCAGCCTGTCGACCAATCATTAACAATTTAACGGGCGCACCCCGCATTAAACCATTCATCATCTGACTTTGCTTTTGCCAGCTACCCAATTTCCCACCCTTTGATTTTGTTCAGGCTAGTAATTCCCTGCCCAGTCAGAAGTCTGCCAATCAGAGCCCTTTGAAAGACAATCGTCGTTATTGAACAACCAATAATAACCCCGATGTCGTGTTCTTGAATCCAGACAAGCAGTGTAAATTCCAACTCTCCCACACCTTTGATTTTGTCCACGGCTATTAATTCCCCGCCCAGTCAGAAGTCCGCCAATCAGAGCCCTTTGAAAGACAATCGTCATTATTGAACAACCAATAATAGCCCAGATGTCTTGGTCTTGAATAGCTGAATGCAATGTACATTGTACATGTACATGTAGGCGTATGGCTTTGATAACTGAAGAATAGGTTTTGATTGACGGGCTCTACAAAAGGATCGTGGCGTTCTCCCCAGCAGAGAGATTATTTCTCCCCAGCAGAGAGATTATTTCTCCCCAGCAGAGAGATTATTTCTCCCCAGCAGAGAGATTATTTCTCCCCAGCAGAGAGATTATTTCTCCCCAGCAGAAAGATTATTTCTCCCCAGCAGAGAGATTATTTTACGCAACTTGGGGAAAGGGCAAAATAATGAAGTCAGGGGGATTACTGAGAGAAATAATGAAGTCAGGGGAAATGCAGTTGTTGTGTCTATTATATTTCTTGTAATAAAAAAACCAAAATACATGCTATTGAAGTTAATGAACATCACCGAAAGCCACACAATTTTCTAATAAAAGCTACGCGAACTGCTTAAAATGATTATAAGCAGACAAAAGTAAACCACAACCAAACACAAAAGGTTTTGTGTGTGCACGCCTCAGCCAGAAGGTTTAAGTTTATTAATCATATATGTCGGGTACCGAAATCTGGGCAGCCGACTCATCATGCATGCAGCACCTTATTATTATCATATGCATTGTTTGAGCACCCACAAAGGCCCAATAGCACCATGTTCAAGCACTAATAGCTCATCCAAGCACCATTTGACTCGGAGACCATAGCTATTAGGCAATGTTTCTCATGCAAGCACTAATAGCTCATCCAAGCACCATTTGACTCGGAGACCATAGCTATTAGGCAATGTTTCTCATCCAAGCATAGGCAACCTGCCTGCCTACTATGCCTGGGACCCTTATACTGAAGCGAAAAACCCTGTGAAAAACCTCTCTCTAGATGTTGAGCATCGTCTTGATTTGGATAATGCTGCAACCATTTCCTTAAAATATAGATTTTAATTGGCGTTGGGGGGACGAAAAGAAGTCCCAGAGGAGATTTTAGTACCCGGTGCCCTATTTGCTTGCTTAGAAGTCATAGCGGCGTGGCCCGGTTTGTAAATGTGTTGCCCGGCTTGCTCAATGGGCTTACGAACTTGGTTGTCCCTACGCCAAAGAAAAGATGAACCAGTAGAGGAATTCGCTAGTTTGCATACCGCAGCCCCATGTCCCGTGCAGGAACATTTACTGCATTTGTGGACATATTTACATGCACGGAAGTGACATCCATGCTGCCCATTGAACGCAAAACAAACCCTGGCGCGTTTTGAAAACTTATTGTCAAGGGTTGAGTGTTGTACACCGCCAGAGCCACCTGGGCCACCGGTCATTGATGAAACTGTTAGGGCGGCCGCCACAGTCAGCCAGAGTTCAGTGTCTATCACTCCCCATGACCGAGAGGGGCTGTGTTCCTGGCGAAGGCGAAATTGTACATCATATTGTCGCCAGCCGAACCCTGGAAACTGGCGAGCGGCAAGCCTAACTGTTTCGGCGTACTTCAACAACTCAGGGGCACGCTGCGGATGTTTCAGCAAAAATATGGCCATAAATGTATTAAACGAGGAGGCCCACTTGTCAAGTGTGTCAATCTTTTTGTTGCGCAGGGCAGAGGATTTGCGGACCACCATTTGATTGCCCTCAACTACAAGGGAGAATTCCTCCTCCTCCGCCCTACCAACAGCGGCCGCTGCAGGCTCCTGATACAGCGCCGCCATATCGACATAGCAACTATTCCAAATTTTTTCTTTAATTGCCAATGGAACATGGTATCCCAGAGGGGTGACAACGGATGGAATTAATGGCTCGTCGACGTTGGCCGCACTAGACCCGTAAGCGGTCGCATCAGATATAACAGGCCTATTTATATTTGTCGCAAAGGATAAGGTTGGGTGATCGTGAACATTAATGAAACCAGTATCACCGCTAGTACTACATATATTACTACTACCCTGCCCTATACCTTGAGATGGCTCAATAGTACCCTCTGGGCCAGCCGCTTGTTGTTCAGCTCGACGCTGGCGCTTCGTCGGCCTTGTGCCGCAACCCTTCTCCTCAAAACGTGCCGGTGGTGGTGCAGTCCGTTTTGGCCGCGGCATAGTCAACACTGTTCACAAACTAAGCAACCGAAATCCAAGCTTACTTCCTGCAGAAAATTCCCTCTAATAGTGATCAGCACCAATTTCCACCACCAGAGCAGTTGTCAATTGTAGTACAATGTTTTGGCAACAAATTGGCGCCTGAAATGTTAGTCCATATGATGATCCGCCAAAGTATGTCAAAAACCAAGCTTAAAGATCCTTAATATAAAAAATTAAAATTTGCAAAGTAAATGAATATACAAGTTGTTCCTTCTGAGGCTGAGACAAAAGTGACAGCATAGCAAATTTTTCTTCCCGCCTAAACTTTCTACCTCTAGGATGTCAATAACCAACCCTACTACTCATTGGCCCACAGCCAGGCCATGCCAAGTATCACATAACAAGATCTCTGATTGGCTGGTTACCCTTCCCAGCCTTCTCAGCAATTGGTTGGAATTTGTGGCATTTGCTTGGCTATTCTCCGGATTACAGAATCCCACTTTTGTCACAAATTCTTCTATGGGTTTTCGTGTACAAAATTCTCCATAACAAAGTACATGTAATGGAGGCACAGCGAGCTGTTATTACCTGCAGTATTGCCATCCTTTGCACCACACAAAATTTGCTGCTTATAAATAATTTGATCATTTAGTGATAAAATTGATTAGCAACAACTCTTTTACGGGGGATGTCAGTCCTCTTATGAGAGTCCAACAGTTGCGGTCTCATATTTCGCCAAACACAAATGGTTTCGGCATGGCGTCATTGTTCTTTCATGATCCCGGCTTTGCTACTACACAGAAGCCGGAGTCTTGAGGTTACCGTCTGGAGAGTCTCCTATAACAAGACACTGACAAGTAATTGATGCCCAATTGAGTGGAACAATAACCTCCGGAGCTGTTTAGGAAAAGTTCAAATAGACTGACAAATGATTTTCGGGAATCAATTAAAATGAGAATTTCAAAATGAACAACTTTATTTATTTTTTTTTGCGCAGATATCGTGAAAAAGGAAGCTTCCCTTTTTCTATTTTTGGTTTCGAATATTCGGTTTCAAAATACCAAACCGGTTTGAAGAAGCCAATTTGAATAACCGAAAATGCGGTTTTGAGTCCCTGCACTAAATAATTTCCAACAATGGCTGGCCGACCATCATTGGAAAAAACTGTTCCCCAACCTGATAATTCCCCGACGTCTATAAATTGCTCCGTTTTGTCTGAAGTATGGTCAGCGAACCAGACTACAAGAATTACATTTCTTTCTCTGTGTTTTCCCAGCATCTATGCACATGAAACTTTAAACAGGTTATTAGTGTTACAGTATTTGCTATAAAATACTAACCCCAAAATCTATTCATTTTTTGAAAATTACAGCAAAAGCAAATGTTATATACCTTTAACTGTGTGGAAGTAGTCAGTTTGACAAACGTCTGACGTATCTGGAAAGGATTTCAGGGTGTAGAGTTGACTCCTGTGTTGCCAGGGTAACATAAAAATTCTGGCAACCTGAAATCTACAGACATTTTATGGATAGACCAGAAGTATGAGGGTATAAGTTGCAGTGAACTGCGGGACAGTTTTTGCTAAAGTTTTGTCACAAAATTACATCTGTAGGCAGACGTAAGGCTTTTGTATTTAAATTCATTATATTTAAAGTTTAAACAGAGCAGCCCTCTTCAAGATATTTGTCAGGATTTGTTTCCATGTTCGGTATTTTTGCACAGTCGTAATCACAAATCACCTTACAAGCTACATGTTTGTATTATATATACATGTATGGGTATGTGGGTCATTAGAACTATAAATTTGGGGTCCAAAAAGTGACATTTTTGGTGTCTCTGTTACTGTACATAGTGACATGGACATTGTACAGTATAAGATTTTGCAGTTCTGGACACATTCTTTAACCCCTTGCGGATGACGCCATATGGCGCAAAAAAACCAGTGCCACCAGGCCGGATGACGCAATTGGCCGCTGTTTGTGCAGTTTCAATCCATTGTTGGATTAAACAGTGCCACCAGGCCGGATGACGCCATTGGCCGCTGTTTGTGCAGTTTCAATCCATTGTTGGATTATTGTGTATAGGTTATGCTTGACTGCACAAACACATTGTAGCGGTTCGCTTGGCTGCCAGAGCCGCCGCGGTAAGGCTGTTCGATATCCATTTATTTTGATACCGAAATATCGGCAGAAAAATATCGCGATATTCGATATTATCGTGATGACGTCACTTTTTTCATTACCGGAAGAACGGAGGAATAAAACAAATACATGACGGAAGTCACCACGGCATCATGAGATCGGGGCCACCGGGATCGGGCCCGCCGGGATTGAGCGGCAGGATCGGAACGGGGGGGCCGGTTTGACCATGGTTTGACAAAGCTTCCCTTCGCTCGTTGAGTATTTGGAGTTTTACGACATTTACCTTCAGTTGGCTACTTTATGGCACTCCAGAAAGACTAGCGTTTGTTTCTATTTCAGCATTGTTGATTAGTAACACAGATGATAATACCATGGACGATCACATGCGAGCTGTCAACAAACGATCGTGTCGTATATTTTGTGAAGACGACATGACGTACATTGCACAATGTACAATGGATGCGCGGCACGTGTTTTAATCTTTTCTCAAGACGTGACGCAGTTCGCTACACGTAACTACACCTAACTACGTGTGCCTTGTACACTGGGGAAAGACGGTGGCATTCAGTGCGGTTGCTTGCACTTGACCAAGGCTAGCAACAAAGCAACGCGCACGCGCAGATGCGCTACAGGGGTTGACCTTATTGCAAACAATTGCCATACCCCTCGATCTCAAGATGAGTTCGCAAGCGTGTAGGTACGTACATTGTACACTGGGAATAAGACGTTGTTTGCACTTGACAACGTACGGCGCGGAGGGTAAATCGCGCGGAAGGTAAATCGCGCGGAGCGGAGATGTCATGTCGGGGTTTAGAAAACGGTCAAAGAAAGACACATTTAGTGCATGTATGTATTTTTTTATTCCTCCATGGTACATCATGATACAATATATACTATTCCTACCGTCTAATAATTGGAAATAACTGGAATTTCGAGCAAAGTAAACTGGACAAATCCACACGTAATGCGGCCAAAAGGAACATATATCGCGATATTCTTCGGTATATCGAAGTCCCCGATATTCCGGTTATTTTTAAAGGGGCCGATACGATTTTCGATATGAAAAAAATATCGAAATATCGGGAAATATCGTCATATCGAACAGGCTTACGCCGCGGCACCCCGAGGTCTCCCGTAAAATGCCGTACTCATGGGGTTAATGCCTTCTATATTATATCCAAGAGTGATTATGTAAAGCAAAGTAAATGCCAAACAAGTAAAAAAATAGTGTGAAGTCAATTTAATGACACGTGTTGAGAAATTTACACAGGGACACCAAAAAAGTCACACTTTTGGACCCCAAATTTATGGAATGACCCATATACAATGTACATACATGTGTGTAGATGTAAACAATGACAAAGGAATGTTTTGTCACAGTTTGAATATATACGTACATGTGTGTAGCTTGTGACTAGTGATGGGACCTGTGATGGGACCTGTGATGGGACCTGTGATGGGACCTGTGATGGGACCTGTGATGGGACCTGTGATGGGACCAGTTGGCCAAATTTTGGTCATGATTTAAGCCCACCCCCCTCTATACTTCTCTCAACAACACCCCATATCAATAAAGACACCCCTAATCGGCCTTAGTTTAATCCACCCATGGATAGCCCCAGGTCCTTGCACCATTCAATCTTCACAGGGTCCTACGTGCGTAACGGCAGGAGAACGGCCCCCATCACGGGCACCTGCAGTGTAAGGTCATAATGGGTTTCGGTAGTGCACAGGACTAGTTGAACATGAACTTAATAGGGTCATTGAGTGAATCTCGTTTAGGTCTTATAATCCCAAGGCGTGCTACATGTATAAGAATCTGGTGTGTACAGCCAATTACTGTGCACGATTCTGTACATATGTATACATGTAAGCCTAAATATGTGAATTCGTAGCAGATTCAAGTGAGGAGTCATTAGATTGATGTTTGACAATCTGTCAGCCTATACAAGTTGTCAAACTTCAACCAAATCCCACATACATGTACATGTATATGTATGTCTTATTTAAGGAGCTTTCAAAGAATTTTTCATTCTGATTTAGACAAAATCTAACTGAAATTTGACCAGAGGTCTGCTTCCAGTCCCCTAAATACAACAGAATCCAACAGGTACATTGTATATTGAGCTGCTACCCAGCTGAATACAACAATATCCAACGCACCAGTTTGTGTTGACTGCTAAATCCAACAAATTACAACAGCTTTTTACCATTGTTGGGTTTTGTTGGGTTTAGCAGGGTTAGGGTTAGTGTTCATTTATACAGGAACGTACATACATGTACATGTACATCAATTCTTTACTTCTTCCAATCCACTGTTATTAAGAAATTGAGAGTTTCCGATCCTTACAAGCGTGAATGAACTAGGATAAAAACACATCGCAAGCAGTTCAGGTTATGACTAAAAGACGAAAACATGAAACTATGATACGTCAACCTCTAACCCTTTGCCATGTCTCGGTTATGTGTTTCAGGCCTGATACTAGCCGGGCGGAATTTCTGCACATGAAGGCCGAGCATTTCTCGATTTCAGCATTGGGACATTATTAGTTACAACATTCCGGGGCCCCGAGTCATGTATGGTGCTTTGTTTTGCTTGGCAGTCTCCCTACGATCTCGCTGATTACAGGCGCATTAAAAATTAAAGGGAACCAGTTTGTGGTAGCGATGGGAGAAATTGGAGATTTCAAAATCCAGACCGAATAATCTGATTGCATCGGTTTTCCCATCCACAATGTGTAGCTCATAAGCCGTGTCCGCACTGGACTTATTTTTCGGAAGGTTTTACCGAGACGATGGTAAAATGAAAAATGGTCAAATGTGACCGCTGTCCGCACTTGGACTTTCGACACGGGAAAATTTTACCGAGACCGTGGGAGAAGTAACCGAGCTGTCAATATAAGGACGCATGAGGGCGCTTTGCGTGACCTTACTACATTGACACGATTGACCCAAATCACGCGTGCCTTTTTATTTTTCCGGCTGATGTGTACATATAGGACTACATCGATTAGCACCAATCAAACTTCTGACTGTATCAATAATAATATCTGCCATGATTGCAGACAAAAAAGGAACAACGCACTGGAATTTGGAAACTTGCCACGTGCACCGCACCGCGGTGAAGCAATGCAAAGCGCATGCGTGGTGTCCCAGTGTAGCATGACCTTGCGCTCGGGCCGGATGTACGCTTTCCTGAGACGCTTTTACCGACTCGCACTGTCCGCACTGGACTTATCGTCTCGGGAAAAGTTACCTGGTCAGTTCTCCTGGGCAGCAGTTGGCCGGTAGAAGTAACCGCTGGACTCAGGAAAAGTAACTGAGAGGAAAACGTCCTAGGCTGTCCGCACTGGACTTAAAATGGGAAAAGTACCCATCGTCTCGGTAAGTTTTCCCATTTTAAGTCCAGTGCGGACAGGGCTTTAGTCACTCCTGCAAAAAGTGGCGAGTGAGGTGCCGCATGAAAAGCCCTCCCAATGACTGGATATAGTTTGCAGGATTCAGTGACCACTGGGCCTTTACAAAAACACTCCAGAGCTGTAATGTTGGGGAAAAAATGGATGGGCAGGCTATACCAAGAAGACCACTAGCGAGTGAATGCAGTTACAGTTAGAGACCGTGGAGCAAATTGGAGGATGTTCCAGTTGTTTTCTTTAGCCTGTGTCACAAAAAATGCAAGGCTTATTTTTTTTAAGGTTGCTTTCGAATATCCAGTTTTCAAAATTGAAACCGAAGAGTGGAATTCAAACCGAATGTTAAAAAATCCGGATTTATATCCCTTTATACCTGTACATGCCTGTTCATGAATTGACACACATTACAGGTAACAGAAATACAATGAAGCAAATTCAACCTCAATGGCTTAAAATAACCAAATGCAACAAAATCCAACAGCAAATTTGGTTGGATTCTGCAGTGTACCACCTACACACCAGCCTTGGCATTTTGCAGCTACCCTGCTGAATCCAACAAAATACAACAGGTATTTGTTTGTATGAGCCCTGCCAAATCCAACAAAATCCAACTGAAATTTTACTAGAAGTCTGTTCCCACTCTCCTAAATACGACAAAATCCAACAGGTATATTTAGCTTCCACCCTCCTAAATACGACAAAATCCAACAGGTATATTTAGCTTCCATCCTGCTGAAAACAATATGTTACTCACCATGTTGTTTGTGTGGATTGCTTAATCCAACAAATTACAACAACTTTTTTACCATCGTTGGATTTTGTTGGATTTAGTAGGGTTACATGTAATTCAACTTACACAGCAACTTCTGGTAATCTCCAAAACGCTTGTAGCCTGTGAAAGTGCAGACAACTACGAGTACTGTGTGATTAGACACGAACCTTTTCATGCAAAATCCAGCGTACATGTACAATGTACATTATTGTACGTCATGCAGCGAAATCAAATGGCCACTCACGTTGCGCAGGCAAAACTCCCCAACAAACTTTGAAGTGGACCTTACACCACCATATCCAAGAACCCAAAAAATAGAAGTCACAATTCTAACACATGAGAAAGAACTTGCTTAAGTTCGAAATGTCAGGCCAGCTAATTTTTTGACATGAAATAATTGATTGATTTATAATGGGCCTGTCAACGCAGGTGTAAAATTAATGTCTAACAACCAGAACATCAATGTGTACATTGAGATCCCCGCCAACTATGCTGACAAAAGGGTGATAACAAGTGTGCCAACTTGTCATCTTTGCACAATTAACAGACATAATTGATGGTGCCGATAATAATGAGATGAAATTATTTCAGCACCCTTGTAGGGGCAGGGTGGCAAACTATGGAGGGCACATGGGCAGTATAACAGCCTAAAGAGAAACATGTTGTACCATCCCAAACCCAAGTTTTGAAGGTCTAGATGCACAATTTTACCATGCACACAGGCATCAGTGTCTTTACACCTGTCCAATCATTGGTAATTAAAAATGCTCCACCAAATTTCTCAGTCATTAGCACACAGCTACATGTAGTGAAGTCAAAAGAGAAGCCGTCATCTTCTTAATCATTCCCCATAATTTCATTCCTATAATTCTCAAAGTACTATGTACAATGTATGTGTCGACTACAACAGAACATCATATACAATCCAACTGTGTTGATTTTTAGAAAAAACTTAAAACTAGATTTCTCAACTTCCTATATTATACAGTAGGGGTGTGCATTTACGGGTAGTAAAAGAACCGGGTACCCGATTGAAAAAAATACGGGTACCCGGATACCCGTTAAAGAAACCCAACCCAAAACTTCCAATCCCGGAAGTTGCAATAATGTCTTTCTCTGAGATTCAAAAGTCTGATTTCAGACAAAAGTCTGAAAAATCTCATGCCTGTCCAGTAAACATGATCACTACTCCACCATTACATGTTCCGGCACGTGCATGCGCCAGCATAATCACAAAAGACAGAAGCTTTATACAGTTGTATTTATTGTTGGAATGAGGCATGCTATTATGTCTCGTCGAGGCTCTTTATCCATACCCAGACTACAAAAACCACAACCGGTAAATTCCTTCCCTTTATTGTCAATTTTCGTGAGCGTCATAAACATGAAATCTGTGCTGGTTTCCCATGTAGTCGGTTTTAATTTTGAAAATTCCTGACAAATAACATTCAAAACCTTTCCTTTTTCATTTTCTGGGAAGTTACTACATGTATGCGATGATGTAAAGTTGTACGGGTACTCGATTCCATAATCTGGAACCGGTTCCTGACATGAACGGTCGGGCACTCAGGTACCCGGTTCCAATGCACACCCCTACTTGTGTACAACTGTAAATGATGATCTTCAATGAGTGCACATATACTGACCCATATGTTTTTACATGTGTCCTTTGTGAATGTCATGCGTTGTTTTGTCATTTGTCTTTAGTGCATTTTGTATTTTTGTAGAGCTGCTCATATTCAAATATCCCTGTAGATGATTGTACATAATAAATGGCAGCACTGAAATAATGTATGCAAAAAAATGCACAATTTTAATAGTTTATAAATACAAAAACATTTTGCTAGACCACAGATTGTACAGATAATCGTGTTTTCCTATACTACTGAGGACAATGCTTTGTGTTTCCTATTGTTCCTTTAATATAACACAGCCCCATAGACTAAGCACGTATTTTTATGTCCGAGGACCGATTTTAACAAAAGACCGACTCCTGAGGACAAGAAAGATTCCTTTGTATTTTTGTCTCCTCTTGTTCTAAAACGTTTACAGTACATTCAATATACATTGTACAGAAATTTCTGCTTCAAAAAGTTACTGTACCTGTATTAGGGCTGTGCCGAATATTCGATTATTCGATCGATATTTATTTTCGAATTCGAATATTCGAAGGTGAAATGCAAAGGAATGTAAGAAGAGGGAACAGTTCAATTTTTGATAACGAAATTGTATTCTGGAGGGTTATTTCAAGGTAACTCCAGACATAATAGCAGCTGATGCCTCAAATTATATTGTAAAAACTCTCCAAGAATATGGAAATACATGTAGATCGTTGATTAATAAAATTATAAAACTTGCAAAGTTAGCATTGTATGTAATGATATATTGGTGCAAACGTTGAGGAAATACATGGTGAAACCTTCCAAACGGCATTTCGAACTTGAAATCGGATGACTGGAAGTCCGAAAAGGCCGGAAGATGGCTGCATCTGAATGAAGTTGAACATTCTGCAAGTAAGTATCTCTCTGCGAGCACAAATTGTGGCGTGGAGAGATTTATATTATTGGCTTAACAATATTCTCCAATCAGTTTTATATAGATAGTTTTATATGATCTTTGATTTTCAGAATGGTTACTGAAATCGAAACCATTCTCACAAAACGACGACGATGCAATATTTTCTACAAGACACGTGGACCCAAAATAACTTTTTTGGAAAATTGGAAGGATAATAATCCCGAAGAAAATGTTTATTAACGGGTTCACTATTGGTTTCTTGTGGTTTGATCAGGTGCGGTTTCAGGAATGTTCGGTTTCGACTGATATCCTATCATGCATGTTTCGATAAACGACGAACAGAATTTGACATAGGGGAATTTCACATTAGCCCCTTCTGCGCACTTCCGAGTTGAAAGCGAGAATGTCAGTGGCAAACAAAAACAACGCTTTTCAGCACATTCATTCATGCATGAATTAATCAGGCCATAAAATCCGGCGCAGGCGCACAATCAGCATAAAGTTGTTTACTGTGACATTGAGATCCTCGTTTTCAAACACGAAAGTGCGGAGATCGGCGCTAAACTAAGGCTGCAAGTTTCCGGTTTTAAAATTATCGGTGTCACCGTTTGTTTTATGGCTACGGTTTACGGTTAACCGTAACCAATGTTCTTTTGTGTAAACAAAGAAAAACAAATAAAAACAAGTCTGGGGAGTCGCGGTTCATAACCTAATTTTTTTACCACGTGATTGGCAGAAATTGATCACACATCGCCAATTAAGAAGGTAACATCAAGAACGGGTGAACAAAATTTCCCTGCCCCCACAACGCCGCCAAATTAATTCACTCTAATACGAACGAGCACGTGAGATGTTTTGTTGACTATATGATGACCTACCCCCAATAT
Source organism: Hippasteria phrygiana (assembly GCA_037893225.1). Classification (NCBI taxonomy): domain Eukaryota; kingdom Metazoa; phylum Echinodermata; class Asteroidea; order Valvatida; family Goniasteridae; genus Hippasteria; species Hippasteria phrygiana. The sequence continues at coordinate 721,421 of JAZGUH010000046.1, read as the reverse complement.
CATAGACGGCCCGTGCCCAAATTCAACTAATTATGAATTTATGATGCACTAGTACCGGTGCACACTATAGCTGGCAAGCACATGGAAAACATTCTTCATCGTCCGCCCAACCCCATTGGCTGTTGCCGAACATCGTGGTCGGTCCGTGCCCAAATCTAACCAATCATCTTTCATAATGCATCAAGCTTCATTGGGCATGTACTGTGCGCCCCAAATCAAGGCCCGATTGGCCCTCGTCCCACATCGTAGACGGCCCATGTAGAATCTAACCAATCATGATACATCAAGACGATTGGCAGTGGGATTATTATTTTACAGTTTCCCCAATTGGCATTCATGCAACATTGCACACATAATATTTGCTACCCTGAGACTCAAAACAACGTATACCAATGCATGGGTAATTTTGTTGAAAGAAAAATGATACCAAGATCTGTTGATTCGGTCCAGCAGTTTTTGTTGTCTAGAATTTATATTTTGTGAAATCATAAGTCGGCGGTCATAAATTCTGCCACCCCGTTGCTGTTGTGTTATAGATTTCAGTCTGCAAAAAAATTACTATAGCTATTTGCATAAATATAAATATGCATAAGGCACTTCAAAAACCAAAATTTCAATGATTAACCCCTTGAGTACGGTATTTTACGGGAGACGTCGGGGTGCTGCGGCGGTCATGGCAGCCAAGCGAACCGCTACAATGTGTTTGTGCAGTCAAGCGTAACCTATACACAATAATCCAACAATGGATTGAAACTGCACAAACAGCGGCCAATGGTGTCATCCGGCCTGGTGGCACTGTTTAATCCAACAATGGATTGAAACTGCAAAAACGGCGGACAATTGCATCATCCGGCCTGGTGGCACTGTTTTTTTTGCGCACATTTGCGGCATCCGTACGCAAGGGGTTAACCATTAACTTGTCATATAATCTGTTTTTAGAGACTGTGGTTGCAGAGAAAAAGTTATTTGAAATGATTTAAAATGATTTTGAAATGATTTGTTCAAAGTTTGGTGGTAAAAGGAATTTAAATCTTGATTTTTTTATCCTCAACACTGTGACTATAAAGTCCACTGTTTTGAAGACGTCAAGAAGCCTCGAGAAAATTTTGACTTTGATTCCTTTGCAAAGTTAAGGGTCGGAGAGTCACCATTTATGGCTGACGCCACCCGTCGTGTTTAGGGTTTACGACTTAATACGTCCCCCGCAAACAAGGAATCACTCCCTAGTGCCTTTCTTCCCCTGTCTTTTCTCCATGCCAGAGAATTAAATGCGTCTTCCACGCTGTGTGTGGGTAGTTTTCTTTACCAACTCTTTTTAAAGAAAGACGTGACACAGGAAAACAAAATAGTAAGCAGAAATGCTTTTCTATTTTATTTCAGAACACATTTAACTTCATTGTTATAATATCTGATACCTGAAAATCAAAAGTCAGCTTTCTGCAATATGTCGGAACATGCCGGTCAGAAAGTCTAAAGTCGGAACTTAATAATTCGAAAGTCAGATTTACAAGGTATGCTAGCAAGTCGGAATTCCGCCAAAAAATTTGAAGAATCTCATCCCTGTAAACCTTTCCTAAATCATTCCTTGGTGCTGGCAATAGTCATAAAAGTGAGAATCTATTATAATGATCATAACGAGCAATTTCGTGCGTTAATTATACTGCATCTGTACTTTTTTGTTTACCCAAAAATTAGCCGCCCGGACAACCGAATATTCAAATATTCGATCGAATAGAAGGTCGAATATTCAAATCTTAAATTATTCGGTTTGACTCAGCCCTAACCTGTATGTGTACAGGTTCTGTACGTCCGAGGACAAGAAGAGAAAGAAAATACAAAGGAACCTTTGTATCCTCGCAAGTCAGTCTTTTGTAAAAAATACGCGCTTAGTCTATGGGGTTGGGTTATATTAAAGTAACAATAGGAAACACAAAGCATTGTCCTCACAAGTATTGGGAAAGTACGACTGTGTGAACGTGTCGAGTATTCAAACTGCGGACGAAAAATTCCGGAGAACAAAAGAGAACGATATCGTCCGCGATTCCCAGCGTACGTCCGCGATTGAGATCGTGTACAAAACCTATGGGAGTCTTCTGAAAAAGTTACAGTACAAACAAAAAAAGGGAACAATAGGACGTCCGCATTCGACGGTGGATACGCGTTTGTGTGTACATGTTCATTATACTGTCAGCAAATCACTTTTGTTGATGAGCCACCACATGACCTGTACAGTTCACAAAAACACTCAAGGTGCGTTTTAAAGGTGGTTGGAAAAAGAGCAAGAGAACCAAAGACTGCTCCTTTAAGCCACATGTTTAATATTTCCTTTTCATTAGTGGGGGTAAACAGTGGCAATTATGCACAAAGGAACTTGTACAATTGGACACGTTTACAACGTATTTACCTTTCACAACAGGTAGTTGATAAGCAAGGGATCCATGACAGGTATTTTTTTGTCTGGTGGAATTTGACATGACTAAGCACACAGGGTATAAAGTGTGTATACAGTAAAGTGCTGGGGAGGGCAATGTAAATATACACGAGGGTTACTTTAAAAGTTGCAGGAGTACATACATCTTTTTTGTACATGTATCACCCATACTCAACGGAGACGTTTACATGTATACTGGAATAAGTTTGTTATAAAAGGTGGGATTTGGTGCTAGAAAAAAAATAGGGAACTTGACTGAAACCGGCTCCATGTCAGATTTGAATGCCCACAAATTGATATTTTTCAAAGTAATATGGGGTCCAAAAGTGTGACACTTTTTGTGTCCCTGTTACATACATGTACGTGTACATATAGTGACAAAGATTTTGCAATTCCGGACACATTCTTTTATTGCCTTCTATCTTCAAGAGTGATTGTGTAAAGCAAAGTACCTGCCAAACAAGTAAAAAAATAGTGTGAAGTCAATTTTAACCCTAACCCTCCAGGGTATTTTGGCTAGAAACCCTGCCAGACGCATCAGATTGCATACTTTGTCACATTGACTTCTGTGCAGAGTGCAGCAAAGTGGAGCTGTCACCACAGATGCACTGTGCTGCGTCTGGCAGGGTTAGGGTTAATTAATGATACTTGATGGAAATTACACAGGTCAGGTGTAACATACAGGGACACCCAAAAAAGTCACACTTTTGGACCCCAAATTTATGGAATGACCCACTTGTACAGGATGGCATTTAAGAATGCAACATGTGTAGATTAACTTGAATAAACTTGACAAATGTTTCACTGACCTGAACATTTGAAAATCATACATGTATTGGGGGGGGGGGGGGGGGGTTGTGTGGGAAATGTGAATGAAAATGCTAATTAATTAAAACCCTCCTGTTCTCAAGGCCAAAATGGAGCCAGCTATCAAAACCTATCAAGTGACAGGTTGAAACACACTCAGACTGTGAGAGTTGGTGTTTAGAGTTTTTGAAAGGCTGTGATATAAGTATAGGAGGGATTTATTAATGGTAATACTTTCTGTCAAGTACCATCACATGGGTCATTCTATAAATTAGGGGTCCAAAAGTGTGAAGAGAGCATTGACGAACAAACCATTTGTAGGTTTGGGGTGACACGGAATGCCTAAAATCTGTTTTCACAAGGAACACTGCATGCTGGCAAGTCTGCCTGAGAATTTGGAACATTCATCTATTGAAGATATGTATTTATACTTGGTGTTCTTTTTTAGTTTCATCTGGGTGGTTTTTTGTGTGTTTGTTACGAAAAATGTAAGTTGCTACATTATGTATTTTCCAGCAAAACAAAAGTTATTCACTTCTTGATTAGACATCCAACAAAAGTAAATTTGATCCAGCCATGTTTATTAAAGTCAAATAATCTATTGTTGCATTATTTGTGGCCTAACAATAATTCACTTTTTTTTTCTTTTTTGGAAGTAGCCAATAAAAGGCTACCACAAGCCACTTTAGGTAAAGGGTTACAACAGAACTGATGGGGTTGGCACATTGTACATGTATACATACATACATACATGTACACAACAATAGGTTGCCAGCCCTACCACCCTTAAGGTTTACCTGGGCCCAGATCTAAATAGAGGATAAGCCTTCAACACAAATCGGAGAAATTATCCCAATTTTCAGACCTACAGGTTTCTTTGATGATAATTTGAAAATCTGTTAGAAAAACTGCCAACTAAGCTAGCCACCAAAACCTCAAATCAATGTACCATCTCCAAATGTCTAGGTCAAAAATGACACTCCAAATGTCCAATAATTGAAGCAAAAATATAATCTCCCAGAAAATGTCGATGACCAATTGCACAGCAGGGATTTTTCTCACCATGACAACCCGCAGTGAGGCCCAGTAGGCGTATCAGTTGGAGCCCCTTGACTGTCGGTGAATGACTTGTTGACACACGTGGACTCGGCCTTTGTCGTTCCATTGTAGTGTGTTATCAAGTACAGAGTTGCCATCAACTGCATATATACGGTTCATACCGACTCCAATCAAAGTGCGGGCATTTACGGTAGCATGTTCCACTTATAAAAGTTTGCTTCTAGGTGCCAAAGAAGTATTGGCAAGACAAATGTGATGTCTACACACTACATGTACAATGAAGATGGACTGGGGTTAATGCCTTCTAATGTGTATCTCCAATGTGATTATGTAAAAGCAAAGTACCTGCCAAACAAGTAAAAAATAGTGTGAAGTCAATTTTAATGATACTTGATGGAAATTACACAGGTCAGTTGTAAAAGGGGCACCAACAAATGTCACTTTTGGACCCCAAATTTATGGAATGAATCAGGTACATGTACATACATGTACATACATGTACATGAACTAGTTAATGTGTCCGGAATTACAAAATCTTATACATGTCACTATACATGTATGTAATAGGGACACCAAAAATGTCACACTTTTGGACCCCAAATTTATAGAATGACCCACATGCACAGTATATTGCAATTGAAAGTTCATACTGTGAATGGGAATGGGGAATTTTGTGAAAAGAATTCCCATTAACATTTGCATTCACATTCCCCGTACAACTCTCCCCATCCCCTGTGAATTATTTTCCCACTTTTGTGAAAAAGCATGACCATGTTTTCCCACTTGTGTGAAAAGGTGTGAAATAAATCCCAGTGTGAAACTAAAATGAATTCCCTGGGAAGAGAAAAACTGTACAGAGAAATTTATTCCCATTGCCAGGTTAGCTTTCAAATGCAATGTACTGTAACTTTAACCAATTACCATTTCAATTTGATACATGTACTTCCTCTTTTATCAAGTCATTAAAATGAAGCCCGTTCACACCCTTGTAAAAGTTCTGATTTTTGCAGGAGCCCACACAGACTAGCCCATCTGTGCAAAACCCCCTGCTAACATTCACATGACCAATCGCGGTGATTGTCGCATGGATGTCGCATGGATGCGATATTTTAGGAGGTCTTGATCCCCGTCACGAACCGCACGGGACACCGGCGACTTGGTGACATCGATGTGATTTCATCGCACGGGACCTGTGTTTCCAGCTCTTCGTGTGAAAAGGGCTTTAGGTAGTGGAGTGACTGAGAACCAATCTGTCTTAATGAAAGTTCTGTTCAATGTGGATCCAAAGTTTAAAACCCTAACCAGGGATTGAAATATCCACATGGACCGCTGGACCGAGTCCAGTGATTTGAGGGTTGGTCTAGTGAACTCTTGACCGAGCTAGTCCGGTGGTGTAGTAATCTTTTTTCATAAACTGCGTGAAAGGCTATCACTAAAGTCCATTTTTTGTTCTAAATCTGGTGAACTGAAAAAGCCCCATAATTTCTGGAATGACCATTTTTAGTTTTTGTCTTATTTTTCTGTTGCCTGCTGAATCCAACAGGATTGTAACACTACGAGTTAGCTGCTCAATCCAACAGGGTCCATTGGGAATATCAAATTGTTGGATCCTGTTGGATTCAGCAGGGTTAGGGTTTTAATACTAATCCATAGTTTTCACCGAAGACCCGCTCTTTGTCTACACCATCGTGCAGTTCTTGTGACGCTAGAGAGGGTTTTATCGGAGACTAACAATAAGTCGGGCTAAGATCGGATGAGAAATGCTGCCGGTAGCCTCGTGCATAATTTAAACCCTATTGTTTGGCCTGCTGTAATTAACGAAGTGCGCCCATAAACATCGCTCTCCTTTGCTACATGTACTAGACAGCAATGTACTAAAGCCCAAAGACATTACAAAAAATGATACATGTACACGCACATGTACATTGCAACCATAGCATAGAATTACGCATTAGATAGAAAAAAAGACAATCGTAAGTCTGGCAGACCTTGTATTAATAGGAGTGAACTGTTTACATACATGTACATCAGAATCGTATCTGTACATACACGTGAATTTTTCCAGAATATTCAAACCGACAAAAAGGTATTCAAATATTTGGTATATTCGGGACAGCCCTACAGTTTAATTGCAACAGAAATAAATTCTTAAATTCCCAAATTGTCCACAATATTCATTCATACAGTAGCAGGTCCACTGTTTCTACATGTATGTCGGGCCAGATTATTTCAGAGGGAGACAATCAAACAGGGTTTCAACCAGTCTTGAAATTCCACCCATCCCCCCCCCCCCCCCCCCCCCCCCAGCGAAGAGTGAAAAAATCTGCCTTCCTAGTCCCAGCCAAATTTTCCACAATGATACCCTTTGCTTTCAATCCGTGTATAAACTACATGCATTTACTCACTATTTCCTTGGGGAAATACTTATTTTATTTGCCAGCGTTAAAGATTAGTGCTAAAAAACGAGCTCATTTTCTACTTGTGTACCTGCAAAAACACTACATGCAAAAAATGAATTTTGGCTAATGGGCGGTTTAGCTATACATGTACGTAGATGAGAGACTGTCCTGGCCTACCACATTCTCATTTGCCTACACAGACTTTTTCCCCAGCATGCCCAGTGTAAATGTAAAGCTAAAAACATACAAGCGACGACAGTATCACACCTTTGGAACCCAACAATTCGAGCTCAGACCTCAAAAGCTGTGCCCCCACCCCTTTTCTGAAACTTATTGATCCGCCCCTGCTACACTGTATGTGCATGTTTCATATCTTAATTTACATTTAATTACAAATTCTTTTATCGTGGGTTCCGCCCCACTATTTATTCATTGCAAACTAAAACAGTGCGAGTGCAAACAGCTTGCCAGCAATCGGGTGTAATTAAACACCGCTTTAAAAACAAAAAAAATCAATTGTTGGCATCGAGCGACGTGATCTGCGCCTTCCTGAGATTATTATGCAACGCGTTGCCAAGTACTCCCTGGTGACGGATGTTCAGACTTTACTTTGAGCAGATGGTCGGCGCGCTGACTTCGAGGGGAGATCTTCAGCGCAAAAATGTGACTCGTTGGGCTTTAATTAAACAGTGTGCCGGGCGATACCACACACACGCACTGTATCGCATGGTTACTACAGTACTGGCCGTGTATTGATTTTGGTTGGGATAGAAACAGTAAACACTTGCTGAGTTGGCTACTTGATCCGGCTTAGTTTTTTTTTTAAAGGTCGGCAATATTTAATGATTTTTGTTTTGTTTTTCCGGCATTTACACTGTAATCATAAACACTTCGCTTTTTTCTTCTATAAAATAAATGACATTTTGATTTTTTGTAAAGACTTTGGTACTTTCTTAAGGTTACAAACTTACAAACTTCTTAAGGTTGCGAACTGATCTTTGACCCATAATGAAGCTGCATGTAAAACAACTCTAGACTGATGTCATGATGATGTCATCGCGTCACGCGAGAGAAAGACAACATTTAACTTGTGATACTTATTCTACACACAACTGTACACATGTAGCTTAAGAATTGGGAATGCTCAAATTCAAAATTTCTCGATACTTTAGGTAATTGCAGATGGTTCCAATACATACATGTACATGTATCTTTTTTTTTCAATTTAAATGTGAACCCTACATGTATCATGGTTCAAATCCCACAAAAAAGCTTGATTAAAAACAGCTATGGGTTTTATGTATTAAATGTCTGTAATTAACCACAAAGGGATAATAGTTTTTAAGAATGCTGTTAAGTAACCCTGTCCAAAAACAACAAGACTGAGTTTAATTCAATAAACAAAAATAATAAAACAAATTTTTTTTAAATGAAAACCATTCAAAAACAAACCACCTGAAAACCTCTTCTAAATTATATAATCTTACCTTTGATTTAGCATTGATGAGTATTCCAAGTTCAATTAATCTCTCCGTTATCACAATTTTGTTGTCTTTGACTGCAAGCATGAAAGGTGTGACCCCAGATTCCTGCACAAAGTAACAATTAAACACAAATTAACAATAAACTACATCGTGATGCACCCCTCCCCCACTTCCAGTCACTTTGTTTTTTATTTTTTCCTCAATTCTAGGCGGACACGCACAATTAGGAGCAACAAAAAATTCTTAGAGCTCACACATTTGGGCACTGCTCTCAAAATGCTGCCCTCCCCCCTCCCCCCCCCCCCCCTCCCCAACTATTAACAAGTTTGGACTCCTTTGTAAAATATGTGTACAGTGTAGTTCACAGCAAACCTACATATGTAGACAAAATGTTTTTAGTGAATTTTGATACATGTAGTAGTCTTGAAAAAAGAAATCTTGTCTGGTCTAGTGATCACTTGTACCACTAACCCAATGGTCATACATGTATGTGACCAGTTACCACAAAATGGGCGTAAAGTAGCAACATTTTTAATTCAAGATAATATGGAATTTGCTGAAAGTACAGCTTAAGAGCTTCAATTTGATATGTTGTGTGTTGTACATAACCTCATTTCTAGCCCCTGATACAACCTCTTAAGGCCTTTTCACACTACGAAAAATCTCGGTGTTGGACCTGGGTCCGACCTGTGTTAACTAGACTGACCTTTTCACACTGCAACATTTCAACAAGGGACTGACCCGTGTAGAGCGCTCAACCTGGGTTAAAACTCAACCCTGCTCGGGAGGTGGGTTGAGAGCTATCGACCTGTGTAGAGAAGTCGACCCGTGTTGAAAGTCGTAGTGTGAACGCCTCCGGGTTGAGTTCGACCCGTGTAACCGCAGATCAGAGTGCGTGCGCGTGCACAGCACCACACACTGTAGTTGTTAATTCAGCAACGAACAAACAAATAACCTCTGACCTGCGGCATAGCGCATGCACGTGCACCATACATGTAACACGTGTTCATTTCAGTTGCGCATGCTACTTTCACGAGATTCCTTTTACTCCGATATGTCTGAGAAAATGGGCCCCCAATCAGACAAAAGACCGACATGGAGTGAGGAGGAGGTGAATGCTATGTTGGCTATTTGGGCTGACAGCTCCATCCAAAGCCGGAACGACCAGAATGCAGTATGGGGGATTTTCCGATTCGAACGGCCGGCTGTGTGTGTAGTGTGAAACAATCGCACAATACACGGGTCGAAACATTACACGTGTAGCAAAAATGCTAGCGCTGCGTTGAGTAGTGTGAAAAGGTAGCGTAATTGACCCGTGTTGAAATTTTAAGAAGTCTACACGGGTCGGACCCGTGTAGATTTCAACACGGGTCAAACGTACATAGTGTGAAAAGGCCTTTAGAGTTATCAGAGTCTTAACCCCTTGTTTTGAAAAAAGGAAGCTTAACCCTAACTGTCCAAAATCCGCCAAAATCCATCCCCCCTTTAAGACTCGGTCCTGAAGGCCTGGCGTGAAAAATGATTGATGGATTATGATGGACTTGGTCCAGGAGGCCTGAAGCAGTGCTGGTGCAATTGATAAATTTTGCCTAGGATCCAGTAGTAGTGTAGTCATATAAGACATGTGTACTAAGTCTATCAACATCAACCAACACTTCAGTGGTGGTTCCATTAGCCCATGTATAAAAAGAAAATCGACCGATGGATTTTGGTGGATTTGGTCCAGTACCCAGCAGAGGCAGTAGGGAGTTAGGCTTAAAGTTTGTGATCGGTGCACACTTTAACCCGAGTTAAAAAACGAATTCTCCTCCAAAAAATATTTCGAGAATCGATTAGTTTTAACACGTTGACTGCCGACTACGAGTATATTCGTAGTGACGGGTGTACCGGATTCTGCCATAAACGCTATTGTTATGGTAATTGAATACTCTGGCATCACCGAAGACGCATCAAATACGCTGCTGGCAGTATGAGTACATCAATGTATGGAATGGTTGTGATCGATAGAGACAGCTTGAAAGCACCTCATCAGTATGAACGCATGCGCTGTATGTCCAGATTGCACAATGGCAATGTGGTGGCGCCCTATAAATTATGGCTGGCAGTCAACGTGTTAAAACTTTGGGATATGAATCTATAGGTTTTTTGCTTTTACAACTAAAAATCCCCAAATTGACTTTTTAGTGAAAAATTGTTGTTTCTGTTTGTAACTCAGAAAAACATGTGTGACTTTAAGCTCATTTTGTGGTGGCAGGTTGCCTATTTGTATGAAATTCAAACCCTGCTAACCCTTGAAAGTACATGTACACTCCTGATCAATTCCATTTTTGTTTACTGTATCACGTTATCCCCAGGTCACAGACTTAGAATTCATCAGCTTACAGTGATCATTAACTCAAAGTACATGTACATTGTATGTATATCTTGTGTAAATTAGAACAGAGATGTTTTCTCTTTTGCCCTGTCCCGACGTAATATATATAGCACTGTATTACTCAGTGCTTTCCGAGAGCCTGTGTGAAAAAATTCACAGGCTTACTCGGGCAGGATTCGAACCCACGACTTCCTGCTTACTCGTGCAGACGTCTTAACCACTCGACCACCGAGCTATATCCTTTGTGTAAAAAAAGCGTCAAACTCAAAATTGCCCACACCCCATCCCTTCCTCCTTGTGGAAATATTTTTTTTATGAATGCTGAAACCCATTCTTTTACATTCTAATTTCCAAATGGCCATTTGTACTAGTTTTTAAGCTGGCCTCGGGTAGTGATGGGAGAAATCGGAGATTTCAAAATCCAGTTATAAATCCAAATTTTATTAAAACTGAGTAATGGTTGATTTCACCGGAAGTTCCCATCAGTCACGCCAACAAAAAGTAGCGAGTGAGGTGGTGCATGAAAAGCCCTCCCAATGACTGGATATAGTTTGCAGGATTCAGTGACCGCTGGGCCTTTGCAAAAACGCTCCAGAGCTGTAATGTTGAAAAAACAGGGATGGGCAGGCTATTCATATACCCAGAAGACCACTAGTGAGTGGATGCAGTTACAATCAGAGACCTTCGGGCAAATTGGAGGATGTTGCAGTTGTTTTCTTTAGCATGTGTTGCAAAAAAGTGGAAGAATTCATTTTGTTTTAAAGTTGCTTTTGAATATCCGGTCTCCAAAATCAAAACCGAAGAGAAGAATTAAAACCGAATGTAATTTTATTTTATTTTATTATTTATACCACTACTCAGCACTAGCCTCAGGTCTGTCAAAAGGGCTTGGCTGAGTTGGCCTAGGCAATTCAGTGTTATATCGCGTAGGTCTGCGTCCAACATTTTTAATACTAGAATATCTTATCAAGCATCAAATGTCCTTAGTTTTTCTGACTCAAATATTCAAAAAATGTGGGCGGCTTCCAGAGAAATGCCTCAAATTTTGTTCTTTTCATCGTACTAAAAATACATGTATGTGTACACAGTTTATTTAATTACTTGTTAGCTGATCAACCAGAATATAGAATAAGTCGCCGGAAAAATAAGTCGGCGGTAAAAAAAACATGTCATTTAACTCAAAGAAACACGTGTGCATGATTGCTTTTTTTCTCTATTCTTTTCCTCTATTCCCAGTAGCCATTAAAATCAATTTCATTCAATACAATTTTTAATGTCACAAGTAATACATCAATGTAAATGATTCATACACTGTAGATGTACATGTACCTGCTGCAGAGCTCAATTTTAATATCCTATTCATACTGGAGGGCGATGCAAAAAATTAAAACTAGGAGGTCGTAAATAATTGGATAAAAAACAGGTTATTATTGTTCCGTCATAAGCCACGTTCACATTGGACTAAACTATAGCCGTTTCTGCAATGGAATTTTTTTTATGGTAAAGCGTATGGAGACTGCTGTCAACTTTACCAAATTAAGTCCAGTGCGGACAGCCGGTAAACTTTCTAAATTGTCGAGTGTTGATTGTAAGTCCAATGCGAACGCAGCTTATTTGTCAAAGGTTACCACCGTGCGTGATTGTTAACATTCCACTTGTATTACACGGCTCACAGAAAGTCCTTGGCCACATAAACTTTGCAGTGATCAAAATGCGCGTTTTACATTATACAGTGGCTGTCGGTATTGGACTTTCAGCGATGTTAAACTGGCCACGTAACTCTTCCGCTACACGGTTGGCCTCCCGCTGCGGAGGGATAAACTGACAACGGATGATCGACACTTGACAATTTGGAAAGTTTACTGGCTGTCCGCACTGGACTTAATTTGGTCAAGTTGACAACAGTCTCCGCACGTTTTACCCCCAAAAAAGTCCAATGCAGACACAGCTACACACGCGCTATACACGTACATATTGTCAATTTAACTGAAGCCCCAAGCATTTCCATTACTGAACAAGACATGCACTTAAAATGTGTACAATGTACTTTGAGGCAATGTACATGTACGTGGGTCATTCCACCAGGTTGGGACGCAGTGTGTTATATGACCAAATCAATAAAACCGTCATTACAGTTAATTCAGTTACATCTGTATTTCATGTGACATCCGTCTTTGGGTGTGAGATTATTTGAGAAAGTTTTCAATCATGTAAGTTATATTTTAACAAAAATATGATTAAAAGTGTGTTATTTTTAATGTAAAATAGACGTAACATGGACACCGTGTCCAACATTTTAATTTTTGTGTTTTTTCAACACTTTAATAAATAAATATGGGAAATTCATTATGTACAATAATTAAAAGACACACTATGCAACAATGAAACACCTTTTTACGGCAGTCAGTGTCCAAAATAACAGAAATAGCAAGAATTTGAAGAATCAGTGCAGACGTAACATGGACACCATGATAGACCATGACCATACATATATTTCTGCTGTTGTGCTGCATTTGGATATTGAATATCATAAATGTTTTTGTGTTGCAGTTTGTGTTTTGTAATTAGTATACAGAGTGAGTTTGCATACATGTAAATGTTGAAAATGTTACAAAAAGTAAATGTGCATTTTCATTGTCACACCATGTCAGTACTAAATGTTACGTCCAGACTGCCTTAATTTTTCGTCATTAAATAAATAGTTATGCAACTTACTATATGTACTAACTAAAAGACACTCAATGCTACAAGAAAACACTTTTTGTTATGGTTGCCAGTGTAAAAATAGCTCAGAAACAGCAAGAAAAAAAACAAACATGCATGTGTAGATGTAACAGTGGACACAGTGTCCATGTTACGTCCACACTCACGTCTGTTCTTGCTATCTCTGCTATATTTGGACACTGACTACCATAAAGAAAGTGTTCTTGTGTTGCATATATAGTACATCTTTTAATTAGTACACTTGGTGAATTTCCCATATTTATATTTAAAGTCTTGAAAAAACACAAATATGGAAATATGGACGTGTCTATGTTACGTCAAACTGACACATTTTTGTATCATATTTTTGGTAAAATATAATTTACATGATTTAAAACTTTGTAAAATATTGCCCACCCAAAGACTGATGTTACATGAAATAACTGAATCAAATGTAATAGTACTTTTAAAGATATGGATAAATGTCACACACTGTGTCCCAACCTGGTGGAATGACATGTATTTAAAGGCTATCCCATTCTCAAAAGTTCCCTTAAAAAAAAAAAAAAGCACCCCCAAGTTGCGATGAATCCAGCTGAACGGAATCAGTAATCCATGAAGATTCCACCTGCTTCCATTGTGTGTTCCTTCCTTTCAATAGATCTATTCTGGCTACAATACAGTTTGTGATTTTTCATTGTTGTGTTGCTATGGCAATTGTATAATCAGGTTGCATTTAATTTACACCGAGTGCACTATCCCTTGTGCAGTCACTATCGCTTGTGCAGTCACCACACAAATTGACACAAATAAAGTACTTATCCCAGTTGAAATGGTAATTTACACACAAAAATTGGGTCCCAGAAAATGTCTATGAAATCAGTCATGTATTGATGTTGTACCTTGGCTTTCACTGAAGAGAAACGCAAACATTTTTGGAATTTTTCTTTAAAAGTTTGCTTAGTCATTGCTGAATGCATCCTTTTAGTGCAGTTTATCATGCAGTTTTTTGTATGGATTTCAAATTAATGTACAATGTATTGTGCGCATTTGTATTTTTTCGAATCAAAGAATGTGGATTTCTTTTACAAAAACATGTCGTTATAGCAAGAGTATAAATAAAATGGTATATTGGGAGATTACAGGCTGAAAAGTATACATACATTGTACACTGTACCAGAATGCTCGATTAGTTTTTTGCAACTGCAACTTAAATAGGAAAAAAATATAGGAACATTTTATTTTTTAAATTGACCAACATAATACATCGCTGAAGATGTACATGTACATGTTACGACAGCTATAATACGTGTACATAAACTTTTCAGTCAGTTGGTTGCCCCAATGACAAATAATAAATCCTCCTTGATAGCTGTGTAAAAATGTAGCACAGCTTGTCATTTCAGGATTTACACAAAATCCGTTAAAAAAATGGGGCAGAAATCAACATGTGAACACTTTGAGTGCCCGTACACTGTGCCAAGACTAAACACTGAAAGCACAAAACTTTCTTCCCTATACTGCATGGAAATTTCCTGACTATTCTCCAAATTAAAGATTGTGTAAACATTTCTGAACACAAATGGATGGTTATTGTCCAAGATTTTGCTGTTCCTGACCGATTTTGGTGGGGTTAATAATGTAAAATCTTTCCTAATATAATATAAACAGACTTTCAGTACAGAAATCATGCCGTCCAAAGTGAAAATAAACAATCAGATATCAAATTTATAGATTGTCATATTGTCATGATTTGGGGCTCACCTCTTCATGTCTGTTAATCTCTGGGTCCCCCTTCTCGGCATTCCGTAGAAGGGCTTCTACTGTTCCCCATTCTCCCCTCAGGCTCAGCAACAACAGCCGTCCGTTGGTACCGAGTCCCTGCTGCGGCCCCCCGGCGCTGCCCGGCGGCACCTGCCCGGAAGACACGCTGCTGGCCACGGACGAACCAGCCACGGAAGACCCGGCGATGGAGGCCGAATCCGACATCCCTAAAGCCGTGGAATTCGACAAAGTCAGGTGGGGAAACCTGTAGCCCTGGCATGAGAGGAAAAGCGAAGCAATCGGAGATGAATTCACATCCTGGTGTCAAAAGCAAATCAACTGAGAAAAAAAAATCACACAACCAAACTACCCGTTGTGATTGTGAAAGATCACTGAATGAACTCGTGAACTCCCCAAAAAATACTTACGAACCACCAAAAAAACTTTCAGAGCTCCGTCAGTAATCAATCCATATTTGGGTCAGTTCTCCTCGGAATCCCGCAAGAAAGTACAGCCTCGGCCAGAAACACCTTCCCAGTACTAGTATTGGTTCCTAGCGCCAATAAGTTCCCATAGCGATTCAGAAATGGCGAAATTAGAGGGAGAAATTTGATCCCCTTATGGGCCAGACGGTTAGGCAGTAGACGTCTGGTCTCCCCGTACGTGCGGAGTGCGTGTACGGAGACCGCGTGTGGTCCTACACAGGAATGAATGCAATGCTGTGGTTTGTGTTACGTTCCATGACCCCCCGTGCAACTTTAAAACTGCATGCTAAACCATTAGCCTTGGAACAAGTGTATTTTCAATTGTCAGGAGAAAAAAGTGATGACATTGTTTAGGAATGATAGAGTTTGTAAATGTGTTTTCTTCCTCCATGGTCAAAGTAAGAGGAATCGTGGAAATTGATAGGCACTCTCAAGAAAAAAAATATATTTATACATGTATTAGTTAACCTGAAAAGAAAAAAACATTAAAAGGAGTCAGACCCGACATTTTATTTTACCCGTTTAAAGGGAAAAAAAGTCGAATAATTAATTGATTATAAGTCCATTGAACTATCCAATCGATGCATCATTCATCAATCAATCAATCAGCAGCGGCGGCGATTTTAGAAAATGTGCTGATCTTTGTGTATTATGGTACATACTGGTGCATGTAAAAGCCATGACCCATAAAATGGGGGGGGGGGTGGAACTCTGCCATAACCGTCCCCTCCCCAAAAAATATTGGGGGGGGGGGCGTGTCCCCCGTCCACTCGGGATCGCCGCCCATGCAATAAAAAGTTTCCTAATAGTCGCAAACCCGAATTTCATTACTGTCAAGTGTCAAAGCGGGGTAAGGGGTTGGGGCAGGGAAAGGGTAACATGATCCCCCACAAGACTTTTAAATCTTTTTTGGCTGTTTTTGTTTTTAATCGAAACCGATTCGGCGCAAGAAAACCCCCAAAACTACCCCCTATAAAAAACCCAAACCGGTACTTACATACCCTCACCCAGCTAATATTTCGAGATGAAAAAATGGGGTCCACTTTTCAGCCTGTTTTATTTGAAATCTGAAACGATTTTGCTGTCGCCCGAATCAAAAACTGATGTGTAGCCGGCCGCGGACAAGCTCTTCACGCACTTTGGTCTGGTGGAAAAAAACCAACATATTTCCTTGGAAATGTTTTTGTCTTGGTCACATTGGCACGGCACTGCTTGTATAACAGCCGCACTGCAATGCATTTTACAAACATATAAAGAATGCATTATTAATTTCAAATCCAAGTCTCTATACAATCGAGCGTAAGTCCTAAACACACAACAGACTGAGTCGACAAGGTATGCAACCTGCTTCTACTTGGAATACAATCCCCTCAACGCTGCCCTAATTAAAAAAAAATTCCAAAGTGGTTAAATACTCAGCTCACCTTCCCTGAGACAATAGTGTAAATTTGCACAGCTTAGCGTAAGTTGGTCCTTCCCGCCATAGCAGAGTGTCAGTGCGTGATGCCCCATAATACAGGGTGAGTGAGAAGAAGATACAAAATCAAGAAGTTTCCCGTATGGAGTTTTAAAAACCCTGCACATACGTTTTTGGGGGAATTTGTCCGTGATGTAGGGGTATATCACCCTGACAAATAAATTTTCAAATTTATTTGCTGATTTGTTAGCGTTAGATAATGGGCTTAAATCACGGGGACGGGTATATAGGCCTACCCCCACTTTTTGTCTATACAGGAATTCGCCGACGCCATTTTTACAGTTAACAAAGGAACAGTCGAAATCTCCATTTATTTGGAGCCAGTTGTCGTGCCAACTGAAGTCAGACTTCGGTAGAGGGGGGGGGGGGGGGGGGGGGGGGGGGAGGCTACTAGTACACCCATCTTCGTGCGTAGTACATAATAAAACACCATAATATAATGTAGGAAGACCAAGCAGTGCACAGTGTAGTGAGTGTTTTTTTCGTTAAAAAACAGTTTTTTCCATTATTCGTCGGTAGGGGAAATCCATCGAATGGAAATTTTCACTTATGCAAAATAATGTAAACAAAGATGGGAAAAGGTTTGTTTTTGTTTTTGTTCTGGTCTGGTCTGGTCTGGTCTGGTCTGGTCTGGTCTGGTCTGGTCTCGACCGGTATTTCAGATCAGTCAGTTCGAGCACCAAATCCTGGGAAATGTTAAAACCAAATGGAATAGTATTCGGAAATGTTGTAGATTATTAACAGACAATACGGAGTCGAGTTTAGTCAAAATCGCATATGTAAACGGTTCCTCCGTTTTTGGTTGGTTTGTTTGTTGGTTGGTTCGTTTTAGTGACTTATTTATTGTTAACTTTTTATAGGCTGTATGGACTTCACAAGGAGGGTGTAAATAAAACAAATGTGGGTGTGGGTGCAAATCCAGGGGAGGGGGTGGGTCATAAGATGATTCCCACTCCCATAGATACCGTAAACATAATCTGCCTAATTTCCCAATTGAACTATAAATGTATTCATTATCCGAATATTGGCATCAGTGTTCATAGCTGCATTATGGTATTCTTTGTAAACATGGCTGCAAGTTTCTAAAATGTCTAGCCCTACCTCACTCCCCACCATCCCGCTTAACAAAAATATTGTTCAGGTGAAAAAAAATCCGGTGTTATGGGGGGGGGGGGGGAATTAAAAATATATATATTTTTTTATTTTTTTTATTTCCCCGTTTTAGAAACGGGTTCACGCCACCGAATTTTCTGTTTATTTTTTCATTTAGATTATTTATTTATTTATTTTTATTTATTCATGTTGATTATTATTCCTTTCCTGGAGTTGGAGATAGTTTTCTTAATATATTTACAGATAAAAACAGGTGGAGCATACATCTGTTTATGATTCGATGACAAGAAGAACTGCGCAAAGAAAGGAAATTGTGACTGACACATTGCGAAATCCGCAGTAGCAGCCCACACGGTACGCGCCGCGTGCAACAATATTTTAATTATTGGTGGCGCACTTCATAATTTGTGGTGCAGGTACTCAACGATGACTCGGCTGGAATCATTTGAAGTCAACTTTAAGGTCGTCCCTCCCCTACCCCCGTGAATTTCACACTTTCATGTAGAAAAACCTTGGGAACTGATAAGATTTTGATTCAATTAATTTCTGCCCCCCCCCCTCTAAAAAAAAGAGCAAAAAACAGCGGAAACCCGAAATGGTGAACGTTCGTACAATAAATTTTTCGTCAAACATATGCCTAGGCTACATGTACAGTTCCAAACGTCAGTCTAGGCTAAACTTATGAATATGCCATATATTTTCAATAATTTACAACGCTCTAATTTAATCCAAATATAATTTGGGGACAATTAATTAAGGCCGAGTTCAAATCTTGTGTCTAGGCCTGTGCATGTCTTGCTCTGCAGTTCTTCGCCAAATACGTATACGTGTACACATGCTGACAGTTTTGGACACGGTGTCTTATGAAAATTAGACTAATTAAAAAATCGGTCTCCTTTTCCCTATTATTGGTTAAACCAATGACCGGCTACTCTCCTAATTATCTTCACTTAGGCATGTGCAATACTGCTGATGAGCCCGTATTTCATAGTGAAATTCACGCCACAACTGCCTTTTAGTCCAGTAAGAATTGACATGAAAAATGCCCAACCCTGACATTTTAGTTAACAACCGAATGTCTACTCAGAAACCTTTATATGGTTGTCCGGAACACACACACAAAATTCAACACATTTTTTACTTGGGGGGGGAAATGTGATTTTTAAGCTCTTAAAAATGCCGATTTCTACATGCGAATGTGTGCTATTACCCAATTACTGATGCCCAAATTAGAACAATAATTAGCCAATACAGGCTCATCATTAAAGTTGGTCAGAATCCAATATGGGCAACAAAGCATGTCACGTAAAACCGTTAAAGTTGTTAATCGATCACAGATCTCAGTTATTGCCATATTTTAACCGAACTGATGTTATTAACCAGATTAATATTATTTTGCAGCCAGATCAAATAACTTGCCGACAAAATTTGTCCTTAGTTGATGTCTGATTTTAGGGTTTTATGCGATTTTTTTGAAAAGTTTACAAATCTGTAAAAAACAATTACCAAATTACCCTCAATACGGCTAATTCCATGCAGTTTTACCCCGATTTTGTGCTGCTGTGCATTTCTTTCTCTCCCAAAGTTCTAATGGGATGGGGGTAGGATTTGGGAGCACAAGTGGTGGAGGGGGAAAGGCCTCAAGGGGGGGGGGGGGCAACTCTTTCCCCCCCCCCCCTCTTTCCCCCACCACCCCTCCCCCCCCCCCTCTGGAAAATTTGGATATTGTTTTTTTTTTTTTTTTTGGGGGGGGGGGTGTCGCTATCTGTAGTGTGTATATATGCGTTACTATAGCGTGGACCTATTTAACAAAGTCGAATTTCCCCCCTTGAAAATAGCCATGCCGCCCGTTTGCCCCCCCCCCCCCCCCCTCTAGGAAGAGCCTGGCTACGCCACTGGGGGGGGGGGGGGGGGGGGGGCGTGACACAATGCCACCACACCCATTACACCACTCTAAAACGGTAATTGAAATGATTTTTTTCAATATCTATTAGGGTCATCTCTTCCCGAAAATCTTGAAGAGTTTTGAGGGCAGAAGCTGTTTGGTACTTTGATAATGATGACAATGATTATGCAATAACGATGACGGCGACGACGTCCTTAAAATACTCTTTTCTCGTGATAATTTGGGTCATAATAAGTTTTCGCATTTGCCATTTTGTATTAATTTAAGTTGAACATTTGCAGGAACCCTTTCCCAATCTTTCAAAGGATATGATTTAGCTTAGGTGTCGGAAATACATGCATTTCAATATATATTGTGCATCCCTTTTGTTTTTCAATTGATTAACATTATTTCCCCAAGGTTGATTTTGGTTGAATTTTTACTGGACTATTTTAAGGGTATGGCGCTTTTCATTGGCCATCATGTGCGCAAGCGCTGTATAAAATGATTGTATAAATGATTTTGAATAATGAAGAAACGTATTTGAATGCACTGGCTACATCATCGTTGCCTGCCCCGCGGAGGGGGGGGGGGGGGGGGGGGGGGTACGTCAAACTCCAAAGTGGAACATCTGGCATATGCGCAACATTGTGAACACATGCATAAATACGTACCATCACGAAGTGCGCGTCGTACAAGTTGCCTTTTCCGCATTACAGTGGAACATTCAGCGGAGTTACCGGTATAGGGACTTACCGATTTTTTTATATTTCTGGGCGGAACTCGTCACCGAACGGGGGAGGGGGCTTAGTGAAAAAAACTCGACCCCCCCCCCCCCCCCGCCTACGGGCCTGTCTAACTACCATAAACCCCAATTATTTATGTGGTATCCAGCTAAGGCTTCCTCCAGAGTGTACGACAATGTTCCTTGGAAGCGTACATGGAGATATTAGACAAAAGATCGGGGAAGTTACAGTAGTAGTTAGTATCAGGAAGGGACCGAACACACAGAAGTCACAGAGATGGACCGTCAGGAACAGGGGTGAGATTGGCCGAAATAAAAAATCCTTGAAATCTGCAGTGTTTGGAGGTCGCCGAGGACCCCAGAGCATAACGTAGGGTCTATATGGCTTGTATTTGCATAAAGGCACCCCTTAAAATACCCGTTTCTATTGGTGTCTATCCACTTGTACAGGGTAAAAAACACCTTTAGGGTGATACCTCACTGCAGGAATTCCAGATTTCAAAAGAGAATCTTTAAAAATTCTGAAATCGTTAAAAATCCTGACACATCTCACCCCTGAAGGAAAAGAGCACTGCGCCCAATTGACTAATGAACTAGCGCATTTATTGCGTGTCAAATTGCCTCCTGAACAATAATCAGGACGATAGAGGAAAGGTGTCATTCCGCTTACGAAATTCCACGAGTGCTACCCTGACCGTTCCATCAGCACGAGGCACCGAGGTAGGAAACGGCAACTTGAAGGTTTGATGGACAATTTACGGTCCATGGCCGACCGAGGTGAGATCCGTGAGACCAGTCTGTTGCATGGAATGGCACTGGCAGATTAGCTTGAGTGCAGCAGGTGTGGGGGCCATCTCTTCTGAAGGACGGTCGTTAATTGAAGAGGTTTCTCGCTCATCATTTTGTGCAGGGCGGCTCCAGGTTAATAACCATACGGGGGGGGGGGGTCACACATGGACGCGAACAAGGGAGAACATGCCTTTTAAAGTCAGCGGTTTTTTGTGTGTCTGCGTAATTGTCGTGGACATGCCCCGTCTATGAGCCTCTTGATGGGATGACAAGTCCAAACGTACATGCTGTACACTCTAAAAACTGTGTTTAGCATTAAACAAAATCTTGCTATCAGTTTATAAACATGTTCAGAAACGCATGTTTACGCAACATTGCGTATTTTTTTTCTTAGACTGTAGGTCAGCGGCTTGTTTGACTTGTGATTGACTTGATTACAACTCTGGATATTAATTATAATCGATTAATTTGCTAAGTTATTCGGGGAGGGTTGTATACAACTCCAGGCGCGGATCCAGGGGGAGGGAGGGGGGGGGGGGGGGGGGGGGTGGGGGGGGGGGGGGGGGGGGTGGGGGGGGGGGGGGGGGGGTTGGAGGTCTTTTTTTTGCTTTTGCTTGTAGAGGCCTATACGCCTTTGCAAATACAGGTCTGCCTATGGGTGAGAACAAAACAAAGATGTTAATGGCGCCACCAACGGTGAGAAAGTGTATCAAACCCCCCCCCCCCCCCCCCCCCCCCCCCCTTGTAAAAAGAATCGCAGCGGAACATTTTGGGAGTCACTTTTCTGGGCAAATTTCAGAAACCCCCACATGCAAAAATTCCTGATCCGCCCCTGAACTCGTGGTGATGAACTTTGATAGATGCAACTTCCTTGACAAAAAATATTATGAACAAAAATGATTAATAGACGAAGTGCGAGGTGGGCGGGGTCAAAGATTCACTCTAATACGCACACAAGACATCTAAAGATAGGCCCTATATTTTGCTGTAGCAGACTCATATTCTTCACACGTTTCACAGTGACTTTAATAACCGGCAGTTTTATTCGATTTGTCAACCGGCCCCCAGCCAGCAACGGATTTCACACTTTATCATAGCGACTTATCCAATATTGCATTTCGCTTTTACCGCGTACGTGTTTTATCCATACCCGCGAGCAACACGATCGCCTGAGAATGGAGTTCTCGGTAGGGCCTATAGTCCCGGCCGAGTCTGCCCACGGGTCTGATCAATTATTATGCTGTCTGAACGTTTGTGATTGATTATCCCGAAATGAGCAAATAGGAGATAGTAGGGATTCGGAGTAGATTAAGGCTATAAGAAAGAGGACGAACGTCGTGCATACACAAAATAAGCATCGGGCAACGGCGCGGCGTTGAGACGGAAAAGATGCGTGGACAGAATTGGCGACATGGAGGGAAAGAAGGAAATAACAAATGTCTGGAATATCTCAGGATAACTGTCATTCAAACGAATTTCAGAAAGGATGGATTCAAGGATAGGTCAAAGTAACAACTATTTGGGGGGGGGAGGGGGGGGGGGGGGAACTGGGGGCTACGACCCCTCCCCCAAAAAAAGAAATTCGTGTAGCTTCCAATTTTTCCAATGAAATTAAACAAATTCACCTATTTACGAAATGTTAACATAAAATGAAAGCTTTCATTCTTTTTAAAATAAAAGTCCTCCCAAACTGCTACTACCCTATACGTATTTTGGGCCCTACTCCCCCATTCTTCCACATCTCTCTCACCCCCCCTTAAAATATAAAAAATAAAAATTGCCCCAAAATGCGGGGTCACCTTTTCACATTAATCATGAAATCTAGATATACCTCGGAACGAAATCTTGCGTACGGGAGGTGGACTAACTACGTAAGTTTGTTGCCTTTGAAATAAAATTATTATTCTTTGATGATCTATTACATACAAGCTAAATTAATGTATTATGATCAACCTGTTAATATTAGGTACTAAAAGCACTTGTTTTGGTTACACTAAAAAACAATGCTGCGTCCAAAGCACGTACTGCCAAAACTAAAAATGTTGCTTTCTCCGTAATCGCAGCCTATGAAACCTGTTGTTGTTTTGTTAATAGGCGAAGCCGTTAAAAGGAATATAAAGAACGGAAGACAAAGTTACTCTTGTCAGAGATTTCAGGACTTTTAATATTTTCGTGTCTGACGGCGTTGTGTCACTAAATCACAAGAGGGCGCTATACACCTGCGCAATGACTTTTTAAAAATGGAAATCGCCCAATACAAGGCTAAAAGCCACTCTCGGTAAAGGGCTGCAACAGGGGTGGTGGGGTGGCAACATTTTAGGTTGTTAGACTTTATGGTTATCCTGGGTCCACATCTAAATAGGGGATAAATCTTCAATATAAATACCAAAGAAACCAATTTTAAGACCTATAGACATTCTCAAGCATCATGGGAACTGCATCAGCCTTAACTGGCATTAGAAGAGCAAGCACATTAGAACGGACGTGATTGGCCACATTGGTCACATGTTCGTTGTCGTGCTTGCAAAAATCCTCTTCTGATTGGCTAATAATGTGACATTATTAGCTGTTCTAATTCCAGAAATTTGCATTCATCAGTAACTGGTACCCTGAGAGGGATTCCCGAATTATTTCCTTTATTTTTATTGCCATTTAAAATGGATTTTTCTGGTTATTATTTTCCTTATGTTCCATGCAAAGATATGTGAAAAGGGTATCGCTGAACTCATGACAGATATTTAGCATAAAATCAATTAATATTTGGACTGGTTCACAGTGCCATAGGTTTGTGTATAAATTACATGGTTTGTTTGGCCTCCAAACCCACAATGCATTGAGAATGTCGAAAAGGTATATTTTGTCGATTGGTAGTTTACAACAAATGTGGCTTTTGATAATCGACGCAAACATGCAGGTTGGTTCGTGATACTGATATTAAGTTAGACGTGGTCGGCTATAGCCAGCGGTGGGGTAAAGTTAGTCCAAAACTGTTATTGTCAACTTACAACAGTCCTTGGTCAAACCATGGTCAAACTTACCCATTGCAAAACCCCTAAACACAGGAAGGTGGGGACAAGTATGGTGTTTGAAGTCGTGTTTAGACGAATCCGATTTTATGGTAGGATGAATGCCGTCATGATGGAGTAGCTTTGTTTGACTGCATTGACTGTATTCAGTCACCCGAGCTTCCGGGGTTGACAAAAGGATGGTACCAAGCAATGGCCGCCCGTCTCAGACCAGTCTAGACTAGTCAAGGCGCGCGTGGCACCCCAAAATGTCATGCGAGGTGCTATTAGCATCTGGGGTGCCATGCGCGCCTTGACACGCTAGGACCAGTCCAGCCCGACAACGAAGAAGGTCGGATTCATCTGTAGTGCAACACAGGATTTGTCGGGGGTGGGGTTGACTCAATTAAAAGAAAAATCTTTGGGTGGATGTGAGTGTAAACCGAGTGTAAACCGCACACTAAAAGAAAACTGTCTTTAGCAATTAAACACAATCTCGCTATATCAGTTTGTAAACATGTTTAGAAGCTAAACATATGCATATCGTGTCCAATTCCTAAACATGAATGTCCAATGGCTAAACACTATCCGTCAATACGCTAAACATGTTTACTATGTAAATGTGTTTACAAACTCATAGCAAGAACGTGTTTAGAAAAGTGTCTAATCGCTAAATACTGTTTTTTGAAGTGTAGGCCTATAGATGCCATAAAATCAATTTTAAGTATAATTTCTTTGTAATAAAAAAATGAATAAAAACACAAAAAGGATATACCTTCGTTGCCCTTGACTTGCTTGAGTCACTCCCCGCCGCCTTTGAGTTCTCGGGTCCTCTTCGATTTATTCCTGGCCTTTCGGCCCGTTTGATATTCCATCTAGAGTCCGCCGTGGGTTTTTCCGCCAGTGACTTATTTCCAGCATCAAGCTGACTTCCCAGACCCTGGGTGATCTTTTCCTCTTCTAAACACTTGTCAACGTTCTCGTTTGATGAAGGAGGTCCGCGATCAGTTTTCCTCTCAAGCGAGTCTGTCTCCGAAAGCGAATTATCGTTTTGAAGTTCCGTTGAGCCCTCTGCCGTGACAGCTTTTCCAGGTAAGGAGAGAATCGGAACTGCTGCGAGTGAGGTCTGTGGTGAGTCCCCGCGCTGTTCGTTCACCTCGGCATTCCCTTGGGAATGCGACATCATGGTAGTAGTTATGGTCCTCTCATCCCCGCTCCAGTTCGGGTATTCTTGTAGATCCTCACTGAGGATATAGTTTGACGGAGAGTTGAGTTCGGGGGCCAATTGCATGGAGCACAAAATATTGCTGGGCGCAGAAAAGTTTGGAAAAGGGTTCCCAGCCAAAATGTCATGTGAGTTGCATTGCTTGTGAGTGATTCTCAACTGATCTGCTCAGCAGGAATACTTGCTGAGCAATATTCTGTGTTAACAACTCCATGAAATTGAGACCAATTTGGTACAAAATCATGCCTGTGCTTACATGCTGTAACGCTTGGAATGGTCCGGCAAGTGAGCGTTGATCTGATGCTTGTTTTCCGCTCACATTGTTAATCAGACGCCGAATCCTGCAACACATCGCCGTCTTCAGCAGCAGAACGGTTGCTAGGGAAATTTACTGCCAAAGATGCTTTTCCCGACATTTGATTAGGGCTGGCTTCTTTCGATTCCTTCAGCGGCGACTGTGTGTTTACATCTACCGTCCACGACTTCCCATTTATATTTTGTTTACGACCGGTAAAAGTAACACCATCGCCTCGTTGATGCGGATTTTAACCGTTTATCTTGAGATTGGCTGCCGGCAGTTGTCGAGTAGAGGTGGACCGTTACAATAATTCCAATCGCTCTCTCGCTGAGAATTGATCTGCCGTCAACTTTGCTCTCCCCACGGCGCGGTGATGTCGATGAGTGATGGGTGCGATCGCCCTCATTAACGCGTAGGCTTGACAGACCCTCGCGGGACCTCGGAATCAAGCTTAGATACAACAATAAGTCCGGAAGAATGTTGGAAATCGTCCCATTCGTTGATTATCTGTACCGTCTCTGATTACGGTTCCACGACCGGATCTCGTGTCGTCTCACCGGCTGCGCGTCACAAAGTCCGCGGCAAAGCTGTAACGTATATATATTTTCCCACCAGCGCCCGAATACTAAATGAATAAATCCGAATGTTGAAATTGCTCGGTTTCTTCCTTTTTATGTCATTTCTGAATGACAAAATGTGACTAAAAGCATCGCGACATGTTTTGTATTACGGAATACATGCTGTGTAAGAATTTGTATATTGTTTTCACAGACTGACTGAAATTGATATTTTCACAAACTGGAATGGTTGCCCTGACTTTTAGGCATTGCAGAGGTTTTTACGGCTAATTCGATCTTAATGAAACGTTGACTGCGTGTAAAACGTAGATTTACTTTACAGAACCACACAAACAGATAAAGCTGCGACCGCCAATGTCCATTGTTTCAATTCACATCTGAAAGTCTAGTGACCATCTTTATGTACACATATTCGTTGCAGATCATATAATTGCCAAATAATTATGCCTTCAACCACTACTTGCATGGTCTGTGAAAGCGATGTTTCCATGCAAATTAAGGACTTCATGGCGAATTGACGACTAAGTGGAGTTTTACCAAGGTTTGACCAAATTACCCGTGAAGGATACGCGTGCGCGTTATTGCTAGATCAATCCTTTTCGATCGAGCAGTTAGAAACATCTGCCTCACTAATTGCACATTTTTATCTTCGGAATTGCAATAATTTCATCTGCTCGCCAACGGTGCAGGAACGCATAACTCACGAAGCCGACAGCTTTCCATGGGTGAAGGCTAAATATTATTTAAGTCCCCTTTCAACGGCTGTTGCTATGCCAACACAACCAATGGCCAATTTTATAGAGCGGCTTCAGCACCAAAACAAATGCTTAGGGTTACCATCTAAAACCCAATGAATAACAGCTCTGTGAAATTGGCTGCAGTTAAGCAAAGTCGTCATAATAAACCAAATCGGACTTACAGTGCGCTTGCGCAGAAAACAAAATATAAAGTGATACTAGTAAAATTTATTTTTTTAAACTTCTTGTCTCGAAGACTCGAACTAAGGGAGAAAAAAGTCATCTTTTTGAAACAGACGACAGCTCTTGCTTATCTGTAAAGTTTTTGTTTTATTTTTAGGCTAACCGAATGAAAAATTCCTTATTTGAGTACAAGTTTTCCCATTGACTTGGGCATACAAATCGGCCCTGTGTTTATCCAATCGTGGATAGTGATCAGTATAATAATAACCGATAATGACAAACCGCGTTTCGTTACCCGCTATTAGGTCTCATTATACAGGGCTCAGCAAACAGCAGCGAAATGGCGTCACCAACGTCAGGAAGAGTCCTAGCTTCCCATATTTTTTTTTGCGAATGAGGGCGCTGTAACAATGCCATTTAAAAGCGTTTGTGCTCATTATATGATAATGCAGATTTGAGGATTCTAGTGTACAGTCATATCTTGGCGAATCTGTCTTGATCAGATCCCACCATCCCGTGCTCACCCAGACCAAACATACCAAGGATCCCAAATCCAACTGGAGACAAGACTAGCTACCCTAGAGTCCTCGAACCCATGCACATATGAAAAAGAAAATTCCTGGTCTTTGGCGTGAGTTATTTTTTACAAACATACTTACAAAACCGAAACTTTCAGGCAACTTTGTAAATGATTTCCGGATTGCAACTGTTTGTACCAACCGTGCTGATGTACATAATCCGGAGTTTTACTTCCTTGTACGATAGATATATCTTTTCTTACAAGAAGTAGATTGGATTTGGTGCCCAGCTGAAAGAGCCTGTCTTGTTGTCAGAACAAAATTTCAAATCTGAGTCTAATGCGTACACTTTCATTCTTTAGAATTTTAGGGTGGGGAGTTGGGTAAAAACTCAGCCGTTTTCTGCCTCAGTATTCAGCCTGAGGCAGCGAGATCGACAAATTAGATTTTGTACTACATTGCACTAGCCCATACTGGGGGCTAACCTTTTTGAAAATCTGGAAGTTGGGAATCGGGTGGAGGGGTAGGGGGGGGGGGGGGGGGGTGCGTACGCAACCTGGACCCCTCCCCGATCTCCAAGAACTAAAAAAATAGAATGTTTCGTTCGGCTATTGCGAGTCTGCTTTGCATGCACCTTTTCGGGTGTAGACCTATGTTTAAAAACTATTGCCAGCTGAAAACGTCTGCAATTAAACATATACCTTCCTCCCGCTTTTGAAACTAATTCACCTGGCCGAAATATTCCGGGTATTTTGTTGACACCAATTTTCACAAATCCCCCCCCCCCCTCCCAAAAAAAATAAATCCGAACAGGCACCCCCTCTTCAAAAATCATCCATTATGGGCTTGGAATTGATTTATAAAAAAGACAAATTGGTCGAGAGTGCAAAACCTTATAGGTTACATTACAATAACACAAGAAAGAAACAAAGATTTAGAGCACTCTGATGTCGATAGTGGTCTACGGAAGGACATCATTATAAAACAGGCGGTCTTGTTAGCGGTACTACCCTATTCAATGAGATACCGCATGCATTCCGTGCTTTGCATCAGGTTTCAATGGAAATCCCAACTTTCAGAAAAATAGAATAAATATAAGGTGTAAGTTTAAGTGATGAACTCATTCAAACTCTTTGATGGCAATGAATATGACGAAAGGCTGTATAGTCATCCACTGCAAAAACTGTTTAGCAATTATACACTTTTCTAAATACATTTTTGCTATTTGTAAACATGTTCAAATACTTAACATGTTTCGAGTATTGGCGGATAGTGTTTAATTAACCATTGAACATTGATGTTTAGGAATTGGACAGGTAAATGTTTAGCTTCTAAACATGTTCACTAAGTGATAGCAAAGTTGTGTTTAATTGCTAAAGACAGTTTTTAGTGTGTAAATCAAGAATGGGGTCATTACGAGAGCCACTTATACCAGTACCGAAAGAAAACAACGGTACCGCGAATAATACCGCATGTTGTAATCAGAATGTGCTCCCTATATGGCAGGTACATTGCATTTTCAGGAGGGTAATAATTGTGAAGCGCTTTGAGACATTTGTATAAAGCGCTAGATAAGAACCACATTATTATTATTGTTTTATTATTATTATTATTATTATTATTATTATAATAATAATAATAATTATAAAAATAACAAAATCGCATATCTCTTATGACTATCCGATAGACGTCACCCATAGACGTTTAACATCGTTTGGCGGACATTTTGTCTTACACTGCAAACAATAATACGACATGAGGTACATTGAACCATTCGTCAAATAATAGATACCACTATATAACACGACGCAATTACACGTTTAAAAGCTTGTGGCGGATACGGGGCTATAGGCCTAGGTTTTGATATTTCCTTGTAAGGATCATCATTTTACATGGACCCTGCTTTCTTATACCTCTGGGTGTTTTCACTTTCACTGACGTAACATGCATATCAGTTCTCCAACGTCGATTCGCTTTCGAAGACGTGCAACCGTGACTTGTAGCTTGGGTATTTCCAAAGGATATAGTTGTATTAAGCTCCATTTGCATCAGCTACGGTACTCAATCTGTGATGTCAGCGGAAGGTTTGCACGCAGTTGTGGTGACCTATATATACTGCTTCTTAACATGGAAGCCATTGAGCCAACTGAAAATACAAGCCCAGGCGATTCATCAAATAGTGAGTTTGAAAAACAGTGGGTATATAATCTGCTCACGCTTATTACGACTTTAATCAAAGTAACTATTTACACCTTGGCTCCTCTGGGTCTGCTGATGAACCTCTCCTTTCTTTATGTCATCGTTCGAGTCAAGTCCATGCGCACCATCGTCAACGTCTACTTGACCAACCTGGCCGCAGCAGATATGTTATATCTGGCGTACCAAATTGTTATGGGCATCGATGTGGGAGCGGAAACGGTTGCCGGCTGGGCACTTGTGTGCCAAATCGCTTCGTGTTGCTTCGTGACTGCTTTGGCGTTTCAGAGATGCTCCGTAGTGCGCCGCCCGTTGACGTCCAGAGCAAACTCCAGCAAAGCCCGTGCACTCAAGGTATCTGCTTTGCTGTGGCTATCAGCCATCGGCATAGGTTTGGTGTGTGCACTGGCAGGGGCTCCAAATGTTGCCGGAATGCCATGGGCCGTCATAACTCCTGTTTTGGTGCTGTGTTTATTTCTGACAGTACTCACAATTGACATGACTTTGCATGTGTACATCTACTGGAAACTTCGCCAGCAACCACCTCTGTCATCGACGGATAAGCACCCCCACCGTCGGGCATGCCGAGTCGCCCGTATGCTCATCGTCAACACTGCGGTCTTCTTCATTTGTAACATGGTGGAAATCATCAAACTTGCTCTGGCGAGTGTGGTGAATGGGTCTAGTGGACACAAAGGGTCGACGGAGGCTAACAAAACACTTGTTTATTTATACACTGTAGCCATCATACTACAAGTACTCAACTGTTCCATAGACCCCATTGTCTACAGTGTCATCAATAAGGACTACAGGAAGGCCGTGATGCAAGCGTTTCCTTTCTTGACGTTCTTGTGCTGTTGTCGTCGAGGAAGAGCCAAGCCGCCCCCGCCGGTAGAACAGATCGAGATGAAGGAGATTCGGCCAAAGCCACCATACGAGAAGTGACTGGAACAATACCCTTGGGGAAAATCACTCCGGGAAAGCTATGGTTCTCTATTTAATTTTTTTTGGACTCACGTGCAAATAAGATCGGACTGCTTGTTTGCATAAGCGGTGAAAAGGTGCGGACGGTTTTCAATTCTTGGAAAACCATTCCTGACCATCAGTTTATGCAAGAGCGCGCTATTTTTTCCGTAATATACAATGTACAAGGAACGCCTTGTCAAACGAGCATGTAAATATGAATCCTTCGAAAGAAACTATACCAACCAAATTTTGCAGAAATATTGGCTTTTAATGGAGTCCAGACAAGATGTTTAATGTGACAATCAAGTCACACATGGAAACTAGCTAATCCGGGAAAATGTTAAGAGATTTAAGAATGATCATTAAATTTGTTTACAAAAGTATGATTAATATTAAATGACTCAATTTCTTTTTTTTCATTGTGGCTATCATTGTATCATATAGGGCAGAAAAAGTAATCTTACGATCTAAAAATGAAATATCTTATTCATATGTCGCCCCGAAATAAATTATTATGCAAGTTTTTAAGTAGAACTTGTTTTTTTTTAGTCATATGATTATACGAGTCTACTGAATAGTTGTCATTTTGCCTTTCAAAGTGAACTAATTTGGACAATTAACATTCTATAGCTGTACTTGGCTTAAATGTTCCTTTGCTGTATGGCTAATTACGTGGACGCAGCGAGTGTAATGATCATATTAGAAGATTGCATGGGCAAAATTAAAACTAGCAATGACTGTACAGGCTAGTAGTAAAATTAGGTCTAGCAGAACAAAAGCGACGAGTTTTCAACAAAATTAGAAAAATCCAAGCCAGCAGTTGAAATGAAAGTGTGAATGTAAATTTGAATAGCTCTGAGCACAAATAACGTCACACTGTGTTCACTACGTGTTCCTAGTTGGGGCATGTGGAAAATTACCATGTCGCAGGCGCGAATCCAGGATTTGTATTTGTTTGGGGGGGGGGGGGGGTGGGGTTGTGGGGGTTTAAGCCTAAAGTTGCAAACCAGAAAAGCAGAAACCCTACAGAAACAAAACAAAGAGGTTAAATGGCGCCACCAACGGTGAAGTGTGTCAGCCCCCCCCCCCCCCCACCCGCTCGTAAATTTGTGTTCGCAGACGAAACATTTTGGGAGTCACCTTTCTGGGCAAATTTCAGAACCCCCCCCCCCCCCCTGCAAACAATCCTGGATCTGCCCCTGCGTCGCTACATATGGCTTCTCCGAAAAAAAAAATACAATATAAGTAGATGCTTAGATTGAGGATTATTTTTAGTTCTTATTAGGGACCTAAAGGAAACCGTGCTGTTTTTTATGAGTTTGAGAAACATATTCTTGGTGTTTGTTACAAAAAGAGGCAGAAATTGACATCAAGTTGTATGTACTGAAATCCATGCCGTGATACCACAGCGCGCTGTTCGTTCCACCTGGCGGCACGAATGCAATGAGGTTTATGTGGTGTGCTATACTCTCTCAACATGTGGTTATAGAGACTGCTGTCTATGCCACAAGTTCCTCCCCTGCGTCGCTTCCTTTTTTCCTGACGATGATCTCAAACGGTGCCAGCTCGTGGTTCAACCCGCCGGAGTTGTCTAGCTTGAGCAGCGACTCGTCCATCTTGGCAGGCACTTTGGAGAAGGAGTAGCGGCCGAAGAACCAGCAGAACAGTAGGAAGATCTCCCCCTTGGCGAAGTTCTCCCCGATGCAGGCGCGACGCCCGAGACCGAAGGGCATAAAGCTGGCCGGGGGCTTGATCAGCTGCGTCCCGCTGTCATCCAGAAAACGCTCTGGTAAAAGAAGCAGGAAAGAATGAAATACGAATCGGCAAGAACTCGCATGTGTAAGGCGTTTTCGACCATTGGCGTCACTCTCTCTCTATTTCTCTGTTCCTACATATACTGCCTTAGGGGTACCTCGCACAATAGGGACAATGTTGTCCGACGAGGAAAGCTTTAGAAATCTAGGTGTCCCACCTCTATTGATAAGGGGTATTTTCAAACAAAATGTTTGTCGCCCTCTATTGATAAGAGGTATTTTCAAACAAAATGTTTGTCGCCCTCTATTGATGAGAGGTATTTTAAAACAAAATGTTTGTCGACCTCTATTGATGAGAGGTATTTTCAAACAAAATTGCTTGTCGCCCTTTATTGATGAGAGGTATTTTCAAACAAGTGTTTGTCGCCCTCTATTGATGAGAGGTATTTTCAAACAAAAAAGTTTGTCGCCCTCTATTGATGAGAGGTATTTTTAAACAAAAGTGTTTGTCGCCCTCTATTGATGAGAGTTTTTCAAACAAAATGTTTGTCGCCCTCTATTGATGAGAGGTATTTTCAAACAAAAATGTTTGTCGCCCTCTATTGATGAGGGGTATTTTCAAACAAAATGTTGTCGCCCTCTATTGATAAGGTTTTTTCAAACAAAAATGTTTGTCGCCCTCTATTGAAAAGAGGTAATTTCAAACAAAAATGTTTGTCGCCCTCTTTTGATGAGAGGCATTTTTAAACAAAAGTGTTTGTCGGCCTCTATTAACGAGGTATTTTTTTCAAACAAAATGTCTGTCGCCCTAAAAGACGACCAAAGACGGCGGATGATCCGACAGAGCATAAAAAGTCGGCGTACAGTTTCCTTCCAATTGTTTTTAAAATAAAGGGACAAAGAATAATAGAAGGAAAGTTAAGTGGACAATAGAGATACGCGGTAAGGGTGCATGTATGAGGATGGGTTTTATCGGCAAAATCGTGTGACTGTCGGCAAAACGTGGAAAGGGCTGAAAAAAATCCCAAAGAAGTCTTTATGGAAGAGTTTATAATATATATAGTACATGAATAGTTGAAAATCTATTACATTAAGTAGCGCCATCAACGTCAAACGATTACTTTCCCCATCCCCACCCCAATCTTTTAAATCTTTTAAATCTTCAAAACGGTCTCGCGACGCCCCTGTTTTTGACCAGACGCAAAATTAAAGCGCCTTCGTCTGGTTAAGAAGATTTCTGGCATTGCCAGAGTACAGCAAAGTGGCAAAAAGGGGATAAGGCGCCATTCACTTGCATAGCCATGTATGTGACGCCATAACAAACAAGGTCTTTAGTCTAAGAGAACATCTGTTGCAGATAATATATAATAATAACGTGGTGCTTATAAGGCGCTTTATAAAAATGTCTCAAAGCGCTTCACAATTATCTCATCAGGCCATGAGATCGGTTCTATGCAGCAGCGCCCCAAGTCGCCCCCCACTGGAAATTTCGCAATCGGAGAAAATAATAGTAAGAAAAATACAGCACTGACACTGGAAACTTTGAACTACTGCATTACTATGAAACACGAGTTAGTCCTATTAAGTGATCATTGGTTAACTGGTTTAATAGAAATTGGGCGCCCTCCCACTGTAACATCGGGCCCCGCCCCTATGCATATGGGGAGAGCCCTGGCTACGCCGCTTGTCGGAACCACACACCTCTTAGTTGGTTACGTCACAAGGTGAATCCTCAAAAAATCCTCGCTAGCTGTACTCTACACCATGCAAAGCCTGAAATCACATTCAATGTGGTTTTTACTAATCTGGTATAGTTTTCGTTTACTTCTCATACTCACCTGGTTTAAACTTGGTTGGCTCATCCCAATGGTCAGGGTCAAAATGTAAAGCCCACATGTTGATCATTACCATAGTATTCTTTGGGATCTTGAAACCACCTATCATCGGAAGAGGCAATAAAGTCACCAGTAATAGGAGAGGCTATTAATTTCAAACTGCGTGGTCAAGTTACCTACCCCTCCTCATGATTAAAGGGTATTTCTCATGTTATTTCAGGAGAAAACTATTTAAAACGTCGCGCGTGTCAGAGTACCAGTTTTCTTCCGCCTCGTGGCGGAAGAAAACATGCCAAAATGACACAATCTTGTTCGTGTGACGTCATGTGGAGCTAGCTGGAAGTGCAATGCAATGGAGTTCGCGCGCGTCCATACAGACCCACGTATTTTGGACCCGGAAGTTAACGGTACCTACGAAGAGAAACTGTTTAAACGGACGTTGGCCTCTTCAAATGCACATTGCGAAAAATGGCCTGTCCGAAAGAAACTCTTGGTGGCGCACTGCATTGCGATCGCCCGAATTAATGTGTTGCAATATGTATTTAATTTATGGTTGTTGTCTTTCTATTTTTTTTACGCTTCTTAATGTTAACTAGACAAGGAATTCCCATGTAATTTTTAACATAATAAATAAATAAATAACCTGAATGCTTTGAATTCTTTGGAAATTTCTAACCCAACGAAGTGTTGATCGACCAACCGGATATTTGACAGGTCAAATAAGAATAACATGACAGCATCAGATTTCTGCAGTTTGCATTCCTTTTTTCTTTATATCGATTCGAATGACACTCACGGAAAGTCGTGTCTCTCGTCACCGATTTGGGCAGCCCCACTGGTGCGACCACCCCGTAGCGGTTCACCTCCATCAACACAGCCTCGATATAGGGCATGGAGCCTCGGTCTGAGAGAAGAGGCAGGCGATCATGACCTATGACCTCGTCTATCTCCTCGGTAACACGCTTCAGGATTTGTGGACATTCAATCATGAAAGCGATGGCCCAGCAGAGTGTTGGAATAGTCGTACCGGTGCCAGCTTATTAAACATAAAAAAGAGAAAATCGCCCAATACCAGGCTAAAAAAGCCACTATCGGTAAAGGGTTACAACAGAGGTGGTGGGATTGGCCACATTTTAGGTTGCCAGCCATACCACCCTTTCGGTTCTCCTGGGTCCAGATCTTAATAGAGGATAAATCGTCAATAGATACCACAGAAATCCCAACTTTCAAACCTATAGACCCAGGCGTATACCCAGCAAGATGGGACCAAGAGGTACCGGTACCCCCCCCCCCCTTGTTCCTATATCCTATACACACTCCAGACTATTGTTACTAACACACCCCCCTCCCGGATATCTGAAAGGAATTCCTGGGATAACGGGATCACAATGACCAACACAAAAAGAGGGGAGGGGTTCCCTCCGTCTTGCTTCAAATGCCCAGGCGGGGTAACTTCCACCGTTGGTGAGACTAAACCAACCCCTGTTGACTTTAGAAGGGGGAAACGTACTCATGTAAGACGAATCAGACCTTCATTGTTATTGCCTGTACTTTGCCAACCCGGGCGGCCATTGTTTGGGCGCTTGCAAGTATTCTTAAATAGAAGGTCCACAAAATGTCCCCTGATGGGATATTCAAGTTTGATTGAATTTGTATTAAATTGATATGGACCGTATTTCCTCTAATAAACATGTTGTAAAGATACAATACCTCCAAACAGATCTGTGATCGTTTGAATGACCCTCGTGTCGGTCAGGAACTCTGCTGTCGACCCGCCTTCCGCCGCATCTTCCTTCTGAGCGGCGATCAACGAATCGAACAAATCTCGAATATCATCTTGATCAAAGCAAAACCAATAGGGGTGATTCACATTAGTGCTTCACCAAGCGGTTGCACCGGAGAGGCCATTTTCGAAAACCTCCAAAAATAATACTTAAAGATTAAACATGAATCTGATGTCTTCAGTCCATACAGATACCTGCAAACTCCTGTCAGGTGCTAAACGAGCGGGAAAAGAGCCCGGGAGACTGTCATTTTTGTTTTAATAAGCCAGTTCGGCATTTCAACTGCGCATGTGCACAATGACATTTTATCCCGAATGACCCGCGTGCCCTAACGCGCGCGTGCGAACGCAAAAGGTGGTCGCACAACGCGCACGTGTTAAATTCAATCACAATGGGCGTTCGAGTAACATGGCGTGACATTACGTCAGCAATTTTATCCCGAATAACCTTTGACCTTTGAGATACCGAACTGGCTTATTGCATGGATCACTCTATGGTGGTCCACACGCGGTGGCATTGTTTACATCTAACTGGTCACGTGGATGACAAGGGTCTATTTTCCAGCTTGATTGCCAATCGGGAGCCTTGAATACTTGAACAATTAAAATTAAAGAGGCCCCGCCATCCAGTGGGTTAACATAAAATGATCTGAAATTACTGGAAGCCCAAGCCTTAGCCGAGCTAAGGTTGAGTCATGAGAAATGGCCAAGAAGAGACCATTTTATTTTTCATACCTGGGTCGAAGGTTTCACGGTGACCTTCGAACTCATTGTATACAAACTGCAAACTCTCATCCACCAGTTCCTTCAAGCGCTTTTCTCTGGAGGATAGGGGGAGGTGCCGGAGAATGTGGATGAAATCCTGGGGGAGCCCAGCCCCGATGACCTTCTGTGTGTTCTTGCTTAAGGCAAACCACTCAGTGAGAAACGGATCATTGAAGTCGTAACTGAAAGCAAATATGCGAACGGTGAATATAGATCGACCGACCGACCTACCGACAGATGGATACAAATATAGAAATGTGCTCATAATGATGTTTAGTTACCTCTTCCGGATGGAATAGGAGAGTGGGAGTTTAGCCAACAAAGACTCCCCTATATGCCCCTGTACCATTTCTGTGGAAATAGGAGCTCCCATGTATGAGGGCCAAAAAAGTCTCTCTTATAAAGACAGTTTAGGTTAGTACAATGGCCTGTGTGGGATAAAACAAGTGCAGACAAATCCCATTGTCATGGGCTTTGATGGACTATTACTGTAGTGATGCTCCTATTGTACAGAATCTAGGTAGTTGTCCAAGAACATAGAGAGACGGGCATATAGGACGAAGCTACTATAACTAGCAAGACAGGTGCAAGTGAAAGGACTTTGCCTCAGTGGCGTAGTGACGGGGAGGTACGTAGTGGAGTTCGAACCCCCCACAACACCCAAACAAGGAAGCAGAGGAGAAAGAAGGGCATGAAAGAAAACCAAAGCCAGTCGAATACCAGGAGGGGAACCCCTGTTATGGATCGATAGCTGGTAACAGTGCAATTGACAAATCCCACATTGACGAAAATAGCAATGATCTGCGCACTTCCGGGTTTGAAAGCGAGGATCTCAGTGCTAAGTAAACAACTTGCTATGCTGAACGTGCGCTGCGCTGCCATTTATGGCGTGATTGATTCACGGTAAGCAATATCCAGAACCACCAAAATGACATCGTCATGTATTACTGAAAATGCACTAGGCTTTATTGAATAGGCACAATGCGCGATGCGCGCGACGATGTCATTTTGGTGGTTCTGGATAAGTGCTTACCTTGATTCATGCATGAATTCATTTGTTGAATAGTATTGTGTTTGTTTAGCACTGAGAGCCTAGCTTTCAACCCGGTAGTGCACAGACGGGGCTAATGTAAAATTCGTCCATACAGGAAAAAAAAATCCCAAGCAAAATTCCGCCAACAACGACAGATGTGGTCTCCCCCCTTAAGCGCTCCCTACCTTTTGCCATAGCACATCTTTGCAAGGACCATGTAAATGCTCCGGTCAATAATGGCTTTAGGGTCGAGAGGCTTGCCTGCAGACTGGTCTAGTACCTTGGCTATCCCGGGCAGGACGCTGTGCACGAGCTTCTCTAGTTTCTCACCCCGTGCAAAGTGTCTAATAGACCAAAGAAATTGGATAAATGTAAGGGTGACGGGGTTGTAGTTGACATCAACCCTGACACCTCTGATTGTAACCATTTACCTAGAGAGGCCTATAAGCCTTGTATTGGGTGATTTCGATTTAAAAGCTAGATCACGTATTTTTAAACTAAATTCAATTTGAAGTTACATGCGGTTCCAAGAAACCCGTAAATTATGGCCACAAGTCGGCAACTGTAAAATAGGATTGTTGGAACAATTGTAAATTAATCTTTTCCTATAAGGAAATTTGAACCATGAGAGTTTAGTTATCTCTTGTGCATGCATGTCCGACAACTGCTTTTAGAGTTGGGATAGTTTTGTCTTAAAAGTATTACATTAAACATTAAAAAAAAATTCACCAGCAAAGTGTTTTGGTCATTTTTTGACCAATCCTTGCCCATGTTTTCTAAGCGATCTTGCGGTTTGTATACCTTAGCGCGGCGTGACCGATTTTCCGATGCAATTGCCAGTCGGGACTGTAGTCACTGAAGGCGATGTCTTGGAATCCCGCGGTGAATAAACGGGCTGTGCGAGTGAAAGGAAGCATAAAGAAACGTCGTCAGTCGTGTAACTGGGGTGAAACTTCTGCGGGCAATCGGGGCTGCACACATTTTTTTCCCAAGGGGGCACTGAAAGTAAATGAACTGTGGCTTGTATAATGTTTGTTTCATTTCAAGATTTCAAATGGGGGGTGGGGGGGGGGGGCACCGGGGGGAATGCACGTCTGGAGGAAAGTGCCTTCCCGTATCACGCCACTGAACTTGGTGTTGAAACACAGATGAACAATTTGTAACTATTGTTAATGCCATTTTGAAAACCTATTACGTGTATGTGGCGCGACTTTATGTTCTGAGGCACTTTATAGGTCTGAAATGATTTATGTTATGTTTTTGAAACTTTGGTTTTGGAAATTTGATCGGACAATGTCACTTCGATTCACACTCTCGGACAAACAGTTTTGCATGGGGTGACCAGAATAGGACTATTAGACAAAGAGTGTGCCGTCTTTACATTCGAAAAGTCAATTGTATAACGGTGTGAATATGCACAACGTCAAGTTTACACTTGGAAATTGTTCCGTCAGCACTGTTTTCTAGAGGATCTCTATTTTTCCATTTTTAAATGATAAATTCTCAGTATCCCTCTTAAACGCCCTTTGTCATTGATGTATGATCACTGGAGTTGGTTTACAAATTGGGAATTTGTTTGAAGGACTGCGGTATAATTACACTATAAAAGCTGTGTTTGGCAATTAAACACAATCTTGCTATCAGTTTGTAAACATGTATAGAATCTAAACATTACGCGTTCAATTCCTAAACATCAATGTTCAATAGCTAAACACGACCCGTCAATACGCTAAACATGTTTAATATGTTAACGTGTTTACTATTAAACCGATAGCAAGAAAGTGTTTAGAAAAGTGTTAAATTGCTAAACGCTGTTTTTACAGTGTATGTAAACTTTTGAAACATTCGTGTTTTGGAACAATGTATTTACCAAAGCCCACAGGAGATTAAAGGGGCGTATTTGCCTTGGAGGCGCCCGATTGGGCTACAAAAAGCGTTCGTCCTAATGCTATGGTTGGAAAGATCATTCAAAAGTAGAATGTAATAATGTAACACGACCGTCCCTTGAAAAATCGCCGTGAGACGCCAGTTTGGTTCGAAAAGCCGGACCGTTGAGAGTGGTGCCCTTGGCGTGCATAGTTGCATACAGGCTGCACTACGCGCGGCGCCAGTCTGAATGTCCGGATGTTAATACTTCAGTTTGTCTTAATTTCTCCGTAATTATTACA
This sequence comes from Hippasteria phrygiana, assembly GCA_037893225.1. NCBI lineage: Eukaryota > Metazoa > Echinodermata > Asteroidea > Valvatida > Goniasteridae > Hippasteria > Hippasteria phrygiana. The sequence continues at coordinate 680,862 of JAZGUH010000046.1, read as the reverse complement.
CATTATGGGAGATTGTTTACACTGATACAGACCATGGAAATAGGTTAGGTAACTGACCAAAGAGATACAATTTTGGGGGATCTTAGGGCAATGTGTACCTTTAAAACGTGCACTTCCATGAACAAAAATGCTCAATTGAAGCATTTTGAAAACATCTGAAGGCACCAGGATCTATATGAATAGTGAAACATCTTGGTAGTTTGTTGATAGTAAAACTATCATGATCATTATTACCTGTAGAGAGATCTGGGCGTCCGGCAAAGTCGACGGGTTGCTTCAAGAGTGCCGCTCTGACGTCATCGATGTCGTTAAGGACCAACACCCAGAAGCTGCCAAGCTTCAGTGAAAATATGCGGCCGTACTTCTCCGCTAAGCGCAGAAATATCCGGTAGGTTGGCTCGGAAGACCTGAAACCTACGTAGCAAAACAAGAAGGCACAGTTGGCGAAAGTCGGATCCCGGACCCAGCCGGATCCTGCCTTTAAAACGTTATGATTTACAGTTTTTGCAGAAACAGACAAAAACACTCATAGATTGATTTCAGCTGTCAACAATTTAAAAAAGGCTTTAAAATTTGCAGATACTGAAGTCTCAACAAGCATTAGGCCAAGTTGAAAAAAAAATGTTAGCGTCCGGGTTTTTTTTTTAAAAGGAAGGAGGAGGAGCTTTCTATTTGTTTTTATCAAGATGGCCGCCATTCTTTTAAAGATTTTCGACAACCGTAGGATTTTCAACTGTTCAAAGATACAAAAAATGAAGAGACAATTCAACATGTTAACAGTGGTTTGTATAGTTTTAGTAAGCTTGTATTTTATTTTCTGATGGATCGGGCGACATGGTTTTTAAACCTTATTTCCACTCGTAAAAATATTTTTAAAATCCAGGCTGCCCCCAAAAAGGAAGCGGGCGGAGACACTAAACATGTTTTTTTTTTACTTCGTATACTGGAAGAAGTTTCTGTTGAACATGCACAGTTTGTAATAAGGCATTACGACCTGCTGCAGTTAATTTACATTTTACGGCAAATTTTAAACTCGTGTACCAGGTCTTTGTCACCTAAAACTAAATTTGATATTTTCTGTATGCCTACAAACATCAGGGGCTTTTCCAATGTTTACCAATTTTAAGTGGAGGCTCCGGCTGGACCGATTAGATCGAGCAGATCCGACCAGAGAAGATATGAAAAAGGTAAAAATCGACTTGCACGCTAACTTAACAATAACTCTAGTGCGATGACCCGAGCTGGTGTACTTACAATCAGGGGCTAATTTCACGGAGCTGTTGAGCACAAAAATGTGTTACTTTTAAAACTAGATTACCAGCCACAACTCAATTTGATTTTCATGCTAAGCAAACAACCTCATTATACCAGTCACAAGCAATATACAAAACAAATATGGAAGTTTAGTTGGTAATCTCGGTTTTATCAAGGAAGAATTTTCATGCTAAATAAGCAAATGTTTGTGCTTAGGAGCTCTGTGAAATTGGCCCTAGATGTCGGCCATTGCGCCATTGTTCATTGTTTACCGAACAGAATCGCGTGCAGAACTTCACAAACTTATCACGCGATGCACTCGGTTGGAGTTTGTGACGATAACCATCAAGACAAACAAAAAATACAGAGCTGAAAAAGATATCGAGTTTTATAAAACTCGAAATCAATCGCTACATCCGAGCGGCTATTGTGTTTAAGCTGGCGAATTCTAAATAGCTTCATCTGTTGTCTCATCCATGAAAAAGGACAAACAACTTAATTTCGTTTCACCGAGAATAACGATTGGTAGCAAAGAATTACATGGCACAGTTCAGCGCAGGCTTATTGTATCATTGGATGAAATAAAAAGCATGTACATGTACATGTACAATCTCCCATTTGGGATTCGAATTATATAAGTTATCCCACGAGCGCCGAGTGGAACACGGAATAATGTAGTGCGTCCGTGTCCCATATTCCACGAGGCCGAAGGCCGAGTGGAATATGGGACACGGACGCACTACATTCTCCGTGTTCCACGAGCGCGAGTGGGATAACGAATTCAAGCAAACTTGACGCGCAGTAAAGATGGAACACGCACGGCGCTGTGCGTGAAATCTGTACCACGTACACGCACACATCATTAACAGCCAGCACTATCCTGCAGGATAAACGGGAGCTATCTGGAAAACGTAACAAGACTTAGTGTGCGCCGAAGACGTGACGATCCACATGGGACGCAAACGCGCAGCTTTTGATCTACCAATGAATTGTGCAGCACTGCGTTTTGCGTATCGCGCAATTCGCAGAATTAGAACAGCGCAATTCGGAGTGTGTATATGGGCCATGTGATATGGGTTTTTATCACACTCTCAGCTGCCACGGATCGACCAATCAGGATCGAGGATTCAAGTTTGCTTGAAGATAAAACCTCGAATCGGCACTATGTTCATTATCTTGCGTCACCATTAATTTAATATCATTCACTGCATTCTTCACAAACATTTCTCTCCAGTTAGCTGAAGTTGAACACGATGTAATTAATTACTTCTTTTGACCCTTTAAATATGTACAAGTGACACTCTGAACAATTAATTTCGCTAGATCTTTTTCAAACTTAAGTGAACAAAGAAAACTGGCAGGAGCGGGTTCGAACCTGCGACCTCCGGAATACCGTACAGGCGCTCTATCAACTGAGCTATCTTGCGCTGTCTCCCAAATTGTCAGTATATCTTTGTTCGGGTGGGCGCTTGATCTTCTCCCAAATAGTCAATATCTTTGTTCGGGTGGGCGCTAGATCTTTGTTAACTTAAAAAACGGGATCTCATATTGCGTCATGCTGTGAGTTGCTTCATACACTGCGTCGGGATAGGAAACATATCTTCTTACATCATTCTCGACACAAATTCAATTTTCACACTGATTAGGCGCTACTCGCTGCTACGTTGGATTCAAATCGGGCAGTTGACCATGGGGCGGATCTAGCCTTTTATTTAGGGAGGGGTTGTACACGCCTATACCGGTACAGCGACCTGCGGTCCCAATGGTGACAAGTATGTGGTTTAGCATTGCTTATCACAACTTTGCTTAGCAGCCCAGGGGGGGGGGGGGGGGGGGTGCAACCTCGGTGGCAAGCTCGGTGGTCGAGTGGTTAAGACGTTTGCACCCCTAAGCAGGATGTCGTAGGTTCGAGTCCCACATGAGTAAGCCTGTGATTTTTTCACACAGGCTCTCGGAAAGCACCGAGTATACAGTGCTTCATGCACTACCGGTACGTCAGGAAAGGGCAAAAATCTCCCTTGTAATTAAGGTGCACTTTAAAATGACTTAATGATGTCAGATGATGCTGGACATCTCATTCAAGTTGTGAAATTTTACAAACATGGAATCTGTTCTGTTTTTTCCAAATCCCAAATTTGCTAGGTCCAATATACACAGTACCCCAACCTTGGAGACACTTTACAGGGGACGGGCCGAATTCATCTGCTGCGTCATACAAGATTTTAAAACTATGCCTGTAGGATGAATGTCTTTGTTACTCACTGAGTACATTGCCGATGATAGGCAGCGCAGGAGGTCCAGGTGGGAAGCCAGCCGGTCTCCTCGTATTCTTGTACAGCAGTAGAACCACCAGGGTGATCACGAACAGCAAAGCTGTACTCGTGTTTTCAGTAATCAGGTCTGCGAAAGCCATCTTCACTCGACCCAGAGGGAAGCCCAACTAACAGGACTAACAGGTCTACCGGTACACGAGTGAGTTGTCACACAACTTCGGTGTCTAGAACAGCGCGGTGCAGGGACCAACGACCTTTGCAACCCGTAATTTAGCATAACCCGACGTCCTTGTCCCGTACCAAAGCTCACAGCGAAAATCAATATTTATCCCATCTGCTTTACGCAACAGAGGAACGATGACAATTTGGTAATCGCTGAACACGTCCAAAGTTTACATGTACTTAGAAATTATTCCTAATTCAATCGTTCCTGATCTGTTGCTTGCAACCTTTCTGTTTTGAATTCTCTGTGAATAAAATCATGTTTCAAAAGTCATTCATCGCGCGTGTATAATCATTTAGATTTGTTCACAGCTACGGGATGAATTGTGAAATTGTTTACAGCACTGCAGTGTTTGTAAACTTTCGGTTGTTGTGCTGATTTGTTGCCACGATTTGTTAAACTTTTTTAAAGCAAGTTCATCACCCGGAACAAGGCTAACCTACGCTCAGGATTAAGCGCACTTTTTCACGAACGATCTAAAGCCCCAGTCCCATACAGTACGGTTCATCACGGACCTACACGGTTCACCCCGGACCATGAACCGTGGTGAACCGGGACCTCTTGGTCAAATTTTGAAGAAAATCACGACCGACGACCGTCGTCCAGGTTGCACCACGTTTCTTACACGGCAGCACCCCGACAGCGCCCCGACAGCACTACGGATAAACAAGGTTTCAATACGGTTTAGCTACGGTTCGCCCCGGACCACCACGATTCACCACGGTTCACCCCGGCATCGCTACGGTTCTCCCCGGCATCGCTACGGTTCGCCACGGTTTGTCCCGGCGCCACTACGGTGGCGAACCGTGTTGGATCCTGGGTGATACGTAGTTGCACCGTAAAGATCCGTGGCGTTGATGGGGTTAAAAATAACTCCCGGTTCGGCACGGTTCTACCTGGACGACCCCGTTGCCACTACGATCCCACTAAGGCCCACCCCGTTGCACCCCGGCACAGCGACGGTTCACCCCGGTTCGGGTGATCGTCCCGGTTCACCCCGGCAGTGTTTGACATGTCAAAAACTGCCGGGGCAGCTCACGGTTATTCACGGACCACCACGGACCACCACGGACCATCCAGGCATTGCTACGGTTCGACACACGGTTCACCAGGTTCACCACGGTTCATGAACCGGCATTAACCGGATGAACCGGGGGCCCTGTGGGACTGGGGCTTTAACACAGAACAGTTTTGTGCCAGGTGTCTGTTACCGCGCTACAAAAAAACAACAAAACAGATTAAAATCTCCTGGAATTCTTGCTGATATTTGCATGCCGTTTTGTGTCTTTCAACAGTTCTATTAAAACATTCTAAGAGTATGTGTGTACTGTAAAGATGTGCAAGATTAGCCTTGTATTGGGCGACTTCCATAAAAACGCCAAAATGGTCTGAAAAGCCCGGGGTGACTCTTTGTGACGCCGATGGCGTATTTCGCTTGTTTGTTTTATCCCGACTGATATTATACTGATACTCTTGGAAGCCTATTAGAACGGGGGTATTCCCTCTCCTCACTTTACTTCGTTTTTCTTCTGTACTCCGTCACCCCCTTTTCTTTTTTCTTTAACTTTTTTTGTCAAGAGAAGGGGGGGGGGGGGGGGGGGAGTCGAACCCCGTCGTTGCTACACCAGTGTCATCTAGTAATATTCTAGTTCGCTTTGCACGCCGGGACCTTACTCGACGCAATACAAGGCAACATTTTAGGTTGCCAGCCCTACCACCCTTACGGTTTTCCTGGGTGCTGATCTAAATAGAGGATAAAACTTCAACAGATACCAAAGAAATTATCCCAATTTTCAGACCTATAGACCAAGGCTAACTTCCACCGCTGGTGAGACCAACTCACATCCCCTTACTCGTTTGGGCAATCAAAGATCACTTCTTGTATTCTCAATACGAATTAGGACAAAAACTAGAGTGGAGTCTCCCATTGGTATTCGAGTCGAGTGGATTCATCTACTCATCGAGTGGAGCCAACGAACATTATGGGCCGAGTCTGATTCGAGTCGAGTCAATGACTCAGGTCACTGCAACGCAGCAAAAAATGAGTCAGGTTGGCTTAATGGTACCTTCCTAGTCCTTCCACCTGTGTGACCGGGTTCGAATCCCTCCTCGGGGAGTTGTGTGGATTTGGTTTTCATTCTTCGACAGATCTGCGGTTTTTCCACTGTAAAAAAATCTTGTGGCAGATACTATAGTGCGTGCCGTTTATAAGCATGGGGTCTGAATATTTTTCTATTAACTTCAGAAGTTAGATAATGAATTTTCCTCGAACCTGCTTTCTTCCAATAATATTGGAAGAAAGCAGGTTCGAGGAAAATTTATTATTATGTCAGTGAAAGTGAAAGGATATATTATATCCTTTCATTTTCACTGACATGAAATTCACACCATCTCTTGCTTGATGCAAAGCAGATTCACGTTCAAAGACATAACCGCCACGCGTACAGTTTAAATAGTCTTATTATTTTAGCTACTCAACCTGTGATTATAGCATTAAATGGTTTACATACAGTTCTAGGTGCGGGCCTATTTGTACCCCGCATTAACTATTGAGCGGATTGAAAGCATTATTGCAAACCCCATGCAATGATTTACCAAGCAGCGAGAAAGAACTCTTGTCACTGTATAAGGAATACATGGTCGAAGTGACATTCTTGAAAGGAATTATCTACGCTCTGGCACCTTTAGACCTTTATCATGGTACAGCCATTTTGTTTTTCTCCTATTAAAATCAATGTAACCAAACCGAGGCTGGAAGGAAAAATAGTCTGGCACCTTCATTCATCGCTCGAGTCAAGTCTATGCGCACTATCGTCAACGTCTACTCGAGCAACCTTTCCGTAGCAGACATGTTATTCCTGGTCTTTTACATGGTTGACTGCCAGTGCTGGAGGACTCGAGTCCGGACTCGGACTCGAGTCCGGACTCTAGTCCCGATTTTCAAGGACTCGGACTCGGACAGTCAGGACTCGGACTCGGACTCGGACTCGGACTCGGACTCGGACTCGGACTCGGACTCGGACTCGGACTCGGACTCGGACTCGGACTCGGACTCGGACTCGGACAATAAGGACTCGACCAGCTCGAGGACTCGGCCCGAGTCCGGCCCAAAAAAGCTGATTTTTACCTTAAATTTTACCGCAATTTTGTAACGAAGTCGGAGTGTTTAGTTCGCAAATCCCGTCAGTAGCCTGCACACACATACAAATTCGGTAGTACAGTACGCGTCAACCTTGTCCCCATAGTGTTCAAGCAATACGCTTCCAGAACGAGGATGAAAGTAGACCCTGGGGACGAGGTTGAGTACACGTATACCAGCTCAGTACGTGAGGTATGGGCGGTTTGCCTGACAAGACGTCGGTCCAACAGCGCGCGACGCGCGGAGACTGTATGTACCGGATTAAACATGGCATGAATTCGCCGTTTGCTCGCTCTACATGTACGTACGTGCGTGTGCGATTGAATGCGCTGCATGCATGCGCGAAGCTGAAGGCGCGGTGTCCGTGTAGTTGCCAGTCGAGCCGCATGGCGCAACGTCATGTGGCTGGTGCTCGACGTCCATTACTTGCGAATACGGAAGACGGAATACCGGTTGTAATGTAATGCGCGGTACACGTTTTGATTGGCCGAGAGTGATTCATTCACAAAAATCTATTTCGCGCTAATAGGCTTGAACTAGCAATACTTCCCAACTGATATTCATGACATCATTAATCTTCTACATTTCAAAATTGTGAAGTACTTATTTAAATTTCTGCACCATAGAAACATTCTCATATTTTGTTTTGTCTGCTAAAATAGTTCGTGTATTACAATTTAAATAAAAAATAATTGCAACATTATGTTAAAGCTAAAATTTGACCTACTCCTTGTCATCAGACTCACATCGAGACTCGACTGCAGCCCTGCTAAAGAGGAATGTTCCCCAAGACCAGTTTTTGAGTAATCAAACTAATCATTGGTTGAAGTAAAACAAATCTGGTTGAATACATTTTTGTATTTTTCAGTTTAATTAAATCTCCATGGGCAATTTTGGTTTGGAAAAAAACAGATAAAGTTGAACAAAAATCGACGTTTTTATGGTGACGTTAGAGGCACATGCAAAGCGTGATTTTTGTTCAAAGCTTTTTTTTTTCTTAACATGTTCTCTGCACGGTTGCAGTAGGTGTTATTTCTTTGACGTCATATTTTTAAATTGGAATAAGGTACTGGGATAGTTCAGTATCATCACAAAGCCCATTAGTTTCTCTTTATAATCTCAAATAATAATGGCTGAAAGTAATTTCACAATGTTGTGTCACGGCAAGGTTCCTTTGAAGTTTCTCAAACTACTGTGCAAATCCAATTTGTTTCAGGGATTTTTCGCTTGAGTAAAGTACTAGTCAATATTTGCAGGTGTTTATGTGCCCCAAATCACTTGTATGTCATGTATTGACTTTATTTATAGGTTATATTTAAATGTCATTCAATAATGCGCCTATCAGTTGCTTCCCCCACCCCTCCCCCGGGCTGCCCCAGGTCTTATGTGGGGGTTTGGTCACGTTTTTCAAGCCCCAGGGTTGGGATTTTGGTCACTCATTTTGCCATTGTTTCCCCATCATCAGAAGTTAAAACCATGATGTGGGGGTGCCCCACCCATATCGGGAAAATTTTTGCCCATGGGGTGGGGATTTGTTCACTTCAAAAGTGACAATCCCCACATCTTGGGTGGGGCAGCCCGGGGGTCGGGAGGGTGGGGGATGCAATTGATAGGCGCATAAGTGTTAACAGCCTCTCTAAGCCTCTTATTACCGTAAATACCCTTTTTGACAATGCTGTTTAGTATTTGTGTACTGTCCCGGTGTCAACGAGAACACTGTACATGTACTTGAGATTCACAAAAGGACTCGGACTCGGACTCGGACTCGGACTCGGACTCGGACTCGGACTCGGACACAATGACTCGGACTCGGATTCGGACTCGAACCCCAGGGACTCGGACTCGGATTCGGACTCGAACCCCAGGGACTCGGACTCTGATTCGGACTCGAACCCCAGGGACTCGGACTCGGACTCGGACTCGAACCCAAGGACTCGGACTCGGACTCGGACTCGGACTCGGACTCGGACTCGGACTCGGACTCGGACTCGGACTCGGACTCGGATTGGGTGGACTCGACTACAGCACTGTTGACTGCAGTATTATTGTAGCTTCAAAAGCGTTTCTCTCTTGGGGACTGGTGTTCCGAATCGCTTCGTGTTGCTCTTCGTGACTGCTTTGGCATTTCAGAGATGCTCCGTCGTGCGTCGGCCGCTGTCGGCGTTGCTGTGGCTATCAGCCATCGGGACGGGCTTATTGTGTGGATGGGCAGCGGCTCCGAGTGTTGCTGGAATGCCCTGGGTCGTCATATCTCAGGTTCTGATGTTGTGTCTCTTCTTTACAGTATTTATAATTGACATGAGTTTGCATTTGTACATCTACTGGAAACTTCGCCAGCAACCACCTCTGTCATCGACGAATGAGCACCCCCACCGTCGGGCATGCCGAGTCGCCCGTATGCTCATCGTCAACACTGCGGTCTTCTTCATTTGTAACATGGTGGAAATCATCAACCTTGCTCTGGCGAGTGTCGTGAGTGACTCTCGTGCCAAAGTTTTTCTTTATTCATACATGCTATCCCTCATACTACCGTACAAGTACTCAACTATTGAATAGACCCCATTGTCTATCAATAAGGACTACATAAGTGCCGTGGTGCAAGCTTTCTCGTTCTTGAAGTTCTTGTGCTGTTGCCGTCGAGGCAGCACCAGGCCGTCCTCGCCTGTAGAACAGATCGAGATGAAGGAGGTTCAGACAAAGGCACAAAAGAATGAATGAGTACATTCAGGGAATGACCTATCCAAGGTCCGAGAAATGTGAAAAAAATCGAAACACAAGCCATCTAACCCTATCGCCGTTGTTGACTGGCAGCAACATATGGGCAAATATGGGCTACAAAATGTTCTGTGAAATTCTAATGGAAACGGGGATTCGATAAAACACCACGTGTAACTCTAACTCTCCAGTTTGATACCAATTATATTTTTTCAGAACTTTATATAGCCACCATTGATCTCGAACACATAACAGTCACATAACATGTAAATGTATCATTAAATCATTAAAAAAATACAGATTTTTACCTTTACGCTGTACTTGTGACTGCGTCAGTGTCCCTTTTCTGAAGGTCAGACGGCCAACTTCCGAACTTCAATAACGATTTATTTCCTTTTAAAACGGAACAATCCACTGAAGGCCACCATCCGGTGATGTAAAACTTTCACTTTCAATATGCAGATTGAATTGTACATTATGCTTAACACATAATGTCCCCATAAAGTCATGAACCGTGACATTCGAGATGAAAGTCTCTGTGCAGTCTTTTGAATACTGTTACGCACACCCACATTTATACATGTAGTTACATTATGTTCTTGATGTGCCTCGATTGTTCATGATTCTGGGACAAATACCTTGCATATTCCCTATTGTTAACTTTTTCGATTTATATATTTCTATTTGATGTGTCTTTTCATATCGAGAGAGAAGAGTTCCCCTTTCATCTCGTGCCGTGTGTTGACAGACGTTGCATCTGGACGCACAATAAAAGCTATGAAACGTTCTCCATTACAAAACTGGTACCCATGGGCGTCGCAAGGATTTTTCTAGGGGGGGGGGGGGGGGGGGCAAAGCACTCAACAGAAAGCAGCAAAGGGAGAAATCACCGGCCGTGGAAAAATTTAAAGGGGAGGGGGGTGCTGGACATCACTCGACGCTTTGTTCAAGACCGTGATACCTAGGCCTATTGTATACAGGGTGGTAAAAAATACAAAAAACGGAACGGCAATACTTTTAGAGTCAAACCACCTGTATGGATGGAGAATATTTTTTAGAAGAAAAATGATACAAAGACCTCTCGATTCGGTCCAGTAGTTTTTGCTGCAGAGCTTATTTTTGGTGAAGCAAAGTCGGGTCACTTTTCCATTTGTTCCATGCAGAAAAGAGCATGATGATATTATACTTGTTATACCTCGGGACCAAAATGACCCCCAACTTTGTTTCACAAAATAGGTTCTAGAAATAAATACTGGACCGAATCGGGGGATCTTGGTATTATTTTTCTTTTAACAAAATTACCCATGCATTGGTATAGGTTGTTTTAGTCTCAGAGTAGCGGAAGTATGCCGTTCCGTTTTTTTACTGCCCTGTATAGCCGCATTTTAGGCGTCTTTCAGCAGGTTTCGAGTGTTAAATATACTTTCAATTCAGTAGGGCATTGACTTCGACCCTCTTTTCTTTGTAAAATTATTTGTTCTCCCTTTTTTTATTTCCGGTGGGAGCGGGTCCCTCATTTCCCCCCTCGCGACGCCCATGCTAGTACCTACACATTCAGGGGCGGAGCCAGACAGGGTTTGGGGGTCGAACTCCCACACTCTTTGTCAGTTTGGTTTTTGTTGTTGCGAATCAAAAAACTTGCAGAACCTTTCATGGCATGGGAGAATTAGTTTACTATTATGACTGCAAACAAAATCAACGTTGAGCGAGTACCACCCGCTTGTAAAATTTTGTTTGCAGACGACAATTTTTGGGGTCAACTTTTTGGGCAAATGAAGGACAAAAAATGTCAACCTCCCCGCCAAGATGCCTGGATTAGCCCCTGACCCTGCCCATCCACTCTGAACGTAGGCCTATGTGTAAATGCTATTAAAAGCACCCCATTTTAAATCATTGTATTGAACTTTACTTTCGACCACTTCGGGAAAAAAGAAAACAGAACAAAGACCAGTATTATTTGGTTATTGCATTCATCCAGTCACTTTATTCGCAAAAAGGACTCCCTCCTCATGGAGCTCGGAGAAATGCGAAATGTTCGATCAAATGAAGGACTGGTGTGAACTCTACTGGCTTTCTCTACTCCCATTGATCCACACTGAGCATATTGGAGCATGTTGAAATATAGCCGAAGTGATGTCGTCAATGCAATTTTGGAGCTAGAATACTTTTGCTATTTTGTGTCAATGTGTTTGCATGACTGGCTGTTCACAAAAGAACAGTCAAAATCTCCATTTCTTTGGAGCCAGTTGTCGCGCCAACTGACGTCAGACTTCGGTACTCTATGCTATTCAAGGTGTCAAGCCTCTGGACCTCACAACAAAAGTAGAATTTCCATTCAGTGAGTTACAACATTAGCCAATAAATCTGCATTACAATCCGGATTTGAAGTTACTAGGTCTCAACAGCAAGCCAAAGCCTCGTGGAAACGTCACATCAGCGCGTTGCATTTTGCTTCACCTGCTGTTAACTGAAGGTAGGTTCAAACTCCGTTTACCGCTTGTATCAGCGAGGGGGGTACATGTCCACGACACGTTGACTACTTAGAAGGACGCCATGGCATGGCGTCCAACCGCACGAAACTGCACGGGAGGACTATGCTAGAAATTGAGGTTTAAAAGTCAGTTTACCTGCATAAATATTGGTGACATCATCTCTGCCAACAGTCATGGCCCGCTCTAAACGCCGTGCTACTGCCGTGCCAAACGTATTTTGAGCGCGGCAAGAGCACGGCAAAAGCACGGTAGTTGCTCTAAACGTCGAACTTAATTACTGCGACAATAGAGTGCAACACTCAAGATGGCCGACCACAGTACACGGAAGCGTGTCATTTATGTTCGCCACGTAGCGCCTGAAGGTTGCACACCAGTACATAAACTTCCATAGACCCCAATGATAAATACGCCAACTTCCGAAATTCAGGGGGAAATACTTACAACTGTACAAAGATAGGTGTTTGAGACGCATCAAATTAAAGTTTATTTCATCATTTTTCAGTTTCTGTTTAATTTTGTGGGGATTAACCGGATGACTTTTGGGAGAAATTTCCATGCAATGATGACCCCCTTTTTCTAAAGTATAGTCCCGTAGCCCATCGCCAGCTTGAAAGATGATCCCCATACGCTCCATTGCAAAATAGAGCAAGCTGAAAGTTCACCACTGGTGGCGCACATCCGGAGACCTCGAATAGCAGATTAACGTAACATTTCTAGTATTTTCAATTTCGTTCTATTCGTCCAGTGTTAAAGAAATTCACCCCACATAAATGGCCTTTGCAAGAAAAGAGAACTTTGTTGGGAAATTTTAGTGCAATATAGGGGAAGAAAGTTTGTGTTTTCTGTGTAAGAAGCTCTTGGCAGTTGGCACCATGTATAGTCACTCCAAAGTGTGCACATACATGTTGATTTCTTCCTCATTTTTTACAGATTTTGCTGACATAAATTTCGAAATAACAGGTTGTGCCACATGTTTAGACAGTTGTTATCAAGGAGGGTTGGTTATTTTCCAAGATTTTGCTGTTCTTAACCGATTTTGGTGGGGGTATTAAAGTAAAATCTTTCCCTTAAAATGACATCTAAATTCCGGAAATCTCAAGAACGCATGCAGTATCATTTTTCGCGCGGTTCCCGACGTACGTAATACGTCGGGGTCATATGTAATACGTCGGCCGACTCGAGTGCAAGGTGACACAACAGGAGAGGGCGTATGAGCGTTTTATTAGCCCATTATCCGGGTAAGCTACCGCTGTACTCGAACGCACCCAATATAGATGTAAGCACGTGACGACTCGGGTCACATCGTCTATGCAGCTCTCAATTCACCCTTTAATTATGAAAACGGTGGCATGTTGGATTACATGCCCATGCCGTAACCTAAAACTGGCACCCGAGGAACTTTTTTTTGAATTTTTCTTTTTAACTTGCCCACTTGGATTTAAGCTAACCTTTGTAAAGGGCTTCGAAAAGCGAGTGGGGATGGCCACATTTTAGGCACCAACGTTAGTTTTCCTGGGCCCAGATTTAAATGTTCAACAGAAGCCAAAGAAATCAACGCAGAACTACATAGACCCAAGGAAATAACGACCAACTCACCCCTTGTTTAGCGGCGCGCACGATTACGAGCCTAGCCACAAGCGGCCATAAGTTTGTTTCCGTCACTTAAATCGAGCGGATGGTTGACTCACGATGACACGTGCCGCATGTCAGGGTACATAGTCAGTCACGGCAAAGCCGAGTATACATGAGAAATGACGTCCAAGGTCAGCCGAGAATTTTAAAGCCAGGCATGTTCCTGCTTTCAAGCACGCAAATGTTCTACTCATGCTGTAACAGGCTGTCTGAGCCTGAGCCTGAGCGTATACCCCCCACCCACAGAGAATGATCAGAGGAAGGCAGTGCGTGATTTCTGGTTACCTCTTTCGTGTGGAAGGGGAAACCGAACCGAACCGAACCGAACCGAACTTAACTTAACTTTCCACTGGATGGGGCAAGAGATCTCAGAGGGAATTGCCCCGCCCCACTTTCGCTACGGCACTGTCTCAAACGCCTATAGTTATATAATCAAGTTTGTTTTCACAAGACGGCAAATATTTCTGTCTGTATGTGCATTTTCAGTTCGTTTTGTGTTCGATCGTAATATTGAAAGCTAGCTTGATGCTAAAAGTACTAACACAATTTGGGGTGGAGGTTGATACATGCGCCCGTGCACTTCCAGCGACTACATGTTGGGCCCCCAAAAATCGCCACAAACTCCATAGCAGAGAAATTCTACGCTACCAATTTCTGCATTTTCACGGGTATACGAAATGTTGGCTTGTCCACATGCATACATTCTATAGTAAGGATTTTGTGCTTACCGGGTTAGCGCAGAATTTCTTTTCTAGCTCTGTTCGCACAGCATTGCAGGCCGTTAGCACAGAATTCGGCGAGACGGATTCCATGTAATTGGGCCCCGGTTTTACGGCGACTTTTCACGATCCGAAGCGTTTTAAGAATGTGGGTGAAGTAATAGGCAAAGTACTCAACGGACACAAACTAGGCGCGGATCCGGGGGGGGGGGGGGGGGGTTAGGGGTGGAACCCCCCTGCTTTTGTTGTTGTTGTTGTTGCTTGTAGGGGCCTACGCCTCATGGCGCCACCAACGGTGAGAAAGTGTGTCAGACCCCTTTCCTCCCCCTCCCGCTTGTAATTTTTTTTTAGAACGCCCCCCCCTGCCAAAATTCTGGATCCGCCCCTGCAAACAGACTGAATATCCACTAATAGAAAGCCAACTTAGCACTCATTTCTGTTTACTGAATTCAAAAATAAAAAAGGTACCTTTTCGCGCAGTATGTACACATTCCCACTATTAATGTCACCAAACGCACTTTCCCATTATGTTTTTTGGGGTAAAATCTCCTCTGCAGGACACTGCCGCATCATGGGTTTCTTGCAAGCCGTCTTTGAGTTTCTCCTAGGTCTCTGGTACATCCTGGAGGCCCTGGTGAAGTTCTGCATCCCGTGGAGTTGGCGATCTCGCAAGGATGTTTCTGGGGAGATCGTGCTGGTGACCGGCGCGGGTAGTGGCATGGGCCGCCTGATCGCCATCGAGTTCGCCAAACGGAACGCCACCGTCGTGTTGTGGGACATCAACACGTTAGGTAGTCTGTGGCACATCATGCACTTCCTTATCTAAGAAAAACTAGTATTTCATTGTGCTCCGAACTAATACTTAGTTTATAGAAACAACATGAATTTGATAAACTTGAGATTGATGACACGTATATTCATAACATGTTAATTGGCTTGGACGCATTGAGTACGTAATATATACTGATGTGTGATATTTATCCATTAAAATCCCCTGTCGTCTTCGTAAGTGACGTCATTTGGAACAGGAAGTACAGTGTAAACGAATGAAGCACACGCGTAATGTTTCAGATGTTTTCCATAGAGCCCTACGCATTTGGGACCCGGAAGTTAACGACGGGAATTTTTAAAGGAGAGGATGCGGTAATGAAAAGGGGTTTGTGTATATTTTTACTGTGTTCTCACTGTTACCGATTTTCAGGAATTTTCATTTCTCTGTTAAGCACAGAATTATCAAAATGACACTTCCAGGTAACGAGGAGACCGAGCGAATGATCAAGGCATTCGACGGGAACGCATCCTCGTACACAGTAGACGTGGCCACCCCCGAGAAGGTGTACGAGGTTGCAGCCAAGGTCAAAGGTGAAGTAGGTGACGTCACCATCTTGGTGAACAACGCGGGGGTGGTGACTGGTAAGCCAGTGTTGGAGTGTCCCGATCACATGATCAAAAGAACCATGGATGTCAACGCTACGGCACACTTCTGGGTAAGTTGGCATTTTGTTGATTTTACACACACAAAATATGTAAATTTTGATGGTGTAGGCTATGCAGATAGTGAAAAAATGCTGACTCTGAAAAATCACCGTGGCTGATGTGTTCATCTAAGATACAAGCTGTCAATTTACGTGAGTCGAGAATGTTGAGGGCGCACTGATCACTTTTGTCTATAGCTTGTAGGATGAATGCGTTTGTTACTTTTAGACCCACCGTACGCGTCCCACGGCTTATTCCTTATCATGCACTTACCAAGTGTGTTGACAAGTAGACCGGTGTCTCCGATCTTACCAGCTTTTTGGACGGAGAGCAACTTAAACGGTTTTAAAGTGTTAAAATTAAATGTTATTGTATTCAATATATAATAAATTACTTATTCAATACAAAATCATGTTTGTTTTGCGTCCCAATGTTGTTATTTTGCGAGATATTTTTACCATTTTCTTTCGAGTTTATAGAAACTTTTCACAAATTGGCCGCTAGTGGCGCTGTTGAGAAATGAAAGAAACCTGATGTTGTACCGTAGAAAGCTGCACGCGATGCTCAACGGTAATACGTCATAAATTAATATTCATTAGATGTAAATGACTTTGACGTCACGCTCGTTTTCACAAAACTGGGATAGACTCGCGGAAAGAAAGGCAACAAAAATGCATTTTTTACATAAAAACCGGCGTCAAAGATGGGGATCTTGACAAGTATCTGTTTTTTTGACATAGCTCTTCTCAATTAAATCAAAACCTAAAAAAAAGTTGGGAATCGTTGGAGTTGCTCTTTAAGAATTGGTTATGGAAAAACCCCTTTTTTCCTGCGAAGTCATGGAAAAGTTATGTAATTTCTGTGCATGGAAACTCTGCTTTTGTGGCAAAATTGGGTCACCGTTGTGAATGTAAACAAAACGAACAAAGAGCAAAACTTGACGGCACAAGGGTCGAAAGGTAATTACCCCCTGTGCAGATGATCGTGAAACAATTCAAGACCCTGACTCTTACGCTTTCCGTCAGTTTTTATTAAATCAACTTCATCTTCCTGGGTTTAACGTCATTTGGAGCCGGACGTGCAGTGCGAACGAAGTGAGTAGGTGCGCGCGGACGTGGCTTTTCGCGCAGTCCATAGGGCCCGCGTATTTTGATTTCTACAGTTAGCACTTCTTGCGGAGAGTATTTCAAATGTGAGAAAGAAAGAAAATTCTTTTGGATAAACTATTCGCAAAATGCCCGGAAGTCTTTTGATTTTCATTTCCCTAATATTCTATGCGTCCACAGACCACGAAAGCCTTCCTGCCGGCCATGATGGCCAACAACAGAGGCCACATTGTTACACTGGCCAGCCTGGCCGGCTTCTTCCCCATGAAGAATCTGGTAGATTACTGCGCCAGTAAGTTCGCCGCCGTGGGACTTCACCAAACTCTCCGCATGGAGCTTCGGCATGGGGGCTACGACGGCATCGAGATGACGCTGGTTTGTCCATCCCTTGTGAGCACGGGGATGTTCGAAGGAATGAAGGGAGAGTATGTGTAATTACTGATTCCAAAGCTAACCATGACATCGCTTGTACTAGTAGGCTACGCCAACTCTTATGGTGTACTATTTACGACACACCGCTTTACCTCTTCCACACGCGACGCGACTATACGACGCGACGGCACGACGGCTCCGTTGCATCGTGCCGTCGCGTCGTGCCGTCGCTTCTTTCCCATTACCTTTGTGCACATTCTGGCGTCGCGTCGTACGTCGCGTCGTGCCGTCGTGCCGTCGCGTCGTTTTTTTCCCAGCTTGCAGGTTTTCTTTCCTCAACGTCGCCCCTTCCGTCGCCCATCGCGTCGCAACGTCGTGCGTCGCGTCGTGTGTCGCGTCGTGCGTCGCGTCGTGCTCGCATCGTGCGTCGCGTCGTACTCGCGTCGTGCGTCGCGTCGTGTGTCGCGTCGTGCGTCGCGTCGTGTGTCGCGTCGTGTGTCGCGTCGTGCTCGCGTGGAGTAGTCATGCTAGTCTAACCCGCTAAGTTTATGCGCGCATGCGCTTAACTGCGCGGTAAACAAAAGGCCTGAGGTCTGTATTTAAAATGTGTAAAATTATAGAATTCTGTTTGTATTTTCTCCATTTTCGTAGCAAAAAATCTACAGAATCAACAACGGTACCGCGCTAACAGCGGTGTCTGTCATTCGTGTTTTAAACTGAATCCAATGTACAATTACTGTTAAGAACGTAGTTGAGAAAGTTTTGGGAGAATACAACTAAGTTTCTCATAGTATCAAAGTACCTTTCTTTTGTTATGTGTGTTGAACTGATTACTGAATTTTGTTTATTTATAAGAGCGCAGTCAAAAAGGGTTCATGCGTATACAGGGGCGGATCCAGGATTTTTTACGTGGGGGTTCTGAAATGTGTTCAGAAAGGTGACTCCAAAAAATAAATACAAGCGGGGGGGGGGGGGGGGGGGGGGGGCGGGGGCTGACACTTTCTCACGGTTGGTGGCGCCATTTAATCACTTTGCTTTTTTTCTTACCCATAGGCAAAATAAGACTTGTGGTTTCTGCTTTTCTGGTTTGCAACTCTAGGCATAGGCCCCTAACAAACAAAAAATGGCCACGAGCAGGGGGGGGGGGGGGGGGGTTCGACCCCCCAAACCCCCCCCCCCCCCTCCCCCCTCTGGATCCGCGCCTGGTATAGCACAAAACCCTTGCCAGCATCCGAACCGTATCCATGATATATTTTCTCTCTTTTCACTCTATATTTTGTCCCGCCAGACACCTTGTTAGCGCGGTACCGTTGTTTTTTCTGTAGATTTTTGGCTACAAAAATGGGGAAAATACAAACAGAATTCTAGCAAAATCGTCTTTTTACACATTTAAAATACAAAGCTCAGGCCTTTTGTTCACCGCGCGGTTAAGCGCATGCGCGCATAAACGTAGCGGGTTAGTCTGGGCCTGTTTGTTTCACATGGATCGGGAGGTGATCCAGAGCCGAACGAAAACAAACAGGATCGCGAATCCCTCTCGCTATGTGTTGCATGCTGGGAGAATTTGTATATACACGACAATGTCGTCTGCTTCAGATTCTGTAGGGCTATTTTTATGATAAACTATCTAGTATTTTCAGAAAAGTAAATAAATCGTACATAGCTTTAATAACAAAAAAATACACTGTAAAAGAATTATGAGTAAATGCTGTCACAATAGCTCGTTAAATGCTTCAAATCTACGAAAAAATACCATCACTTTTCTCTGTCCGTCTCGCACGTCGCCATCTTTGATCTTGCGAACCCACCTCGCGAGCAGGATCACTAAAAACGTGATCCGGAGCAGCTTTCGACGCTCCGGATCACTGATCGCGCTCCGGATCTGCGTGAAACAAACGCCCACTAGCATGACTACTCCACGCGAGCACGACGCGACGCACGACGCGACGCACGACGCGACGCACGACGCGACGCACGACGCGACGCACGACGCGACGCACGACGCGGGTACGACGCGACACACGATGCGAGCACGACACGACGCACGACGCGACACACGACGCGACGCACGACGGTGCGACGCGATGGGCGACGGAAGGGGCGACGTTGAGGAAAGAAAACCTGCAAGCTGAAAAAAACCCGACGCGACGGCACGACGGCACGACGCGACGTACGACGCGACGCCAGAATGTGCACAAAGGTAATGGGAAAGAAGCGACGGCACGACGCGACGGCACGATGCAACGGAGCCGTCGCGTCGTATAGTCGCGTCGCGTGTGGAAGAGGCAAAGCGGTGTGTCGTAAATAGTACACCATAAACTCTCTTACCACGATCTCCCCATTCCCCAAGGACTAACGGGAGTATTTCATATTGTCCAGATGCGGTATTCATTGCGGTGCCGCTGTTTTCTGTGCGGCCCCTGCCGCATACCGTACCTCGAACCTTGCTGATGAATGGGAAGCCGGGCGGCTTATAGAACGAGCACATTATATCGGCCATCCGAGCGTTAATGCTGGTATACCGCTTTCAGACGATATAAAATGATCCCTAACCCAAAGAAACCGCATTTTTGCCCAACTCACGTATGCTCTTGCGTAGAGAAAGTTACGGAAGCCGTATGGTGCCACAGGTGTATCAGCTATGACTAAATATAGGTCGAAATATCGTGATTATTTTTTGTTTACAGGGCATTGACTCCCGAGTACGTGGTTTCTAAACTAATGGACGGCGTTCTTCTGAACGAGAGGCTGTTGTGTGTGCCGTCCTGGGTATTCCCATGGATTCTGCTTACGAAGTGAGTAGTCTTACAGAACAATGTCGGGAGAGTGATGGACTTACGATCAAGTCTAAATACTGCTTCAGTTGCCCAAGACTTTGTGATGAATAGGGAGAACTCGACGTTTCGGTCGGTAAGCTGTGACTGTCGTAAGGACAAGCCTTTCTCCTGACGACGGTCGGAGTATACCGACTGAAACGCACAGTTTGAGTTAGTTACTTCATTTAATGTGAAAAACAGTTCTGTTTTAATAGTGGTTGTTGTACTCGAAATCAGCCACTGCGTTTTTAGAGGTCTTGAGGAACAATGTTCTCGAAGATGACTGCATTTCAGGCGGAAACATTTCTCGGGAGGATTGGTAGTGTTATAATCTATGTTTGCGTGAGTCTAACGCGATTGCTCTAATGGCCGTTTGGTGAATTTGTAGGTGTTGATATTTGTTTGGCTTTCCTCAGTATCATGCCGGAGAAACATGCTCTGATGATGCAGCGAAGCAGAGGTTTAGCAGACTGCATGGACACCTTCGTCGGGCGGAACAAGGACAAGTAAAGATGGAGTCTTGGATCCAGACGCGTGACGTGCAACAGACACACGCTGTTTTTCCTCCGCGGCTTCTGATCCGGCTGAAGCTTTAGGCTGAGGCTTTAGGCTGAGGATTCGTTTAAGGCTATTAGCCTTTTAGAGGTATGGCGGACAATAGAAGAGGGCGCTATTTGATTTGGGTATACCTTTTGTGAAACCACAGGAAATTTCAAAAGTGAAGATTAGGCATGATCTATGGATTGTACTATGTACTATCTGATTCTGACTTTCACTGGAATTTGTGTTTTCACAAAATGTTTACCCAAATCAAATAGCGCCCTCCTATTGTGTCCGCCATACCTCTAAAAGGCTAATGGCTTCGGCTTCACTCACAGATTTACTCTTTACTTCATTGACAAAACTGTATAATCTTCAATCTGTAGACACGCTTTCTAATACAATGTAGTATCACATTATTGTTCATGAGTCCAGTTATCAAATTTTCTATTAATTAAAATTGAATGAAAATGGATCAAGGACTTACAAATCTATCACATTGACATGGCAGGGATTGGTTTGTATCAACAGTTTACTCATAAAAAGTTCACTCATAAAAACAACTGATCGCGTGGAAATCTTTCCAAGGACATAGGGCTGTCCATTTTAGAATAATTTAGAATTGGAATATTTGAAACTGCACTTGGCCGAATATTCGAATATTCGAAACTCGCTCATCACGTTTTACACACGCCACCCTCGCTGGCCAAAGGTTGCGCCGGTTGAAATTTGCATGCGGCGATGGATATTATGGGCTGCTCGAGTGTTTTTGCAGTAATTACTGTGTAACTTTCAAAAAGCTTTACCCAGGTAAACGAAAGGGACCAATAAATAAGTAAAACGTTACCGTGGACAAAAAGTGTTATTTGACAATAACAAAATGCAAGTGCAGAGTTTTATTTTTTCCGAATATTCAAACCGGCTAAAGGCTATTCGAATATTCGGTTATCCGGGACAGCCCTACAAGGACAGAAAGTAGTTGTCCCTTAATTGTATATAAGTTATTTTGCCTTCCTGAAAACGCACTACGCCATAACTAATTAGCCTTTTAGAGGTATGGCGGACACAATAGGAGGGCGCTATTTGATTTGGGTATACCTTTTGTGCCATACAAAAGGTTTACCCAAATCAAATAGCGCCCTCCTATTGTGTCCGCCATACCTCTAAAAGGCTAATGGTCGCTGCCGAGGCTGATATCCCATGGTGAATAGTTTGTTTATTAAATTTCTTTCAATGACGTCTACGTGTGGCCTTTTATCTACATACTTGTGACGGGGGAGGGGGTGTCGACCTCGTATCTTCCGGACAGGCTCCTGCAATTGACTGATCGATCGACTATACCCAGCACAATATGGGGCAGAGGGGTACCCCCCTTTTTGTCCCTATACCCTATACACACTCCATACTATTGATACCTAGCACATCCCCAGACATCTGATAAGAATTCCTGAGATTCCGGGAACACAATGACCAACACAAAAGAGAGGGGGGGGGGGGGGGGGGGGGTCCCCTCTGCCCCATATCGTGCATCATATGCGACCGACCGACCAGCTGCTTTTTTCCTTGTTTTCAAATTGTAGAATCCGCACTAATTATTGCCGGGCCGCAAATAATTCGACATTTTGGGGACGTAATGGACCGATCCGGCCTGTCAACCAAACAGCGCGCATTGACCAATAGGATTACGACTTTTGGTTAGCAACAGTTGCTACAGGCGTGGTCCGCCATTAGCTCGGTCAAGCTCGGTCAAACTTTGTCACATGCGCTGTGAAAAGTGTACACAAACAAAATAATGTGTTTGGTGCGGCCGGGCACCGTATTTTTTCAATAAAAGTGCGGCTGTAGCTTACAGTGTAGGTGTTTATATTTAATGGGGTAGTTTAAGAAATGGTAGAAATATGCTGTCATGGCATATGTAAATCAGACACCAGGTACTCGGATCAGGACATCGTTTGCTTCTTGTTTCCAAAACCGCATTCCGATCTGAATGTCAAGAAGGACAAGTAGGCCTACGTATGCTCCGAGGTAGGATTCGCAGTTAACATGTTTAATATTCTGTACATGAATAGGAGATGGAAAGTGTATAGGCCCCTATACATGTAATTGTCATCGATTTAATATATGAACAGGAAATAAAAGAACTATTTATAAGAAAACTTTATCATAACTTTGACCTGGTGACCTTTTGCTAGTTGTGTAGCTAGACCTGTTCTGTGTCGAGTCTTCTTTAATATAGGT
Organism: Hippasteria phrygiana; assembly: GCA_037893225.1. NCBI lineage: Eukaryota > Metazoa > Echinodermata > Asteroidea > Valvatida > Goniasteridae > Hippasteria > Hippasteria phrygiana. The sequence continues at coordinate 657,867 of JAZGUH010000046.1, read as the reverse complement.
TTTCCCGGCCAATTTCAACAAAAATTCATTCAATTTCATTAACACGCTTTCAAATTCACGCGATTTTTCTAGTTCAATCAAACTAGAGTTTCTCTTTCGATATTATTGCATTCAATTTCGTTTTCGTGCACCCATGATTCCATTACTTTCATTCCATTTCGTTAATAGGCATTCAAGACTACAAGATCGCCATTCTTATGTTGAATATATACCACCTTTTCGCAATAGGTGCAATCAAATTCAGAGTCATCGAAGCGTTCAGGATTTTGTAGCTGTTGTTTTTTTCTTTTTCATTTATGGGCAACGGATTTCAACATTCGAGCATTCAACTTCAACACGAGTAGGGCCTATGATACGACTTATTTGAGCTTAAAGTGAAACATGTTTCTTTTACTGGTATTTTTTGTTCCCCGTTAGGCATTTCAATGTTATGCGTTTCATTCAATTATTGTTGTCTTAATTGCAATAATTGTTACTGGTGCCTTTGTTACCCCTTGACTAAACATGAAATATGTGTCTTAAAGGCACTAAAATACAGTTTACAAACTTATGGCACTTAAAAATGATTTGGTTTTGCTTGTATGGGTCGTTATGTTTTTGACGTCTCCTTCAACCATGTCAAAATGAAAATCTGCAAAGGATTTGTTATATAAACACGAGCTTATATTCACAAGGGGGTCATTGGTACGTTAGAATAATGATGTCGTTTCCCTGTGGAAATTTTTTTCACAGGTCCTTTTTTTTTTTTTACCCTTTGTACGTTTATCTTAAACTCGTTTCTGTCTCAAACTTGTTTCTTTAACCATCAATGTTCTGACGTGCTAGGCATCTCGGCATGTACGTTTGGCTGTTGTTGTACCATCTCACGCATTTGTCATGGGTGATTTCTCCCACATTCTGTTGGGCCACTTCTTGTAGGAGATCACCTCTCCACTGTTGAAGATTGACTCCTGCTTCTTGTGCTGCCTCGCGGTCTCCTACTCGTACCTGCCATTCTGGGAGGGCCAAATCTCGTTTGACACCAGCTTTGAATGATGAATGTGCCATTTCAGTCATGTTCAGGAATGGTGAGTAGGGTGGTAGACGCTTCAACTGCAACTGCTGGTTGATTCCTGCTGGGAGCTGGGCGCGTACATGGGGCCTCGCGTTGTCGTAAACGAGAAAAACTGGCTCATCTGCAGGGAACAGGTTTTCGCACTCACGAGCTGTGTCGGCTAGAAAGGCTTCGAATCTTTCTCTCGTAACAGTCTCAAAGGCTATTCGGTGGTGAACAAGACCAATCTCCCCAGAAACAGCAAACGTAACGTTGCAGTTGCGTCCGCGTTGCGCATAAACCACGCGTCTTGCTGGGATACCGCGGGGGGCTCTTCCAAAGGAGCGTCTCGTCCAAATGTTGTAGCCCGTTTCGTCGATGAACACGCAGTGGCCAACAACTCCGTACTGCAAGAACCACTGCGCGTACTCTGCACGCATATCGAGAACTCTGGGTGAGTTTCGGGCATCGGGCACGTCCTCTGCTAATTTGAGGGTCATGAGCATGCCGTCCAGGGTTCTTGCGATGGTGCTGGTAGACACGGTCGGTTTATCGGGTAAAGAGTGTTCCAGCTCTTCTTTCATCTGATTTTAGTAGAGGGTTGTTGTCAAGCAATCGCTCCAGCTCATCTCTCATCTCCTGATCAACCTTGTTGTTGTGCGCTCCTCCAGTAGGAAGCTTCTCGTGGCGACCAGTACGCAAGTAGGTAGCCACGATGGACCTTGCAGTAGACCTCTTGATGCCGAGAGTGTCTGCCAAGACCAGGTAGTCAGCCTGGTTGTTCTCGAATGCCTCAACAAGCCTCGCCCTATCTACATTATTAACTCTTCTGTATTGACCACGGGCTGCCATATTTGATTCAGAAATCGTCTATTTAGGGCCTACTAGGTGTGTTTAGCTCGGAACTAGTGTAGAAATGAAGTTCTCCTTAGAGTATCCTGCCATTAAATACGAATCAGAAAGCGCATACATCACAAACGAATTTGAATGCAAACATTTGGAAAATGTTTGCTCATTGATGAAATTGAATGGTTGACCAGCCTCGGTGACTGGCTTTGACGAAATTGAATGAACTAAATGACCAGTTGAATTTGAATGATCTTATTTGTAGAGTGAATGCTCAAGTGCTGAAAGTGAATGACCCTTTTTAACTCTTGAATGCTGGTGTAGCTCAGCATTTATTTTCTAACGAAATTGAATGAGCCGGGTATTAACTTGAATGAATTTTTGTTGAAATTGGCCGGGAAAACCTATATTAGACTATGGTATAATTCAATCGTGTCGTAACATCCGCGGTTTATTTTATTCCAATACTAACTTACCCAGCAACACAGCTACATCTGCTTTCTGCAACGAGCCCGTCCTTTCCGAAACACAATGTGGCGGGTCTAGTCTTCCTCATGCTTCGATAACATTTCCCCGCAACACCAACTTGGCCATCCTTCATGACTTCACAAATGACTTTAATTATGAACATACCCCTCCTTAATAAATAATTGTAACCCTTAACTTTCGCCCCCTTGCTAATTTTGTCCCCGCCTAAAGAATTTAAATCCACCGTCTTTGGCAGACTATACACCGAGTCGCGTCGTCGTCGATGTATTTGTCCGGGTCGCCGTGCGTTACACGTAATGTTTGTGTGCTAGCTTGACCGAGGTAATGGCGTCGTCATGCCGTTGCTAAGGTGGGCGGGGCTTATGGTCAAATCCGGATCGGTCTATTACTCGATTACTAAACGTGGGTGATTTGTTTTCGTTTAGAATGGCATTCAAAGGCGAGTAACTTCTGCATTGCTTGAAAACCTAACTAGCGACCTCAAAACCAAAACTATATACAGTGGAACGCTGCTATACCGAACACCATCCTTGGCTCCTAAATTTTGTGTGCAAAACTTACTGAACATTGTTGCTAAAAAAGGGCAACGGATAACAAAAATGTACCGGGTATTTGGGCTGTTTGTAATTCCCAAACGGCCACAGCTTTATGTTGAAGAGTGACAGGTGGCTATTATTTCCCAAAGGAATAGAAGGGAAAAGCCAACTGTTGCTTTAGAATTCGGTAAGCTAAGCTTAGCTTAGAAAGTATGAACATGTAATTACATAATTCAATGGACGGCACATGTTTGAAGTCGTCCTTAAGTATAACCGGCGGCTGAAAATAGCTAAACCGAACGATCGCTATACCGAACAAAATCTGTGGATCCCGCGATGTTCGTGAAAGCGGCGTTCCACTGTAATCTATACTATAAAGACCCTAACCTGCGCCATCTTGGAATCTTGGAATTAGAACCGCGCCATCTTGGAATTAGAACCGCGCCATCTTGGAAAAGTGCGTCACGTTTGGTCGGGTGACTCGGCGTGGTGTCGCCGGTGATCGGGGGGCGAGGAGGGTACCAGAGTGCTTCCCAGACGCTGGATCACGTGATGATGTCTCCCGAACGGCCGTGCTGCGACAATGTCTGATTGGCTGTTTCCAACAGACCTCCCGATTGGTCCGTGATGCGAAAAACCTCCCAAACTGCCGCCTTCCGGCGTGTCCGATTGGCCGTTTCCGACGAGCCTCCCCGTTGGTCAGTCTGACCGGCCCGCTGAATCCTCGGTGGTGCCGCGATATGATATGATTCCCCCTTGCATGCCGAAGGGGTATATATATGCTCGAAACGGGGTACCGGTTTACAGTCACGATGTCCGGAACTGGCGCCTGCGTTTAATATGGCCGTTTTGGGGGCTAGCCGAATTTTCATGCAGGCTGTTTTCACGGTGGCCGATAAACAACGTAATTGGAAAATATAAATGTAAATCTTAAAAATCAGTCGTCTCTCTCTCTTTCAAATAGCTTACTTGCGAAATGCTGGTACTTTCTGCCGATGGTTTCCAATTATATTTGTTAGAAAAGCAAAACAATTATTATATAGAATAGTTAAGTAGACCCAAAAACTTTTTAGGCTCACACACATAGCTATGCCCGGGGCCTAGGCATAAATAGGGCGAACGGGCGCTATTCATAAGGCCAACAAATTGTTTTCCTTCGGACAGGACAAATTGGAAAAGAGGGTCGGTCGGTCGGGTATTTTTTCGTATTCACGCTCACCCGGGCGTGTTTAGGCTAGGCCTACACATTGAACAAACTCCCAGGTTTAACACTTTTTGATACAGAGGCTGAGTTATGTTTTTATTGATATGGTAAAAAGAACGCCGACCCTGAATCTGTCGATTTTTACGGTCGGTCGGTTCGAGGGCAACACAACCATTTTTTTGGTCCTATGACCAGAATACCGTACGTGTGCAATGACTACTTGCAATGGACGAATTACTTTTCCCAACGATTTTGTACTTTTTGTAAATGTTTGGGAATTTCAAAAATATTATCCCCTACAGTATGAAAATAAATCTTGGCGGCAGCTAGCAACATTTGTGCGTAAAGCGCGCAGCGGCTAATGCGCAATCCAGATTTTTATACATGGAGATCAGTGGACTCAACTCATTCAAATTAAAGAAGGATTTTCGGTTAAAAAGCTGAAATCAGTCCAAAAAAAGGCAAAAAGTTCACATTTGTCTCAATTCAATTGAAAGACCGACCCCTGACCTCCAACCTAAAGACGGCCCGAATTAAACGGTGCAGAAACAGTACGGTAGCCTAAGTCAAATTAAAGGCGGATTTTTGCCTTCGGTAAAAAAAAAAAGCTGAAACAAAAAGTCTTAGAGTGGCAGCCGGAATGCCGTTTCACGAAGTTTTGTACCATTCTAAATATCCGAACAATTATTTTTTTATTAAACAAATTTAAAGATCAACCTTCAACCTCCAACCTAACTGGTGCCTAATACAACGGTGCAGAAAGTCAGCCCAATTCAAATTTAAGACGGATTTTCGGGTAACAAAATAGAAACCTGTTATAAAAAGGCAGAACTACATTCCCTCAAATTTTGTACCATAAGACAATGTTAGAATCGCCCCGCCGCGCGGTCCAAATTTCAGGGACGCCAGTTTGGTTCGGGCCGTTGGAATTTGGAGATATGTCCTTGGCGCTTTGGTTAAAACCCCTTGCGAACGGTTGACAAAAATACGTGCAGATTGAAAATTGCCATCTGGCCGGTTGACGTCTATATGCACGTAAATTTCTGCATTTTTAATCCATTATTGGGGTATTGTGTACGTTATGCTTGGCTGCACAAGCCTCTTGTTTCCGTTTTGCTTGGCTGCACAAGCCGGCCTGGTGCCCCGACGCCCCTATATGAAATCCGGGGTCAAGGGGTTGCACTGTGCGCGGCGCCAGTCTGAATGTCGATGCTTCGTTTCCCCCTCATTTCTCCGTAAATATTACACATGGTAGAATGTTTACACTTGGACCTTAGATTAGGTCTAGATTTGGTAACTAATCAAAGATATTAATTTTAGGGGATTTCGGGTCAGCGTGTGCCTTTATCCGACAAACAAATGCACGATAGCATGTCGCCTTCACCGCAGGGAGACATATAATAGTCCTCGTCATCCGTCATATATTTAACAATTGTTGACTGCTGTGATGTGGGATATGACGTTTTTAACACCCTTTGGGGACGCACAGCACCCGAGGCTAAACCCAGTTTTTTGTTCAGTTCAACTTGCCTTGCTCAATGGAAATTAGTCAGAAGATGGAATGTTTGCGTTGGAGATGATGTAAATTAGAACAGTAAATTAGCACTGTATATAAATTATAACAGAGATCCTGCGTGAAAAAAAGAGGCAAAAGAGAAAACATCTCTGTTGTAATTTACATCATCCCCGCCGCAAAAATTCCATCTTCTGACTGATTACGCGGTACCCGCTGCTGCATAGAGGAATTTCACATTATCCACTTCTGCGCACTTCCGGCTTGAAAGCGAGAATGTCAGTAGCAAACAAAACAACGCTTTTCAGCACATTCATTCATGCATAAATTAATCAGGCCATAAAAGGAAGCGCAGGCGCACGATCAGCATAAAGTTGTTTACTGTGACATTGAGATCCTCGTTTTCAAACGCGGACGTGCGCAGATATCGGCGGTAAACTCGTCGTTGTGGGATTCCTCTATTGGATTCGCATCGGCCAGCCGACCCCGGCAAGCTCGGTGATCGAGTGGTTATTGACGTCTGCAACGGTAAGCAGGAAGTCGTGGGTTCGAATCCCGTCTGAGTAATTAAGCCTGTGATTTTTTTCACATAGGCTCTCGGAAAGCACTGAGTATACAGTGCTTCATTAATTTATGACGTCGGTGGAAATTAACTCGAACAAATCGATCAAAACTGATCGTCTGCTATGGGCTCCGTGCGCCAACAAAAGAGGGCGCTGTCCACATAGCAACCGCACTTCCGTGGGGAGTACGTCGCTGGTATTGCGCACTGCGCTCCTCGTTCATTTGATACTCGTATACCAGTGGGATTGCTTTGTCTGTTTGCCGACTCTCGATAATTGCTTTTTCAATAAGAATATCACAGCGGGAACCAGACACTTAAATTTAAGTCAGGTAAGATGGCGTCGATATTGACCCCCCAACTCGCCTTTTCTTTCCGCTGAGGGGGTAGTTGTGCACGGAGCTCATAGTCCGCTGCTCCCACCATAGTTTACTATCGCCAACAGTGTAGGTAAAAATTGCGTTGGTACCAATGATACAACTCAAGAGCTTGCTGATGACTGATGTAATATGCTTGGAGTGGGCCAGTCATTTCTTATAGACCGGACACGTGATCGTTCTAGGCCAATCAAAATACAGTATCCAAGACGGAGATATATTAAACAAAACAAGTTCTTCAAGGCCAAAAGGCAGAGCTGTAGTCGAGTCCCTGCAAGTCTTCACAAGTCCTTTCGCAAGTCCAGTCACAAGTCATGCATAAAGCCAGTCATGAGTAGCTGGATGAACAACAAAGGAATGCTTTTGTCAAAGCTCATTTGAATTGGAACTCAGTGCAGGGCTTGTGGTTGACTTGCAGGGACTTGTGATTGACTCGATCGTGATGGACTCGACTACATCCCTGCCAAAACGTAAACCGATCTCTTTACTAGGTTAAAGTTGAATCGGTCGATTGACTTTAGCCTTGAGCACAAATTAACTGCAAGGTCGCACATGGATGCAATCAATGATATAGACTCGATTCAAGCAGCACACCCGAGTGAATGTAACTGCATCACCTGACGACGACCCGGCATAGCACGAAGGGACTTAATCAAGTCTACCGATTTTGGGCTCGGTCAGAGCGCAAGACGACGGCCGTGCACGGTGCCAAAGTCAAACCAGTGGAGTCGGGTATTTTAGGTTCGGTGTTATGAACTTCACTCTAAACCTGTTGACTTGATCCTGAAGGTAAGTGAAGAGCATTGACTGCTGTGTGAATGACGGATGATATATGAGTTCAATGGAAGTTAGAGCTATAGGGACTGCTACACATAGTGATAGAAATTACTGCTACTTTAGATATTTTATTTTAAGTGGGTTCCCACATGCTGTTGTGAAATCAACGAAACTCAACCTCGCGTCACGCATGCATTCATAGTGGGATCATTGAATAAGAAACTACAACTGGTCGGTTGGAGGCAAATATTCGCCTCGACCCGCGCACTGGGGAGCATTCGAATTACGGGCGATCCTTCCTGAGTTTCACATGCCGTAGGATTGGCTCTTCGCCAATGTACGAATTGATGACAAGTTCAAGTAGGTGCGAGCGATTCTTATAATTATATGATGTGTGTGTCAAAAATGTAGTTTTATTTCTGAAGCCCAGGCCTTCACTGTATTATACAAGCTTATCGGCACACGTTTTTCAAGTGAACTTTACCAATCACTCCCCCAAGTCATATAGCTGTGAAATTGAAACAGGGTTGGTGGCATGGGAGGCATCGGGAACTTGAAGGTTTTCAGTGTTTGTGCAAAAGTTGTTCGCGTATTTTCATAGAAAACCTGGTGCGTTTAACTGTGTCAATTGACATTGACCAAGAATAGCACTATAGCTGCAGCCCTGGGGCATTCATGCGTTATGTATGGCCCATCAAAAACAAACTAGCTTCGACGACGAAGCCAAAGACAAGATACGTTTACGTTTTGCTATGATGAAGGTCGCCCATATTATTTAATCTATATTATAGCAAAACGGAAGGCTACAGGTTCAAGGCGAGTGAAATAGGTGCAACACCCAGTAAATCGATATCCATGCCTTTGAAATTAAATTGTATAAAGAAAAGTAGTGACATGTGCTGATTTAAAATCAAATATTTTTCATGTGTACATTTTAAGTCCTGACATGACAGTGAGTGAGCCTCGCAGCCATTGGCGGTGGAATGGGGGGGGGGGGGGGGATGCCACCCCCACTTTTGGCAGTTCCGCATAAAGAAAGCCCTAGAAAAGGGCAGCAGCCGGCCAGCACCGGCGCTGCCCCCCCCCCCCCCCCCCCCCCCGCCCCACACGCACACTTTCAAAAGTACCTGCTCGCAGCAACTGAAATATGTCGGGGGCGTATCCAGGATTTCTTTCGGGGTGAAAGAGGTTACACAGTTGACTATCTTTTTCAAGCCGGGGGGGGGGGGGGGGGGGGGGAGTGAACCACTGTAATGACATAACCGCCAGTAAAATCCCACAGGAACTCTATTCAGCCACCCTGGCCTTTCGACCTGGAGCACTGAAGTGTGTAACGTTTGAGTCGGGGTTTTTAAATGAAGCAGGTTACGTTTAGGGACCGCAAAGTAATTTGCATACCGTTGCTATATTGCATGCGGGCCTAAAGAATGGGCAAGTGTCCTCCAAAATATTAATACAAAATATTATGGCGCCTTCTCTGCAGAACCACAATCTCCCGGGCACCCTGAAAAACTACCGCATCATGGGTTTCTTGCAAGCCGTCTTCAGCTTTCTCCTGGCCCTCTGGTACATCCTGGAGGCCCTGGTGAAGTTCTGCATCCCGTGGAGTTGGCGGTCTCGCAAGGATGTTTCCGGGGAGATCGTGCTGGTGACCGGCGCGGGTAGTGGCATGGGCCGCCTGATCGCACTCGAGTTCGCTAAACGGAACGCCACCGTCGTGCTGTGGGACGTAAGCACGTCAGGTATAGGATGACACGTCCACACACACACACGTCCTTATCTACGAAAAACAAATTATTGTTATCTGTCTACTGCATGGTCTGGTTAAACTTTAACTCGGAAAAATGATGAAGACATATAGTAGAATGCGTTACATCAGATCAAGTTCAATATTTGCTTGAACATATTTTCTTTTTAAACGCCGTATAAATGCACCTTCAGTCTAAACCAGTTTGTTTATCTGATGAATTTGTGGTTGATGATGTGTCATATTTTCAAACATTTCATATAAGTTCGACACTGAGTACTTTGATAAAAGAAAACAGGATGTTGCCATTGATTTGTGCGTAGCAAATACTGTAACATTGGCTTGTTTAAAGTTCTGTGTGCATAGATCATGTGAAAACAAAGAGAAGAAATTGCTGTTCTCGTAGTCTGGTTCCCTGACCCTACTTCAGATAAAACGGAGCAATTTATAAACGTCGGGGAAGGGAACTATAGACTAGCTGGTTTGCACCCGTTCACGGATGTGTAACCAATTGCCAAATAAAATGTGGACTAACCAAAGTTTGTAAATTTAGGGCAGTTTTTGAAAAAGTCAGGTTTTTTACCCGAACGATGGTAGGCCGACCATCGCTGGAAATTGATAAAAAAACAATAACTTTTCTTGAAAACGATAGGACACCCTGTACTATGATTTCACAGGATGCTCGAGACTATATTATTTACTTACTGGCAAGTTGAGGTATTTCATAATAATTCAGTAGGTTTGTTTTTGGATGTTTTCAAATGTTGTATATTACCCTAAATCAACATCATGCATTTCCATGTACGTGCATGTTGAACCATTCATTCAATGTATCCGGTACCATATTTTTTGCAATTATATCCAGCAAGCTGCCGTTAAATACCGAACCCGTCTTTATTTTGCCTGCAAAGTCGAACGATTCCAAGAGATCACGACCGCATTGGACTGGGGGGGGGGGGGGGGGGCAATTTCATGGATTCCGTAACGCTGAATTCCCTGCTTACAGACTGCAATTGTGTGCTAAGCAGAGAAAGTATGCGCTTACCCATCAGCACAGAATCCTTAGTTACGGGTTGTACGCAATCCAAAATTCATTGCTTACCCGTGAAATACGCTGACCAGTAACGCAGTATTTTCTGATACAGTTAGTAACGATTCAAAGGAGAGCCATGAAATCGGACCATTGTGACGTTTAGACCAAAATAATGAAGTTTATGACAAAATTTAAGATCAGCATAATGTTCAAATGACAAAAAAGTTTTTTAACGAACAGTTAGGGTGCCAGCCCACGTAAATGTCAGTAAGAGGTTGCTTTTCGGAATGTCCTTGATACATGTTCAGAAAAATGTTATTCTCTTTGTGTATATAAGTTTTAACATGAAATTATCAAAATCGCACAAACAGGGAACCAGGAGACATTACGAATGATCAAGGCATTCGACGGAAATGCATCCTCGTACACAGTGAACGTGACGAACTCCGAGGAGGTGTACGAGGTTGCAGCCAAGGTCAAAGGTGACGTCGGTGACGTCACCATCTTGGTGAACAACGCGGGGGTGGTGACGGGCAAGTCAATGTTGGAGTGTCCCGATCACATGATTAAAAGAACCATGGATGTCAACGCTACGGCACACTTCTGGGTAAGACTAAGTAGAAGTTATTTTGGTTATCAAGACCACAGTGTCCTTGGTGTTAGTACTAAAATTCTTAAAAACCATCTTAAAAAAACATGGTAAGTAATTTCCAATTTTGTTTTACAACAGCAGTCAAAACATCGTAAAAATATGTCTCTTTGCCTTGCAGGCTGAGACTTTGCGGTTATCATTACTGTTAATAAAAGATTTATCTGTGAGCAGATCGCAGACAGTTTTTAACTCGTCCTATATATGCAGTCGTTCCTCCTACTGCACTCATCTATTTATGTACTCTACAAAAATGGTGTTAATCGAACACCATGAAGTATTGACCGAATGGCTTAATTTAATACCAGTTTCTTTTAGTGTTATCTCTCACGAGCAGCCTCTGCTGATGTGGGTCAGTATAGCGTCAGTCACTCTAAAATAAAATCGATTCCATTCGAAATAGCAAACTCGAACCCAGTACCTGGGGCAATTAAGAACTGGGCTCATCTTTACAATCACTCTCTCAACGGAGATCTGTTGCTGCTCTTAGTCTGTTTTACAGATATTTTCATTAGAAATGTTCCATCGGCTTCAAAACTGAGCCTGGCAGTTTATTTTTTCTTTGTCGTGCTTATATGCTAATTGGAGCTTGATCCCGAATCACATCCCCTATTCTAAGATTCTGAAGGCCTTCCTGCCGGCCATGATGGCCAACAACAGAGGCCACATCGTCACACTGGCCAGCCTGGCCGGCTTGTTCCCCGTCAAGAATCTGGTGGATTACTGCGCCAGTAAGTTCGCCGCCGTGGGACTTCACAAAACCCTCCGCCTGGAGCTGCAACTTGGAGGATACGACGGAATCGAGATGACGCTGGTTTGCCCAACCTTCGTCAGCACGGGCATGTTTAAAGGAGTAGCGGCAAAGTGGGTGTAATAAGGACTTCAATAAGCCAGTTCGGTATTTCAACTGCGCATGTGCACAATGACATTTTATCCCGAATGACCCGCGTGACCTAACGCGCGCGTATGAACGGGCAAGGCGGTCGCACAACATCGCGTGACATTACGTCAGCAATTTTATCCCGAATAACCTTTGACCTTCGAGACACCGAACTGGCTTATTGAGCAAGAATACTCGAAGCTTTATTATTATAAGAAGTCATGTTCAATAATAGTAGCAGACTATTTTCAAAACCTTTTATATTTCCTGGGAGTACACACTGTCACCACATTTGCGCTCTTGGCTGAATTTACCCTCACGGTCACTATTAACTCCGCCTATATAGGTACAGTTGTACACACGAATTAACATACACTAGGTTGTATGTAAATTTCAAAGCAAATTTCAAACAAATTCCAGTTCATCACAGAGCTGTGAACCGAATCCAAATAACTGTACATGCAATGACTTGAAGAGATATTACTTCTTTTTGGGGGGACAATTTACAATAATAAATCTGAAACAGAATAACTACACGCTGCAAAAACTGTGGTGTTAAAGGGACACATTGCTTTGGATTTTGCGATTTTGGGCTATAAAACTGAAATGGATATGGTTGGGAAGCTTTTTTAAAAGTAGAATATAAAGATTCACATAACTATCCCTTCAAATTGCGTGGTTTTTGTTTAATTTCGTGACAAATAACGGTCCGCCATTTTGTAGAACCAAATTTCTGACTCCACAAAATGGCGGACCGTGTTCACCAGTCGTATTTCCAGTCGCAGCTGGTTGAAGTACGTTCTGTTAATCCATGTTGATGTTTATGTGGCACGGCGCGCAGCACTGGCGATATGTGTCGCGAGGTAGAGAATGGTACCTGGCGATCATCTGATAGGTTTACAAGGCCACTGGCTGCGTCAGCCTAAAGACTCTTACAGCGTATTTTGCGCATTATTTAGACGGTGGTATTTACTACTGGAAATATGTCTATGTTTCGCGGGTCAGATGTCAGAGATCAGAGGCCAATTTTTTGTTTTGTAATCACTACTCACTAATTACAACACATTATACGTGTTTGTTTGCATGAACAACTCTTATAAAAGATAAGGAACATTTCTAAACAGCAAAATTTCATGACATTTGAAGGCAATGTGTCCCTTTAATCTAACACCATGTGGTGTTTATATTGGGCGAGTGGTCCAATATGAACATCACATGGTGTTAATTTAACACCACAGTTTTTACAGTGCAGGAACAATTGGCGGAACAATTTCCAACAGTAAATGTAATCGTTTGCACCTAGGCGGATGGGGCAATGGTAGCAAAGTGCCTTGCTCAAGGACACAATAACTACGATCGTCTGACCTGCTTCAAAGCCTAATAAAAAAAAATTGCTGGCACACAGGATCAAACCAGTATTTAATTCATTTCAAGCTCAATAAAAAAAATCCCTTCCGATCCTGAAAAATTTCTGGTTAGTCGGCATGACGTCATTAAAGGTGCATTTGTAAACGACGCTAAATTCTCATTTATTGTTACTTTTAAAGTCATTTTCAAACAGTTCAAAGTTAGTAGCGAAATGCGCATCTCACTCGGTCGTGATAAAGCAGACAGTCTTTCCTCAATCCTCTATGCCAATCGGTAATCGCCAAAACACACCCTAAATTTGTAATGCGGTAGATTATCCTGATTCCAAATTTAACATCGTAATTTTGTAAAATATTTTTTTTCACAGCACTTTAACTCCCGAATGCGTGGTTTCTAAATTAATGGACGCCGTTCTTCTGAATGAGAATTTGCTGTGCCTGCCAGGATATGCAATCATATTGTTACTTCTCTCTTAGTAAGTAGCCTATAAAGAAAATCGTTGTTTTACGTTTTGATGTTTATATGCGACTTGGCATCACGACATGGGTTGAAAGTTGCAAAAGGTGAACATTGCGATTACTGTATTTCTTGAAAATATATGCAATAAGCTTTAATTTGGTGTATTGCGTGTTGCTGTAGCTCATTCCATAGTGCGACTTTATGCTCATTTCGTACTGCCAGGTCACATATAATATTAAATATACTATTTTGAATACCTGTTGATATCCATATACATGTAGTGGAAATTGGGCAAACTGAACACAGGGCTCAATAGAATTGAAATTTCAGAGGCCATTAGCTGTTTCTTTAAAGGTTTACAATTTTATACAGGCCTAAGAAAGCCAGAATAGCTTCATCCTATACGTCTAAGCACCTACACTATTTTTGTCTGATGTACGCTCATTTTAAATCTCTTCCCTTAGCATACTGCCAGAGAAGCTTGCTATGATGAATGCCCGAAGTTCCGGATTGGCCGACAGCATGGATAACTTTGTTGGACGACACAAGGACAAATAATAAGACGGCGGAGTTCAGGCACGTAACGTCGTTATCCTGAAGTTCATGTGGACTGTTGCAACTCTTGCTGGCGGCAAAAGACAGTCTTCCTTTCTCCTGGTTTTGTTTTTGTTTTTGGTCATTTGCCTTTGAGAAAGAACTTGCTGAGTTCGAAACGTTCGTCCGGCTAATTTTGTTCATTTGTATATTTCAGGTTAATCCAGTCAGTTTTAGTTTGCAGCGGTTTCATTCATTTTGTGTTTCACCTGTTTTTTTCTTCTTAACCCCTTGCCACCGGTTGACACAAATACGTGCAGATTGAAATTGCCACCTGGCCGGTTGACACAAATAGAGGCCAATTTTTGCATTTTCAATCCATTATTGTGTACGTTATACTTGGCTGCATAAGCCTCTTGTTTCCGTTTCGCTTGGCTGCATAACCCGGCCTGGTGCCCCAGCGCCATCCGGTGGCAAGGGGTTTTAAAACTGGTTTCGAATCCGACTTTAGCACAATCTCCATATCTAGTGTCACAATTGAAGCCTATACACAGTGTAGGAGCTTTGGGATAAACTTTCCTGAAATACAGGTTTTAGTTGCTTTGTGTGAATTTTTCGAACCTTTTTGGAGTTTGTAGCGTTATTAGGCCAACATGTAGATCCCTCATAATGACTAAAAACAACGGACGCAAGACAGATCGAAAACACACTTTATGGAAATCTAGGTTCAGCTGTTTATAATTGCTTTCACAAGAAAAGCTCGGACACAGCTTGAGCCTTAGTGCCTCCAGCCGGCGAAACCTCGGCTCAATCCGTCATTTTAGGATCCTTTCCCTTGCCGTTGTCACTGGCCCAGGCATGCAGTTAGCCAAATGGCGAACAAAATTAATGTTTGCTGTCACTTACCGTTCGGAAAGCTCCCCATATCTTTAAGAGTTTGCATTAACCTTTCTTAGAAGTTTACCTTAAATCCAATTTACATTATTTTTGACCAATGACATGTTTGACCAATGACAACTGTAATTCAAAACATGATTGTTGTATATAAGTTGTTCACAGACCTATCGATTAACCCTCGAAGCAACTACGGCACTGCAGCGAAAGTAGTTGTTTCGTAATTTTTTTATTAAATACTAAAACATCTTTGGGCCAATATTGCTTAATTTTGTTTGAACTCTAGTCGAAAGCCACAGTTTGAGACTGTGCAATCAAATTTAACACAGAGGTCACACACCGGACATGCCAGCCCTGAGAAAGTAAGCCCTCTGGCATGTGTTTGGCTAAGCCCCATTCAAGTGTGTGTTATCTGATGCTTTTGTGGTCGGTATACACAAAGGGTTTCCCCCCTGGTCGGACCGCAAGAGCAATCATTCTGTTATAGAGTACCGAAGTGATGACGTCAATCAATGCAATGTTTTGAACCAGAATACATTCTAAACTGCATGTGTTGGGAACCATTGCCGAGGCAACTGACGTCAGACTTCGGTACTCTATTGCCCACGTTTCTGAATGGCAATAGGATATGGTGTCTGACCCAGAAATAGCATCCGGGTACTCCTGGCTAGCCTAACTTAACCCGTAATACAATAATACTTCCGCTGCAGTGCCTTTGTGTCATCGTGTATTTTTTTTTTTAGTTGCTTCCAGGGTTAAGGTACCATGGGGTTTATTAGTTTTAAAAATATCTACAAAGCAAAGTGGATTTGATTATAACAACGTATAAAGGCACATGGTGGTACATTTTACAAGGTTGTAATATTATGGAATGATAGTGCTCGTAACGAGTCTTGTCATTTAATGCCATTTCACAGAGTGAACACAGTCTAATTTAGGGGCGGATGCAGATTGGCAAAAGGAGGGGGGGGGGGGGTTAAGGGGTTCTAAAAGTTGGAAAAAGATAACAAATTTACGTTTTTTGTACATGATTTTCTTAAGGGATTCTGCTCAGATTGAAACGTCAGGCCCCTTCTAATTTATCAATTATGTTCGAGGTTACTGTAGTTGCAGTAGTATTATTATATTCATTTAACTTCTGCTTTTGTTATATAAAGAGTAGGACTTAGTTGCAGTTGAGTAGTAAAATAAAAATAATTAATTTAAAAGACTTCCGTAACCCTGAATGGGAGAAAAAAAAGTAATTAACCTTTAGTATTTGTTTAGTTCAAGCTTTGTGCATTTGTTTGGTTTTGCATTGACAGTTTCTAACAATATTGCTTTATCTAGTAGCAAGTAATATTCTTAGATCTTTTCGCATCTAAAATAGTTAATAAAAAAGTGATGATTTTATGGCGTTCCGGAGGTCGCAGGTTCAAATGCCGCTCCTGCCAGTTTTCTTTGTTCTCTTTGAATGTTTGATAACCAGTTGATATACATGTAGTTGCTCTAACGACTGAACATGTTTGATTTTGTGATATCTTTTCGATATAGGCGTAGATTTGTGAACGGCTGCTGTTCGCGTAGTTTCTGTCAAAGTAGTAACTTGAATAATGATCTTATTGTGATTAGCAAGTGGAGATATGCACGCAGAAAGGATAGCACGTCATACAAATATGGCTTCTTGGGTGTAAATTGTAGGCCTACGTATATGCTTATTTTGAGGATTATTGTTACTTTGTACTGGGGGCCTAACTTAAGGAGACATTTGTGTTTCTTTGAGTTTAAAAAACGTAGTCATAGTGTTTTTCGCACAAAAAATATGCAGAAACTAAAATTAGTTCAACTTGTATGTACTGAATTGCATGTCGTGATACCGAAATGCGCTGTTTTACAGGTTCTGTCCCCCAGGCTAGGCCCACCTGGCTGCCAATAAACCTTTATCATGGTACAGCCATCTTGTTTTTCGCCTATTAAAATCAATGTAACCAAATCGAGGCTGGAAGAAAAAATAGTCTGGCACCTTCATTCAATAGTTGGAATCACTATTCATAATTGCTAATGCATACAGGAAACAAGACAAAGATGGTGACAGCATGATAATGGTCTATGGACGTGGCATGGATACTGATTGTGCTAGCACATACCTTTTGAGACGCTAGTGGCAGCAGACATACCGGTCCTTTTTGCTAGTTTTGGGCATGCGCGCGTAGTTCTGAGCATGCGCACGACTGGTGAGAACAATGGGAAAGGACCGGTATGTATGTCTGCATGTATACGGCGAGAGCAGGTTCGGCCCGTTTTAGATTTTTGAATGCGCTGTGACCTTAGCTCCCTGGCGCACAGTCACTTTTGACGTTACTTGGAAACTTTGAGATATTTAATCACATGGGCTCGATACACAGCAGATGCACAGGCTTTAAACGTGGTTGGAGGTGGGGCTAAGGATACAACACGGAAAAATTATCCTACCACACTGACTACACACAGCTTTCACTATACATGTTAATAGGACAACACTTTGTCTGAGGACTGTGTTCAACAAAAGACCAGGCTCAGAGGACAATGATTTCATTGTTTCTTTATCCTTGCGTCATCAGCAGTAATACAATACATGCATTTGGGTCTATTGCAATATTGCCGTGTGCTGTTATTTTCTTTTTGTATAATGCCAGACATTATTCCTTCATTATAAATATTAGTATTCATAGTTCATCAAATATTAACAATGATTGTAAATGGTACAAATATATTGACAACAGCATTTTTGTTTATTAATTTTTAATTCTCTCTGGTAAAGAAAACCAGAGGTTTTTCAAACACACGGTACAGTAGCCCGAATGCCTCAAGAAACCAACAGGAAGAAGATAAATGTTCAGTTAATAGAGGCGCGAGGGAATAGGATGATATTCTGATGGGGAAAACCCATCAAAGACGAATTTCACATTAGCCCCGGCTCGTCTGCGCACTTCCGGGTTTAAAGCGAGAGTCTCAGTGCTAAACAAACGGTGCTATTCAACAAATTCATTCATGCATGAATGAATCACGCCATAAATGGCAGCGCAGCGCAGGTTCAGCATAGTAAGTTGTTTAGTTAGCACCGAGAGCCTCGCTTCCAAACCCAGAAGTGTGCAGATCGGTGTTAATTTCGTCAATTCGGGATTTGTCTATCAAAACGTTGACTCGGGCGGGGTTCGAACCCGACTGGCTGAGGTGAAAAGCGAAGGAAAGGAGATATGCGTCACTCCCACCAGACATGCATATTCATGCAGACATAAAATGCTGCTTCTTACCATGGTTGATGAGTTAATGAATATAACCATGGACGGAGACATGTTAAATTAATCATGTCAACGTTTGAGTGGTTAAAAGTGGTAACTATCCATCTTGACATCTGGTTTCATACGAAGAGGACGTGTAGGTCACAGATGCAATTAACCAATGACAACTTTTAGTGACCCGTAGTCTTGTTTCAAGCCGCACTCTGCATCAAATTCCGCGGCAATGATGTGAACAACTTGGGCAGCGCATGGCGAGCCGCGTTAACATTTATTACTTACGCGACGATCTTTAAAGTTATTTAAAGATATCTTTAATTCATTTAAAGATATCTTTAAATTAATTAAAGATATCTTTAAATGAATTAAAGATATATTTAAATGAATTAGAGATATCTTTAATTCATTTAAAGATATCTCTAATTCATTTAAAGATATCTCTAAATGCTGTTAATTAGAGATATCTTTAAATCGAATTAGAGATATCTTTAAATCGAATTAGAGATATCTTTAAATCGAATTAGAGATATCTTTAAATAGAATTAGAGATATCTTTAAATCGAATTAGAGATATCTCTAAATCGAATTAAAGATATCTCTAATTCGATTTAAAGATATCTTCAAATAATTAAAGATATCTTTAAATAATGTTTAAAAATCGTCGCGTAAGTAATAAATGTTAGAACGGCTCGCCATATTGGCACCTGTTATGGCAGGCACGATGCTTCATAATTCTATATTTATCTTTAATAATAGAGTGCATAATTTTCTGCAGGTAATTTCTGTGCTGCACATAGCGATGTAGCCCACAAACAAATTTGAAAGGAGATGCAAGTTATACAATAGCCTCGCGTTTGTAATAGGCCGCACTCGTGCGAAAGCGTCTATCTTGAGCAACGCCAGTAAGCCCACCGCGAGCAGAAAAGCAGATGGATTTAAGGTTACAATAGTACGGAAGCGTAGAAGGGCCACAAAAAAGTACACAAAAATTGTGTTACTATCTATTGTGTTACTCCCCCGCCGCGGCGAGTTACTATCTCGCCGCGGCGAGTTACTCAAAATTGTGTTTCTATCGGCAACTCGCCGCGGCGAGATACGGTAACTCGCCGCGGCGAGATAGAAACACAATTTAGAGTAAATCGCCGCGGCGAGATAGTAACTCGCATACGTTCAAAACCTCAACTGAAAAATCGTCTTTTTCGTACGTGATATGCGGAAAGTATGCTTACACGTCCAAGTCCAAGTTACAAATCTCATTCTCAACCTCTTTCATAATTCGTAGTCTTTTGACCTTGGTACCCTGTCGGAGTGTCAAGATCGCAGACGGGGCCAAGTCTAGGGCATGCAAGTCACTGAAGTCTGAGAGCCTTGTTACACTCAACTGGTGTGAATTGAAGGTAAGTCTAAACTCGCTCTTAGTAGGAGATACCATTTGTCAATCGAGGGAATTGAGCGGTCCCTGGAAGTTTTTACTCGGGGACCCATTTACCACTACATGCATTGAAAATGTCAAGTGTAGCTGCTCAATCTATTTGCTTACTGACAAAAATGTATTACTTTATAATTGACAGTATAAGGCCGTGTCTGAAATGGGCGTCTAGAGCTACAGCTACGGCTACGTCACGCGTAGTTGTAATGGACGAACACCTACCTAGACAATAGCCCAAGACAAGCGATTCGGACGCAGCCTAACAGAGTTTAAACTTCAACTGGTTTTCCTCAGCTGGTTGCCAATCAGCCTGTGTCTTCTTTTCTTGTGAGCCGTTAGTTCAGCACCACCTCATCACAACAGAATACCCATGCATCGGTAACTAGCATGAACATTAGTTGAAGAGTGTACTTAAAACCTCTATTCAGTTCAGGCCTGTAGTAGTCTGATCTTTGACGAGGAGTGCGGATCTCGATTTTTGTTCCGCATTCGGGACCGAGGGATGGGATGGGGTGGCGGTCGTGTCAGCAGCACCCACGGCACGTTGTTATGAAGACGAGCCCGCGTATTTGTACAAAATAGTTTTAAATTTGAAAAGAAAACGGGGAGGAGCGGGATTCGAACCCGCGACCTCTGGAATGCCGTACCGGCGCTCTACCAACTGAGCTATCTTGCCCTATGGTGGGGGTTTCCCAAATTGTCAGTGTCTCTGTTCGCCGGGGGGGGGGGGGGCGCTACTGACAGAAGTTATAAACCCATAATGCCGTATAGCCAGGGATCACACCCAATTTTACGATACAACATTGGAAGCGACATTGTGGGGATCACTCGGACTCGGACTCGGACTCGGACTCGGACTCGGACTCGGACTCGGACTCGGACTCGGACTCGGACTCGGACTCGGACTCGGACTCGGACTCGGACTCGGACTCGGACTCGGACTCGGACTCGGACTCGGACTCGGACTCGGACTCGGACTCGGACTCGGACTCGGACTCGGACTCGGACTCGGACTCGGACTCGGACTCGGACTCGGACTCGGACTCGGACTCGGACTCGGACTCGGACTCGGACCCTCGGACTCGGACTCGGACCCTCGGACTCGGACTCGGACTTGAACCCTCGGACTCGGACTCGAACCCTCGGACTCGGACTCGGACTCGGACTCGGATTGTGTGGACTCGGACTCGGACTCGGATTGTGTGGACTCGACAACAGCACTGTAAATTGTAAACCCAAAACGTTTTTTAAATAATAAATCTTTGGGGGTAATGCAATTGATAGATTGCGTAATTATGTTCAGCTATCATAACCTGGGGGGTTCTGTGCTTAAACTTTTGTGAAGACTTTTGTGAAAATTGGTCCTATTTGGCTTGGCAAGTGGAGGGATGCTTTATGAAAAATGGCAGCTAGCCGGTTTGGGAAATAGTAACTTTACCACATGTATGTGTGTACGTACATGTACATGTACATGTACTATGCACACACACACACGCAGTCGTACTTCCCCAATACGTCCGAGGACAATGCTTTGTGTTTCCTATTGTTCCTTTAATATAACCAACCCCCATAGACTAAGCACACATCCTTACGTTCGAGGACCGATTTCAACAAAAGACTCTACGTTCGAGGACTGAAAGGTTTCTTTGTGTTTCATTTCTTCTCTTGTCCTCGGAGATATATACAGTGCACGTACACATGTACACACACACACACACAGTCATGTAAACGGGTGCAATCGTGGACCTCCCATTGTTCCTCTTTTGTTTATACTCTAACTTTTTCGGAAGGCCTCCCATTGGTTTTGTACACGATTTTCAATCGTGGACGTTAGGTCAAACGTGGACCCCTTTGTCTACGCTCGAATTCTTTTGTCCTAGGTCCACGATTGCCAGCATATACAAACTCACCCACACACTTATAGATCAGTTGCATCGCGCGGTAGTAGTCAGGGGGTTAGACCTATTCATGATGCATTTATTTATGTATTATGCAAAGTACATAATGCTAAGCAGGTGCGTGCGCACAACACGGCTTCTACAAAATTCCCAAGATGTTTTTGCTGGCGGTTCGTGGCTATAATAGTTCGTCGTGATAACGCCCTCTCGCGGCGGCCGGTTATCGGGTATATTCGTAGCAACGTCTTTAACCAAGACTAGTTGTTCACTTTATTTAAATTTATTTAAATTTATTTAAATTTACCTTGTCAGTTTCCCTTGTGGTTTGTTTGTCGAAAACATTTTCTTGATTTTTTTCAAATTGAACAAAGAAAACGGACAAGAGCGGGGTAGCTCAGTTGGTGGTAGAGCGCCGGTTCGGGATTCCGGAGGTCGCAAAAAAACCCACTCAAAATTACCTAGTCAGTTTCTCTTGTGGTTTGTTTGATGATAAAATATTTTCTTATAAGACATTCAACGATGCCTTTTACGACAATTCCCTCTGCAGAATTCAAACTCCCACGTCTTGGGTTTCTTGCAAGCCTTCTTCAACTATCTTCTGGCCCTCTGGTACATCCTGGAGGCCCTGGTGAAGTTCTGCATCCCGTGGAGTTGGCGGTCCTGCGAGGATGTTTATGGAGAGATCGTGCTGGTGACCGGCGCGGGTAGTGACATGGGTCGCCCGATCGCCATCGAGTTCGCCAAACGGAACGCCACCGCCGTGCTGTGATGTGGGACATCAACACATCAGGTAAAATGGGCACGCACACCCTTATCTCTTCAAATCGACAAAAAGTGTGTTGGAGAACACACGCACGTTCTTATCTACGAAAAACATACTATCTACTGCAGTTGTTGAACTTCGACACAGTTATTTGCGCTTATAGTTTCAGCAGAAAACGTTACACCCGGATCGAGTTGAAGTGGTGTCTGATTTTGTTTGTCTCATAAAACGGTCAAAGTCGACCATTAGTCTATCCTAAGTTGAATAATGCGGATAGTGTACAATGAATGATTCTGAACATACACCATCGGACAGCCCGGGGATGAAACAGAATAATCCTTAAATCAAGCAGGTGCGGGTGGGTGGTTGGGGAAATGCCTCGGCTAAATAAATCGCTAGAATAAAAATTTAATAAAAGAGTGCCGATCCCTTTGTCGTCGAAAATGTACATACGCCACGAATGGCTATTCATTCTAAAACTCTGAACCAAGTGTTAAATGATCACACATTCACGAGGAAGAACTTTTGAAACATGGCTTTATTGATATATACCGACAATTTACAATTGAAAAATTGCAGATCTAGAACAGCTCCGAGAACAAATATGTGATCCAACCCAACAAATTGAGTCACAAGTCGCTAGAGTTAATTTTGAGTTACAGGCTCTTAAACATGACTTATACAGTGCAAATCGATAGGAACTGTCAAGTTTTTCACCCACATTCATCAGGATGTGTCAAACTGAGTGACATCAGAATGAAGAGCCAAGTTTGCTCCTTCCAATGCAAGTAAAAACTGACCTTAAGACTCATTTCGTAGGATCCGGTCACAATTGAAGAAACAATTAAGTTCCAGGTGTATCTAAACTTTCGATCGCAGTTGTTCTCTTTGTGTATTTTGATATGTACAGGTTCTGTATATACGTCCGAGGACAAGAGGAGAAAGAAAATACAATTACAAAGGAACGGTTTTTCTTGTCATCGCAAGTCGGTCTTTTGGTGAAATCGGTCCTCGGACGTAAAAATACGATTTTTTTACGCATGACGTAGCAATCCTGCACGTGGCTGCACAATGCAGTTCCACACATATAGGGCCTACTACACACATCGCTTTGTTAAACACGTAGCCTACAAACAAGCCTGAAAGGAAATGCAAGTTAAAACCCCTTGAGTACGGTTATTGTAGTGAGGCGCCGGGGTGCCGGAGCGGCCTATGCAGCAAAGCGAAACGGCCACAATGTGCTTGTGTAGTCAAGCGTAACACACACAATAATCAAACGATGGATTGAAACTTCACAAATAGCGGCAAATGGCGTCATCCGACCTGGTACCACTGTTATTTTTTGCACCATTTGGCGTCATCCGTACGCAAGGGGATTAAGCACATGCAATAGAGTACCGAAGTCTGACGTCAGTTGCCGGGGCAATGGTTCTACACACATGCAGTATAGAATGTATTCTGGTTCCAAACATTGCATTGATTGACGTCATCACTTCGGTACTCTATAGTTTCAAGTTTGTGATAGGGCCATTTGTGCAAGTGTGTGTCTTGAACAAACATTATATTCGTGTTGGATCTAATTCGCAGCAATACTCGGTTGAGCGACGGGCCACCTGCCAGGCACAAAGACGGCTTGAATCACGACTACATGTATGCGTCGCCTCTTGACATTCAACGGGCGCCAGAGTGACCAGTACTGTAGTAGTACGCATACTTGACTACAGACAGTAGTCCAGAGTCATTGTCCCAAGTTACATCGTATACCGTACTGCGCGTGATTTCATTCTAAACCTGTTGTTTTGAGGGTAAGTAAATTCTTCGTATGGTTTTATGTGACTACAAGTTCTGTCCAGATCTTAGGCATTAAACCAAAATAGGAGCACATGAAGATTAGGCTTAATTATAGCACTCGCACCCATTGTCAAGTGCATGATCCACGAATGATGTACTAGTGGACAAATAGGCTGACGGTTTTTCAAGTACAATCCGATGACACAATGTGCTGTCCTGAGGCCATTTTGTTGGCTTGTGGACGATATTTTTTTAGGCGTGGGAGTCGTGACAACAGGACATTTTGAACAAAGTAACGTGTTTATGATTGTGTGTTTTTGATTCTTGATTTTGATTTTATGATTCGAAGGTTTTGCATAAATGTCTTGTTAATGGACAATTCATGTGGACGAACTGTGTTCGCACATGATCGTCACTGTAACACAGGCTTACACAGTTTCTTAGTTGGCCTTATATACATCAGTACTTATTGTGATCAGTCGTAAATAGTTCCAAAAGCCCAAGTTCAGGCCTGACCCATCAGCTTTGGGGGTCGGTCAATGCCGTCCCTAGCCCTACCCTCTGTCTCAATGTAAAATAAGTTTCTGCGTGGCTAGTAAGGCAGTTATACCAGTGGCTGTCCTGCTGCACACATCTAAAGTTTCCCTCCAGTCTGTGGTGCATCCCGCGATTAATTGCAAGTCTTTGTATCTGGGTCATTCCACCTGGTTGGGACACATTTTTTTCTTTTTTACCATATCATTAAACCATCATTACATTTTAATTCAGTTATTTTTTATGTGACATCCGTCTTTGGGTGTGAGATTATTTGAGAAAGTTTTCAATCATGTAAGTTATATTTTACAAAAATATGATAAAAAGTGTGTTTTTTGTATGTAAAATAGACGTAACATGGACACCGTGTCCAACATTAAAATGTTTGTGCTTTTTCAACACTTTAATAAATACCGGGTAAATATGGAACATTTATTACGTACAATAATTAAAAGACACACTATGCAACAATGAAACACCTTTTTACGGCAGTCAGTGTCCAAATATAGCAGAAATAGCAAGAATTTGAAGAATCGGTGCAGACGTAACATGGACACCATGATAGACCATGACCATACATAATTTCTGCTGTTGTGCTGCATTTGGATATTGAATATCATAACAAATGTGTTTTGTGTTGCAGTTTGTGTTTTGATATTAGTATACAGAGTGAGTTTGCATAATTATTTATATAAATGTTGAAAATGTTACAAAATGCAAATGTGCATTTTCATGTCACACCATGTCAGTACTAAATGTTACGTCCAGACTGCCTTAATTTGTCGTCATTAAATAAATAATTATGCAATTTCTGATTGGACGACTAGGTTATATAATCGCAGTCACCCTTTTGATTATACTCTTCCGCAGACCAGTTTCTAGCCCTAAGGAACTACCACATCATGGGTTTTTTCCAAGCCGTCTTTGAGTTTCTCCTGGCCCTCTGGTACATCCTGGAGGCCCTGGTGAAGTTCTGCATCCCGTGGAGTTGGCGGTCTCGCAAGGATGTTTCCGGGGAGATCGTGCTGGTGACCGGCGCGGGTAGTGGCATGGGCCGACAGCTCGCCATCGAGTTCGCCAAACGAAACGCCACCGTCGTGTTGTGGGACGTGAACACATCGGGTAAAATGGGAACGCACACCCTTATCTCTTAAAAAAATCGATAAAAAGTTGACCTTTAACCCACAGTCAAGATACAACAATTCGCCTGACAAAAGTCTGGTTAATGATTTTCACAATAACCAATTGACATGCACGTTTTATTTTGCTCAGTTAGAGTTAATGAACAGTCTGAACTGTGATCTCTGACTCGTCTAGTAAGTTGTCGTCACTTTATCGTCTGGCTGTTGGGAATCAACGATCTATCACGACAATAAAGTTTTTTTTCCGCGGGCGTATTCTCCTATATGTTACATTTCTAATCTAAATTTGGAAATCATACTGAATTGCAGGGTTTATACCCATTTTATGCTCACACCTTGCTATTCTAATTTGATTACATTCGGTTGGCAAACTTCGCTTCCACAACCTATTTTGACACCTTTTTTTTCTGACTTGGACGAGTGAATTAAAACAACAAAGCTACTAATATGTAAAACAATGGAATAAGATCTAAATGCTGGACCAGACGAATCTGACCTCTTTGATACTTAGGTTACGAGCCGGACAAAGGTGGCCGTTGCTTGGGACATCTTTTGTCAACCCCAAGTTTGGATGACTAAATGCAACCATTGCTTGCAGTCATACATACATTCCTTGCTGCATATGCACAGATGTGTAAGGCCCCCTATCATGGCCGAATTCATCCTGCCCATAAAAATTTGATCTACAGAACAGTCCCAACGATTCAGTTATTTTATAGATTCATCCATGGTGAAGTTAAAAGGTAATTATACAGCATTTGCAAACATCAAAACATAAAACTACTGAATTACTATGAAATACCTTACTTAACTTTAGTAATAATCTCAAGCATCCTGTGAAATCATGGCACCTGGTGTGCGGTCATTTTCAAGAAAAGTTGAATTTTTGTATAAATTTCCAGCCATGGTCGGCCGACCATCGCTAGAGGAAAACTGTTCGTTGACCTGATAATTCCCTGTCTATAAATTGTCTGAAGTAGGGTCAGGGAACCAGACTACAAGAACCGCATTTGTTCTCATTGTTTTCCCAGCATCTATGCACACAAAACTTTAAACAAGTAAGTGTTACAGTATTTGCTATAAAATACCAACCCCCAAATACATTCGACTTCTTAAAATTATAGCAATAGCAAATGTTGTATATAGGGCTGAGTCAAATCGACTAATTGAATATTCGAATATTCGCCACAGCCCTAGTTGCATACTACTGTTAATTAGTGGACATTACTTGACATAAAAAAAGAAGACTTTTTCAAGCATAAGATTACCAAAATCACTCCCCAGGGAACGAGGAAACTAAGCAAATGATCAAGGCATTGGATGGGAACGTGTCCTCGTACACAGTGAACGTGGCGAGCCCCGAGGAGGTGTACGACGCGGCAGCGAAGGTCAAAGGCGAGGTCGGTGACGTCACCATCTTGGTGAACAACGCGGGGGTGGTAACTGGCAAACCACTATTGGACTGTCCTGATCACATGATCAAAAGAACCATGGATGTCAACACCATGGCACACTTCTGGGTAAGTTGGACTTTCTTGGTAGATTCCAAACTTTCCATCACGTGTAGTTGGTACAAACATTTCGAACGTGATAGCAAAACATGGTGTGGTTTCCATAGGCGGCGGAACAGCTAGCCGGCACCGGCGCAGCTTTGCCCCCCCCCCCCCCATACACCTACTTTCAAAAGTTTTCCAACGCACCTGGTGGTTTCCCATCCATGTACTGCAGTCAACGTTGCTTAACTTCAGTAGGTGCCACTTCTTCCACGATAAGCGAACTGGCTGGTGGATAGTTTAGCCTGCTATACTCGTGTTTAGAGCGCACTGATCTGTGAGCCATCGTCATCTCCTTACGTCTGTATACGCCAGGGGTGCATATGTTTCTACGTCACCCCAAGCTCGGGTGACGCAACCAACCACACCGACCACACCGACCACACCGACCACACCGACCACACCGACCACACCGACCACACCGACCACACCGACCACACCGACCACACCGACCGGTACGGGAATCGGGTACCTGATATAAACAAAGCACGGATATCCGGGTACCCATTAAAGAAAGCTGTTCGTATAGTTAGTAAAGGCCCGCAGATCAATACCACCACATCGGTGCACCATTGCAGCAAGATGCAAGTGTATACACTAGGCCTATAGGCCTAGCGGTGTAAATTGCATTTTCGCGCGCTCGCAAGCGTCAACACGTTAGTTTTATTTTTCCATGTACCCTGGTTTTCATTTAGAAAATTCCCCGTAAATGACCTTCAAAAACTTTCTTTTATACACGCACGCATTGTCTGAAAAATGACTAAGTTATATATAATTCCGTTACGGGTGCTCGATTCAATAATCTGGTACCCGTTCCTGATACTCGCGGTCGGGTAGTCGGGTGCCCGGTTCGAATGCACAGCACTAAACGACAGTGCCCTTGCTGTGTTTAAATAGGGAACCTTCTTTGAAATTCTTCTTCCTCTCTGATGCTCCCCGTGCTCAGACCCTGAAGGCCTTCTTGCCGGTCATGATGGCCAACAACAAGGGCCACATAGTCACCGTGGCCAGCCTGTTGGGATATTTTCCCCTACAAAGTCTGGTGGATTACTGCACCAGTAAGTTCGCCGCCGTGGGACTTCACAAAAGCGTCCGTCTGGAGCTTCAACTTGGAGGATACGACGGCATCGAGATGACGCTGGTTTGCCCAACCCACATCAGCACGGGAATGTTCGAAGGGGTCAAATTTCCGTAGGTACCCATAATAGCAAGTTTAGCGTTTAAATCGATTGATAAATTACTTGGAAACCCCCGTCCAATCAGCATACCGCATAAAACCAAAGCATAAACGGCGCGCACACAAGATAGCTTAATGACATCACTGGGTGTAGGAACCAATGAAATCCCGAGTCCACGAAGGCGCCTGTCCTCATTGTAAAAAAAAATAATGCTCAGATATCTAGTCTGAAGTGGGCCTGACCTTTAATAATATTGCCGAACGTTCTGTAAAATTTCCCCTGGTAATTCGGTTGCAGGGAACGTCAATTTCCATTGTGAGCACGTATACTAACCTGTGTCAAGATTTCCCCTTTAAATAGGTAAATTATTGTAATGATAACAATAGAAAAACTCTGCTTTAACGTTATTTACAGTTCTTTGACTCCCGAGTATGCGGTATCCAAAATGATGGACGCCGTTCTTCTCAACGAGACGTTGCTTTGCATACCGAGAAATTCGTTCTTCATGATACCTGTTTCTCAGTAAGTAATCACCCTTTTAAAAGAATTCTGCAAAAATATCTCGAGTGTATAAAATTACTGAGTCGACAGATCAGTAATGACATGTTTAGGTCCGAGTATTTAGCAAAAAGACTTACCACTCACGGAGTTTACTGTTTATGCAGTATACAAAACGAGGCATAATATTGAGATTTGATCATCTCGACTCCATCAATGATGATTTACTAGTTTCGTACACGCAAGATATACTACTTAATAGTGCAGAAGTAAAAAAGGAAGGGTCTCGTCTCCCATTTACCTGAACCATCTCGCATTAATCCCGTGTGCAAAATGCGGACGTTAATCCCGCCCACTGCATACTAATTACAATCATCCGTGTTTTCAATGCTCTGATTGGTGAGGTGTATCGGGGGGGTCGTTCGGGTAATGCCGGTGTCATATGAAAATCAATGTCCTATGAAAATCGGACTCCTTTTTCCTATTATTAAACCCTCTCACGTGACCGGCCACTCTCCTCACTATGCGGTACTACCAATGAGCCCGTATTTCATAGTGACTGAAATTCACGCAACACCGGCCGATGTCATGTACTTGGACACTTTCCATTTGTTGCACACTTTCCAATGCCCCCGAAGCTGTTCGTTTTCTTACAATTTTTCTCTCGTTAAATATTCAGTCAGAAACCCCTCCTCATGCATGTATTTTTGATTTGATTGACAGCTTTGGGATGAATTGTCAATTTGTTTTTAAGACTGCGGTTTATGTAAAACTTTCCAATTTGCAAAGACAATAAATACCTAAGACAGTTTACTCGTTCCTATTGGTCGAAAGCCCGTTCACGTGGGTGGTTTAAACACCAACCTGTTTTGAACACTTTTTGCGGCAACAAACGTGGCCCCTAAACCAGGACGTCAGCATGGGCTTATCCATAAGAAGCAAGATATGGGTAAAGGGACACCCCCCCCCCCTCTTTTGTGTTGGTCATTGTGTTCCCGGAATCTCAGGAATTCTTGTAAGAAATCTAGGGGATGTGTTAGGTAACAATATATGGTATAAATATATAAATAGGTAACAATGTATGGAGTGTGTATTGCATATGATGCACGATATGGGGCAGAGGGAACCGCCCCCCCCCCCCCCCCCCCCCCCTTTTGTGTTGGTCATTGTGTTCCCGGAATCTCAGGAATTATTTTCATATGTCTAGTGGGATGTGTTAGGTAACAATAGTCTGGAGAGTGTATAGGGTATAGTGACAAAAGGGGGGTACCCCATATGCCCCATATCGTGCTGGGTATCGGCAAGTAAGTCCAGTTACGCCGCGCGCGCAATGCATGTCATGCTAACTTGGGTAAAATATACGGCTGTTGGATGTGCTAACTTAGTAAAAAAAAATTCAAAATAAGTTCAAATTTGTAAAGTTAAATTCAGTTGCACTTCTAGTGCTTTTCTTGCCCCATCACACCTCTGAATCACCAATGGCAATGGGAATAAATATGTGCTGGGCCGGTTTTAATTTAACAAGTACGTTTAAAACCGCCTTGGGGCCCCGACGCGGATAATGACCCGAGCCTTCGGTCATTATCAGCGTCCAGGCGCGGCCCCAAGGCGGTTTTAAACGTGCTTGTTTAAAACTGGTCCAGCACATATTTACTCCCTTATTAGTACTCTGTCGAGGTATTGACGAGTTTGTTTCCCCCTCAGCATCATACCCGAGAAACTTTTTCTGAGGAACCACCGGAAGAGTGGAACTGCGAACTTCATGGACACCTTCGTTGGGCGGAACAAGGACAAGTAAATCAAACGGTGCGCGTTCAATTAGTACATGTAGTCAATCGGCTGTATTAAACGAAAGTTTAATGTGTTTTCTGCCTTGTAGATTCCAAAGATTTTAATAACGTATTTTTGATGTTTTTAACGCAGAGAAGTCCGTAATGAAAAAAAGGGTATTGTACTGAACACATGAATGAATACCCGACCGGTTTAATTAATTAATTTAGTTCTCCGGTGTTTTGTTTTGTTTCTTTTATTTTATTGAGCGCTTCATTCTCAGTCGTTTTATTTGGTAAATGCAGTGGGGTATAAATTGTATATGATGCTTTTTTGTAAAGTTTATTTTATTCTGTTCATTGTTTTGTTTCTTTGCTTAATGCATGTAGTGTTTTTGTTGTAAGAGCAGTGACTTAGAATTAATGCAGCTAACATTGAACTAAATATACGCTAACTGATAACAACATCCTATTATCGGCAGAGTGTTATTTTGACTCGGTTGGGATTGGAGGCCAACCGGTGTTAGAATATCCGACTCCATGAATACCCATGATGCATCAGAATTGTATAATTTTGTATGGAGCACAAGTTATTTTTGCAATGGCATTACCATAAACCATAGCCCTCAAACTAAATCATAAACCCTGAAACTATTTTTCACCCTAATACTCGCCCTTACCGTATGTGACTCTGTTTTGGTGCACGAAGGCCTGATGCACTGTTAAAACGCTGTTTAAACTTTTTAAACAACCCGGGTTGTTCATGTGCTCTGCTTTAAACAACCAATAAAGTTGTTTAAGCAGGGCACATGAACAACCTGGTTGTTTAACTTATTTAAACAACTTTTTAAACACCGTTTTAACAGTGTGCTGACTTTGTGCATAAACTCAGTAGAGTTTGATTTTAATTTGACACCAGAAGACGGTGAGGGCGACGACGGGATCCGAAAGAAAGCCGAAGATTGGAGAATCATAAAAAAAAAATCGATATTAATAATTACTTAATTCGACGTTGAGGATTTTGAATGAAGGTTTTGATAACTTTGAAGTGCACTATTTTGATTGAGAATTTCAAAAATTAAGGATTTTGAAAGCAGAATAGAATCATCATGTAGTCTGAGGAAAACCGAAAGGTTTTTGGATACTCCATTCATTCTAATGGCCTTTTTCTAAGAGGGATCCGTCGGCCTTATAAGACCGACTTGAGAGGGGTCTACCGTTGACGAGATGAAGACGTTTGTTCATAAAGAACTCATGACCCTCCTACTATTTAAAAGGTCAAAATCTATTAATTATTGGGGGGGGGGGGGGGGGGGTGGGGACACTGCCATAGCCGTCCCCTCCCCAAAAATATTGGGGGGGGGGGGGGACATGTCCTTCCGTCCCCTTTGGGATCGCCGCCCATGCTTACAGTATTGAAATTATTGATAGAAGCTGCGAATGAAGTATAAACGTTGGAGTTTAGACAATTTAAGGTATAACTTAAGTCTTCAGAAAGCTGTAGTGACCGCGTGTTTAAATTACCAAGCCAACTTCATTTGACTGAAAGATTGAATATTTGATAATTGTTTGAAATAATAATTTTTAGAAAGTAATATGAACGGGAATTAATTGTGCCAATAAGAATATTACTTTTGAGTTCAAGTGTTGAACTGAAATTGATAGTGGTTGTTTAATATAATTGAAAACATTTGAAG
This sequence comes from Hippasteria phrygiana, assembly GCA_037893225.1. Classification (NCBI taxonomy): domain Eukaryota; kingdom Metazoa; phylum Echinodermata; class Asteroidea; order Valvatida; family Goniasteridae; genus Hippasteria; species Hippasteria phrygiana. The sequence continues at coordinate 625,457 of JAZGUH010000046.1, read as the reverse complement.
TCGTTTCAATCCTATCCTTTATTTTGTCTGTCGATGTCCTAGGGTCTGGGGTTACCATTCCAAGATTTTCTAATCAGCCGAATTCTGGAGTGGTGACAGTATGCATGTACCCCTATATTTTATGGTGCAGTACCTACAATAGACCTTACGTGTAACAGCCATCTTAGGGGTATATTTTTGTCATTCAAATTCTGTGACAATGTTAGCGTAAAAGTTTACCCATGTCTATCCAAGGGTAACTAAAGATGGCCGCTAAATGTGTATATGGCCGCTAAAGGTGTATACGAGGTGTGCGATCAGAAAGTTCCGAGACTGCGCCTATAACAAGCCAAAACCGTACGTGATTTAAATCTGGCCGCCACCCCCTTCAAAAGTACATGTAGTCCCCTTGTGCAGCGATACACCGCTTCCAGCACTCCTGCCACGCTTGGAACGCTCCCTGGAAATCCCGTTCCGTAAGCGCGTCAAGCACCATCTGCGATTCTCGCTGGATCTCCCCCACAGTGTCAAAACGGCGACCCTTCAGCTTGAACTTCATTTTGGGGACAGAAAGAAGTCGCAGGGAGCCAAATCCGGCGAGTAGGGGGGTGGGGGCGACGATTGTGTTGTTGCGTGCGAGAAACTCGCGCGAACGCGCTGTGAGAGGGTGCGTTGTCATGTTGGAGAACCAAATTATTGACCTATCGCCGTTTACGAGTTAACCACGCCCCTTAGACAACCCTATGGGAATTTTGTGTGGTAATTTTTGTTTGTCTCAGATTTTGCGCGTTCCACGTGGAATTATAATTGATGTGATTGGACAATAATTCACAAGCTGCGTTGACGCGATTCGACCGCGATAGGTCAATTGCCAGCGCGCCACAGTTCAGGCCAATTGCGCCGAATGTTCTCCCTTAGAAGCCTCAGCGTTGACAGTCTGACCCTGGGGGAGGAATTCACGGTGCACAACCCCGCGAATGTCAAAGAAAACGATGAGCATGCATGCTCTTGGTTGCGCTCCTGACCTGACGCGCCTTCTTCGGTCTTGGAGACTGCGGGCTCTTCCACTGCGAAGACAGCTGTTTGGTCTCTGGGTCGTAGCCGTAGACCCAACTCTCGTCACCGCTGATGATCCTCGACATGAAGTTTGGGTCATCCCGGGCCTGTTGACGGAGATTCTCGCAGACTTCGACACGGTGCTGCTTCTGCTCAAGTTCCAGGGTCCATGGTGAAATCACAAATGCGCACGTACCAGTGGTCACAAAAATGTGTGTAACACAGGTGCTGATGTTGATCAAGTGATGTAACTTGGTACTTTATATATATATATATGGCCGTGTCCGAATTACTTGGCTACGGCTGGATGTTACACACATGTCTATGGTAACGGCTGCAGCCACTTCCCATAGACTCGTGTGTAATTTCAAGCCGTAGCCATGTCATTCGGATAGGGCCTTATATCCGTTATAGCACATGGCTTCCCCTCATAATTCAAGATGGCCGCGGAATGTGAAACTCCCTTATTAGAACGGACATGATTGGTCGCATTGGTCACATCCTCTTTTGATTGGCTAATAATTAATATTTTGACAGGTTCTCAATGCCATAGGCTTGTGTATAAATTAGGGCCTACATGGTTTGTTTGGCCTCCATACCCACAATGCATTGAGAATGTCGAAAAGGTTTATTCAGGTAGTTATCTTACCTGGCCTAAACGATTTAACATTTGCTATAGGGCCTACATCGAAACAAATTTTTCAACCTATCTTCTTTTTTACATCTGACACTTTAAATTTATCATGTTTGTCGTGTTGTAAGCTTTATTGTACAAACCTCTGCATTAAAACTGACCACAAAATAGAACCATACGTATTTTTTATAAGGTTATTGCGTAAGGCCAAGTAAACAAATTAAATATTTCTCGTCCGGACTTTTTCAAAAAAAGGAAGGGGGCAGCGCTTTAATATTTACTATTTTGCCATTTTTTTTCCAAGATGGCCGCCATGTTTAATATGGCCGCTACGGTATATTTAATAAGAGTTTTTTTGTGCTATTTGAGTTATACTGATGCAATATATGACAAACAAATGATTTGCTATTAAGCAAGTTTTCAAATTCAGAAACAGTAAAAAATGTAACACTGGTATTTGTGAATTTCTGATTGCACGATCTCAAACTGCCAATCGCAACACATTCTAGTATTAAAATACAACACACTTAATTTGCAAAGTACAGCTTTTCTAGTTCCAGGTGTTTTTTTTTTCCTTTAATTTCAGTCGTTTTGTATGCTGCTGCCGTATTACACATCAAGAAGCTGAAGCACACCATTTTTTTGCGACTGTGTTCCTTCCTCCATAGTATTTTATACTAATACGCACAGTCATGCAATATCAGTATACATAGCCTAATTAACAAACATCCGGGCTTGTTGAAATGAACGACGGCCACGACGGCCACGACGGCCACGACGGCCACGACGGCCACGACGGCCACGACGGCCACGACGGCCACGACGGCCACGACGGCCACGACGGCCACGACGGCCACGACGGCCACGACGGCCACGACGGCCACGACGGCCACGACGGCCACGACGGCCACGACGGCCACGACGGCCACGACGGCCACGACGGCCACGACGGCCAGTGCCGTCGTTGCCTTCTTACTGGCCGAGGTGCCCCGTTTTCACGGCCAGTTTTGCCTTGCCCCATATTTACCTTGGCCGTCGTGCTCTTTTTGCAAAAAACACAGCCACTACAATCCTTTTCATTTCATTTGTTTTTACACACATGTCATGCCAGCCCAATCGGTGTTCATAAAATCTTGCTGCACACGTCGGCGATCGCACTGAATCACGTACTACACACACACACACACACACACAGTCATGTAAACGGGTGCAATCGTGGACCTCCCATTGTTCCTCTTTTGTTTATACTCATTTACCACTACATGCATTGAAAATGTCAAGTGTAGCTGCTCAATCTATTTGCTTACTGACAAAAATGTATTACTTTATAATTGACAGTATAAGGCCGTGTCTGAAATGGGCGTCTAGAGCTACAGCTACGGCTACGTCACGCGTAGTTGTAATGGACGAACACCTACCTAGACAATAGCCCAAGACAAGCGATTCGGACGCAGCCTAACAGAGTTTAAACTTCAACTGGTTTTCCTCAGCTGGTTGCCAATCAGCCTGTGTCTTCTTTTCTTGTGAGCCGTTAGTTCAGCACCACCTCATCACAACAGAATACCCATGCATCGGTAACTAGCATGAACATTAGTTGAAGAGTGTACTTAAAACCTCTATTCAGTTCAGGCCTGTAGTAGTCTGATCTTTGACGAGGAGTGCGGATCTCGATTTTTGTTCCGCATTCGGGACCGAGGGATGGGATGGGGTGGCGGTCGTGTCAGCAGCACCCACGGCACGTTGTTATGAAGACGAGCCCGCGTATTTGTACAAAATAGTTTTAAATTTGAAAAGAAAACGGGGAGGAGCGGGATTCGAACCCGCGACCTCTGGAATGCCGTACCGGCGCTCTACCAACTGAGCTATCTTGCCCTATGGTGGGGGTTTCCCAAATTGTCAGTGTCTCTGTTCGCCGGGGGGGGGGGGGCGCTACTGACAGAAGTTATAAACCCATAATGCCGTATAGCCAGGGATCACACCCAATTTTACGATACAACATTGGAAGCGACATTGTGGGGATCACTCGGACTCGGACTCGGACTCGGACTCGGACTCGGACTCGGACTCGGACTCGGACTCGGACTCGGACTCGGACTCGGACTCGGACTCGGACTCGGACTCGGACTCGGACTCGGACTCGGACTCGGACTCGGACTCGGACTCGGACCCTCGGACTCGGACTCGGACTCGGACCCTCGGACTCGGACTCGGACTTGAACCCTCGGACTCGGACTCGAACCCTCGGACTCGGACTCGGACTCGGACTCGGATTGTGTGGACTCGGACTCGGACTCGGATTGTGTGGACTCGACAACAGCACTGTAAATTGTAAACCCAAAACTTTTTTTAAATAATAAATCTTTGGGGGTAATGCAATTGATAGATTGCGTAATTATGTTCAGCTATCATAACCTGGGGGGTTCTGTGCTTAAACTTTTGTGAAGACTTTTGTGAAAATTGGTCCTATTTGGCTTGGCAAGTGGAGGGATGCTTTATGAAAAATGGCAGCTAGCCGGTTTGGGAAATAGTAACTTTACCACATGTATGTGTGTACGTACATGTACATGTACATGTACTATGCACACACACACACGCAGTCGTACTTCCCCAATACGTCCGAGGACAATGCTTTGTGTTTCCTATTGTTCCTTTAATATAACCAACCCCCATAGACTAAGCACACATCCTTACGTTCGAGGACCGATTTCAACAAAAGACTCTACGTTCGAGGACTGAAAGGTTTCTTTGTGTTTCATTTCTTCTCTTGTCCTCGGAGATATATACAGTGCACGTACACATGTACACACACACACACACAGTCATGTAAACGGGTGCAATCGTGGACCTCCCATTGTTCCTCTTTTGTTTATACTCTAACTTTTTCGGAAGGCCTCCCATTGGTTTTGTACACGATTTTCAATCGTGGACGTTAGGTCAAACGTGGACCCCTTTGTCTACGCTCGAATTCTTTTGTCCTAGGTCCACGATTGCCAGCATATACAAACTCACCCACACACTTATAGATCAGTTGCATCGCGCGGTAGTAGTCAGGGGGTTAGACCTATTCATGATGCATTTATTTATGTATTATGCAAAGTACATAATGCTAAGCAGGTGCGTGCGCACAACACGGCTTCTACAAAATTCCCAAGATGTTTTTGCTGGCGGTTCGTGGCTATAATAGTTCGTCGTGATAACGCCCTCTCGCGGCGGCCGGTTATCGGGTATATTCGTAGCAACGTCTTTAACCAAGACTAGTTGTTCACTTTATTTAAATTTATTTAAATTTATTTAAATTTACCTTGTCAGTTTCCCTTGTGGTTTGTTTGTCGAAAACATTTTCTTGATTTTTTTCAAATTGAACAAAGAAAACGGACAAGAGCGGGGTAGCTCAGTTGGTGGTAGAGCGCCGGTTCGGGATTCCGGAGGTCGCAAAAAAACCCACTCAAAATTACCTAGTCAGTTTCTCTTGTGGTTTGTTTGATGATAAAATATTTTCTTATAAGACATTCAACGATGCCTTTTACGACAATTCCCTCTGCAGAATTCAAACTCCCACGTCTTGGGTTTCTTGCAAGCCTTCTTCAACTATCTTCTGGCCCTCTGGTACATCCTGGAGGCCCTGGTGAAGTTCTGCATCCCGTGGAGTTGGCGGTCCTGCGAGGATGTTTATGGAGAGATCGTGCTGGTGACCGGCGCGGGTAGTGACATGGGTCGCCCGATCGCCATCGAGTTCGCCAAACGGAACGCCACCGCCGTGCTGTGATGTGGGACATCAACACATCAGGTAAAATGGGCACGCACACCCTTATCTCTTCAAATCGACAAAAAGTGTGTTGGAGAACACACGCACGTTCTTATCTACGAAAAACATACTATCTACTGCAGTTGTTGAACTTCGACACAGTTATTTGCGCTTATAGTTTCAGCAGAAAACGTTACACCCGGATCGAGTTGAAGTGGTGTCTGATTTTGTTTGTCTCATAAAACGGTCAAAGTCGACCATTAGTCTATCCTAAGTTGAATAATGCGGATAGTGTACAATGAATGATTCTGAACATACACCATCGGACAGCCCGGGGATGAAACAGAATAATCCTTAAATCAAGCAGGTGCGGGTGGGTGGTTGGGGAAATGCCTCGGCTAAATAAATCGCTAGAATAAAAATTTAATAAAAGAGTGCCGATCCCTTTGTCGTCGAAAATGTACATACGCCACGAATGGCTATTCATTCTAAAACTCTGAACCAAGTGTTAAATGATCACACATTCACGAGGAAGAACTTTTGAAACATGGCTTTATTGATATATACCGACAATTTACAATTGAAAAATTGCAGATCTAGAACAGCTCCGAGAACAAATATGTGATCCAACCCAACAAATTGAGTCACAAGTCGCTAGAGTTAATTTTGAGTTACAGGCTCTTAAACATGACTTATACAGTGCAAATCGATAGGAACTGTCAAGTTTTTCACCCACATTCATCAGGATGTGTCAAACTGAGTGACATCAGAATGAAGAGCCAAGTTTGCTCCTTCCAATGCAAGTAAAAACTGACCTTAAGACTCATTTCGTAGGATCCGGTCACAATTGAAGAAACAATTAAGTTCCAGGTGTATCTAAACTTTCGATCGCAGTTGTTCTCTTTGTGTATTTTGATATGTACAGGTTCTGTATATACGTCCGAGGACAAGAGGAGAAAGAAAATACAATTACAAAGGAACGGTTTTTCTTGTCATCGCAAGTCGGTCTTTTGGTGAAATCGGTCCTCGGACGTAAAAATACGATTTTTTTACGCATGACGTAGCAATCCTGCACGTGGCTGCACAATGCAGTTCCACACATATAGGGCCTACTACACACATCGCTTTGTTAAACACGTAGCCTACAAACAAGCCTGAAAGGAAATGCAAGTTAAAACCCCTTGAGTACGGTTATTGTAGTGAGGCGCCGGGGTGCCGGAGCGGCCTATGCAGCAAAGCGAAACGGCCACAATGTGCTTGTGTAGTCAAGCGTAACACACACAATAATCAAACGATGGATTGAAACTTCACAAATAGCGGCAAATGGCGTCATCCGACCTGGTACCACTGTTATTTTTTGCACCATTTGGCGTCATCCGTACGCAAGGGGATTAAGCACATGCAATAGAGTACCGAAGTCTGACGTCAGTTGCCGGGGCAATGGTTCTACACACATGCAGTATAGAATGTATTCTGGTTCCAAACATTGCATTGATTGACGTCATCACTTCGGTACTCTATAGTTTCAAGTTTGTGATAGGGCCATTTGTGCAAGTGTGTGTCTTGAACAAACATTATATTCGTGTTGGATCTAATTCGCAGCAATACTCGGTGGAGCGACGGGCCACCTGCCAGGCACAAAGACGGCTTGAATCACGACTACATGTATGCGTCGCCTCTTGACATTCAACGGGCGCCAGAGTGACCAGTACTGTAGTAGTACGCATACTTGACTACAGACAGTAGTCCAGAGTCATTGTCCCAAGTTACATCGTATACCGTACTGCGCGTGATTTCATTCTAAACCTGTTGTTTTGAGGGTAAGTAAATTCTTCGTATGGTTTTATGTGACTACAAGTTCTGTCCAGATCTTAGGCATTAAACCAAAATAGGAGCACATGAAGATTAGGCTTAATTATAGCACTCGCACCCATTGTCAAGTGCATGATCCACGAATGATGTACTAGTGGACAAATAGGCTGACGGTTTTTCAAGTACAATCCGATGACACAATGTGCTGTCCTGAGGCCATTTTGTTGGCTTGTGGACGATATTTTTTTAGGCGTGGGAGTCGTGACAACGGGACATTTTGAACAAAGTAACGTGTTTATGATTGTGTGTTTTTGATTCTTGATTTTGATTTTATGATTCGAAGGTTTTGCATAAATGTCTTGTTAATGGACAATTCATGTGGACGAACTGTGTTCGCACATGATCGTCACTGTAACACAGGCTTACACAGTTTCTTAGTTGGCCTTATATACATCAGTACTTATTGTGATCAGTCGTAAATAGTTCCAAAAGCCCAAGTTCAGGCCTGACCCATCAGCTTTGGGGGTCGGTCAATGCCGTCCCTAGCCCTACCCTCTGTCTCAATGTAAAATAAGTTTCTGCGTGGCTAGTAAGGCAGTTATACCAGTGGCTGTCCTGCTGCACACATCTAAAGTTTCCCTCCAGTCTGTGGTGCATCCCGCGATTAATTGCAAGTCTTTGTATCTGGGTCATTCCACCTGGTTGGGACACATTTTTTTCTTTTTTACCATATCATTAAACCATCATTACATTTTAATTCAGTTATTTTTTATGTGACATCCGTCTTTGGGTGTGAGATTATTTGAGAAAGTTTTCAATCATGTAAGTTATATTTTACAAAAATATGATAAAAAGTGTGTTTTTTGTATGTAAAATAGACGTAACATGGACACCGTGTCCAACATTAAAATGTTTGTGCTTTTTCAACACTTTAATAAATACCGGGTAAATATGGAACATTTATTACGTACAATAATTAAAAGACACACTATGCAACAATGAAACACCTTTTTACGGCAGTCAGTGTCCAAATATAGCAGAAATAGCAAGAATTTGAAGAATCGGTGCAGACGTAACATGGACACCATGATAGACCATGACCATACATAATTTCTGCTGTTGTGCTGCATTTGGATATTGAATATCATAACAAATGTGTTTTGTGTTGCAGTTTGTGTTTTGATATTAGTATACAGAGTGAGTTTGCATAATTATTTATATAAATGTTGAAAATGTTACAAAATGCAAATGTGCATTTTCATGTCACACCATGTCAGTACTAAATGTTACGTCCAGACTGCCTTAATTTGTCGTCATTAAATAAATAATTATGCAATTTCTGATTGGACGACTAGGTTATATAATCGCAGTCACCCTTTTGATTATACTCTTCCGCAGACCAGTTTCTAGCCCTAAGGAACTACCACATCATGGGTTTTTTCCAAGCCGTCTTTGAGTTTCTCCTGGCCCTCTGGTACATCCTGGAGGCCCTGGTGAAGTTCTGCATCCCGTGGAGTTGGCGGTCTCGCAAGGATGTTTCCGGGGAGATCGTGCTGGTGACCGGCGCGGGTAGTGGCATGGGCCGACAGCTCGCCATCGAGTTCGCCAAACGAAACGCCACCGTCGTGTTGTGGGACGTGAACACATCGGGTAAAATGGGAACGCACACCCTTATCTCTTAAAAAAATCGATAAAAAGTTGACCTTTAACCCACAGTCAAGATACAACAATTCGCCTGACAAAAGTCTGGTTAATGATTTTCACAATAACCAATTGACATGCACGTTTTATTTTGCTCAGTTAGAGTTAATGAACAGTCTGAACTGTGATCTCTGACTCGTCTAGTAAGTTGTCGTCACTTTATCGTCTGGCTGTTGGGAATCAACGATCTATCACGACAATAAAGTTTTTTTTCCGCGGGCGTATTCTCCTATATGTTACATTTCTAATCTAAATTTGGAAATCATACTGAATTGCAGGGTTTATACCCATTTTATGCTCACACCTTGCTATTCTAATTTGATTACATTCGGTTGGCAAACTTCGCTTCCACAACCTATTTTGACACCTTTTTTTCTGACTTGGACGAGTGAATTAAAACAACAAAGCTACTAATATGTAAAACAATGGAATAAGATCTAAATGCTGGACCAGACGAATCTGACCTCTTTGATACTTAGGTTACGAGCCGGACAAAGGTGGCCGTTGCTTGGGACATCTTTTGTCAACCCCAAGTTTGGATGACTAAATGCAACCATTGCTTGCAGTCATACATACATTCCTTGCTGCATATGCACAGATGTGTAAGGCCCCCTATCATGGCCGAATTCATCCTGCCCATAAAAATTTGATCTACAGAACAGTCCCAACGATTCAGTTATTTTATAGATTCATCCATGGTGAAGTTAAAAGGTAATTATACAGCATTTGCAAACATCAAAACATAAAACTACTGAATTACTATGAAATACCTTACTTAACTTTAGTAATAATCTCAAGCATCCTGTGAAATCATGGCACCTGGTGTGCGGTCATTTTCAAGAAAAGTTGAATTTTTGTATAAATTTCCAGCCATGGTCGGCCGACCATCGCTAGAGGAAAACTGTTCGTTGACCTGATAATTCCCTGTCTATAAATTGTCTGAAGTAGGGTCAGGGAACCAGACTACAAGAACCGCATTTGTTCTCATTGTTTTCCCAGCATCTATGCACACAAAACTTTAAACAAGTAAGTGTTACAGTATTTGCTATAAAATACCAACCCCCAAATACATTCGACTTCTTAAAATTATAGCAATAGCAAATGTTGTATATAGGGCTGAGTCAAATCGACTAATTGAATATTCGAATATTCGCCACAGCCCTAGTTGCATACTACTGTTAATTAGTGGACATTACTTGACATAAAAAAAGAAGACTTTTTCAAGCATAAGATTACCAAAATCACTCTCCAGGGAACGAGGAAACTAAGCAAATGATCAAGGCATTGGATGGGAACGTGTCCTCGTACACAGTGAACGTGGCGAGCCCCGAGGAGGTGTACGACGCGGCAGCGAAGGTCAAAGGCGAGGTCGGTGACGTCACCATCTTGGTGAACAACGCGGGGGTGGTAACTGGCAAACCACTATTGGACTGTCCTGATCACATGATCAAAAGAACCATGGATGTCAACACCATGGCACACTTCTGGGTAAGTTGGACTTTCTTGGTAGATTCCAAACTTTCCATCACGTGTAGTTGGTACAAACATTTCGAACGTGATAGCAAAACATGGTGTGGTTTCCATAGGCGGCGGAACAGCTAGCCGGCACCGGCGCAGCTTTGCCCCCCCCCCCCATACACCTACTTTCAAAAGTTTTCCAACGCACCTGGTGGTTTCCCATCCATGTACTGCAGTCAACGTTGCTTAACTTCAGTAGGTGCCACTTCTTCCACGATAAGCGAACTGGCTGGTGGATAGTTTAGCCTGCTATACTCGTGTTTAGAGCGCACTGATCTGTGAGCCATCGTCATCTCCTTACGTCTGTATACGCCAGGGGTGCATATGTTTCTACGTCACCCCAAGCTCGGGTGACGCAACCAACCACACCGACCACACCGACCACACCGACCACACCGACCACACCGACCACACCGACCACACCGACCACACCGACCACACCGACCACACCGACCGGTACGGGAATCGGGTACCTGATATAAACAAAGCACGGATATCCGGGTACCCATTAAAGAAAGCTGTTCGTATAGTTAGTAAAGGCCCGCAGATCAATACCACCACATCGGTGCACCATTGCAGCAAGATGCAAGTGTATACACTAGGCCTATAGGCCTAGCGGTGTAAATTGCATTTTCGCGCGCTCGCAAGCGTCAACACGTTAGTTTTATTTTTCCATGTACCCTGGTTTTCATTTAGAAAATTCCCCGTAAATGACCTTCAAAAACTTTCTTTTATACACGCACGCATTGTCTGAAAAATGACTAAGTTATATATAATTCCGTTACGGGTGCTCGATTCAATAATCTGGTACCCGTTCCTGATACTCGCGGTCGGGTAGTCGGGTGCCCGGTTCGAATGCACAGCACTAAACGACAGTGCCCTTGCTGTGTTTAAATAGGGAACCTTCTTTGAAATTCTTCTTCCTCTCTGATGCTCCCCGTGCTCAGACCCTGAAGGCCTTCTTGCCGGTCATGATGGCCAACAACAAGGGCCACATAGTCACCGTGGCCAGCCTGTTGGGATATTTTCCCCTACAAAGTCTGGTGGATTACTGCACCAGTAAGTTCGCCGCCGTGGGACTTCACAAAAGCGTCCGTCTGGAGCTTCAACTTGGAGGATACGACGGCATCGAGATGACGCTGGTTTGCCCAACCCACATCAGCACGGGAATGTTCGAAGGGGTCAAATTTCCGTAGGTACCCATAATAGCAAGTTTAGCGTTTAAATCGATTGATAAATTACTTGGAAACCCCCGTCCAATCAGCATACCGCATAAAACCAAAGCATAAACGGCGCGCACACAAGATAGCTTAATGACATCACTGGGTGTAGGAACCAATGAAATCCCGAGTCCACGAAGGCGCCTGTCCTCATTGTAAAAAAAAATAATGCTCAGATATCTAGTCTGAAGTGGGCCTGACCTTTAATAATATTGCCGAACGTTCTGTAAAATTTCCCCTGGTAATTCGGTTGCAGGGAACGTCAATTTCCATTGTGAGCACGTATACTAACCTGTGTCAAGATTTCCCCTTTAAATAGGTAAATTATTGTAATGATAACAATAGAAAAACTCTGCTTTAACGTTATTTACAGTTCTTTGACTCCCGAGTATGCGGTATCCAAAATGATGGACGCCGTTCTTCTCAACGAGACGTTGCTTTGCATACCGAGAAATTCGTTCTTCATGATACCTGTTTCTCAGTAAGTAATCACCCTTTTAAAAGAATTCTGCAAAAATATCTCGAGTGTATAAAATTACTGAGTCGACAGATCAGTAATGACATGTTTAGGTCCGAGTATTTAGCAAAAAGACTTACCACTCACGGAGTTTACTGTTTATGCAGTATACAAAACGAGGCATAATATTGAGATTTGATCATCTCGACTCCATCAATGATGATTTACTAGTTTCGTACACGCAAGATATACTACTTAATAGTGCAGAAGTAAAAAAGGAAGGGTCTCGTCTCCCATTTACCTGAACCATCTCGCATTAATCCCGTGTGCAAAATGCGGACGTTAATCCCGCCCACTGCATACTAATTACAATCATCCGTGTTTTCAATGCTCTGATTGGTGAGGTGTATCGGGGGGGTCGTTCGGGTAATGCCGGTGTCATATGAAAATCAATGTCCTATGAAAATCGGACTCCTTTTTCCTATTATTAAACCCTCTCACGTGACCGGCCACTCTCCTCACTATGCGGTACTACCAATGAGCCCGTATTTCATAGTGACTGAAATTCACGCAACACCGGCCGATGTCATGTACTTGGACACTTTCCATTTGTTGCACACTTTCCAATGCCCCCGAAGCTGTTCGTTTTCTTACAATTTTTCTCTCGTTAAATATTCAGTCAGAAACCCCTCCTCATGCATGTATTTTTGATTTGATTGACAGCTTTGGGATGAATTGTCAATTTGTTTTTAAGACTGCGGTTTATGTAAAACTTTCCAATTTGCAAAGACAATAAATACCTAAGACAGTTTACTCGTTCCTATTGGTCGAAAGCCCGTTCACGTGGGTGGTTTAAACACCAACCTGTTTTGAACACTTTTTGCGGCAACAAACGTGGCCCCTAAACCAGGACGTCAGCATGGGCTTATCCATAAGAAGCAAGATATGGGTAAAGGGACACCCCCCCCCCCTCTTTTGTGTTGGTCATTGTGTTCCCGGAATCTCAGGAATTCTTGTAAGAAATCTAGGGGATGTGTTAGGTAACAATATATGGTATAAATATATAAATAGGTAACAATGTATGGAGTGTGTATTGCATATGATGCACGATATGGGGCAGAGGGAACCGCCCCCCCCCCCCTTTTGTGTTGGTCATTGTGTTCCCGGAATCTCAGGAATTATTTTCATATGTCTAGTGGGATGTGTTAGGTAACAATAGTCTGGAGAGTGTATAGGGTATAGTGACAAAAGGGGGGTACCCCATATGCCCCATATCGTGCTGGGTATCGGCAAGTAAGTCCAGTTACGCCGCGCGCGCAATGCATGTCATGCTAACTTGGGTAAAATATACGGCTGTTGGATGTGCTAACTTAGTAAAAAAAAATTCAAAATAAGTTCAAATTTGTAAAGTTAAATTCAGTTGCACTTCTAGTGCTTTTCTTGCCCCATCACACCTCTGAATCACCAATGGCAATGGGAATAAATATGTGCTGGGCCGGTTTTAATTTAACAAGTACGTTTAAAACCGCCTTGGGGCCCCGACGCGGATAATGACCCGAGCCTTCGGTCATTATCAGCGTCCAGGCGCGGCCCCAAGGCGGTTTTAAACGTGCTTGTTTAAAACTGGTCCAGCACATATTTACTCCCTTATTAGTACTCTGTCGAGGTATTGACGAGTTTGTTTCCCCCTCAGCATCATACCCGAGAAACTTTTTCTGAGGAACCACCGGAAGAGTGGAACTGCGAACTTCATGGACACCTTCGTTGGGCGGAACAAGGACAAGTAAATCAAACGGTGCGCGTTCAATTAGTACATGTAGTCAATCGGCTGTATTAAACGAAAGTTTAATGTGTTTTCTGCCTTGTAGATTCCAAAGATTTTAATAACGTATTTTTGATGTTTTTAACGCAGAGAAGTCCGTAATGAAAAAAAGGGTATTGTACTGAACACATGAATGAATACCCGACCGGTTTAATTAATTAATTTAGTTCTCCGGTGTTTTGTTTTGTTTCTTTTATTTTATTGAGCGCTTCATTCTCAGTCGTTTTATTTGGTAAATGCAGTGGGGTATAAATTGTATATGATGCTTTTTTGTAAAGTTTATTTTATTCTGTTCATTGTTTTGTTTCTTTGCTTAATGCATGTAGTGTTTTTGTTGTAAGAGCAGTGACTTAGAATTAATGCAGCTAACATTGAACTAAATATACGCTAACTGATAACAACATCCTATTATCGGCAGAGTGTTATTTTGACTCGGTTGGGATTGGAGGCCAACCGGTGTTAGAATATCCGACTCCATGAATACCCATGATGCATCAGAATTGTATAATTTTGTATGGAGCACAAGTTATTTTTGCAATGGCATTACCATAAACCATAGCCCTCAAACTAAATCATAAACCCTGAAACTATTTTTCACCCTAATACTCGCCCTTACCGTATGTGACTCTGTTTTGGTGCACGAAGGCCTGATGCACTGTTAAAACGCTGTTTAAACTTTTTAAACAACCCGGGTTGTTCATGTGCTCTGCTTTAAACAACCAATAAAGTTGTTTAAGCAGGGCACATGAACAACCTGGTTGTTTAACTTATTTAAACAACTTTTTAAACACCGTTTTAACAGTGTGCTGACTTTGTGCATAAACTCAGTAGAGTTTGATTTTAATTTGACACCAGAAGACGGTGAGGGCGACGACGGGATCCGAAAGAAAGCCGAAGATTGGAGAATCATAAAAAAAAAATCGATATTAATAATTACTTAATTCGACGTTGAGGATTTTGAATGAAGGTTTTGATAACTTTGAAGTGCACTATTTTGATTGAGAATTTCAAAAATTAAGGATTTTGAAAGCAGAATAGAATCATCATGTAGTCTGAGGAAAACCGAAAGGTTTTTGGATACTCCATTCATTCTAATGGCCTTTTTCTAAGAGGGATCCGTCGGCCTTATAAGACCGACTTGAGAGGGGTCTACCGTTGACGAGATGAAGACGTTTGTTCATAAAGAACTCATGACCCTCCTACTATTTAAAAGGTCAAAATCTATTAATTATTGGGGGGGGGGGGGACACTGCCATAGCCGTCCCCTCCCCAAAAATATTGGGGGGGGGGGGGGGACATGTCCTTCCGTCCCCTTTGGGATCGCCGCCCATGCTTACAGTATTGAAATTATTGATAGAAGCTGCGAATGAAGTATAAACGTTGGAGTTTAGACAATTTAAGGTATAACTTAAGTCTTCAGAAAGCTGTAGTGACCGCGTGTTTAAATTACCAAGCCAACTTCATTTGACTGAAAGATTGAATATTTGATAATTGTTTGAAATAATAATTTTTAGAAAGTAATATGAACGGGAATTAATTGTGCCAATAAGAATATTACTTTTGAGTTCAAGTGTTGAACTGAAATTGATAGTGGTTGTTTAATATAATTGAAAACATTTGAAGTCGTTTCAATCCTATCCTTTATTTTGTCTGTCGATGTCCTAGGGTCTGGGGTTACCATTCCAAGATTTTCTAATCAGCCGAATTCTGGAGTGGTGACAGTATGCATGTACCCCTATATTTTATGGTGCAGTACCTACAATAGACCTTACGTGTAACAGCCATCTTAGGGGTATATTTTTGTCATTCAAATTCTGTGACAATGTTAGCGTAAAAGTTTACCCATGTCTATCCAAGGGTAACTAAAGATGGCCGCTAAATGTGTATATGGCCGCTAAAGGTGTATACGAGGTGTGCGATCAGAAAGTTCCGAGACTGCGCCTATAACAAGCCAAAACCGTACGTGATTTAAATCTGGCCGCCACCCCCTTCAAAAGTACATGTAGTCCCCTTGTGCAGCGATACACCGCTTCCAGCACTCCTGCCACGCTTGGAACGCTCCCTGGAAATCCCGTTCCGTAAGCGCGTCAAGCACCATCTGCGATTCTCGCTGGATCTCCCCCACAGTGTCAAAACGGCGACCCTTCAGCTTGAACTTCATTTTGGGGACAGAAAGAAGTCGCAGGGAGCCAAATCCGGCGAGTAGGGGGGTGGGGGCGACGATTGTGTTGTTGCGTGCGAGAAACTCGCGCGAACGCGCTGTGAGAGGGTGCGTTGTCATGTTGGAGAACCAAATTATTGACCTATCGCCGTTTACGAGTTAACCACGCCCCTTAGACAACCCTATGGGAATTTTGTGTGGTAATTTTTGTTTGTCTCAGATTTTGCGCGTTCCACGTGGAATTATAATTGATGTGATTGGACAATAATTCACAAGCTGCGTTGACGCGATTCGACCGCGATAGGTCAATTGCCAGCGCGCCACAGTTCAGGCCAATTGCGCCGAATGTTCTCCCTCAGAAGCCTCAGCGTTGACAGTCTGACCCTGGGGGAGGAATTCACGGTGCACAACCCCGCGAATGTCAAAGAAAACGATGAGCATGCATGCTCTTGGTTGTGCTCCTGACCTGACGCGCCTTCTTCGGTCTTGGAGACTGCGGGCTCTTCCACTGCGAAGACAGCTGTTTGGTCTCTGGGTCGTAGCCGTAGACCCAACTCTCGTCACCGCTGATGATCCTCGACATGAAGTTTGGGTCATCCCGGGCCTGTTGACGGAGATTCTCGCAGACTTCGACACGGTGCTGCTTCTGCTCAAGTTCCAGGGTCCATGGTGAAATCACAAATGCGCACGTACCAGTGGTCACAAAAATGTGTGTAACACAGGTGCTGATGTTGATCAAGTGATGTAACTTGGTACTTTATATATATATATATGGCCGTGTCCGAATTACTTGGCTACGGCTGGATGTTACACACATGTCTATGGTAACGGCTGCAGCCACTTCCCATAGACTCGTGTGTAATTTCAAGCCGTAGCCATGTCATTCGGATAGGGCCTTATATCCGTTATAGCACATGGCTTCCCCTCATAATTCAAGATGGCCGCGGAATGTGAAACTCCCTTATTAGAACGGACATGATTGGTCGCATTGGTCACATCCTCTTTTGATTGGCTAATAATTAATATTTTGACAGGTTCTCAATGCCATAGGCTTGTGTATAAATTAGGGCCTACATGGTTTGTTTGGCCTCCATACCCACAATGCATTGAGAATGTCGAAAAGGTTTATTCAGGTAGTTATCTTACCTGGCCTAAACGATTTAACATTTGCTATAGGGCCTACATCGAAACAAATTTTTCAACCTATCTTCTTTTTTACATCTGACACTTTAAATTTATCATGTTTGTCGTGTTGTAAGCTTTATTGTACAAACCTCTGCATTAAAACTGACCACAAAATAGAACCATACGTATTTTTTATAAGGTTATTGCGTAAGGCCAAGTAAACAAATTAAATATTTCTCGTCCGGACTTTTTCAAAAAAAGGAAGGGGGCAGCGCTTTAATATTTACTATTTTGCCATTTTTTTTCCAAGATGGCCGCCATGTTTAATATGGCCGCTACGGTATATTTAATAAGAGTTTTTTTGTGCTATTTGAGTTATACTGATGCAATATATGACAAACAAATGATTTGCTATTAAGCAAGTTTTCAAATTCAGAAACAGTAAAAAATGTAACACTGGTATTTGTGAATTTCTGATTGCACGATCTCAAACTGCCAATCGCAACACATTCTAGTATTAAAATACAACACACTTAATTTGCAAAGTACAGCTTTTCTAGTTCCAGGTGTTTTTTTTTTCCTTTAATTTCAGTCGTTTTGTATGCTGCTGCCGTATTACACATCAAGAAGCTGAAGCACACCATTTTTTAGCGACTGTGTTCCTTCCTCCATAGTATTTTATACTAATACGCACAGTCATGCAATATCAGTATACATAGCCTAATTAACAAACATCCGGGCTTGTTGAAATGAACGACGGCCACGACGGCCACGACGGCCACGACGGCCACGACGGCCACGACGGCCACGACGGCCACGACGGCCACGACGGCCACGACGGCCACGACGGCCACGACGGCCACGACGGCCACGACGGCCACGACGGCCACGACGGCCACGACGGCCACGACGGCCACGACGGCCACGACGGCCACGACGGCCACGACGGCCACGACGGCCACGACGGCCACGACGGCCACGACGGCCACGACGGCCACGACGGCCACGACGGCCAGTGCCGTCGTTGCCTTCTTACTGGCCGAGGTGCCCCGTTTTCACGGCCAGTTTTGCCTTGCCCCATATTTACCTTGGCCGTCGTGCTCTTTTTGCAAAAAACACAGCCACTACAATCCTTTTCATTTCATTTGTTTTTACACACATGTCATGCCAGCCCAATCGGTGTTCATAAAATCTTGCTGCACACGTCGGCGATCGCACTGAATCACGTACTACACACACACACACACACACACAGTCATGTAAACGGGTGCAATCGTGGACCTCCCATTGTTCCTCTTTTGTTTATACTCTAACTTTTTCGGAAGGCCTCCCATTGGTTTTGTACACGATTTTCAATCGTGGACGTTAGGTCAAACGTGGACCCCTTTGTCTACGCTCGAATTCTTTTGTCCTAGGTCCACGATTGCCGGCATATACAAACTCACACTCACCGGGTAAACGTTGTAAACAAACTGAATCTGGCTTCGCGACAGTACACACAGTCTTGTATATGGTGTATATCGAGGACGTCCCATTGTTCCTCTTTTGTTTATACTCTAACTTTTTAGCAACCCCCTCATTGGTTTTGTACACGTTTCCAATCGAGGACAGTCCCAAGTTGGCAGACTCCTTTGTTCCCTCACCTGATTTCTTTGTTCCCCGTCCTCGATTTACACCATATACATGTACACACATCACATACTTTGTACACAAACTGAATCTAGTCTAGTTTCGGTGTGTGCCGATACTTCAAGCAGCGACACCCCCACCGCAAGAATAAATGTATGTATGTATTCGTACATACACATACATGTACCAGCAGGAGTAGGTGCGGCAGATCCATCCTCGACTCCATGGGCGCGTATGCGTTCCTTTACTAAGATCGCGCAATGGTGGGAAAAACATGGCGCAGCAAGATTGTACCCATGGTAACGAGGTTGCGGCAGATCGTACGTGCAAAGTGAACTGACTTTCTTTTTCTTAGTACTTGCACGCGCGGTACACAATACGCATTGATGTTCGTGTACGAGGCAAACGAAGATAGTCACAACACGTGAGTCATGCGATGTCAGTATGGTATCCTACCATGAACAGTTGTATTGCGAACATGGAAAAGGAGTCTAGACCAATTCTTACGGAAAAAAAACACCAAAGAACTTCGTTTTTGTTTAGAATATTTTCACGATTTTTTTTCTTTTTCCCCTTTTTTTCTGAATAGTAAATAGTAAAAAAAAAGGAGGCGGCGGCCAAAAAGGAGGCGGGCGGGGACGAGAAACATTGACAATTTTTTACTTGGCCTAACAATCCTAAATTGTTCATAAAATGCCAAATTTCTCGGGAAGTAATGTTCGAATGGTACAACACTTACCCAAATCTGTCCAACATCCAAGACAAACATCAGGAATAAATATTAGAATAATTCAGTCGATGGATGGCATGTGACAGGAAAGGTAGCAAAATGTCACATCGCAACTTTTCGGAATGGAATTTGGCGCTCGAACTTCCTCAGAAGCACGCCCTCTTTTGTCGTAACGACTTCAGTAAACATTGCTGTGAGGTCAGAGGTCACATTATGGCAAGCGCCACTGCCAACATGGCGAATGTACGCATTTCTCCGATCGGTTTTGTCATCATCTTTCTCCTGGCCGGTTCGGTGATCCTGTACGTCCAGAAATCTTGGCACGGCAAGGAGGACCAGGAGCTCAAGGTAAGCGGATCGGGACAGAAGGTCAGCCTACGGCAGCTGTTGTCTGCGGGGATCAACGCTGCCGAACGCGGCGGAGTCGAAGTCAAGAAAGTGTTGGAGGAACACAAACTGAACGAGAAGAGTAAAGGAGAGACGAGGGAAGGCGCCAATAACCCGGTGACGGACGGTGATATGAGGTCGCACAAGGCTATCGTGCATAGTCTGAAGAAAACCTTCCCTCTGTTAAAGGTATGATTTTTTTTAATAAAAAGGTATGGTAGTAGCCTTCATAATCTAGACTTGACTTGCCAGTAGTCCGAGTAACTTGGACCCTTTATCGCCTTTTTTTAACATTTGGACATGATCTGGCGATAGTAGGGTCCAAGGTAAGTGTGCGATAGAGAATGGCTTTTAATTCAATACGTCTAAAATCCAAAAAAAAAAAAATCAGAATTCAACCTTACAACGGCCACCAAAATACTGGATATGCCACCATCTGAACAAGTGGAGTTCCATGATCAGATGAATGTACCAAGGTTTACTTAACATCCAATTAAAAAGTGAAATTTTACCGTTTAATTCCCAGAGACCCCCGCAGAACATGTCTTTTCACTTTCTTGGAGTTCAATAGTGACTCCTCGACCTTGCATGACGTCACCCTGATGCGCAGCGCCCGCATGCGGTCATGCTATTTAGCGTCAACAAGCGTCAACAAGCGTCAACAAACCTGATCAGCGTCAACAAAGCGTCAACAAGCTCAAATGCACATTTTAAGCTTCACAAAAGCTATACTTGTATTCAACAAACTCTTGCATCTCGTATTATGTAAGAAATTGGCTGAATTCTCGTTCACAATCCCACATAAAAACAAAATTTTAAGATGACAAAATTACGATGAATGGGTGCCGCCATCTTTGTTTTCTCTTTTGCGCATGCGCGATTGCACCATGTCCCAGAAAAACAAGATGGCTGCCGGAAAAAAGCACCGTTGATGTTGTACTTTTTCGCTTAAAAATCACACATTTTAAGATACTTTTAAATACTAATGATACTTTTAAATATTCATAGGAGCCCACTAAATATTGTGAATAACATGTTTAAAGGAACCATGCTTCTCAAATTGACCGGATCACATTTTATTTCATAAATAAATTCATATGTATTAAATGTGAATTAAAAGCCAAACTGGTTCAAGCGAAGTTTTAGTGTGATTATTTGCCGCTCAAAAATTGACCCCCCCTTTTTGAAATTTGTTGAGACTCAAATTGAGGGCGCTGTTCGTGACGTAGACCGAGGCACCGAAATTCATGGATCGACTTGATAGTCTGGACCCGGCTCCTCGGGGAATGGGCGGTTTAACTGCTTTCGCCTTTATCTTTACTCACATCTGGGAACTTTGATGGGATGGCAGTGGACTTGAGCATATTTTTAATGGTCATCCCAAAGGATTTAAAAATACCAGTATCGAATAAGGCTGTTCGATATCCATTTATTTTGATACCGAAATATCGGCAGAAAAATATCGCGATATTCGATATTATCGTGATGACGTCACTTTTTCATTACCGGAAGAACGGAGGAATACAAAAATACATGACGGAAGTCACCACGGCATCATGAGATCGGGGCCACCGCCGGGATCGGGCCCGCCGGGATTGAGCGGCAGGAACGGGGGGCCGGTTTGACAAAGCTTCCCTTCGCTCGTTGAGTATTTGGAGTTTTACGACATTTACCTTCAGTTGGCTACTTTATGGCACTCCAGAAAGACTAGCGTTTGTTTCTATTTCAGCATTGTTGATTAGTAACACAGATGATAATACCATGGACGATCACATGCGAGCTGTCAACAAACGATCGTGTCGTATATTTTGTGAAGACGACATGACATTACACAATGTACAATGGATGCGCGGCACGTGTTTTAATCTTTTCTCAAGACGCGGCGCAGTTCGCTACACGTAACTACACCTAAACTGCGTGTGCCTTGTACACTGGGGAAAGACGGTGGCATTCAGTGCGGTTGCTTGCACTTGACCAAGGCTAGCAACAAAGCAACGCGCACGCGCAGATGCGCTACAGGGGTTGACCTTATTGCAAACAATTGCCATACCCCTCGATCTCAAGATAAGTTCGCAAGCGTGTAGGCTAGGTACAGGTACGTAGATGTACATTGTACACTGGGAATAAGACGTTGTTTGCACTTGACAACTACGTATGGCGCGGAGGGTAAATCGCTCGGAAGGTAAATCGCGCGGAGCGGAGATGTCATGTCGGGGTTTAGAAAACGGTCAAAGAAAGACACATTTAGTGCATGTACGTATTTTTTTTATTCCTCCATGGTACATCATGATACATTATATACTATTCTACCGTCCAATAATTGGAAATAACTGGAATTTTGAGCAAAGTAAACTGGACAAATCCACACGTAATGCGGCCAAAAGGAACATATATCGCGATATTCTTCGGTATATCGAATTCCCCGATATTCCGTTTTTTTTTAAAGGGGCCGATACGATTTTCGATATGAAAAAAATATCGAAATATCGGGAAATATCGTCATATCGAACAGGCTTAGTATCGAAACACGACGGCTCAAAGTGGTTGCTACATAACGCTGAAAAGCTGCTGGGGCCGGACCTCTTTGCTCTTGTCACCTTCACTTTCGCCGTCCAAATTCTCCAATATTTCGCTTCAGTTGGAAATAAATGAAGGCTTACTCCACCCGTCGTTGTTTTGCTGCACCCAGCAGCCACACACCTTGTCGGCATGGCCGAAAAACACTATACATTTTATTTTGCTTAGATTTTGGACGAAGAATTTTCGCCGTACAATGTAGCCTACACACAATGCATACCCGTGATGAATGGGTAATGTGCCTCGATCTACATCACACACTTATGTTAATGAGGGTCCCACTCAGGGGGCGGAGTAGCTTGGACAAACATTTTCAAAAATTGTTTTCTCATATTTAATCTGGGAAATAATTGTCTCTGGACACAAAATATCATTGTCAAGATAATACTTTATTGTTTTAAGCTTTCGTGAGTGTTATATCGGTCGTGGTACGTGTTCGTGTGTAGATACATGTACATGTGTAGTATATTGATTCGAGGTTGCACGCGCGTCATGGGGGAGGGAATTCTTCACGAAACAGTCGCCGGCATAAACAGGTTGTCGCGCGGTGCATGCGGGCGCTGCGCATCAGGGTGACGTACGTCATGCAAGGTCGAGGACGAGGAGTCACTATTTGAACTCTAAGAAAGCGAAAAGACATGTTCTGCGGGGGTCTCTGGGAATTAAACGGTAAAATTTCACTTTTTATTTGGATGTTAAGTAAACCTTGGTACATTCATCTGATCATGGAACTCCACTTGTTCAGATGGTGGCGTATCTAGTATTTTGGTGGCTGTTGTAAGCTTGAATTCTGATTTTTTTTGTTTGGATTTTAGACTTATTGAATTAAAAGCCATTCTCTATCGCACACTTGCCTTGACCCTACTATCGCCAGATCATGTCCAAATGTTAAAAAAGGCGATAAAGGGTCCAAGTTACTCGGACTAACTTGCCAGGTGTTCCTATTGACAAATGATTGACCAAGTTGGGGTGATTGATTGGGGAAAAAGTTTACTCAGATTGCCATATTATATAATCGGTCAGGAGCAGCACAATCTTGGACTCTCCATGACATCAACTGTCTAAACATGCATGACATGTGGCACAATCTTTTATTTCAAGATAGATCCGTAAATAAACGTTGCAAAAATCAACATGTACATGTGACACAGAAAACAAACTTTCTTGATCTTGGGCTGTCCCAAATATACAGAATATTCGATCGTCAACCGAATATTCGAATACCTTTTTGCCAGTTTGAATATTTGAAAAAAATGTATATATGTAGGGCCTATAGTACACGTACAGATGCCAAAAAGTAAAGTTGCCGTCAAATACCCCATTTTTGTCTACGGTAACTTTTTGTGGATGGAGGTTTATTATTGTTCCTGTCCATAAAACCCTTTACACTTGTAAAATAATTACTGCAAAATGCAGGCTGAAGTGGTTTTTTTTACGGAAAGTTACACGTAGGCCCTACCCCTAAATGATATTGATACAACAGGCGCATGCATAAAAATGTCAATCGGGTGGTCCATACATGTTTATATCAATCGTCCGGAGTAAAACACCGGCGTGCTTTGTGTGCAGATTTTCACCGGTATGGCATGCAGTTGCAGCTGATGTGTGAAAAACTTGATCGGCGAGTATCGAATGTTCGGTCAAACCTCGAGTAAACAAATGCTTCCTTGCTTTCTTCCCCTATAATAAATGAACATTTTCTGATTAAGATCATTAATTAACCCTAACAGCCCAAGGCTTTTTACTAGAATCCTTCCCTAACCACACAAACTCCAACACTGTGTACAAACATGTAGTAAACCAATGGCACATTCTTTGTACTTAGACAAAATCAGGGCATCAAGTCCCATGCAAAGTGATGGTGCCAAGGCTCTACAGTACCCAATCACACAAAATTCAACACAAATGGGGTGTTTGATTTTGGCAGGTTAGGGAAGGTTAGGGTTAAAGGTAAATATCATGTCTTTATACAATTCTGAATACAGATTGATGGATGGTTATTCCCAAGATATTGCTTTTTCTGAACAATTTTGGTGGGGGTATTACAGTAAGCTCTTTCCCTACCGTCCAAGATGACCAAACTGAGGTTTTAGGCAGGATTTGGAAAGAGTGTGTCCAAATTTGTAACTTATTGAAAAACTGGGCATGCTGGCTGCCCAAATTGTTTGGGAATGTACTTCCAGAACTGTAAGGTTTTCAGTTTTCACAAACCTTACAGAGAGACTCATTGAAACTGCTGTGGAAGAAAATTTTCAATTGTTTTTCATAAATCCATATAACTCTCTTGTCGCAAAATTTTCTGCCATAACATTTCATATGCGTGATCTTGATGTGGCTACTGTAGGTAAACATAGGCTAGGTTCAGTTCCTTGAAATTTAGGAGAATATCGCTTACCAAGACCACAGGATTCACCATTCCAAAGTTTGACATTGTTTGCTGTTGACAGAGGGTTTAGTATTATGTGTCTTACCAAGACTAAAATGTGATTTGCAGTGACCTCAACTACATGTAGTTGGAATTGTCCTTGACAGGTTGTATCTGAAGAGAAAGAAATTGGCAGCTGGGACAACAGTAAAGTGACCTTTCTCGACACAAAACGCTCGGATGTTACAGCCATGGTTCAGGAGGATGAGATGGTTCCCATAGATGACATCACTGTTTGGATCGACCCGCTGGATGCGACGCAAGAATACACAGGTAATACAGCCATGTGTGTAGCACAGTGTGACAAGCAGAGGAAGAACCAGGCCATGACAATAAAATAAAATAAAAGAAACCAAACAAAAACCATTTAAAGAAATAATAGAGGCATAGAAAAAAAATCAGTGAAGGGGTCAGGTCTTAGACCGGGGAAAAAACAATTAAAGCAGGAAGTGTCACCCCACCAAACCCCAGAGGGGGGATGTAAAAATCAAATGATTTAGCCCATTTTTTTCCTGTACATGTGCGAGCTGTTGCAGTTGCAATTTTGAAGTAATTTTGTACAGGGAAGTAATAAAACAGTCACTTCGATGTTATTTTACCACATAAGGCCCAGTTGATTGTCTCCATGAGCATCCTTTTTTTGAAGCCGCATCATTTTTTTGTGTCGCCTAAACGAATGTTTTTGTGTCGCCTAAACGAACGTTTTGGGGGCCACTTACCAGTCATGAATTCTGTCCGTGTGACCAAAGTTTTAGGTTGTTTTTTCTCTCATTTGGTGTCATTTGAAAAGTTAAGTCCAATTGGAACCATATGTGGTTATACATGTACATGGGAACCACCGTATGTTAGTGAGGTCAATGGTCACATACAAGGTAAAAGGTCACATACCAAGGTCAAAGGTCATCTAAGGTCAAGTTGTAAAATGGGCTGGACATGTAAAATTGGCCCATTTGAAAAGTTGCAGTCAATTAGATCAAAATTTGGGAACCTTCCTATGTAAGTGAGGTCAAAAGTCACACGTCAAGGTCATTGGTCATAGGTCATCTGAGGTCAAGTTGAAATTTGGGCTGAACATGTAAAATTGGTCTCATTTGAAAAGTTGAAGTCAAATTGCAATCAAACTTGAGCCTAACAGTGTAGATGCAACGTACAAACATTTATATGATGTTACAGGTCACATCAAGGTCAAAGGTCAAGGACAAAGGTTGAGGACAAGTTATAAAATAGGCTTTAACTGTAAAATTGCTCCTATTTGAAAAGTTACAAATGCGATGCAGTGACCAAAAAAGGGCGACACGTGTGATCTGCGGATCACCTTGTTTTTGTTACTTTTTTCCTAAAAAAAAAGCTAGATTTTTCATGTATTTCGCTTGAAAAGAACATGCATAAACCATTGGGTACTTTAATAAAATAGAATACTGTTCAACATGGATATTTTGACTCAACTTAATAGTTGTAGCTAATAACAAGCTGGCAGTCATTTTGAAATAAGAATTTCATTTTTAATTTAAATGCTTGGCGGCCATCTTGGAAAAAATGACAAATAAAACAATGTAAAAAGGCCTGCATCCTCTTTTTGAAAAACCTAACGATCAACTGGTAGGACCTATTTTTTTATATATTATTTTTTACTTGGCTTTATGATTGCTTTTTATCCACACGGACAATCTTTTGGTTATTATGTCACTTAAAAAATGAAAGATGTAAAATATGCCATTAAGTGCCCAAGATTGGTCCTGTTTTCACTATATACATGCATCGTCTCTCAGTATCGAGTGATAAACTAATTTATTTTACAGAACCGAAACAAAACCATGAACAAAATGTACTGAAAGAAATGATGGCAAACGCTGTTTGAAATCCTGTTTCACATGTTTCTCGTCCTTTTCTTTAATTTAACCCTTACCCCCTAGGCATTTTTACAAGGGAAGTGTCCTCAACCTGTCAAAATTCAACACTGTGCAGTATACCTACATGTACAGCACATTCTTTGTACTTAGACAAATTGGGGCATCATAGCCCCATGTAAAGTAATGGTGCCAAGGCACTACAGTCCTGAACCCATCATAATTCAACACAGCATGCTGTTGGAGTTTGTAAGGCTTGGGGTAGTTATGTACGGTTAATTAACCTATTTTTTTGAGTGGCTTCTGTTACAAGCTGTAAGTTTCCCCTCCAACATTCATGGCGATATTTTCAAAGCTTTTTCTACCTTTCACAAAATTAAGTTACAGGAAGTAGCTTTGATAATAAGGCCAATATTGGTTAATAAGTATCAGCAATTGTTGATGCATAATTTAATAGTATTCACTCAACACCTTGTACTAGGGGTGTGAAAGTCTGAAAAATCTCATGATCACTACTCCGCCATTACATTATCTGGCATGTGCATACACCGGCATATATAAATCACAAAAGACAGAAACTTTATACAGTTGTACTTATTGTGAAATGAGGCATACTATTATGTCTCGTTGAGGCTCTTTATCCATACCCAGACTACCCTTTATTATCAACTTCCGTGAACGTCATAAATATTTAACCCTCCTGTTCTCAGGGCCAAAATCGACCCAGCTGCTGTACAGATCAAAACCTATCAAATGTCAGATTGAAACACACACAAACTGTGAGAGTTGGTGTTAAGAGTTTTTGATACTGATAGGCTGTGATAGTTATAAGTATAGGAGGGTTTAGTTAATCTCTGCTGGTTTCCCATGTAGCTAGTTGGGTTTTAATTTGGAAAATTCCCGACAAATAACATTCAAAACCTTTCCCTTTTCATTATCTTGTAAGTTACTGTGCGATAATGTAAAGTTGTACGGGTACTCGATTCCATAATCTGGAACCGGTTCGGTTACTCGGGTACCTGGTTCCGATGCATACCCCTACCTTGAACACAAAAAACAGTTGCTAATTTAAAATGTCAAAAACAAAATCTGGACAGTGCAATTATTGGACAAAGTTGACTTAGTTCATCTATATAATCGGCAAATATTGTGTCCCTCTCACACGACACAGGTGCTAGACCCAGAGTAATGTATGTAACGGCTCCTAAAAACTCAATTGCAGTCCTGCAGTAATTTGTGCTGTGAAATTTATCATTGCAGTTGAAACAGTCGTGTGTTGTAGGCGGGCTGAGTCAGTCTGAAATAATCTGAATTTCCAGAAGCAATGTGATTGGGTTAATGAACATTTTCATCACCAATCATGTTCACCAATAAGTACTTGATTAGCCAGTTTCCATGTACATATGTGACCCGCTCCAGAAAAAGGTGATATAAGTCGCGCTATGCATTTACGTGTAATGGCCCTTTCAACGTTGAGGGGGTGAAATTTTTCGTCCAAATTTATTTTTGGTTTTTGTCTTTAATGACATCTTAATATCTAAAGTTTCAGGTTTGGTGCACAACAATGTTGATTTCAGTGAATAAAGTGAAAAAATAACCTTTTTAGAGTGCATTGTTCCATTGCATTGTATTAGAACTAGATATTTCAAAGCCTATTTTCTTTGTTGTGCAATTTGAACTCCATAGAGCTAATTAATATGCAAAAACGCGATATCTCCAGAACGGAAAGGGCTTTGGAGCTCTATCATGTACTAAATGAAAGCTTACATTGCAGGCCTTCCAAACATACATAAAACTCATTTTTCATATTTTGCGACATAATATACCTTTTTCCAGAGTGGGTCACATATAATAAATCCCCTATGCCCACAGGGCTAGTAATTATCAAAATCTGACATTCGTGGTTTTTGAATACTTGATCAGAACACCTGCTGGAATATGTGACTACGATGGTATGTGTGGCTGTACGGGGAGTTCCAACCATTGGTGTCATTCACAAACCATTCATGAAAGGTGAAAACACAGGTAAGAAATATCCCACAGAGTCCTAAAATGCAATGAGACAGAGAACCGGCAAGAGTGGGATTTGAACCTACTACAGTACTTTGTACCTCCGGAATACTGTACCAGTGCTCTACCAACTGAGCTACATATTATATACATGTATGTTGGCAGTCTCCCAAATTGTCAGTATCTTTATTCGGGGGCGCTAATCAGTATTTACCATAGAGCCAAAATGTATATTAAATTACTAGAGGAGCTTTGGGCGTATCAGCTTTGATAATGCAATATGCAAATAGGCGTACAAAATTTCGAGTTTTCCATAGATTGTACACAAACATGGATGCGTCCAGCAGGCATCACTTTGTACATCGAGTCAGCGCTCTAGTAATCTAATATAGCTCTATGGTATGAACCCATAATGTTGTATGGCCAGGGATCATGCCCCAACTTTACGATACAACCTGGGAAGCGACATTGTGGCGATCACTTAATGAGGATAGAACTTTTAACTTATATAATATCATCAAACATACATGTACTGTAAAAGAAACTGACACGGTAATTTTGAATAAATTTTCAAAGTGAACCAAGAGAATGTTGTCTTCAGCCTAGAGCAAGTTCGATCAAGGACCAATGGTTAACTAGTGGTTGGTTCGTGACGTACGTAGCACATGAGCACTGAAGTTGAAGTGCGAACGACTCTAGTCGAACTATTGTCATGTCAACGCTACCATAAGAAAATGGCGGTGGCTAGTTTTTTAATGTTTTTGGACGAGTTCATAGATGAAAGTGACACGGACGATATTTGCTCAGTATATCAACAATGTCACAAGTGGTAACGTGTGCATTATTTCAACATGTTCAAAGAAAGATAAAGTAACAAAAAATGATCGTTCACTGCTGCTGAATATTTACTTACATCTTTAGTTTTTTTCGCCATTTTTTTAAAAATGGCTATTGGTAACCAGCGATGCGACCATCCTCGGTAGGCTGGTCGCGAATCGTCGACTAGCATGCATTTGATCAGAGTTAGTCGAACTATGGTTAACTATAGTCTTTGATCGAATTGCTCCTAGCCATTGCCCAATTGTGGTCGAAGCCCAAGAGGTTATAGGTAGTATACACGATTTGCTTTTGCTGTAATTTTTTAAAATATATGAATTTGGCGGTTAGTATTTTATAGCGTGCTAGCAAATTCTGTATCACTGACCTGTTTCAAGTTTTGTGTGCATAGATGCTGGAAAAACCGTAGTCTGCGTAAAGAGAAAAATTCTGTTCTAGTAGTCTGGTTCCCTGACCATACTTTAGACAAAACGAAGCAACTTATAGATGTCAGGGAATTATCGGGTCGGGGAACTCGACTATTTCCAACGATTGTTATGCATAACAATCATTGGAAAATGATATAAATTTCAACTTTTCTTGAAAACGACAGCACACCAGGTGCCATCATTTCACACAGGATGATTGAGACTACTATTAACTTGCAGTTTAGTAAGGTATTTCGTAATAATTCAGTAAAAACTAAATTGTACACTACCTTTTAAGTGTAGCTTTTCCATTATCAAATAATAAGAAATATTAATTTCTGTTGCAGTTTGGGCTTATGTTGGGAAGACCCACTCACCGAACCTACACTTGCCGGTCAAGAAAGCAGCGGATGTGCTGGCTACAAGTCCCACGATCATCGTTTCACGGTCACACCAGGGAGAAGTGGAAACCATTGCCAAGAAATCATTCGGGGACAAGACAACAGTCATCCCAGCTGGCGGAGCAGGTATGACTCCTACAAAAGTCTGTTCTTGAAATTTCAATGTCAAAAAAAGATTGAACTGATTGAACCTGGAATTGAACACATGACATTTATATTAATAACAACAGCCTTAACCCATTGAACCCGGTAGATGTCTATAGTTTGAAAATTGACACGTGGCTGGTTGAAAATTGACACGTGGCCGGTTGATAATTGACACGTGGCCTGTTGAAAATTTACATGTGGCTGGTTGACTGCTGTAGCCACATTTTCTGCATTTTCAATCCTTTGTTGGGTTATTGTGTGTGTTACGCTTGTTGTCTGCACAAGTCTCTTGTGTCTATTTCGCTTGGCTGCACAAGCCAGCCCAGCATACCGATGCTCCATTATAAATACCCGGGATCAAGGGCTTGAGTTATAGATGGTAGCTATGTCATCTATAAGATAATTTTCAATGGGCCATCTTCGTGCTAGGGGACCAGAAGCACCGGGGCAAACCCCTACTCTTTCACGACAGGTGCTCTGGGTTCTTTTATGTGCACTAATCCCATAGAGCACATGGTACTTCCAGCTTAATGTCCCATCCAAAGGACGTGACCCTCTTGAGATGTTAACCCTCCTATGCAAACATACATTCTGTTGTTGTATGGGTAAAAATCAGTCAAGGTGATTGTTTTTGACCCTCCTGCCATAGTACAAAACCACATGTAATCTGATCATGTCTGTGTAAAAGTATAGCAGGGGAGGTGGAAGGAAATTTTGACTGATTTTGACCTTTTAAATAGTAGGAGGACTGTCATGCCCCAGACCAATGCATTGGTTATTGCCAGGCATGCTAATGCAAGCCATACATGGTGTGGTTTTCCATCCAAGTACTGCTAGCAGTCAACGTTGCTTAATAACTTCGGTAGTGTGTGACAGTTGAACTATTGTTTCTCTGTTTCACCAGCCAGGCACTGCAGTCGGACTGATAATACACTGATTCCATTCAGACCATGGTCTTGGGGCCAATTTCACGAAGCAGCTTAGCGCACGATTTTGCTAAGCCTGAAAAAAATGTGTTGAGCAAATACAGGTCACCAGTCAAAATGCCATGCGACGTGCATTGCTTGTGACTGTTTCCCTGCTAATGGTTGCTTAGCGATTAAATTTGCTTAGCAATATTTTATGCTTATTGGCTCTAGGAAACTAAGTCTTGTAGCCGAAGCCCGAGCCCCAGCCAGGGTTTGAGAAATTCCCTAAGCCCTGTACTGGTGACGGCGTGAAGATTACCATTAACCCTAACTCCCTACATCTATTTTCCTACATGTAAACCTGAATACGCCAATATCCTCACCGATTCCAAATTCCTCCAATGTTAGTTACTGGAGACCACTGCCTGAATCCTGCAAAATCCTCCAGATTGGGCCTGATGACCTGGATCCTCCATTTTCCTCCAGAGGCAAAAATTGTGTGTCAGTTGGGTGTGTAACTCGCGCCAAGTTTGGCCAGATATTACACAGTTATTCATAAGATGGAATTTGCGTCGGGGTGATGTACATTTAATATTGGGTTTTGTCCTTCAACGACGTATTTTTATAAACACTGTATACTCAGTGCTGTCCCGAGAGATTATTTGGAAAAAATCACTCGGGTGGGACTCGAACCCACGACCTCCTGCTTTCTAGTGCAGATGTCTTACCACTCGAAAAGACTGAGTATACAGTGTTTATAAAAATACGTCGGTGAAGGGCAAAACCCGATATTGAATGTACATCACCCCGATGCAAATTCCATCTTATGAATAGTTTGGCTGCGGTACCCGCCGCTATATCAGATTTGAACCAGCCAACCGACTCCGACAAGCTCGGTGGTCGAGTGGTAAGACATCTGCACTAGAAAGCAGGAGGTCGTGGGTTCGGGTCCCACCCGAGTGATTTTTTCCAAATAATCTCTCGGGACAGCACTGAGTATACAGTGTTTATAAAAATACGTCGGTGAAGGGCAAAACCCAATATTAAATATTACACAGTTGATATACAACATGATTTGAGAGTGGGAAGTTATTCGAAGAACTGGAAATTAACAAATTGGTTCCCAGTTAATATTGGCTGTCCACTTGAAACGAAGCATGTTATATTTGTGTTAACTCCATGCATCTAGCTGTTATTGATGGGGTGCTGGTATGCCAAGAACGGACTGTGCAGCCAAGCGTAAATGTACAAACAATAGGCACCACACTAAATAGAGTTCCTATTCATCGCACTTGGAGCCCCCTTTCGTGTAAATGAAAACTTTGTTTGAAAAGCTCCAACTACGTGTATTCATTACACTCCTATTCAAGAACAATATACAGTGTAGTTGAAACATGAATGGATTGAGTACATGCAGGAATGCGCCTATAGACATCAACCGACCAGGTGGTCTTTTTCAAAACCACAGCTATGGCCGTTGTCTGTATTTAAGAGGTTAAATATTAAACTGAATATGTATGAGATATATTGTTAATATATCTCATACATATTCAGTTGCTTTTATTTTGGAGCCCTTGAATCAAGAAAGGCAATATAACCAACTATTAATTTAAATGTGCACTGCAGGGCTTGAAGTATGCCCCAAGCCATGCAATAGTTCCGTGACCCCGTGTGATAGTTCCTTGACCTCAGGTGACAGTCCTTTATTTGCCTTTGATAGTTGATTGTGTAAGAATTATGTGGCAAAATTTAATTCACTGAAAAGTTTGTCCAACCTTTTTCAGTTGACATGAACTACACGGTGCACATTACAAAGGAAAAACGGATTTGTCAAAGGTTTTAATGGTTTAACCCCTTGACCCCAGGTTTTATATGGGGGCGCTGGGGCGCCAAGCCGGCTTGTGCAGCCAAGCAAAACGGAAACAAGAGGCTTGTGCAGCCAAGCATAACGTACACAATACCCCAATAATGGATTGAAAATGCAGAAATTGGCATGTATAGACGTCAACCGGCCAGGTGGCAATTTTCAATCTGCACATATTTGTGTCAACCGTACGCAAGGGGTTAAACAGAATTTGGGATAATAATAATATTATTAATAATAATAATAATAATAATAATAAAAACAATTTTAAGGGGAAAATTAGTGGCTCTAATGGTTCAGTAATTTCATAACTGAGTAAAGATCAAGTACCTAACTTGTACTTCCGCTGCACCACAGGTTACAAGGTGTGGTCCCTCTTTGAAGGAAAAGCGGACGCCTACATCCACACCACGCTGATCAAGAAATGGGACATATGCGCTGGCAATGCCCTCTTGAACGAGGCCAAAGGTCAAATGACCACACTGAAGGGGGAGAAGATTGACTACAGCTGGAGCCAGGAGTCACCTGACCCCAAAAACGAGGGAGGGCTTTTAGCGACGCTCTGGGACCACAAGATGTTTTTAACAAAACTAGAAGCAGTGGTTGAGGGGAAGCAACGATAGCTAGCGGTCTAGATATTGCTGAGGTTCCCAATAGTTCTCTGTCTTGATTCTGCTTAAAGTAGGGCTGTCTCGAATATTCGATCGTCAACCAAATATTTGAATACCTTTTTGCCGGTTCGAATATTTAAAAAAATATATGCATGTACAGAAAGGACTCTGATGCTGTTTTTAATAGAAAAGTTACGGCTCTAAGCAGTGTCAAATGCCGCATTTTGTGGATGGAGGTTTACTGTTTCCGTCCGTAAATCCTTGACTGCAAAAACGTTTGGTTTCTTGTTACCAAAACGTTATACATACCCGTAATGAGCTCGATACAACAGGTGCATGCAAACATTAAAATGTCGCTCAGGCGGTCCATATTATCGATCACCACACGTAAAACACTGGCGTGCTTTTCTTGCAACTTTTTACCGGCAGTTGCAACTGACGCCTGAAAAACTTGATCGGCGAGTATTGAATATTCAAATATTTGGTCAAATCCTAGTTTCGGATAATCGAATATTAAATTATTCGAAAATGAACAGCCCTATAACTAGACAGCGGCGCTTACTACCTTCAAGAATTCTGTGCTACCGTAGGAATGGTATATTCTGTAGGGTAAAAGAGAATTTCATTCCGTGGCTGCGTGTACTTAAAATCAAGGACATCATGTCGAGCAGATTTGCCTAGGATGGTTCACCAGCAGTGCAAGTGCAGAATTCTGTGGTAAGCAGGGCCATGGAAACTGAACTCAGTAGCTGTATGTAAAGGATCAGAGATATTTCTTTTTGTGCAACTTTTTTTCTTCTATTCAAGTGCATTAGTAAGGCTATTTTTTCAAACCTCTGTGGCTGTGGCTGTGGCTGTGGCTGTGGCTGTAGCTGTGGCTGTGGCTGTGTACCAAAATACCAACAGAGGTGGTGTCCCATTTCAATAGAGTACCGAAGTCTGACGTCAGTTGGCACGACAACTGGTTCCAAACAAATGTAGATTTCGACTTTTTCTTTGTTAACAGCCAGTCATGCAAACATGTTCACACAAAATAACAAAAGTATTTTGGTTCCAAACATTGTATTGGCGTCATCACTTCGGTACTCTATACCGCATTGTTTCTATACATTACTGCATCTTAATCTCGTGATAAATTCATTTACAAAAGTTGTGCTTAGTAATGGCAGGTTACCAGCAGTAATTGCATGTGATTTAATATGCATGCTTTTGGCTGGTTCTCATCCAATTTTGCTCATGGCAAAAAACTGTTAAGCAGCTCCCTGAATTTGGGACACTGTCAGCACAGTTATGTGCGGACTAAAGATGATTTGGATTTTGTTTCTGGAGATGTAGTTGTCTTTTTTCCCCCTCTTAAATTCTTCTTTCTCTCTCAAATTACTTAAGGACACCTGCTCTTAATGCACACTTTAAGCATCAAGCGTGTCTACATTTGAAGCTATTTTTGGATAGAGTAATTGGGATATATATTGTAATTCACAAGAAAATTAGAATTGTATTTCTATTTGCCAAAAAAACAAATAAAAAAACAATATTAACCAAGAAGGCAATTTTTTATATTAGATACTGCTTCTTTGAAATAAGATGCATTTTGCATGTTGTTGATTGAATTTGATTTCGACAGATGAGCAATTAGCCAGATAATTTAAGTGATTGTAACCTCTTTTTTTGATTAATAATCCTGGAAAATAAAAAATATGTGTTTTATTTGACAAGTGTTATAGAATGTTGAATAAGTCAAATCATAATTACTGTGTGCCTGCGCAGAAATGTAAGTAAAATAGACTTTGAAACAAACCAGTAAAATTTATCTGGAAAGGCCTGTCTCATACTCAGGGGGGGGGAAGGGTGTGATGTTTTGCTGATCGTCTACGTGGACCATAGGCTGTTTCCCCGTATCATTTGAAAATCGGCAAGACGACCCCGGCAAGCTCGGTGGTCGAGTCGTTAAAAGCACTGGTGAGCAGGAGGTCGTGGGTTCGAATCCCGATTCCCGACCAAGGACACATGTGAATTTTCTCCACACTCGGAAAGAACTGAGCATACAGTGCTGAAAGTTTGAAATATCAAAACTTGTTCAAAATGTCATTAACACTGATGCAAATTTAGTGTTTTAATACTGTAGACTCCCACCGTTTGTCAGTTTCACTGTGCTTAATTAGAAAAAAACATCACGAATATTCATTACCTGAACCGTCTCGATAAAACCTCGCTTTAATGCCGTTAAAACCTCGTCAGTCCCGCCCACAGCATACTAATTACTAGCATCCATGCTTTCATTGGTTAACCGGATCCTGTCTCCGTGTTACTCTTGCTCTGATTGGCTCTTCCATTTGTGCACAAAACCATCAGGGCCAATGGTTTTGTGGTAAGCACTATAAACCACGAAAAAGACATCGTCACGCCTTGTGCCTAATCAATAAAGCCTTGTGTCTATAAAAATGGCGATGTCGTTTTGGTTGTTCTGGAACAGTGCCTTCCTAGTAATTGGGTGCATAAAGGATTTTTGCGAGGTTTATCAAAAATCGTCCGGGTAATGCTAGTGAAAAAGTCTAAAAGTATTATAGGCCTAACTGTTTAGTGAAGGAATGGATGGTGACGACATCATGACGTCTTTCAATTTTCAGACAAGATTTTTGTCTTGTGTTAAACAAATCGTATACAGTAGAAAAGAGATTTTTCTCTTTTTGCCCTATCCCGACAGATCACATACATGTGAATGTATTTTGAAGTACATATCAGTCAGTCCATTGGTGAAGCATTTAATTCATTTCGTTGTGTTACCCAGAATGTTTTGAAAATTGAAATAACTTGTACTTATTAGCCGTGGCAATCAGTGGTGTTAAACCATAGACATGTTTTCATATTTTTCTAAGCTCTGAGAAAACATTTTGTGGAACTTATTTTACAGTTCCCATTTTAGAAAGTAATAAACCTGTTGTGAAGTTAATATGACATTAAAACAAATTTGTTTACGATTGAAACAACTTAATACAGTTTGTTTGCAAAAGTGTAGGCCTACAAATACAATTAAACATTTTGGATCAGAAGTTCCTTCAAATTTACTTTGAAGCGAGCTGTGAAATTGGTGTAGATACAGATCTGTAGAATGAGTTGCGACTTCATATTTTGGCCCAAAGATGGCCGCTCATTATGTGCAGTAGAGCGTTCGGCAATTGTTTACCAATTGTATATGTGCACTGATGCGAATCCGCCATGTTTGGCACAACGTTTTGGACTCTTCATGTCACTTGGCGTTGAGTGGATTCTACGAATGCTGCCCTCAGTTGACGCTCGTGTGTTCTTTTTGAGATGAGGCGGTTTTACTCTGGTTCCCAGACCAAAATATTCTGACTATTTCTGATGAATATTAGGTCCGGTAGCCGCCAATGTCACGTGACGAAAACAATGTCCGAAGTTTTCCGAACTTGTTTTCGGTAACATTTGGCTGTTAAAGTTGATGTTCGCAATAACAAAATGTCTGTCGGGCCTGTTACGGATCCTAGAATTTGAATTCTCAGTTATACATGTAGGCCTACATAAAAACTGAAAAATCAATGCCATACTCTTGCAGTATTTTGCCGACCGGATTTTGCAAGAATATTAAATTTGAATGATGCCAGTGACGTCACTCGGACCAACACCGCACATCATGATCTATTTTAAACCGTGAGTACTCCCTGACCCAAGATTTAGTCGTCAGGGAATCTTCAGGTCAGGGAACCAGACTATGGCGGTTTGAGGAAAGGGTGTGATGTTTTACTGATCGTCTACGTGGACCATAGGCTAGTTTCAACGTGTCATATGAAAATCAGACTCCTATGAAAATCGGACTCCTTTTCCTTATTGTTGGTTAAAAACCCTCTCACGTGACCGGCCACTCTCCTAATTAGGCGAAGTAAAAAACCAAACCTGTTTAGCGTCCCCGCCCGCCTCCTTTTTTTGGGGGGCGCCTGGATGTTTTAAATTATATTGTACCAATGGAAAATGAGGCTAAAAAGGCTCCCGAAAATGTCAACCGATCCACCAGAAAATAAGAGACAGGCTTACTAAAACTATTAAAACGCCTGTAAACATGTTCAATTTTCATGTTCATCATGTCTCTTTCATTTTTGTGCCTTTGAACAGTTGAAAAACGTACGGTTGTCGGACAAATAAAAAAAGAATGGCGTCCAATCTTGAAAATAAAAAGCCCATCCTCTTTCTTAAAAAAAACAAAAAAACGCGGACCCTAAACATGTTTTTTACTCGGCCTAATTACTTCACTAATAGGTACATGTATATACTACCAATGAACCCGTATTTCATTCGGTCTGACATTCACGCTACATCTGTCCTCCTTTGTCGTTCTGACTTCGAATATCATTCTGGGGTTTTACTGGGCTAAAACCGAGCATTCCTTCGTCTTCTCTTTACATGTTTCACAGGTTTCCAGAAAAAAAAAATATATAATAGCTACCTGTTCCCATTGTGGACAAAAGCAAACGTTTCAACGAATGGAAATGTCTTTACGGGCGTTTACACGTAGGCCCCTACGTACCGACTATGATTTCAAATTAAATTCTTTAATTTCTGGCTCTTCAACACTAATGCAATCGACCCGCATGAAGCTTGCAGTTTGTGGGGTGTCAAAATACTGTAGGAGTAATTTAAATGTCGTCGTTTTATTTGACTGGAGACCAAAATCAATATTGCGCAAGGCCAACTCTTTCCAATTCAATTGACCCAGTGAGTGTGTATTAAGGCTGTGTCCGAATTACTTGGCTACGGCTGGGTGTTACACACATGTCCACGGTGGGGCTGCCACTACTCCCGCTAGACTCGCGTGCAATTTCAAGCCGTAGCCGAGTAATTCGGGCACGGCTTAATAGAGTACCAAAGTGTGACGGCAGTTGGCATGACAACTGGATCTAAACAAATTGATATTTCGACTGTTCCTTTGTTAACAGCCAGTCATGCAAACACATTGACACAAAATAACAAAAGTATAGAGTACCGAAGTGATGACGTCAATCAATGCAATGTTTGGAACCAGAATACATTCTAAACTACATGTGTTTGGAACCATTGCCGCGGCAACTGACGTCAGACTTCGGTACTCTATTCTGGTTCCAAAAGTTGACGTTATCACTTCGGTACTCTATTCTATAGACGATGCGCCTCCTAACGTCACGTGTTCACCTCTGTATTGAAATGTCCGGCCGGAATGCGCACGCATCGTGTTATGCATACAATTTGGTTTCGGAGTGACGTCGCCAGGTCAGATCGTCTTTGAATTATGTGATCTTGGTGTTACCTTAACCAAATTTATGCAAAACACGATGTGTGCGCATACCACGGGATATTTGAATATACTGCGGTTTTGATGTAGGTCTAAACAAAGGGCACATGGTCTATACACGGCCAGTGATTTACCTCCTGATTGTGCCCTCATTGTCTCAACAGACAGGACGGGAATACATGTATTGAGATTGTTTGAGTTGACGGGAATTTCACATTAGCCCTGTCTGCGCACTTCCTGGTTAATGAAAGCAAGGATTCAATATTGGGTTTTGCCCTTTACCGACGTATTTTAAGCAAGGATGTTAAAGGAAACATGCTTCTCAAACTGGCCGGATCACATTTTATTTCATAAATAAATTCATTTATATGTATTAAATGTGAATTAAAAGCCAAACTGGTTCATGTGAAGTTTTAGTGTGATTATTTGCCGCCCAAAAATTGACCCCCCCTTTTTGGAATTTGTTGAGACTCAAATTGAGGGCGCTGTTCGTGACGTAGACCGAGGCACCGAAATTCATGGATCGACTGGACACGCACACTAGGTCTACACGTGCAATTTCGTAAGTTGCAACAACTAACATCGAACTTACCCTGATTTTCTCCCTTTTAGCGAAGGCTCCTCGGGGAATGGGCCGTTTAACTGCTTTCGCCTGTACCTTACTCACATCTGGGAACTTTGTTGGGATGGCAGTGGACTTGAGCATATTTTTAATGGTCATCCCATGATTTGAAAATACCAGTATCGAAACACGACGGCTCAAAGTGGTCGCTACATAAACGCTCTTGTCACCTTCACTTTCGCCGTCCAAATTCTCCGATATTTCGTATCAGTTGGAAATAAAGGAAGGCTTACTCCAGCCTTCGTTGTTTTGCTGCACCCAGCAGCCACACACCTTGTCGGCATGGCCGAAAAACGCTGTATTTTGCTTAGATTTTGGACGAAGAATGTACATTCAATGCATACGCGTGATGAATGGGGCCGGCTCGAGCAGAATATGTAATGTGCCTCGGTCTACGTCACACACTTATGTTAATGAGGGTCCCACTCAGGGGGCGGAGTAGCTTGGACAAACATTTTCAAGAATTTGTTTCTCATATTTAATCTGGGAAATAATTGTCTCTGGACACAAAATATCATTGTCAAGATAATACTTTATTGTTTTAAGCAGGAATAATGCAAAATAAATCCTAAATCATGTTTCCTTTAATGCTAAACAAACACAATGCTATTCAACAAATTCATTCATGCATGAATCACGCTATACATGAATCACGCCCTACATGGCATCGCAGCACACGTTAAGCATAGTCAGCTGTTGACTGAGCACTTAGAGCCTCTTTTACAAACCCGGAAGTGCGCAGATCGGTATTATTTTCGTGAATTTGGAATTCGTCTATTAGATCACCATGCGGCGCCCTTTTCATTTCTATGGTTCTTATTTCCGACCGACCTTATTTTTTGCTTCCGACTGAGAAAAAAACTGACACTTTTTTTTTATGCTGCCGACCCTGTGCTATTTGTTACCAAGACAAAAAGAGTGATAATCGATTGATAATGTTGTGTACTGTACTTAACCTAGACACAATGATTTTTCTTTTATCCTCTAATTCTATGGGACCTATTCAGTGAGACTGGTGCGCTGTTTGGGCCCAGTCAGGGGGGGGGGGGGGGGGGGGGGCAAACCAGTAGGGGACAGTCTCAAAAATTACGGCATACTATCAAGTCGATGAATAATGGTTTACTGACAGTGGTATGTGAGTCATGAATGGGCTGCCTTTTAATGAATTGGTCAAAAAAGTTCCTGTGAACTTTGAACAAGTTCCCTTTAATCGTAGCGTTGATGTTATTATGGGTGAAGTCTGGGTACCATGCAGTGTGTACAGCCGCCATATGCCCTGACAACACGGAAAGTCTGATGCTGTATTGGGTATGGGACGCTCGGGGCAACCTTATTTATTATTGTACAAATTCCATCCAAGATGTTCTATTTTCTAACCGGATTGCCTTTCAATTTGGAAAGTCCACTGTCCAGCCCTCCAAGTCCAATACTTGTCAGCAATCCGTAGCATATGTGGACCACACGGACGATACCCCAAGAATGAAACTGAATGATCGTATCAATGGTAAGTCTTCATGGTCTTTATATTTCATCCAGCCGAGTGTTTATTCTACAAGGTGTAACTTGGATTAAATGCTTCCTTATCGTCGTCTGTTCAAGCCTATCTTCGATAGGCGCCCATGGACACATTGTAGTCCGTTTTTGCATGTCAGGTGTGCAAAGATATATCGGGTCCAACATTTTGACGACTCTATGTTTGATTTGGCGGGCACGATTGTGTGGCATGTAGTCATGGGTGACGGGGCCAAACGGGGCGCCGTATTCTGCACCCGGCCGGCCAGGATAATGCACTGTATGCGGCTTGATAAAATATATGGGTAAAGCATGCATGTCAGCTGCGTCTATGGTCGGTCGTTAACGTAACGGTTCAATACAGTTTATTACCCCCGTTTATCTCGAACAGGTGTTTCATGCACTGATGCTAGTTTTTCATCCGAGGAAATTTAAAACAATGTTGTTTTGAGCTGTTTTGACTTAAAGGTAACATACAACATTTGCAATCATCAAAAAACAAAACGACTGATTTATTATGAAAGACCTTTTGACTGTAAAGTAAATAATGGTCTCAAGCATTCTGTGAAATCATGGCACCGTGGTGTGCTGTCATTTTCAAGAAAAGTGGCATTTTTGAATCAATTCCCAACGATGGTCAGCCAACCATCGTTGGGAAGAAAAAGACATTTTTTTCTTTAAATAAAATGCCCCTAATTTACCAACTTTAGTTATAGCCCACATTTTGTTTGGCTGTTAGTTGTACCATTTGTCCATGGTTGCACATCCCTGAACGAGTGAATTCTCCGACCTGATAACT
This sequence comes from Hippasteria phrygiana, assembly GCA_037893225.1. NCBI lineage: Eukaryota > Metazoa > Echinodermata > Asteroidea > Valvatida > Goniasteridae > Hippasteria > Hippasteria phrygiana. The sequence goes on along the minus strand of JAZGUH010000046.1, from coordinate 583,233 downwards.
CCCTGACGTGTATAAATTGCTCCATTTTGTACATATGATGCACGATATGGGGCAGAGGGAACCCCCCTCCCCTCTTTTGTGTTGGTCATTGTGTTCCGGGAATCTCAGGAATTCTTTTCAGATGTCTAGGGGGGATGTGTTAGGTAACAATAGTCTGGAGAGTGTATAGGGTATAGGGACAAAGGGGCGGGGGCGGGGGGGGGGGGGGGGGGTACCCCTCTGCCCCATATCTGGGTATACTAAAGTATGGTCAGGGTACCAGACTACTATGCATCTATGCACACAAAACTTTAAACTGGTTAATGTTACAATATTTGCGATAAAATACCGGTACCAGCCCCCAAATCCATTATTTTTTTTAAAGTTTCAGCAAAATCAAATGTTGTATACTACCCTTAATTAAATTTGATTGTAAAAGGTACATCCGCACAAAGATAAGCACAGCATAAAAAAAAACCTAAATTTATTCCATTAAGAATTTCAAGCGTGGGTTTACATTCTATAAATCTATCTATCACGACGTTAGAAAATATAGCAAGAAGACACCTTTAATAATAACACACATAAACCGTTTGTCCATTGTCAAGCACTTGTGGGTGTGGGGTGTAAGGTCATTTATGTCTGACCCCGACTACAACCCAGGACTTTGACAAGCAATACACAAGGAAAACAACTGGGTGAACCTGAGTAATGCAAGATTCCAGAGTTGTTTTTTAAGAGACTTTTTTTTAGCGTACAGAGGCATTTTCGGATATACATTGAGTCATTTCACGAATCATTGTTTTCAGACAGTTTCAAGGCCGGATCCAGAACACAATTTTTTGGGGTCCAAAAAGAAAAACGTGCACAAATCACAGATAAAACGGAGGGTTCTTGGTTCCCTTTCTTTTACTTTGTTTTATTTTGTATGTGGGTGTACGCAGTGGCTGCCTTTTTGCGACGTAAGTTTAAACAAAATTATTATTATTATTTTTTTTTTGGGGGGGGGGGGGGATGGCCCCCTTTACCACCCCCCCCCCCCCCCCCCCCCGGATCCGGCGTTTGACAGTTTACTTACAAGTTACAAGTCATATTTCTGAGGGAATGTTAATTATTTTTTGTGAATTAAACTAAAGACTCGCTGAACTGCAATTTTCGTGTTTCAATTCGCAGTGCAGTGATGCAGGCTGGTACTCGTGTGTCACAAGTCTTCAATTTAGTATAAGTTCCAGTGGTTTCCCCTTTCGCTTGAAAATATTGGGACTTGTCAGAACAAAGAAATCCCCATTTTATGATTGTTTTAAAACACGTTCATTTTAACTGCCGTTTTTCATAAATTCTTTTCTATATTTTAAGTTACTCATGTTTGTGCATGTATAACTTACTTTGGGCCAAAGTGGGGGACCTTACTGCAGGTATCGATCTTCGGCGAGGATTTCTAATGTCGCCGACAAAAACAATTAGCAGCGTTGTTCTATTTCTAAAGGTCAAAGATGAAAATTGAACGTGTTTTGGTTTTTTGTTCTTACATCATTTAATATGAGTCCCTCTAAACTGTTTAATTTAACAATGCTTTAAATAGTTGCTTTGAAATTAAAATATCTTTATACTTTTTCAGATATCATGAAATCAGATAATACTCTAAATGTATTCTACAAATATATAAGGAAATTTGCTATGTTAAATTGAAAAACAAATCTCACCTTGTGTATTGCATTTCTACATAATTTTTGAGAGCCACCTTACACTACAGGGCTTTGCAAATCTTTTGTGCCAGTGACAACCTTTCTTCTTTTTTTTCTTGTTCCAGAAACTACCAAGAAACCTACAAACCACACGAACAACAAATTTAATGTGTACTGGAAAAATCATTTCAGCTTGCATGAAGGTTATTCAAATTCGAAAACGGTTTCCATCCGTCATCAGTATAACTGAACCAAACCCCATGTTTGGACTGCCGATGAAAGAGTACGTCGAGCTAGCGCTGAGGGCGCTCTGACCCTAGCCTTGGGGATTCTGATTGGCTGGCGTTAATGACAGTTTAAACCCAGATCGATCCCGTTAAAGAGTTGCGAATGATGCGGATCTCCTTACACGGATCTCATACGGAATGACAAATGAAACAGCAAGCTTTTTTTGACGTTGACAAATCCACAATTTCTCGGCAGGATGAAGATTTCGTCAAACATCGAATGGAAATTGAAGCCGGTACGGTCACTCCACTTATCGCGTCCAAAACCCAATTTAGTTTTGCCCGTCCAATTCACGAGTACGAGTGGGTGGCAACTTCGCACGCCTGATGTCGTCCCGAGTGCCCCTTATTACATGACATAACAAACCGAACCGCCCTTCTCAGTTTATACTCTTTTCGAAAACGACAGATGTGCATATTAATCTCGCTTGTTGACGTTTGGTTTTTAACTCGACGGGCTAGTCCAATGCTAAGTGTTTGCTACTAAACAATGAACACAGATTTTCGTATTCAAAAGCCACTTTGCCGAAAGCATGTTAGTACAAAGAGCGATCTCAACTTTTAACCTCGTTAAACATTGGCTGAGAAAAAATGTACACACGCACACACAAACAAATCCTGAGTTTTGAAAAGAGCAGAGCTGAAGTAGTTCATCAGCGTCGCTGTGTGGAGTCACGGACCGTATGCTGGTGGTGTTGATTACTAGGTAACTGATGATGTGATAGCTAACCCGGTAACGGATAATGTTGACGGTGACTGGAAATCGTGATTGAAGTCGGCGTATTATTGCTGGAGTGTCAGCTTGTGTGGAACGGACGGTACAGCTTGTTGACAATTCGGATCATAAGACCAGATTGCTTTACCTTTTATATAATGTGGCTTAGTCCATTCAACAGTATTGCCAGCACAAATTTGAACGTCAACGTTGTGGCGAATTAAAGTTAAAACATGTACTCGCAGAAGAAAAACCACTTCCGATCAGTGTCTTCGTCGGCAATGGGACAAAACATGCTGACCGTGAATCCAGCGACGACGACGCGTAGCGTGCAGTCGTGGGTCCAACCGACCGGGCGAGACGCCCCAGTGGCCCGCCGGCCAGTCCGAAGCTTCTCCGCTGAGTCCCTCAACGTCATCCCGCAGGCCAAGGACATCGAATCCCAGTTCCAAGCTGTCCTTGGGAAATGCCTCTTCGATAAGGCAGTCCAGATTGCTGAAGAGGAACGGGGTTTAACCCGAGGCTCCCCAGCACGACCGTGCAGTGCTTCTCCCTCCAGCTCTCTGCCCGGAAGCAGCTACGGGTCGTCAGGTGCCAACTCCCCCATGCTCACAGACAGCAGGACCACGCTAAAGTTGCGACCAACGCGGTGCACCTCGCCCCTCGTCAAGGACAGTCAATCGTTCGACTACTACATTAAAAAAGGCTCCATAGACCAACTCGCCGTGGCCAAGACTCGAGGGGCCATCGAGTCTCCTAAACCGAGCATCTACCGGTACCTACGCAGGGTCAAGACAGCCTCGGACCAGAACCTGAACGATTTCTCCCTGAAGGCAGCGTTCACGGACAAGATGAGGGAGACCGACCGAGAGTTGTACTGGAGAAGAAAACAGGAAGAGAAAATCATCGAGGAGGAGACGAGAGAGAGGAAGCGAAAAGAGAAGGCCGAGATGATGATAATCCTGGATGACATGAAGAAGGAGTACGAAGAAAGGAAGGCAAAAGAAGCCCAAGAACTGAGACAACTTCAGCTTGAAGCTGAAAGAATTGCCAAAGAAAAGAAAGAGCAGGAGCTCATTCCGGTAGAAATTACCGAGAACCAAAGCAATGTAGACGACATCTGCTCGGTCGTTTCAAGCAGCAGCAAAAACAGTAAAAAGAGATCCGGCAAGAAGGGGAGAAGCTCTAAGAAAGACAAGAACTCTAAGAAGGGGAAGAGTACGAGAAAGCCCACTAAAAAGAAATCCTCTGTTTCCCCTTCACCGGTAGATGCTGACGGGGAACGATCGGAAAGCAACACGCCCCAGCCGATTTTGAAAGCGGATGGGCGGAAAAGCTCCGACGCGGGAGCGAGCGAAGACGGCAGCGGTGAAGTGGGGCAGGCTAAGCGGGTGACGTTCCGGGACAAGCTGGTGAGCACCAGGACAGTCAGGTCGCACAGGCCCGTGTCGTCTCGCAAAGCGTCTCCTAAGAAAGCCTTCCCCGGGTCTTCATGCTCAGACTCCCGATCCTCGTCGCCAACGCCCGGCGAAAAGAGGAAGAAAGCCGGCAGCTCCAAGAGCAGACGCGGAAGCAAAAAGGGAACCAAGAAAAAAGCCGCAGAGCCAGCACCGCCTGCGGAACCGCCAAAAGAAGCCGAACCGCCGGTTCCGGAGCCTCCGCCTCCAGAACCAATCGTGGAACCGGAGCCAGAAGAACACAAGGAACCGGAGGTGATCATTGTAGATGAACCACCGGAGTTCTGTCCGGCAGCCGAGTATAAGACACGTAAACAAATGGTGGAGGAGTGGTTGTACTACCGAAGTAGCTCGGCTGCCTGTCGGAAAAACCCACCAATTTTATGACACCGCAATAGTAATAGCACATTGCGGCCATCCTGCTGTAGTCAGCTACATAATTCAGTTTAAACCCCATGGTCGTTTCAGGCACAAAGCTACGGGGTATCCCCAAAATATAAAACCTTCCCATGTTTTCAGGGTTTACTTCTAATCAATGAAAGTGATAGTACACTATACTACTCTAATTATTGAGGGCCGCTAATAATTCCTCATTTGTTGAATAATTATTCGATAACCAAACGTGGGTGGATTTGTTTTTCGTTCTAGATATGTCTCGTTCAAAAGTGAATAACATTTGTATTGCTACAAAAATAGCAATTTAATAAAAACAATTTCGGGGCTAAATTCGAAAAGAGCGTGACAGTATAATCAGCTTTAAAGAACATTCTTACAACATGATCTTGGTACAAAGGGGAAATTCAATTTGTGTGTTTATTTTTTTGAAGTCTCTTTGCAAACAAGTTCTGATGTTAAAAATAAACAAAAGAATAAACCAATTTAATTGTATGAATTTCTGCACTCCGATAAATTGTCCAATTAACACGTATATATTTAACTGTCGTTTTTCATAAATACTTTTCTGATTAGGTTACTCGTGGTTTTGCATGCATGTCTTATTTGGGGCCAAATTTAAGGCTACATTGCTTGATATCGATTTTTAGCCAAGACTTTTCATTTTTATGAAAACGTAGCCAACATTTTGATCTTATATCTTTAAAAAGGCAAACATGAAAATCAACAGTTAAATATGAACGTGTTAATTCCATACGCAAGGGATATCAAAAAGTTGGTATACTCGGGCATCGGAAACGGTAATACCTATGCCTGGAAAACCTGGGGCCAATTTTCAAAAAAATTACTTAGTACAAAAAGTCTTGCTTATCATTAGCAGAAACAGGTCAGCAGCCCAAACTCAATGTGATTTTTCATGCTGAAGTCACAAGCGATATACATCACATGCACATTTGGTTGGTAATCCTGTTTATTGCCAATGAAGATGCTCAGCGAATTTTTGTGCATAAACAGGTTCACGGAATAAGCCATTTGCGAGTTAAATTTGAACAACATCTGGTACACTGACGCGCTCAAAATGCTTTGCACATTTTAACTTTGAATTCTCCAGACCAAAGAGACTGTTACTATATCACGTGATTCGGGACAAGCCTTACGCTAGCAACCCCCAGCTCAGGAATGGTCTGGTGTCTTTGTGCCATTCTCACCCATTGTGAACAATGTATTGGTGCTAAGCGTCTCTTACGTAACTATGCAAGAGCTTGCCCCGAATCATGTGATATAGCAACAGTGTCTTTGGTCTGGAGAATTCAAAGTTAAAATGTGCCAAGCATTTGGAGCAAGTCAGTGTACCAGATGTTATTCAAATTTAACTCGCAAATGGCTTATTGGCGCTTGATTTTTGTTACGTTTTCTGTATAGACAAAATAATAGCACTGACCTGCGCACTTCCGGGTTTGTAAAAGAGGCTCTCGGTGCTATAAACAGCTGACTATGCTAAACATGCACTGCGCTGTCATTTAGGGCGCGATTCATTCATGCATGAATGCATTTGTTGAATATCACTGTATTTGTTTAGCACTGAGCTCCTCGCTTTCAACCCGGAAGTGCGCAGACGGGGCTGCTGTGAAATTCATCGGTAGATTTTTTTTAGAATCCTTCCGGACCCTGTTGTGACGAAAGTAAACAGAACAAACGCGTATTAATGACGAGTCTTCATTTTCCTCTGAAGAAAAGTGCGAAATTTGCCTATAATAATACTGCCACTTTAAAAGTAAATGGTCCCCTCCGCAGTCAAATTTAATTAATATAATGTTAACTTACAAACCTGAGAAGCTAACTTGATAGGGATATACTTAGGAAGCACAGTGGAGAAACCTGGTTCCGTTTACCGCTGAAAGGTAGCTCGTTGGACACGAGGAACAAACGATGAGTACTAAGTTCCGACTGTAATAATCCAGTAATATCAAAAATTGTTTTTGGAAGTGTGAAACTAAACAAGTATTGTAGGCCTATAGTTGTTTGATAAAATTGATAACCTTGCAATTAACTTTGACCAATCTAATAGATATTTTACCAGCTTCTGCAAAACAAATTTCTTAGCGAGCACTTTTTTCAAAATCTCGCCTAGAGACACCGAACGTGTTGATTCATTTGAATGTGTGTACATGTCCGGGAAAGTGTACCGGTACTCTTGTAAAATTTCCCTGGATTTTAAGGTAACTCTCATGCTCTATTTTGCAAACTGATCTACTCTCGATCCGTAGTGCGGATTTCCTATATTGGTTCTTGGTTTTAAGTCACGTACAAATATTTGTCATAGCTTTGTATAGGCCTACCCAAACCAACCACTCATCTTGTGAAACCAAAATTATTATTCATCACGTGAATAAAAAAACCTGTGTAACACCAAAGGGCAGAATGTGAGGCATACTTTAGAATAATTGAGTAGGCCTACGAGTTTGCCGTGTTGTTATTAACTGCGCAAAGACAATCAATTGCATTTCGCGAAAATATACTTGCGCTTCTCTGTGTGGAAAAATAATGTTTGTCATAAACATGTAAAGAGATTTTTTTTCACTTGGTTTCAACACAAAATTATATGTGCTCGCTTATCGACCTCTAAGGAATCTTCAGGTTTGAGGCTACATTGTCGATATTGCACTGCCCATCCCGCACCACCTACCCTCAAAATTACTGTAAGGAATGGAACTGCACAGCATTGAATTTCTTTTTTCGGTGTTCCTTATTTTTTTGAACATGTTGAATGGAGCGGCATCGGATCGGGGTAAGTGAAGTTATTTATAATAAACTCCTCCTAGTTATTTTATTTAGTAAATTCTGTACGCCCTATATTGACGGCTTTGTTCGAGGAATGCTTGTATTTAAGGCACGCATACACGATTAATTCAAACGAAGCGTATTATAGCTGGTTTGCTCAAGCGAGATTTAGGAAGAAGTGTTATGAATTAATATGCATTTTAGTAGAATCTGGTAGCAAAGCAGAGATGGTAATCGAGTCAGCACAAGTCATCACAAGTCACATCACAAGTCAATTCACAAGTGTGATCTCAAGTCAAAAGCTTTCCTTTGTCATCTCATAGCTTGTGAGCTGACTTGTGATTGACTTGTGATCTGACTTTTGATCTGACATTGTGATTGACTTGTGACTGACTCGATTACAACTCTGTTAATTTGAGGGTATTAACATTAAGTTCGGAAAAAGAAATTTAAATCCTGAATTGATATTTCTTTACAAACAATCAGCAAGGCAAAGGGTATAGACGACTCGTAACATTAATTTTGTCAAAGTTATAGTCAGATTCCACTCTAGGTCTTGACATTAATTTTGTGTTTGAAAGAATTTACTAGACAAGCCGGCACCTTTTCTGTGCTGGGCGTGTTCCGTCTCCTGCACATGGTGCCTGACCAAATGTTAACCAACTTGATGAAAAGGCATGAATCAAGATACATTGTATCGTGTCAAAAACAAAGGTTCTTGGCATATATGTTCGTATATTTCAGTTGTTCTTTCTCTCTGCGGGCAGTAAGTTTCCATTCACCGGTCCAGGGCATATCTCTGGAGTTTCCAGCAGGGCCATATCAAATTAGCTTCATTATTACAGACTGATATTTGCCCTTTGACATGGTATAAAGCTTATAGGCGTAGACCAACTCCAACGTATTTCCCCCGAGATTAAGGGCCTATAAGTGGGCGTGTCTAGTCATATCATGAAATTGCTATAGTACAGGAAGTTTCAGTTTTGGAGCCGTTTCAAATTGGGCCCTGCTTACTGAATCCAGCTTTCATCTGTGACGTCATAATGATGTCACTTCGTATTCTGGTAATGAATTAGATGTGCTACATGTACTAAGTTTCGATTTGATCAAAGGCTATTTATAATGCACAGTAAATATCAACCTATATATGACCTCATGATGACGTCACTTTTTGGATTTTTATTTTTATTTTATTTTCACGGGAATAATTGTCAAGGATAACAACTAAAAAAAATTTTATCACAAAACCATACAAAATAAAAACTTGAACATTCTATACGAAGTACGGACATTTTTAAAGTTTTCAATATTTAAATTTTTAACAAGCGAGTTTTGCTGATGCCTTAATCCCTTCGCTTTTGCAGTTGCGTGAATAGAACCGGCTATAGTCCGATGATGAACATATAGCGGGAAAAGAGTGGGCGTAATACGAAAAATGGGCTTCAAACGAATCTGCAATGTCTGTTGGCTTATACAATTTGGTCAAATGCCCGGTTTTGTTACACTAGAGGGACTACTTTCTATTATTTTTTCGGAGAGTGAAGCTGCATGCGACCTCTGCCTTAAATCCTCAGTAATCATCGATTATTTTACATTAGGAATATTGTTGCCCGTGAACGGCGCTAGTAATCATACAATGTAGGTCTATTAATGCAGATAATTTGAGAAAATCCACTGTTGGTATTTGAATACAGTTTGCGAATAACGATCAGCGAAAAACAATACATGCTGTTTAAAGCAATGACAACTTTCTGTAATATATGACTGCGCGGGCACTTCCCATACGGAAGGAAATAATGGTCAAGACAAAAGCAGAAAAGTACAGCTTTTGTGGAAGACTAAGGCAGGGTGTTTCCAAAAGGATGTGACTTATTGTGAAACTATTCCGAAGGCCAGGAGCCCTGGATGCGTTTGTGCAGTTATTCCAAATAAAGCCATGGCTATCATTTATGTCAGAATCATCTTGCGAAATATTCGGTTCTCTCTCCTTGTAAAAAAAAAAAAGGAATTTTATGATTTGTGTGTCCTGTTAACTATGGGGATCAGGCTTTTGGGCTCTCTCATTGACCAGGGAGGGGTACATTGTGCGCCACCTCCGTAATTTCCATCCACTTAGTTCACCTGAAATTTGGCAGAAACATGCTGTTGATGGTGCACAACATGGCACTTGACTGCATTGCATTTGAACATAAGAGGGCGTTTTCCCATTTTTGATCAAAAACAGTTTTTGGCATATAGTTTCTACAATTGTCATTCAAATGCCTTCAAATATGGTAGGCCTACATATGTTTAATTATCTATCATTATAATTCATTGTTTTGGTATCCAAGGTCACCGTTGGTGGCGCTATAACTCATTTTTTTTGGGTCAGTTTGGGGAAAATCATGATATAAAAATATTTTACCCCAAAATGTGACTTTTTCATTGAGATTATCCTAACTACGGCAATTCGCAATGCAATACAATACGAATTCCCAGTCCAAAACTGCCCTAAAATGTAACTGCCTTATGGGGTACGTACGCACAGTGGGTAACAATGGGACCCTGTAAGGAAGTCTAGATATCTAGGGACCCTGTAAGAAAAACGCTATGGGGTTTAAGATTTCAATGGGAACAAAGGAGAATAATAGAAGGAAAGTAAAGTGGACAGTAATGGTACCCCGTAAGGGTGCATTATGTCAAGATTTTACAGAATTTGAATGACGAAAACATACCCCGAAGATGGCCGCTTTACGCATATAGGATCTATTGTAAGTTTATCTGCAATTTCATTTTCAATTTATTGATTTTTTTTATTACGCCAGTATTGCTATCGTGCAGTTTTGAGACGTCGTGTGGTCTGGACCACGCGTCCAATTCCCAATTCTATTGGACAACCACCAGCGGTTCCACGTCCAGTCTTTACACCGGGCCCTCAAACGATCACACCTATGGGAACAGCAATGGTGAGTAGGAGCGACCATTATATCCTAGAAACCCGGGGTGTCTTCAATGAAAACACAAGTCCTCGAACCAATAACTTGTTACATGTGATCAAACTGTCGGAGGTGGTGTGGTGTTTGCCCTAGGTACATGGAACTGATGAATATGTAATGTATATTATAGGCCAATATTTGTTTGCCAAAATACCAAATTTTACCATCACACATAGTCCTAATAAACAATTCCCACCCAGTACTTTATCTATTACAAGTCAGGAGACGTCCTCCTATGACGCAAGGGATTGCAAGCTTGAGATAGCTTTGAATATATTAATTTAAGATGTAAATGAAAAAAAACCCAGAATGTATCTTTAAAATCAAACGAGTAAAAAATATGCATGTTTACTGCATTCATTTTTCGTTTTTATATCGCATACCACTTGTAAAATCATGCCACTTGTGTATCAGTGAATGGCACCTTATTTTTTTTTTCAGTGCAAGATGTGTACCCATTTCAATTGCTTTTAGGATTACGGAAGTAACAATTATACTTATGTTCATTTGGGGCACAATGAACCCTGTGGCAACTGCAGCAGAAGTCCATGAATCAGCTTAAAACTAAAAATAATTATCTAAAGCCATCAAGTTAAGCTCGCGGAGGTTTTTTTAGACTTTACTTTCCTTCAGAAAGAAAAATATCCTTAAAGGAAAAAGAACCCCCCCCAAAAAAAAAAAAGATTCCGAACACGTTGTCAAACATCAAATTGTTGTAGTGGTCATAAATGAAATAAAATGATATTTGTTATTTACAACTGCAAGTCTAACAATGTAAGAATGTTTGACGTCAATGCTGTATAATAAACAAAATCCAGGAAGTGCCAAAAAAAAAACCATCCCCCAAATCCTTCTTAACTGGTACCGAAGATGCTCCTCCCTCGGTCCGCTAAAGTTAATTAATTTGACATCCTTTTCTCAGTGAAATTTTTCTAATTGCAAATCAGGTTAATAACCAGGTTAATAATGCTAATATGTTGAGGTGAGCTGAATTTGTGATTGGTTTTTTCTTCTTCGAAAAGGACAATACATCTACGCTCCATCAAGCACAAATTATAATGAATTTGGCCAGAGAAGTACCCTTTATACTCCGGAGTACCAACTGGCCTCAGGCCGTGGGCGTCTTGCGTTTTACTTCCATATGTGGGACGGTGATGGCCAAAATGACATGGGCACGTTGAGCGTATATGTGTGCGGTTCCAACGACCCGGTGTGGACTAGAACACGGAACCAGGGCAATCGGTGGCGATGGTCCGGCCGAGTGGAGTTCTCGTGCGAGGGGACATTCAGAGTAAGTTCAGCTTAGAATCACAGAGCGTGTTCAGCAAGAGGGTGGATCGGATCGGGGTGTCAACGCGGGGACGCCGTTGAAAATTGTGCAGGTACAAAAACTGCAAATTCAGCCACCACTTTGACCCCAGTTTTGCCATACTGGGTCTGCCGCTGCCACAGTGGACGATTATTGATGAGTGTATTAATGAGTCGTCCGATACAAGGCTAAAAGCCACTCTCGGTATAGAGCTACAACAGAGGTGGTGGGGTTGGCCACATTTTAGATTGCCAGCGCTCCCACCCTTACGGTTTTTCCCGGGGTCTAAATCTAAATAGAGAATAAATCTTAATAGATACCAAAGAAATTTCAACACTTTTCAAACCTAAAGACCCCTGCAGTATAGACCCAGTCAGGTGCATTATTCAAGTTTAGAAAAGAAAAACAAACTAACAAACTCTCAAAATCGATACATTGTATTATTCGTCAATTAAAGACGTCGGGAAATACATTCCAAAGAAATAAGTGATAGCGATACGTGATTTCACAGTTGACTCGCGAGACGAGACGAGAGACGAGACAAAAAAATGGAAAACAATGAATTACGTGGTTTTTCGCTAACTAGGTTCGCTTCAGCGATTTTTGTTCTTCTGAATTTGCCGAATTTTCCATATCGCAACACAATTAATCCAACATTTAAAAATATAAAACTTGTGGAAAGCAAACCTATAATGGATAACACAGCAATATTTTTCAGTAGCTCAATTATACAGAAAACTAACGTAGAGGCATCTTCCCTACACCCATAGGTGTACCTCGTAGCATCTCGTGGGAAATATCAAAGCGACATTGCAGTCGATGACCTTATCATCAGTGACGTCTTCCAAGACCCAAGTAAGTGAATCTGCCCATTGAGCTAGCTGCGAGTTTGGAATAGGGCGTGTTGACCTGAAAAATCCTCCCGTTAAATTTGAAAAAATCAAAGATTTGTGCGATTTTCAAGGACCTTAAGTGCATAATTATTATCGTTGCCCCTAACGTGCATACCCTGGACTTTTTGCCGTTTCGTTTTAGGCCTATAGGTTGCCGGTAAACTACAGTGACGTTGTTTTCTGAAAGAGAAAGACGCATTTTTTATTAATACATGTCCATTAAAAATAATGATTAAAGACCAAAAACTCTATCGGTTTTCGTAGTTTTTATGTTCAGATTTTGCTTCATCTTTATTTCAGCCACTTCAATTTGTTTCTTCGTCAAACAATCCACAAGGATTGTGGATTAATTTTTCTTGTTGATGTTTTTTTGTTCTTTTCCAGCTACATCTGTCGTGACCACGGTGCCACCCACCACGACTATACTGGCACCTCTGCCCACAACTTCAACCCGTATAGCCCTCCTGACATCCACTACAACTCAACAGACAACTCCGTCTAAGAACCCACCAACCACAACCAAAGGAACAACCACTGTCTCACCAACAACCACCCCAGCATCCACAACAGCAGAAATAGCAACGGTGGCACACACATCAACAACAAAAGCAATGGTGACTGACCAGTGGCTTAAAAGTTCCCAGATATCAACAGAATCAAAGGCACAGCCAGCGACTGTTTCGACGTCAACGACGACTGTTTCCGTAACACCAGTTTCTTCCCTGAAAACAGAACGGCCGTTTTTTGATGTTACCGATTTCTCCCAGCCAACTGGCGTCGGTGGGGATCCGAAATCACAAAGTAAGTGTGTTTAATTCCTGACAGTAGCCTTATTAAAGGTCCTTTGATTGGCTGATCTTCTTGGCATAATATCTCAGTCGGCATAGACCAGCTCACTGATAAATTTCGATTTATATGCACAAGCCAGCAGTGAGACGGAAGTCAAACTGCTGTGCGCATAGGTTTCGAAAATTCGGCCGATTTAAGTAAATTTCTGGAGTTCGGTCTGTATTTTTGCAGAATAAATATAGGGGTATTGTTTTGTATCCGACTGCTGGTCCCTGCATGCTGAAGAAACATTTACAAGATGTGCCTTGCCAGCCCCTCACCCCCACCCCCCCCCCCCCCCCCCCCCCAAATGCGACAGCGTGTTTTTTCCTTGTGAGATTAGGGCGAGACGCCTTCCTATCCTACAACATGTCTTTCATGTAAACAATAATTACGTGAACACCACCGTGCCTATATGCTGGACTGAATACGTTAATCAATTTGGCTTCGTTTCTCTGTTGGAACAATATAGGCGGATCTTCTACATCATACATCGGACCAGTTGTCGTGGGGTGTGTGCTGTTCATCGGTTTGACCTTATGTCTTGCAGTCACCAGGAAGAAGAGGTAACAGACAAATTTCACAATCAGCCCCCGTCTGCGCACTTCTGGGTTGAAAGCGAGGCTCTCGGTGCTAAACAAACACAATGCTATACATATTCAACAAATTGCTTTATGTTTGGATGAGTGGTGCCATAAATGGCTTACTATGCACTGAGATCGTTGTTTTCAAACACTCGTCATTTTTTTGATAAGAATAAATCACGATTGGAAGCAGAAAACAGAAATATCAGGTTGACCATGCAAATTAACAGTAAGCATCTGTTGCTGATGTTGTTTTATTAAAGCCAATCAGGGAGATTTGGAAGGCAGGAGCGCATATGGAAGTTCATGCATAAGGTGTTGAAACCCGAGTGAAGACAATTCTGTTTTGTTAATGTTTCCACGAGTTTGACTTTTTTTTGGATGTACTCATAATGTACTCATATAAAGTTCCCAACATCACCCATGGAGATGTGAGAGACAATGCAATTTTGATTGATCGTATTTTTTTTTATTACAGCACGCCAAAAACTACTTCGCCAGAAAGCCAGGCCGTCAAATACACCGTTGACAACCCTTCGTATAGCGGTGTTGCAGACTCCGTCTCGTTCACAACCAGCGACACGAAACAGATGAACAGCTACAGTTACAAGGCGTTGCTGCAGAAATCTTACAGCGGTATTGACGACACGGGACTGGGAACCCGTGGCACAGGCGACATCGATGACATCGATGACAAGTCGGCCAGTGGCGATTGCTCCTACCACGAAATCGGAGAGAAAGATACCCACAAGCGCAGGGGGGAGTCGGTTCTTTACGCAGCCATCCCGGATCAAGGAGGTGCTAATGAATATTCATACACGTATGCAAATAGTGAAGCTGGACAAGAGTTCGCGGCAACATGACGTACAGATGAACACGGGGTTGCTGGATCACACGGGATGGTCGATAATCAACTTTATATCCCATTGAAAGAATAAGGGTGGGTTATAAACTCTGTATGTACTTTAAGAGCAATGGGAATTTATTGTACGAATGTTTAAAGTTAGTGTACACGATTGGTAATCCTCCAATTTGTTTTGACTTAATTATTACGAAATACCTTACCAGACTGTAAGTTAATAGCAATCTCAATCATCAAGAGAGTGCTATAACAAATCCAGTTAACTGCCGCCCGACGGTTGAAAACGAACGCTGCTTTTCTCTCGTTTTTTCCGCCATCCAAGAACGCAAAACTTCGGACAGGTCAGTGAAACGATATTTCCTATAAAATACTAACCCCCAAATCCGCCCATTTCTGAAAATTGCAGCAATGACCAATCATGTACACGGACAGGTCAGTGAATGTACCATCACTGAGTTGCTCCATGGTTTAACACCGTTTATTTTTGTCAAACAATCCACATTTGTTGGTCAAAAAGATAAGCCTATATACGGAGTTTACAGCTATAGCACAACAATTATTCATCTAATAAAGGATGACGCCAACATGTTTTGCCGGTGTCGTATGGATATCCGACTCCCGTGAACATCCGACTCTACCCATGATGCAGCAGCACAATTGTGCTTTTATAATGACACAATTTTTGACAATGGCATAACCCTTAACCTCACCCAACCCTAACCCTAATCCTACCCTAAACCCCAACCATAATCCCATTTCTCACCCAAATCCTCACCCTTTCACTCTTACCCAATGACTCGCAGGTTCACAGAAACAGTCTGGCAATAAGCCATTTGCGAGTTAAATTTGAATAACATCTGGTTGCTCCAATTAATGCTTGGCACATTTTTAACTTTGAATTCTGTTGCTATATCACATGATTCGGGGCAAGCTCCTGCATAGTTGCGTATAAGAGACGCTTAGCACTAATACTTTGTTCACAATGGGTGAGAATGGCACAAAGACACCAAACCATTCGTAGCAAGGCTTGCCCAGAATCACGTGATTTGGACTGGAGAATTCAAAGTTAAAATGTGCAAAGCATTTTGAGTACGTCAGTGTACCAGATGTTATTCAAATTTAACTCGCAAATGGCTTATTGACCTATCGCGGTCGAATCGCGTCAACGCAGCTTGTGAATTATTGTCCAATCACATTAATTATAATTCCACGTGGAACGCGCAAAATCTGGGATAAACAAAAATTACCAAACAAAATTCCCATAGGGTTGTCTAACGTACGTGGTTAACTCGTAAACGGGGAACTACTGAGCATGCGCAGTATAACCAACAAGTCTGTTTTCAGGGAGTCTGATATTCATGCGACACCGGGAAAAACAATAAGCCAGTTCGGTATCTCAAAGGTCAAAGGATATTCGGGATAAAATTGCTGATGTAATGTCACGCCATGTCACGCGAACGCCCATTCTGATTGAATTTAACACGTGCGCGTTGTGCGACCACATTTTTCTGCGTTTACACGCGCGCGTTATTCACGCGGGTCATTCGGGATAAAATGTCATAGTGTACATGCGCAGTTTAAATATCGAACTGGGTTATTGTGACATGAGAGGGGGAGAATGAGCATCAATACTGTGTAGTGAAACATCCAACAAATAGAAAAAATGAAGACTTATTTAATGAATGCGTAATTATGTTTAATTATATGATTTATACTTTCAGTAAATTATCGTATAGGCCTACAGTCGAGCACGATTATTACGAGCACGGTTGGGGACGAGAACACGGTTATCACGAGCATATTTCGTCAATCCCGACCAAAACGTGCACTATTTGAGAAAATTAATACGAGAAGCATTAATACGAGAAGACGGTTACGACGAGCATTTTTGGCGGCCCGGTCGAATAAAAATATGTATATAACTTTTTATGTGGAAAAACTATGGAGCAAATCTTTTGAGCTATGGAAACAGTACAGTAGCATTTTTGTTTAACAATGTGACAAAGTTATTTTTGAAAATAATGTTAAAAAATCAGCGCAACGCAGTCATTGTTTATAATATGGTTTTGTTTTACATTTTGTTTACATTTTTATATCTTTTTTGTGCACTATGTGAGACTTTGGGACTCTTTAATTAAAGAAATCTTTGTTTAGCGAACATGATACAAGGATAGAATGATGCATGCACAGCACCGCATTGGATCAGGCCATCACAATAATATTTTTGTGTTTGTACTTGTTGTATCACACACAGGTCATTGTACTATTCTCAGCTGTCTTCACTAAGAGACATTTCTGACTCGATAATTTGAGACTCGTTTTTGCCTGTCATGCCACGGAGCTCCTATACATTCACAGAAATGTAATCCGGCTATCGGTCGCCAGAAAGATCTATTTAATAACAGGGAGCTGAAACGAGGAGGCGAACTTTGTCAATTAGTCAATGTTACGGGATTATTGCACTGCCAGTGCATGGCGCCTCTAAGGACCAGCCCACTGGTTTTACTATTCAACCATTATCATAAATATTTGTATGCGGCAACGTGTACAGACACTTACTGTAAGTGCCATAAAAGTAATGGCCCCAGTATCACAATGGAAAAAAAAAATTAAGTAAACAATTAAAAAGGCCATAATTCCGGGAACCCGCCCATAAGTGCACGAACTGCGGAATACAATACATGTAGTGGTAATTACGGAATGTAAAAAAAAATACCATTTCACCTTGTGCGTGTGTAACCAAAGATCGTAGAAGGGGAAGATCGGACACTGGGTATCTTTTTGTACAGCGCCCGATGAAACGCTATGACGTCATTATTTTCGACTTTGGGGAAGGCCCCCCCCCCCTAGCGTTTGATATGTAAACGCGTGCTTGCGGCTACAGTTAATCCATACGAGAAGTATAGCATCGGGTGTAAAATGCGAGCGGGATTTTCATTGATGAAGAAACAACTTCACAAAGATGACAAAATGAAGAAATGAAGAGACAAATGAAGGAATAAGTGGATAGATAAATAATATCACGGAGGTACCTTCATTATACATGTAGTTACGTGTTTTAGTCACATGATTTAGTGATATTTATAAATCAGGGAATACATTTGTACAATGTCATTTAGTTACTGAGGCGATGAGACTGGTCAATATGCAGTGAAAAACCAGATTGAAATGTTGAGATATTGGTTTTAAGTTGGCAGATATCAGATTTTATTCATTCCTTATTGGTGGAATTTTCTTTTAAATGTATACAAAGAATTTTTGTTATCTTTGTTGTAACGGGAAGTATCCATAGTTGAGTTGTTTTTTTAATGATAAAGTAACTACTTAAACGATTTAATGAAGCTTAATGAAGCTAAATGAAGCATCTGAAAAAATAAATGAAATCAAATTGCTCCACTCGAGAAGTGTTAATTTCTGTCAATGGTTTCACTAGTAATACGCATAACTGCTACTTCAGACAGTCAGTAACAAAGGGGGTCAAAAAAGTCTTGAATACGTAAATAAATAAATAAATAAACTGGCTCTTGCTCTTGGATAAAACAAAAGACTTTGATGTACTGCAAAAACAGTGTCCCAGATCTTGCCAAATCTGGGGACATAAAATTACACGAAGCCGAATCCCGAGCCCAAGCCAGGTTTGAGAAATGCCATAAGTTAACTTTAGTTAACTTTAGGGGTGACATTTGCAGTAACCAAATTGTGCACTATCATTCCCAAATGTTTGTAATAGTTTGTAGGCCTAATTCGGATTCATCTTGGGTTTTTCTACCAATGGCCCAGCTCGTCAATGAGAACGAGAATGTTCCGTAGTTGCACAAGGCTCACGCTTATTAGAGTACACATGCTGTTTACACAAATTTCAAATTTCCTTTCTTCGAATTTCAAATAGGAAACTAACGTCCTGACGAATGTGGAAACAACCTATCTATATATGCACAAACGTCGCGCCCGATAAAATGTTTAAGCACGTCCCTCGTCACAAGTAGTATATGTAATTTGATTTTTTCGATAGTTACAGAACATGCATTATATATACTGGACAATAATCGGTTAAAATCAGTTCAGCATTTGGAATAGAACACACCGGGCATGCGTCTCGTGGTGAATAATTATAGGGGCCTACAGCATTGGTTGTCAAAATGAACTTAATTACGGAGGCACGTTAACTTAAAGAAACACTGCGGTTTATTCCCAATTATGCTTAAGACTATTAGGTAAGGTGTTGAATAATAATTCAGTCGTTTATATTAGTTTTTGGATGTTGTCAAATGCTGTCTATTAGGCCTATACCTTTAACTCACCTGGTTTACATATAGGCGGTGACGTCGATCCCTACTCTCTTGATGTAAAATAGTGAAAAACTCACTCTAAAAAGAGTTGTCCCATAGGGGCCTATATGGCTCCTCGAAAGAGTGGGCATTTCACTCTTTTCGAGTGTTTTTCACTCTTTTCGAGTGGTTTTTATAAGAGATTTACTCTTTTGGAGTGGTTTGAGAAGGGATTCACTCTTTTGGAGAGTGGGTTTTTCACTCTTTTACATTAAGAGAGTACCGACTCCCATGCAAACAAAGCATTAAACGTCATTACCTCTGAGGGTTGTTATTAATGTAATACTTTTACACAGTAATTAAGATTCTTAATTTACAAACATTAAATTTGCGACATAAAGGATAAGGCTCCTATTTTGTGCACACATTCGTTATGTACATTGACAAAAACACACACGTGCATGGCGCCCAGTTGGTGCGTCATGGGTGAATGGGCATGACATAGCGATGCATAATACGAGGTACTGATAATACAAGGTTTTTTTTATAGTCCGCCGGAGCTCGTTTGCCTACAGTGCTCGACTTATTTTTAAAGACTACTATCGACAGACAATAAATTTACTTAAAACCCCTTGAGTACGGCTATTTACAGGAGGCGCCGGGTGTCGCACCGGCCTTTGCAGCCAAGCGAAACGGCCACAATGTGCTTGTGCAGTCAAGCGTAACTACACAATAATCCAACAATGGCCCTTTATCAAACCCTGGCTTCAGCTTGGGCTTCGGCTTCGGCTTCGCGTTATTTTATCTCCCCAGATTTGAAAAGATCTTGGACACTTGCTACATGTACAGCAAAGTCTTTTGTTTCAACCCAGAGCCAAATCCTGTTTATTTATTTACGTATTCAAGGCTTCAGATTTGCAATGGGACTGGGGAATGGCTGGAGACGAAGCCCAAGCCCAAGCCGAAGCCAGATTTGAGAAATGTCCTTTGGATTGAAACTGCACAAATAGCGGAAAGTGACGTCATCCGGCCTGGTGCCACTGTTTTTTTGTGCGCCATTTGGCGTCTTCCGTACGCAAGGGTTTTAATAAAAAGCTATATCAAAAATATATTGCTTGCAATAACATGTTCGATTGGTGACAGACATTGTGTACCCCTCGCGATGCCAATCACATGGTGGCCCCCTCCACAATGCAGTCACTGGTCGATATTCATCAAAGTATAGATTTTAAACACAATATTTCGTACGCATGCATGCTGTTTGCTTTTTTGGTCATAGCTGAGTGTGTACCCGTTGACTGTTGCATGCCAAGCAGGGTGATACCTTCGCCAATCTATACTCGGGCTGCAGAGCTGTTGTCGACTTCCTCCGAGAATCACGCCCCATGATCCTCGGGAAGGCATGTAGGCCTATACATGTATAGACTGCATGCACGAGGCTTTAATATCGGTGAATTACTGAACTCGGGGACTTTTAAAGGCTATCATCAAAATAATGTAAGTGCTTTCTCGAGTGTTGGAATCCAACGGGGTAACCAGCAGCTTACTAGTGCGGCACTTGTGTGTCCTTCAAGATGTGACACACAAGTCGAGAGCAACAGTTTCTCGTCGAATTCCTCAATAGGCTTTGAAATTGGCGGCGTCTCCGAAGTTAAGAAGCATCCATAAGGCACGATGGCGCGTCTCATCTCATTCGTAAGTATAATTCATCGTTAAATTTGAACTGAATGAAGTTTTTTTGGTTGTGGCTGCTGTAGTTGTAAACGTTTTTGAGTGAAGGGTGGCTATAGGTTACTTGAAAAAGATGAATGACAGATGATGGCGTACGTGATACACACAAGTGTGTAAATACCGGCAATCGCGGACTGTCCCTCTTTTGTTTGTACTTTAACTTTTTCGGAATGCCTCCCATATGTTTTGTACACGATATTTAATCGTGGACGTTCGGTCAATCGTGGACCCCTTGTCTACGCCCTAACTCTTTAGTCCCTAGTCCACGATTGCCGGTATTTACATACTCACACATACTATACCATACATACATACATACATACATACATACATACTGTGAACATTCCTTTGCTTTCATGTAGTTAAGAAAAACGAAGCAAAAATAATTTACAGCACTGTGAACTCTCTTTCAACGCGAATTTTTAACCGCTGTCCCCTTCCCCCTTTCATTTTGCGACCGATAACCCTAACCCCAAAATGACTCTATAAAGCTGTTAAACGTTATGTGGACGTGGGCAAGTCCACAAACCGTTCACTCATCCTGCATCCTGTCACAAGTCCAAAAAGAGTATGCAACCTTTAGAGCACAGTTAAAACACAAAACACACAAAAAAAATAACAACAAAACAACAAACTTTTTTTCGATATGCATACATTAGTTTCCTAATAGGGCAGCGCCGGGTGGTGATGTCAAAAGAAGGCTGCGGGAGAGAGCCCACAATTATTTGTCATGTTATTCCCGCCATAAAATATTTTTTTTAATAAAATGAAATAAAATAAAATTAAGTATTTTTTATGAATCGGCAGCATTTTTTTTTTTGGCAGCATAAACGTAGACCTATAGACATTTTTGAAAAATTTTACTTTCACACAGAAAACACGAACCTTTCTTGACTAAAGACTCAAAACTAAAGGTTGTGTCAAGCGTTTATGAACAGAAATATATGTTTTTTAAAACAAATTTTGCTCTTCCTTATATAGTTTTTGCTTGGGGTATTAAAGTAAAATCTTATTAACTGAAATTTGTGGAGTATTGGGTGTGATATCACATCGGCTGAAAGACCTTAATACATTAAGTATAGTGTCATGTAAAAATGTTCCCCAAAATCCCTTAGTATTCTTTTTAAAAGAATTTAATTAAAGTATATTTTACACAAAATGGCGTATACTGTATAAGGATTGCCACTGTAGTGCATTTAGAGTCACAGACATGTCATTATTCACTAAATAAACATTATTTGCTACAAACAATTAGCTTATGATGCGACATCATAGTCCAAACCTTAATTCCGTATATTGTAGTATACCATGCAGACCTTAAGGCTGTTATAGGGCTACGCAGTGGCGTAAATCCGACAAAAAAAATAAATTAATGAGCCCGTAAACATTTCCGCCTACAAATTACTTTTCAAAGTAGGGGCGGGGCGGGGTGGGATCCCCCTCCCGCGGGATTACGTGACGGAGTGTGCATAAACATGGAGTAAGGAAAACCTTGTAGTTTATACTGATGACGGGTGAGGGGCTTGGCCCGAGCCGGTTATAAATCACAAGTTTGTATAACTCTAGAAATCAGTTTTCTTCCCATTCTAAACACATTTTCTCTTAACCAGTTTGCGCCGGGATTATTTTTGCTGAACATTTCTATTTTCCAAAAAGGCAAAATAGAGCAGCCACAAATACTGATTTGCAAGAGTCATTTCAACAGTATTTGTACAATATTTCTTGCCGAAACCTCATATATTTCAATATTCCGGGTGCGCCCACCGGAGCGTAAATTGTAGAACAACAGGCCGTGCACAGCGGCCAAGTTCAAGTTCAACACACGATCCGCCTCCATAGACTTCTCGGACTTTGTGTGTGTGTGTACAAAACAAATGAGGGATTAGCGTGTTGTGAGACGTCACCCAGAGTCCAGGCAAGCTTACAAAATATGTATAAAACGGGCACCTCTGGATCAGTGGCGTACCCAGGCTCTTTCTAGGCGGGGGGGGGGGGGGGGGGGGGGGGGGGGGGGGGCGGGGCGGGGGGCATGGCTATTTTCAAGGGGGGAAAAATTCGACTTTGTTAAATAGGTCCACGCTATAGTAACGCATATCTACACACTATAGATGGCGACACCCCCCCTCCCCCACCCCCCAAAAAATCCCAATTTTCCAGAGGGGGGGGGGGCAAGAGGGGGGGGCAAGAGTTCCCACCGGGGGGCAGTTTCCCCCTTGCCCCCCTCCTCCCCCCACCCCTTCCCTTAGCTACACCACTGCTCTGGATGGAGTACTGGCGGGCGCCGGTTGGGTACATCACAGGGAAGAAAAAAGAGAAGTATAAAACGGGCACCCGTGGCGCATGGGGTCGGGTGCAAGATTAGTCATGTATGGTTATTCATAAGGCAACGTCATACGTTGTATTATTCATAGCGCTTACCGCGGCATGCGCATGTCTAGTCTATATCGTCTGCATTTCGTTTCGGGAAGAAAACAATCATCTTTTGCTCCATTATTGAGATAAAAAAGGAGCAATTAAGCGGTGAGTTTCAAATAAAATATTGAGCTTTTGGTTTGTTTTGGTAGACCTAGCCTGCGCCTGGGTTCTTTTTGGTCGTTTTTTTGCCTTTTTTACAACTTAACAAGCTTCCCTGATATTCGCAGTGTGTGTATGCAGAGTAGGCTCAGGCACTACGTGTATTTCCGACACAAGTTTTGAATTTTGTTTTAATTTTTTTAATTTTGTTTTAAGCCTTTACTGCTTACCCCACCTAAATCGGTCAGGAACAGCCAAATCTTGGAAAATAATTAACCCTCGCTTGATAACAACTATCTAAATTTGTAGTACAACCTGTTATTTTAAGATTTATGTCAGCAGAATCTGTAAAATTGAGGTACAAATTAACAATAACATGTAACTTAGGGCCCAGGCCTATGTGAACACTTGCCAAGAACGTAACACAAAAACAAAAAAAATTTCTTCCCCTATAATTAGCCTATATTGCACGAAAATTTCCCAAATATATTCTCAAATTTTAAGGTTGTGCCAAGTGTTTATACAATTCTGAACACAGATGGATGGTTATTTTCCAAAATTTGCTATTCCTGAACGATTTTTGTGGGGGTATTAAATAAAATCTTTCCGTAAAGACGTGGCACAATCTTTCACTTGTGGCACATATAACGTTACTTGTTGATTTCTGCCTCATTCTTTTTTGGTAGAGCGCCGATACGGTATTCCGGAGGTCGCAGGTTACTGGTATAAAATCTTTAATTCCCTTTTTTATCATTGGCCCTTAATACTAGGAACAGGAATAAGGTTTTTGAATACTCTGTTCACATAGACTTTAAAGAACAGCTCTAGAGACCAGGCAAGATTTTTGAAAAAGTGACCTAATTTGAGTTAAAAAATTGTTATTACATGTATTTATCAACTTCAGTTTGTAGCCCTTTATCTAGTAAAAACTATTCAAATATTAGCAAGACAAAGAACAGACAATGTTCTACAATTGGTCCAAAATAGTGGGGTTCCACTAGGCCTATGCATTATTAATTTGGACACCCACTTTCTCAAGTTATATTTTGACACCCACTTTCAAGTTATAGGCCTACCTTGTCCAATTGGCTAAAACATCAACAAAGCCTTCTTTCTAGCCTGATATACATGTAGGGCTATGATTATCGCAACTGTTTTATTGGAAATACAAAACTCCACTGGGAACGGTTACCATGGATACACATGTACATGTAGACGCTTGGGTGACACCGTGTTAAAATTGCCTTAAACACCGGTTGAACATGATCTGGTTAAAGGTTAAAGGTTAAGTTAATATGCAACATTTGCAAACAGCAAACAACCAAACAACCGAATTATTATGAAATACATGTGCCTTACTTGGCTGTAAGTGAATAATTGTCTCAAGCATCCTGTGAAACATGGCACCTGATGTGCTGTCATTTTCAAGAAAAGTAAAATTTTTGTATCAATTTCCAGCGATTTTCAGCCGACAATCATTGGAAATAGTCTAATTCCCCGACCTGATAATTCCCTGATATCTATAAATTGCTCCGTTTTGTCCGAAGTAGGGTCAGGGAACCAGACTACAAGAACAGCATTTTTCCCCCTCTGTTTTCCCTGTTTTCCCAGCATCTATGCACACCGAACTTTAAATAGGTCAGTGTTACAGTATTTGCGATAAAATACTAACCCCCACTCAAAGCCATTCATTTCTGAAAATTACAGCGGAAGCAAATGTTGTGTACTGCCTTTAAACTGCTCCGCTAGCACAGTTTCTGAACGATTTGACTGTTCGGCTCATGGTAGAACTACTTTGAAGTTTATTCAATTAATATCGGCAAACCCAACTTGATGCCCATGTGTGTGCTATATCATATGTACAAGCTTGTACCGGTTAACTGTCGTCACCATTTTTATTAATTTCTGAGAATCCCAGTTCACAATTCAAGTCACCTGTGTGAGACCAGTACCGGTAGTAATCAAGTTTGCCGTACAAAAATCAATTCTTGTAACAATGAAGTGCAGATTGTACATGCCACAATATTGACTACTTATTTTTTTATAGACATGAATACGGGATACTGGTAATAAATTCTTAATGCGCACACATCAAGAAGGCTCGGGTATCCTGGGTATTTGTGTGTTAATAATTCCTATACCATCTGGTAGTTCTCAGAAGGACTCGGAGTATGTAGTTGTCCATTTTTGTTTTTTCCATTTTTGTCACGGTGTTAAAATGGTTTCACTTCGTGAGCATGTGAACTCCAAATCTTTGTATTATGACAGAACTTAATAAAAAAGAGCGTTGACAGACTTGACTCTAACCCCCTTCAGCGCTTTTCATATGGCCCTGGTAAATCCAACAATTTCCAACAAAACTGAAATGAGAAGCCTGCTAAATGCAACAAAATCCAACAGCAAATTTGGTTGGATTCTGCAGTGTACCACCATGGTACCACCTACACACCAGCCATGGCATTTTGCAGTTGCCCTGCCAAATCCAACAAAATCCAACTATAAGTGTATTAGAAGTCTGCTTTAACCCTAACCCTCCAGGGTATTTTGGCTAGAAACCCTGCTAGACGCATCAGATTGCATACTTTGTCACATTGACTTGTGTGCAGAGTGCAGCAAATTGGAGCTGTCAGCACAGATGCACTGTGCTGCGTCTGGCAGGGTTAGAGTTAACCCTGCTAGTGTAATGTGACAAAAACCAACAGTTATATTTAGAGCTGCAGGCAACATAGTTTGTGTAATTTGCTAAATTCAGCAAATTACATCACTTTTTTACCATTGTTGGATTTTAGTGGATTAATGCTGTCCAAAGACAAACGGATAGAGTACACCATCCCAGACATCCAGCTAGAATTGGTTATACTCGCACTACACACCATTCTCTCGGCATTTAATGCCCCTTTTTTTTCTTTTGCGATACATGCAGGTGATGCTCTTGAGAATGATGAACTTCTCAAGTAAGTATGATTCTTAGCACTGACATACTCTGTGTATCAAATCACTTTTCAGCTTTCAGAAAGAATGGCGGAAATTATTTTTAGAAAAGCAGTTTCTTGCTTATAATAGAAAAATATACCAGCTCATCAGTTGTTTGTTGTTAAACTGTCAAATATGATTTTTAAGGGTTGAATTGATCTGAAGGTTGTAATTTCAGCTGATGAAGTTGTACATTGTATGAGGTGAAACTGAGAGAAGTTTTAAGTCATTAGCCAAAGTTTGATATATCACTTTGGGTGTTGACCCCTTTTCCAAACCTTGGCTTGGGCTCGAGCTTCGGCTTCGTCTCAAGCTATTCCCCAGTCCCACTGCCAATCTGAAGCCTTGAATATGTAAATAAATAAACAGGCTCTGGCTCTTGGTTAAAACAAAAGACTTTGATGTACATGTAGCAAAAACAGCGTCCCAGATCTTGCCAAATCTGGGGACATAAAATTACGCGAAGCCGAAGCCCGAGCCCAAGCCTAAGCCAGGGTTTGGAAAAGGGCCCTGGATTGGGTGCGCAGAAATGCACGTATAGATGACAACCGGCCAGGTGGTCTTTTTTTAACCACAGCTGGCCGTCGTCCACATGCAAGAGGTTAATTAACCCAAGTGTGGAGGGATTCAGGCTACTCTTGTTGGGAAGTAGTGTACGTATAGGCACTAGGTGAGAGCCATAGGAGCTCATTATAGTTTGCAAACATAACCAACTGCTTAGCAGTTGGTCTTATACATGTAGATGCATGTATGCTGACTAATTTAAAATTGCCATTAGGCGTCAAACCATCCAAATATCCATGTGCTGTGCTTCATAGGAGTATAGCCTCCAGAATACCCTCAATGGTTTCTGCATGGAGCACACTCATGTCGGTTGTACATCAGTAACATTGTACATTATACAACACCTGAATAAATCCCAGCCATCCGATTGGTGGATCGTCAATCACGTGCATTGAATTATTCGTCCCATCGCACGACGTGAACCCGCACCGCCAAAAAACGTTCTATCACATGGTTCTATCAAACGCTACAACCACCTGTCATTGGACTGGTTCCCGGTCCCTCCGTTGTCCTTCGGACTTCAAATGTATATAATATACATACGGGGACCGGGAACCAGTCTAGGCTGTCATTCACACAAAATGGCGGACGGTGTTTCCGAACCGACGAAATATTGGAACTCGTAGGCGATGCTGACGCTGTGCTAACACAAGGAGACAAATGAAATATGCAGTCAAACGATTAGAGGAATTTGCAGGACAAGCAGCTAGGAACAACAATTAAAGCTTTAACTGATTCGGAACTGGACCACTTTTTGTAAACATCACGTTGTACACCAAGAAATCCATGCATGCAATCTGTCGGATATAATTCAGGCGTTGTATAAAACAAATAATGAATGTTTCATCACATTCGTGCAATGGTAAGAATAATTTCATTCGGTGACAGATGGAATGTTCCATTCCACTCAGCTTTGCCTCGTGGAATGGAACATTCCATCTGTCACCTCATGAAATTATTCTTACCATCGCACTCATAAACATTCATTATTTGTATATTATGTATTTATTTATTTAAGATGCCTACTGGTTAGCCTGGAAGAACTCACTTCCGAGTGAAAGTGGCAACGAGAGAGAACCTATACCAGTAAGTACAAATGTTTAAATCTCAATAAATGCAGATTTGTTCCCAACATTTCTACTTCTCCCAAAAATGATGGAGATCACAGGGTTATTTAAAAAAAAATGAATTACATGGTTTTGAAACAGTCAAAAAAGATTTGAAAAACGTGTTTGAATTGTTTCAGTGCAGTGATCTTTAAATATTTAGAAAATTTAAACCAGCAGCAAAATTCTTCTTTATGACAAAAATGAAAATTTTGCCAAATGTCGTCTGGTTGTGTTATTGCTTGGAAAAAATGCATACGTTCAGGTATTATCCCAAATGTCACCAAATACTACAAAACACTGCTTGAGTAAACTGTAGTATGCAGTACTATTACCACACTGGCCTATGAGAATTAAGTAGTATTTTGTAGTACAGTGTACTGTACCCCAAGTGAATGCCTAGGATGTTGGGGTTAAGCAACTAGTGAAAACCCTATCCACATACATGTAGCACACTAGGTGGGAAGAAAACCGGGGTTATGAGGTGGATACCGGAGGGCAACAAGAAAGACTTCAACTGATGAATGGGTCATTGAGTCATCTCGGAGTTGTTAGTTTTGAAACTGGTCCAAGTCTACACTGTGAAAAGAAATTAGAGAATTTTAATACGCCCTCTTTGGGACTAATATTATAATTTTTTAATTGTTAACTTTACAGACACGTGATTGCGGTGGTGATATAACAATGGTGGAGTGCCGTGTGGTGTACACCAAGGAACCATTTGATCAAATCTCCTACAACCCTACGGATTTTTACAAGTTTAAGTGTAGTACAGGAGAAGGCGGTTTGTGGTGTGTCCCAAAAGATGCAGACAGGGTGCCGTGTCCTGCAGATTTTGAGATGAGGGTTCTCTGCTCCGATGTTTCAGGTTTGTATTTTTCTAATGCCATCAAAGTAAACAAAGATTTGAAGGACAACTTCGATCTGTTCATTCAGTTTCGTCAAAGCGTCATACTTGTAAATATTTGTATTTCTTCTTCAGTTGACCCGATGCACCAGTGGACACTTGCAAATGGACCTCGGCAAGGAGCCCCTGGGTTATCCGCCCGGGAGTACTGTGCCAGCCTGGCTCCGAATCCCACAGAGTACCACATTGTGGAGAATAGCGGAACATTTGCCTTGGTCCCCGCCCCGGAAGTGCTGAACTACGCCTGTGCCATCTCCACCGGAAGTGGTGCGTACATTGACCTGACAAACGACACCAACCTGTGCATTTCTGATCCAAACAAATGCTCCAGCGGTCATTCCACGTGGTCTGTCTGGCTGAAGATAGATCACGGGGACAACGTTGGCCCCGTCACATTCCTGTCATCGGGCACAGCCAGCGCCACCGGAGTCGTCTTTTCACGATTAGCCGACAGTACCTTCCAGTTAGAGGTAGCTGACAGTTTCCAGTATTGGCAACAAAATATCTCTATACCTGATGGGGCCTGGTTTCATCTCGCCTTTGTGGTAGACACAAGTGCGGGCGGGACCCTGGACTTGTACATTAATGGTTCAGCGCATAGTAATCCCATTTCAGGAACAGTCAGAGCAAGCACAGTGATGCCACCCGGTGAGGACTTTATACTAACCCTGGGCACGCCGAGTGGCCAGAAAGGTCAAGAGGTTGCCACCTGTGCCTACAGTGACTTCATGATATTTGAGAAACGCCTGACCGCTGCCGAAGTAATGGAAATCCATGACTGTGGTGTCTTTGGCGATGGTAGTATAATATTCATCTGCTCATGTATCCAGTTCATAAATTCTACCAAGAATAGTCTGTTCTGATTAGCCAACAGAACACTATGTTGAGTTGTTCTCTCAATGGCTATTGTGTAAAAAGTGTTTACAAATGGCACCCATCCAGCCAGATATTTCCTGCTTGACATGTACATGTACATACTTGAGATGTACATGTACCTTGATGATTATGACAAATGTTCAGTGAACATCTTGAAAAAAACAGTGTACTGATGACACAAACTTGTGGTTCCTGGTATTTTGTGAAATGAAATATGAAAGTTATTACAAAATATTGTAACACTGTAAACATTATTTCGGGGGGGGGGGGGGGGCAAGGGGGAAACTGATGGCTGTATGTTTTCTACTTTTTCATGTCTTTTGAACCAATGTTAGTACATATTAGTAGGCTATTCACCACAGTGAGACCGAAATTACTTGTATTATACACATAACAAACACCTAGCATTCCAACAAAACAAGGATATACTACATTAGATGAATGACGCCCGGCAGCCTTGCGTAATGAGTGTGGCAATTTTTACCCTTGAGATGAAAGTGAAAACTCTCAATACCCAAATAACTAAAATCCCCGTTTTAATTTTGCGACCTTTTCCACAGCAATTGTTCGCATCGTGTGGATTCAGCCGATGGAAGTCACAAACCCCAATGAGTTAAAGTACCAGTGTAGCCTGAGAACCAAAGAGGAGTTTGGCTACAACGGGGTCATGACATGGTATCTGTTATTAGTCCATGGTGAACGTGTGGAAATAAACAAAACGTCTGTCACCCGCCAATCGTGTTTCTTTAAGTCTGAATTGGTTATCAACAAGTACACTCAGCTGTTCAAGGAAGGGTATACTGAGGGCAGTATGCCCATCATCTGTGAGGCCGGTGCCAACTATGAATTGACGCAAATTAATGAAGGTAAGTTGGCCGTTCACTGCATCTCAGTCATATAAGCTACAGGGACATGGTTTGAAGATCTGAATATTGGGATCATTTCTTTGGTATCTGTTGATAAGATTGCCGACATGTATTTAGATCTGGACCCAGGAAAACTGTAAGGGTGGTAGGGTTGGCAACCTGAAATGTGGTCAACCCCACCACCTCTGTTCTAGCCCTTTACCGAGAGTGGCTTTTAGCTTTGTATTGGGCGACTTCCGTAAACAAAAAAAAGACATATTCCAATAAATGTTCCCTGCATTTCATTACTGTGAAACAGTGTTTATGTCTGTGTCCATCTTTGGGTTGACGCATTGTTCATGAAGGGTTTTCCACGAGTAGCCAATCACTCATCTCTCTGCCAATGGCCTAAATCTCTTGACGTATCAATGGCACATTCAGGTTTGGATTCTGGGGAGGCAGTTGCAAAATCACAGTTTGCATGATGAGGTTTTTATACGCAAGTTGGCCAACACACTGTCGAGGGCTTAACAAAGAGAGAAAGAAATAAACTAAAAAGAGTAAAGAAATTCATAGAAGAAAAAAATATGCTTTGATGAACCGGAGGGAGGGGTTATTTCATGTACCTGTTATACAGTGGTGGAGCTCTAAAAACCTTTTGCCCCGTATTTACTGAATTTTCCCGAGTATGAGGTTTTTGTCTCGCCTGAACAAAGTTCAGAAAGAGACTATGCAATCACTCTTTCTGTACGTAGTACATAGTCCGTAGTACGTAGTCCGTATGTGTCATTTTGGTTAAAGTTTCGACAAATTAGTCTTATATGCAAAGTTGAAGTCCAATTGCAATCAAACTTGGGTCATGCATTCAATATTGTAACCTTTATATGCTTGTGTCAAAGGTCAAGTACTGAGGTCAAAGGTCATTTGCTGTCAGGTTCTAAAATAGGCTGGAATTGTCCAACTTTTCTCATTTGAAAACTGGAAGTCCGATTGGAATCAAACTTGGGTCATGCATGCACGCACTATTGTAACCTTTGATGGTCGGGTCAAAGGTCAAGTACTCAGGCCAAAGGTCATGTCATGTCAGGTCAAGTTGTAAAAGAGGCTGGATTTATAAAATTGGTCATTGTGCTATTGTGCCGATTGAATGTGCAGAATGTGCAGAGAACATGATTAAGGTTTAAGCAGGCGAGACGCGTGGTTCGAGAACCACCTTGTTTATTTAACATTCAAGTCAAGCACAGATTCAATTTATAGTGTGGAGATTTACTCGCATTTAAGCGTGCAGTGTGACATAAGTGCCCTTGGATTGTAGAAGAAACTGGTTGCTAAATTTCTAAGGCAGCGTCCACAATGGGTATATTTGTCTAGGGCTGTGCATCCGAACTGGGTCTGTCCGCTAATAATGTCGGGAACTGGTTCCAGATTATGGAATCGTGTAATAAGCCAGTTCGGTATCTCAATGGTTATTCGGTATAAAATTGCTGACGTAATGTCACGCCATGTTACGCAAATGCCCATTCTGATTTAATTTAACACGTGCGCGTTGTATGACCACCTTTTGCATTCACACGCACGCGTTAGGTCACGCGGGTCATTCAGGATAAAATGTCATTGTGCACATGCGCAGTTGAAATACTGAACTGGCTTATTGAAATAACATTACTTGGTCATTTCTCAGACAATGAAAAATACAGTTTTTGAATGCCATTTGTGGGGAATTTTCAGAATGAAAACCAGGGTACGTGGAATAAACAACAGATTAACGTTTTTGATGCTTGTGAAAATGCAATTTACACCGTAAAGCTACAGATCTCACTGTACACACTTGCATCTTGCTGCATTGATGCACTGATGTGGTAGTATTAACGTGCAGACCTTTATGAACAATATAAACAGCAATTTCCAAGATAACATTTTTTGGGATTGGCTTTCGTTTTTTTCTCAATAGGGTACCCAATTCCCATACTGCCCGTAAATGCACACCCCTATTTTTGTCTATGACTGGTCCTATGGATAGTCACCAAAGTGCATGGGCCGTTGGCAAAAACCATAGCCATTTGAAATTCCTGTAAGACATTTCTTCTACAATTTGATCGACAGATTTCACGTACAGTTGGAGTCCGTGGTACAGCAGCACCGAGTCCCATGACGACCCGGTCGGTGATAATGAAACGTTGGCCAACATACGAGAGGTGTATTCAGATGGCCTGTGCACCTTTCCCGTGGACATTGAATGCAGGGAACGTTACACCATGAAATCCCAGAAATATCTGGAAGACAAACAGGGTGTACTGGTCACCACTGGCTGTGACTTTAACGAAGGGCTTCTCTGTCTCCATGGTAACCAGGTTCCTGATGACGCACTGTGCCCGGATTTTGAAGTACGGTTTATGTGTAGTGGAGACAGAGGTGAATCAATTAGATAGAATTGTAATTACATCTATTATTGTGCTTTAACCCTAACCCTTCTAAATCCAACAAAACCCAACAGTGGCAAAAAGCTGTTGTATTTTGTTGGATTTAGCAGTCAACACAAACTACGTGGTGCGTTGGATATTGTTGTATTCAGCTGGGTGTAGCAGCTAAATATACCTGTTGATTTGTTTGTCGTATTTAGCAGGGTGGAAGCAGACTTCTAGTAAAATTTCAGTTGGATTTTGTTGGATTCAGCAGGGCAGCTGCAAAATGCCAAGGCTGGTGTGTGTAGGTGGTACACTGCAGAATCCAACCAAATTTGCGGTTAGATTTTGTTGGATTTTGCAGGCTTCTCATTTCAGTTTTGTTGGAAATTGTTGGTTTTTAGCACCATATGAAAAACACTGGATGGGGCTGGGGGTAATTATTTCTTTACCTCTAACATATCAGTCATGTTTAGTATTCGAGGTCTTTCTCCTCCTTGGTTTTTTTTTAAACATACGTCATCCGTAATTCATCAAATTCCGTTATTTTGATATTGATTGCATAATATGTACTGTTAATATATTGGGTTTGTCAGCTGACTCAAAGCAATCTCGGTGGTTGAGTAATTATGAATGTCTGCACTAGCAAAGCGGGAGCTCATAAGTTTAAGTCCCAGCTGTGTCCCGCTTTGAAGTCCCCCCCCCCCCCCCCCCCCCCCAAAGGCTCTTGGAAATACTGAGCCGAATGCATAAAAACTGGCATTTGCTGTTCTACATTTTTTACTTAAATAAATTCTGTATACATAAAAATCAGCATACTTAGAAACAACTGTTGCTTTGAGCAAAAACACAAGCTTGTTTAAAGCAAATGCTTGCCATATTAGCAAATATGCATGACAGGGTATGCATGAAACTTTTTAAATTTTCTTCATGCAAATCGCCCATCACAAGCCCAACGGGCACTCGAGATTTGGGCTACCGAGGAAAGTGTGGAAGAACCAGCCCCTCACACTGAAACAAGACAAGATAATCTGTTCTCTTCACAGTATGAATAGGGTCGGGATGGGCAACTAGTCCACTGCAAGGCATTAATAATGCCTCTACCCATATTAAGCATAGAAGTGCTATATAGCCCAGGACTGGGCTCGAACCCAGACCTGCAGAATTACCCGCAGACCACGAATTCAATGCTCCAAACCACTAGGCCACGGCACTTCCACAAGGCTGTGGCAATTCCACGAAGCATTTTTGCAAGCTCCTCCACAGCAGCTAAGCTTCAACTTATTTGCATGCCTTCTGGTGTACATGTAATTACCAGCATCATGTTTATGCCAGTACGGGAACATCAACACTGTTCAGGTTTGATAAGCAGAACGTCGAATGGTTATAGCACCCCCATTTCTGACGGAAAAATGTGAAAACATTTTGGGTTTTTGTCACACATACATCGCATGGAAACAACTCGGCCTTATACATATAGCAGATGCAGGATTTTCAGACCTCGGTAACAGACGTGGATCAAGTTTCCTGTATCCAACGCAGATGTGATCAATTGTTCTTAACCTAAGCATTTACTAGGAATTATAGGAAAATGCTAATAGCAAAAGCAAATGTTATTCATACATTTGTAAGCAATTGCTTTTGCTAGATGCTTCTGCTTTTAAGCATATGATACTTTTTATGCATTCGGCCCATTATGTTGGGAGAGAATTCATTCATGTTTAAGTTTTTTTTTCTCCATTCCCATCCAGAGAGCATTGAGATAGAGAACATGGCCATCAGAAATCTGTCAAGTGAAACCCTCCATGCGGAGTGCCAAACCCAAGATTACCCCGGCGTTAAATTCTCCTGGAGCCTGTACAATGCCAGCTCTGGTATAAGTACTAATTTAACTGTCATCACCGATGTGTCCATTCAATCTTCGTCTGTAAGTGAAGGTTGGCTGTCCACACTAATCTTTCCATATCCGCTGTCAAAGAATCTCGCAGGCATTTTTCTCGTTTGTAGCGTCTTCGCTGATGGACGACCCCTAGTGTACGATTCTCTCAGGATTGATGACGGTAAGCCAACAAGAAGATTCACGCTTTTCTTTGATTTTGCTGTGCTGTGCTGTGCTGCGCTGCGCTGCCAAAGATCCAGGTTGTTGGCTTGCATATCTTGCAACGCAGTGCAGCTGTGTTGTGCTTTGCTGCGCTGTGCTGCATTGCGTTGCGTTTTGTTTCATTCACCCATATTTTTCAAGATATTTTATAGTGCGTTTCCGACGTAGTCATTTAGAATAATGACAAGTAGAACAATTCCACGAAAAGTAGGAGTCTTTTTCAAGGACATTTTTTTATCATACAGTGAGATCATGCTGAAAGAACACATTTTGAATTTAATCAGTCTGTTCTACAGCATGATAAACTGAACGTAGTTGGAGTGCAAACTCAATTGAAAAGCCTTTCATATTAGTCTGTACCTATAACAAAAGTGCCGACCTCACACCCAGGTTATCCTACCCTTTTGAATATGTTGTGTGTTACCTCAACGTCTTTGGTGAACAA
The DNA here is from genome assembly GCA_037893225.1 of Hippasteria phrygiana. Taxonomy (NCBI): domain Eukaryota; kingdom Metazoa; phylum Echinodermata; class Asteroidea; order Valvatida; family Goniasteridae; genus Hippasteria; species Hippasteria phrygiana. Next base: position 547,753 of record JAZGUH010000046.1, on the reverse strand, counting down.
GATCACTTGTTATCTTGCCAAATGATAGTCAAAAAAGTGGATCCCGTACATAGCTGACAACGCCGACGTGTGGCCGAGGGACCAGGTCAGTGAGTATCCAAGGCACACTGATAAAGTGGGGAGTAAAAAGCCAGACAAAAAAAAAAATGACCTGCCACCCAGAAATGTTTGATCACGAGTGTGACCAAGCTGCTTGTGTTAATTCCTTGAAACAAGACTGATCAGTCTTGCTATCTTGTTGCATCCCCAGTGTTTTACGGAACAGTCACGGTAACTTTGAATGCTGCGACCCCTGTACCATATGGAAGCAGTGTTGAACTCGAATGCGTAGCAGATGGCGACACAGTCCACAGCATGGAGTGGTACCGTATGTCCTCTACAGACATCTCATTCATCAAGTTGGCTCCAGTTAAGATCTACACCAGATCAGCTTATAATTACATCGGGGGCCGTAGCCGACTTGTGATTTCAGATTTCCAAAGTGGAAATGCCGGGTTGTATCGCTGTGTCATCAACTGGGGATCCGCAGAAGCTAACGTGACGCTGGAGGGACCTGAAGTTGGTAAGATAAGCAATCATTCAAATACAGTGGAACGCCGCTATAACGAACATCACGGGATCCACAGATTTTGTTAGGTATAGCGATCGTTCGGAATAGCGATTTTCAGCCGCCAGTCCGCCAACATGCCGGCCATTGAGTTCATACTTTCTAAGCTTACCGAATTCTAAAGCAACAGTTGCCTTTTCCCTTTATTCCTTGGGGAAATAGTAGCCACCTGTCACTCTTCAACATAAAGCTGCGGCCATTTGGGAATCACAAACAGCCCAAATACCCAGCACATTTTCTTAATCCCTAGTCTTTTTTTAACAACAATGTTCAGTAAGTTTTGTACACAAAATTTGGGAGCCAAGGATGGTGTTCGTTATAGCGGCGTTCCACTGTAGTCATTAAGATGTTTGCAGTATGAATGGAACTCATGCCAGGGCCTATTTTCCAACAGTAAAAACCTGTAAGATCTAGTTATTTGTCTGGAATAATTTCTGCCCTCTTTCCCACTACTTTGTATACTACGTCAGGGTCCTACTAGTACATACAATTAATTTCCCTCAAAGTTTCAGTTTTCCCCGTTCATTTATCACTGAACAAAAATCGTGTAGCTGTGAAGATGATTTCCTCTCCTAGAATATCCCACAGGTGTTGATATAAAGTTCTTGTGATAGATTTGCTGATCCTGGTCAAGGCCTTCCAACTACGTATTTAGTTGGTAGCTATGTATAGCTTCACGGTTGTGGCAAGGATGACTCACTGCACCAGAGTATTCAACCATGAGTAAAGCCTGCACATCGCATTTAAATTCTGGCATAGGCTCTTGAAAAGTCAGCTAAACCTAGCCGAGTGTCCCACTTACATGTACGTCAGAGAGTATACACCACTAGAGCCACGTCAAGTTTCTCATCTTCAAAGTTGATTTTTCCTCCACAAGAAGTTATTCACAGATAGCATCCATAATGGCTGCCCCAATTCATTGACGATTTCCTTGATGGAATTGCTTCATGTGACAATTTTGAATATTGTGAAAAGTTATTGACTGATTTGTTCTCCGGTCCAATCTCTTTGTGTCTCCTACAGTGCCGACAACTCTCGCTCCGACAACTCTCGCTCCGACAACTCTCGCTCCGACAACTCTCGCTCCGACAACTCTCGCTCCGACAACTCTCGCTCCGACAACTCTCGCTCCGACAACTGCAGAACCAACAACAACTTCTCAACCCACAACCCCCAGTTCAACGACACCCCCTGACACCGACCAGTCAAGCACCGTGCATGCATTTTCATCTGATCAATCAACTGCTTGGAGCAAAACGACTGAAGAGCCAGTCACATTTGAAGATGTAACAATAGGTACCCAAACGAGTGTGACGTCGACGGGGAAACTAGTCAGTGAGGACGTCACTTCTGCCAGTGACATTCCCACCACGCCCTCTGCTACTGACCGATCTACAACTGCCTACTTGGCTTTAATTGGCCAATCAGCTCCTCCGGATCAAATGACCCCATCATTCACAGTGACTCGGGAACCAATCACAGCTGAGGAAGGAACACCGTCTTTCGCAGCTGGAGTAACCTCCACAGGGACTCCATCTGATGGTGTCACTTCTGCAGGTGTCACTTCTGCAGGTGTCACTTCTGCAGGTGTCACTTCTGCAGGTGTCACTTCTGCAGGTGTCACTTCTGCAGGTGTCACTTCTGCAGGTGTCACTTCTGCAAGCGTCATGGTGACTGCACCTGGCGTCCCTTCTGCAAGCGTCACCCCAACCATACCCATTGCAGAATCATCAAATCCACACACGGCTGGTACTAATGCTGTCCCATTAATCACAAGCACTGGTACCCAAGGTGTTGAATTATCAACTAGTAAGGCTCCAAGCACAACCGATTCCACCCCCACTGTTACCCCGTCATGGTGTGCACTGGCTGACGTGGTAGACCTACAGGTAAGACAGGTAACCTCTTCTGGGTAAAGCTGATGTTGATTGCTGAGAGAAGTCTGCGTCATTTTTAATTTGTATGTAGATTGCGTATTGCCAAATCAAACAGCAAACTATTTCCGCCATGAAATACAAAGAAAGTGACTTTTGAGAGCTATTTTCATGAAGTCTTCTCTAGCGCAGCACAACCCGCTGGTGCCATTTGTCTTAAAGTCATCGCAGCTGGCAGTAAACAAATGGACGTCATAGGACAAACTCCTCTTTTGTGCCTAGTGCTAGACACAAAAGGGGAGTTCGTCCTATGACGTCAAATTGTTTGCTGCCCGCAGCGAGGACTTTGTAGACAAATGGCACCAGCGGGCTAGAGGGGACTTGATGAAAAATATCTCTCAAAGGTCACTTTTTTGGTATTTCATGGCAGAAATAATTTGCTGCTTGATTTTGCAATATGCAATCTACATAAAAATGAAAAACGACGCAGACTTCTCTCACCACTGAACTTTATCTTCGAAAATGTGGTGCTGGTATGCCAATACAGACTTGTGCAGCCAAACATTAAGCAAACAATAGGCAAACAATGGATTGAGTACGTGCAAGAATGTGCGTATAGATGACAACCGGCCAGGCGGTCTTTTTCAAACTGTGCTATGGCCGTCGTCCATATGCAAGAGGTTCAATCAGTTGTGGTCCTGCGAGGAAATTTTGAAATTGAAAGAAAAACACAAGGGCTACATTGCAAGATGTGACTTTGCATCCAAGATGAAATTTGTTATCTTTTTTCATAAAATTGGAGATGACAGTGTTCAAATAATTGACTGAGTGTTTAAATTTCAATAAGAGGTGTCTGAAGTCATCAAAAGTCCTGAAATACACAGCCTCATTGATTTTGACATCTTTGACTCAAGTCGTGACAGTCGGAACTTGAATCATATCAAGGTTTTACACTGAACTGTATTGGTTGGATTTTTGTTGCTGATAACCCCTTGCGTATGGATGACGCCAGATGGCACAAAAAAAACCAGTGCCACCAGGCCGGATGATGCCTATAGCCGCTATTTGTGCAGTTTTAATCCATTGTTGGATTATTGTGTATGTTACGCTTGGCTGCACAAGCACATTGTGTCCATTTCGCTTGGCTGCAAAAGCCGACGCGACACCCCGACGCCTCACCCCGACGCCTCCTGTAAATAACCATACTCAAGGGGTTAAACACCTACTGTTTATCATCACAGACCGCGATTGAATGTGGTGACGCAAGTCGCATTGATGTTAAACCGGGTAGGCTAACGGATGCCAAGAAAGAAGAACTCCTGAATTTCTTGAAGTTTGTATTGAAACAGCCAGCGGAGCACCTGACAACGTTCTCAGAAACAGCTGCAGTTACTAAGGTAATGCTACCAATTAACTTTTCCATCATTTATAATTAGTATAATTGCTTTAACCCTAACCCACCTCAATCCTCCAAAATCCTCCTTGCAGTTTTGGAGGATTTTGGATGAATGGTATTTAAAAAAAAAGAGGATTTTGGAGGATTGAGGATGAATGGTGTTTTAAGCAAGGAGGATTTTGGAGGATTGAGGATGAATGGTATTTTAAAAAAAAGAGGATTTTGGAGGATTGAGGATGAATGGTGTTTTAAGCAAGGAGGATTTTGGAGGATTGAGGATGAATGGTATTTTAAAAAAAAGAGGATTTTTGAGGATTGAGGATGAATGGTGTTTCAAGCAGAGGATTTTGGAGGATTGAGGATGAACGGTGTTTAAAGCACATGATGATTTTGGAGGATTGAGGATGAATGCGTTTTTTGGGGCAGGGTAATCGGAGGATTTTGGAGGATTGAGGATGGTTCCTAGCAAAAAGGGTCTAGGGGGTTGGGTTAACCCTTTCATTTACCAATGTTGAGTTTACTCGACAGGCCACAGCACCCCTGTTGCTTACCAATGTCGAGTTTACTTGACAAGGAAACCACACACCAGAGTATCCAAACAACAAATATATTCACCATGTTTCAACGAACTGTAGTGCTTGTGGTTTTCACCATTCATACATGATCCTTATACCAAGAGAGAAAGAACTTGTTCAGATCTTTCTAATGATGCTTTCAAGTTCATGTGTCGCCATTATAATATTAATTTTGAGAGAACCTTATCCGAACTTTCCCTGTACAGTTGTGTGTATGGAGTGCCATTTGTATCATGTGACACTGAAACAAGTTTCCTGTTTGATAAAGTGGGCCAGAAGAGAAAACAGCGATAACTTTGATATTTTAGCAGTTATGACTTTTATTTTTCTCTCCCTGTTTAATTAAAAGAAATGTGAATAGATATCTACTCTTTCTGTAATAGTTTCTTCTGTAGCCCGCACCTCAAGTGGCCTTCTCAAAAGTCAGTTCTTGAGGGTTAAATCTTTGGTTGAAAATACAACCATTTAGCAAGCAGTCGGCTGCTTTTTGTGTTTGAGTGACTGTACAATCTGTGTACTGTACAGGAATGTAAAATTCTGAGGAAAAAGCCAGACTTCAAGCTTTTTTTCTCTTGTATGTAAAATGTCGGACTATTATTTGGCCTTTATATCGGGCTTCCATTGCCTTGTATTCAGTCGCTGGACGAGAACTTGACTTACATCCCTGGCTGTACAGGCCAGGCTGAGATTGTGGAATGAGCAATGTGATCATTTATTGAGAGTGCTGTGTACTCGTAGGTGCTGACGTTGTCATCTTTACTTCCTTCGTTGTAGGCTGTACTGATGGTGTTTTCTAAACTGACAGACCCTGACCAAAGTTTGGTAGGTACATTGTCGTACATGTATTTGAACTCATTTTTACCCGGTTGTAAAGCCTTCAAAGGTCTACTCCTTTGTGTGCAGGCATGCAACTTTTCCTCGGATCAGCTAATTTCCTCATTTTTCACTTCACACGTATGCCATTGAAAATTGAAAAACTCTGTACAAAGTCTTGTAAAGATTGAAATTTCCTCGTTTTTTGGTTAAATTTCAAGTTGCATGCCTGTGTGTGGTTGTCACAAATTATTAATAAATAAAATATCAAAACACTATTAAAAAACAGGATTGAAATATCCACTGGACCGCTGGACCGAGTCCAGTGATTTGAGCATTGGTCTAATTAACTCTTGACCAAACTAGTCTGGTGGTCCAGTGATTTTTTTCATAAACTGCGTGAAATATTGCTATCACTAAAGTCCATTTTTGTCTAAATTTGGTGAACTGAAAAAGCCCCATAATTTCTGGAATGGCCATTTTTAGTTTTGAGGCAGGGAGTTTCAATCAAAACAGCATTTCTAACCCCACCCCCAACAAGGTCGGCAAAGGAAAAAAAAATGAAACGGCACACTCATTCAAAACACTGTGTGTTCTTATTTTTACCATTGGTCTTAGTGTGAAATACCTTCTGGTCTAGTAAAAAAATTGTGCTACTAGCCCAGCTGTCTAGTAGATTTTTATCTGAAATTCGACGCCTGCTAAATGTGACAAATTCAACTATGTATATAACATATTTTTCAAATTTGTCGACATAATACACATTTTTGTCGAGCCCGGTCACAAATATAGTTCTAATGCAGAGGTAAAATCTGTCATGAGCCGGACAAAAGGATTACAAGATTTTCTTATATTTTTTACCAAATATAAAAACATTTTTCAAAGTCAAGGTGAGATTTCTCCGGATTTTTCCTGATGTTAGAATTTTTGGTGCCAGACGTCTTCCAGATCTCCGGAAGATTTGTTGGTCCTTAAATGGTTTTATCATTCTAAAATGAATTCCGCAACCTGAAACAGCCTTCTTTTCATTCCGATGACCCTATTGTTTGCAATTTGGAACGCTATCTTTTGGTAGAAAATGCAGTTTTTTGGGTGCATTTTTGAGCAGCAGCATACAAATGCTTCCGAATGTTTCGTGGATTTTTTTATTTTCCTGAAATCTCACCCCTGCAAAGTGAAGAGAAAAGAACTAGTCGGAGTGGGATTTGAACCTGTGACCTCCGGAATACCGTACCGGTGCTCTACCAAGTGAGCTGTCTTGCCGTAGGTTAATTGGCGGTCTCCCAATCATTCTATAAATTAGGCGTCCAATTTTGGTGGCCCTGTTACATCTGACATGTAGAAGATTTTGCAATTTAGGACACATTCTTTATTTTTGATGCCTTCTAACTCTGAGTGATTGTGTAAAGCAAAGTACCTGCCAAACAGGTACAAAATAGTATGAAGTCAATGTTAATGATACTTGATGGGAAATAAGGTCAGGTGTAACAGGGACACCAAAACATGTTCAGGGTGGGGGGGTGGGGGGGGGGGGGGCGTGCGAAGTATTTCTCCGGATTGGTACTATTACCATTACAAATGTTCAGATTAAAACCTCTTTATTTAAAGCCTCTTTTTATAAGTTGAATACGGTTTTGCTTTTATACAAGCAGTCATTCCAAGAAGAGGCTGCAATTATAGCCGAGACGGAAGAAGCATTGGAATTTTTGGCTGGGACGTTGCTGCCAAAGACTTGTGCGGCGCTCGCATATCAAGCAAGCAGTAAGCCCATATAGCTTTTACAGTTTGCATCTGGGTATTTCCATGGAGCTTCTAAATTAGCACTCACAGTTGCTTAGCCCGAACCCTGCCAGACGCAGCACAGTGCATCTGTGCTGACAGCTTCACCTTGCTGCACTCTGCACAAATGTGACAAAGTATGCAATCTGATGCGTCTGGCAGGGATCCTAGCCAAAATACCCTGGAGGGTTAGGGTTAGGGTTAGGGTAGCAAAGGTTTGCTTCATGAAGAAAAGGAAAAACAAAATAGAAACACAAAATCTTGCTTGTGATTGTTTATAGCTTTTAGTCGTTGGAAAGTTGGCTCAACAGCCATCATAGAGGATACCAGTTGTTCATGCCAACTGACCTTGTACTCTTGAGTCTGTTGAACAATTGTCCTCTATTTAGATCTGGGACCAGGAAAACTGTAAGGGTGGTAGGGTTGGCAATTCAAAATGTCACCAACCCTACCACCTCTGATCGTAACCCTTTACCTAGAGTGGCTTTTAGCCTTGTATTGGGTGATTTCAATTAAAAAAGAAACACCTCTATTTATAGGGGCTGTGTGTATTTGTAAAAGAGTTATAAGATGAGTAAGAATCATCAGGTGAGGTCAAAAACCCCCAAAATATTATTGATTTTTTGTCAAATGAGATTTGCTATTTTTCAGAAGTGTCCAACAACTACTGAAAGGTAATTTCCTTCAATAAATGAATTTGGCCCGCCCCCCAGCCCCCCCTCCCCCTCCCCCCAGCCCCCCTCCCCCTCTCCCCAGCCCCCCCTCCCCCTCCCCCCCCCCCAGTTTTTGGTCTAAAACTGCGCTGTGCCCCAGAAAGCCTTGGCTCCTCACTCTTGTTTATTTTGCTACATGTATATTAATTTTTTTATTTTAAATCTTTCTGCTAATGAAACCAAGGATTCCTCTAAAGCGCACATCGCACTGTATCTCGAAATCTTGAAGAAACCTGTTGGAAGTAGGGCTGTTCGTTTTCGAATAATTTAGTATTCGATTATTTGAAACTGGGTTTGACCGAATATTCGAATATTTGATACTTGCCAATCAAGTTTTTCACGAGTCAGCTGCAACTGCATGCCGCGTCGGTAAAAGGTTACACGCAAAGCACGCCGGTGTTTTATGTGCACAATTACTGTGTTTTTGCAGTAATTATTTTATCAGAGTATCAAAGGTTTTACGGACGGGAACAATAAACCTCCATCCACAAAAAGTTACCATCAACAAAATGCGAAATTTGACGCCAATAAGCGCTGTAATTTTTCTATTATATTTAGTATGAGAGTCAGTATCTGTACGTGCATGTATTTTCTTTTGAAATATTCGAACGGGCAAAATATTTGGTTGACAATCGAATATTCAAATATTCGGTATATTCAAAGAAATGTTCAGTTTTAGAGGTGGGAGGAAAACCCCGGAATACTCTTGGAAACCCACAGGCAGACACTGAAAACCAAATCTGCATGTCAACCCTGGTGGGATTCGAACCCAGGTCACAGCGGTGGAAGGCGAGGAACCACAAGGCCAAACTGACTCCCCTATACATGCAAAAGCCTGCTTATTACATATAGTTCATTTTGCTGGATTTTTGTTTTGCCAACTGGCTCACACAAAACTAAGTTTTCCTAAAATAATTCCTCCCATTCATCCAACCATCTTTCCCTGTGTCAGGTGTCAGTTTGTGCAATTCTCCTCTGGGTCTCTTGAGTGGCTATACATTCACCCACGCTGTGCCGCTAAGCTATAACGACGCCGGCGATGTCACCGAAACCTTTGAAGAGAGCCTCGAGTTTGACCTGTCAAATGAGGATCTAGATGGAAGTAAGAAGAGTTGGAGAGAAATTAGTGTTTTTTATTTCAATTGATTGATTTCCATTGTGTGAGATTTGTAAATTTGAAGGTTCATATTGCCCTGAAATTCCCAGAATTTTCAGCTCTTGGGTTAGTTACCTAGCCTATTTCCAATGTCAGAGTGGAAAATTTTTCCCATTCAATGTGTAATAATAACAGAAAAATGTGAGAAAAAAAACTAAATCGTTGACCTCCGCACATTCAGACTGGTGAGAGACATCCATGTAGTGCAGACTGTGTGCAGGCAAAGCGCTATACATACCAAGAGCACCGCTTTGAATTTTCAAATTTTTCAATGATTTTCGTGAAAAATGTTCAGACAAATGCTGCATTTTCAAGGGATGGTCGTGTGCATCATAATATTCTACTTTTGAATGATCTTCCAAACCACAGCAATTTTAGGACGAACGCTCTTTATAGCCCAGTTGGCTGCCTATAAGCAGCTTTAACCCTAACAGTCCTGAATCCTCCAATTTTAATAAATTGTTCACACCACTTAGGGAGTAATATAATTACCTTTGTAGAAACGTCCATCTCGTTTTGCTCGGTTGGGACGCATGTGAATTTTGTATACAGTATACATGTACGTGAAATGAAATTGTTTATGCTATTATATTAGATCAACTCAACTCCTAACAACATGATCGTGTTCTGTGATAAGCCTCTGTTTATGACTGAAATGTGCAATAAAGGTAGTATACACCATTTGCTTTTGCTGTAATTTTCAGAAATAAATGGATTTGGGGGTTAGTATTTTATAGCGTGCTAGCAAATACTGGAACACTGACCTGTTTAAAGTTTTGTGTGCATAGATGCTGGGAAAACAGAAAAAAAATTATGTTCTATAGAGTAGTCTGGTTCCCTGACCATACCAATAGACAAAACGGAGCAATTTATAGACGTCAGGGAATTATCAGGTTGAGGATCGAACTAGACTATTTCCAACGATATTCGGCTGACAATCGTTGGAAAACGATACAAATTTACACTTTTCTCGAAAACGACAGCACACCAGGTGCCATGATTTCACAGGATACTTGAGACTGCTATTTACTTACACAGTCTAGTACGGTATTTTGTAATAATTCATCATCAGTAGTTTTTTTTTTTTATGTTTGCAAATGTTGTATACTATCTTTAAATGTTCATGCGCAGCCGTATAAATATGTGGCCCAAAGTGGGGGATGATCGAGATTTTTATTGAAAAGTAACCCCAAAAGTGTCCCCCCCCCCCAAAAAAAAATCTTCCTGGAAAATATTTCAGGGGGTAGGGGAATGGGGAGAGACTACAGGGTTCTCACGGTCATGGAAAATCCTGGAAAATCCAGGAAAAAAAGTTGTCCTGGAAAGTCATGGAAAAGTCATGGAAAATTGGGACAAATATAAAAGTCATGGAAAAGTCATGGAAATCAAGTGTACATAGTGTATCTTTTTTATTAAAGTGGGTGGATCGGATGGCTGTAAGGGGAGGAGGAGGCCATTAATAATTAAAACTTATTTTCAAAAGCTAACAAATGGTTAGCCCAACATCAGCGATTCATCAGTATCATAATACCAAACAACTTTACTCTGCAAAATGGCATTAAATGTCATGGAAATTGTCATATTTTAGTCCTGGAAAGTCCTGGAAAAGTCATGGAATTTGTTTTTCGGATTTCTGTGGGAACCCTGGACTAGGATATAAAGGAAAAAGAGCATGATGAGGGCGCTGTTCAAAACATCTACACCATACTGTGAACACATACGGACAACTTGATTTTATTCTTTTTATTTTAATTTTTTTGCAGAGGAAGTTAGTGTGGTGTTTTTAAGAAAGGAAAGTGATCCACACACAGTAGATAAGGTTACATACCTTCAACAGACGGAGTAAGTCAATTAATTAGTTAACTGGGATTTGGGATTTAAAAAACCCCCCCAAAAACATGCATTGTAACTAGTATTGAACAACCGGGTTAATCGACGCTTCTAGTTTTCTTTAATTTATTGTCATATTGTTGGGAAAAAAAAGAAATTAGTGCACTTGAATTGGTAATTAAACCAAACAGGAGAATCGATTGTTTGGAAAATTATTTTAGGTTATACATGCTGTAGCATCTGAGGACGGACAGAGCCCACTGTCTGAAACGTCTTGTTACACACTCATCCCGTTTCTTTTCAGAACCTTTTCCCAGAAGAGATCTATTTCACATGGTGTTACCCGCAATCTCAGTCTTTCTTGTTGGGTTACAATTTTTATTTTGAATTTTTGAGTGGAATATGATGCATTCGGATATAGTTGATGTGAATAGTTGATGGACACATTGTTGATTTCATGTGGTTTTAAATGTGCAATTGAAACTGCATTACACCATAACTTGCTTAACCCTAACTCCCTACATCATTTTTCCTACTAACTTGAATCCTCCAATATCCTCCGATTCCCAAAATCCTCCAATGTATACTGGGGACTACTGCCTGAATCCTGCAAAATCCTCCAGTGGGTTTTGGATAAGTACCCCTACCTCAATCCTCCGAAAAAATCACCCAGCACCAGATTGGGCCTGATGACCTGGATCCTCCGTTTTCCTCCAGAGGCAAAAATCCTCTAATGCCCTAAATCCTGCAAAATCCTCCGATGCTCCAACAACTTCCAAAACGACCCTCAATCCTCCAAATTCCTCCATTTGGCAAAGAGGATTTTTGAGGATTTGGGAAGGTTTAGGGCCAATGTGCCACCTGTCTTTTTCATCATGTCTGTGTTTATTTATTCTTCTAGCAACGTACAGGCACCCAATGAGACTTGGATACAGCTGAACAGTGCCCTCCTGACTTTCTCCATCTTTGTGCAAGGCAACCGGACGTCGGTACCGGTAACCTTCAGTCTGTATCATCTACAGGTGACTGGGATTTCCTCATTTTTATTATTACTCAAGATGATCGTGCTGTTGTTTTGTCAGTTCAATGTATATCCTGAGATATCGTATCCTCATTGGGGGATCCTCACATGGCCTCTTTCGGGTTGCGTCGTGAAGTTTGGGCATGATCCCTTGTTTTATGGGTTTTTACTATACCCTCATACATATTCGTGATCCAGAGCCGAATTCTAACTGGCCCATTCATCATCACGCGCCAGCCGCTATTTTTGCACACGAGTATTCACGCACAGGGTAAATACGCATGTTTAGTTGACTAACGCATGGGTTACCCGTGCGACAGTCTGCATGCGCTTTATGAAGCAATCATGTAACTCTCGCACGGGTGTAGTACGCACGGGTGTAGTACGCACGCGCGTAGTACGCACGCGCGAACATCGCCCTCGCAACATCCACATGAAAAGATGGCGGCACACGTAAATGTTAATCCATGTAATCGGTGTTTTCCCGAGCTCAATGATGCCGAACTAGAGAATATGTATAAGGTATAGTAAAACAAATATAACATGGTTTATTTCGGATGGATAGTCAATGTTATATATCCCCTTGGTATTGGAAGTTGACAAACTAGTTCCCTTGGCTTCCATGTTTGTATAATGACATCCAACTAGTGCTCCCATCCTGAACAAAGTTACTGACAAATTGGGAGACTGCCATTATAGATGTAGGCTCGTAGCTTACTTGGTAGAGCACCTTTACAGTGGTCTGCAGTGGTCTGAGATTCAAATCCCGCTATTTAAACTCTTGTGTCCGGCTGTCATGCCAAGACCTGGCTGTGCAGCCGAGCATAAAAGCAAACAATTTGCACCGCACTGAATAGAGTGGTCCTATTCATTGCACTTAGAGACCCTCCCTTTCTTTTGAATGAAAGCTTTATTTGAAAAAGCTCCATCTACATGTATTCATTATACTCCCATTCAAGAACAGTATAAATGGATTGAGTACATGCAGGAATGCACCTATACATGTCAACCGGCCAGGTGGTTTCTCTACCGTTCACAAGACCAGCTTAAATGAATTATTTAACTTTGGATGGAATAAATTCCATACCATTTGTTTTTTTCATTCAGCTGTCATTGTCAATTTCTCTTTCCTTATTTGTTATCCAAAGCCAGTTTTTAAGCAGAGACCCCTCGGTTGTCGAGTTGTTCAGCTTAGTTTTGTTTTGACTATTTGGCAAAGTCATCGTCATGGAAAATATGACTGGACTCCCGAGTCAAGTCAATTTATTCATACATGTACAACTTGGGCAATTGCGAGGACCTTGCAGAATCGAATGGAATCTAACGGTGAAAACAAACGTCTTTTAATTTGTTCACCGCTCAAATTCTCAAGATCTTTACAACAAAAAAAAAGATTAATGTGGCATTATCATTTCTGATAATCAATAATAATTATGGTTTTCAATCTTGTGGGATTTGGTTCAGTAAGGGTAAATTCCCTCCGTAAACATGTATCGTTTTTTTTCTTCCATTTTGTGAAGGATGTCGATGATGAATCAATACAAGACCAGGGTTTCACAGTCAACATCACCAGAAATTCCATATGTGCGTTCATTGATCATGAAGATGATCAGGATATGTGAGTATCATTTACCTTCTCATCAGGCCTCGATCTGTAGTGCTGTCAACTGTGGACGTGTACTTTGCAAGGCTGAGGTGAGATGGTCTCACCAATGGTGAAAGTTACCCTGCCTATAGTTCTAAAAATTGGGATAATTTCTTTGGTATCTATTGAAGATTTATCCTCTATTTATAGATCTGGACCCAGGAAATCCGTAAGGGTGTGGTAGGCAATCTAAAATGTGGCCAACCACCTCTGTTGTAGCCCTTTACCTAGAGTGGCTTTTAGCCTTGTATTGGGCGACTTCCATTACAAAAACAAACAACTTTCAAACAATAGCTAGATTTTTTTTTCAAGGACGAGTAGTTTTCTGATCAATTTAAAAGCTTGCATGGGCAGTGACAATGAGTACACGGGCCTACATGTACACGTAGGTCCAACATTTACGAGAAAGTTCTGTTTCAAAATTTCAGCAATCAAACAATTTAAAACAAAGAAAGAATGTTTAACGTCATGCCTTTGTTTTGTTTTGTTTTCAAAAACAGGAAGGTAAAGATCCTTTCATTGTTTTTGTATTTAATTTAAGCTCCTGCTACGCCGTTGTAAGGTGGCCAGCATGTCTGCCAGCGACATTCACAGCAGAATTCACCAAATTGATTTAAAACGAGCAATAGATAACTGAAAGTAATTTTCTCCTTCCTTTTTGCACTTTTATGGATTTGTTGGAGAAGAGATGAAACAAGCCAAAAAATCCATTTGGCCATGGGGGGGGGGGGGGGGATGTATACTCCTGAGGGAGCTGAGAAGGTTTCAGGGATGATTGTTAGGCCTGATAAGTAAGGTAATAATTATTAACACTGTGATTAAGTTTTGCTAAAAGTGCGTTCTTAATGTAGGAGATTATCTACCAGGGGTGAGGTTTCTTCCATTTTTTTTAATATCAGGATTTTTCGTAAGACGTCTTTTAGATTTCCAGAAGGTTTTATGGTCCTTAACTTGTTTTTCATCATATCAAAATTACCTCTGCAACCTTAAATATTCTTCTTTCAAATCGAATGACCCAATTTTTTCAGTCCATTTTGAACCGTAACATTAAAAAAAAAAAAAATGCAGTTTTCTTGTGCATTTTTAGCAACGTCATACAAATTAAATGCCTCGGAATGGATTTTTGATTTTTCCTCAAATCTCACCCCTGATCTACAGACAATGGTCTTCTTGGGGTTGTGAGGTGGTATGGGACAGGTCAACCAACAAGTATTCCGCCTGCGCCTGTAACCACTCCACCAACTTTGCCGTTCTTATGCAAGTCAAGTCCTACAAGGTAACGAGGTGGTTTCCCCCCCCCCCCCCCCCCTAAAATTCATTGACAGGCATTTATGTGACTTGGCACCACGAAACGGAGAAAGTTAAACATTGAAATGATGGTATTTTCTGAAAATACATGCAGTAAGCTTTAATTTGGTGTATCGTGTGTTTGTTATATAGGTCCTGCTATGTACCTTTCAAAGCTGTTATACCTTGACCCCCTTGTTTTGAAAAAGTGAAGCTCGAAGTTTGTGAACTGTGCACACTGTAACCCGAGTTAAGAAAGAATAATCGCCCACAAAAATATTTCGAGATTGAATTCAGTTTTAAAGAGGAAGTTCAGTGGTGATGAGAGAAGTCTGCGTCATTTTTCATTTGTATGTAGATTGCATTTAGAGTAGATTGCATTGACTTTAGAGAGCTATTTTTATCAAGTCCCCTCTAGCCCGCTGGGGTGCCATTTGTCTAGAAGTTGTCGCTGCGGCCAACAATTTGACGTCATAGGACGAACTCCCCTTTTGTGTCTAGCTACGCATGATCACTAGCTGTACCGTATAAAGGTTTTGCTTTTGACTAGCACCCCTTGAACAAAGATTAAATAGACAAATTTGGAAACTATACATGAGGGAAACATCCCACTTAGAGCCAAAACAGGCAACTCCACTGCCTTTTGGTTGTTGACACACCAACACCTTTGCCAGCTTCTTATCTTTGTAATCCATTAGCCAAACAATTGCTTGTAATCCTTAAGTAAACACTTCCAGGCTGGGATTTGCTGGTACTACTCACAGCGTACAAATCACCTCTCCGATTCGTTCAAGTTTATTATCGTTCTCAGCTTTCCAGCGGCCGTTTTTCATGATTCAAAGTTTTTTAAGTAGTTTATTAATTACACAGGATAGAAAATCTGAACTGAGGCATTTTTTACAATAAAACAAAGAATTCTTGCAGATGTTTCTGTGTTAAATATAACTCATATAGCTAAGAACTGAAGTCAACAAAGGATTAACTGATAGTATCTTAAGTTTATTGACACAAGATAAACAATGTAAACAACATAAAATCTCAAAAAGGCAGTGCTCCTTTCCCAGTTAGGGCCTCCTAACTCGGAAAGCTCTAGTGGGATGGGGACAGTATGAGGTAAGACCCCCTACATCATTTATCCTACATGTAACCTCAATCCTCCAATATCCTCCAATGTTTGATACTGGCGACCACTGCCTGAATCCTGCAAAATCCTCCAGTGGGTTTTTGATAAACACTCCAGTAACCTCAATCCTCCAAAATCATCCAGCGCCAGATTGGGCCTGATAAGTGACCCGGATCCTCCATTTTCCTCCAGAGGCAAAATCCTCTAATGCCCTCAATCCCGCAAAATCACCAGATGCTTCAACTTCCAAAGACCCTCAGTCCTCCAAATTCCTCCGTTTAACAAAAGAGGATTTGGGAGGATTTGGGAAGGTTAGGGTTTAACTCTAAATAAATACATTTTAATGAGAAGGAGATAGATTGCTTGGAATTTTGTAATATTTCTTGCAGATTTCCCATGCAGATTCACTTGCTCTAACGTGGATCACTTACATCGGATGTGGCACATCAGTGATCATGCTAGTGCTGACGTTGGCAGTCTTCTTATATCTGGGGTAAGCAAAAAAGTGTATCCTCCCCTGAACAATAAATGCTTGCTTTCTAATCACTGCCTCCATCTTGGATCTGCTCTACGTGCACACATAGACGGCCGTTTCATGAAATTATTACAAGATTTATGATTCAGCCATTAAAATTAAAAGTGAATTTGGCCAGTCTGAAATTGGGCTTCTACCTGAGTGAACATCAGGCCCTTCATCCGTGATCAACTATTTCAAATGTATTGGTCAAAAAGAATTTATAATTGTTCCAGCGCAGTGCAATCATAAATGAACGGTACATTTCCGAAAACCAGCCCTGTTTGAGTTCCAAGTCCCCATGCAGACCGTCGTACAAGTATGCAAAATGGTTTCTCGCGTTACGTATTGTCTTACCATGATGAGTACTCTCTTCTACTTTTCTAATTGTGTTGTTCTAGGACAACGTACTTAACAGGACTCTACTCTGAGGAATGCTATTGTGTTGTATAATCCTTTCATTAACGTCGTCTATTACCGCGTTGTGATTGCATTGAAAGGTTTTAATATGTCATCCTTTGAAAGTATTGGCACGCAGAGCTTTTTGCTTGCTTTGAATTTAGCAAACGACGCAGGAGGGATAGTGACAAATGCAACCGAGGTATTTGGTCTCGCAGATACGATTGCACGCTTGAAATTGTCTAATTCAGAAAGTAAGCTTTCTGCTGTATGGTTAGACAGCTTCAATACGCGATATTCATGTGTTGATATCTCACATTATGATAGCAACTTAGTATGTTGGCGTTGACGTTGACGTCACTTCACATGTAATACTTTGATTGGTGGAGTGCCGTGGTTACGAGATCGTCACTCTCTAATACAACCTTCTTTTTGTTTTTATAGGCGGATGCTGCGATCCGACCGGTGCTTCATCCACACCAACCTATCCGTTGCCATCTTAGTGGCACAGATCCTCTTCGTTGCTGGTATCGACAGAACCGAAAACCGAGTGAGTATTACCATTCAACCACATCATTAACCCGTTTAATACGGATGACGGCTTCAGCCGCGGTTTTGAAGAAGACCACCTGGCTGGTTGACGTCTATATACCCGCATTCTTCTGCCTATTAAATCCATTGTTTGTTTATTGTGTGCGTTATGCTTGGCTGCACAATTAAACCATACTGGTGCCCCTTTATAGGCCTCCAAAAAAGTTGTTACCCTCTGCGACCGACCCTAGAAGTCACAAAATTCGGGTTGCATTTTTTTAAATGGAATTTTCAAAATCTCACCTTTTCCCGCACAAAATGAACACGTTTTATTAAAGTCATTGTCTTTAAATACAGCTACGACGGCACATTCGTGCATTTCTCCATCTCACTTTTAAATGAGCTTACTTTTTGCCTCCCGGCTTCCGGGTTATTACATGACATGTTGTATTGTTTTGATGTTTTAATCATGGATGGTAAAAAAAACAAAGAAAAAGATAAATGACCGACCGACCCTACCTTCCGATTTTTCCCAGTTAAGGGCAACACAATTTTGTTGTTTAGCCTAACAACCAGGCAGAAGGGGTTAGAACAGTCTTCATTGGTTAATCTTTATTGATGCAGCCAACACAAATTTCCTTTTGTCTTTTTGGTAGATCCAAGATGTAAAGATGTCCTACTGTAAATAATAATTCCAATAAAAACAGTCCTTATAAGTCAAATCAATACCTTTCTGGGACTTGAGTGATCTGATGGGATGTAATGATGGGACTCGGAGAGTGTTAGGGTTAAAGAGGATGTTGATTGCTGAGAGAAGTCTGCGTCATCTACTAGTTTTATGTAGATTGCGTATTGTAAAATAAAACGGCCAATTATTTCTGCCATGAAATAACAAAAAGGTGACTTTTGAGAGCTATTTTTTTCAAGTCCCCTCTAGCATAGCCCGCTGGTGCCATTCAGTGATGTAGTCGAGACCATCATAAGACCAGGCACATGACCATGCACAAGACCATTCACAAGATTAGCTTGTAACAGGCACAAGTAACGGGCATAAACCATGACAAAGGAATGCTTTTATTACAGTTCATTTGAATAGCTTGAGACTTGAATTAAGACTGAAGGTCTTGTGATGGTCTTGTGATGGTCTTGCAGGGTCTTGTGATGGTCTCGACTACATCACTGGTGCCATTTGTCTAAAAGTCGTCGCTGCAGGCAGCAAATAAATCTGACAAGTTCGTGTTATGACGTCGGATTTGTTTGCTGCCCGCAGCAACGACCTTTACACAAATGGCACCAGCGGGTTAGAGGCCGGACTTGATGAAAAAATAGCTCTCAAAAGTCACTTTTTTTTATTTCATGGCAGAAATAATTGGCTGTTTTATTTTTTTACAATATGCAATCTACATAAAATGACGCAGACTTCTCTCAGCAATCCACCTCCTCCTATTATTGATGTTTTTTTCTCATGTTGATTCCTCGCAGGGTGTGTGCAAGGCCGTTGCACTCCTCCTACACTTCTGCTACCTGTCGGTCTTTGCCTGGATGCTCGTGGAAGGCATCCATCTGTACATGAAAATCGTCAAGGTCTACGGCAGCGAGAACATCAAGATGTACCCATACCTCTTCATCGGTTGGGGCATCCCTGCTATCATAACTCTCATATCATTTGGTGCCAGTAACGACGGCTATGGAACGGGGAACAGGTGCTGATCAGAGGACATTCAGATATTTCAATGTTTTTTTTTTTTGTTTTTTTACCCACCCAACTACTCCAATTTTTGATCTTAAAATATTGATTTGCCATTTAATAAAAAAATAATAATAAAATGTCCAGTTCAGTGATGGCGTGATGCAGCTGTGGGTCTCCCCCGCTTGAACACATGCCCTGATGATTTCTTGTTTCATTAGTTGATAGGATGCAGGGAATGATTGGTTGCAGTCATTGTATGCACAGACATGGCCATGGTTCTGCCGTTTTCGCGATGGGGGGGGGGTTGTAACTGATAAGGCTATTCCTTTCCTGTGCGCTTCTAGAAAAAAAAGTACATGTATACTCCCGTCACAGTACGGACCGGACACAGGTTAAAAAACACAAACGAATCGGAACGCCGGCGTGTAATCGGCAAGTCAATAGAGCTTTTGTTATTGAAAGTGAATTTTGATTCCCAATAATTTTCCTTGACCCACCCACATTAAGAAAAAAATAATGAAATTTTAAAACATTGAAAAATTTGAATGACCCTTTGTTGATTAAACACAACATATTGATTGTTAGAGCAACATGTAATAGTTTTCTGTTTAAATTTTTAGCCACGTCGCATCGCAGACGGGGCTCTATAAGCGCTTAGCGTTGTTTTTCTTCTTCTTCTTCTTCTTGTGCCAAATTCGTTTTCGCGACACGGCTTAACAGAAGAGGGCGCTACAGCATTTACTATGCTTTACTGATTCATAGGTGGACGACGCGGCTCCTGCACGAATTCGTGCTTGTTTAAGTTTAAGTGGAAATATAGTGGCAAAAGATCTGTGATATGTTACTTCATTGTATCGAGTCTAACACCCGGATCGGAGGATTTTGCAGAATTGAGGGCATTTGTCATCAGGCCCAATCTGATGCTGGATGATTTTGGAGGATTTTGGAATGGGAGGATTCAGGTTACATGTAGGGAGTTTAATAGACAGAAAATAGGACCAATCAATGGGTAATTTTTAGGCACGGAATGGGATAAGGGCTTTTATAAGCCTGCCTTGCCACCACATTTTGCATTTTCTGATTTTGATGAACACAAACAAAACTTATGGAAATTACCATGCGTGATAACTGTTTGATAAATTTGTGCCAAAGTTTTTATGTTTACATTCAGGTAGTTATTAACCCCCTGCGTACGGTTGACACATATATGTGCAGATTGAAAATTGCCACCAGGCCGGTTGCCACATATGTGCCAATCTCTGCACTTTCAATCCATTATTGGGGTATTGTGTATGTTATGCTTGGCTGCACAAGCCTCTTGTTTCTGTTTCGCTTGACTGCGCCACCCGGCCTGGCGCCCCGGCCGCCCCCATGTAACACCCGGTGGCAAGGGGTGAAGGAAAATCCATACCGTACAATACTAAAAAGCAGAATTAATTTGTGCCGCTCCATAATTTGTAAAGTGAAGAAGGGAATATTGACAAGAGCAGCTTAATTTGAACTTGCGTCCTTTGAAACACTGCACTGGCACAAACTGACTTATTACCTTGCCCTATGTTGGCGGTCTTCCAATTTGCAATATCTTTGCTGAGGCGGCGCTAGTGACGTTAAAATACATTTAAATTAAAGTATGAGAGTCACATGTCTTTGAAATTAATTGATGGTTTCGGAGCAAAGAAAGCTGCAAGGAATGTTTGTGATTGATTTGAACTCTTTGCTGCTTTGTTCATTGTTACCAGTTGTTGGCTTGACACACATTCCGGCATGATCTGGGCCTTTGTGGCACCGGCCCTGCTTGTCATAGTGGTAAGTAAGCGGATTACTTAATTACGGTGAGTGTATCATGGTTTAATTGGGGGACAGATTCTGTCCTAGCCAAGAATGACAAGTTAACCTCTTGAATATGGATGACGGCCGTGGTTTGAAAAAGACAACCTAAGCGGTTAACATCTACAGGCGCATTCCTGTGCTTACTCAATCCATTCATGTTTCAACTATATTGTTCTTGAATAGGATTGTAATGAAGAGATGGAGCTTTTTCAAACAAAGCGAAATGAATAGGACCAGTCTATTCAGTGTGGTGCCTATTGTTTGCATTTACGCTTGGCTGCACAGCCTGTTCTTGGTATACCAGCCTCCTGTCAATAACAGCTAGACACATTTGGGTTAATGCAACACTAATCAATGTTGCCAAAACATATGTGACCCGCTCTACAATAAAAGGTATTATGTCACACTATGTGAAAACATACACAGGGCTGTTTTATGTGAAGCGGGTGAAAAGAATCTTCACGTAAGTGATTTTGTTTTTGGTTTGTTGGCTTCTGTTATATCTATATTTTTATAATATATTTTCTGAAACATTAATATTGATGAATAAAGATGAACAAATAAATTACTTCTATCTCATTTCTTTGCACTTTTTGTGTTTAACCCTAACCCTGCCAGACGCAGCACAGTGCATCTGTGGTGACAGCTTGACCTTGCTGCACTCTCCACACAAGTCAATGTGATAAAGTATGCAATCTGATGCATCTGGCAGGGTTTCTAGCCAAAATACCCTAGAGGGTTAGGGCTATATCTCTAAACACACTTCCGTTAAATTGGAAAATATGAGTATACAAATGTCAAGATATCTCGAGAACACAAAATGCCACGGGGGTCAAACCTACACCAAATTGAAGCTTAGGATGTGACAAATTCAACTGTGTATATAACTCATTTTTCAAATTTTGCGACATAATATCCATTTCTTTTTTTAGAGCTGGTCACATAATTATGCAGTGTGAATGGGGGTGGCATCCAAGTCATCAAGGACTAGTAAAAGACTGCTGTCATTCAGTAAACATTACAAGCATGTCTAAAATGTAATGCATCCATTAGTTTTTCCAACCAGAAAATTATAAGGTAATGAGAACGTGCAGGGTGTGAAATATAACAAAATGGAAACAAGGTTATTTTTTGGGAAACGTTAGTTTCCTGAACTGACAACTGGTGGGCAAGATTAGCAACATGGCTTCTAATGCACACAGATATACAGTAGGCCAAAATTATAATTTTGTTTATGGAAGTCGCCCATTACAAGGCTAAAAGCCACTCTAGGTAAAGGGCTACAACAGAGGTGATGGGGTTGGCTACATGTTTAGGTTGCCAGCCCTACCCTTATGGTTTTCCTGGGTCCAGATCTAAAGAGAGGATAAATCTTCGATACCAAAATAATCCCAATTTTCAGACCTATAGACACCGTTGGTGAGACTAACTCACCTCCCCCAAATTGTTGAATCGCAAATAATTTGATATTTCTAATATAGTTATCTGATAACTAAACGTGCGTGAATAAAAATGTGAATAACTTCTGTGTCGCTAGTGAAACAGCTCTTTAAAAAAAAAAACAGGTTTTTGTGTGTGTAAATCAGTTCGGATTTTCTGTGATTTTTTCTATTTTCAATTAATTGACTAGGAATTTCAACTGTGTCAGTAAATTGAGCTCAGAAAAGTACATTGGAAGGGAATTAAATGTTGAATTTCAGTTTTTCTCTACTTACAGATCAACATGATCGTGTTGGCAATGGTCGTCCATATCATCATCAGATCAGCGCATCTTCGTCAGGAGAAAAAATACGATCACATCAAGTAAGTAAACGTACCCTTTTGGTGTACTCATATTGTTAACATCTCGAAAAACAATATTGTAAAAAAAACAAAAAAACGGAGCATCATCAGAGTTTCAAGAACTTGTAGCGCTTGTGTTTTTCGCCGTTCATAAATGATCCTTGTACCAACAGGAAGAGCGTGTTCAGATCTTTCTAATGGTGCTATCAAATTCACGTGTCCTTACAATTTGTTGAGAAAAGTCTATCTGAACTTTCCCTGTACAGCTGTACAGCTGTTTGTATGGAGTGCCAATTGTTCATGTAACAAGTTTGATGATGAGTTTGATGATAAGAAGAGAAAACAGCTAAAAACTTTGCTATTTTACATGTAAGTTATAACCTTATGAAAAAGTTATTTTCGTAAAAGAACTTTTCATGGAACATTTTCTTTTTCATATCAACTCTTCAAGGTTGAAATCTTTGGTTGAAAATACAACCATTCAGCAAGCAGTCGGCTGCTTTTTCTCTTTTGAGTATTTTACGCTCGACTGAGCAAAGAATGTGGTACTGAACTGTATTTATATACTCCTGAAATCTGTCATTACCTTGTGGTTGCAGACCAGTAAATCGGCCCAAAACTGCCTACGCCGTCCAAATCACGATTTGCGCCCCCTCAAATTCTCTGCTGTTAGAACATTTTGTGGGCCATGAACTTGAGGGTTTGTAAAAGAGAAGGCTGGAAGCCGTGCAAAGGACTGCCAGCTTGTATTACTGTGGAATTCGGATGAGATTTGGGCCCTGCAAGTGCTCTACATTTGTATTTCACAGGCATCATCTTTCAAGCTGGCGATGGGCTACGGGACTACTTTTAGGGGGGGGGGATCATCTTTGGATGGAAATTTCTCCTAAAAGTCATCGGTTAATCCCTACAAAATTGAACAGAAACTGGAAAATGGAGAGTCCCGAGTATTTGTCCTGAATTTTGGAAGTTGGCGTATTTATAATTTGGGTCTATGGAAGTTGATTTACCGGTGTGAAACCTTGTACGTTTCTTTACATCAGAGCTGGTATGAAGGGCGCCATCATGCTATTGCCTATCCTGGGCCTGACCTGGGTCTTTGGTCTTCTGGCCGTCAACAGCGCCACCATCGTGTTCCAGTACCTCTTCACCATCTTCAACTCTTTCCAGGGACTCTTCATCTTCTTGACCAACTGTGCATTCAACTCCGAGGTCAGTGAACTTGGGCGATCAGGGTCTTTTAATTAGCCATATATGGTATGTGCACAGACTGCCGAGGGCGCTGTTCAGACTAGGAATGAGAACTGAGTGTGGTAACCTGCATAGTGTTGGCATATGCTAAGGGCCATTCAAAATTTTCAGTGTTTTTAAATTATTATTTTTTTTCCCCCAATTTTTTTTGACCGACCCACCCCAATTTTCAATCTTAAAATATTGACTCGCCATTTAATAAGAAAAATAATATGTCCAGTTCAGTGGCGGCGTGATGCAGCTGTGGGTCTCCCCCACTTGAAAGTATTTTTTTTCCTTTTTTAAATTTTTTATTAAAACGTGAATTTCGATTTTTAATAATTTTCCTTGACCCACCCACATTTTCAAAAAAAAAAAATAATTAAATTTAAAAACATTGAAAAGTTTTAATGCCCCTATCCAACAAATTACAACAGCTTTTTTCAATTGTTAGATTCTGTTGGATTTTATTAGGGTTGGGTTATCAGCAGTAAGCTTTCAGATTAAAGCTAATCAATTTGGTTTAGGTTCTAGTAACTTGTGTTGGGGGGGGGGGGTGCTATCTCAATATGAAGGACCTTTTACTTAGCATACTTAACCCTAACTACCCCAAGCCTTGCAAACTCCAACAGCAGGTTTTGTCTAATTTTGATGGGTTCAGGACTGTAGCGCTTTGGCACCATTACTTTACATGGAGCTATGATGCCCCAAATTAGTCCAAGTCTAAAGAATGTGCTATAGGTTTTATACTGCACAGTGTTTGATTTTGACAGGTTGAGGAAGCCTCCTAGTAAAAATGCCTAGGGGGTTAGGGTTAATGGCGTCATTTACTGCATTTTTCTCATTGCTTGGTAATTGATGGCAGTTCTATATTTTCCCAAATACCCTTCAGGTCAGGACTGCATTTGTGCGCAAGAGAGAGAAACAAAAACTGGCCCGGGATCGAGAGACGATGGTAATCATATTCTGCATAATGATATATAATAACGTTGTATGATACCATTAGAATGACTAAAATATTGTGCGTCAATTTTAGATACACTACAACAAATTTGTGGGTATGAATGTAAATTCATACTAGTTTTGCAAAATGTTTCTAGGGCTGTTCATTTTCGAATAATTTAGTATTCGATTATTCCAAACTGGCTTTGACCGAATATTCGATACTCAGCGATCAATTTTTTTTCACGCGTCAGCTGGAACTGCATGCTGTGCTGGTAAAAAGTTGCATGCAAAGCACGCTGGTGTTTTACGTGCGGAGATTGATATTATGGAATGCCCGATCAACATTTTTTGTGCATGCGCCTGTTGTATCAAGATCATTACGGGTATGTATAACATTCTGATAACAAGAAACCAAACTCGAGCCTGCGTTTTTGCAGTATTTATTTTACAAGTGTCGAGGGTTTTTACAGATGGAAAAAAAAAAAAGTATGTCGACAAAAATACGGCATTTGACACTGCTAATAAGCGCCATGACTTTTCTATTAAAACAGCATCAGAGTCATATCTGTACGTGCATATATATTTTTCCGAATATCTGAACTGGTAAAAAGGTATTTGAATATTCGGTTGACGACCGAATATTCAATTATTTGGGACAGCCCTAGTTGTTTCAATTTAAGATTGCATGTTTTGTCTAATTCGCTGATTGAAATCTTAAAAAAAAATCATTCCCAAAATTTGTGTGAACCAGTCGTAAGTATAGACAAGTTGTGTAGTACTTGCAAGGATTCAGCTTAGATGGTGGTTTTTCTCTTTACTGTATAGGAGCATTCCATGTCGTTCGTGTACACGACAAAGAACTCCCGGGGACTAGAGAAGACAGCTGATTCTAGAAGGCAGACGGATGATCGCAAAGAGGAATACACCAATCTCACCTCCCTGCGTTCCGGTATATTTGAAACAAGAATATGCCTCACCTTTATGCCATGCTTCGTTGACACCCAAAAGTATACCCCTTAACCCTTCTATCTGGCTGTTATGCCAAGAACAGGCTGTGCAGCCAAGTGTAAACACAAACAATAGGCACCACACTGAATAGAGTAGTCCTATTCATCGCACTTGGTGCCCCCCTCCCCTTTCGTGTGAATGAAAGCTCCATCTATTCATTACTCACCCATTCAAGAACAATAGAGTTGATACATGAATGGATTGAGTACGTGCAGGAATGCACGTATAGATGACAACCGGCCGGGTGGTCTTTTTCAAACTGTATGCTAAATGAAAAATGTTAGAGGAAGGCGGTAAAGATATGAATTTCCGTAAGTATATCAAAGGGAGCTGCATGTGCTGGCAAACATACCTGAAAAGCCGCAGGATGAGTGATATTTTTGACTGCCGAGCAACGTTATGCATCTGTTTCCTTTTGACCACACAGGCTCACCCCCAAGCAGGCCGGGGAGCGGATCGTCCCTCCTGGATGTCACCCAACGAAAACACCTGGTGAGTCACTCAGCCGAGTTATTTTCTCGAGATCTATATGTAGGTTACAGAATTGTTCAGACTCATTCCTGATGAAGGGGTAATCATTGTAGACGTAGGTCAATGACCCCATGTGGAGATAGTGTGATTGGCTACCATCTTGGGAGCTTTTTATGGACTGGCATTGAGGCCAGGAAACATCACATATGGCATGTATCCAGGTTTTTAGTTGGAGGAGGAGGAGCTAAAATTGTAAGAAAAAAATCTTAAACGATGACAAACCCCCTCCCCCCCCCTAAATGTGGTGTTGGCTGCAAAAGTAGGACTTTTACGGGCTTTCTGGAGTAGTTTACTTTGATACTCACCCATGATCGCAGCATCACAAGCCTCATTGCACTTGTGCTCCATCCTCAACTAAGCTCTCACAATTAAAGTTGCAGTACTCCTGCACCCAAGCCCTTCATTGTGTGATTTTCATATTGCAGTGTGTAACAATGTTATGAAAACTATTCAATGAGATTTCATTTTTCAGAGTTGTGGGACGAAAGATTAGAGGAAAATTAGGATTTGAAAGCCTATGACCCGTGTTATATCCATCAAGTATCATTAAAATTGACTTCACACTACTTTTTACTTGTTTGGCAGGTACTTTGCTTTACATAATCACTCTTGGAGATATAAGGCATTCAAGAATGTGTCCCGAGTTGCAAAATCCTATATATGTCAGATGTAACAGGGGCAACGTTTTCAACCCTTTCAGAATGTTATTGTATTCCTGTATGCGGATTGGCGGATAGATGTTTGCATTCAATTTGTCTGTTATAACTTTCCATACTACACGTTCCGGTTTTTTTGGTTTCTTTTCTCTGAACAGAAACGTCCGCACAGCGGCAGAGTTTCTCCAATGCCAATCAGAGAAGAGATCGAGCAGCTCGAGTCCATTTAATTCCTGAACTCACACGATCAATATTTCTCAAAGCGACATGTACTTCTGCTCAGGTCCAAATGCTTTGCATGGTGGTTGCGATACGATAAAGACTGGAATTGTAAAGAATGAATGTATAGTTGAATCGTTCATCGCTTGGTCACATGATACCCTGGTATCGCAAGGGTAGAGTTGTTCCATCTCACCTGAATGTTGCAATGGAGGTAAAAGGTAGTATACAACATTTGTAAACATCGAAAAACAAAACTACTGAATTATCATGAAATACCTTGACTGTAAGTAATAGCCTCGAGCATCCTGTGAAATCATGGCACCTGGTGTGGTCATTTTCACAAATCAATTTCCTTAAAAAATACCTGCCTGAGCTTTGCCACTCAAGTAAACAACTTGTCACAGTGCTGATTTCAGTACCTTTCATAACTGTCTTGTTATCCATGGCAATGACATAATTAACCTTATTGGACAAAGGACATTCTACCCTTTCCACAGACATTTGTCTTTTTCTGAAATATTCAGTAGTTTTGCGGTAATATGAAATTACAAATGGGTATACTTTTTAAGGACACCCTGTCAAATACTAACCCGCAAATTACAGCAAGAGCAAATATTGTTTGAAATTGACAGAGTTGTAATAAAGTCAATCACAATTCTGTCTCAAGCCATGTAACAAGCTATTCAAACACACTACATGTCATACAACAAAAGCATTCCTTTGTCATTGTTCATCCCATGTAGCTTGTGAGCTGACTTGTGATGATTGACTTGATTTACAACTCTGGAAATTGCAAATTATTTCATTAACTTGGGGAGGTAGAAAACAAACCATCTTTGTCAAGTGACTCTTACGCTCTACCCATACAGCAAAAGTTAAGACAAGGCACCAAACCGTTTTTGTACATGTATGGAACTCATTGAGTGTGAGGAATGGTTTAATCAGACACTGCAAACTAGTGATACCTTGCATTCCTCTTGAGCCTTTTTTCTGTAGTAATTTCAGTCATTATTTAAAGATAATTTTTGATATATTGCGACTTGAAATATTTAAATATCATACTGTATATCTGCAGAAAGGCCAATGTGTACTGTGGTTTAGATTGCAACAAAATGTGCAATATGATTATAAATGAGGTATAAAAACTAAATGTGTAGCAAAAAATAAAAGCAGTAGATTATTTATTTATTATTCCTCCTCTTTCGACATATTTCTATTTATATCATGCTTAACAAAGTATTAAATATACAATATATTTGCCATGAACTACCATGCTTTGTAAATAACCGAGCATTATCTCCAAATTGTCCGTATAAATAATTTATAGAGATTTAGACAAGAATTAAAGTATACATTATTGGACCATTATTTTTACCCAATTATTAACTGGATTACATTTTCGGTAAGCTTTTAGGGAAAACGTCTTAGTTCTCTTGCCCCTATAGGACCCAATCATTTGCTATGAAATGGCGTTCCAAGTTGGCATAGCAACAGTATTTTTCCCCACTTATGTGAGTGTTAAATCGTTTGGTTGTCTGCGTTTTGATAACATTTAATAATGTAATGTATAAACATGATATTTTTTGGAAATTGTACTTCATAATGTATAATTATTTAGCTACTTTATTCGTCCCCGCCCCCATTTGTAAACGTTAGCACTGCAGAAAATTAAATACATGTATGAAACCTATGATTGCAAACTTGAACGCCTGTTACTATTGGCTTTACAGTAAAATATTGGTTTCGTGTATTATTCATAACTATGTGAAATAAAAATAAATATCAAAATTAGACTTAAATTATAATTAATTGCATTGAAGACTTTAGCCGCGCATCTTTTCATCCGACAGAAATTATAAAATTCTTTCTCAAACAGACCTTTCTCGGATAATATTTTCCTTGTGGCCATACGATGAATACTCCGTGTCGACCCCCAAAATCGTCACATCTGAAAATCTCCATCAATTACATTTTGGCTGGATCTCTAAAGACAGTTTAGTTTAAGCAGCAGGCCTACTCTATTTGCTGATGAGAATTAGGTTTGCCATATATTAAGTACATTTTTTATTTTGTATGATACAAGCAGAGCAGCAGAGAGGGTTTTGGCATTACTATCTGTGGGCAAAACTCACCTGTCTCTTATTAGATTTAATTATATGCGCCATTGGGCCCCAAAAAAACAACTTGTGTTGCCCTTAAATGGGAAAAATCGGAAGGGTTTTTTTTTTTTTTTTTTACCATCCATCAAAACAATACTATACGTCGTGAGCCTAAAAGTGAGATGGCGAAATGCACGATTGTGCGGTCGTAGCTGTATTTAAAGAGCAACTCCAACGGTTTGGAAAAGTGTTAGAATTAAATGTTATTCTGTTCAATATATAATAAATTACTTGTTCATTACAAAATCCTGTTTATTTTCACAAATTGGCCGCTGGTGGCGCTGTTTAAGAAATGAAAACATATGATGCAGTACCGGAGAAAGCCGCATGCTTATCGGTAATACGTCAGAAATGAATATTCATTAGATGTCAATGAGCTTTGACGTCGCGCTCGTTTTCACGAAACTGGGATAGACTCGCGGAAAGAAAGCATTTTTTTACATAAAAACTGGCGTCAAAGATGGGGATCTTGACAAGTATCTGTTATATTTGACATAGCTCTTCTCAATTAAATCGAAACCGAAGAAAAGTTGGGAATCATTGGAGTTGCTCTTTAAAAACTGATTTTTAACATGTTCATTTTGTTTTCAAAGTGAACAAAGAAACTGGCAGGAGCGGGATTCGAACCTGCGACCTCCGGGTTACCATACCGGCGCTCTACCAACTGAGCTATCTTGCCCTATGTTGGCGGTCTCCCAAATTGTCAGTGTCTTTGTTCGGGTGGGCGCTAGTCAGAAGTCATAAACCCAGAATTCCGTATAGCCAGGGATCACACTCAATGAGGATACGACTTTTTAACTTTGTCCGAACAAAGATACTGACAATTTGGGAGACCGCCAACATAGGGCGGTAGAGCACCGGTACGGTAACTCGCAGGTTCGAATCCCGCTTCTGCCAGTTTCTTTGTTCACTTTGAAAATGTATTCAAATTTACCTAGTCAGTTTCCCTTGTGGATTGTTTGACGAATTGTTCATTTTGTGCGGGAAAAGGTGATTTTGAAAATTTCTTTAAAAATAACAAAAAAAAATCGCGACCCGACTTTGTGACTTTTAGGGTCGGTCGCGGAGGGCAACAGCTATTTTTGGGGGGTCTTATTTACTTCTCTTTCCCAGTGACCAGTTCAGAAGCCGGTGTGAGCCCGGTCAGCAGCACGTGGTGCTGGAAGTTTTTGGACTGTCGGAAGAGAGCGTCCGTGCCGTGCAGACGATCCAGAATGCCCAGTGAACCAAAATTGTTGACGAACCTGCAGAAAAATTCCAGAGGCACTAAAGTGAACCACAACTTTTTTGACTTTTTGGAAATTCAACTGCGCGTGCACACGCCAGACTCAGCGATTTGGGTTTCTGGAGATAAACAAAGCAGATAATAGCACACACGTCTATGAGGGTTGGATAACCAAATCCGCATTCTGCAATTTTTCATCTAATCAAAACTGGGATGCAACTTTTCCTCGGATCAGCTGATTTCCTCATTTTTTCACTTCACACTTATGCCATTGAAAATAGAAAAACACTGTACAAAGTCTTGTAAAGATTGGAATTTCCTCGTTTTTTTGTTAATTCCAAGTTGCATGTCTGTCAAAAAGAAGATGGAAACTTTTGTGATTGGAGCACACAAAACATTTTAAACCACAATGCCATAAACAAAAAAAATGTAATTCTGCATTTACTTCAAAACAAGAACTTTCTTTACTTTCGTTGGTAACCCGCTATGATTTTGCATGTGTCTGGCGAACTGTTTATCTGTCAAAACTAAATCGTGAATCACGATGTGCGCATGTGCAGTTGGAACTCCGAGTTCAGTTGGCTTATACAGACTTGCCCGACAAACTCACTTGAGATGGTGGAAGTCATGAGCCTCATTGGATGGCAGGAATGGCAGGTGATATCCGGAGTGGGCCACCAGGCTCGAGAACATCCCAACGCTGACCCACAGCCAGGTAGTGGCCACGTGGGAGCCCACAATCAGCGGGCCGGCAACCATGGGAAGCAGGTTGACCACTGCATGCTCCATCGGGTGAACGTCAAAGTTGGACACGGCAAACGGCGAGGTGTACTCGTGGTG
The DNA here is from genome assembly GCA_037893225.1 of Hippasteria phrygiana. Classification (NCBI taxonomy): domain Eukaryota; kingdom Metazoa; phylum Echinodermata; class Asteroidea; order Valvatida; family Goniasteridae; genus Hippasteria; species Hippasteria phrygiana. The sequence goes on along the minus strand of JAZGUH010000046.1, from coordinate 516,372 downwards.
GCGTTTGTGGAACCGCTTGTAAAGGGAGCCGTGATGAAAAAGCCTGAGCAGGAGATGAAAACATCAGGAATTCTGTTCTGATTAATCAAAAGGATAAATGATCCCTAGAGCTTTTTGAAATTGAATGTTCATGGTAGCAAATATCTTTTCCAACACAGAATGCAACATGGGGTTGATTGTTTAACAATTGAAATACAGGCTTGTCATCAGTGGTGTAAATCTGTTTCAGGGTTGGGTGGGGGGGAATGACCAAAATCCTGGCCGGCCAAAGTGATTTTTATTACGTGATGTTCCTGCAGTCGATTTCATGAAACAATGTGTAACTTACGCCATGGCGTAGGACTTGCGCTATAAAAATGTTGCGTAGCTGCGCAATGTTTTATTTGTTTTATACATCACGGACGAGGCTGAATGCCGCTTTTACGATGACTGTTTCAGTACAACAATAAAAATGCACATTTTGAAACTTTCACTTTTGAAACTTCGCTCCGAAAAACAAATCGGTGGCAACTTTCGGAAATACCTCACAGGTAAAGATCATTTCATTACTCTCTGAAATAATGAATTTAATAAATAAATAATTGTGAATTTAATAAATAATTTGAGCAACTAACGGCAGCTCACACTCAACCAGCTAAGTCATCATTTCAGTGTTTTTGCGGACAACTTAAGCCACCTAAAACGAGTGCGTAGGTTACGCCATAATTTGTGGCGCAAGTCAGCGACTTATACCCACTGCGTACCTTTCGTAAAATCAATATTTGAAATGTCACAGATGTTGCGCAACTGATGAGAAAAAATGTGGCGTAAGTAGTTACACAATTGCGCAAGGCTCAGTGAAATCGGCTGCAGGTTACATATATCCAAGACAATCATCTGGTGGCACCTCAATTCTCAGGAGCGCGCGGAACAAAATGGGCCACAGCGTCCCCTTCACAGACACAGGAAAAGAGCATCTGTGTTGATAAACCCTCCTCTCGGGGCCAAAATGGAGCCAACTACCCTATATATCAAAACCTATCAAGTGACGGGTTGAAACACACACAAGCTGTGGGAGTTGGTGTGTAGATTTTTTGATAGGCTGTGATAGTTATAACTATAGGAGGGTTAATGGCAGGCACCTCAAATTAAGCCCGGTACTTCAAGCTGTTTCCGTTTTAATTGTGAGAGCGGAGAAATATTGCCTCTGGTGGCATGTGAAGTAGGTGGTTTCGGCGACTTCAAGATTTACATATGAAATTACAGGCGCTACGACAGCACCTCTACAGCGCTTGGAGATCTATGAAGATTAAGCACCTTTTAAAAAACACTGAATGTGTACATCTGAAGTAAAGATTCCCGGAGTAAATTACACTGGAAGCCATGTTCCGTTTCAAGAACTTACCGATGGAAGTAGTAGAATCCTATCTCCTCTGCTGCCAAGAACACAGGTATCCCTAGAAGCACCGAGTGGAAGTCCGGTAGATCTGTCGAGGCGCTGCAGCCCCGCATTCTAGACAGCCAGGTGTATATGAGAGCAAAGGGGATTCCGACGACAAACTGATTAGACAGAGTCCCAGTCACGGCTTGCCGCAGCAAGGCGGGATCAACCTGGCAGCAAAGGACGACTTTTATTGAAATTACCCAATACAAGGCTAAAAGCCACAATCGGTAAGGGGGTTACAATAGGAGGTGGTGGGGTTGGCAACATTTTGAATTGCCAACCCTACCACCCTTACGGTTTTCCTGGGCCCGGATCTAAATAGAGGAACATTTTGCAACAGATTCCAGAGAAATTATCCCAATTTTCAGACCTACAGACCCAGGTGGCGTAACTTCCACCGTCGGTGAGACCAAAGAACAGCACTCGGATCTATTTAGTAAAAAACAACCAATACAGGTTAACTGAATTTCTTCCCACAATTTGTGTTTACCTCCGTTTTGCATGCAGTGAGATTTGCTTGATGTACGAGGAAATACTAAGATACCGTGATAATCTCCCTGCATGAAATAGCTTTGACAGATAAGACGTTTAGAGTCCCCGCCCGCTTCGTTTTGAGGGGCCGCCTGGATTTTTAAAACATTTTTAGCAGTGGAAATCCCCCCAAAAATGTCAACCGATCCATTTCAAAATAAAATACTTGCGAGTCAGAACTTCTAAAAATGATTAAAACCACTGTAAACATGTTCAATTCTCTTGTCAAACATGTTTCTTTCATTTTTGTGCCTTTGAACAGTTGAATAACCTACGCTTGTTGGAAACTTAAAAAAGAATGGCGGCCATCTTGAAAATAAAAATACAAAGCCCCTCCTTCCTTAAAAAAACAAAAAAAAACCTGTGCTTTCTTGGCCTAATGTCCTGATGTAAAAACACACTTGGTTACCTTTAATTGATTTATTTTAAGTGATTTATTTCAAATCAGTGCAAATCCACAATCCATAGGTGCCACTGTATTTATTTCTTATTTTATCTTTGTATGGTCAGTGTGGATCTTCGATGGAGCTAGACAAAGGTTAAGTTAAAACGACGTTCGACAATTTATCGCAACTCAACCTACCGGTATGTTTCTGTCCTGTTGTATCTTGTATTTATGAATCCAAGACGGCTTTCCAGTAACATCGACAAACAGAAAACCTGCAGCAAGGATCCAGTACACTATCGATGTCACCAGAACTGTTCCTGTTATAGAAACGTGGAAAATGCTTCAACGTTGTTGACAGAACGTTTCGGGAGTGGGCCTCTCACTTCGTAAAGGATTTAGAATGTGCTTCTTTAATGCGAGATCTTTCTGTTTCAGGCAAAGCACTTGAAAAATCGATGACAGTGAAGGTAGAAGGATACATTGAAAATTGGTATTTTTCATGAAAATATCCAAAAATTCTATTTAGCTGTTTTCTAGTTACTAATACTGTCAGTGTTCTCCACGAGGGGTTTTAGCAGGGCGGGCCGCCCTGCCAAAATTGTATGCCGCCCCGCTAAAGTTTTACCGCCCCCGCTATTTTTTTCCCACTGGATTTTCCCCCATTCTCCACCGTCTTCACAGTTTATCTAAGTACGAAGAAGTTTACCGCACTCTATCTGTGGAATGAACATGAAGAGTTTGCCAGCATTAGCATTCAGCAGTATTGCAGTAGCGTTTATAGTAAATCAAACTGGACGCAACGTACGCAACATTATGCATTCACATCATAAAACTATACACGTAATATTATTCTGGACTGGTTCCAATCTCCCTGGTAATATCATTTTCACTTTGTCGCGTCGAGAACCAGTTTACCTAAATTACAATGTTCCGCAACACTTGATGAGGGCGTCTTTTTCTCTCGTGCATGTTTAGCTAGCTCACCGGCCGGCTTAACTCTGAATTTCTAATCAAGGGACTCGGACGTCACAACCCTCACACTATCAAGTATTCAGTTACCGATATAAAATCAAATGTAAACTAATAAATAAACATAAAAGATACATGTAATAACTCAATTCTGTCGGTCTTTTTACAGTCAAACTGATCATTTGTTTATTCAGGCCTGTAACCCACGAACCCCCCGCTCGGTGACGAGTTCCACTCAGCATGGAGGTAGGAAACATTTCCTACCTCCATGCACTCAGTAAAAAAAAATTGCCCCCGAAAAAAATCAACTTTTGATGACCAAACTCCCTCCCCCTAAAAATCTTGCTTTCATTTCAAGTTGTAAACACGAGCAAATTTGATTCAAAGAGTCGGAAGAAAGTGGCCAGGAAATGCCTCAGATTGCACCACAGAGCATCTAGAATCCTACGCCGTACCCCACGCCGTAAGGGCTTCGCGCTCCGCGCTCGCATTGTGTCTGCCGCCCTGCTAAAATTTAAGGCCGTGGAGAACACTGAATACTCTTTCAGAATTACATCAGAAATTATGCTTTTATGTCCTAAATTAAAATTCTTTTTGTCTTGAGCACTTTTACATAAAATGACATTACATTTAATTAAAGTGTTTTATATTCAGGCTCTTCCGACAGCCGAGGTAGTATACATCATTTGCAAACATAAAAAAACAAAACTACTGAATTATTATGAAATACCATACTAGACTGTATTAAGTAAATAGTAGTCTCAAGCATCCTGTGAAATCATGGCACCTGGTGTGCTGTCATTTTGAAGAAAAGTGGAAATTTATATCGTTTTCCAAAGATTGTTGGCCGACAATCATTGGAAATAGTCTAGTGCCCAGACCTGATAATTCGCTGACTATATAAATTGCTCCGTGTTGTCTAAAGTATGGTCAGGGAACCAGACTACAAGAACAGAATTTCTTTTCTCTGTTTTCCCAGAATATGCACACAAACCTTTAAACAGGTCAGCGTTGCAGTATTTGCTAGCACGCTATAAAATACTAACCCCCCCAAATCCATTTATTTCTGAAAATTACAGCAAAAGCAAATCGTGTATACTTATCCATTACTGCGAGATATTGTGCTTTGAAAATTTAATACATTTCGGTCCTCAATGTTTGTCTTTGACCCCTAATTTGCATAATTGGGTCAAAATTGTAAAAAAAGAATTGCAGTTTTGGGTAAACAATTTTTGTAAATGAAATGAATATAGGTCGATTAAAGCAGTTTTGGTAAAAAATATAGTAGGGTCATTCCATGTTAAATCACCCCAAAAAATGGAAATTTAAACCGGACAGACTTCAAACTGGCTCAAATTTGGTGTATGGGGTAATTGAGGCTGAAAAAGCTTAAAAGTTTTAGCCCCTCGGATTTTTGGCGATTTTAACCAAAATGGGCACGCCCACTAATTTTCAGTCGATTTGAGCCAATTTGAAGAGGGTCGGGTTTAATGATGATGTTGATTGCCGAGAGAAATCTGCGCCATTTTTTTTATTTTTATGTAGATTGCAAAATGTTGCAAAAATTCTACAAATCAAAGAGCAAATTATTTCTGCCATGAAATACCAAAAAAGTGACTTTTGAGAGCTATTTTTATCAAGTCCTCTCTTGCGCAGCACAGCCCGCTGGTGCCATTTGTCTAAAAGTCGTCACTGCAGGCAGCAAACAAATCGACCTCATAGGACAAACTCCTTTTGTGTCTGGTGCTAGACACAAAAGGGGAGTTCGTCCCATGACGTCAAATTGTTTGCTGCCTGCAGCGACGACTTTTAGACAAATGGCAGCAGCGGGCTAGAGAGCACTTGATACAAATAGCTCTCAAAAGTCACTTTTTTTGTATTCATTTGATTTTACAATACGCAATCTACATAAAAAAATAAAAAAATGACGCAGACTTCTCTCACCACTGAACTTCCTCTTTAACCCATTGGGCGAGCCGCCACGGAATGACCCCGTAAATATTTTGGGCTATATATATATATGTAAACCTGGGGCACTAGGCAGGAGAACCCTCAAGAAAGTCAAGACAGCTATAAAGACAGTGAAAGTGGGGGGGGGGGAAATACGCACCTAACGCGACCACCACGAACTCATTGCCGCCAAATAGGTTGTAGATGACCCCGTACTGCCTGGTCCAGAAGCAGCCGCTTACAAACAGGAACTGATGCAGGAGCCACGTCAGCGAGTTTTTGGCGGCCGCTGCTACCACCAGAATACTGGTCGTTATGACAACCAGCATCTTGATGCTGCCGATCATGCTTCCTCTGTCTTGTGCCTGCGAGATAAATTGACACGAGCGTGTACATTATGTGGGTCATTCCATAAAATTTGGGGTTCAAAAAGTGTGACATATTTGGTGTCCCTGTTACATAGTGACATGTATAAGATTTTGCAATCGCGGACACATTCTTTAATACCTTCTAGGGCCATGTCACACGATTCAATTTACAGGCAATCAGTTACAGGCAATCTCCAAGTAGAAACACATTCACATTACAATGTTCACATAATTTTCTTAGGAATGTCGATACGGTGTCAGAAAAAATTATCTTGTGCTACCCGAGTATTCCTTTAGCCTGCAGTGCTGTCTGGTGCGTCCAAGTTGCTTGTAAAAATTGCCTCCTGTGTCAAGGCCCTAAAACCCTGCCAGACGCAGCACAGTGCATCTGTGCCGACAGCTCCACTTTGCTCGACTCTGCACACAAGTCAATGTGACAAAGTATGCAATCTGATGCGTCTGGCAGGGTTCTAGCAAACATGCCCTGGAGGGTTAGGGTCAATTAATGAATGCCTTCTATCTCCAAGAGTGATTGTGTAAAGCAAAGTACCTGTCAAACAAGTGAACAATAGTGTGAAGTCAATTTTAATGATACTCATGTACATCACTTTACATGTACATGTAGGTTTCTTACAACTAGTTGTGACCTGTTCCCACAAAATAGGTGGAAACTCGCAAAATCAAGATTTTCCGAAAGTACAAGTATTTCCTGAAAGTACAGGTTAAAAGCTTAAATTTGATATATTGTGTGCTGTGGTCTCATTCCTAGCCCCCCCCCCCCCCCCCCATACAACCTTTTGGAGTTGTCAGAGTCTTGACCCTTGTTTTGTCAGAGAAAATGAAGCTCAAAGTTTGTGATCTGCCCACACTTTAACCAGAGTTCAACAAAGAAATGATCCCCCCCAAAACATTTCGAGAAACAATTCGGTTTAAAAACTTTGGTATCTGATAGAATTAGGGTTTTTCAAATAAACAGTTGTTAAATTTCAAAAATTGACTTTTCAGTGACTGTGAGAGTGATTGTAAGGATGAGCCCAACTCTTCTCCAACCAAATTAACAATGCGCTTCTGTATTCCATCTAGCAGAGATGTAGTCGAGTCCATCACAAGTCCCTGCAAGTCCATCACAAGCCCTCCAGTCCTAATCCCAATCCCAAGATATTCAAATGAGCTTTGACAAAGGCATTTCTTTGTCATTGTTGATCCAGTTACTTGTGACCGGCTTTATGAAAGGACTTCTGACTGGGCTTGCGAAAGTACTTGTGAAAGTACTTGCAGGGACTCGACTCCAACTCTGCCATCTAGTAAAGATAAGTGACAAGCACCAGCCTAGATGTGGGAACAGTACTCCATGAGAGGACGTATAGTTGTCTTATAACGGTAAAGGATAGCATCAGGAGGTTGATATTTCCGAGCTCGATAGAGACAACCGACTCGCAGTCCCGGGAAAACTTTGTGTGAAGTGGGGAAGGGGAACTTCTAAATAATTCTTGGACGACGAACCAACAAATAAAGACAGTCGCACTTCAAAGTGTGGTGTTGCGAAATCTCTTTTAACTTTATTTCCTTTTCCAAATCCTAGACTACATCTTTCCTCTTCATCCGCTAAACGCCAACCCTACTTTTTCAACCGCCAAACGCCAACTCACTCAATTCTTTTCCATAATATTATTCTCGAATTACTTTAATGCACGCGCGCATCTTTAACGCACGCACACATCTTTAACGCACGCACGCAGCTGCTCACGTGCCATGCATAATTATACATAGTTACTTTTCACATCACTACACACTTTTGGCAATAGAGCGTGTAAGTTGACCTCGAGAACGTACGAGAGTTTACGAGAAACCGAACTTCCGGGCACCTCGAATAGGAGCTTCAACGTGTAAAGCGAGTAGTTTTCTTGAAATAATTTGTTTTGACGCTGTTCTTTTTACTGAAAGGTAGATAAAAACTTTTAGCAAATACTATTTTTCATTTCAATTTACAAAATGTGAACGATATATCAAATTAGGGAAAAGTAGAACGAAAAAGTCTAGTACGTCATACGTACGTCATTCGCCATTGTTCTGGTGGTTCACGCGCCAGTCTTAATAGCGTAGACCATATGCAGTATAAGGCAGTCGTCGCATATGTACATACATGTACGTTCACTTACGTCCGCAGTGGGCGCATGCAGTACAGGGATTTTGCATGTTTTCATATATTGTAAAATATATTTTGAATTTATCATCCATATTTATGGCCATTTCATGGTTGAGATCTTCATAAAAACAAAGTATTATAGAAAACAAAATCAACCACACGTAAAAGTCCTATAGCTGGCAGCTCGGAGGTGCCCGGAAGTTCAATCGTGACCTTTATGCGCGAGACTTACACGGTCTATACCTGTGATATACGTCTCCCAACTAAGATTAGGGGAGATTACAAGTCCAAGAAGACGTAGGTCATATACCTCAGGCAAAGTCAAGAGACCCATATGAAGTGAAGGGAATGAATCACCTCTAGATCGACAACAATTTAGTTTTCTTTGCATTGAAGGTTACCAGCCAGTCGATCCCCCAAGTCAACACACTCTCCAGGTCATTACTGAGTGAAGCACCCACTTCATTGCGAGAAGTACTAGAAGAATTGGAAGAAACTAGAGTGTAGAGTCATCAGCATACAGGGCAAGCCGAGACAAGACATTATTAGGCAAATCATAATAAACCAAAAAGAGGGTTGGACCGAGAACAGAGCCCTGAGGTACACTGGAATTGACAGAGTAGAAGATGATTGCCCTTCAAGCACCACCTTCAACTTGTGGTTGGAAAGGAAAGCAGAGATTATAGACAGCATTCTACCGGACACACCATATGACTGAAGCTTGTGCCGAAGGCCCTTATGCCAGACTTTATCAAAAGCCTTGGATATGTCAAGAGCTACCACAGGAGCCTCGCCCCTAATGTCCAAAGCCCTGTTAAAATGATCAGTGATGAGGGACAGCAGATCATCGGTGAAGTGGGAATGGCGAAAGCCATTCCGGCAGTCGGTAAGAAGGTCATTGTCCTCGAGGTGACTGAGAAGCTGTTGATTAATAAAGCATTCAAAGATCTTACTTATTACAGGAAGCAGACTTATAGGTCGGTAATTAGTAGACTTTGAACGCTCACCAGATCTCTTGAAGACTGGGACTACAGACGCCACTTTCCAAGATGAGGGAAAAACTGAATCAACCAAACAAATTGTTAGGGAGTCTATCACCTTTTGCTTTTTTAAAGCAAACCCTATCAAATTTGGTACCATTGGAAAGAGAATTTAAAAAGAAAACCAACAGTGTTTGCATCAGCTCAGTAGCATAAAGTATAGTGAAGTAATTCCTATTTCAAGTTGTGTGTGTACAGGTTTCGTGTCTGTCAGTCGGCCCTGCAGAAGGTGTTCAATGTTTGTCGATTTGTGCCTCTCAGAAAACTTATTAAAAAAAATCACACAGCACCGGCATGAATTTGGTATCACTGGATAGAGAATTTATTTCTCTACTGCGTCATCACCTTACAATTTACATAAGGTCAGGGGTTAATGAGATTTGACCCACAATTCTTTGCAACCGGAACTCTCATTCAGCAAGATGGCGACGTGTTGTGATTACTAGTCGGGTCGCTCTGAAAGTATGCCAAATTTATCGCTTTATTAAAGGCTTAAAATTATGTTTTAATGATACAGTTTGAAAGATCTATCTTTAATCTCTTCAAATATGATTTCATTGTTCCATTTGACCATAAAAAAGAACAAGTTTAAAACAGGACAATTCTTGCTCAAAACGAATAAGGGACCCCACACTACACAATCCCCAATGGAAAGATTTTACTTTAATACCCCCACCAACTTAAAATCGGTCAGGAACACAATCTGTGAAATTGAGGCAGAAAATAACGTGTAGGCCCTATGTAAACACTTTGAGTGACCATACACTGTGCCAAGAACGGAAAGATTTTACTTTAATTAGGGAGGTCAGCATATTGGGGTCATTTATATCTGTTTGCGTGCAAAAGTGCATTGCAAACTTGCGCTGTTTTACCTTTTTTTAAAGCTCAAAAAGTTACTCTGAGATGATTTCGGAGAGAAAAGATGGATCTGGTGTTGAAAACGATGTTTATTCCCGGAAAGTTGTGATCGCAGTCGCCCAGAAAGTGGCCATCTTGTTTTTAGCACGTGACATTCACTCATGTTTTTGTGATGAGATTTGCCGAGATTTAGTCGGACAAAAATAGAAATGACATCATCGTAAAGACGAAGAAAATCTCTTTCGACTCATACCACGAACATATACGTTCGTTTGTGTTTTGCCTTCCAATTTTGGAGATCTTTTTAGACGAAATAAAGGTACAGATTTTCATGATTTTGGGGCTGCTAAATTGTTAAAAATCTCACATGAGGAGTTCATGAAAGGCTAAAAAAGGGGTAGTTTCTGAAAGGGTGGAATTTCAGGAGTTTGTGTAACTTGTTTTTTTGGTATGTTTCCCGTGACGTTTTTTGACGCCGGGGGGTTTTGTTGTCGGGGTGCCTTCGGCAAGGTGATTAAAATACATGAAAAATGGCGGCGGTGTCACTATGGCTGCCTATTCCTTCCCCCATGCTGTATGCATGAAGCAATAATGCTGCAATTACTGGGGTAACTTTTTGGTGGCTGATTGCTTTATTGGTGAAATTTACATTATGACCAATCTCTTTCCATGCACTTGCATGTCAAGTTTTTTTTTATTATGCCTGAATGTACATCTCTGCATGAGGCCAAAAATAAAAAGTAAAAAAAAGTTAGTTTCCACTGGAACCTACATATTGGGGAAATTTTGTCCGTCATGAAAGACTTCCATACTTTAAAGATATCCTTCCGCTAAAAGTTCAAAAGCCTTTTTTTTTGCCTTATAATACTATCAACATCCAGTTTGGTGAATTTTAATGCAAGGTTTCCATGCTGGTTCAACCTTAAATACGACAGCAGCGAGGACATCTACACATACATGTAGGCCTACCAGCTATTTGAAGGACTACCCCATTAATGAGAATACTAATTTAAGGTGATTTGATCTCATCTAAATGAACTTGAAAATGTTTTCCAGACCTTTCTCAAATATTTTGAGCTGCTTTGGATTTATTTATTTTTTTACACCCCGCACCATGCCCGCGGAATAATTAGGGCCGGGCATGCCCCTTTAAAGGACCCTAACTTTACCATACTTTAAAGAGGAACTAAAACGGCAATTTTTTTTTTGACTTTTTTGACTTATCTGATAGTTTATGCCTCCCCAAAACTAATGTAACAAGTTTCATGATTCTGAAAAATCAAAAAAAATGTTTTTGAGCCTTTTCTTTCTGAGCCACTTTGACTCGATTCAGAAAAGGCCGAGGTCAACTGCATGCCGTATTGCGCGAGTATTGACGTACACGTGTAGAAACATATGACGTCACTGTATTATACGACAATGTTTTACGTAGAGTCTGTCATGTCTGTACGTATCTTTTTTGTCTAAGGCTAGTATTACTTGCTGTGCTTTTTGCTCATGATTCAGGAGTAACACTACGATAAACATATTTTAAAGTGTTGACATCTTTGTGAGACACATTTAGAATTGGGGTTGTAGGCTTGTTCTTGCTGAAAAGCTAGTTATGAGTCATACTTTCCTTTGTTTGCAGTCGGCTTTTATTGGAACCTGCGTGGTGAGTTGTGTGTGAGCTGATGCTATACTCTAGTCTGGCGACTTTGCTTATGCAGCCCTCATAAGGACCCGCACCTTCTCAGAACCATACACACAATTTCTGTTATAAAGTACCAGACTCAACTGCATGCAGCGCATGCGGTACCGTGCGTGTACAATGCATGTTGAGTCAAGCGAGCGTGGACAGGGAGACGGCCGGGCCTCTGGCTGCTCAAGACGGCAACCGCAGGCAACGTCGTCGCGGTGGTGCGCGTGAGTCCGGGGCACGATTGGAATGCTCGGTGCCTCTAGTTGGAATGGCTCCAGCCTTCAAACGGAATTGTGCCTTCAAACCCAGCTGAGTTTTCATACTAACATACTAACTGGGAATCGCAGTAAGGTTAGGTCAGGGTTTTTGTCGCTGTTCCTCGTGCAACCCCCAACTACACACGATCGAGGCATAATGATTATCTCAGAACCATGCTCATACTGAAATAATATCAAAATTAGACAAAATAGACTGGAAAACGGAGGAGTTAGGTCGACAAAAACTCTTCAGCAGCATCAACTCCACGTACGTACATGCATAGTGTTTGGCTGTAGCATCAACCGACTCTACACGTGTACGTCACGGGGTCACGTACATACATTTAACATACATAATGAGCTGTCGCGAAACAGGATAAATGGTTCAGAATAACAACCCTTTCTTTTTTAATAAAAAAATTCCTCTCGTCTGCAAACTAATCTCCATCAGTTAAAAGAGTATTTAAACTGTCGGAAAAGTCCAAAAAGTCAAAAGAAAATTGCCGTTTTAGTTCCTCTTTAAGGTATAAACTTATAATTGGTCCCATTAGTTTTCTTTTTGGAAGCTCTTTCCAATGATACCAAGTTTGTAATATTTGGACACAAAAACCTCAAACTGCCGACCACCCTACTTTAATACCCCCCCACCAAAATCAGTCAGGAAGAGCAAATCTTGGAAAATAACTATATCCATCTGTGTTCAGCTGTTCAGAATTGTATAAACACTTGGCACAACCTTTAAGGGTAGTGTACACGATTGGTAATCCTCCAATTTTGTTTACTGAATTATTACAAAATACATTACTAGACTGTAACTAGTTAATAGTAGTCTCAATCATCCTGTGAAATGATGGCACCAGGTGTGCTGTCGTTGTCAAGAAAAGTGGAAATATATATCGTTTTCCCAACGATTTCCAGCTAGAAATCGTTGGGAAAACTGCCCTGTAGCCGTTATTCAAGGCACGTGTGGTTACCCAGACGAGTAGGGCGCCCCAGACATGATGGCGCCATGGCATATCTGGGGCGCGTCACGCGCCCAGATAGCCACGCGCGCCTTGACTAAAGGCTATCATCCGCCCGAGTCCCGACGGTTGAAAACGAGCGCCGTTTTTCTCTCGTTTTTTTCGCCATCCAACAACGCAAAACTTCGAACAGGTCAGTGGAACGATATTTCCTATAAAATACTAACCCCCAAATCCGCCTATTTCTGAAAATTGCAACAATGACCAATCATGTACACTGCCTTTAAGTTTGAGAATTTTGTTGGGATATTTTCGTGACATATAAGGGAAGAAAGATTGTGTTTTCTGTGTTGGCACTAGTCCGAGTAACTTGGAACCTTTATCGCCTTTTTTAACATTTGGACATGATCTGGCGATAGTAGGGTCCAAGGTCGATGTATGCCTTCGACTAACAATTAATCTAATTTGTCTTTCGAACCAACAAAAGCATCCCATTTCACCCTTAAAACGACCACCAAAATACTAGATACGCCACCTCAGATACAAGTAGAGTTCCATGATTATGATGAAGGTACTAAAGTTCACTTACAATCCTGATAAAAAGTGAAATTTAGGCAACATAAAAAAAATTTGTTGTTTCTCATCAGAACCCTTGTGGCGAAAAGGTCCGTCAGGGCAATTTATATTTTATATTTTATAGTGCAGCGAGCTTGCTCCAAATACGTACGTATGTATAGCGAACGCCGATCCGTGGCACGTACGGTGCCTGCAGTGTTTGTGTATATGCACCGCCCCGTACTATCCGTGCTCCGCGAGGACCGCAGCCTTGATGATACTGTTTACTTCCGGGTTTTTCCTTATGTTAATGTTAAGCTATTTGCAATCGCGCGCTATCTGATTGGTCCTAAATTGATTGGTCACTTTGAATAATTCATGCTACATGCGCACGTGAAAAACATGGCATCATCACGCGATGAACGTGCGTTGGTTCACAAAGGTCAACGGTAAAACATTCTAGGTAGCTGATTGGACATTCGTAAATAAATAATTCAAATTCAGCTGCGCAAACCAAGAAGCGATTGGCCATTGGGAAACTTACCAGACTAGATATATTTATTTTTCTGGCTTCTGGCACATGGCCACTGACGTTACTATCATTACAGTAGAGTTCACACGGGCCGCTGTTGGGTCAGGTTGCCGGTGTTTATTATAATACCTCTCCAACGTGAGTTTTAACTGGTATTGTTTACAACAGCGTGTTTTATAGCATATAACAGATAAAAAAAAAAAATTCACTTTTATAAATATAAAATATAAAAAATATCCACCCGGCACGAAAAATCTGCCCGGCCGCTGATGAGAAACAAGTTATTTTGATTAGGTTGCCTTACCGTTCAATTCCGGAGAGCCCCCGCAGGACATGTTATCTCATGTATCTTGCGCTAAGACTGTAGATTTAAATATCTTGACCCCCTTGACCTGGCGTGATGTCAGTCCCGCGTGCGCATGCATAATGCATCGCTCCAACCTCGTTCCCATGGTGTCGAGCACCGCCCTCACCGACACCACAGTTGCTCTCTATGAAGTAAGCCTTGGGAACGAGGTTGGCGTCACCCGGCTTATCGTATGGCGTCGGTGACTGTTTCCTGAACGGTACAATAGTCGGTAGCGGTATACGGGCGTGTGCAGCATTGATCTCCATTTAAGACGGTGTGCAGCGGCCTCCAATCAGACCGACACGTCCGTTTGCACCTTTTATGAAACAGTCACCGGCATTTGGCTTGTCGCGCGGTGTGCGTGTCGTCATGTAAGGTCGAGGGGTCACGATTTAAACGCCATGTACACAGACAGCGAAAAGACATGTCCTGCGGAGGCTCTCCGGAATTGAACGGTAAATTTCACTTTTTATCCAGATGGTATTAAGTGAACCTTAGTACCTTCATCATAATCATGGAACTCTACTTGTATCCGAGGTGGCGTATCTAGTATTTTGGTGGTCGTTTTAAGGGTGAAATGGGATGCTTTTGTTGGTTCGAAAGACAAATTAGATTAGTTGTTAGTCGAAGGTAGTCCGAGTAACTTGGACCCTTTATCGCCTTTTTTAACATTTAGACATGATCTGGCGATAGTAGGGTCCAAGTACGCGTACGACGATTTTCTATTCATTAATTAAATACGTCTAAAATCCGCGCGACAACCTGTTTATGCCGCGACTGTTCCGTGAGGAAGTTCCCCCCATGATGCGCGTGCAACCTCGAATCAATATACTACATGTACACACACACGAACACGTACCACGACCGTTGTACCACTAACGAAACAGTCGCCGGCATAAACAGGTTGTCGCGCGGTGCATGCGGTTGCTGCGCATCAGGGTGACATCATTGCAAGGTGGATTTGAATTCCAAGACAGCGAAAAGAAATTTTCTGCGGGGGTTCTCTGGTAATTAAACGGTAAATTTCACTTTTTATTTGGATGATAAGTAAACCTTGGTACCTTCATCTGATCATGGAACTCCACTTGTTCAGATGGTGGCGTAGTAGTATTTTGGTGGCCGTTGAATTCTGATGTTTTTGTTGGGATTTTAGACGTATTTAATTAATTAATAGAAAATCGTCGTATGCGTACTTGGACCCTACTATCGCCAGATCATGTCCAAATGTTAAAAAAGGCGACATGAAGGGTCCAAGTTACTCGGACTAGTTTGGAACAGGGCCCAACACTACACAATCGCCATTTTGATTTTCTAAATATTTGCTGTTCCCATTGGATTTTGTTGGGGTATTAAAAAAAAAAGTAAAATCGTTCCCTGAAAAATAGCACGGAGGCTGATGAAAGTTACCTTGTTCTCCGCCATACATGCTCCAAGCTGAGGGGTAGCCATGTTGACACAACTTGTGCATAAAAATTAAAATTGCCTTCACTTCATTCACCGTACAAAATGTACGTCACTACGTGTACGTTCAAAACTGTAATGTAACACTAACAGTATAACACTGAATAAAACGCTCAAGTCCTTTTATCATATGACCTGCTGCAGCTAGCTAGCTAGCTAGTCTATGCATAGAGGAAGGAACCTTCCATGGTCTATGGAATAGCCGCTCGCGTGCAACGCGATATGCAATGCAATGCAATGCATGCAACGTCTGATACCAAGCACAAAAATGTGCTTAGCATGAACATTTCTTGCTTGGTAAAAACAGGTTACCGGAAAAAGTCCATGTAATTTTCATGCTAAGCAAGCAACAGCTGAATGCCAGTCAAAAGCAATATTCCACACATGGAAATCTGGTTGGTAATCCAGTTTTTATCACGGAAGCATTGCATGCTAAGCAGATTTGTGTGCTTAAACAGCTTTATGAAATTGGCCCCTGGGCGACCTATCCGACCTGTCAATCAAACCGCGCGCATTGACCAATTAGGATTACGACTTTCGCCTAGCAACAGTTGCTACAGGCGTGGTCCGCGCCATTAGCTCGGTCAAACTTTGTCACATGCGCTGTGAAAAGTGTACACAAACAAATGTGTTTGGTGCGGCCTGGCACCGTATTTTTTCAATAAAAGTGCGGCTGTAGCCTACAGTGTAGGTGTTTATATTTAATGGGGCAGTTTAAGAAATGGTAAAAATATGCTGTCATGGCATATGCAAATCAGACACCAGGTACTTAGATCAGGACATCGTTTTCTTCCCGTTTCCAAAACCGAAAACTAATTTTGAATTTTTTTGAGATGGATTAAAGCGTGTGGCCGGCCGCATTCCGATCTGAATGTCAAGAAGGTATGGTGTACTATTTACGACACATCGCTT
This sequence comes from Hippasteria phrygiana, assembly GCA_037893225.1. NCBI lineage: Eukaryota > Metazoa > Echinodermata > Asteroidea > Valvatida > Goniasteridae > Hippasteria > Hippasteria phrygiana. Next base: position 499,990 of record JAZGUH010000046.1, on the reverse strand, counting down.
TGCCTCTTCCATACGCGACGCGACTATACGACGCGACGGCACGACGGCTGCGTTGCATCGTGCCGTCGCGTCGTGCCGTCGCTTCTTTTCCATTACTTCTGGCGTCGCGTCGTGCGTCGCGTCGTGCCGTCGTGCCGTCGCGTCGTTTTTTTCTAGCTTGCAGGTTTTCTTTCCTCAACGTCGCCCCTTCCGTCGCCCATCGCGTCGTACCGTCGTGCGTCGCGTCGTGCGTCGCGTCGTGTGTCGCGTCGTGCGTCGCGTCGTGCTCGCGTCGTGCGTCGCGTCGTGCTCGCGTCGTGCGTCGCGTCGTGTTTCGCGTCGTGTTTCGCGTCGTGTTTCGCGTCGTGTTTTGCTTCGTGTTTTGCGTGGAGTAGTCCGGTCATGCTATTGTGAACATGCGCAGTTGAAATACCGAACTGGCTCACAGAATAACCCGCTAATAAATTTTAATTTATGCGCGCATGCGCTTAACCGCGCGGTGAACAAAAGGCCTGAGCTGTGTATTTGAAATGTGTAAAAAGACGATTTTGCTAGAATTCTGTTTGTATTTTCCCAATTTTCGTAGCAAACAATCTACAGAATCAACAACGGTACCGCGATAACAGCGGTGTCTGGCGGGACAAAATAAATATTGAAAAGAGAGAAAATATTTCGTTCCTGAGTATCATTAGCCTTTTAGAGGTATGGCGGACACAATAGGGGGGCGCTATTTTATTTGGGTATAAATACACAGGTTTTACCCAAATCAAATAACGCCCTCCTATTGTGTCCGCCATACCTCTAAAAGGCTAATGCAATGGGCACTTCAAACATGCGCTCATTGGTACGGTTCGGATGCTGGCAAGGGTTTTGTGCTATACAAGGCGCGGGTCTGGGGGGGGGGGGGGGGGGGGTTTCAACCCCCCCCCCCCCCCCCCATTCCCTGCTCGTGGCCATGTTTTTTCTTTTTAGGAGCCTACGCCTAAAGTTGCAAACCAGAAAAGCAGAAACCACATGTCTTATTTTGCCTATGCGTAAGAACAAAACAAAGTGGTTAAATGGCGCCACCAACGGTGACAAAGTGTAACTCACTGTAAACAGTAGCGTATCCAGTTTTTTGTGCCAGGAAGGGCAAACAACGTCTGAACCGTCTTAAAATCGTTTTAAAACACTATTTTTATATTTTTTTTATGACGCTTCAAATGCCGCCAGGGGGGCAAGTCCCCCCCCCCCCCCTTCCGCTGGATACGCCACTGACTGTAAAGGTTTATAAATGTTGAAACAAAGTTGCCGTGTGCACGGGTTTACATAAACGGCGTAAAACAAAGTTACAATAAAACTACACGTTATGAGCGGTTTCCATTTCTCGTCAAGGTTGGTGGGTGGGGGGGGGGGGGGGGTGGAAGGGCGGATCCAGGGGGGGCCAAAGGGGGCCCATGCTCCCCCCCCCAAAAAAAAAAACTGACGTCGCAAAAAGGCAGCCACTGCGTACACCCACCCACAAAACTCAGCAAAAAAATGTGTTGGCCCCCTCCCAAAATTGTGTTCTGGATACGCCCTTGGGGGGGGGGGGGGGGGGAGACGGTGACAGCCCGATTGTCCGAAGGTTCTTTAGTCCGAAGGGTTATTAATCCGAAGGTTCGTAATGGTCCGAAGGTTCGATAGTCCGAAGGGCCCAATAGTCCGAAAAGAGAATAAGGTTAAATAATCCGAAGGTTCGATATTCGGAATAGACGATAGGGTTCGATAGTCCGGACTATCGGACCTTATTGTCAATTCGGACTATCGAACTTTGTGTGCCTTTATGAACCTTCGGACTATTGAACCTTATTTTAGTTTCTGACTTTTGAACCTTCGGACTAATTAACCTTATTCTAAGTTCGGATTACTGAACCTTCGGATAAATGAACCTTCGGATTGTAGGCCGTTCGGACTAATGAACCTTCGGACTATTGCATCAAATGTTCCGTTAACGAACTTTATTTCATTTTCGGACAATCGAACCTTCGGACTATCGGGCGGACCCCGTAAAGGCGTGTATATTGTTAGGCATGTGGTTTGAACAAGGCCCATCACCATAATTCGTATATTTCTTTTATTATCAACAACCAGATATTGCAATGGGGATGCTAAAAATGGATCAACTTATACCGGAACCTATAGTTCTTGGATTTTGATTAAAAAAATGCCAAATGCATTACGTTTAACTAATCCTTTTTAAGGGGTGGGATTCGCCCATTATTAGTTGTCCGCCAAAACTATAATTATATATGGTGGGGACATAATCTCCCGTTTCCAGGATCGCTTTGCAGGCCAGTCATTCAGCACTATATAAAAGAAAACCAAACGGCAAATGTTATTCTGCGCATGTTCACAATAGCATGACCGGACTACTCCACGCGTAAAGCTCGGTTCATACTTCATGCGAATGCGAATGCAAAGCGAATTTCATGACGTCAACAATTGAAGTTTCATTGTGACGCACCCCGTTACCTTAACGAATTCGCTTCGCATACGCATTCGCATGAAGTATGAACCGGGCTGAACACGAAGCGAAACACGAAGCAAAACACGACGCGAAACACGACGCGAAACACGACGCGACGCACGACGCGAGCACGACGCGACGCACGACGCGAGCACGACGCGACGCGCGACGCACGACGCGACGCACGACGCGACGCAACGCACGACGCGACGCACGACGCGACGCACGACGCGACGCACGACGCGACGCACGACGCGACGCACGACGCGACGCACGACGCGACGCACGACGCGACGCACGTCGCGACGCACGACGGTACGACGCGATGGGCGACGGAAGGGGCGACGTTGAGGAAAGAAAACCTGCAAGCTAGAAAAAAACGACGCGACGGCACGACGGCACGACGCGACGCACGACGCGACGCCAGAAGTAATGGGAAAGAGGCGACGGCACGACGCGACGGCACGATGCAACGCAGCCGTCGTGCCGTCGCGTCGTATAGTCGCGTCGCGTATGGAAGAGGCAAAGCGATGTGTCGTAAATAGTACACCATAGTATTCTGTGCTTACAGGTTAGCGCAGAATTTTCCCGCTAGCGCTGTAAGCCCAAAATGGTGATCGTAAGCACGGAAAGCTGTGGTTAGCAGAGCCATGAAATTGGGCCCTGTTTTAGCTGTGTCGAGCCTCGAGGGTACTGGTTAAGAGTCTTCTTTAATATTAGACTATGGTATAATTCAATTGCGTCGTAACATCCGCGGTATATTTTATTCCAATACTAACTTACCCAGCAACACAGCTACATCTACTTTCTGCAACGAGCCCGTCCTTCCGAAACACAATCTGGCGGGTCTCTCTTCCTCGAATGCTTCGATAACATTTTTCCGCAACACAACTTGACCATCCTTCATGACTTCACAAATGACTTTATGTATAGTCAGACTCCTTATTATCGCGGCAACTCTATTATCGCGGCATCGGAAATTCCTTTTTTTTCCGTTGCCAAAACTCCTTCGACTGGCAATTTTATATCCAATTCATCAAGCATTAAGGACTTTCTGCTGATTTGTGTAAAAAAATGACGATTAAAAAATTTTGTGTCGGGACTTTTAACGATTTTAAATAAATATTCACGTTTTCCAAAACTTGTACATTTTGCCTCACCGTGTCTGCTAAAAGGTACCGTCTATATTTTAACATGGTGCTCTGTCCATGGAAGTTCCATTGTCTGGTTCCCATTCTACAGCTGCAAATGCAAAATGACGCCGAAGGACGATATGTCCACCGCGAAATCGTAGAAACATTTACGGGATCAAAATAAGGACAGTACGGTAAAACAAATAAAACGACGCACCGTGTAAAGTGAATGGCGAATCGTCTTTAATCAACTTGAACTTTACAGGGAAAATATCAGACTTTATTCAGGGGATGTTTTGGTCAAACATTAACCATGAATAGAAAAGTTGAAATCATTGTAAAAAACACTTCCCACATACCGCGATAATACAGAGTATGTACTCCGCCGAGCAATGACGAGCATGTCTATTTTCACAGGCATCGCATGGGATAAACCAAACCACCGTCAGATTTTTTATGTCAGTTTAAAAAAAGCAAGAGTTATACAACACAAAAGACAGGACAATTCGGGAAGGTTAGTGAGCAATCTCTATTCCGATCGGGAAACGTGATATCACCCTGATAAGTACCGCGGTAATACAGCGTCCCATCCTACATACCCCTCCTTAATCAATAATTGTAACCCTTAACTTTCGCCCGCTTGCTAATTTTGTCCCCGCCTAAAGAATTTAAATCCACCGCCTTTGGCAGACTACACCGAGTCGTGTCGTCGTCGACCGGGTCGCCGTGCGTTAAGCCCGGTTCATACTTCACTTGAACGTAAAGCTTGACCGAGGTAATGGCGTCGCCATGCCGTTGCTAAGGTGGGCGGGGCTTATGGTCAAATCCGGATAGGTCTATTGACCTATCGCCGACCGTTTACGAATTAACCACGCCCCATAGACAACCCTATGATAATTTTGTGTGGTAATTTTTGTTTATCTCAGATTTTGCGCGTTCCACGTGGAATTATAATTCATGTGATTGGACAATAATTCACAAGCTGCGTTGACGCGATTCGACCGCGATTAGTCAATTGAATGAAATGGATGGATTTAGGAGTTAGTTGGTATGGTGTACTATAAGGGCCACCGCTCTAACGTGGTAAGACACATGGAATTAACGTGGTAAGACACATGGAATATCGTGGTAAGACTACGGAGGAACGTGGTAAGACACGTTATTGACGTGGTAAGAGTGTTTATTGGCGCGGTAAGAGTGTTGGTTGACGCGGTAAGAGAGACTTTAGTGGCGTAGTAAGAGTGTTGGACTGACGCGGTAAGAGACGTACTTGACGTAGCGACAACGTGGGACTGATGAGGTATGTAAGAGAGGCTTCATGTAGCGTGGTAAGAGTCGCGGTAAGGGATTGCCACTACGGTGACCGATAGACAACGTAATTTCAAAAATATACATGTAAATCTTTAAAATCTTTAAAATGGGTTGGGGTGAGTGAGGTGGGTGATGTGGGGTGGGGTGGGGTGGGATGATGTGTGGTGGGGTGGGATTATGTGGGGTGGGATTATTTGGGGTGGGATTATGTGGGGTGGGATTATGTGGGGTGGGGTGGGGTGATGTGGGTGGGGATATTGGATGAGGTGTAGTGATGTATGGTGCAAGTTAATTGGGTGACCTATTGGTATTGGCATATAAAAAGCTGACACACTCCACCATGATGCCCTTTTACCTTACCCAATCTGACGCCAAATATTTCAAATTTGCTATTTTGTTATATTAAAATGGATATAATGAGATTCGGGTGGAGATGGGATGGAATTAATTAATATTGGTTGTAGTGAGGGTTGAGGGGTGGTGTGGAGCCTCCCCTCCCGCTTTTGGCAGCAAGCCATGTCGGCTTTGCCGTTCTAGTTTAAATAGCACACTGACCAATGGTGTCAACATGGACGTGGCGGGGGGGGGGGGGGGGGGGGGGGGGGCAAGGGGGCCCTTACCTTTCGATTTTTCCACGGCCGGTAATTTCCCCCTTTACTGATTTCTGGTGAGTGCTTTGCCCCTTTAGAAAAATATCTTGGCGACGCCTATATAGGTGTCAAATTAATATTTGAGAAAAGCAACACATCTATTTAAAAAAAATAGTCAAGTATAAAAAGAAAGGCTCACGCACCCGTTATGCGTAGGGCCAGCGGGGCGCTGTTCATGATGGCCAGGTCACTTGTGCCTGACCAATGAAAGAAGTACTGGTACGCTTTGTTCAATACCGCGATGGGCCTATTGTAGCCGCATTTTAGGCCCATTTCAGCAGGTTTCCAGTGTTTAAAATATACATTGAATTGAGTACGACATTGACTAAGCACCTCGTTGTCTTTTTTATTTATTTATATATATATATATATATATTCTTTTTTATTCGCCTTTTCTATTTCCAGGGGTATAGGGCCTCCTCCCTTGCCACGTCCATCTTGACACCATTGGCCGAAAGTATGAGTGTTTCGTCAGTGTGCTATTAAAAAAAATACACACCCGATTTTGAAGATTTACATGTACATTTTTGAAATTGCGTTGTTTATCGGCCACCGTAGTGGCAATCCCTTACCACGACAAATTACCACGCTACATGAAGCCTCTCTTACCTACCTCGTCAGTCCCACGTTGTCGCCACGTCAAGTACGTCTGTTACCGCGTCAGTCCAACACTCTTACTTATACTACGCCACTAAAGTCTCTCTTACCGCGTCAATCAACATTTCTTACCGCGTCAATCAACACTCTTACCGCGCCAATAAACACTCTTACCACGTCAATAACGTGTCTTACCGCGACATTCCATGTGTTTTACCACGTTAATTCCATGTGTCTTACCACGTGGGAACGGTGGCCCTTATAGTACACCATAGTATGGCGAATACTACAACACTGACCTGTCACGTTTTTTGTGCATAGATGTTAGGAAAACAAAGAGAAAAAAATGTTCTTTTTGTAGTCTGGTTTCCTGACCCTACTTCAGACAAAACGGTGCAATAGACATTAGGGTAGACTATTTATTTCCAACGATGGTCGGCCGACCATCGTTAGAAATTGATACAAAAATTCCACTTTTCTTGAAAATGACAGCCGCACCAGGTGCCATGATATCACAGGATGCTTAAGACTATTATTTACTTACAGTCAAGTATATTTCATAATAATTCCCTTTCGAAACCAATGCTTAACTTTTTTCACCTAGATATTTTAGCAAACAAACGAGTTCGCGGGCAAAGGTTCCCCAAGCTACTTTGGCAGCAGCCATCTGAAAAAAAAATCATGATTGGTTTAATAATTCATGTTCATATAAAACGCTAACAGTAATCTCTATGGAGGGAAGGGGGAGGGGGGGGGGGGGGGTTGCTTTCAATGGCCTCTTAGGGCGATGATAAACTCGGTACACCTGCTTGCAATCTATCATTATTTTCTTTGGGTAAAAAAATGCGTATAGGGGCCTGTAGACTTCATATTCTCCTGGGTCGACGCCAAACCATTACGTTGTCGAGGCCTGTGTGCGATCTCTGTTTAGTCACGCTGACTGTTTAAAACAGTTACCTGTGCTATATGCGTATACATATGGATTCCTCAAAAGCGCATATCGCACTGCAGCTTGAAAACCTGCAGCTTGAAATTCATGTTCATATAAAACGCTAGCACTTAGTAATAATCTCTATGGGGAGAAGGGTGAGGGTTGTAGATAAGACGACGCAGATATGTTGTTTTGACACGGCCACTGAAAACCCAATCCACATGTCGGCCCTGGTGGGATTCGAACCGGGGTCCCAGTGGTGGAAGGCAAGGATAGTACCACAAGGCCAATGATGACTCATGTTGTATTAATATTATACATCATGCAGAGAGGATTCCATATTCCGTATATGACAACGAACGTTCTCCATTGAGTATTTCTACCATTTATTATTATTTTTATTATTATTATAATTATTATTATTATTATTATTATTATTATTTTTATTTTTTATTTTTTTACAATTAGACTGAAATGGGATGAATGCAGCGGCGGCCATCACATACGGTGGGCGTGTCCTCACCTTCGGGTTGGGTTATGCCACTTGAAAAGCTCAGAAAAAATTATACCTTGAATAAACTTAATTTCTAAACTTAAATATCCAGAAAAAAATACTTATCTTAAAACATACACTTCAATGCATTTCAGAATGCTGAAATTGCTTTTCAGAGAAAGGTATAGGCCTACACAAACACTTTTCAAATGGCGTAATGTTCAAATTGCAAATTGTGACATAGAGGGATAAACAAAGTAAGTGGTTTGACGGTGTATTCCCATAAATCCCTTCAAAGTTTGTGGCAAAGTAAACTACTTAAGAAAACCTCGCGTGTTAAAAAAATCACAAGTAAGCATATACCATAAGACATTTTATCATTTAAGTGATCAAATGCTTTATTCTCAGAATTCATAGGTTGGTTGTTGTAATATACTTGGATTACCTGGTATTGTGCCACAACTCTCATCTGCACTATTGAAGTCATACTGCATGTACTGTTGGCTGCACACAGATATACATATGTGTATTTACTGCACAAATGCCATTGCCAATTTTGTGTCAACACAGGATCCTAAGCTCATCGCAAGCAGCCAATCAGCTGCTGAGGTGGCAAACTTTTGCATGAATATTCACAGCTTTTGGCAGCGCTTTGTGGTGGGTGTGTGAAATCATACTTCACAAAAAAGGGGGACATTGCACTTTGTGACCTGGAAAAACCCTTGTATCTGTACTGTGTGGATTAATCTGATGTAATGTAACAAACTGGCAAACAGTAAGCTGTGCAGACATAGGTGTGTGAAGGTTAAACAAATTTATCCAATATGGCACTGCAAATTTGGAGTAAAACAGAGGATTCTGGCACAGGATTAACTCCTAGGATGGGAAACTATACATGTCTATGTAGTACTTTTTAGTAGCTTTCTTTCCCTGTAGGAGGTATAGAATTTAGAGACAATTTGTGGTTCAAAATGCCATTACAAATTTTGTGAAAAACACATGATTCTAAACAGGATTCAGTGCTAAATATTCATAACCATGTCAGCCAATCACATTAGAGAGTTTTGACCAATGAAGGCTCTTGTAGGATCAAACTTTTAGCCAATGGGCAGCTTCTTATTCTGGTGGCGGGTGGGAATAGGAAGTGCAACTTGGGTGGTTCACTTTGTCACAGCACTTTATTGGGTATACAACCATTAGTTGAACTTTTCAAATACCCACCTCCACCCCGTCTCCGCCAATTGCCAAGTACTTTGTGGGAAGATGTATTTTCAATTGCTGCTTTTATATCACGACATTTAATATTTAATTTTACTTTATGCTCTGCTGGTTTCCTGGATGTTCTCCTGGAGCCGTTATTCCTCCCATCAGTTCAGTTGGGGGAAATTTCTTGTCCTATGTACATGTATATTTTATTGTATTTCACTACCGATTCTTAACTACAAGGGTATCTTTGAATTGTCATATATTAAGGCATTTTTAGCGGGAATTCGACAGACACAGGTTAAAAGTTTTCTCAATGCTCTATCAGAATGGCCCATGAATTTATTCGATCAATTTATTTAAATATTTATAATTGTCCTAACATAAAATGTAAGAACTATGACAGTAATTTCAAGTTTTGTGACAGGCACTCTCATGACTCCTTGGAGGTTCATCAGGGACCATTCCTCCCGTAGCTCATAGCATTAAGCGGGGGAACATTCTGTGCCTGGATGTTTTAATAGTTCATATCGGTGTTTTCATTACAGATTTCCTAATTGGTGTTAAAATGAAAGTTGGCCTTTGATAATTTGTGTGGCCTGGTTTTGCCAATTTTGTGTACATGTTCTGGCTAGTTACATCCACTTATGTAACTAACAGGGTCTGGTGTGCCCTAGTTAGCAGGGTCTGGTGTGCCCTGACTATGATGGTCTGGTGTGCCATATTGACATGTATCAGGGTCTGGTGTGCCCTAACTGTGATGGTCTGGTGTGCCATATTGACATGTATCAGGGTCTGGTGTGCCATATGGTGGGTCTGGTGTGCCCTATTTCATGGCTGGGACTGGTGAGCCCAGGGGGTCTGGTGTGCCCCATGTAAATGCATTTTTGTCTTTGCCAGTTTGCCCATAAAAACTCTGGTATCTGGCAATATTTTTGAAAATACAAATGCTGTGGCATAGTTATAAACAAATACATTGTGTGTGTGCTGTCATTCATTTTCAGTCTGAGAATAAGTGCGTTTAACGGTCCGTAACCATTTGTCAAAAACGCAACAAAAGGACACAAAACGCACTTATGGAAAGACGGCTTTAATTATACATGTAGGGCCTACACAAGAACTAAGAAGAGAGTTAAAACAATCAAAGCAATAAGTAAAGCTATGTTATGGTTTATATTGATACTTTACCGCAAGTCAAATCCTAACGCCAAACCAATAGCGTATCCAGCTTTTTATGTGAGGGAGGGCAAACAACGTCTGAACCCCTCGCGTACGGATGACGCCAAATGGCGCAAACAAAAAAACAGTGGCACCAGGTCGGATGACGCCATTTGCCGTTGTTTGTACAGTTTCAATCCATTGTTGGATTATTGTGTATGTTACGCTTGGCTGCACAAGCACACTGTGGCCGTTTCGCTTGGCTGCATAGGCCGCTCCGGCACCCCGGCGCCTCACCACGATAACCGTAAGGGGTTAAAACCGTCTGAAAACACTATTTCTTTTTGCTTTATTAGTTATGACGCCTCAAATGCCGCCAGGGGTTACAGAATAAATGTTCCATTCCACAAGGCGAAGCCGAGTGGAATGGGGCATTTCATCTGTCACCGTATGAAATTATTCTTACCATTGCACGAATGTGAAACATTCATTATTTGTTTTATACAACACCTGAATAAATCCTCATCGGATTGCATGCATGGATTTCTTTGTGTACAACCTGCCGTTTTCCCTTCTCAGTCCCGCATAAAACCGCGACAAAAAGTTGTCTAGTTCCGAATCAGTTAGAGCTTCAATTATTATCCCTGCGTGTCTTGCAAATTCCTCTAATCGTTTGACTGCATATTTGATTTGTCTCTTTGTGTTAGCAGCGTCAGCATCGCCTAAGAGTTCCAATATTTCGTTGTCTGTTAGCCGCGGTTCGGGAACATCGTCCGCCATTTAAATGACAGCCGTGTTGTAGCGCCACCTATAATGACCGTGAAATTCGCTAAGTTACATCACACGACTACCGTGTGATGTAACTTCTCGCGGCGTGCGATGGAACAAATAATTCAATGCACGTGATCGACGATCCACCAATCAGATGGCGGGGATTTATTTAGGCGTTGTATAATAATGAATGTTTATGAGTGCAATGGTAAGAATAATTTCATGAGGTGACAGATTGAATGTTACATTCCACGAGGCAAAGCCGAGTGAAACAGGGGTCACATTCCTTCTGTCAATGAATGAAATTATTCTTACCATTGCCGAATGTGAAACATTGTTTTACACAACGCCTGAATAAATCCTCGTCGGATTGCATGCATGGGTTTCTTTGTGTACAACGTGCCGTTTTCCCTTCTCAGTCCCGCATAAAACCGCGACAAAAAGTTGTCCAGTTCCGAATCAGTTAAAGCTCAATTGTTGTTCCTGCATGTCTTGCAAAATCATAATCGTTTGACTGCGTATGTTTATTGCAAGTCAGTGGTACATGCTAATGCAATGCATTGGATGGTTCTTTGCTTTACCAGACAATTGATTTTAAAGCTCCTACTGGAGTGCATTGGAGGGCACTTGGGGGTTGCTGGTAATTGTTTTTGCTTACTTGACCAGCAAGTCTTGATGGAAATTGCCATTGTATTTATTATTAGTTACTTTTTATAATGTTAAAATATTAATTATTATAACATTATATGATTTTCCCAAAGTACCCTCCATCTCACTCCAGAGGATTATGGCATGTGGCTTTGCTTATCAGTGTAATACACTATTTACTCATAGCATGACCAAGTTATCCTCCAGTTTCCTTTGGCATTTCTTGGAGTGTACAAGGACTCCCCATTGAAATAATAATGTGACAGTTATTGGAGGACCAGGCAATAAACATAGGCATTTTTGGGGCCAATATTGAAGTGCGTTGGAGTGTAAACAAGAGCAAGGATTAATTTGTTTCTTTATGTTAGCAGCGTCAGCATCACCTACGAGTTCCTATATTTCATTGTCTGTTAGAACAACCAGTGATTCGCGAACATCATCCACTATTAATTCGTGCGAATGACAGCCTGGTGTATAAGCGTGGAATTATGGAAGTTCTAAAGTTGAATAGAACTTCTATTTTTGCGGTGCCGTGCGTTGGTGGTACGAATAATTCAATGCATGTGATCGACGATTCACCAATCAGATGGCGGGGATTTATTCAGGCGTTGTATAAAACAATATATTTATATAAAGACCAAATAAAGTTCGTAGTATAGTAAGTGCCTTTTGGGTAAAAAATACACTTTTCTTCCATAATTCATTAATAGGAAAATCCAATAATTTTAAATTTTTCGTCAGGGTACGGACAAAGCAACTTCAACTCCGGAAACTAACAAGATGTTATTATTATTATTATTATTATTATTAATTATTTCTGGTAATGAAACCAAGGATTCCCCAAAAGCGCCCTAGGCACTGTAGCTCGAAAGCCTGAAGAAACCTGTAGAGAGAACCCAGCAAACCATTTAACGTTTTCGGCACGTTTTCTGAACGTTTTCTTATGTTTTGCGGACGTTTCAAAAAACGATTTTTGGACAAACGTTTGTGGACAGTTATTGACGTTTTAAAAACGTAACTTTGTGACGTTCTAAGAACGTTCCAAGAACTTTCCCAGAACATAAAAAACGTATTAAAAACTTTACTGGAATTAAGCTACGTTGCCAGATAAAAATAAGTGCAAATTTACAGAAATGAATGGAGTGGGAACCAAACTAAATAGAAGTAACTTATTACACCCATGTGGGACCCTGCAGGTCTGGGCTAGCCCTTAAGTGGCCCCATCAGCCAAAAACAGTACGGGGCCCATGGGCAACCCAATTGGGACCACTCAGTTGCCCATCAAAGGCCCCGCTTGGATTACTATTATATGGAAAGATACGATATATAAAGCTACGAATGTATACAAATACGATAACTTACTACACACTACAAACTAGGAATTGTCGAGAGTTACCTTTATATTCAACTTTTCCTGGCATGATGAAGTCATGGTTTTCCATGAACAATTACAATATTTGAATACAAAAGGAGATTTAATAAAATGTGTCACCTATGTTTGCAAAAAATCCATATTTCTATGTAAAATTGTTTGAATAATTACACATTCTGGTCAAGAAAGTGTGATTTTGGACTAAACACCAAAATTTAACATGACTTTTGTGAACACAAATTTCCTCAGTTCTGATTGGTCAGTTGGTACGTCCAGAAAAAAAACGTTTCTTAAACGTCACAAAAGAACGTTTAATGTTGGTACATTTTGCAACGTCCAAAAAACGTTACGCGAACGTTCTGGAAAAACGTACCTAAGACCTCCGAGTTATACGTAAACTGAAACGTTTAAGACACGTTTTAAAAACGTTTTTGAAGACGAAGACGTAAGTAACCTACAGTCCTACACAGAACCTAACCAAAACGTTTTGTGTTAGTTTCTGTACGTTTGATTTCAAAGTTTTTTAAACGTTCGGGAAATACGTTTTGAACACGTCACTGGAAGACCGTTTAATTTATGTACATTTTCTAACGTCCGAAAAACGTTTTTCAAACTTCGCAAAAGACCGTTTCAAGTAGGTACATTTTCTAACGTCCGCAAAACGTTCTTAGAACGTCCTGGAAAAACCTCTGAATTGTACGTAATCTGCAACGTATTATACGCGTTTTAAAAACGTCCTTTTAAGACGAAGACGTAAGTGACCTAGTAGAACCTAACCAAAACGTTTTTTAAACGTTTTGTGTTTGCTGGGAAGACATTGAGAAGAAGTTACAGTTTTAGAGGTGGGGGGGGGGGGGAACCCCAGAAGAATATTCAAGGGGAAACCCACGGAATCAGGTAGGGACTGAAACCCAATCCACATGTGGAGCAGGGCAGGAATCGAACCCGGGCCACAGCGGTGAAAGGCGGGGGCGGTAACCACTGCGCCAACCTGATTCCCCTATGTAATTTCGTATTGAAAATGAACGCGGTTGTTTACACAATGTGATCCTGACAGGTAGATATCGTGACGAAAATGCGCAGCAGGTGATTAACCCGATACGTGACAGATTTGTGATGTGAAATTGAAACATGCTTTCCGAAATACATTATACAATGGTTGTCGAAGACCGGGAAAAAATGAGAATGTCCCCCGCTGACAGAACAGGGGATTAAGTTCAATGCTAAGGCCTTCAGTCGGGATCATTGGATCGGCTTGCCAAGGCTAACAGCACAAAAATAACCCTGGCTGTCACCGTCCCTATGGGACGTATAATTCATGATGCTGTTTGCTTCAAGGTCATCATTAAAAAAACAACTCACTCTGGTGCATTTATTTCCCAACTTCAATACAATTTAAAATGATACAGTCGATAACATCTAATAATAAATTGGCAGTGTTAAGTATATATATCTGAGATCACGCACGCAGTTAATTAAGTGATTGAATGAAAGCATATTGTGCAAATCACGAAAAATAAAATTGTTGCAACAGATACTTCTATATAGGCATTGCCATTTCCGCCTGTGACCTATACAGGGTGGCCCAAAAAAATAACCAAACGGAACGGCATACTTCCACTACGCTTAGAGTCAAACCACCTGTACTGATGGATGGAGAATCTTTTTAGAAGAAAAATGATACCAAGACCTCTCGATTCGGTCCAGTAGGTTTTGCTCTAGAGCCTATTTTGTGAAGCAAAGTCGGGTCACTTGGCCATTTGTTCCATGCAGAAAAGAGCATGATGATAGCATATATACTTGTTATACGTCGGGACCAAATGACCCCAGACTTTATTTCACAAAATAGGTTCTAGAACAAAAACTACTGGACCGAATCGGGAGATCTTCGTATCATTTTTCTTTTAACAAAATTACCCATGCATTGGTATAGGTTGTTTAAGTCTCAGAGTAGCGGAAGTACATATGCCGTTCCGTTTTTTTGGACCACCCTGTATAGGTCAATCGGGATGCGACAAACTGCACATGCGTAAATTCAACACCAAAAAGGCATGATTATACAAATGTGTGATCGTAAAGTTTATCAAATCTTTACAGATTGAAAAACTTAGATAATGTTTTATTTTTGATTACATGTAAACCCGAAACTTTTAGATGGACATCGCCCTCTATTCAATAAATGAGGAGATCACGGCAATGGTGCCCACGAAAAAGGATTTTTTTGGTCAAGATATTTCCCCACCCAACCCTTTCTACTTGAATACGCTGCCCGCGTTGTGTAGCCTGCTCGTTATCATTGTTACCCTGCTCATAAAAAGTTGTCATTATTACAAAGGTGACTCAAATAATAAGAACATTACTTTCAATTCAACATAAAAATATTTCTATTCAAACACCATGCAATAAAGCAAAACAGTTAGCCTAAATATGAAGAAAAAAAAAAACTAAATACAAAGGCAGGTTTGATAAAAAATCTATTTTAAGCCATTGGCTGAAAATAAATATTAAACAATACCATGAAAGTTAAAAACTAAAAATAATCAGCAAGAAAAAAAAATGATTATGTCACTCTCCCAGCCGGCACGAGTGAAAAGACCCCGAACAGAAATCGGGATTTTTTGATTAACCAACGGGCACCAACTAAATTTGTTTCTTTTCACTTGTACTTCTTTGCTCAATCTTACTTTTATGTACCTCTTTCTCGAAACATTGAATCGAAATGTAAATCCAATAGCATGCAGGCTTAGATGTACATGCTGCGCTATAGAGGAATTTTAATTCACATTAGCTCCGTCTTCGCAATTCCGGGTTGAAAGCGAGAATCAAAAACAGCGGTATTCAACACATTCATTTATGCATGAATGAATCACGCCATAAAAAGGCAGCGCAGCGCACGATCAGCAAGTTGTTTACCTGGCATTGAAATCCTCGCTTTCAAACCAGGAAGTGCGCAGATCGGTGTTATTTTCGTCAATTCGGGATTCCTCTATAGGATTGGTCTACAATGCAGTCTCAAGCCTCATTCTCAAATGTGGGATTTAACGTTCCCACATCTCTGACTTCGGCTTTTCTCTTGATGCAGTCGTCGTCTGTCGTCATCTCTCTGTTGCAATAGCGACGTACTAAACCTTTGGCCGGGATGAGTAACATACCCAGCGATGACAAAGCGAAGCTGGCAGCCAAGGCGAAAAGACTCATCGTGTAGTCGCCATTCATGTCGTACAAAGCACCTGAAACAAAAATGTTGGAACGACAGTGGCACGCCCAATTATTCCATTATTTTTCCCCCAGCAAAATAAAGTGACCTGTTCCCACGAAATGGGCGTAAAGCATGCAGCAAAATTTGAAAACCAAGATTATGGTATTCCCTGAAAGTACAGGTTAAAAGCTTTAATTTGATATATTGTGTGTTGTGTTATCTCATTCCTAGCGGCAGCTCTTTTCTTTTTGCTTGTAGGGGCCTACGCCTTGCAAATACAGGTCATATTTTGCCTATGGGTGAGAACAAAACAAAGAGGTTAAATGGCTCCACCAACGGTGAGAAATGGTATCAGCGCCCCCCCCCCCCCCCCCCCCCCCCCCCCCCCCCCCCCTTGTACATTTTTTTCGCAGGCGGAACATTTCTGGAGTCACTTTTCTGGGCAAATTTCAGAAACCCCCCTGCAAACATTTCTGGATTCGCCCCTGTAGCCACCTTTGTTTGGAGAAAATGAAGCTCGCAGTTTGTGATCTGTGCACACTTTAACCCGAGTAAAACAGAACAGAAACCCCCCCAAATATTTCGAGAATAGATTCAGTTTACAAATTTTGGGATATATGATAGAATAGGGTTTTTCAAATATACAGATGTTAAAATCCCAAAATTTACTTTTCAGTGAAAAGTTGTATACTCAGAAAGCCAAAGTGCGACTTTACGCTCATTTTGTGATGCCAGGTCACAAATGGGCCTATAAAACAAAAACACTCCAAATGTAGTTTGCCTGACCAGGAAAAGAGACTTCAAACATTGAACTGCGGTCTCTGTACCTCTGTTTAAAATACTAAGCTCTTTAACATGAATTTCGAAATTTTTATCAAATTGTGTAATCATACTATAAATAATAATTCTACTTGTTCCCATTAAAATATACTTTGACCATTAAACTTGCATAGTGCATGGATTAAACCCTTCAACTGCAAATGGCCCTCGTTCCCACAAAAAATGCATATAGGCCTAAGCATCAGACGCACTGATTCCGAGTATTCTCTGACTTCAGAATGGCACATCATTGCGTTAAGTTTAAAACTTCAGGGCTTATGTTCTTTCTGGCGTAAAATCTACTCGGAACTGGTGGGTAGATCTATTGCCCAAGTACCCATCATTTACAATGTTTGTATGTTTCAGGGTTAGACACTTTGTGCTATAAGGTCTTTTATCATAAATTATAATCAAAATGAAAAGTCAAACAAACCACAAGGGAAACTGACTATAGGCAGTGGCGTATCCAGCGGGGAGCGATGGGGGGGGGGGGGGGGAACTTTCCCCCCTGGCGGCATTTGAGGCGTCATAAAAAACAAAATGAAATTGTGTTTTTGCGGCGGTTTTAAGGCGGTTCAGACGTTGTTTGCCCTCCCTGGTACCAGTGGCGTAGCCGGGGGGGGGGGGGGGAGGGGGGAAACTGCCCCCCCCCCCCCCTGTGGGAACTCTTTCCCCCCCCCCTCTCCCCCCCCCCCCCCCCTCTGGAAAATTGGGATATGCGTTACTATAGCGAATTTGCATTACTATATGCGTTACTATAGCAAATTTCTCCCCTTGAAAATAGCTACGCCCCCCGTTCCCCCCCCCCCCCCCTCCCCTTCTAGGAAGAGCCTGGCTACGCCACTGCCTGGTACAAAAAGCTGGATACGCTGACTATAGGTAATTTGAATGAACAAAGAAAACTGGCAGGGAGCGGAAACAAAGACTGGCAATTTGGGAGACCGCCAACACAGGGCAAGATAGCTCAGTTGACAGAGCGCCGGTGTGTCGCAGGTTTAAATCCCGCTCCTGCCAGTTTTCTGTGATCACTTTGAAAACTCAAAATGAAAAGTAATATAAACAGGAGCCTGACAAGGGTCATGACCCTCACCTGTTATCGGGGGTCCCACCAGAGTTCCTAATCCAAATCCGAATAAAACGATGGAAGTGACAGCACGGGATCCGTACTTCTTAAAGAGTTCATCGCCCGCTGGAAAGTGGCACACGTAAAGTGCTCCACGGCAAAGACCCGAAACTATAGTGGGTTAATAAAAATAATTTAATATTATTCGCAAGAGCACCAGTGTGAAAAATGCAGGGGCAATATTACAACTTGTTCGTTTGCTCATTTAAATAATTTGGAGTACGTCTCTACCCATAAGATAATAGTTTAGCTCTGTGACTGATGTCGTGGAGCTACTCAGGCAGCAGCGGCGATTTCTCTTCAAAGTTGAGGGGGGGGGGGGGGGGGGGGGAAACCACACAACCGACAACATTTGTTAAGCGTTTTGTACATTTTTGAAAATGTGTGCTGTTATTTGTGTATTCTGGTGCATTATATAGTGCATGTAAAAGCCAATGACCTATAAAATGTATATGACAAGGGGAACATTATAGGGGGACACTGCCATAGCCGTCCCCTCCCCCCAAAATATTGGGGGACATGTCCCCGCCCCCGGGATCGCCGCCTATGTACTCAGGTCAAACATTTTCCACAAAAGTCTCGCTTAATAAAAACAGGTTATACCAGCCAAAGTTCCATGGGGTTTTTATGCTAGGAAAACAATAGCTGATTTATACCAATCACAAGAAATATCATCAAATGACAATTTGGTTGGTAATCCGGCTTTTACCTTTGAAGACTTTTCATGCTAAGCAATTTTTTGTGTTTAGCAGCCCCGAGAAAAAAAAACGGTATACTATTCCAAAATATTATATCCATTCCTGATTTCTGTTTATTGTTTTAAGGACAATGATACTCAGCCACCCGTGACTCTAGCCTTGCGACATAGGTATTACAAGAAAAGGTTGTATCTCCTACTTTATAATGCAATGACAAGTATATATTTATAGAATAGTAACCCTTTTTTTCTCGGTTTTTTTTGTGTGTGTGTGTGTGTATATCCACGTGCATTTATTCTTTGGCCGTGTCCGAATGGCTGCGGCATGAAATTACACACAAGTCTATGTAATGTAGCCACTACCATAACGCTTAATTACAATACATGTGTTGTTGTTGGTTGTGTGCTTTTTCCTCCCCCCCCCCCCCCCCCCCCCCCTCAAACCTTGACGACAAATCGCCGCCCCTGATTCGGACACGGCCTTAGTTACATCAGACTGGTGACGTTTTATTACTTGGCCGATGACAAGCACTTTGGGTGATGCTTACCAGTTGATACTATAATCATGTGCTTGAATGTTGTACATAGCGTCAGAAAGCCCGCCACCATCGCTCCACCAATGGAACTAACAGCCATCACGTACATCTTCCGACAGGGTAGACGGTCTCCGAACAAGGCGACGATGATTTTACAGCCAACCTCTGAAGCACCGAAGATCAAGAGGGACAAAAAAATCTGCTGCGTGGATAGTCCGATTCCATCCATAAAGCTGGACTGTTGAATTGGGGAATGTTTTCGAGAATGTTATTATATAGTTAAAAGATCGGGACTTCGTTAGGGAGCATTTCATATTGTCCGGGTGCGGTATCGATTGCGGTACCGCTGTTTTTCTTTGCGGCGCCGCATACCGTACCTAAAGGCGGCTTGAGTAACTGACTAAACATGTGGTGAAAACTTGAGTCAGATTGTCAAAGATTTTCAGACCATGAACACCGTTACCGCAACCCATACCGCTTTCAGGCAATATGAAAAGGTTCCTTACTTTTTCAGTTTAAAACCTTGTCCCCAGTAGCCAGCTTTTTGTGCCAGGGAGGGCAAACAACGTCTGAACCGTCTTAAAACCGTCGCAAAAACACTATTTCCTTTTGTTCTTTTATGACGCCTCAAATGCCGCCAGGGGGAAAAGTTTCCCCCCTGCCCCCCGCTGGATACGCCACTGCTTGTCCCATTCCATACACAGGTGTTAACTAAAACTTGGTATTTGAGACACTGGAGATGATTATCATCTAAACTATCACCAGGGCCACAACAAATTTTGTGGCAGCCCTGACCCGCCGCTTTTAAAGTTCCTGGTCTTGTCAACGAGCGGTCTAGCTTAGGCCAAGAGAGCATACCCGTTTCGTAATTAATTACAAAGAAGTTTGGTAGGGGGAACATTGTGGCTCGGTCCTGATGGTTAATTGAAAGTTTAATTCATTCTTAAGAAAAATACCAAAACATCAAAGCAGAGCAAAGGCGCTATCAGAGGTGTACATGGGTCGGCTGAAAAGTTGACTCTGAATGAGTAATGCCGGATCAATAAAACTTGGCATGCATTTATATCAACCTTTTGATAACTATAATTGCATTGTTTGTTTCCAGGTAAGGCCGCATTTGGTGGTTGGTATATAGACAACTTTGTAAAACTTGACAAAATTTGGCATCGAAACAACATTGGCCTTCTTTGGAGGGGGTAAGGACGTGTGTTGCCACTTTGCTGGCTCAAAGTGATGGACCCAGCACTCATCCTGGGTTAGGAAACGTTCGATGAAATTAGCTGGATCTGCTTTAATTGCAAAAACGCTCCAAGTTATCCCTTGACATGACGCTTTTGATCAGGGGTCAGAAGACGCGGCACCCACCGAGCAGAAACCTTTGACATTCCAAGTTCTGTACTCAGAATGTTCTCAACTCTCTCACGGGAGATTCCAACAGCATGTAATTAGTTATCAAAAGCGTTGAAATAAATGCACTTTAAGTTTCATTGATCTGGTATTACTCCTCCAGAGTCAACCTACGAACTTTTCAGCCGACCCTCGTATATTAAATATTCATTAGGGTAAATTGCAGTTTGATCTTTATAAAGCTTACATAATTGACTATGGTGAATGACCATCCAACCTGGGCGAACATGTTGGCCCAGACAAACAGCCACACCTCTGCATCCAGCAAAACCGCAACGAAACAGTTCCCGCGAATTACTTCGTCGCTCTTGCCAACACTCGAAACACGAGGCAGTTTACTCTTTTCCGTGTCTTGGTCATGATCGAATCCGATAGTACCTTCGCTCTTGTCCCCAAGCGATCGCCCCTGATGATCGCTGGACGAATGCTCTTTCTCGTAGTCGTCATCCTGGCGTTGCGGGTTCTCTGGCGACTTGCAAAAAGGCAATGCAAACACCACTCCAATAACTAGCACAAATCCGCTGAGGATTCTTAAACTGGTTCTCCACCCGTGGGAACTGTTCAGTATTGTCAACAAAGGGCCAAATATCATCACACCTGCGAACCACACATTTCCTGTATTAATTGTTGGTATTTAGCTTTTATTTTACAGACAACAAATATAACTCAATAGACACAAAATGACACCCCAAAGCAGACAACATACAAAACGTTGAAAAGATAAATCCAAACAGATCCTGGATGATTAACACCCCCCCCCCCCCCCCCCCCCCTCCAAACAAAAAGAGAGTCCTGTCAAGGGGTTGCCCTTCGGGTTGGGTAGTCTATTGAGTTATATTTGTTGTCTGTTTAAAAGCTAAATTATATATTTACTTACAAAATTAAAAGTCACACAATAACTGAATGATGTAAGAACAAGATTTTAGTCAAAAACTTACACAATTTTGCTATCAGTTTGTAAACATGTTTAGAAGCTAAACATTACGTGACTAATTCCTAACATAGGCGGTAGACGTGAAAAAGGGCACTCGATATATAGACAGGCATTTTTTGCAGATCAAAAAGGGAGCGGGGACATAATGTTTTTAACTGTTGAAAGTGGATATTTTACAGAAAATAGTACAAATAAATATGCTTCACAATATGTAAGAAAAGTAGAAATAACATTCAATTTTTTCGAAATCTGCTGCAACCCTGAGAGGGGCATTCTTTTACGAGTTGCTACAGACTAGTCTAGTGGATAGTGGGATGGGCTATGGATCAAAAGGTCCCTAGTTCGAATCCACCTGTACCCATTTTTCTTTACTGTGATATCTTTGGGATATTTTTAATTTAAGGGGAAAAAGATTCCGAGAATCTGAGTGCTAGCTGTGCAGTGATCAATGCAACACTGAATTATTCATGAAAATTGATACACCCACCTACGGACAAATATCGCGAGCCGACTGGTTACAACCCGTCGCTTCGGTACACTACGCGACACACTAAACCTTGCGCCCGTTTTCGGATTGTTAACCAATTTTAGACGCAACGCGGACTAACTACATTCGGTCAATAGAGGGCTGTATTAAACAAATCCGTTATTTTTTTCAACGATTGTTACGCGGAGCAACCGTTGGAAAACGATATAAATTTCAAATTTTCTTGAAAACGACAGCACATCAGGTGCCATCATTTCGTACACGACCTTTAAGTAACCCCGGCTGTGTAATAAGCGAGTTCGATAATTGACTTTTGCAATGCAATATGGGTAAAAGGTCACAGGTCAGCTGCACCAAAAACAGCGTGCAGGGCCGATACGATGAGGCGGAATTTGGTACAGCTGACCTTTGACCTGAGAATTATCGAACTCGCTTATTCGTTAGATGTTGATGTAAATATACAGGACAAACTTACTAGCGGAGCCTCCAACGCTGGCAAATCCAAGTGCACGGCATTTATACTCCCGACCAGAGAACCAGTCCAGCATCACACTGCCCGCTGCGGAGAAAGCAAAGTTGGTACCCAGACCTACCATCACACCGAACGTCAGGTAAGCGTAGCCCAGCGAAGGTATGAAGGAGGTAAATAGGTACCCAGCCGCCGCGAGCACAGTTCCGACAAGTGCTACACGGGAACTGCCAAGCTTGGAACCCGCGGCCGCAGCAAGAGGAGCCGCTGCAGTGGACAGTGCGGCAGAGATGGATCCCACCCAACCTGCAGAATGAAATATTTTGTACGAGTTATTACAACTCAGTAATCTGAATACTTAAACCCAAAACTGCGTTGCGGCTAGTTACATTTTTACGCGGGAATGCGGCGATCACGTTTCGCAAACAAGGAATCCACCCAGCCAGCAAGATGTTGTTTCGACCAGCTAATTAGAACACACTCAATAATCAGAAATTGCGGAGCAGCTGAACAGAAAACAAAAAGTTTGTTTTCATGAGGTACAGTGGTGACTAAAAACCAGAATTTAGTTAGGCCTATATCGCGCATAAATGAGAATAATTTTTTAAGATTAATTATTTTTTTTTGGGCAGACAGCAACCCAGCTGGCCTGCAGGATAATTTTTGTGTACCATTTATTTTATGTAGGGTGCATTTCCCAGGGTTAACTTGAAAAAATAACATGTTAACTTAAAAAGAAAAAACCTCATTAACCAAGAACTGCAATGCAGCTGAACTGTTAAAAACGGAAGATTTCTGTTGCAAGGAAAAACTGACTAGAGATGATACAAATTACACCATTTGCTTATTATTCAAACATTGCAAAAATATAAATTCACAGCTTTATAACGATCGTCAAACAAACTGACTAATCAGTTTCATTCAGAGGTTTGTTTCACGATATTATAAGTAAAAAATCGTATCCTCATTGAGAGATCTACACATAAAATGTCGCTTCCCGGGTTGTATCGTTAAATTGGGTGTGACTGTGATCCCTGGCTATACGGCATTATGGGTTTATAACTTCTGACTAGCGCCCACCGAACAAAGACACTGACAATTTGGGAGTCCGCCAACATAAGACAAGATAGATCACTGGTATACAGTATTGTGGAGGTAGCAGGTTCAAATCCCACCCCTGCCAGTTTTCGTTGTTCATTTCGGAAAAGCTTTAAAATTAGTCAGTCTTCGGTTAAATTGAAACACTGTATATTAAAGTCTTCGGGTTGAACCAAGAAACTTTATATTTTATCTACTATACGATGTTCATTTATAGTGTTCCCTTTCTCACAACCTTTCTCCGCAACGCATTACAGTCAAGAAGCATTATGTTAACTTGAAAATCGACTCATAGGGTTGCAGTGAACAAACATGATTTACGCGCAACAAAAGGTCAACAATGACAAAAATAATTCCCTTCATAGTATTAACTAAATAGGAGGCATTGTTTGCCTCTCTTACAGCCTGCTTGAACGTACGCTTGGAAACTTGTGGACGATCACTTCAGGCTTTCCATTCAAACAAACTGTCTTTCAACACGTTATCTACCAACTGAGCTGTCCGACTCTTCGTCATTCTCCCTGTTCAGAAGTAGGCAAACTGAAGTTGCAAACTTACCTGTAAAAACTGCGCTCGTTTTGAACTCATTCTGCAGATCCACAAAGAACACGGTGTAATTGTAGACGATACCCGTTATAAGGAACTGAATGGAAGCTGCAAAAACTATCAGAAGTTCCCATCTAGTTTGTGCGAACATGGCGTTTGGTCCAGGAGTGGACATTTCTGAAACATGGGATAATGTTTGAAGCACTGGGGTTGTGTAGTACGTGGGTGACACGTGACGTCTTACATTCCTTTGCCTTCAAGCCACATGAAGCACTCTATTTATTATTATGATGCACCGGAGTATGGACAATGTGCCCTCTGACGTCACGTGTTTACATCCACATTGGAGTGTGCCCGGCGGTATGCGCACGCATCGTGTTTTGCATAAAATCTGGTTTAGGGTGCATGACGTCGCAGGTCAGATCGCCTTTGAATGACAATTTGGGGAGGCTAATCATCCTTACTCGCAGCTGGGATGCTGAATTGCGAAGGACGCGGCTACAACGTGGTCTAGTCGCTGGCACGTAAAGGCGCCTCTGGCAGCCGGCCAACATATGACCACGGAGCGGATCGAAAGTGTTCGATTTTTCCGGAGGGAGGAAAGCCGGAGGACCCGGAGAAAAACCCTCGTGGCACAGGAGAGAACCAACGCACAACTCTACTCACTGGTCCGAGCCGGGAATCGAACCCGGGCCACATTGGTGAGAGGCAAGCGCTTTACGCACAAGCCACCCATGCCACCCATGCCACAATGATGTGATGACCTTTGTCGTCTTAACCAAATTTATGCAAAACACGATGCGTGCGCATACCGCCGGGACATTTGAATATAGGGCGGCTTAAGATGGAAACAACGGGCACATGATCTATAATAATCAGGCAATCCAATTTGAGAGGACCCGGTTTACATACTTTCAAACTTGTAAAGTTAGTGCTGGCAACCTCGTCCACACGATCACCAAGTTGTACGCTACCACTAGCCGCTCTGGTGCCTCGGTACGTAGTTGCCTATCAAACAATCAGTGGGAATTACATGTAAAACAAGGTGGATTAATTGCCGACGTGTTTTGCATATTATAGTCTGGTACTCAAAGATAAGTGTGCACTTCCCCTAAGGGATGCCAGGGAAACAAGCCATTAACTTTAAGCAGCATTTAGCTTTTCGTTTCAGTGGCGCATTTGCTTTAAATTGGCAACAATGGAACTTGTGATGTATGCCATATGATTCTCCATCACATGGATTATTCATCATTTTAAACTGTCTCTAACATACCCATCTCACAATGATGTTTTTTCACCTACAGACACGTTCGCCCTATTGCATTCTACTAGACTAAAACGGAAATCCCTCTGGTCACAATTATTACACATGCCAACTTTTTGCAGGACTGATTACAAATAGCGGATGATTACAAATAGCGGATACCGTGTTGCTCGTGGGCAGTCAAACCAGTTCAAACTGGTAGGTCCGAACACGCAGCTAAATACAAGTCTCGCGTGTACAGGTTTGCAGGATATTCCAAACGAAGGTTTTGCCAGTTGGTGGAGTGGAAGCGCTCTCGCCTCGGGGTCTATAGTGTCTCAGATCTCGCCGATACTACAATTGTGGGTTCGAGCCCAGCTAGAGGTGATTGGGCTTGTGTCTTTGAGCAAGACACTTTGTCACAAATTGCTTCTCTCCACCCAGGAGTAAATGGGCACCTGTGAGGGCAGTGATGGTTATGTGTTTGATTAGCCCACGTGCGCTTAACTTACAGCGGGCTGCATGCTCCTTAGGGAGCTGAGGAGATTTCAAGTTTGGTCTGAAGAGCAGAGTAATTATAGTTTAGCGCCTTGATCGCCGTGATTATGGCGGATATGTGCGCTTTATAAATCTAGGCATTGGCAGTTACTATCGATTACAATAATTAACACTGGGTGGCAGGATCGGTTTTGAGGCGATTTTAAGGACAAATGAACACGGCTACCCACAATGGAGTACGGATATGCATGAACTAGAATGACAATAGTCAAAATAATATTTTTAGAGACAACATCATGCAAAGGTATGATATAGCTTTGCTAATGCTCAATAAAACTTGACACAGTTCCATCTAAAACCTTACTTTTTATAAAGATTATACCAATACCTATTCTCCCGGGAAATTGCTCTGTCAGGAATGCTGTCGTATTCGGGAACATGGGATCTGCAAACTTCCAAAAACAATTTGTTTGGCAAATTTCAATCTTAATACCGTAATTAAAAATAGGCCTACGTTGAACGTGCACAAAATCACTCTTAAAACAGAACGGGTTTTCACTATTTTCCCGTGGGTTGGTTGACGGATTGAGCTCAAGCTTTCACAGATTTTTTATTTCATGTATTATGTAGAATCCCACAAAGTATGAACACTGCAAGTATGTGTATTTTCAGCTCTGTCAATGCAACATCATACAGTTAACAAATATCGGCGAATCGACAGTTATTATTATCGATCTTAGTCGAGACTTAACTTATTGGAATGTTTATGACATGAATGAAACACTTATGCCAAATTTCTTTTATTTTTGTAATGGAAGTCACAAAACACAAGCCACTCTACAATTAAGGGCTACAACAGAGGTGGCGGGGTTGGCTACATCATTTTAGGTTGCCAGCCCAACCACTCTTACGGTTTTTCCTGGGTCCAGATCTAAATAGAGAATAAATAGCTACCGAATTATCCCAATTTTCAGACCAGTGAGGAGAAAAGCAGCGACCCCTTGTGACTCTCCGTAAAGATTTGAAAAGAATACTATCACAGAAATCTGCATACAAAATATTAAGAAACACATTACCCACATGTCCATCTAATTTGATTTAGCTGAACCCTGTCAATGCTGAATTTTGCTGCATGGATCTTACAATATTAAGCCTGGTTTCCATATCGACGTAAGAAACGCAGAGAGCAACACAAACGGCACCCAAACTACAGCGCAGACACATGGAAACATTTCCTCCGTAAACGTCGCGGGCAACCCAGACAGACGTAAACTATCTCGCAGGTTCAACTTTGCCGATCGTCTGCGTATCCCTACCGTTTGCCCGCCGATCGTTTCGGTGAACGGAAACACATTTCCGTCACAGAATCAATCCCACAATGCCATGCAGAGTACCTGATGTTTCCGCTTGTATTTTATTGAATTAAATTGAATTTGAAAGAGTCTGCACTCGAATACAAATGATTTGTTGAGCGCCGCCATATTGGACAAGCTAGCTAGATGCATGAACGCAATATCATTACGTCGCGTATCGGATCGATCGCATCGCCCTCCAGATGTAAAAGCACGCCCCGCTTACGACGGTTCCGCGTACTGTGTGAGTAGTCTGTGAAGGCGCAACGGCGATATGGAAACTAGGCTTTACTCATCGTTCAGCGTAATATACACACGGAAATGGCCCTGATGTGCAGATTCCCCTGTTTTGCTTTTGTTTTTAATAACAGGTACTATGTTAAATTCCTCCGAGTCTATGTGCAATTTCCCATTCCTGTTCATGAAACATTTTTCCTAGGCCCGTGAGAAACAAAGACTGTTTGAACTGGTCGAGTTCGGCGATTGGATTAATTCTTGAAAATAAAATTTAATGTTGGCAGGACGAACTAATTTAATACATTTCCCGATAGACGTGACAAAACGGTTCACGGGCAGGAATAGCCTCTGGCTGCACACCGTGGACAATTACACGACCTATGAAAAAAACATGACAGCGGTCTGGGACACGGGGGACTACCGGGGGTGAGGATGGGTGTATGGAGAAGACACCCGGATATATCAACAGGCGCGGATCAAGGAATTTTGTAGACGGGGGCACACCCAAAACGGACAAATGCGAGCGCGAAGCGCGAAGCCCTTACGGCGTGGGGTCCGGGGCCCGCAGAAGGGCCCCGAACAAATTGGGATTCTTGATGTTCCGTGGTGCAATCTGAGGCGATTCCTGGCCACTTTCACCTGACTTTTTTTTAACAAAAGATTTTTTTAAAGATTATTATGGAGAATAGATATATATCATTATTTTAGCCATTATTTTTTGCCATTATTTTAGCCATGTCATGACTACAAAAATCTAAGTTTCTCCCTCCCCCATTTGTGGCGTTCAATTTGCAGCTTTTGCCCTTCATTTTTAATTTATCCGAAATCTTTCTTGGTTTTAATTCAGTCCAGTTGAAATTTTCAAGAAAAGGGCTTGATTTCAGACTGTTCTTGCCCTGTGTTAAAACCATCTGCAGATCGGCTGCAAGACATAATAGACTTATCGTATATACTTCGTAGGCCCAGGCCTATCTGTACTGGCGTCGACGATAATTTCCACACGGTACCCTGACCCTCAAGCTCTTCAGACGAAACGGAGCAATTTATAGACGTCGAGGAATCGGGTCAGGAAACCAGACTAGCTTGCTTGCTCCTCCTCCCCTCCTTTTCTCTCACCTCCCCCTTATTTTTTCCCTTTTTTTAATACTCAATTTACCGGGGGGCACGTGCCCCCGCGCACCCCCCCCCCCCCCCTGGATCCGCGCCTGATCAACACTGCAGTTTTGTACACAATCCTTTGAAAGTAGTGAACGATGTGCCCTGCCCATATATTAAGTACATTATAAGTACATTTTCAGTACTTGTGTTTATGTATTATGTGCTCGACTGAACCCCATAGTGTACCCGTACTCATACACTGTAAAAAAGGCGTTTAGCTTTTAAATACTTTTCTTGTACCCACTTTTTTGACACGTTTAGCCCACGACATGTTTAGATTTAACGTTTAGCTTTTTGACGCAACACGTTTAGCATTTAAACACTTAGGTGTTTAAATGCTAAACGTGTTGCGTCAAAAAACTAAACGTTAAATCTAAACATGTCGTGGGCAGGCGCGGATCCAGGGGGGGGGGGGTTTGGGGGTCGAAACCCCCCCCCCTGCTCGTTGCCAATTTTATATATATATCTTTTTTGCTTTTGCTTGTAGGGGCCTATACGCCTTGCAAATACAGGTCTTATTTTGCCTATGGGTGAGAACAAAACAAAGAGGTTAAATGGCGCCACCAACGGTGAAAAAGTGTATCAAGCCCCCCCCCCCCCCCCTTGTAATTTTTTTTCGCAGGCGGAACATTTTGGGAGTCACTTTTCTGGGCAAATTTCAGAAACCCCCCCTGCAAAAGTTCCTGGATCCGCCCCTGGTGGGCTAAAAGTGTTTAAAAGCTAAACGCCTTTTTTACAGTGTAGTCATCATAAATTTACTCGACTAACTTTTTTCTGTTTCACGTGCGCATCTTGGATACAAGTTGATGCAACCAACGCACAAAGTAAGCGAATCAAATACTGATCAAATCAGAAACTGAGAAAACGGCAAACTGAACGAACTGCACACTCAACAAAACTTATATGAACAAGCCACAAAGTAAGCGAAACCACACAATAAGTAAACCACACAATGAGTAAACCACGCAATGAGTAAACCACACAATGAGTAAACCACGCAATGAGTAAACCACGTAATGAGTAAACCACGCAATGAGTAAACCACGTAATGAGTAAACCACGCAATGAGTAAACCTCACAATGAGTAAACCACGTAATGAGTAAACCACGTAATGAGTAAATCACGTAATGAGTAAACCACGTAATGAGTAAACCACGCAATGAGTAAACCACGTAATGAGTAAACCACGCAATGAGTAAACCACGCAATGAGTAAACCACGTAATGAGTAAACCACAAACGTAAAAAAGGCAACTCAAAACAAAAAGAACGAATGTAATTAGCGCGGGGGAAGTACTCTTCCTCGACATTGGTGGCGCCATTTAACCTCCTGGTTTTGTTCTCAACGGTATTCGCAAAATAAGACCCATACAAGGTTTAGGCTATGGGTTTTCTGGTTTGCAGGTAGCAAAATTGGAAAGAGCAGGGAGGGGGAGGTGTTTCGTTCGGCCCCACCCATCGCGACCATCTTACACTGACGATGGAAACTTCTAGGATAATGTGGGCATTCAGCGTCACTGTCCGTCAAGTTTTCCCACATTATGGGGAGTACGCGTGCATTAAACATAGCTCAAATAGTTTCAGTCAAGACTAACAATTTTGTTCATGTAGATACCTTGAATTATGATAAAACATAAAAACAAATAATAGGCTTTAGGGGCAAAGACATCGACAACGGAAACATAGCCTGGTGGCCATCATATACATTTCAAGAAGATTATTTATTAAACAGTGTTCGTTACGCCGTATGTAACGGCTCTGGTATGGACAAATATCGGACGCCCTTACCATTTATGCATAATATCCTTTATATTATAAACACCACGAGGCATGCATGGTAAATATATTTACTACTGTAACTATATAGTTACTTCACAGTTTTTTACACACGTTAAATTCTCACATACTTAAGAAACTAATTATTTATACATTGTGTCTGTGCTAAAAGACGAAAAGCTTTTGAAGCACATTCTAAAACTGCGCAATCTTAGGTAAACTTCTCGGTTACATGTACAAATTCGTCAAATTATTGGTCCCTCCGTGGCCCTGGAAGTTGGAAATACAGACAAAATAGGGTAAATCTGTTTTATCAGTCTCTAAAGAAAATTATTAATTCGTACAATAGTTAACGTATTCAAACTATCGTTTGGTAATTCCACCCCCCCCCCCCCCCCCCCCCACATCAAATGCTTAGGCTAAGCTTGTTCGTGTATTTCTTGTATTCCTAACAGAAATAAATTTAAAGCTCGGATTTTACTTCGCAAGCTCGTTTTTGCTTTATGGTGAAGAGGTTAGATGCAAATACGTAGGCCCGTTACTAAATAGAGATGCAGCTTAATTTCTCATGTGTTGGTAAAATGTTGACGTATCAAGGCTATGTACTGTACTAAAAGCGGAACTTGTATTTCCTAGACACATAGAATCAAAATTATGTCACACATTAGCCACCATCAGATGTGAAATATAAATTCCCGTATTCCCACTGTTTAGACAATGTACAGAGAAAATCACCAGTGAAACGAAGTACAGTTTTTAAGAGTAAAGAGGACAATTACGTGACAATTCTAGGCATGTCGTTAAAATGGAATAAGTTATTCATCGTGGTAATCAACAATGAGAGCAATACGTATCTAGTGTCTCACGATGTAGTCAACGTTTCGACTGCACACTGCTAGTTTTCATCAGGCGATGGTGCAGACCCGTCGGTGTTGAATTTATATCGTGTCCGGTGATCCAGTGCGCACTGGCGTTGCGCGGTCATCGTTGACTACACTTCGTGAGACAGGAAGTATTCCTCTCATTGGCCTATATGTTGTTTGTATGGAGTGCTCAGCTAATTTAGACTGAGTACGGTAAGCGTACATTTGCCAATCAATCTTCTCTACTTAGCATCGCTATGAAATTGGTCCAAGACAAAACCACTATTATACACTATAAACAAGTTGCCGAATAGGTAAAGGTCCGAGGCAACAGGGTAGCTCTCAAAGTAATCAGTAACTGCTAAGTGTACTTAATTCATGGATAAATCTATATTTAAGTACCAACAAAATTCCTTTCTTTTTTGAAATGGCGATGATATCGCAGCACGAAAATTGTATTTCTGGTGGTCATGTATTCATCAGTTCCGCGAGCTTTATTTTGCATTGTTGGGCAGAGGGAATCCACTGTCTGGTCGTTCAGCTAGACAATGAAGCACGCCCACAGCGACGAGAGAGACCCAGGCGAGGAAAGACACCCAACCGGATGCCTGTAATAAAAAGCATGAACAACAAACATGAATCATTCGATTGAGGGCGCCCTGTTCAAAACAAAAGCGGCCAGATGCCGTTTGTTAAACAGAACGTTTTAGAAACATACTTTGGACTCTGTGCGCCACCAAAAGAGGGCGCTGTCCACATAGCAACCGCACTTCCATGGGGAGTACGTCGCTGGTACTTACGCACTGCGCTCCTTGTTCATTTGATACTCGTATACCAGTGGGATTGCTTTGTCTGTTTGCCGACTCTCGATAATTGCTTTTTCAATATGAATATCATAGCGGGAACCAGACACTTAAATTAAAGTCAGGTAAGATGGCGTCGATATTGACCCCCCAACTCGCCTTTTCTTTCCGCTGAGGGGGTAGTTGTGCACGGAGCCAATAGACGAATTTCACAACCCTTCTGCGCATTTTTGGGTTTGAAGCGAGGCTCTCAATGCTAAACAAACACATTCAACACATTCATTCAATGCATGGATTTATCACGCCATGGCAGCGCAGCTCACGTTCAGCATAGTAAGTTTTTTACTTAGCACCGAGATCCTCGCTTTCAAACCCGGAAGTGCGGAGATCGGTGCTATTTTCGTCAATTTGTCTATTGGGGCACTGACGAGATTCGAATGGATGGATAATCGCTTCACATTGTGACGAAATCGTTGTTATAATTGTAGATGGGATTTTAAAGGTACACTCTAAAAACGGATTGGATGAAAACAACAAATATATTTAGTTATTTCAACCAATCCGTTTTCAGAGTGTAGCCGCTTTCCAAAGTGAGTTTTTCATAGCACCATGGATAGATAATATCAACAATATATTATCAAAAATTAGAAGAAACGGAAACAAGGCAACACTCGATTATACATCCTCTTTTCCTGTGCCCTAATTAACATTATTTGGTACAAACCATCGCCAATGACACAATCGCCGTACTATTGGTTCTCTCTTTTTTTAAATTGAAATCATCCAAGGCTAAAAGCCACTCGAAGTAAAAGGGTTACTGTTAGGCCCTGTCCGAATTACTTGGCTACGGCTGGATGTTACACACATGTCTATGGTAGTGGCTGCAGCCACTTCCTATAGACTCGTGTGTAATTTCAAGCCGTAGCCAAGTAATTCGGACAGGGCCTTAGAGGTGGTAAGGCTTGGCGCCATTTTGAATTGCTAACCCTACCACCCTTACGGTTTTCCTCAGCCCTGATTTAAATACAGGATAGTTCTTCAACAGATTCCAGAGAAATTATCCTAATTTTCAGACCTATAGACCCGGGTGGGTGACTTCCACCGTCGGTGAATCCAACTCACAAAATCCATTACGAGTATATTCTAGATACCTGATGGCGCCGAAGTTCACAGAAACTAAATTAGGGTAATTTGACCGACGTAATCATTAACTCAAGGTCGGGTATCAAGCTTGGGAT
Organism: Hippasteria phrygiana; assembly: GCA_037893225.1. NCBI lineage: Eukaryota > Metazoa > Echinodermata > Asteroidea > Valvatida > Goniasteridae > Hippasteria > Hippasteria phrygiana. Next base: position 466,773 of record JAZGUH010000046.1, on the reverse strand, counting down.
TACTTTAACTTTGTATTTTTTTTCTTAGTATTACCTCAGCTTTTGAATAGTCCTCATAGAAGCCGGATCCATCGTAAATGTGCCAGTCGACTTGCTGAAACAGCTCACAGCTTGAACATACAAAAGAAGTGCAAAATGGAGATTAAATAAAACACTCCTCGTCTTCAGTTGTTATCCTCCTTTTCATGCTTATTCACACCCTTCTTGTTAATATCATCATCATCCTCGGCTTTATACTCATTCCCGTCCTCTTTCTTAGCCTCACCGTTTCTTATGTTCAATCTAAACTTCATCTCCAACCCCATCCTTATCATCCCATCTTTAACCCAATCCCCACTTCCTCTTTCTTATTATCCTACTTATTATTCTCATACTCATCCAGATTCTCTTCGTCTTTATCCTTATCCTCATCTGCATCATCCCCTCAGCCAATCCTCATCTTCATACTGTTCAACCTCACCTTCATCTCCATCCCCGTCCTCCTCATCCCCATCTTCTTCCTGATCCTCTTTCTTATTCTCTTCCCTCATTTCCATGCCAAAATTAATACTCAACCTCGTCCTATAATCCTTCTCATTTCCATCTTCATCCTAATCATCAGTCTCACCATCCATAATCCCCATCCTTATCGTTCTTTTCCCCGTCAACTCCATTTTCATCCCATTTCTCATGTTTATCCTCGTCCTCCTCATTCCCCACTTCTTCCCTTTTTGTTTCTTATCGTCTTCTTTTTATCCATATCTTCCCCTTCTTTTTATCAACTTCTTCTTTTATCCTCCATTTTCTTTTCATTTTCTTTCAATTGTGTTTCTTGTTAAATGTTTGTATAATAAATTTGACATTCCAATTGATAATTGCTGTTAATGCTAGACACACCAAAGAGCCAGGTGTAACGCTGCTTATCATTCTCTTTTTCATAGATTTCCTAGGTTATGGGAGGCATTACCGACATCTGTCCAAGACATGGTTGTTTTGGGATTAACTTCATTTACAAATTCACTAAGAAAACATTTATTGATCCCGGGTTCATGCGATACTCTAATGCAAATTGCTTAGAGTTTCCATTCATGCTTTAGGTGTTTTTTAAATTATTAATAACATACATATAAAACGTTGGGTATGAGAATGCATTATATTATTTTTTTTATAGATTTAATCGTTAAAGTTTCTAATGTGTACAATATTTTGTTGTTGTTTGACTTGCTAATTATTTTTTCGTTGCTAAATATTGTTTGTATTGTAGGAAAGTTATTGTTATCTTGTATTGGTAGCATTTTAGGAGAGCCACTAGATAGTGATTAAGTTCGCTTTTGGCAATCCTTCAGGGTATGTTTTTGTTTGTTTGTTTTTTGGGCTTGTTACCTAAAATGTTTGTATTGTACTTTGTGTCTGTACTTGTATGTGTTCTTGCCTGATAAATAATATATACAGAAAATGAATCCTAATCCTCACACGTATCCCCTTCTCATTTTCTTTCTTTCTCCCCATCACATCCTCATTCTCAATCTTATCTTCATCCTCATCTTCACTCTCATCATATTCATCTCCTACCTCATCCTTATCCTTGGCTTTATCTCAATCCTCGTCCTAATCCCCATTCTAATCCTTATTCCCATCCTGATCCTTATCTCAGTCTTCATGTTCACCCTCATCTCTCTTTTTCTCTTCCTCTGTCGTCTATCCCCCCCACTTCCCCACCCCATCTTCCTCCTAAAGATAGGATTCAAGACACCCAGACTTTAACCTCGTAAAGGTATCGAGGTTAAGTCTCACGCTCGATACTTACTCGTAGTTTGCGGTCCTGACTTGGAGTGAGCGGAACCCGTCGCAGAGTGCGTTCAGTCCGTGAGACAAGACAGCGGCCTCTGCCATAGTCAAAATCGCCATTGCACTGTAGACTGGAATGCAGATCACCCTTAATACAGAGCTGGATTGTGAGAGCAGTATCGAAAAGTAGAATAAAAAATATGAATATTTCAGTTTACAAACACACGCGGGGACCATTGTTCCCCTTTCCGCTATATATTTCCACTTCATTAAATCAAGTGATATTTGCCAGACGCATCTCTTAAACGGATTTTAGAGATGGGATCGAGAACCTGTTATGACTTAAGGTTTTGGAAGCCTTCAGCTTTTGGTAAAGGGTACCTACAAATCAAATTTTCCACAGCACAGGACCACGATTCGGTACAGGCCATAGACGAAAGCCAGCGCGGTGGCCACGGCCTGAATCCCGACGATGTAGGTGCACCGCATGGTGTCAGACGGGCTCAGCACAAAGTTGATCTGCGACGTCCAGATGACCTGGCCGGCGAGCGGGCAGTCCCCGTTGAAGGATTCCTACGAGGAAAAAAAGTATACCGCGCAAAACTTTAGTTCACAAGTTCAGCCTTTATTTCTAGGGGCGGATCTAGTGGGGGTTGCAACCCTCCCCCCGCCCCCCTTGAGCTGCTGAGCAAAGTTGTAATAAGCAATGCTAAACTACATCCTTGGTACCAGTGGGTATACCGCTGGTCCATTCACTGAACACTGTACCGGTATAGGCACCGGGTACAACCCCTCCCTAAATGAAAGGCTAGATCCGCCCCTGGTTTCTACGTAAACACCACAGACAGTTATAAAAGTGTTCTGTTGACTTATCACACTATGACGTCACACAGGGGGCTGGATTGATGTACATGTTGTAATTGACCTATCGCGGTCGAATCGCGTCAACGCAGCTTGTGAATTATGTCCAATCGCATAAATTATAATTCCACGTGGAATGCGCAAAATCTGAGACAAACAAAAATGACCACACAAAATTCCCATAGGGTTGTCTAGGGGGCGTGGTTAACTCGTAAACGGCGATAGGTCAATTAACCAATTGGACAATAATTCACAAGCTGCGTTGACGCGATTCGACCGCGATAGGTCAATTATTTCAAAGCCGACAGAAAACCCCTTTGAACAAAATTATGATCCATGAGTTACAGACGCACTGGGTGCGTTCGAGCGTGTTACTCTTGATACTCCCGGGTGTAGGAAAATGTTGCGTGCGCATTACTCTCGAACCGCGGTTTGCCAACTACGCGAACAATCTTCTATTGGATGTGCACACAAATTTGAACATAGTTTAACATTTTCTCTTATGTATCATATTTATGACAATATATAATCCAAATTTCAGTTCAACAATCGAAAAACAATAACAAAATTTCATTGGGAAAGCCCGAAATGTTTACTTTCCGCCATCTTAAAATGTTAAGTGGAAACAATCACGTGACGACACCTCCGGTGATACTCTCGGTCTGAGCGGGAGTATACTCTCGGTTACCCTCGGGTCATACTCGACTCCTGCCGTTCTTGTGCTCAAGAGTATACTCGTGTTAACACGAGTAACACGCTCGAACGCGACCACTGATTCCGAGTATACTTAAATCAATAATGACGACATCGAAAAAAAATGTTTCAGCTATATTGTTCTTGAATGAGAGTACGTGTAATCATGGAGGTATTAATACCTCCATGGTGTAATGAACAACAGCTTAGCCAGGGCTGTCTCCATGGGGGAGGGGGGAGGGGGGGTGGGCTGGATGTTACGGGGGGGGGGGGGCGTTTACAGTGTTTTCTCTTTATAATACTGTTATTTTCTGCGTTTGCGAATTTTTAGTGGCGGGACGATTTTTTAATGGGGGGGGTGGGGCTGCGCCCCCACGCCCCCAGCTACGCCACTGGTAATGAAAAAATTGGCATTTTAAACAAAGCTTTTATTCACACAAAAGGGGACTCCAAGTGCGATGAATAGGACCACTCTATTCAGTGTGGTGCCTATTGCTTGCGTTTGCGCTTGACTGCACAGCCCTTTCTTGGCACACTTGTCCCCCATCTATAACAGGAGACAAGAAGTTATAGTTGTAGACTTCACTGAAGGCGTCATTTCAAAACAAGATCCTACTCTCAATGCGTCTGTTGTTGACTACACACATACTTTTTTTCATACACGAGGTACAAGAGATCCCAGTCATTGTGGTTACCTCGTATACTTGATGGGACACAAGACATTTGGTACAGGTACGCGCTGGTAAGGTACATAACGACTGATCTCCATGTATCAAAATCTATGGTTCGAGTTGACGCCACGCGATGCGCGAACGTACGTTAAACTAGCACACGCATGACTAGTCTGGTTCCCAGACCAAAATATTCTGACTATTTCTAATGAATACCGGTATTAGGTCCGGTGTAGTATGAATATCCGTCACCCTGAAAAGCCGACTTAGTGGATCTACTGCGCATGCCTAATTTGAGATAAATGGGACAGTGACCGGTCACGTGAGAGGGTTTAACCAATAATAGGGAAGAGAAGCCCAAATTTCATGGGAGTCGGATATTCATATGACACCGGTAGCCGCCAATGTCACGTGACGAAAACAGGCAGAATTCTGCCCGTTTCCGAAAATGTCCGAAGTTTTCCGATCCTGTTTTCGGTAACATTCGGCTGTTAACGTTCATGTTCGCAATAACAACATGTCTGCCCCTTACAGATCCTGGAATTTGAATTCCCAATAATACATACAAACTGAAAAATCAATGCCATACTCTTGCAGTATTTTACCAACCGGATTTTGCAAGAATATTAAATTTGAATGATGCCACTGACGTCACTCGGACTAACACTGTACGCCATGATCTATTTTAAACCGTGGGTACTACCTAACCTAAGATATAGACGTCAGGGAATCTTCAAGTCAGGGACATATGATGCGCGATATGGGGCAGAGCGAACCCCCCCTCTTTTGTGTTGGTCATTGTGTTCCCGGAATCTCATGAATTCTTTTCAGAAGTCTAGGGGGGATGTGTTAGGTAACAATAGTCTAGAGAGTGTATAGGGTATAGGGACAAACAGGGGGGGGGGGGGGGGGGGGGGTACCCCTCTGCCCCAGATCGTGCTGGGTATAGTCAGGGAAGCAGACTAAAGGCTACGCAGCAATGATTTATGGATGTTTCACGAGTGTGGTAATAAGAAGGCTGCTGGCGACAGTTGTTTGTACACGGCGCAACCACTGTAAACTGGATAGCGCATCGGCTGTTCGAGTTGAGGCCACCGTCCGCCATATTATCACTTCCAACCTTGTCCCCAGGGTCTCCTTTCATCCTCGTCCTCCGTACATAGCGATCAATGGGAAATTGGGAGTGGTAATATGGCGGGTGTTGGCTTCAGTTGCTTGTACAGCACGCAATGGCCAATGAGCTATCCAGTTTATATAGAGATCAGTGGGCGCAACGCCCAATGAGCTATCCAATTTGTTTTATACATGGGAAACTTGTCAGGCGCTAGAGGCAGCAGACATACCGGTCCTATTTGCTAGTTCTGAACACGCGAGCGAATTTCTGAGCATGCGCGCGTGGTTCTGAGCATGCCCACGCATGGTGTGATAACAATGGAAAAGGACCGATATGTCTGCTGCCCCACGCGTCTCACAAGTCTCCAATTGTCCCTATTAACAGCGCCCTGTGTGGCGTTTTGCTGCAGGTCCAAGAGGCTTACTCACCCAGCAACAAGTGCCGTGACAAACGCTTGTTCGTGCCCCTTCAAGCCTGTCATTATCTATTACTAGAATAATTATGGTACGCGGCATACCATGAATTTGTGTCGAGTTAAATGAATGGCCATTCATTTAACTCGACACGAATTCATCAGTTGAGGTCAACAATAAAGCAGTGCATATGTGATTTCCCTCATTCGTTTTGTTCACTGGCCATTAGTGCGAATTTTTTACTGACGGGAAGGTGTATTTAACTTATACTTACGAACAATAAACATTCAAATTATCAAATCAGTTTAGGAGCCTAACTCGCCTGCAGGAGACAGCCGTGATGTAAGCCATAATTGAAAATCATGACTCACCGCACTGCACTCCGAGTCTATTGTCGCAGGAATGCTTGATATGTTAGAGGTAGACTAGCCAAAGATTCACCCCCTTTTAACATCCCGCCGAATAATGTTGAACATTATGTTAAAGCTTTATTCGTCATACTCTGAACCGAATGAACTTTATGACACGGGATACTCTTTTCAGCGTAAAATTAAAAATGTCTACTGTTTGCCCTGTCATTAAAATCATTGCCATGGCTTTTCCTAACACACGAGGGCGCTCTTTTAGGGATGTCGATTTTGGCAGCCAGTGCTGCTGTTTCGGCATCTAGTGCATGCACAATACTCCAGTGGCGGATCTACGGGGGGGGGGGGGGGTTTGGGGGTTTAAACCCCCCCCCCCCCACCTTGGGCTGAGAAAAAAATAAAAAATAACCAGTGTCGGGTGTCGAAAATTCGGCACGCTGGGGTGTTTAGGACAATCACCTCAGGTAAACCCCCCCCTTGGTTAATACCTAGATCCGCCCCTGTACTCCCCAAATCAGACATTCTGCTTCAGTTTGTACTTTGTACATTAAGTTTGCTTACTCCGTGCCTACCAGGTACTATAAACTGCCATCTTTAAAAACCACATACAGTGAAAAAATGCTTGAAAATTGAACGAAAAACTAACATTAGCGAAGATATGAAATAAAGGTTAGGCTAGGCCTACATGAAGCCCTCTTTCAATTTTAATTTCTCAGACAAGTACAAGTTGGAATATCGTTTTTTTTCTTCAATTCTTTACCAGCATGTACAAGGGTATCGTGATAAACAAAATATATCTGGAAAGGAAAGAGGTCATTGCAGACTCGTCTGGTATATAATTACCTGACGGAAATTGGTCTTCCGACCGGTACCATTGCTGTGAGTCTCACTGCTAATTCCGATCGTTGCTAATTTGTTGAAACCTCAAAGGGCCTTCAATTCCCAAAAACAATCGTCTGAAAAAATAAATCCCTTAAAATTTAAAAGGAAAAAAAAATAGTTCCTTTCCTGAATATTTTGTTTAATAAGTAGCTTTTAAGTTTATTTTTAAATCCACAAATTGTATTATTGTTTATAAGAATGCATGCCGCCCTCTACCTACCATGGTGAAATAATGAACTGAAGTATAAATTGGGAGTTATTACTTTTTATTCATGCAATAAACGAAGTTACGGCTGGTACGGCTCTCATGGAGTAAGACTGTTCAGAACTCTGCATTCTTTTAAAACATTTGTAACTGAAGTTGTAATGACTCAAATATTGCACTGTTATTATAATGTTTTGCTGCAGTATTATACTAATCTACTAAACGACTAGTTTGTTATAAACTTTACAAATTATTAAACAGAACTTTCAAAACTTTCATTTCACAAATCAAGCGAAAACGTACAACCTCGGAAAGGTATCAAAGGATTTTCAGAAATGTAAATCTTGAAATGATTTAAAAACCACCCGGATCGGAAAAGACTAAATGAAAAAAGCTCCTTATGGAATTCTTCAAGGAACACATAAATAACACGTTTAACATTCCAAATTTAATAGATGCTTTCCTTTAAGATATAAAAGCACGACGTGGCTACGTTTTTAATTTTTTTTTAAACTTTTGCTGAAAATCGATTGCCTGTTAATAATTTTGTACCAGTTCAAGCGTGCATGCCAAACCATATACAATATGCTTTAATATAAACCATATTTACACATTTTAGATGTTCAATACAAATCTAAATTTCCGTCTACAATGATGATGATATTGTAAACGGGAAATAGGGAATTATAGCTACTCACACTTTGTCTGCCGGCGAGAACTGCCACTACGATACCCGAAGCCATGGCCACTACTAGAAGCGCTACCTCCGCTATACCAAGGACGTAATACAAAAGAGCCATCTTATACACTCCTGAAAGCCGCAGGTAATCTTTCTGTTCAGAATTCCGGTGGTTATTCTATCCTTTCAAAACTTATTTTCATAGAAGCACCCGATTTTCTGAGGTGAAAATGGGCGGGATTACGATCTGCCGGGGAGTCGTATGATGAGTGTTGAGTAATCGGTCCAAAACGACATACACGAAAACGTATATTAAGCTCAACCAAATAATCGATACTTGACGGAGGTAGGAATTTGAAAAGAGCCGGTGTCGATTCCAAAAACTAAAACACATTCGTTAAATTAGAACAAAATCGCAGGTATCGCTATTTTGCTTAAAATAATGTTCAAAATTTGGTCTGGGAGTTGTAAACGTTTCAAGTAAAAGTTTCAAGTTTCGTTTTATATCCCTCTCAAACTTCGCAAAAGAATAAAAAAAACAACAGAAAATTGTATTTTTGAGAGAGGACCTCTGCAATCAAATGGGGCCTGTGAGACGACTTACAGACTGGTTCCCGACCCAAATATTGGGACCGACGCTTTTGATTGGCCCTTGTGTGCGCAAGCGCTGTGATAGTTTCCCATTGTTATAGTTAGATGCTGTTTACATCATTATTTCAATCGTAGAGAAAATTATTTTGAATGTAGTGCATTTCTACTACATGTATATAAATACAAAAAAATCCAGTTAGCGTCAAATTCTGCCCGGTTTATGCTACCCCACTGATCTCTATGTAAACTGGATAGCGCATCGGATGTTAAAACTGAAGCCACCGACCGCCATGTTAACACTCCCAATACAATGGGTTTGTCAATCTTGTCCCCAGGGTCTGCTTTCACCCTCGTTCTCCTTACATAGTGATCAGTGGTAAAATGGGAGTGTTAATATAACATATACTGGCTTCATTAATATTAGTGCTGCGCACAATGGTCAATGAGCTATCCAGTTTATATAGAGATCAGTGTGCTACCAGCTACCGATCCCCATAATCGAAGTGAAAATGGAGGGACGGAAACCAGACTACATAAAGTAAACGATGATATTAGAGTGGAAATACAAGTCAATAGAGTTTTCAAATCAACCATAAGGAATTTTGAATGATAAACCAAGAAATTAGGAGGATCATTATAGTGAAAACAAAAACTAAAAACCAAAAAAAGGTCGACAAAGGGCATTTCTTACTCTACTATTGTCAATAAGCGCCATAGATTCTTTGTTTAGCAAAGAAATCGACCCTCAATTACCGATTTTCGTTTTCGATGTAGGCCTACTCGAATGCCCAATTATAGGGAGTCGTGGGACCTATACGTATAGTGCAGATGATCGTTGTCTCCCTTCCATCGGGTCCTGACTCACATCCCGGCGCGGGTCCCGGTGCTATCCCTGCAACTCAGGGACAGTATTTACCAATTTCCTGAAACCCCTTTCACGTGACCCCAAAGTCGATCCTGAAGGGTTCGGCTTAGATATGTCAGCGCCATTGCTGTCAGTGGAACTACATTGGGGTTAGTGAAAGTTTGAAAGGGGCACGCGCCCCAGCTGAAACCGTGGGTCAATTTCACTCAGCTTTTGTGGTAGTACAAGAATTTGCTGAGCACAAAAAAGTCTTGTTTAAAAGAAAAAAAAGACGTTATCAGCCAAAACGCTATGTTGATATTCATGCCGAGCAAACAACATTTCAATACGAGTTACACACATGAAAACTTGGTTAAGACTTTTCATGCTGAACATTATTTTATTTTAACTCCATGAAAATTATCGATCGGTCGGTCGGCCGGTTGGGCGTTTGTTTGTTTGTTTGTTTGTTTGTGAATATAAGGTGTTGAGTTCCATTTTATATAATGTATTACCACAGAGGGCGCTATTACAGTTTAATGGTGTTGATGTTAGACTGGTTCCCGGTCCCTCTATTGTCCGTCGGACTTCAAATGTAGGAATGGGGGCGGGGACCAGTCGAGTCGAGTGTGAACTCTTTTCTTGGCAGATGGTGGCGCTCCAGGAACACGCTTAGGTCTGTTGTCTAAAAATGCGAAAGCAATTTATTTTTGGGTGCTTTTTTTAGGTGGAAGCCGGGTGGGCTTGGGCATGAAACTGCGCGCCGTCTAAATTTGTAATAACAGTAGACAGTCCACCCCATGGACCAAATGGGTCAGTTCCAGCTTTACCTGGCCTGCTCGTCCGAAGAGAGGTTTTTACAGCCATGATTAAAAGTTTAGAATTCTCAGTATAGTATGCATATAATGTGTTTAGCTTGATATATCTTAAGCGTTTTGCCACATTGTTGGCTTTACGGTACACGGTTTTCAAATGCAGACCTCTACTAAACCGTGCACTTTATTGTCCTCAAATATAGGTGCGAGATTTGAATGTGACTGTGTATTTAAGCCTAAAGCTACTTATCGCCCCGTTTACCAAGAGTCATATCTCGGCAGGTCTGTTCCAGTGTCAGAATATCTTGATAGATGTCGCTGGATACGCTGCTGATGAATAAGTCAACGTCGGGGTACAGGCTCCTCACGTCTCTCAACCGTTTGAAGGTACGCAAGAGCTTCCAGTCGGCCAGCGGGGCGGTCAGCGATGTCTGCCGGTACGTGTTGGAGAGTGATATCATCTGGCTCTGGTTGGGCTCCTCGCGTAGGTTGTCAAGGGCGATCTGTGTACTGGCGCTGGCTAGATCTGAGCACGGGTAGCTGGAGAGTGTGGCAGACACCATAGGCGGCATAAACATGAACGCCAAAGACATTGTAAGAAAAACACACGCATGCGGGGAGGCCATGATTCACCTGGGAAAAAGAAAAAAACCCAAAGGAGTTCTAACCATACTGCTTTTTTTTTCAAAGTGAAAGAAAACTGGCAGGAGGGGAATTTGAGGCGACCGCCGGAATGGGCTACCGTACTAGTGCTCTACCAACTGAGCTATCTTGCCCTGTGTTGGCGGTCTCCCAAATTGTCAGTGTCTTTGTTCGGGGGGCGCTATACTGAGTCAGAAGTCATAAACCAATTTTACAATACAACCTGGGAAGCAACATTGTGGGGATCACTGTGAGGATACAACATTTTAGCATATAATACCGTCAAACAAACAAGAGAAACTTGTATTTTGTAAATGTATTCACACTGTTCAGTTTTCATATCAATAACGTTTTTAACAAACGCCAGGGTCGGCGTAACAATATTGCTGACTGTTTATCAGTTATTACTTTTGACCTAAAATTTGAACTTATAATATTTGAAATCCTGACTTCTAATCTGTGACTTGTGTAAGGTTGCATGCGCAAAAAAAGCAAATGTTCAATCGAATAACAAACACAAACTGTACTGGCAAAAATAAACTTCAGAAAACTTAAAGACGAAAATCTTGAACCTGGCAATGTTTCCATTGAAAATGAAAACAAAAAGAAACCATAAAATATGATACGAATAATATTAATAACAATGAAATAATGATAAGAAATAAAATAAAATGGAGAATTTATAAAGAATTTTGTAAATAATTCGAAATTGTCGGAAAGAAGTACATAATTTTTTTTTTTTTGGGGTTCTTTGTTTATTTTCTATTTAATGCATGATATCAAAAACCGGCTTTTGATTATTGATGTTCAACGTTTTCTTTTTCTAGAAGGTAGTTCTTAAAGCGTTTTTTCTGGGAAGGACGTTCTGATCAATTCCAATTATTTTTGGGTTGATGTTTTTAATTCTTGGCAAAATTTCACTAGATGCTACAAACCCACGACCCGTAGTGACGTCTTAAAAAGCGTTCTTTGGTTTAATGAGTCCATCAAGGTCGGTAACAAGTGCATCCATTATGGGCACTGGACGTCTGCTGGAATATTCTTTATTTGCTATCTTCTGGATGAGAACGGTGCTTTTTTAACACTAAACAATTTTAAGACTAAATTCAACGTTCGTACTAATTTTATAGAATATGATGGTGTCGTTAGAGCCATTAAACTTTCTTTTAATGATTTACTCTTATTGGAAAACAAGAACGTTGACTTTCCTTGTATCCCTTTTTATTTCGAAGTGCTTCTACGTGATAAGAAAGGTTCTAGAAGATTATATAATACTATTGTCTCCTTAAAAACAGTTGTTAGAAAGTTTATAGATAAATGGGAAAATAAGCTGCAAATTAACTATAACTTTCGCAAGTGGCAATTGGTTTTTAATACACCCTTTATTTGTACTGTAGACTCCAAATTAAGATGGTTCCAGTTTCGATTGATTCATAGAATCCTGGGTACTAATTCTTTCCAGTTCAATATTAACAAGGCCGATTTTAATCAATCCCTTTTGTAAAAAGGAGGAAGAATCGCTGGTCCACCGTTTTTGTAGTTGTACTTATTCTATCACGTTTTGGTCATCTGTAGTCAACTGGGTCAAAGAAAAAAACCAAATTAATCTATTCTTGGATAATGAAGTTATTTTGTTTGGTAAAACCAATACCAGTTTGAAATGCCTTGACCTAATTATTTTAATTTCTCGTTTTCATATCCACAAAATGAAAATGAACGAGAAATATCCATCTATTTCACTTTTAAGAAAAGGATATAAAGAACTATTATAATTTGGAGAAATATTTGTCTGTTGTTAACGGCGCTACTCAGACGTTTCATGCAAAATGGGAACACTGCTCTTTACTTTGTCAAGATTAATTGTATGCTTTCACCTGTTGATTGTCACACATCAAAATCGGCCTTCGACCTGCATAGATCATGCTTTATTTATTTCCTGTAGTGCTGTATTTCTAATGATGTGAATTGATGAAAGAGCAATAAAAGTTATCCCCGGAAAAAAATAACAACCGGCTTTTTCATCAAAATTTGGTCTCCAGAACATGACGTCCAAGACCATGACCTATGCACTCGTGGATTTATCCTTTTTATTCTCAGTTTAAATTTTCCAAAGATAAAGCGACAAAACCCATGTATTTTTAAATTTGTATTTTCTGCTCAATTCAGAACAGGGGTTGAAAGAGCCAAAAGTGATTGTCAGATGAAGAAGATGCCCTTTCAGAGTAAAGCCACCATTTTCCGTTTTTTTTTCAATCCCCAAAAGAATAATAATAGTTACGTACAATAATAAATATACTATTCTATAAAAACATGTACTTACCTAGTTTAAATTGTCGTTGGATTCCTTGCCAGATTTCGGCGCGAACACTGTAACGTCAAAATTCGATGCACAGATGCACTCACTCCTCCTCAACGGATGTGGTCAACTTATCGCCCGTTCCATCTCTTTTAATCATTCATTTTCAATAGTATTGTCATTAACCCTATCTCCTTAGGGTGTGGAAAAACATATTAAAATTGGAGGATTCAGGACTGTTAGGGTTCGAGTCACACAGACAAGCTTCGCGACCCATATTTTATTAATATCTACACCATTGAAAGCTCGGATTGTAACGGGACACTATTACACGCTGACATTTACACGACAAACCAAGAGGAAATGTTCTCATGACGATATTTATAGAGCAATAATGCAGTAATAACTTTTTTCTTTAGTGAATTTATTTGTTCTTTTGAATCGGGTTCGCTCAGTTTAATTGCTCTATTGCAGTAAGGAGCCCTCGATTGTTTATCTTTTTATATTATATTTTTCTCTGATCAATAATCCATTTGCTACGGCCGGATCTTTTTGGTCGGTCTATATTATCGACGGTAAACCCGACCGATCACTCAAACTAAACAAATTCGAATTGATTTCTTTATCTGTACCAGTAAGTGGATTCAATGTAATTACATTTGTTCGTTTTCTATTTAAAATGTACACACTCCTTGTGTACCATAAAATTGCGCCCGAACGCTCTAGTAAATGTTGCAGTCTGAGATATTATTTTCGTTTCAGAAATCTATTACGAAAATGTCTTGTTCCCTTGAAATAATCAATCGGCAGAGGGCGGGTGGCAAATTTGCAAACATCTCGTGGATTTGTTTGTTTTCACGTTTTTTAAGCTGTATACACACAAGTATCTCTTGAATCGTACGTTCCTGTCTCGAAAAAACCAAACATACAATCGAAAACTTGTTTTGGCCCGCTGGTGGATTCGGGTGTGGGCTTTGGCCTTATTATAGTTCCTGATCACTCAGCGCACCGCCTTTCTAGTAACAAAATGCCTTTACGGATACAAATGGGTCTACCCTCGATGTCCGAAGAAGTTACAAAATGTACGTTATTAAAAAGTTTGGAATTTCTGAACATTGTGATAGACACTAACCCCAAGGTAAAATCAGACTATTTTAACTTATTTTCAGGACATTATCGGCACCGACATCACAAACTGATGAGGGCATCATAACATGTCTACGAAAAATGCCAAGAAAATCAGTTTTCTTTTTTTGGTAAGAAATGACACTATAAATCATAAAGTATAATGAAACTGTCAACGTATTTATTATAAAATCAACGGATCCAGGATTGTTTGCAGGGGGCCGGGGAGAAGGGGGTCTGAATATTTTTTCGTACATTTGCCCAAAAAGTTGACATCCAAAATGTTTCGCCTGCGAACAAAAGTTTACAAGTGGGGGGGGGGGGGGGGGGGGGGGAGGTGGTGAGAATAATTATCCTGAATGCTGCATACAAAAATAAAAGAAACATATATAAGGGGGGTGGGGGGGGGGGGGGGGTGGGGGGGAGACACACTTTCTCAACGTTGGTGGCGCCATTTAACCTTTTTGTTTTGTTCTTACCCGTACACGTAAAATAAGACCTTTGCAGGATTTACAAGAAAAACATACGAATTGTTGATAATTTAAGAAGAAATTTATAACATAATAGAAATGTTTGTAACCGAAGGCAGCAAATATCATTCTTATTAAAATCAGATAGTTAATATAATTTGTATAATATTTCGTTGATGTTTTGATTCTAGATTTATTATTATTATTGCTATTATTATTTTTAAAAAAATTTGAGGGGGAAATAAATATTGAACCCCATAGGGGCGGACAAAGGATTGTTTGGAGGGGGGGGGGGGGGGTTGAAAATATTTCCGTACATTTGCCCAAAAGTTGACTCCAAAAATGTTTCGCCTGCGAACAAAAGTTTACAAGTGGGGGGGGGGGGGGAGGTGGTGAGAATAATTATCCTGAATGCTGCATACAAAAATAAAAGAAACATATAGAAATGTACAATTTCGGGCAAAGACATGGGTGCATATTCTAAAAAGTCGAAGGTTGCAAATTTCCTTAAACATAATAATAAACAGAGAAAAGCCCGAACGTCGAGACAGACAAAAACATTCCTTGATTTTTTCCCGTAGGGCCCTATACCTTTAGAATTTATGAATCAAAAGGTATGCATTCTGGTGTTACGCCTGTTAAAAAAAACGAAAAAAAACGTTATGTGATGTTGACCAAGCTTTTAGGTGCCGCGATTCACCAAGGCCCCATACCCCGGCTTACCGGCTCACATGGGCTCAGATTTTGATCCATCACACCTCCTTCCCCTACGCATCCATATAACCCGAAGGTCTAGCACCATAAAAGGGAGGAACATGACGGCACCCTAAGCCTTGACTGCTGAGTCAGCCAAACGTGCCATGAACCTTTACGCAGATGCTTACCTGGACTTCACGAGCGGTCCCAGCTGCACTGCGCTTGGCGAGCAAGCCACTGTACAGTTGGTGTTTGGAGACGGTAAACGAATACTCTTATAAATAATGACAATCATATTTCTGGCGAAAAAAGGAAATCCTGATAGACTTGGAATCGAACCCTCGACTTAGAATTCAATGAACGACTCGCTTAACCACTCGGCCACCGAGCTGTCACTACCTAAAAGCACTTTTTAAACCTATTGAAACAGAGAAGAAACTTCACGTCGGCAGTACAATACCAGAACATGGTTGTTATAATTTGTCTTTTCCCATCCACGTGGCTTTATAGCTATAGGTTTGAAAATGAGAAGAAACCGAAAATGCCAAAAATAATCATGTGGACCATGGGCGGCAATCTCGGGGGGGGGGGGGAGGTTGGCCGTAGAACCCCTCCCCCCCTCCGCTCGTTGCCAATTTATTTATTTATTATTAGTTTTGCTTGTAAGGGCATACGCCTAAAGTTGCAAAGCAGAAAAGCAAAACCTGTAAAGGTCTCATTTTGCGTGTACAGGTAACGTAAGAACAATACAAAGAGGTCAAATGGCGCCACCAACGTTGAGAAGGTGTATGCCCCTCCCGCTTGAAAAATTTTGTTCGCAGGCGAAATATTTTTGGGGTCAACTTTTTGGGAAAATGTAGAAAAACAAAATCAGAAACCCCCCTGCAAACAACCCTGGACCGACCATCGTTCAAGGCGAAAGAAATATGAGAATCATAAAAATAAAAAGGGACGCCCTGCTCCTAATAGTCAAAACTCTGAAAAAATCTTAATTGAATTCTTTTTGATTTGATTTATCCATTCAATAACTTCCATCCTTTTCATGAACCAGTTCATCTTTTAAAAAATGCCTTTGGTTATTGGCGAGTACACTTGGCGAAACTGAATGGCCGTCCTCGCCACCATGTTTACTGCGCGCAGCCATGTTTACATATGGGCGCCGCCATTTTTTCTTTAACAGGCTCCATCCACTCCACTGGGGGCATGTTTGTTTCACACAGATCCGGATCTCGATCAGTGATCCGGAGCTTCGAAAGCTGCTTCGGATCACCTTTTTAGGGATCCTGCTTGTGAGGTGGGTTCGCAAGATCCAAGATGGCGACGTGCGAGACGGACAGAGAAAAAGTGACGGTATTTTTTCGTAGATTTGAAGCATTTAATGAGCTTTTTTGACAGTATTTAGTCATAATTCTTTTACAATGTATTTTTTAAAGAGCTATGTTCGATTTATTTACTTTTCTGGAAATACTAGATAGTTTATCATAAAAATAACCCTACAAAATCTGAAGCAGACGACATTTGTTGTGCAGTACAAATTCTCTCAGCATGCAACATATAGCGAGAGGGCGCCCTAAAAGGTTCGCGATCCTGTTTGTTTTTGTTCGGCTCTGGATCACCTCCCGATCTATGTGAAACAAACAGGCCCTGGGTTCCACTTCACTAAATACGGCGCTCATTGTAACCAACACAAAATCAGACAGAAAGAGCGCCGCCTGGTGACGCTCAGGAGTAAGGTGGCAATGTGTTTTTCACTGGAGTAAAGATTAAGACTCCTAGAATAATTTTCTTTTCAAATTTATGAGAGTTGAATTGACGGAATGATTTCTTTTATACTTCCCTCCCCCCAAACCACCCCTAAATTGGTGGCCCATCTCTTGGCCCAGGTCTAAATGTAGCCCCCGCCTCTATGCCAAATAGACCCATTGGTCTTTTTTATGGAATCCCCAGAGTTGGAAGCCACGGGTCACAAATGCTTGATTTCCAAAAATATTTCTACAATCAGTCCCATTTTATAGGACACAGGGAGCTCTATTCAAAATTGCCCGAGGGATCACAGAATATTAATGAGCTCGCGCGCATTGATTTTCGGAGTTTTAGTGACATGCACCCACTATATACGGCGCCCATAGGGGTGCACCACACTAAATAAACTCCCATTGACCTTAGTGTAAAATCCACTAACTTCACAGTGAAAAAATCCTTATCCAGGAGTCCCCCAGTTTTTGTGACACTACTGAAAATTATAGTTTGAATCTTAATCTGTCAAATTCTTTTTAATTGTTGGCAGGGTAGACGTTTGGAATTTTTGCTAATTGTCCCCAAAGAGTACCACCCCTAAAAATTTGTTTTTTCCCGAACCGGCTAGCTGCCATTTTTTACACTGTATCCCTCCACTTGCCAAAGCCAAATAGGACCAATTTTAAGGCAAACATTTATCAAGTCTGCACAAACGTTGAAGCACACAACCCCCAGGTTATGATAGCTGATCATAATTACACAATCTATCAATTGCATGACCCCCCCCCCCCCCCAAAAATGTATTATTCAAAAAAAGTTGTGGGTTTACAATCTATGCTAATCAGTTTGGCGCAGCCATTTTCGGCCTATTTAGTGTAGTGCACCCATAAAGAGCGCCGACTGGTGACGCCCAGGAGTAACGTGGCAATGTGTTTTCACTTCAAATTGAAGATTAAGACCCTAGGATCATTTTCTTTTCAATTTTAGTACAGTTGACCGAATTTCGTTTTATCCCTCCCCCAAACCATCCTTGAAATGGTGGCCCATCTTTGGGCAGAGGTCTAAAATAATGTAGCCCCCCGCCTCTATGCCAAATAGACCCACACATTGGTCTTTTTTGTGAACGGAATCCCCCGAGTTGGAAGCCACGAGTCACAAATGCTTGATCTCCACAAATATTTCTACAATCAGTCCTATTTATAGGCCACAAGGACCTCTTACCCGAAGGATCACAAAATATTTATGAGCTGGCGTGCAGTGACTTTCAGAGTAATGGTGGCATGCACCCTTTATTGACACTCTTTGGGGCCTTTCGTGAGAAAAATTGGGCTCAAAACAGGGAAAATGTACCTAGTAAAATATACTAACCACATCAAAAAAGGAAATGCGATTGCTTGCTTCTATACAATTTGGTATGCCGCCTTTCATTTCAAGTTGATTTTCGCGGGCTTGTGGTTTTTTTGGGAATTTTGTATTCTATATTTTGTTCGCCACTAGCGTTGTAAACTAGGGCAAACTTCAATTTCAACACAAACAGCATTTTAATTTCGGTGCATTTCAGCGTAAGCCGTCACTTCGCCCCTCCAATGGTCCAATTAAGCTCATACCGGAAAAGAAAAATGATAATTGTTTTAGATGTGACGTTTTGGAGACGGCTTTTTTGGTCATATGTGTCCTTAGAGGCTTAGAACCGTACCAACGATTGTCACGCAACAATGCAGACAGTGTTAGCGACATAATTAGCTACGGCCAATCGATTCTAGGGTATGGATAGTGTGACAAAGGAGACAGCGGCAGCGAATCTGCTATTTCGCATAAGCCTTAGGCTACATTGGAAGAGAAGAATTGTATATTGTAAAATATATTTAAATATATTTAAAAACCTTTGACCCTGGGTTGGAGGACAAGCCAGGTCAACCCTTGGAAATCCCAGCCTCTGGCCAAGCCCCGTTAGTTTGTGCACAGCCCATTGTTTATGCACAAAACCCATTCTGGCTTCATAGCGGTTGTTGAATCCAACTCCAAGATTCAAGGTGGAAGTTGAGAACTGTACATGCAGTTGTTAACACAGAAATGGTACATCTCGTCCAACTGGTGCCTGAATACACTGACAGACTCCATTATGGAGGTGTGTAATGTAATCATGTTTTATTTCGTGTCTGTAGTTTTCATTGAGGACTGGTTAGGGACGGAAACCCACACAGTCGTGTACTTTTACTATACTACTGAGGACTTGAGGTGTTTCCTTCCATTGTTCCCGGTGTGCATGGTTTGAAAGCGTTTATACTGACGAGAGCTGTGGGGCGAGCAAGGCCTACATGTTGGGAACAAATATTAAACAAAAACGCAAAACACAAACACATGAAACAAACGCACACAAGTGTGCAAATACCGGCAATCGCGGACCTCCTATCCCTCTTTTGTTTGTACTTTTTCGGAAGGTCTCCCATTATGTTTTGTACACAATTTTCAATAGTGGAAGTTCGGTCAATCGTGGACCCTTTGACTCACTCATACACATAGGCAATTCTTGAAGGAATTACTGGCGGCAAACTCTTTGAAGCTCATTGTTCGCCTACTGGAGGATTAGCGCCCTGCAAATTGTTTGAGCCAGAGCGTAAAGAGAAAACCTGGCAGAGTTTAATCCTACCCGATCGGTTCAAGCCAGAACCCCAATCCCTTCGACGTATGGCTCGACCCCAAACAGTCCGGGAAGTGATTCTAATTTGACGGCCCGCCTAAATTTAACATGTAACACACAGGAAACATTTACTTAATTCTTAATAGTTTTTTATCTATTTGTTTCTTGTTCATTGTTTGTGGGGTGCTTGTCACTTTGTTGTCTTTCTCCCCTTGTCCCTCTGCCTATTTGTGTGTCTGTCGGTTGTTTGGTTGGTCTGCTTTATTGTCAGTCAGTGGGCTAATTAATTATTAATTCTGTTGTCAATCCAATTTTTTTTTAAAATTCTCTTGGGTTTTTTATGTACAGTTTAATTAATACTTTTTTCTTATTTATTTCTTTTACTGTGTGTGCTCAATCTGTCTTCTTAATTTAAATGTATAGGTTTTTTTGTATTGTAAACCAAATATTTTTAGTCTTTTTGACTTTTTGTTTGGTGAGTTTCTGAAATAAACCGAAGAATTGAATTGAATTGAATTGAATTGAATTGAATTGAATTGAATTGAATTGAATTGAATTAAATTGAATTGAATTGAAGTTGCCGTGATTTAATAATTTCTAATATAAGCCAAAATAGCTATAGTTTGCTCGCAGTCAACAAGGGCCCTTCACCAATAATCAAATATTTTCCAGATTGATTGCCAAGAAACCCTGGTCACTGCTACATTTAAAAAAAATCAACTTTCACACATTTGATTGTTTCTATTCACAATGATCACACAAGTTTCTTTTTGCTGAGCCAACCTCTCAAAATGTCCACGCAGATGAAGTAAAAACAGTGAATAAATTAATAATGAAATTAAGTCCAAAGGAACAAATTACAAATCCAGGCATATTATATACCTGAAGGAACCTATGTTAGACTCTTTTAAATGCACTTGTCAAAAACCGGTTTCCTCCATGCAGCTAAGTACATTTTTATTAGACATTTGTTAATGCGACCCAAGGGTTCACAATAGGCACAAAATGTTGCCCTTGTCCAATAATCTTAACTAAGTGTATAATGCTGAGTTAATATTTCAATTTACCTAATTTACAAAAATGTCTGCTTGGTTGAGACCAGTAATCTTAATCTTTTATGAATGTTTCCGAGTTTGCGGCTTGAATGGTGGTTCGCTGGTCTCTTGACAAGTGTCTTAAAACAGGTTCATTAGTTTTAATGGGTAAAACAATGGCATGCAATATTGAAGAAGAACTTGTTAATTCTGTGATCGAAGCAATACTAGTATTAAAGGAAGGCTATATATGATGTTCCATGCTGTATAGCAGTACATTGACGACAAATCCCGGTGGTCAACTCGTTTGTTCCATTCATTTTAAACTACGGTTCCATCTCCATCGCGTCGCTCTAGAATCAAGCCCCGGCACGCCTGCTCGAGGGTGAGGATTTCCTGGTTGATAGCAGACGAGATATCTGTGACAAAGCCGTGTACTTCGGAGTGGATGGCCCCCCGGTGCTTCAGCCGCTTGAAGATCCTGAGCAGCCTCAAGTTGCCCGGGTCAGAGGGAAGCGACGTCTGCAGGAGCTCGTTGGAGAGAGACACGATCTGGCCCCGGGCGTTGTGGAGGACGTCCAGGGCAATCTCGATCTTCGCCCCGGCCAGATCCGAGCACGAGTAGTATCGCTTAGCAGGTGACGTCGCTTCTGCACAAGATGACACCAGCACGCCAACAATCAAGAAGAAACAAAAGCTCGACGGAGCCATAGTTCTGGACAATAAAAAAACAACAAAAAAGCAATAACTTGTAAAGTCCTATATTGCTTGTAATCTTCGCACATAATGCAGTTCTTTTGTGGCGAATGCATTGTTAAATTGTAACAAGGCATAACAATCTTAAGGGTGCTAAAGAAACATTAATTCTAGAAGACATTTGGCGCATATTAAAGTGAGCGTATAATCTTTTGTAAACATTTTCAAAGTGAACAAAGAAAACTGGCAGGAGCGGGATTCGAACCTGCGACCTCCGGAATACCGTACCGGCTCTCTACCAACTGCCGAGCAAACCATTTAACATTTTCGGCACGTTTTCTGAACGTTTTATGATGTTTTGCGGACGTTTCCAAAAACTGTTTTTTTGACGAAAGTTTGTGGACAGTTTTGGACGTTTTAAAAACGTAACTTTGTGACGTTCTAAGAACGTTCCAAGAACTTTCCCAGAACATAAAAAACGTATTAAAAACTTTAAGTAAGTGCAAATTTACAGAAATGAATGGAATAGAAGTAACTCATTACACCCATGTGGGACCCTTTTGGGCAGGGCCTTAAGTGGCCCCATCAGCCAAAAGCTACGAATGTATACAAACACTATAACCTACTACACACTACAAACTAGGTATTGTCGTAAGTTACCTTTATATTCAACTTTTCCTGCCATGATGAAGTCATGGTTTTCCATGAACAATTACAATATTTGAATACAAAAAGAGATTTAATACAATTGTTCACCTATATGTTTGCAAAAAGTCCATATTTCTATGTAAAATTGTTTGAATAATTACACATTCTGGTCAAGAAAGTGTGATTTTGGACTAAACACCAAAATTTTACATGACTTTTGTGAACACAAATTTCCTCAGTTCTGATTGGTCAGTTGGTACGTCCAGAAAAAACTTTTTTAAACGTTACAAAAGAACGTTTAATGTTGGTACATTTTGCAACGTCCAAAAACCGTTACGCGAACGTTCTGGAAAAACGTACTTGAGACCTCCGAACTGAAACGTTTAAAACACGTTTTAAAAACGTTTTTGAAGAAGAAAACGTAAGTAACCTATACAGAACCTAACCAAAACGTTTTGTGTTAGTTTCTGTACGTTTGATTTCAAAGTTTTTTTAAACGTTCGGGGAAATACGTTTTTAAAACGTCACTAGGAGACATTTAATGTATGTACATTTTCTGACGTCCGAAAAACGTTTTTCAAACGTCGCAAAAGACCGTTTCATGTAGGTACATTTTCTAACGTCCGCAAAACGTTGTTAGAACGTCCTGGAAAAACCTCTGAATTGTACGTTATTTGCAACGTTTTATACGCGTTTTAAAAACGTCCTTTTAAGACGAAGACGTAAGTGACCTAGTAGAACCTAACCAAAACGTTTTTTGAACGTTTTGTGTTTGCTGGGTGGACTGTCTTACCCTGTGTTGGCGGTCTCCTAAATTGTCATACAGCAGTGTCTTTGTTCAATGGGTGCTATAGTCAGAAGTCAAAACCCATAATGCCGTGTAGCCAGGGATCACGCCCAATTTTACGATACAACTTGGGAAGCGACATTGTGTAGATCACTCAATGAGAATACGACTTTTTAACTTATAATTCTTCAAGCAAACCACAGGGGAACCTGACTATAATTTCTGGGTACACTCTGAGCTACTATACCCATGCTATGCGCAAGAGATAAGCTTTGGTTCTGGTGACTCTTGTTGTGTCTTTTTTATGGATATCGCCCACTCAAGACCAAAAGGCCACTCAAGGTGTGGGCTACAAAATACAAGAAAATACATATATCACATGGATAGAAGGCATCTATTCACATTTCGCTTGAATTGTGAAAGATTATAGGTAGAAAGGAAGCACAGGTAAGGAGTTCCAAAGAGAGGCAGTACGAGGGAAAAAAACTTAAAGTTAAATTACAGTTCCAGCTTCGGAACAACAACAGTGAAAGGATGTGATGACACAGCCAGGCGAGTAGAGTGCCTGAAAGTTTGGACGGGGGAACTAAACCACTGGAACACCTTCCATGACAATATCGATAAAAGAGGCTCAATGAAGCAACAAAGCGTCGGACATGAAGGGGTTTTATGGAAGACGCCAGGTCCTGGCCAACCAAATTTGAAACACGCCTTAAATGGATTATTTTAGCTACATCTTGTGCATAGAATCGGATGTTGTTTGTACTGTGTATAGAGTTTAGAATATGGAGTGGCAAAAACACCAGAAAATTTGACTTTCGTTAGCCGTTCATGACTGTTAGACTATACATCACCACGTCACTCAAAGAAGTCCTTTCAAGAGCAACATTTTCCAAACGGCAAAAAAAGAAAACGATCAGAAAACTGAGGAATTAAGTTCTCTGTTAAAAAAGCTATTTGATAACACATCGGAGTTGTAGTGAATCGAGTCAATGACTCGACTCGAGTCCGACTGGAGTCACAATTATTGGCCATTCGACTCCCGACGGGTAAATGATTCAACTCGATTCGAGTCACTGCGAGCAAATGACTCGACTCGACTCGACTCGACTCGAGTCTCTCACCAGAAGACTCGATTCCACTCGACTCGAGTCTTAATTGAAAACTTTGCGAAAAATATTTGCAATTACTTACAGTGCAATTATGTTCACGTTACTTCGCGAACGCAGGGATGTACTTACAGAACCGGTACGCGTACCTCTGCCATCATGCACAAACATGTGTAACGTCACCGGACTCCCGCCTTTCGTTTCTCGCCGTGGTTTTGTAGCGCACAACATACTATCCCGGAGCCGAAGTTTAAACCATTTTCCAATTCCTGGTGTCACCATTGGCTTTCTCTCTTGTGTTTATTTATTATGTGCTCTTAAAATACTTATGACTCGATTTGACTCAAGCTAAATATTTGACTCGACTCGAGTCGACTCGACTCGACTCGACTCGACTCGACTCGACTCGACTCGACACGACACAAAAATCAGTAAATTCGTTACAACTCTGTAACACATACCTTTAAATTGTAATCTGTCCCTCGGCTTCTAGAAAATAAGATTGCCGGTATATGATGCACCAGTCCTAAGCATCTGAGGATCAGCCTACCTTTCCGTCCCTTTTATTCTTTTGATCAGATTATACAATGATCATTTTAAAATTCTTGATGAGTTTCAAGTGAGATGTATCCGGAAAAATCAATTATAACCGAAGGAAATCTACACAATGAAATTGAAAGGACGAGAAGTTTCAGTGTTTAGTTTCTATTTGTTCAGCTGGAACTTGTTACAACAAACCGCGTTGTTTTCTTTGTGTCTCTAATTTATTAAACTCTTCTATCTTGTAGATGCTGATATCTTATTAAATCGATATCGAATTCCCCTATTCAGTGAAGAATTCAACTTCGTCATATAGAGTAGAAACACACGCAACGCCGTATAGACATTCGTAATTAGAAAACGGTCTGCCTCGAAATAATTTGTGCATTTGATGAAAGATACCGCCGCAATTCCTATGAACTCATAATTTCAATAATCTTCAATCCCTAAAACTATATACGTTTCAACCATTCATGTATGTTGTGATATGTTGGCTTTGAGTTGATATGTTTTCATTTCATAATACTTTTACAGTCTCAGAAATCAAAACAGGGAAAAATGATAGAAGATGCATGTTCTCTTTAATAACATTCTGTTTTAATTAATTGTCAAAACTTCAGACTAAAAACCTGTCATGTGCAAAAACACCTCTTTTGCAATAGTGTCGTCGGTAAATTTGAAGAGCTTTCCCTTTTTCCCTTTATTAAAAATAGGGGGGGAAACAGGAAAATAACTACCACATTGGTGTATTGTTGATGCATTCGAAGAAGAAAGATTCTCGCTCTTTCTCTCTCTTATAAATCAGCTCTGGAAAAAGGTATATTATGTCGCAAAATATGAACAATTAGTTTTATGTATGTTTGGAATGCCCGCAATGTAAGCTTCTATTTGGTACATGATAGAGCTCTAAAGCCCTTTCCGTTCAGGAGATATTGCATTTTTGCATATTAATTAGTTCTATGGAGTTCAAATTGCACAACAGAGAAAACAGGCTTTGAAATAGCTAGTTCTAATACAATGCAATGGAACAATGCACTCTAAAAAGGTTATTTTTTCACTTTATTCACTGAAATCAACATTGTTGTGCACCAAACCTGAAACTTTAGATATTTAGGATGTCATTAAAGACAAAAAACAAAAAATGAATTTTGACAAAAAATTTCACCCTCTCAACATTGTAAGGGCCATCACAAGTAAATGCATAGCGCGACTTATATCACCTTTTTCTGGAGCGGGTCACTTATTTGAATGATCAAAGGTCGAATTTCAAAAATGAACTCCCATCCCCACCGTACAGCATTCGCTCTCCGCGAAGAATAAAGGCAGTATACTCGGCTGAATATGCTTCTGTCACTTTGAAATTCGACCTTTGATCATTCAAATGATCATTTATACTCCGCTAATTGATGTCAGATCATAACATGTGAGGTGTCAACATGCTCGGGACAAAACTGGGAATTCAAAGGGACCATTCATTTTTATTACGCAGCTATAATTTTCAAATGATGGGGTCTGATTCAAGTGTTGAGGTGTTAGTTCTGCGTATACGTTCTTGTGAGCGACATTTTCCCCACGCAGTACGTGCAACAATGCTGCAAATACAACCACACAATAAAAGCGAAACCAATCACGTGAGCTTGTGGGGTCAGCGGCAGTTCCGCATCTGCACATGTAACGCATAACGAGCACTAGCATCTCTGACACCAGGAAGTCCGCTTCGCACAACGCAGTGAATCTCGTGGTTTTGCCTGGATTTGCGGTGCATGCTACAAGTACAAGTTTACTGCAATATATCAGGGTCAAACGGGTGATTTATTTTAGATTTCTAGCAAGCAGTCTGGCAGTCATTTTCAGGGGTGTTCATCCCATACCTGCCTGCACATCTGCAAGGGGAAACCCGAACCAAGTGACTTTCTCATCGTCAATTTTTCCCTGCAGTGTCATCACCGTACGTACGGCATATTAAAATGCCTTTGTTTGCTACAATGATCAACATGGTGGAGGTGGCCATTTTGCTAGTGGCGTTTGGGAGTGGCATGGCAGCAGCTATCTTGATCGGGATAACCGGGGTGAGTTCTAGAATGGTCAGAGTTCCGTTGAAATTTTCTTAGCGTGAATAAATAGCTGTGGAGGGGGAGGACGGGTCGAGTGTGTTGTCAAAAATGTGGCATAAAAACTCGTTTATCATTGCTCGACATTTATAGTGAGAGCATGTGAGCATTTTTTTTTTGGGGGGGGGGGGGGTGTTTTTGATTTTTCTGTTTTTTCTGTTTCTTTGGTTTTTTTTTACATTTAAAAAGTACGTGATATCGGTAGTGAATATGGGCTTTATGCCGAGTTGTAATCAAGTCAATCACAAGTCAGCTCACAAGCTAGATGGATTGCTTTTGTTATATAGTGTGTTTGAATAGCTTGTTGCATAATTGCTTGAGACCAGAATTGAGGCGACCTGTGAGGTGACCTGTGAGGTGACCTGTGAGGTGACCTGTGAGGTGACCTGTGGGGCGACCTGTGAGGCGACCTGTGAGGCGACCTGTGAGGCGACCTGTGAGGCGACCTGTGAGGCGACCTGTGAGGCGACCTGTGAGGCGACCTGTGAGGCGACCTGTGAGGCGACCTGTGAGGCGACCTGTGAGGTGACCTGTGAGGTGACCTGTGAGGTGACCTGTGAGGTGACCTGTGAGGTGACTTGATTACAACTCTGGCTTCATGACATAAACACATGGACGACAGTGTTATTTCCATGTTATAAAGTCTCCGTGTCCTTTTTAGATATTCTGGACAGTAATTGCGAAGTTTCATGTTTATGTCAATGAAATTTTATTCAAGGCCAAAACATGATGTCAACAGTTATGTCGCAATATCATCGTGTATAAAAAAAATCAATCCCTTCTTTCTGTTTGTTTCAAAACTGTCATGCTTTCGTCGATTTCAATATTCAGTAGCTTATTTAGACTATTTTTCACACCCTTTTTTGTCGTGTTATTTTGGAGGAATGGTTATGATGTTACAGTGCTCTTTTGCCAAGGAGTTTCTATTGCCAAACGAAAATAGCGCCCTCTTGCAGACTAAATTGGAAAGGTTGCACATTAAAGGGAGTCTATCATTTGCTTTTACTGTAATGTTTCAGAAATGGATGGATTTGGGAGTTTGGTATTTTATAGCAAATACTGTAACACGGACCTGATTAAAATGTTTGCATGCATAGATGCCAGGAAAACGGAGAAAAGAGCCGTTCTTTTAGTCTGGTTTGCTACCCTACTTCAGACCAAACAGAGAACTTTATAGACTTCGGCAATTATCAAGTCGGGGAACTGGACCATTTCCAACGATTGTCGGCCGACAATCATTGGAAATTGATGCAAAATGTCACTTTTCTGGAGAATGACATCACACCAGGTGCCATGATTTCACAGGATGCTTGAAACTATTAACTTGCAGTCAAGTAAGGTATTTCATAATAATTCAGTTTTTGGTTCATGTTGTATATTACCTTTAATTTAAAACCAGAACCTCAAATCAGTGGCTTAGCCAACGGGGGAAATAACCACCTTCCCCGTGGGAACTCTCCCCGCGCCGTCTAAATTTTTTGTGTTTTTTGTTGTTGTATACTTTTTAAGTTTTTAAAAGAATGTTTAAAGAGCTGACGTACGTCACGTCGTGCGTAGTGTGTAGGCCTATACGTTTAGCCATAATGTAAAAGCACTTAAAAGCGTCGTCCGATAAAAACTGGACCCTAGTCCTTCCCTCCCCCATTCCTTCCGCTTTTAATATTATCCTCCGGTTTCTCAAAAAGTATAGAATTTGTTTGCTAAAATTGTAAAACTTCGTCTTTAAACACTGGGAAAAATATTCACTCCCCTCACCCCTTGAAAATGGCCAGGACCCCTCGCCCCCCCCCCCCCCCCCCCCGAGCAGAACCAGGGGTGCGTTTTGGTTCTGTTTCTCTTTGGTAAATAATTTTGAGTATTTCATTATTTCATTATGGTGTGTAATTCACCCCTATTTGAAGTTCCAAAAGAAATACGCCGACAAGAAACAACCGAACCAATTCTTGGTTATGACTGTTTGTGACAGCTATAAAACGCACCCTTGCTATATGACGCTGCTTCAAATGAAAACAAACGTGTGGACCATGTTCATGGTTGTTGTATAGGACATGGGTATGGCGTGAAAACAAATTGAATTTGATAAATTATTGAATTCTTTCTTTAATGCAGAGATTGTGAACACCGAGAGGTGTGACCATTGAGAGGAGCCTTATATTACTCGTGTTACCATTGATCTCCATATAAAACAAATATCTGTGTAGCTCAATGGCCGTCGCGTGCCTGTACAAATAATTGAAGTCAGCAGCCGCCATATTACCTCTCCCATCGTGTCGGGGCATGTCTGTATCAAAATATCATTACAGTTGTTTGTTATAAAGGTGTACTTCGTAACAAGTGTAAATTTGTTTGGCTGTTTGCTTACACGATGTCACTCTTTTAACCTCGGTATTATAATATCCACTTACCTGTTCGTCGAAAAACGATGATGATTTGTTTTCAAAAATTTTCAATAATGGGTACTATACTGAATGTGTAGAATGTGTTTTGTCCCCTGTCCCCAGGGAGGACGGTTCAAGATAAATATTTCATATAATCGATTTTTCGGTATATTTTAAAACGTTTTTTCATGCAGATTAAAAGTTTCTGATATTCGAATTTGTCCAGCAGAATCGATTTAATGCATTTCGTCTTTTGTCATACAATTTCAATTAAAGTGCAATCGAATTCAAACCACGGGTACACATTTTCGACAACGGAGGATTCAATTTTGTCTCGTCCACGCCGAGCCGTGTTGCTCAGAAATCAAATTCGTCTTTTGCCACACCAATTAATATCAAATTTGTTCAATTTCGTCAAAGTTCATGATTGATTCTCAGTAAAATGCATAGAGGCCGCTTATATAACCCTAAACCCCTATAGGGTGTATGGAAATTGGAAATTCGTATTGGATTGCTGGATTCAGCAGTGTTAGTGTTATAAGGATAATTTCCCATTTTCCTTAGTTTCTTCTCCTTCCTTTTATTAATAACTTTATTGTCTGTCCTCGGGCCCCAGTATTATAGCTGCCATTTTCTTTTCTCTCCGTTCATTATACCTATACTTGGTCTGATAACATGCGAACGAATGTGCCAAACTGAGCTTTGGGACGCAAGGAAAATGCTCAAGTATACAGACCAGATTAATTTACTTAACAAAAGTATTGAACTGATTGATATAAGAAGAAATCGATCTCTGAATGCTGCTATTCTGCAAACAATTTAATATCGAATTTGTTTAATTTCGTCATACTTCATATCTGTAATAACGAATATTCTCGTGTTTAAGTAGATTTACCAAGTTTGAATGGTAAATGACGGAATTGCTTTTGCCAAAAGCAGGTGAAATTCGTCTTGGACAAATTTGAATATTAGAATTCGTGAATTCGAATGAAAAACTTTTAAAAATAGCCTATATTATAGGTTTTCCCGGCCGAACTCGTCAAAACAGCAGTCAAATTCAGTAACGTGCATTCGTGTCCGAGCGATTTTTCTCAGCTTGTTGCTCCCATATGCTTCATTTTCAAACTTGGAGCCTTTTTCAATATCGTTTGCAGACATTGAATTGTGTACTTTCACGCATTCAATTTAGAAACAGCTTCATTCAATTTAACATGCATACCCGTCATTCAATTTGGCGCCGGGTGACTGGAAGGAGAATTCCCTACCGAATTTTACTTTTGTTTTCGTCTATGGTCAATCATTTTCGCACTTCGAGCCTTCAAATCGGAGAAGGAAAGTACAATGTACATGTATGAGAGGAATGCACGACAAATTAAGGTGCGCATTGAACAGAAAAGGAGAATACATATATAAAAATATATGATAGATGGGATGTTCCACGTTTTGGCTTGTATCACAAACGACAAATTACAGATCAGAAATGCATTTAGTACAATACGGTAATGATTAGAGACGATACTCGCCCTGAACCTTCATCACGGATGCTGATACACAAATCCCTGAAATGCAGTTTATTTTTTTGTAAATTTGTACAACAGACACAGTTATATGCACACTCTGTGCATGTGTATTTTGAAAGTAGGCCTAATTATATATTGTCTCTCCATTTTTCATTTGCTTTTTTCCATCCTCTTTTTTCACCCCCCCTTTTTTTCATTTATTACTCCTTTCTGTTATATATATGCTTACTTTGGGCTGTTTTATTTTATTATACTTGTGTGTTATTTTTTCTTTTCGTAATTACTCAAACAGAAACAAAATACGAATTAGAAGATTAACACTAAATGAAAAACATTGCACGAATGTCACAAATGCATGGCTATTTACGAAATTTAATGCCCAAACGCTTATTTTGTTTAATACCGCGGAGTGTCCGCGCGAATTTGAATGCTATTTGCATGTTTTTCCAAATTGAATGCTGACTCTTCAATTTTGTATAACAAGAGTGTGCAATCGCATACTCATGAATTAAAAATTGAAAGATCATTTTTGCTCTTTGAATGGTGATCTAGATCGTCAATCAATTTCGTGCTCGATTGAATAAACCTATCGTTAATTCGGATGCTAAGTTTACGAAGTTGGGCAGGAAAACCTATATTAACATATTACAAAAATGAAAATTCGGTAAAACAAACGTATTTCTTTTGAAATATTTCTCAGAATTGGTAATGATAAACTGAAAATAAAAAGACAAAACAAGGATGAAATTAGAGTCTGGCGAGAAAGTTGAAAAAACCTACTTTATTGGGTGTGGTAATATGGCGGACGGCGGCGGCTTCAACTCGAAAGGTCAATGCGCTATTCAGATTTGTATACATGGCGATCAGTGGTGTATACAAATTCGAAGCTGAAGGTCATGGAGAGATATACCGTACCCTGTGGAGACATGGAAACAATAGAGACAAACCAAAGGGACTGAATAGGTCTCCACTAGGCAATTATATGGGTTAGGTTGTCTCCACAAGGAATTTTGTGTACAAACTCTATGGGGGTTTGCTTAAGTACAGGGACAAAGGGGAGAACAATGCCATGTCTCAACAGGGATGCAAAAACGCGGACAATCTACATGTGTCCGACATGTGTGAAACTCTACATTTTCTCTTTATCTGTAGAACCAGTTTAACGGCATGTGTATTCTGAGCGCCACAGTTGCGGTCAACCCGAAAAAGTCCCATGGTTTCCTAGTAGAGCCGTCAAGTTATTCCCGATGTCAGTTCTGTTTGGTGGTCCACGTGGTGGGAATCCTACTGGCATTGGTGCTTATTGTCTACCGAGTTCTGGTCATCTGTAGCGGCAAATATGACATGTAAGAACCCCGATGAATTGATCACCACACAGATTTATGCACTGGCAAGAAGCTTCGAGTTTTCCTTATAGAAATGTACACATGAAGCACTTTTTGATGGAATTTCTCGAATTGGGTTTGTATTTTTGCATTTTGTTGAAGTAAAAAAACACTGCGGCAGAATCAATAAAGGTATCAAGGTACAGCATTTATGTCCTCGTTGATGTGCCTGCATGTTTGTGTATGCAGAGAAACATGCCCGAGACGTCAGGTTATATATAGTTTGGATGCAATTGGCACAAATCTGACTGCGCGAGCATCCAAACTATAGTAGCCCGAGTTATGGGCTCCGTGTGCACCAAAAGAGGGCGCTGTCCACATAGCAACCGCACTTACATGGGGAGTACGTCGCTGGTATATTACGCACTGCGCTCCTCGTTCATTTGATACTCGTATACCAGTGGGATTGCTTTGTCTGTTTGCCTACTCTCGATAATTGCTTTTTCAATAAAGAACATCATAGCGGGAACCTAAGGCTGGGTTCGGACGGTCTGTTCTTGACAAGCGAAACTCGTTCTCGCGCTCGAACGGCGGGACGCGACCCAAGAACATTGCACTCGGAACAGGATCACACACCACCTTTCCATTGGGGTTTTGCAAGAACAAGTTTCGCGTACGTGTCAAGAACAAACCGCCCGAACCCAGCCTTAAATTGAAGTAAGGTAAGATGGCGTCGATATTGACCCCCAACTCGCCTTTTCTTTCCGCTGAGGGGGTAGTTGTGCACGGAGCCGATAGCGCCCCTACCGGTGACTTTAGATTTTACCCCCCCCCCCCCCCCCCCCAATGACTTCTTAGGATAGATAACCATACAAATAATATATACATGTACGAAATTTGACGGCAGTGGGATCACAATTGTAGAAATTATACCAAACACTTAACCCTAACAGTCCTGAATCATCCAATTTCAATACGATTTTTCACACCACCTAGGGAGTTAGGGGTACTGTTTTGACCAAAATTGGGAAAAATTTGTAAAACGCCCTTTTGGTGTTCACATTGAAGTGAATGGAATGATGCCATGTTGTACATGTACATTACCGGTCAGGGGCACGATATGCCCCTCCCCTGTCGCGAAAGATTAAACAAACGATAATTATTGATAAACGTTTCATGGCGGAAGTGTGTCTGCGATGATTGCTTCAATGCATTTTGACTTGTCAACCTCGAGGTGTCTAAACGGGAGGTTTTCTTTCATTTCTTTTTGTCAGAGAGTACTTTGCTCAGTAAAATAATGCTCGCTCCCATACAAACAAGACATTAGGGACCCATATACGGTGACGTGAACTCATACATGGTTCCAACACGAACTTGTTTACCCTCAATTTCTTTCAGCCAACAGATGGGGAGGTTTATCTTTAGCATTGCCTTTGGGTTGTTGTCATTTCTTCTCCTTGTTGATGCCTGTCTGGTGACTGTAGGACTGAAGTCATTTTGCAGCAATCTTGAGGCTCTGGAGGACCCGGTAATTCCGGATTCGTGAGTATAAATAATTACCATTTTTTGCACTGTTCAATAAAACATTTTACCAAACGTGTATGACAGAGTAGACGCCACGGCAAAGTAGATTTAATGAATATTTAATTAGTCAATTTTGTGGACCCCATATCTGAAAAATCAATGCAGTGAAATAGTTTTTTCACGATGGGGAAACTGACTATAGGTAAATTTGAGTAAATTTTCAAAGTGAACAAAGAAAAACTGGCATCAGCGGGATTTAAATCTGCGACCTCCGGAAATTCGCACCGGTGCTCTACCAACTGAGCTGTCTTGCCCTGTTGGCGGTCTCCCAAATTAGATTGCGCGAAAGTAGTCTCATGTCAATGCTGATAGGCTGCCAGTCCTTTATATCACACACTCATGTCCAGTTTTCTTTTTACTTCTGTTTGTTTCCGCACAAAACATAGTGGTATAGTCTCGTTTCAAGTCTGATTTTTTTTGCCATCACGCTTATATTGCACACGGTTTTTCAAATCCCTTTCGTGATTGTATTTTTGTAACTGCACTTTGAAACTTTACACAAATACAATCACGATAATTTGATGTGGATTTAAATCCTACAATTTGAAATTTCCTATTGTAAATGTTTTTTTCACTAACGGCAAGGTTCCTTCATATAAGCGAAATGAAAATGCACACGTGTACCTAAAGACAACCGTTCAGCAATATTAGCTATGATGACTGGTCTCATTATTTTGTATTCCATCTTGCTTATCAGTCATACTTTTCAAACGCCGAAAACAGCTCTGTGTTTGATTCTGTGAAAAGCACAGGTTTCCGTCTTTTTTGTTTTTGTTTTTGTATTGTTTCTATTTTATTGTTTTTGTATTTTTTTTCGTTGCACAGATACGTTAACATGATTGCTTACATTATCTTTACAGATGCGCCGAGTTTCAAGAGCGCGTAACCTGGTATGATAACATCAACGGTGCTCATTTCTTCAACAATCTTACAGCAGCCGGGGTAAGCACCTTTGCTTGTTTCTGACGCTATTGTGTTTTCCTTTCGTACCACGTGGCAATTATTCACAAGTTAGATTAGACATAGGCACACTCCTCAAATTATAGACCATTTGCCATTTGTTTACATCTAAACCAAATATGCCCAGCGGTATATGCGCACGCATCGTGTTTTGCATGAATTTGGTTAAGGTGACGTCAGAGGTCACATAATTCAAAGACGATTTGACCTGCAACGTCACTCCTAAACCAAGTTTGATGCAAAACACGATGCGTTCGCACATGCCGCCGGGCACATTCCAAAATAGATGTAAACACATGACGTCAGAGGGCGCATCGTCTGTACGCAGACGGCGTCAATGGCGCCCCTTTTACCGCAAGCCATCTTTCCAGTGCTGCAACCTTCACTTCTGTGGTTTCGCGCCCTGACCATTTCCCAATAATGGTGTCTATATCAGCAAAATCAGCACAAATGAATAAAGAGATGAGATTTGGTAGAATTGTTGAATTTGAAGCTTTACACGCTGGCACCGTGTTATTTCAGAATTGGAGAAATTGAAATATCATACCCATTGCAATACATGACCAGAACACCCTTAGTTTTAAAAATCTGGCTATTTTCGCACATCCATGTGAATTCCTACAGTGGGGAGCTAAACACAATTCCCCTTGTCCCACGGAGACTAATCTCTCAAATAAAAAGGTGATCTATGCAGCTCACGCAGTTCAAAGAGGTATGGCTACAAAAAGCATGCATTTGACATGCATAATTATTTTCAGAAGTGTACAAACTTATCATGAAGTAAAATATCAAACTTGGGAAAAAACATCAAAGCTAAACCTCTTATAGGCAGGATAGCTTTCACACCTTTGCCACAGTGGGCTTAGCCAGGGTAAGTGCGGATTGGCAAATTTTAAAAGCAAAATCGGGACGTTCGGTGATGGAAGCACAATCGGGGTGGTGAACATGGGTTAAACGGGTCGACAATTACTTTATTTGCACCGGGAAAATAAAATCCTGTCTACGGGCCTATTTTACAGACTCATTATAAGACAGATGCCTTTGATGACAAATACTGACGACGGCTTGAAAGAGACCACCTGGCCGGTTGTCGTGTATACGGGCATTCCTGCGAGTACTCAATCCATTCATGTTTCAACTATATTGTTCTTGAATGGAAGTGAGATAAATAGATAGAGCTTTTGCCAAACAAAGCTTTCATTCACATCATGATAGGGGCGCCAAGCGCGATGAATATGTGCACTCTATTCAGTGTGGTGCCTATTGTTTGCATTTAGGCTTGGCTGCACAGCCCGTTCTTGGCATACCAGCCCCCACACCCCCATCAACGACACAGCCGCGCACAAGGGGGATACGAATCTTCACCTTCAGTGGCCTATTGGGCTGTTGGCTTGTCACTCTAGGGGTTGATTTGTTGATTATAAATATAGTAATGTTAATGCACGCTAATTAAATGTTTAATAGTATACAAATAATGAATGTTTATGAGTGCTATGGTAAGAATAATTCGATGAGGTGACCGAATGAAATTATTCTTACCATTGCACGAATGTGAAACATTCATTATTTGTGTTATACAACGCCTGAATAGATCCTCGACGATTGCATGCATTTGTGTGTACAACGTGCCGTTTACCTTCTCAGTCCCGCATAAAACCGCGACAAAAAGTGGTCCAGTTCCGAATCAGTTAAAGCTTTATTGTTGTTCCTTCGTGTCTTGCAAATTCCTCTTATTGTTTGACTGCATATTTCATTTGTCTCTTTGTGTTAGCAGCGTCAGCATCGCCTACGACGAGTTCCAATATTTCGTCGTCTGTAGTGTTAGGAAAACAAACTGCGGTTCGGAAACACCGTCCGCCATTCTGTGTGAATGACAGCCTAGACTGGTTTTCGGTCCCCATATGTATATAATATACATTTGAAGTCCGAAGGACAATGGAGGGACCGGGAACCAGTCCAATGACAGCCGTGTTGTAGCAGCGGGGAAGTTCTACCAAACGCGTTACCGTTTAATAGAACCATGCATGTGATAGAACTTTTTTTTGGCGGTGCGGGTTCGCGTCGTGCGATGGGACGAATAATTCAATGCACGTGATCGACGATCCACCAATCGGATGGCGGGGATATATTCAGGCGTTGTATAATAATACTAATCAATTGTTATTTGTACACAGGCAGCCTCCTGGGTTTCGTTGTTGCTTTGGTTGGCGCTGACGGTCCTCTCCATTGTAAATTTCTGCATCGTCACCAGACGCATCAGAGCTCGTAGGCATGCGTCTGCCGTCTCAAAACCGGAATCGTAACTTTGCGGCTGATCGTCACGAGATGTACTGTGACCTCTATAAATGAAGCAGATTTTTATATTTGTTTCTCATTTGCATTTTGTTTTAGAAAAAAACACAATCGCCTTGTGAGAAGTGGCAAAACGTCATTACTGTACCGGACGATTTTTGTTACACCTTACATGAAAATCAATGCGAGTCATCCGCCTTTAAGATTATGATATAGCTTTGGTGATGATAAAAAAATATATATATAGTTGTAATCTGAAAGCTAAATATGGTACCAGTCTAGTACCAATTCTCCTGAGAAACATTTCATTTAGAATGTCGTCATTTTCGAGAAAACTGTATCTGAAGACCGCCAAAATGTACTGCATCTTATTCGGTTTCAACATTCTTGATATTCATATCAATGTGCACAAACATCACTGTTCCGCCAAAATGTACTGCATCTTATTCGGTTTCAACATTCTTGATATTCATATCAATGTGCACAAACATCACTGTAAGAACAGTAACGCTATTTTATCGTGGCTCGGGTGATATATTGAGCTCAAACTTCCACGGTTCTGCTATTTCATGTATGTGTTGAATCAATGTATTCTCAGCTCCACCAATGCTCAATCATACTTTTTAATTAAAGTAGTAGAATCAAAAATACAAAACTGTCCAACAAAGTGCGGGAACCATGCAGTAATTATCAAGTTCAACTTGTTTTCACACACTTAGCTGCCTTACCACATGTTTACAACATGGCGTGCATGATCTAAATGTTTTTATTGAAGAAGAAAGAGCGTGGTTTTTTTTAATGCGTTTAAAATCGTTTATGTTCACGGGGGAGCTATTTTTGTTTGAAAAGGAACGTTCTGTCTAAAGCGCAGTGATATCAAAATCTTTCCTCCAATGTAAAAATATTTGAATAAAATGTTGGTTGGGTTCACTTAAGCTATGTAATACGGAAATCACTTAAATTGACTTTCTCCGGGAAGTTTGACTATTATAATACACAATAATACGTTATGCAATGTTGTGCTTTTGGTGACATCATGTTTTGACTCTTTAATATGAACACCTGTTGAAGATTTCTTGAAAGAACTTTTTAACAGTAAGGTCAGAAATGGGTGAGGTCAGCCAGCATCGCGCCAAAATCGATGTAACAATAAATTATATGCATCGTGAATTTCCAAGGTACACTACCACACTGTTAAAAATTACGTTGTGGTACAACGATTTACAGAGTTTCTTTCTGTATAACCACTCTGTTACAAACATTTTGTGTTTTAACAAGGACTTCCTTGTATTCAACAACTACGCAATTGTAAACTGTACATTTGCAAAGAATTTCTGTAATTATACAAGGCTCTCTTTATGACTTGTTCATAAAAGAATCTACTGTTATCCTGCATGAATCTCATTATGCGGCAGCTGACCAATCAGAATTGAGGAAATTTGTGTGCGCAAAATTCCTGTTATATTGCTGTGTTTTATTTAAAAAAATAACTTTCTTGATCATAATAGGTAATTAATAATAGGTAATTGTCAAGCAATTCATGTACAAAATTACTTGTATCCAAACATTAGTAAATAATGTCATATTACATCCCCGTTCATGTTCAAAATATCGAAATGGTTGATGGCGAACCGCGACTTCATAATGGCTCAACCGAATGAATATAGAAACAAAATGCGCTTTATCTTATGTATATGTAGTAGTATATACTGTTATGTGTAGTAGGATCTATGGGCGACGTAGTATATGTAGGAATATGTAGAATTGCACAGTAATACAATCACACTGTACAAATATTGTAAAACTAGAAACTGCAACATGTAGATGCGTAGAAAAGTCTACAAATAATCTGTGATAGTACAGAATATTTTGTTTGTACATTCACAGAGGCTTTCTGTGTACTATGTCATTGTGAAAATACGAATCATACTCTGTTGTTGTACCGAACAGTCTACAGACCATCACTGTACATACACACAGCCCTTGTAATACCAATAAGCCAGTTTAGTATCTCAAAGGTCATTCGGGATAAAACTGCGGAACGAAATGTCACGCCATGTTACGCGAACGTCCATTCTGATTGAATTGAACACGTGCGCGTTGTGCGACCTTCTTTTTTTATAATTTTTTTTAGCATGTTTTATTTATTCAAATTTACCTAGTCAGTTTCCCACGTGGCTTGTATGACGAATTATATTTTATTTTAACGAAAGAAACTACTTTTTCCTAGTTTAGGCATCTGTAACCCTCAAACAAGTTTATAAACTGCGCACAAAAAGTATCGAAACACTTAAAAGTGATCCGATAATTCAAAACCTGAAAAAGTATTGATAAATCAAAGCAATTCACCCGATGCGCAATTTGACGTTTTTGAGCGGAGTTATGTGCAATTGAATGGTTAAAGGTCGAATTTCAAAAATGGCAAAAAACACATTTAAGCCATTTGCTCAAAAAACGTACACAAATAAAACAAACACACACGATATCATGTTACCATGTTTGTTTTATTCACTCTACCACAGATTTATTGTTTTCTTTCAACTTCAACATCACAAGGACAATCTTAGCTTATCAGTGATATCACTCATGTCAGTTGATGCCAGCCTTCAATACTTCGTGTGTCCTCCGTCATTCTCTAAAGCAGCTGCTAACCGTCTCCTCATGCTTCTGACTAGTCGTGTTACTTCATTCTGGTCGATTTCTCGCCACTTCCTGATCAGAATGCGTCTCAGTCCGTCCAAATCTGTATCAGGCTTGATTGACTTGTTGACCTTACGCTTCAATTTATCCCATAAGTGTTCCAGTGGATTTAAGTCTGGGCTCTTCGCTGGCCAGTCAAGTTTCTGGATTGTCTCTCCCTCAAGGAAGTCGCTGGTGATGCCTGCCGTGTGCGGTCTAGCGTTGTCCTGCATGAGAAGGAATCCCTCGCCTACAGGAGCAGCATAAGGCACAACTACTGGTCGCAGAACTTCATCAATGTACACCTGCGCAGTCACTCCTCCCCTGAGAATTACGAGGTCAGTCTTCCCCTCGGCACTTATCCCAGCCCAAACCATCAGACTGCCACCTTCGAATGGTTCTTGTTCCTGGATACACTCCTCGTCCAATCTCTCCCCGTTCTCCCTCCAAACGCGGATGCGGCTATATACCGTCCGTAGACACACTCTAGATTCGTCGGTAAAAAGGACGTTCGCCCACTGCCGTCGATTCCACCTGCCATGAGCTCTGGCGAAGGCTAAACGAGCATCCTTGTGCCGTTGGAGAAGTCGACACTTCTTAACCATCCGACGTGAGCGAAGACCTGCTACTCGCAACCTGTTTCGCACGGTTTGGACGCACATCTGGTCTGGTGCTTGACCTCTTCTTCTGTGAACGCGGCGCCGGATCTGACGAGCTGTAGGAGAATACAAAATCAGTACAAAACATGTGATTAATGTCAGTCTCATACATTTTTCCGAGTTTAGTAATCATCTGGTTTACGTAAGCTCTAAAGATAACCACATCTCACCTGTTAAGGTTCTTTGTTGCGTTGCCTTGTTGACGATGGACGCATCCTGGGCTGCTGATGTCACCCTCGGGCGACCATTTCTGGGAAGATCGTTCACATCTCCGGTAGCTTGGTATCGATCTCGCCACTCAGCACCGTCGACGGTGCCGATCCAACCTGACGAGCTACAGCTCTCACCGAATAACCAGCTTGTAAGAGGCCAATGATTCGTCCTCTTTGATGTTTTGGCAGTTCCGCCATTGCTGCTTTTGTAAACTTTAATCCTTACCTGTACCTAGCTGTGATTCTTGCTCCAAAGGTAGTCGATTCATGATGACCATCATCTTTTCCCTATTTTGTATTGTTATTGAAATCAATGACGAATGGTCAGACATTAACAACACCAGCAATCTGCTTGAATAGGGTTTTTGTCATTTTTGAAATTCGACCTTTAACCATTCAATTGCACATAACTCCGCTCAAAAACATCGCAGCTCAACAAGTCAGGTGTCAAATTGCGCAGGACAAAATTGTGCATCGGGTGAATTGCTTTGATTTATCAATACTTTTTCAGGTTTTGAATTATCGGATCACTTTTAAGTGTTTCGATACTTTTTGTGCGCAGTTATTGCTTTTGCGAATCTAATGCACACTAAAAAAAAGTACGCATTTGTAAAGTAATTATTCGTCAAAGTAATTAACACGGGTGTGTTTTTCCCGTTCGATGTTTCATTCTGAAATGAATAACTTTTGTATTGCTAGAAAAATTGCAATTAAACAAAAAGTCGGGAAACTCGAAAAGAGCATGCGCATATCTTTAAAAAGCTCGTCTGTATGCTTTAAGGATTCTCTCCAATGCAAACATTTCAAAATATACAGGCAAGACATTTTAGTGTACAATTAATACCAAAATCAGTGTAAATAATTAGAACAAGAGTCGACCGGGAAGGCTTAAAAAAAATAGAACAAGCAAACAAACAAAAACTGGTAAATAATAGTACTTTACTCTCGTGCAGAGTCACCTTGACCCCACTTTCCGCAACTTGCTTTTGCTCAGGAAATTCACACATGCATATATCGTAGGGTCAACTTTTATATCTGTCATAGGTTGTGTGGTTTTAGACTTGTCTTCGCAATCATCGTGTACTTAATTTTCTAATATTAAAACAGAATCTGATGCAAACAGTTTGCTGTCAGCTTGTGCATTGTCTTTCTATAACTTAAGCTATTTAAGTACTAAAATTTTCTGCTCCATATCTTATTTCATGCGGATTAAGTTTAAGCTAAGATATTCCAGTGGTGCGGTAAGACGGACTAATGCACATTGCCCACCAACTGCGTTGGCTTGCGAGACTGCTTGCGAAGCCAAAAATAGCGCGAGTAGCGCAGCAGTGGGCAAGCGTTCTTGCAAAAGCTTGCGCAAATTTAGCTTGCGAAATGGCTTCGCAAGCTGTTGCGCAAAATAGCGCAAGCCCATTGCGCTGGACGTATTTTGCAATGCATCGCAATGCATCGCAAGCAGTGTACAGGCCTAACGCAACCAACAAGCGCAAGGCAGCACAAGCGTTTTCCGACTCTTCTATGTCCGGAATTGAATTTAGATATACCTGAAAAATCAGATTTTTTTGC
Organism: Hippasteria phrygiana; assembly: GCA_037893225.1. NCBI lineage: Eukaryota > Metazoa > Echinodermata > Asteroidea > Valvatida > Goniasteridae > Hippasteria > Hippasteria phrygiana. The sequence goes on along the minus strand of JAZGUH010000046.1, from coordinate 425,166 downwards.
GAATTCTTGCGCTCGTTGCGCCGGCGGGCGGGCAATTCACTCTAAAAACACCGGGTCAGATTTGACCCGGATTCCAAGTTTGCATGACCCGGAGTTCCGGGTCAGAAATTCCTGACCCGGAAAAGGGTCGCTTTTGAACGACCCGGAAAAATGGTTTCCGGGTCAAATAATACTGAGCCGGGATTGCGGGTCAATAATTCCTGACCCGGGTCACGCACACATTGACCCAGAAGCTAGGTTGAATTCATGAGATCCGGGTCAAAATTTTGTCACCTTGAATTATCCGGGTCAAAAACCAGCCAGATTTAACCCATTCCGGGTTGAAACTGACCCGGAATCTGGGTCACAGGGGGCCTGACCCGGAGTGCCGGGTTGGATTGACTAACTCTTAGGTTCCAGGCTTGTCACACTGGTATGGACCCGACTTAAATCATGGTAACATTACCGACTCGCAAGTTGGAGAGCCTTGTTAACAGGGTAAGAAGAGAAACTAGAATATAAAAAAGAAAGAAACATTTGATATTTGCCAGTTAAACATCTCATTTTAATCATCTAGGTCAAACGTCTTTGGATTTGAGGCTTTACATTGTACACGTAGTAAAGTTTTATAGTAAGAAATTATCTGGTAAAGTTTGCGATAAAACCTTGTGAAACTAGTGCTCAACATCCAGTAGTAATCAACTGATTGAGAACTAGTTTCACGTGGTGCTATTGCAAGCCTTTGCAGATTTAAAGATATATTCCTTGTGCTCTTACCTAAATTTCACAACATTTGGCTGAATTGCTATTTTGGAGCATTGCAAAAGTTATTGGATTTCAGATGAGCCATCAGAGAAAAAAATCTGTCAATGAATGTAGTGTGGGACACCATAAATTTCCCACTGCAGATGGATGGACTGTTTACGCCCATGCAGCTTATGTAGACTCATAGTTTGAGATGCTCAAAATACAAAAAGTTCATTATTTGTTAAACACATTTTTTGAAAATTCGTTCAAAGATTTATTTTGGAAGAGCAGAAATAGTATATCTTTAAACAGTATGGCACAATATAAAAAAAGAGATAAAAAAGTACAGCATTCACTAAATGCAAGAATTAAAATATGAGAATAAAAGCTGCACTATACAATGTATTTGGGCTTACCCACATTCATGGGGTATATTGTACATGTGAGTGAGACAAATTATAATTTGAGAAACGGTAATTTAAAATGTGACTGAAATCAAGAGAGTGAAATATATCTTTTGATTCGATCTGGATATTTCTGCGGTAATGCGGGTCTGAACCAATTGGCAAGAGTTCAAAAATAATGGAAATATCAATATTTAAAAAAATTAGGTAAACACTGTTTAATAGGCGAGTTGTCAAATAAACTTACTCATATTGCTCTAATATCAATGGAATGTACATGTATTCCTAATTATTTCTCTATCATGAGCTGTAATCAAGCGGCATATCCAGCATGTTAATGAAATTTAACCTGAACTTTTGACACTGGGTATAGATCATCACTGACATGCTTGTGGTATTTTATAGGCTACAAATCATTAGCAGCAAATGTCTCAAGTTTTACCTTACATGTTTGGGTTGATGTGCCACTCACATCAATGGTGTAATGAAGACATTTTTGTACAACATCCAGAACCCATTATGGCTCTCATAGGCAATTGTGTCTCCACATTTGTGAATCTCAGATGTGGTCAAGATTTAATGACAATGTTCATATATTCTATTCTATTGTCCTTTTAATTAAACATGAAATTGAACGCACATGTATCCATAGACAGAGTTCACTGATGACATTGCAATGTTTGTAAGCCGATTGATAAAAATCGATGATTACCAACCAGAGAGTGCCATTCTGCGGGAAGTGTTGGGTGAATCCCCTCAGCCCCTCCCCTACCTCTGGTACTTCCAGATTGATATAATCACTGGTTTTCAGGTTTTTGGAAGCTCAAAAATGCTCTGAGTGACCGAACACACACACACACACACACAGATCGATTTGTCTCCCTTTCCCCTCTCCAAGGCCATACACAGCTTTCTGAATGGCTGCCAAGGGGAGGAGATATCCAGTACATAAACAAACATTTAAACATAATCTAGTGCCTTGATCATCATCAACATGTGGGAGATTGCATGTTGCTCTACGATGATAAGCGTCTGTTCTGGCTCGAGTCGCTTCCCAAGGACAAGTATAAAGGGCTGTTTCAAAATCGGAGTATCCAGGTACTCGGGGATGTTTCTACCAATCTACAGTCAGAGTACAAAGAAAGATAAAAATTGTCATGTAGACCTGTACGCATATAAAAAGCACACAATTGAACACAATCTTCATCTTTATTCTATTTCATATTTATATTAATTTCATTTTGCAAAAGTCATCTTTAGATCTTTAAAGAGCAACTCCAACGGTTTTTAAAAAGTAATAGAATTAAATGTTATTGTGTTAAATATATAATAAATTACTTATTAAATACAAAATCATGTTTGTTTTGCGTCTCAATTTTGTGTTATTTTGAGAGAAATTATTACCATTTTCTGGTGTCGCTGTTGAGAAATGAAAAAAACATGATGTGGTACGGTAGAAAGCCGCACGCGATGTTATTGTTATGTGCATGTGTACGTGTCGCATTGTTGCATGCTCACTGGTAATACGTCGGAAATGAATATTCATTAGATGTAAATGAGCTTGACGTCACGCTCCTTTTCACGAAACTGGGATAGACTCGCGGAAAGAAAGGCAAAAAAAAAACGCTATTTTAAAACAAAATCCGGCATCAAAGATAAGGATATTCACAAGTATGTGTTTCGTTTGATATGGCTCTTCTCAATTAAATCGAAACCTAAGAGAAGTTGGGAATCGTTGGAGTTGCTCTTTAAACATGTTAAATCTATATGACAGGCCAACTAACACAAGGCTGTTCAAAATGTGAAACGTTAGATAGGATGGCATTAATTTAATTACATATATTGAAGGCATCTTTAGTATGCTAGGGACCATACAAGAACTGCATGGCAAGTACATGTACATGTAGCACGGTGAAACAGTCCATCACAACTAAGGTCTTTTTCCCCCTTTTTATTATTCAATGACAACGGCGGCGGAACCGGGAGCCGAGGGGGAATTTGGCAACCCTTCCGGGCAGTTCCGTATAAAGAAAAACAGAAAATGGTAGCAGCCAGCCGGCACCGGCGCTAATTTTGACCACCCCCCCCCCCCCCCCCCCCCCCACTTTGAAAAGTGTTCTGGCGCCGTTGTTCAATGAGCACAGGCATACAACTTGGAATTAACAAAAAACCAGGAAATTCCCATCTTTACAAGATTTTGTACAGTGTTTTTCAATTTTCAATGGCAAAGTGTGACGTGAGAAACGAGGAAATCAGCTGATCCGAGGAAAAGTTGCATGCCTGATGAGCACTGTACATTCGGTTGGTCTAAACGTTTGTGAATAACACATGCGGTTGGTATTTTAGATCATACCTACTTGATTTTTTAGTGCAGATGCTTAACCATCTGGTGTTCTATACTTACCGGTTATACATAAATATTTCTATGTTTAGCTATCAATGAAAAGTTAAAGATTCTTACTAGTTGACGGTCTATAAATGACTTGATGGCGTCATCCCCATTACTCCTGGTGTTCTTTCCTTTCACACCAGTTGGCAATATGCAGGGCAAAACAAACACTGCCAGGTTTTTGCGATCATCCTCTGCAAAAGAATTAGGAAACTAATGTTAGTGCTACTTTTCATGTAGTGTTTGTACATTCCATATGCAACAATTCCAAATGCAACTCAACCTTCATTACATGGCATGCATGAGTATTGAATTTTTCAGTGCCATATGAGCCAACTGTGGATAAAACAATACTTCCAATGAACTTGATTTTAAATATAGCACAAAGATTCTGTATTGCACTCCAAAATTACCAATGACATCAGCTTTGAGCATATATTGTTTAAAAGAATATTGAGCGATTAGATGCACGATACATTTTTGTACCATGATTATCACAAAGGGACTTCTTATGTTAGCCTAGAAAAAAACGTTTGAGTGAAAAATACATGTACAAATGCAGAGCTGCAAATTGTTATATAAAAATAACTCCGGCTTGGCGAGGATGTTGTGCAATACTGGTTTAATATTGCAGGATTTGCTGGCCAATTCTGCTGGTTGATTAAATTACATGTATACACCGATCAAAAAAGGCAACATTACCTCCTGTTACAACCTGTTGGAATGTTCAAATACTGTTGCCAGTTATTGTTTACTGGCATAAAAGATTCAAATCCACAAAGTCAAATAAATAGGAGAGGTACATCATTACATGTACCTCATCTTCTTTGAAAGTCTTCAGGCTGGAAACATCACGCGGGGACCTACGTGTGGTATCAGCTCTAAGCGAATGAAATGAATGAATCCTTGTCCTCCATATTTTCTGTAGAAATTAGAAAAAAATTACAATCAGAAGATTTTACAACTCATTAGAAATTTTAGACAAGAGAAACATTAAACTTTTAACACAAACCTGTGGAAATTTGAGATGCATGTATTTTCAAAGGCCGAGGATATTCACATGACCTCTGAAATTAAACACTGAATGACCCAGTATTGATTCCTATTATTAGAACAGAAATGATTATTGGCCCGACGGCGGGGTCAATCAGGTTGGAAATGGTTCTTATTGGCCCCACCGTAGAGCGAAAAAGGAAAATTTCCAACTTTAATATTGGCTCCGCCAAGGGGTGAATATCCAATGTCATTTTTAAAAGAAAACTTTCTTGTTTAGAATGCTACTATATATATTAAGTATTAAAAAGGTCAAAAGGCATGCCATTGTTGGAAGGAAAAAGGAGCAATGCTTGTGCCCTTCCTTCCCACAATAACTGTCTACCACTTGCAATATGGCTTATTGAGTCCACTTTCCACTGGCAAAACACCCCAAACATGCAAAAAATAAACAACAAATATTAAACGAAAACAATGACCAACAACTAAGAAGTAAACTTTAGTCTTAGATTACAAACCTCACTGAAGCAATGTAGCATTCTACTGCCACACTGGCATATGTCGGGGGGGGGGGGGGGGGTGTTGTCTTTAGACTCGGGGGGGGGGGGGGACAAAATTAAATAGTTTAACTTTGGAATGTTGACATGGTGACAATGGTGACATGCACTACGCATGATCATGATGCATTTGCATGAACACATGACAGACTGAGAAATCATATTTTGTTTCCAATGCAATGGCAATGTTCAATTCTTCAAGGCTCCCCACAGCACAGAATTCATAAACGTTAAAATGTTGGCCTTGTGATACTAACGTTACGGAAAGAGTTCCATATCCGGCCATCACTTATTTTCCCTTAAAACCCTCCTATGCAAACATGTATTCTGAGCCATGTTGTTGTATGGGTCAAAATCAGTCAAGGTGATTGTTTGTGACCCTTCTGCCACATGTACAAACCACATGTAATCTGACCCTGTCTGTGTACAAAGTAAAGGCAGGGGAGGTGGAAGGAAATTTTGACTGATTTTGACCTTTTAAATAGCACAGGGGTTTTAATAGGACTTAAAAACTACCAAAAAGTGTAAATCTAATGAAGAAACACGAATTTAGGAGGGAAACAATTTCCACTTTTTCTTTGAAAATACTTTGACTTTTTCTGTCATGGCCCATGGACTGTGCACGAGGTCCAAGTAATGGCCGGATATGGGAACTCTTTCCAAAAATACAGCCAAACGTGAGCGAAAACTGCATCACACGTTTGGGGGACTGTAAATGGTACCTAGACCAACCGTAACTGATGAAGATTACACAACAAATTCGGGGCCAGGCTAATTGCAGATTTCATTGCTTCCTATAAACTTCTTTTCTCTTTACGCAGTCAAAGCAGGGAACCAGTGCATGCTACACGTTTGCGGTGTCATGATAATCCGGCTGTCACAAATGACAAATCGTGTATGCACCATTTATCATGTTTATGATGTAGCATGTGTAGGCCTAGTCTACGTTTAGCCCTCATGCACCCTTCGTAAGTTCTACTCATAAAATGTAGTCAGTGGGCTTGTGGTGGCCCATATGCATTTTCGGGTACATTCTTTGAAACTCTCAGGATCACTAATGGATACCTCAAGAAGTTCAAAACCACATGATGCCATTTTTTTCTGACCCTTTTATGGGCGGGGCCATGACTTTAAAAAGTGGGGGCTTCGTGCGCAAAAAAAACGATTCAGATAATTTCACTTTTCTTTTTCGCATTTGGACAGCTCACCCAATTCCCAAGTGCTACCGGTACATCACGAAAACAAAATCCAGAATTTTGTCTCTTGTGGATGGGGGCCACATTTTATAAAAGTGGGGAGAGGAAATCGAGCAGTAACGGGCAATCTTGTTGTTTTGTTTTTGTTTCCATCCAGTATAGTGAACGGGGTGGACAAAATGTTTACATGTCAAATCATAAACTTTTTTGTTCCCTTTTGGGGGTGTGTCACACTTTTTTCATAAAAGGGGGGGGGGGAGCATATTCCAAAAGTGGGCTTGTGGGAGCCATCTCGGTTACATTCTTTGAAACTCTCAGGATCACCTGTGGACACCCCAACAAGTCCAAAACCGCTTGATCCCATTTTCCCACGCCCCCTAGGGTGGCCATTTTGAATTTCAAAATGGCAGCCATTTTTAACATAGGTTGCGTTCGGGTAGCTTACCCGGACCGACTCGGGTGAAGGCAGACGGGTCAGCCATGATAGCTGGGCTAATAGAACGCTCAAACGCCCTCTTCTGTTGATGTCACCTAGCACTTGAGTCGGCGATTGTGTTGTTACGGACCCCTCTTTATATTTGATCCATTTCAAAGGTTGTTTTTATCATTCCAAAATGAATTTATCAACCTAAAGTATACTTCTCTCAATTCTAATGACATCATTTTGTGTAATTCTGAACAGTTTCTTGCGGTAGAAAATGCAATTTTCTTACGTGTTTTGCGGTTGGTGTCTTGCGAATCAGTGCGGTTTTCGCCATCCTTATTTTCGTGTTGCGTTTTGTCATCTTCGTTGTCGTTTTACCCCAAAATTTCCCACACAAAATTTAAAAACCTGCCCTCTATCTTCGACATACCTGTTGGTTTTTAATGCCCATTACTTTAAAAGTGGCATTTGTTCTAGGAACAGTGTCCTTAACCACTGTTATGTACACAAGTAAATGCTGTCAGTGTTAGGAAATTCCCCTCACGGAATGTATACGCCCTCTGGTATGTACAACCGGCGAAGCCACGCGCCACTATTTGCATACACGTGCGACCTCGGCTGACCCTAATTTGTTTATGAATGGGTCAACGTTGTTTACGCGAAGCATATGTTCCAAAAGTTTCTGTATAGGTTTATCTCGCATACGTCAGGTCAATCTCGTGTACGCTAAGCGTTTCGAAAACCTGTGTAAAAGATTATTTTTAGATGTGACGTAATTTGTACGATTCTCTAGAATTTCTAGTAATCTCTAGAATGAATTACATTCTTTATATACGGGCTAATTTCGGAATAAAATCAGGACTTGATTTTCGACGGTGGACTTGAGATTTCGACGCACAGAGAATTTCGTTGAGTTCATTGAGCCGAGCCATTTTATCCGGACCTGTGACCTGTATAATATGACTAGTCTGCGTAGGAGCGTCTGGAGGCAGTTAGAGCTGAGTTCTATTTCCGGAAAAGTGACATTTATTTGTGAACTGTCGTCGGTTCATTATTTGGGGTATCATATCCCCATATTTTCGCGACGGGAGCCAGTTGGTGTCGTCCCCCGCTGTTTTCGTCTCTCTTCGGCCGTTTTGGAGGTGAATTCGCCCGTGTTCCAGCTCGTCAAAGAACTGTATTCGCTCGCATTATTGGAGTTGTCCTTGTCCGTTGCTGAGTGCCCAAGCTGTCCAAGTCCTCGCCCAAGTCCTCGCCCAAGTCCTCGCCCAAGTCCTCGCCCAAGTCCTCGCCCAAGTCCTCGCCCAAGTCCTCGCCCAAGTCCTCGCCCAAGTCCTCGCCCAAGTCCTCGCCCAAGTCCTCGCCCAAGTCCTCGCCCAAGTCCTCGCCCAAGTCCTCGCCCAAGTCCTCGCCCAAGTCCTCGCCCATTGCAGAGCTGCCCAAGTCGTCTGAGCCCTCGCCTATAATCCTGTCCGTAGGATATGTTAAGTTATATATTGTATTATATCTTTTCTTAATTCTACACTTGTTAAACCCTGTTGATTCTCGAATATTCTCATTATTAAATCACATAGTTTCTTTGTTCTTTATATCAGTGTGATCTTGTTTGCTTTCTTTGTTGCATCTGAGAAAATTCAGGCTTTTTTCTAGTAATTTCTATTTGCGGATAATCTGGAGATTTTCAGACCGTAACACCACACAATCGCCCTCGAGATCAGCCCTTTCTAATTCCCCGCTCCAGTACAATCTGGGGGTAATCAGACTACGCATGCGTGTGACGTAATTCCACCAGTGACTCTGCTCCGCGAGCAGGGTCTGTGGTGGCTGACCCGAGTGAGACCCGAGTATGACGTCAGAGCTAATTGAACGGCATGGGGCTAACCCGAGTCCACCCGGGTGAGCTACTCGAACGCATCCATACTGCATATTGTACACATACAAATGGACAAAATATTTGATGGTGTGAGACATTTATGTTTTGACCTTTTCTATTTTATCCCGACTACAATGCTGACCTCCTTTATAGGCCTATTACACTCAAACTGTAACAGCCATTTTAAACTTTAAAATGACCGTCACTTACAATATGTATTAAAGATACTATTTGCACTTATTGGCAAACAGTTTTAAAATGTTCAATAAGTTCAATAAGTCAAAGAGTAAAAAGTTATCAAGCTCAGATGAAGTGAATGCAATATAAATCACTTGTAATTGGGCAAAAGTTCTATTAGGCATTTGATATCCATGACCTTATTCACTAAAAAAAGTTTGAGACCTCTGACAATAGTTTCACAAGTAAAAATCCAGATCCGGGTGGTTACACAAGATTTGTTTTAGTAAAAGTTTTGCATATCACTGAATATGTATAATTATTGTGATTAGTGCTACCTCCAGATATCAAAAGAAAAACTTGATACCACAAGCCTCTTTCAAGAGGTAAGCCTAACCTTTCAGTTTTTCACCGAGGACAGTAGTCTGGAAAGTCAAAGTAAAGGACAAGTTGTTTAATTAATTATACTTTTATGTAATTTGAACTGGTTACATGCTTTCTTGGAATTATATTAGTCATCTGCATTGTATAAGTTTGCAAAAGGTGTCAGCATCAGGGTGACTGGCTGTATTTGCACACGTGTCCTCTTCAGCCTCACAATTACAGTTCAGTTCTTGTATGATAGTCTGCGAGATTATAACAGATGATTTGTGCAAAGCTTATTCTCGTGATCTAGTTGTAGCAGTTTTACGACCCTGCAGAATCCATTTTATCATCGTCAAAAGTTCGACTCGAACACCATTGTCACTTGAGCCATCAAGGGATCCTGTAAAGCTCCATGATTTTTAATTGTTTACATTTGATAATTATTCAAGAAACTGGTTAAATGCTTAATAGTGTATGTTTTAACTTCGGTCCAGACTTGTAACTAAAAAGGAAAAATTACGATTTACTTATTTCCAGAGCAGCGAGAGAGGCACAAAAATAACTGCGTGGCCTATTACTAGTCGGGTATCATACCTCCCGCTGCGCTACACAAATCCAAAACGAAAGAACATGGAGAAACCAAACTAAAATAACGTTGAAAATATGTCAAACTGAACACCTTTTTTTCTCCAAAAATCCTGTCCCGGTTATTCTTATCTGTAATGATTAATGTGGTAATTCTTAACCTTTAAGACCCCGTTCCATATAAGAGAACGAAGGAGACAGTTTATGTTTCGGAACTCACCTCAATATTTTGCGATGATACAGGCAGGAAAAGTCACTCTGTGTGCTTGGAATCATCTAAATAGTAGGTATGTGACAAAGAAATGAATGTTATTAAAAAGAGTAATTATTTGTACCAGAAAAAAAAGAGCTTGGAGAGAACATTACTATGATGTCAAGATTGTTTTTCTACGTTCAAAATAACAGGAGTTATGGTCATCTGAATATCGGAAATCGATGAGGATTCGGCGCCGTGTGTTTGAATGGAAGCGCGTTGAAAAACTGTTATCGTATTTTGGCCTCTTTGTCGCAAACTGTACTATATTGTAAATTCCTTAATAAAACTCATCAAAGCATAAAATGGAGTTATTTTGTCGCACTTTACAATGGTATAAATTTGGGCAAAGTTTGGACAATGAATCAATGGTTTCGTAAGTATTAATTTATTCATTGCATAATTATCGTTTTGTGCTCACTTCGTTGTCATGAAACCACCCATTGCAAACAAATGAGGAACAAGAAACGCCAGTAAAAGTAGCAAAAAACACATTAGACATAAAGCTGTGTAAATTCGATGTAATTTTATAATTCCATAATTATATTAAACTGGGGTTTAATATTTGCAATAATAATGGAGAATTTCACCAAAACCCCCCTTTTTGGACTCGACCATTTCTTACTCTTCCCAGCAGCCAATCAGTTGGCAAGGAATAAATGAATAAATCTAAATTACTCAAGACTATCGGACGCCACCAAAAACAGAAGAGGGCGCTACAACATATATTAGGATTGTTTTTTTAACACATGCTTTAAATGCTTCTACGATGTCTTATTCTTGAATGGCCGCGAGATAAATAAGTTGCGGCTGCGAGTTAAAAAGTCGCGGCCGCGATAATATAGTCGCGGCCGCGAGTTATTAGGTCGCGGCCGAGAGGATAGCTACCAAAGTACCATGAAAGAGAAACGCACCACTGTGTATGTGAAAGAGAATTATAAACTCGCCACTGTGAAAGAGAAAAATGTACCTGGCACTATAACGGGCTTCCGTATGATACAACCATACGAACTGCAGAATTTCTGTGCAAAGAGGGCGAGATATCTATTGCAAAGGACCATAATGGAACATTATAATCACATTCGAGACGCTTACGTGCATATGACTAGATCGTCCAATAACTTGACGATGTCCAATATCCCTGACTTGGATTCTTCAAAACGAGATCATCTGAGACAAATTTTAGACGGCAGAGCAGTGGGCAGGACTTATTTGTCATCTGTGGTCCTTTATATTACAGCCTTCCGAATCAAGAGTGGCTTTTTTGCATCTAAAGATTACGCAAATGCCACAGACTATGATGTGTAGGGTTTGTAGCAACTTGCAGCGGACGATGTGGTTGTACCTGATGAGTATAGAATCATTCAATGCAATTATTTTTCAGTAATAATACATTCATCAGCATATTAATAAAACCTACAACAAGCCAATGATCATATAAAGTTTGCAAAATATACATGTACCGTACCTGTGCAAGAATATCCGTTTTCCCCTACCACAGTTAAGACTTGGGCATGACTGTAGAGATCACAGCGAGTTTAGTACGCCGCGGCATGGTCATGAAAATGGTTGATTTAAAACAGCTTCATCCTTTTTTCCATGATCGTATGTAAACCATCATGACCATGCCATGGCAAAACAAAGTGATATGTTTGACAAAACTAACAATAAACTCTTATCTGACGCTATCTTACCTTCAAATGTTTCCAAGTAGCGTTCAAAGAATTCGGACATCATCGGGTGATTGACGGTTCGTGCCAGCATCGAAGTCTCAAAGTCAAATGTTGGTACAAAAGTCGCGCGCACGTGGCACCTGCACAGTGAAGTCACATGATCAACCTCGTCCAATCATTCAAGTTACATGCTGCAAGCTCCACTGGTACCCTTGCCATGTTATTTCATGACTGCTAACCCGCTGCATGGGGACCAGTTATGTATCCCCATCCCCAGTACCGCTTCCAAGATGCTTATGGTAGCATACTGCTCGACGTCATGGGATACGAGGTTGTATCGCAAGTGGATTGAGTGCGGAATGGTACATGGTACATGCGTTATTAAATAACTTAATTAGTATAAAAATAAAAACAGTTTTTTTTAATACTGCCGGCACCATGCATGATACCATCAAGCTATATTAATTTAAGAGTAGGCCTACAGACCTACGTTATTTCATTTAGAATTACACAAAAAAATACACGAAAATCACATTAAATACAAATGTATTTTACCATTGACATGTATTTCATCAAGTGAAATCATGATTACAGAAAATAGTTCTTAAATGAGGGGTAATTGCTACTGCTAACACGGTACCCTAGGCTAATTTTGACATAATGTACAGTTTACAAAATTTGACCAGGCAAATATCATCTTGGTGTGATCCGGCATAACCCGGAACTTGACGGGTTAATGATGCCTATAACCTGGCATATCCGGGTCAATTAACCCGGAAATGGGTTAACGACGACCTGGCATGAAATGATCCAAGCAGGACCTCCTGGTCAGGACCTCCTGGTATCTCAATCCGGGTCAAATTTAACCCGGAAACGGGATAACGACGACCGGGCATAAAATGACTCGGCTCCTCCGGGTCAAAATTAACCCGGAAACGGGTTGACTATGGCTGACCCGGCATCTCCGGGTCAAATTTAACCCGGAAAAGGGTTAACAAAGTCTGACCCGGCACCGGGTCAAACACGATGACCCTTTTCCGGGTTGCGTTGACCCGGAATGGGTCAAAATTCTGACCCGGGACTTTTTTAACAGCATTTCGCAAAAAATCGTAACAAATTGCAAACTTTGCAAACAAGGACGAACTCCCCTTTTGTGTCTAGCACAAGGCACAAAAGGGGAGTTCGTCCTCTGACGTCGATTTGTTTGCTGCCCGCAGCGACGACTTTTAGACAAATGGGACCACCGGGCTGTGATGAGTTAGAGGGGAATCGATAAAAATAGCTTTCAAAAGTCACTGTTTTTTGTTTGATTTTACAATACGCGATCTACATAAAAAATAGAAAATGACGCAGACTTCTCTCAGCAATCAACATCATCTTTAATGACGTCAATGGTGGTACACTGCCTCTTAACATCAATAGTTTGAAAATGTTGGACTTTGACGGAGATAGAGGCTACCATTAACCAGCAGACAACATTGAAATCATGGTTGTAGCATAGACCTACTAAAAGACGATACTGCACGGAAGAGCTTCGTGTCAGATGGTAAATATCATCAAAGTGAACCAAAGCTGCATAGGCCTACACTGTAAAAAACAACGGCTAACACTTTTTTAACACTTCAACGCGTTTATGTTAATATTTCAGGTCTACACGTAAAGGTATAGGAGGCGTTGCACGCGATTAACATTAAAACACGTTTAAATAGGCGTTGGTTTTGATGATTATCAACGCTTGAGGTGTTAATTTAGGTAGATATTAACACTTTCGAATGTTAATAATCATTAACACCAACGCCTATCGAAACGTGTTTTAGTGTTAATCGCGTACAACGCCTCCTATACATTTACGTGTAAAGTGTTAATATTAACGCGTTGAAGTGTTCAAAAAGTGTTAGCCGTTGGTTTTTACAGTGTATAAATAAGGTTTTTAATGGTGTAGATACATTGCACGCTATTCTTATTGATGACGACAGCTTACAGTCACATGACCGGATGTGGAATCAAACACTTGTTGCATGCTCCGGCAACTATTGGCGGCCTTAGAGGCAGACCTCGATGAAACAACTCACAACAGGGGACAATGTGCTGAGCACAAAACGTTTTGGTTAGGAAAAACCGGTTTACCAGCACAAAACGCCGTGTGGTCTTCATGCTAATCAAACAAGTGGATACCAATCACGAGGCAATATACATAACGTGCAAATTTCGTTGGTTATCTTGTTTTTAACGACGAAGACATTTTCATGCTGAGCAATTAATGTTCTACCTAAATTGACCACTGCAGTGAAGGTGTCAGATTTGCACCTGGTCGTATTTAGCTTCACAGGAACAAGATTTTTAGACAGATTTGTTTTCTAGCTTATAGGTAAGACATCAACGATACGGCTTAAGGGTAGTGTACAACATTTGCAAAAATCAAAAAACAAAATACTGAATTATTACGGAATACCATACAAGAGTGTAAGTAAATATCAGTCTCAAGCATCCTGTGAAATTATGGCACCTGGCCGGTGCTGTAGTTTTCCAGACAAGTGGAAATTGATATAGTTTTCCAACGATTGTCGGCCGACAATCGTTGGAAATAGTCTAGGTCCCAGACCTGATAATTCCATGACTCCGATTTGATTAAATTAGGGTCAGGGAACCAGACCACTGGTCAGGAACAGAATATGTTTTCTCTCTGTTTTCCCAGTATCTATGCACACAAAACTTTAAACAGGTCAGTGTTACAGTATTTGCTAGCCATGCTATAAAATACTAAATTTCCCAAATGTCCGTGTCAGTTTATGACTCCTGACGAGCATCCCCCTCCCCCCCTGAAGAAAGACACAGCCAGGTCGCAGGTTCAAATCCCGCTTCGACCGACCGACCGACCAACCAAATAAATCTGATTTACTTCATAACAAATGTTATACCAACCCCGAATCCAGACCTGTTTTCTTAAAACTACCTTTCACACTAATTGTCTGTAAATTCGACTTCCATGAGAACCACCGTTTAGCTAAAGTGGCAGGCCTTATATTGGAGACCCACAAGAATGAAAAAAAAAACTTAAGACGCGGACACTTCCCCACATAAAAACCGACGTGCTACTGTAAATTACACAAGTAAAATACACAAGTAACATGCTCATGATAAAGAACCCCGTGCTATTGTTAACGATAACACCATAAAGACTCAGGATGTTGATTGCTGTAAGAAATCAGCGTTATTTTGTAGTTTTATGTAGAGTAAAGTAGGCCTACATTACAATAAAGCAGGCAATTATTTCTGCCATAAAAAAAAAAAAAAAAGCTGCACTCTTAAAACTGTGTTGAGCAAGTAAACACAATCTTTGCGGTAACACCATGTGTTTATCTCAACTAACGAGAGGTATGTTCTGAAAAGAACCTTATCGCACAACTCGTATCTCAACCTTCGTTAAAGCGGACCTCACACCAAAAAATTGTTTTTACGGACGTCCACGGACGTCCACGGATGTTCTTTCTACGGCAGCGTTGCGATTTTTTGAGCAAAATCGTGAACACCCGGGAGAGGATTTTGTGGTTACGTTGGTACAAAGGGTTCTTACGACTTCTGACGGTTGCGTAACGGAGACGTGACGGTAGCGTCACGGTTCACCTCCCGATTCCCTACGGACCCTCGCGATTGCGTACCGGTTGCGTGCGGGTTCCTTCCGGAACCCTACGGAGGAAATACGGTGGCGTTGAGGATATCCCCGATTCACAGCGGTTTATTACGGTTTAGTACGGACTGCTACGGCTTCGTTGCGGATATACACGGCGGAGATACGGTGCCTCTACGTTTGCTTGCGGTTCCGTACGGTTCCCGGCCCAGAATATAAAAACGGGGGGGGGGGGGGGGGGGGGGCCGCTCTCCCCTCATTCTGCTGCTGAGATCGCAAGGAAACGTAAGGAACCGCAGTGTATTCGCAAGGAACCGCAGTGTATCCGCAAGGAACCGTTGTGCTTCCGTAAGGAAATCACTGTACATTCTTGTTAATACCTAACACACCGCAACGCTTCCGTAAAAATCGTAAGGAAACGTAAGGAAACGTAAGGGACCTTGGGCTTCCTTTAGGAATCGTGACGCAGCCGTAGTGTACCGGGAGAGGGAGAAGTGTTACGAATCCTTGCGGATAGTTCAGATGGCCTTACGGAGTCTTACGGTGGTGTTACGGCAGTTGCGGAAGCGTTGAGGAGGCGTTGAGGAAGCGTTGCGGTCTATGATTCAGGGGAGAACCATGGGGACTTTACGGGTTAATATGGTTCAGGGAGAACCATGGGGACTTCTCGGGTTGTTCTCAACGTTTCGATTAGCCTGCTCTAATCTTCGTCAGGAAAATTGGTTCTCCCTTGAACCCTTCTCACTTAACGAAGGTTGAGATACGAGTTGTGCGATAAGGTTCTTTTGAGAACCATACCTCTCGTTAGTTGAGATAAACACATGGGGCTGTAACTACGAAAGCTGTTTATCTTTATACTAGTGTAGTATATAGACGTGGATAAATCCAAGTTACACGCGTCTTTCTAAACACCTGAATTAAACAACTCTTACGAAATATCTTAAATAGTTGCTTAGTTATCCTTGTGTAACTAGGACAGGCTAAACTTATTGACCGTGGTCCCTATTGTTAAATACATTGTAATGTAGACAGAGGATTGCGCAACAATATGAACATATATGATAGGCCTCAGTAGAGAAATCTTCAGCAGGTCTTTACTTAGATACTCTACAGCCATGGCTGATACCAAAAGGCAACGCAGTGACAATTTCACTGCTGACGAAAGGATGGCTCTCGTTGAGACCATGAGGAAGTTTATTTCCATTATTGGTGACAAACGATGTGACACTAAAGCCAACCAGAAATAAGCTGATGCCTGGAAAGCTATCACTTCAGAAATGTCCATCTCGTTTCCTGACCGTAAAAGCCGATCTGCTAAGGACTACAAAGAATTATGGCGGAGAATGAAAAACAAAGCGAAAGGTCTAGCCAAAGACAAGAAATTTGACATAAACCAAACCGGTGGTGGGGAGAACGAGAAAGAGGATCTAGACAGGGAAACACGGGCTGTGTTAGACCTCATTGCTGGTGAGTTGCAGCAGCTCCATAATCCATATGACGATGACAACACTCAAGACGTAACGGATGGAACAGGACTGGCTAAGAACACAGACCCATACACGGAACCGACTATGAGTCCAACGGTTGGAACCCAGCAAGATCCAAATCCCACTGTGAGTCAACCAGAACAAACACCTGTGGCATCAACGTCAAATTGGTAATTATAACAAATGATTGCGCGAATTCCTTTTCCATGATTTTATTTACGTTTTATTTCAAAATATATTTTTACATTTTCAGGGAGATAGAGCATCCTTCAGAAGACGGGACATTTGTCCCTCACACATCAGATGAATCCTTGTCTACATCTCACCAACGCAGCACACTAGCCAATGATGAAAATGTCTGTCGCCCATACATCCATCCTGTCCACCTTTCTACCTTTCTGTGTACATATCTGGCTTCTAAATGGCTCAGAATACTCACTAAACAACCCCCGTACCATGTTTAAGAATTGCTATTGTTTGTTATAAACACATGTTTAACTCCAATGGTCATTTAAACGCGGCTAACTAAAAGCAAGCTTTGTAGTACTTGTTTGAAGTTAGACACGAGGTTTAAACAGTGACTACTAATTTATACGCATCTAATGGCTTAAACAGCTTTCGTAGTTACAGCCCATGGTGTTACCGCAAACCGAAAACGATATCGATATTCCACCATGCAAAGCCTCAAAACTTAAAACACAATCTTGCTATCAGTTTGTAAACATACCGGTATTTAGAGGCTAAACATCAATGCTCAATGGCTAAACACTATCCGTCAACACTGTCTCTAAACGTGTTTAGTATTTAAACATGTTTACAAGAGCCCACCCGAACAAAGATACATGTACTGACAATTTGGGAGACCGCCAACATAGGACAAGATAGCTCAGTTGGTAGAACGCCGGTACGGTATTGTGGAGGTCGGAGGTTCGAATCCCGCTCCTGCTAGTTTTCTTTGCTCACATTGAAAATGGTTACAAACTGATAGCAAGTGTGTGTTTCGAAAAGTGCTTAATAATTGCTCAACACAGTTTTTGCAGTTTACACTGAAAAATTATGGAGGTTAAATTTACCCAACTGTGGGTGAAAACTGCAACTACCAAAAATTTGGGTCCGATTGTGTTCAGCTCGGATAGGTTTACCCAAGTTTTGGGTATAGGCTATACATGTAGTTGCAGTTTTCACACACAATTGGGTAAATTTAACCCCCATGTGTTTTTCAGTGTACTTCTGAGAGCTGTTTTCTATACTATGTCAAGTTTCATCCAGCCTATCGCTGCACAGACAAAAGACAAATCTGACGCCCCCCTTTGTGTAGCAATACAAAATGACGCAGATTTATGTCATAGAACAACATTTTCTTAGGAACGCTAACTACATTTCACATTATATGAGCACAAGAGCATGACCTTTTAACAAAATCAGACCGAAATTTGAAATGCATACGCAATTGTAATACAGTATTGTGATGACTTCGCCACCAGGTTCAGTTAAACTTCAGAGTTTTGAAGGATTCTCTACAATTATTATAAATGTAACCTGGCCCCACGAAACATATAGAAAGTAGGGAGCTTGAAAATTCCAAGGGTGTTATATTTTGTTGACAAAGTCCTCGCAATAAGCTTTGTAGCTCATTCGTAGGACCCACTACGGTAGCTTTTGAAGCTATCAGAGTCATGACACCTTTCTGACAAAATGAAGCACAAGTTATCTGTTCACACTACGATTAAAAAAGAAAAACAAAATATAACCAAAAACAACCTTCAAAAATATTTTGAGACTGAACACAATTTTAAAACTCTGGAAAATAATGGATTAGGGCTTTTCAATTAAAAAATTTGTACTTCCCAAAATCCAACCCCTCGGTAAAAAAAGAATCTGCTTGTGACTAGGAATGCATCAATGCGACTTTCCACTGGTTTCGTCGTGCCAGGTCACGAATAATTGTGACTTACTCTGCAAAAAGGGCAACTATTTTGCAAAATTTGAAAATAGTGTTCTATATAATAGCTGGAAAGGCCATTTTATAAGCTTTCATATGGTATATGTCTGAGGCCTGTAGCATTTTGCATTCACGAGATATTTGGAAATTTGCATGTTTGTTTTCAGGAATTTCTTGAAATGATTAAGGAGAAACAAGCCATTTAAAAAACAACACAAAGCAAAGCAATAGATGGAAGCACTTGACACTAAGACATTCTTTTTCCAACTTGATTCACTGAAATCAAAGATTTTGGTTATGAACTAAAATAATATAGGTATCAAAGATGCAAAAAATTCCCTTCCTGAAAGATCACTTGTTTGAAGAATTTGTCACCCTCTTCACATAGAACGGGCCATTACGCGTAAAAGCATACAGCGACTTATGTGCCCTTTTTGCAGAGCGGGTCACAATTTTAGATGGGGGCATTATCAACAGATGTACCGGTAGCGTTTGCTGCCTGATTCCTTTCGCGGAGGCTGCGCCTCCCCCCGTACAGCATGCTGACGATAGACCAGGCGGTCAGAGCGGTCCAGAACAAAAATGACACCCACGCTGCAGCCTGCATTGAAATAACAGAAAACGGAAATCAGTCATGTCTGGAATCCTATGGCTAACGAAGTCCAAAAAATAATCTGGTAAACATAAACAAATCAAGGTTTGATATATGTAACCTGGCAGCACAAAACTAGAGGAAAGTCGCACTCTGGCTTTCCGAGTTACAAGCAGAAATAGCAATTTCTCACCGAAAAGTCAATTTTGGGATATTAACATTTTACATGTGAAAAGCCCTATTCTATCATATCCCAAAGTTTTAAAACTGACTTCAATCTCGAAATATTTTTTGCAGGTGATTTCTTTTTTGAACTCGAGTTATTATGTGCACAGGTAACAAACTTTGAACTTCAAAAGGTTGTTGCGGGGGCCCAGGAATGAGCTACTGCAACACATAATTTCTTATTGCACGTATTTTCAGGAAATACAATCATCTCAATCTTCAACTTTTGCTACTTGCCACCCGTTTCGTGGTGCCAAGTCACATAATGTGTACACAAATTGTGCATGCTATTGATGACAAAATTCTTTGGCTTATGAGCTCCGTGCGCTAACAAAAGAGGGCGCTTTTTCACCAAACAACGATGTCCCATGGGTATTTTAGCGGTTTTGATTCTGAATAATAGAGGTGGGAATCAGACACTTCCTAACCCAAATTAAAATCAGGCACTTTGGCGTCGACAGTGACTACCCCAACTCTCCCTTTCTTTCCGTTTGGGGGGGGGGGGGGGGGGGGGGGCTACTTGTCCACGGAGCCAATTAATTACAAGGAATATTTTCATGGCCGCTGCGTAAACCGACCGTCACACTGTTTGCAGAAGAAGGACCTTACCTCTGCAGCTTTGGTCATACTATAGAATGATGAGCCATCGTATAATTCATTCCATTTCACGATCTCTTGCAATTGCTGGCAACTGAAAATGAAATATCAATATAAAGCCTCACTTGGGGATTAGTTATATCATGGAGGAAGGAACACAAACTTCTTCCTCCATGGTTATATGTATAATTTTTAAGTCGTCAGCATGTTTTGGTGTTCTTTTTTGGAGATTTGTTTGTTGTTGTAGGGGTTTGGGGTTGGGTTGGGTTTGTGTTTGCATGAATACAGCACGGATTCATTTCCACAACGCGCACTACATTAACCCTTGAGTACTTTCTTCTTTTACGGGAGACGTCGGGGTGTCGCAGCGGTTTGGCAGCCAAGCGAACCGCTACAATGTGTTTGTGCAGTCAAGCGTAACATAAACAATAATCCAACAATGGATTGAAACTGCACAAACAGCGGCCAATGGCGTCAGCCGACCTGGTGGCACTTCTTTTTTGACGCCATATGTTGCATCCGTACGCAAAGGGTTAACTTCACTCACTTGCAAATATACAGACTGCCCTCAAGAGTTTCGCTGCTATAACAAAAACACAGACCGAGTCTTCTCAGTGAAGTTAATACAGTAATGTGTCAACCGGTGGGATTCGAACCTAGGTCACTGCGGTGAAAGACGATGAAAGTACCACGCGGCCAACCTAAATCCCCGTTTAGTTAAAAAAAAAACATTGAGCACCTTATATTGTGGAGAGATTTTGTTGCGTTAAGTTTCAAATCTAGTACCAGCCAAGTAAACTGAAAACCACTTGTCATTATATACAAGGCTATGACGTCAGTTTTATAACAGTATTTTTATAGCGTTGCCATAAGGGCCACTTTGTCATATGTATGAGCAAGAGACCTTGCCCCAATGCAGTATACGAGTATGTATTTCTTTTTCAAAAACGGAGAATGAGTTCGATTTAGTGAAGAAAACGAAAATAAAATTCCCTAGGGAAGTCAGGCGCCGTACTTACCTATATGACGTAGATGGGCTGCAAACAGTATTCAGCTTGTTGCAGAAAGAAGCTACTCCGGCGGATATGATAGCACCGACCACCAGCGTCAGGATTGATAACAAAACCAGTCCAATAGTTGCGATGATGCTCAGTAAAGATCTGGAAAGAGTAATCGTTCTTTTGCTATTAAGAATAACAGCCAGATAAACCTTGGTTGGTATTACCCGATTAGCCCGATATCGAGACCAGACACTTAGCAGTTGAGGAAAATTCTAATAAATTCATTTATTTTTGACTATTTGGTGTTAAAACCTAATTTGTATCCCCCCCCCCCAAAACAATTTTGTTTTAGATTTTGTATAGTTAAATTAACTACATGCTTCCCATTATGCACTGTTAAAAAATTTGCTGTATATTTACAGTGTTTTCGTATGTCAATTGGCACCACAAGGGCTACTTTTGGGGACAGTAGATCTACTTAAGAGAGAGAGACTGGGATTGCGGGTAACACCATGTGAAATACATCTCTTCCAGGAAGAAGTGTGGTTCTGAAAAGAACCAGGGTGAGTGTGTAACTCGACGTTTTGGAAAGTGGCTCTGTCCGTCCTCAGGAGTGAGAGATCTACTTAAGTTTTTATTGTGCCTCAACAGACATTTTCGTTGTAAAATAGCAGCACCATACAGCTATACTTATGTGATAAATTGAAACCACTGTACTTCAACGAAATTTTTAACAGACGGTGATAATGCCACGAATTGCATGTATCATGTATCATGTGACATCTCATCTACACTCGACTTCAAGTGCAAATGAAAACACATTCGTTTTTGGTCTATAGGCTACCTGTTCTGCTGCGGATACAAATACGTGAAAATCCGGTAGATCGCAAGAACGGGTGAGATTAACACTGCCATTACTTGGATTGCCATACAGTAGTTGCAGGTGGATGGCAAAGTGTCGTGAAAATCGAACCATCTGCCTGGAGAGAAAGACAAAAAAATACATAACTCGTCGCTTCCCAAGTATAGTCCACAAACCAACCAAACATATTTGGGCAGGATGAATATGGCCGGGGTCATCCACTTTGGATAATAAGCTATGCTTTGAATGACTGCAAGCTTGATTGCATTCAGTCATCCAAAGTTGGAGTTGACAAAATGGTTGTACGTGGAGGTCCCAAGCAATGGCCGCCCCTGTCAGACCAGTACAGGCCACAAAGAAAGAAGGTTGAATTCGTCTCAACCTCTCCTTGTCATTCAATTAACGGTTCAGCCAATAGTCTTACAGGAAAATACAAAAAGCCCTTATAACTGCAATGCATTAATAGTGCCTCTACCCCGTAGAATTGAAGTGCTATAGAGTACCGAAGTCTGACGTCAGTTGTCGCGGCAATGGTTCCAAACACATGCAGTTTAGAATGTATTCTGGTTCCAAACATTGCATTGATTGGCGTCATCACTTCGGTACTCTATAGCCCAGGACTGGGCTCGAACCCACAACTTGCAGAATTACTTGCAGATTACGAATTCAATGCTCCAAACCACTAGGTGGTTTGGCACTTGCACAATGAGAGTGAAAAACTCTCCACTTGTGATCAAGTAGGTATTCATGGCAAATCTCCCCCATTAGAGATGTCCCTTTCCACATAATTTCACTGTAGAATCCTCAACAGAAAATCTATTTAAATATTTAAGAAAAAGTCACGCGTTTGCATGTACACACGACTATGTTATTTTACTGAATCGTAAAGTTGCATTTTCTATTGTCAGGTGCCACTTTTTTCCACTGTAAGTTTTGTATTTGTATACTTTTATTTAGCTGGGTAAAGCCCCTTGGCAGATATACAGTACTTAAAATACTCCAGCAGTTCATAATATCCATCACCGCATCCATAAACGTCGCATTTTGTACGCAACTTTTGGCCAGCGAGGACAGCTGCGGCTGGCGTGTGTAAAACGTGATCGACGAGTTTCGACTATTCGAATATTCGGTCAAGTGAAGTTTTATTCGAATACAAAATGATTCGAATACAAAATGATTCGAATACAAAATGATTCGAATACAAAATTATTCGAAAATGGTTAGACCTATTGTACGTCATCAGCCTGTATTTTAAAACGAAAAAGAAATACCTAATACACTGTCCTCTCTATTTGGTCATTCTGAAATAGCTTGTTTTATCACGTGCTACGTGCGAAGATATATATACTGCATGGGAATTTGGAGTGTCCCGTTTCTAGTTCAAATTTTAAAATTATTAAGTCTGTTGTATATCGTTGGTCGATTGTTTTCACGGAATGTCTCACAGCAAAGCTCTCAATTTATGTAATTCTAACAAATGAGCAATTCAGTTTAAAAAAAATATAGCAGGTGTATGGTGTAAGCGAGATTTTTGTGGAGCGTCTAAAAATGGGAAAATAGGAGCCTGATTTTCGACGGTATTAGACCACAATGGTTACATTTTACATGAGAACTGGCGTGTATAAAATTGTTGTGCATGTGAATCGAAATCTCAGCCCAATGCTTACCCGCGTTATCCCTACCGTCGCCGCAACTGCTATCCCAGTGCATAAGGTCCCCAAAAGGATCAAAACCTCAGCCACTGTTTTCACAAGACCCAACATCGAGCGATCTCCCGCTGTTCTTTCAATTACGGCCATTTTGGTAATGATCAAGTATGGCGTAAAACACGCAAAAACAAGGCGCTGTACAATTGTAAGTTGCACTTTGGACTCACTGCAGCGTGTTTTGTCTCAAACACACGACTGGTTTAACCCCCTGAGCACGGTTTTTTACGGGAGACGTCGGGGTGTCGCGGCGGTTATTGGCAGCCAAACGAACCGCTACAATGTGTTTGTGCAGTCAAGTGTATCATAAAAAAATAATCCAACAATGGATTGAAACTGGATTTCCTCATTTACTCATTTTTTGCTCTTTTTGTTGCTTATTTACTCATTTCGCTGCTCATTTACTCATTTCTTGCTCGTTTTGTTGCTCATTTACTCATTTCGCTGCTTATTTGCTAATTATTTGCTCTTTTTGATGCTCATTTTGCTCATTTACTCATTTCTTGCTCTTTTTGTTGCTCATTTACTAATTTCTTGCTCTTTTCGTTGCTCATTTACTAATTTGTTGCTCTTTTTGTTGCTCATTTGCTCATTTCGTTGCTCATTTGCTAATTTCTTGCTCTTTTTGTTGCTCATTTACTCATTTCTTGCTCTTTTCGTTGCTCATTTACTAATTTTGCTGCTCATTTGCTCATTTCTTTCTCTTTTTTATGAGCAGCTACATGAGTAGCAAAAAATTAGTAAATGAGCAACGAAAAGATCAAGGAATTAGTAAATGAGCAAGAAATTAGTAAATGAGCTACACAAATAGCAAGAAATGAGTAAATGAGCAGCGAAATAAGTAAATGAGCAACAACAAGAGCAAAAAATGAGCAAATAAGCAGCGAAATGAGTAAACGAGCAATAAAAAGAGCAAGAAATTTGCAAATGAGCAAAAAAATGAGTAAATGAGCAACGAAAGGAGCAAGAAATTAGTAAATGAGCAACAAAAAGATCAAGAAATGAGTAAATGAGCAAAATGAGCATCAAAAAGAGCAAAAAATGAGCAAATGAGCAGCGAAATTAGTACATGAGCAACAAAAAGAGTAAAATGAGCAACAAAAAGAGCAACAAATGAGCAAATGAGCAGGAAATGAGTAAATGAGCAACAAAAAGAGCAAGAAATTAGTAAATGAGCAGCGAAATGAGTAAATGAGCAACAAAAAGAGCAAAAAATTAGTAAATGAGCAACCAAAAGAGCAAGAAATTAGTGAATGAGCAACAAAAAGAGCAAGAAATTAGTAAATGAGCAGCGAAATGAGTAAATGAGCAACAAAAGGAGCAAGAAATGAACAAATGAGTATTTAAGGCTGTATTTGATTTGGTAATAAGATTTGTGCATAGAGGTTAATAAGCATTTTGTCGTGAAGTAATAATGTGGCTGCATGGGGGGAAAAATTTGACATTGGAATTGCATCCAAATGGTGACGGTAACCAGAACACAAAACCGGAAAATAGTTTTGAAGGCCTACATATGGCTTCATTGAGGTCCTAAATTTGTTAGTTCTATAATTTAACCTCAGTTTGGAGAATTTACTGGTCTGAAATTCTAAATAGAGCAGTCATTTTACAAGTAATGTACAACCGTATGACTGACCGAATCTATTCACGGTTCTTTCGCACGAACACAGAATTTCCGGGTAATAGTGATTATCCCGAAATCTAGGTGTGCTATATAACGAATTACCCGAACACGAGGATCACAAACAGGGTACCATTTTAATTCCTTAACCCGAACCCGCTGATGAACTATGTAATCATTCACAGACTAATTATAGTATGCAGACCTAAATTACAGCAGGGCGATTAAAACATAATAAAAGCATAGTCCGATCTTGCCCACCAACACTTCATAATCCTTTTGTATATAATGACATTGCACTATACAATTAGTTGCAACCAACCTCTTTCATAATCCATACACAATACTTCCTGTAATCCCCTTATCTATTTAACCACAAATTTAGCCACAGCCCATCCGAAATCCCATTGAACGTGCACAAAAATAACGACCAAAACACCGACCAAACCGCCCCGATGCACTACACGGACAGTCACCAAGGCCACCTTAGGATCTCTGTTGTGTTTATTTGTACATGTACAATTAATGGCGGCAATTTGGCCAGATATCCTTAGTAGTGCATAGTGTCTGAATAGTCGGTGTTTGGTCGTTATTTTTGTGCACGTTCTATGGGGATTGCGGAGGGGCGTGATGAGCAGAGTTTCAGAAGCCAGATGGACCGAACCCATTCGTGTAGGAGGGGTGTTGGGTTGCGTCAAACAAGTTTTAAAGGCAATGATCTGGCAATGGACAGTTTATGTAATCGTATATTAAAATGTGTTTCGAGGTTATTGACATTTTTAGAAATGACTTTTAGCGTCTAAAAAACAAAACAAAATCAACCCTAAAATAAAATGTCACTGAGCGTTGGGAACATCCGCATGTACAATATGGAACAACCCGCAAGATTTGAGCAACAAAAAGAGCAAGAAATGAGTAAATGAGCAGCGAAATTAGTAATTGAGCAACAAAAAGAGCAAGAAATTAGCAAATGAGCAGCGAAATGAGTAAATGAGCAACAAAAAGAGCACGAAATGAGCAAATGAGCAACAAAAAGAGCAATAAATGAGTAAATGAGCAGCGAAATGAGTAAATGAGCAACAAAAAGAGCAAGAAATGAGCAAATGAGCAGCGATATGAGCAAATGAGCAACAAAAAGAGCAAGAAATTAGTAAATGAGCAGCGAAATAAGTACATGAGCAACAAAAAGAGCAAGAAATGAGCAAATGAGTATTTAAGGCTGTATTTCATTTGGTAATAGGATTTGTGCATAGAGGTTAATAAGCATTTTGTCGTGAAGTAATAATGTGGCTGCATGGGGGAAACAAATTGACATTGGAATTGCATCCAAATGGTGACGGTAACCAGAACACAACACCGGAAAATAGTTTTGAAGGCCGCCTATACATATATGGCTTCATTGAGGTTCTAAATTGGTTAGTTCTATAATTTAACCTCAGCTTGGAGAATTTACTGGTCTGAAATTCTAAATAGAGCAGTCATTTTACAAGTAATGTACAACCGTATGACTGACCGAATCTATTCACGGTTCTTTCACACGAACACGGAATTTCCGGGTAATAGTGATTATCCCGAAATCTAGGTGTGCTATATATTTCCTGTCTGCAGTATGAACTAGCTGATTCAACACAATCATGGCAAGCAGTCCCAACACAGACGAAGTACCCGAACACGAGGAACACAGACAGGGTACCCTTTTAATTCCTTAACCCGAACCCGCTAATGAACTATATGTAATCATTTACAGACCAATTATAGTATGCAGACCTAAATTACAGCAGGGTGATTAAATCGTAATAAAAGCATAGTCCGATCTTGCCCACCAACACTTCATAATTCTTTTGTATATAATGACCTTCATTATACAGTTAGTTGCAACCAACCTCTTACATAATCCATACACAATACATTCTGAATGTTCAAGCCCAACCAGCCCCTCACACTGAAACAAGACAAGATAATCTGATCTCTTCACAGTATGAATATGGTTCTCGGTAACTTGTCCACTGTAAGGCATTAATGCCTCCACTCCGTAGAAGTGCTATAGCCCAGGACTGGGCTCGAACCCACAATTTGCAGAATTACTTGCAGATTACGAATTCAATGCTCCAAAACACTAGATGGTTTGACACTTCCACAATGAGAGTGAAAAGCTCTCCACCTGTGATCAATAGTAGGTATTCATGGCAAATCTCTCCCATTAGACATGTCCCTTTTTCACATAATTTCAGTGTAGAATCCTCAACAGAAAATCTATTTGAATATTCAAGAAAAAGTCACGCGTTTGTACACACGACTGTTTTATTTTACTGAATCGTAAAGTTGCATTTTTTATTGTCAGGTGCCACTTTTTTCCACTGTAAGTTTTTTATTTGTATACTTTTATTTAGCTGGTTAAAGCCCCTTGACAGATATACAGTACTTAAAATACTCCAACAGTTCATAATATCCATCACCGCATCCATAAACGTCGCATTTTGTATGCAACTTTTGGCCAGCGAGGACAGCTGCGGCTGGCGTGTGTAAAACGTGATCGACGAGTTTCGACTATTCGAATATTTGGTCAAGTGAAGTATTATTCGAATACAAAATGATTCGAATACAAAATGATTCGAATACAAAATGATTCGAATACAAAATTATTCGAATACAAAGTTATTCGAATACAAAATTATTTGAAAATGGTTAGACCTATTGTACGTCATCAGCCTGTATTTTAAAACGAAAAAGAAATACCTAATACACTGTCCTCTCTATTTGGTCATTCTGAAATAGCTTGTTTTATCACGTGCTACGTGCGAAGATATATATACTGCATGGGAATTTGGAGTGTCCCGTTTCTAGTTCAAATTTGAAAATTATCAAGTCTGTTGTATACCGTTGGTCGATTGTTTTCAGGGAATGTCTCACAGCAAAGCTCTCAACTTATATAATTCTAACAAATGAGCAATTCAGTTTAAAAATAATATAGCAGGTGTAGGGTGTAAGCGAGATTTTTGTGGAGCGTCTAAAAATGGGGAAATGGGAGCCTGATTTTCGACGGTATTAGACCACAATGGTTACATTTTACATGAGAACTGGCGTGTATAAAATTGTTGTGCATGTGAATCGAAATCTCAGCCCAATGCTTACCCGCGTTATCCCTACCGTCGCCGCAACTGCTATCCCAGTGCATAAGGTCCCCAAAAGGATCAAAACCTCAGCCACTGTTTTCACAAGACCCAACATCGAGCGATCTCCCGCTGTTCTTTCAATTACGGCCATTTTGGTAATGATCAAGTATGGCGTAAAACACGCAAAAACAAGGCGCTGTACAATTGTAAGTTGCACTTTGGACTCACTGCAGCTCAAACACACGACTGGTTTAACCCCCTGAGCACGGTTTTTTACGGGAGACGTCGGGGTGTCGCGGCGGTTATTGGCAGCCAAACGAACCGCTACAATGTGTTTGTGCAGTCAAGTGTATCATAAAAAAATAATCCAACAATGGATTGAAACTGCACAAACAGCGGCAAATGGCGTCATTCGGCCTGGTGGCACTTTTTTTGGACGCCATATGGCGTCATCCGTACGCAAGTGTTTTTAAAGGTATTTTGCTTTTGCTGTAATTCAGAGGTAAACGGATTCGGGGGTTTAGTATTTCTATATAGCAAATACTGTAACACTGACCTGTTTTGTGTGCATTAGGCCTATGCTGGGAAACAAAGAAAAAATGTTGTGTTTTTTTATCTGGTTCTCTAACCCCATATTTTCAGACAAAACGGAGCAATATAGACGCTAGGAAATTATCAGGTCGGGGAACTAGACTACTTCCAACGATGGTCGGCCGACCATCGCTGGAAATTCCACTTTTCTTGAAAATGACAGCACACCATGTGCCACGACTTTACATGAGACTATTATTTACTCAGCGTCAAGTAAAGTATTAATGATTCAGTAGTTTTGTTTTTTGATGTTTGCAAATGTTGTATAATTACCTTTGAACTGTGATCATATGATTGTACACATCTGCTGGCAATAGCAATGACTGTGACAACGACAATTTAATTCTATTTTCCCATGATAATCCATGTCGGGACATGAGAGAAAATATACACATAAAAGCCATATGCAAAAACTAGGATGAAAACGAAAATTCTGTTCACAAATACATTGAAACAATTTACCCTTGAAAACAAAGGCACAAACCGAAACAAAAGACTCGTGATTGGATTCAGATGTGTGGGTAGTGTTTCAAATTTATCCATGATTTGTCTGTAGACAAATACAATTATTTGGCCAAGGAATGAAGTTGTCTGACATCTGTGTGAAAAAGCTAGTTTGTTTGCTTATCGTGAGGTCTTTGAGGTAGATGGTATACAAACCAATAAAAGAAATACACCTATCGAGTTGAACAGATCGGCATTCACACAAATTATAAATAACATTGATGATTTGTTCATTATTATTATTACTGAAAATAAGTTTAGACCAATAATATTACTGACACATGATCGACCAAATCAAACGTTTAAGAGTATGTAATACAAAAATGTGATCATTTGTAGATTAACCTTGTTCTTCATCTAAAATGCAGAACATTCAAAACAGTCCCTGCCTGATTCCGTGGGTTTTCTCCAGATTTTCTGGATTTTCCTCCCACTTCTAAACTGAACATTTCTTTGTCGTTTTCCTACATTGCGATATGTGCTTTTGAGGAATCCTTGATTTCATTTCCAGAAACAATTTTTAAAACATAATAACATTTTCAAAAATATGGTCTATAACTGCAGTGAAGACTCTTTTTCCCCAGCGAAAACAGATTGTCGTTAAAACTGGGCGAAGGGTTGAGTGGCGTTATACCACCGGTGCTAAAATATGTCATTTACGGAATGAATGAGGTATTGTAAAGTTGTAAACGAGTATGTATTTATTGATTTGTGTATAATGTTTATAAAGGTTTTGGTGATTTTTTGTATGAGTCAAGTGGGTAAGGGGAAGAATGGAAGGATAAATGTGCAGTGAGGACCGGGATACGAAAGAAAGTTGCAGCTGCCGTAAATTTACGGTCAACACAAACACCTGCTTCTTTAAATTATTTCTGTTGCTTGTGTTGGCAATGAGTATTTGGGCGCAAGTCCGGATTGTATTGCCATGTGAACTGTTCTTTTTATGGAAAGAGTACTCGCAGGAAAGTACAAGTCGTTTGGCCTATTATGTACATTTGTTTAATGGAAGTCGCCCAATACAAGGCTAAAGCCATCTGTAAAGAGCTATAAGTGGTGGGGATGGCCACATTAGGTTGCGTTGAATCTAACGCTTTTTTGAGACCAAAAAGGGCGCCCTTCACTGTTAACGTTGTTGTTACAGTCTTACAGAAACCTTTCCTCGCCACACGATGCCGCTCTCCACCACCATTATGTCTGTCTTTCTCAGATTACACCAGGGTCCAATTTCATGGCTCTGCTAACCACAGCTTTCCGCGCTTACGATCACCATTTTGCGCTTACCCTGTAAGCACAGAATCCTTAGTTACGGGATGTACGCATGCTCAGGAGCCAAAATACGTGAAATACGCTTGCCGTATTCAGAGGTTTCTGCTACAGTAAGCGGGGATTTTTCGCTAACGGTAAGCAGAGCCATGAAATTGGGCCCAGATTTAATCCCTTTCTGTATCTATTGACTGGGTGAGTTTGATCGGGATTATTTGAGATAATGTATAGATCCTTTCAAGATATGGAATAGGTGAATTGTGTCTCTATTAAGTGGAAATTTTGGGAATAGACTTTTTGGGGTAATACATGTACATGTACAATTATATTGTATTTTGCAGCATAAAGATTAAAGAAGAAACACAAAGGTCGAACTACATATAATGTCTCAACCAATTAGAGAGACAATAAAACAGGAATATAACAGCCAATCTGAAAAATAATCAGGAATTCTTTATCGGCCAGCATTGATTTATTACACCCGTTCTCTGAGGTTTTTTGCCAACCAGTAGCTCTGCATCTGTTGAGCCCAACATAGTCCCTCCAGGTGCCAGCACCACCCTTACGGTTTTCCCCGAGTCCAGATCTAAAATCTTCAATAGATACCTAAGAAATGATCCCAGTTTTCAGACCTGTATACCCAGGTGGGGCAACTTCCACCGCACCAACTCACCAACCCCCTTTGAGGTAACTCACCGCCAGTGGCGTGGCTAAGGGGGTGCGTGGGGGGCGCACGTCCACCCCCATAAAAAAATCGTCACCCCCAGTCGCCCCCCCCCCACTGAAAATTTCGCAAACGTATAAAATAAAAGCATTATAAAGAAAAATCACTGTGAGCGCCCCCCACTGTAACATCCAGCCCCCCCCCCCCCCCCCACTCTCCCCTATGGAGACAGCCCTGGCTACGCCGCTGCTCACCGCCTTACAAGTTAATTGTGTTCACCACAGTCCGGCAGGATCTAAGTGCTATATTCTCAGCGATGACTTGTCAGATGGTCCAGAACGACTAAAAATATAACGTTTGAGTTTATAGAACTGTAAGGTGAAATCTGTTATATTTGCTCCTATTCATGACGAATGGCAAATATTTGCGCAACGGCCCTGCATTCACGGTGCGCGTTATCAGCACCCAGGAAGTAAAACTCTTATCTAAGGATTGTTTACGCGGCCAAGTTTAGCTGCATTACACAAGTTGATATATAAATGTCACCCCGAATGACTTAAATCGATACACCTGTCCAAAGGTTTGGCTTGCAAAGCCATTACAGTTCATATGAACTGTAGCATGTACAAATTGTCAAGCTGAGAAACATGTTGAAAACAAGCTACGCCGGCCGGGTGGCATATTTTTTCCGTAGGTGGGTGTATCAATTCATGAATAATTCAGTAGTTGCATTGATCACTGCACAGCTAGCACTTAGGTTTTCGGTGGGTACACACCGGCCTCTTGTGCGATTTTGGGGCGATTTTAGGCGCTAAATTCGATTTCACCATGACTGCTCTGGAAGGGTTTTCTTAATTAGAATGGGCCTATAAAGGTCCAAGCGCGACAACTTGAAATTTTCCCGTTTTCGTGTAATAAAAAATAACTGAAACCTTTCAATAACTGAACCAAATTCCAGTTTAATTTAACCATAATAATCATGACTATTTTTCCAAACTGTGGCTATTGTTTAATTGTTGATTATACTTCAATTTGGCGAAATGTTGGCGAAAGTCGTAACACTTTTCCCAAAGACCGGGCGACGGACCCATGTTTCACGAGACACGGCGTGGGGCCAGCGCGGCATAGCCCCCGCGGCCGGCGGGGCGAAGACCCAGCACAGCTGCCGCATAAATCTATCAGCGCTACACTCTACTGCACGGTACGGCGATCAGTATAGTACTGGCACCGGCTGTGTGTACTACTGGTCGGCGGCTTGCGTCGACGCGTCGAAGAGCTGGTCAGCACTGCAGGCATGGGACCCCGTTGAAGGCATGATCCCCTTCGTTGACACATGCAAATTGCAGTTTTACTCCTAAATCTGTGAAACAGCGAAATGTCTACTACTACAGTGGACGGTTGTTGCGGCTGGAAAAGCGTATACGTTAACCTTTGAGCTATACCTGTTTTTTGATCATTTCTCGTTAATGAAAAGACATTTTGGTAAATTTTTTTCACAACAACCTTTTAAATAGTATAATCCATGATTCTGAATTGATTATATCACAGTAAAGAAAAATGGGTACAGGTGGATTCGAACTATAGGACCTTTTGATCCATAGCCCATCCCACTATCCACTAGACTAGTCTGTAGTAGCTCGACAACAGCCGTTCTTTAAAATGATTTAATGTACTAACTAGTTGACTAAACAATAACAATGCTGTGACGTTCCGTTCTATTACAATAAATAAACATGCTTTCGCATAAAAACTAATGAATTATTCATGATTGATACACCCACCTACGGGAAAAAAAACAAGTGGCCGGGCGCGGCCAACGCAGCTTCGTAAGCGAGGACGGCCATACTGGTTTAATTGTACGGGCCTTATGGAGGAATCAGAACAAGTGTTTCTTACATTTCGGCAAATTGACGGGGGATGTTTAGAGCAATTCAACAGCCTCAGATTTTACATGCCAAGAAAGAGGATTTCATGCGCCTTCTGAGGGTCGTTGAACAAAGATTTTGAAAGTAGACGAATTTCACATTAGCCCCTTCTGCGCACTTCCGGGTTGAGCGGCGAGACTCTCAAAGCACTCTCAAACACAGTGACATTGAACACATTCATTTATACATGTCATGTATAAATGAATGTGTTCAAATTATTGAATGAATCACGCCATGAAATTTGGCAGCGTAGCGCACGTTCAGCGTAGTTATTTAACAACTGTTGACTGCTGTGATGTGGGATATGAGGTTTTTATTACACCCGAGAGACGCATAGTACCCTCGGCTTCGCCTCGGGTGCTATGCGTCTCCGCGAGGGTTTGTCAAAATGACATCTTTCGTTTGGTGTCCTAGTTATGAAAATTCTCCACACAGTGAATGGTGCGCGCGCACGCGCTTTCGATCTAGTTTATACCCATTGATCTCCATTATTATATTGGAGATCAATGTTTATACCATAGATATCAGAATAAATAAACTAGATCGCACCATTCACTGTGTTGAGAATTTTCTTGTGCATGGGCGCGCGCTAAAACGTCACGTGGACAGGGCGACGATCAAGGAAAATGCATTTAAAGTAATCAGAGGCAACGGGCGTTATAATGGTCAGAAAGCAAGCAAGCAGCTCAAGTAAAATCCTCTCGTACCGCTTGTCTTTTTGGCGGCGATTTCCACATTTAGGAAACATGAAGCCGACGTAAATTCAATTCAATTCAATTCAATACAACATCTATTTTCATACTTTCCAGAAATACATCAAATTAAATAACGTTAATCAAAATAATACATGTAATAATAATAACAAAATGATAAAAAAAAATTGACATTGTAAAGGACTTTAAATAAAAGAGGGTGAAAAGTATGGGACTGTTCATATAAGCCAAGGCTTGTAGAGAACAGCCTTTACAGACAAATTGTAAAGACAAAACAAACAGACAAGGAGAAATAGGACAAACGATAATGAGTAGACTGGACAATCAAGACAAAGACAAAAGGAATGATGACAATGATAAAAACATATTGAATAGAAGATATGACGCAAGTAATTGAGAAACGAGTGTTTCAAAGGAGAGAAAGCTATGTTACATATTGTGAGAGGAGCGCTCTTTTATATAAAGACTTGAAACGGCCCACTGACGGCATTGTTCTTATTTCGCTATCAATGGTGTTCCACAGACGGGGACCATAGAAATGAAGAGTAGAGCTAGAGTACAGGGTGCGTGTGAATGGGACGTACAGGTTATGTCGGGATCGAGTTGAATAATCATGTGTATCTTGGACTGAAGAGAAAAAAGTTGAGAAACTGCCGGGAAGAAGATTGTGTGTAAATTTGTACATAAAGATCCCAGTGTGAAATTTATTTAAGTCGTGTATAGTGAGAGTATGTAGCCTTGCAAAAAGAGGTGCAGAGTGCTCTCGGTGGTGTGAAGAAGTGCAGATACGAATAGCTCCTTTTTGAGTAATGTATAAATAATGCAACTTGTTATTAGATGTGTGCGACCAGACTAACCTTACATTAAAAAGAACACCTTTTCGCCTTTTTGCAATAAAAAGTTTCATCCCCTTGGGCCCAACAATTATTTGAATCACTATCACAAATATTACTGGTGTACATTATTAACCCAGTTCACGGGTACCCATTAGGCAAAACGCGCGTATTATACACGTTTCCAATCTAGTTTATTTATTCTTCTGCATCTATGGGTATTTCTCAAACTGGCTTGGGCTCGGGCTTCGGCTTCGCGTAATTTTATGTCCCCAGATTTGGCAAGATCTTAGACACTGTTAGAGCCAGAGCCTGTTTGTTTATTTACTTATTCAAGGCTTCAGATTGGCAATGGGAGTGGGGAATAGTTGGAGACGAAGCCGAAGTCCAAGCCGAAGCCAGGTTTGAGAAACGTCTGTATATTGCGCCGTTCTAACTCGGCGTATTGCGCGCTTGTATTGTACACTATGTTCTAACCAATGACGCACGCGCACATCGAATTCCACTTGGGAGTTCCAGCAATATTATATTCATCGAGAAAGCAAAACAACCGTCTCCATGCAGTCCGTTTTTGCAATGGAACTGTAGATTTCCTCAAAAGACATGAGGGCTATCATTCGCATTTGCGGCCTCTCCGACGAGCACAAGGTAAGGTGTAGTGTGCACAAAATGTTTTAACACCACAATGTATAGAACGTTCAAAGGTGATTGTATGATAATGCCAAGTATTATCTAGCCCAGGTTGGACGTCCTTATTTCATTGCATTTACACAGACGTCCTGGCCAGGATACGAAGTTACCGTATGATGCGAAAAAAACGACAAACGATTTTTCCCCTGTTTTTACCTGGTGGAGGACACTGAAGCACCTCAAAAGGTCCATGGAGTTCTAAGCATTGAAGCAGCTGGATTGATAAATTTCAAATCCCATCTGGGATGAAAATATTTTACAAAATAAAGTCCTCTTTCAACGTAAATCGCTGTCTCTCAACGTATTGAAATCGCTGTCAAGTTCGTGTGTAGTCGGGCGCGCACACGCGCACACGCGCGTGAACCGCATAGTAACAAGTCGTCATGTACGCGTGCGCGCGAGAGACGTGGGCGCGGTTGGTTACGTCTACTGGTACGCGTACCAGTAGACGTTGCACTGATATTATAAGTCGATCATCAAATTTTAAAAACCCGCCCATGCACAGTTTCTTTTGCAAACTTCGCTGTAATTTTGGGTGGATTGGCGACAATATTGGTCCAACAAGTCTGATTTATCAAGCAATGTGTGTGAATTGTCAGGCCTCCTTCGAGAAACCTGAGAGAGGGTACAACTACAAACAGCGATACGTAAAAGCGTTGTCAAGCTCAGAGAGCAGGAAGGTTTTCGGCAAGGCCGGCCATTACGGTGCGGAAATGCTGAGCAAAAAATAATTCGAGGTCGTTTCCTCAGCACGTAGCTCACCGTGTGCGGAAATTTGTTTTGTTCGTTTTCTGCCTCGTGAGGCAAATATCTGTCATGTTTGATTTTTTTCGCCTCGCAAGGCGAAAATCTCACCGTGTGCGGGCAACCTGAGCTACGTGCTGAGCAAAACAATTAACTAGCCAATGAAAGCACATACTCTGTTCACGTGGGGCGTATACAAGCAGCCTTTATACGTGTTTGAGTCAATGGGATGGAACTTTTGGTTCAGGGCCTTGACCAACGGATTTTTAATTTGTTGTTGAACTTTGTGTTCTTTTTCTAAAGAAAAAGATGAAGCGCTTTTAATTGAGAAAATAGCAAGGAAGAACCGGTATGTGCAGGCAAGGTTCAGGGAATGATCAGTTGATTTTAGTTTTTTATCATTTTAAGAAATAGCCGCAGTGAGTCAGAACTCGTTTTAGGGGAAGGGAAAAGTGGGAGTTGTTAACGGCATCAACAGAGTCCTCTTTCTTTCCATTATTTTTTTATTTGCGGGAAAGGTTGGAAGACGAAGGATTCTGTTGAGCGAAGTATCGTGATAGGCAACGGCGGCAGAACGGGGGGGGGGGGGGGGGGGCGATAGGGCACCCCCCCCCCCACTTTTTCCACTTTGGGGAAATCCCCCCCCCCCCACTTTTGGCAGTTCCACATAATAGAACATAGAAAATAGCAGCATTCCCCCCCCCCCCCCCCCCCCCCCACTTTCTTAAGTGTTCTGGCGCCGTTGGTGATAGGTTTATGTTAGTGACTGAATAATGCATTACTTTCGGACGTCTCTTAAAATATCTGCAGAGTCCGCGAGCTCCTATTTCCTTTTGTTGAGACTCACTCGAGCGTGGGTAGGTGTCCAGCGATTTTGCCTGCCCACATTATTATTGATGGAGTTTGCCACACACTGTCTGTGTAGTTCTTAAAGAATAGAAGATTGGGCGATTGCTCTATATTCTAAAGTAAAACGAGGTCAATAAATACGGGGAGGGACGGTTGGCGGACAAGTGATATGTTGATTAATTAAAAGTCACCGTAGACTTCATAAACTGGTCACGTCAATAAAAGGAAGATTTAACTGAACGTTGCTGGTACTGAGTTCGTTTCGATGTTAAAAAATCAGCAGGAATTCATAATGAGCCTATCAATTCCCCCATCCCTCCCCCGGGCTGCCCCACCCAAGATGTGGGGATTGTCACTTTTGAAGTGACAAAATCCCCACCCCTGTGGCAAAATATGTGACAATCACCCACCTCATGGCTTATGCAGAAATAATGGCAAAATGAGCGACCGAAATCCCCACCCTGGGGCTTGAAAAAGTAACCAAACCTCCACATAAGACCTGGGGAAGCACAGGGGAAAGCAATTGATGGGCGCATAATAAACAAGGCAGGTGTCCACAGATGTATTTCTATTAGAGAAAATAAGACGATTATTAAGTGGCTGGGTGATTCGTACTGCGGGGGACGTTTTAAGCTGTGAACCCCAGCACACAGCGGGAAGCGCCGGCCCTTAACTTTGCAATGAAAATCACCAGTGTACACATTGAATAAGCGATCCGATAGTCTACACAAATGGTGTACTTTCTATTCATCGTAGCCAGCTAGAAAATGATCTTTTTCACCGCAATTAGACCAAATTATTCCGATTGTATTGCAAAGAAGTTGTTTTCAAAATTTAAACTACTGGGTTACCCTTTGTGTTACCCCTTGTGTTACCCCAAGTTAACCTTGAAAACCTCTCAAAATGTGTTTTTTTGTAGACTAAGCTATATTTAAATCTATGCAAATTAGGGGCGTATCCATTTCAACCATTCATTGAGAAATGTTTCTCTTTTTCTGCACTTGGGGCTGCTCGCACGTGGTTCTTGTGCCTCCTGCTAATAAGCTCTAAATGAATCAGGTGGTTCACGCGGATTGACTGTTGGTATCTGCACAATTCGCTGGTACCCGTCGATAGTCTAGTGGGCGGACTGAAAATTTAACTCCGTCCACAATTTACGTATTTTTTCTCCAACGCCTGGTGACATGATCACCAGCGGCGGCGGTGGTACATTTGCAACTTTATGGGAGACAGGTGGCCCCAAACTCATTTCTGCCAATCTTACAAGGGACCAGTCAGAGGGACCATTGGCTGATCTGACCAATATTTACACAAATAAACCAGTGAGACCAAGGCTATCCCCTAATCGTGAGGTGTTTAGCGGTGCGGAAATGAAAGACAGACGTTATTACTTGATTTATACAAAAGTGCTGGATCATTTTTAATACTTTCGTTTTACCAGTTCCGGATCGCACATTTGGTTTGCTCTTCCAAATAGGCCTACTCAATAACCAATACATATTCTGCAAAAATTACTATTAGGCCCATTTTGAAACGCGATGTCAAAACATTTCGTTTTACCAGTTTCAGATCGGTTCGAATCGCAATGCAAAGTTAAGGGCGCCGCCGCAAAACGTTAATTATAGTTCCGAAAGCCCGAAGAAATTACAGCGAAGTTGGCAAAAGAAACTGTGCTAGATCGACACGTAGGCCTACACGCGACAGCGTGAGCAGGGCAGACCGCGCCCACGTCCCTCGCGCGCACGCGTACACGACGACTGGTTGTGTGTTCACGCGCGTGCGCGCCCGACTGCACACGAACTTGACAGCGATTTCAATACGTTGAGAGACAGCGATTTACGTTGAAAGAGGATTCTATTTTGTAAAATATTTTCATCCCAGATGGGATTTGAAATTTATCAATCCAGCTGCTGCAATGTTTAGAACTCAGGGACCTTTTGAGGTACGTTCAGTGTCCTCCACAAGGTAAAAATAGGGGAAAAATCGTTTGTCGTTTTTTTCGCACGACACAAGCTTTTTATATCCTGGACTCCGTAGTAGTGCAATGTAATGGAGATACTGTAGGAGTCCAACCTGGGCTTAGTATTATCATGATTATCATTACTATGGACCTACCGTTGGAAAATACAAAAATTAAAAAAATTACTAGGCCTAGGTCTATTATTTGTAAATTTGAAATAATTTTCAAAGTGAACAAAGAAAACTGGCAGGAGCGGAATCACGCTTAATTTTACGATTTTGAGCGATCCCCACAATGTCGCTTCCCAGGTTGTATCGTAAAAATTGGGCGTGATCCCTGGCTACACGGCATTAAATGGGTTTATGATTCCGACTAGCGACCCCGAACAAAGGCACTGACGATTTGGGAGACCGCCACCACCATAGGGCAAGATAGCTCAGTTGGTAGAGCAATACGGTACGGTATTCCGGAGGTCGCAGGTCCGAATACTGCTCCTGCCGGTTCTCTTTATTCACTTTGAATATTCCAAGTATCCAAGTGTGTGTTGTGTTGTGTTGAGTATGTAAATACCAGCAATATGGGTGTGTTTGTAGGAGTATGAATACCGGCAATCGTGGACGAGGGACAAAAGAGTTAGAACATAGACAAAGGGTCCATCATTGACCTAACTTCCACGACTAAAATTCGTGTACAAAACATATGGGAGGCCTTCCCGAAAAAGTTAAAGTACAAACAAAAGAGGGACAGTCCGCGATTGCCGGTATTTAGACACTTGTGTGTCGTGTCGTGTCGGGCAAGACAAATGATACCCTTACTTGTGCAAATAGCACGCATGTTCCTTCGTGAAAACGGTGACGATTGTTGTTTTTTCTTTATAGAATGTTAGCTGGCTCTAATTTCATCCAGTCTGTAAACGCATCATGTCGTTGTCGAGAAGCACATTTGGTCTACCCATAGGATTCGATCGAGACTGGCGAACTTTGACCCACGACAATGATGGAACGGGTCGAAGGATTTCACACCTGCGCCTGCGGGACGAGGATGCCGGCGAGTTCCACGTCAACATACTACAGTGGGAGCTGGAAGCCCAAATGAATAAGTATCAAGCGATCAAGCGTAACAAGGTCCTGAACTTGTCTCGGGATGAACCAAGGGGGTCACCGGAAGGCACTGGTACTAGTGTCAGCTATGAATGGCTCCGGAGGGACGCCCCCAAGCGTCCAGACTTGGAGATTTCCAAGAGCACAAGGCGGGAAATTCGAGAGCTTTGCGAGAACACGAGGCCTGGCGATCTTGACCGGATAAGAACCACTTTCGCGGGAGTTCTACAAGCAAAGGAGCCCCCACCGGAAGACGTTCCCATGATATTTCAAGAAGTTCTAAAGTCTTTTGTACATGCTGATGATCGTGGCCTTAAGGGAAACTTCAGCAAGCTGAAAGCAGGGATTGCTCTTCTTGGGTCACTGAGGCGCTTGATAAGACCAAACAGGATCGAGCCACAGACGGAACCTAAAAGCCCTCAGAAGATATCGTCTCCCAAAGACAATGAAAGCAATGCAGGTTGCAGAGACATGTTTTCGGTGCAAAAGAGTCGATTACATTGTTTATTGAACTTAGAAAATGAAGCTCAACCATCCACAAACATGGACGAATCAAATGAACGTTTTGATGAGCACGGGTCAAATAGAAACCAAGATGTGCACGATTTGGAAATGCAAAAGACTGGACGCAAGGCTTGGCAGGCTTCCGTTGAAAATATTAGTTACGAGAAAGGCAGCCCCGACTATCGATCAGCCAAACATATTCAGGACAATACGATGATAAAGAACATTCTGAGAGAAGAAATGGACGTTATTGACCTAAGTTCAGCCTCGTCATCCGAAGAAGCTCTAATATCTGCGAGTGGCCTTGCCCCGTCAGTTTGTGTATGAAATCGAAAGTAAACGATATTACGACGGATGCAATTAAGATACATAGGCGACCCAATTTATTTTGTCTTTGTACACCACAGAATTAACCGAAACTGGAAAAATGCTCACAATGGTAAAATTCAATCACAGTTCAGTAATTACATGTTTTAATGTATACATTAATTTAATTCAGCTTATAACTGAGGCAATTATAACATTTTCTTCCAAGGAATCAAGTTACCATCTATTGTGTTATTCAGTGTGCAGAGAGCCATTCTCAAAGGGATTCAATCGTATACGTGCTCTTCTCGCAAGATTTTGCATGGGTTTTGAAGGAATGCACACCAAAATATAAGCAGACCGTTAACAATCAGTAATAAGGTTTTGTAAATTAAATATGCTCAAAAATATCATGAATACAATTTGTTTTATACTTCCTTTAATTTTGTTTCTTCAATTTTTTCAACTGCACTGCTTAAGACAAGACTGCTGAAAACAAGTGTAACAGCTGATGTTTTCAAATAGCTGAAAACAAGTACCAAAACTATGAAACAAAAGACTAATTATATAGATTAATGGTACGTCCGAGTTATTTTATACAGAGCAAAATTTGCAAATGGTAAAGCTTTTGGTAATTACATCAATAATAAACTGGATAGAATTATTGCAGAGATTGTCAGAATCGTTAAACGTTCAAATTAGATGCTGTCGGCTGCCTGCTGAACTGCCGCTCGCTTAGGTTGTCGCTTTATGTCCTTAATTTCTTGCGCCTTCTTCGCATTGTTCACAAAATTCTGAAAAATAAGAAGAAATTGACTATTGACACCCTCGATTTTTTAAGTATGACAATATTATCATGCTAACATGTTCAAAAGTGGCCAAAATCGGATTAAACAAAAACGGCACAATATTAAATTAATAAAAGCAACCGCACATCAACTGCTTTTTAGAGACAATAAGTAATGGTTTTTAATTGTTACCATCAGATTTTTGCTCATGAAATATGGCCTGGTGATACCATCATTCCTTTCGCAGTCTTCGCAGAAACACAGGAAAAGTGTATCAATTGCCATCTACAAAAAGAGAACATATTTATGTGATTGTGTGTACCGTACTTGTTCCGCAAGGAATCATGTCCCTGCAATTTTAAAATAAAAGACACGTGGTGCAGTATTAACTTTTAATTCAAATTGATTTCATTGGTTTCAGGTGACACTAAAACTTAAATGTAGTGTACATGATTGGTCATTGTTGCAATTTTCAGAAATGGGCGGATTTGGGGGTTGGTATTTCATAGGAAATATCGTTCCACTGACCTGTTCAAAGTTTTGCGTTGTTCGATGGCGAAAAAAAACGAGATAAAAACGGCGCTCGTTTTTAACCGTAGGGCGGATGATAGCCTTTATTCAAGGCGCGCGTGGCTACGAGGCGTGACGCGCCCCGAATGTCCGCATGTCCGGGGCGCACCACTCGTCCGGGTAGCCACGCGCGCCTTGACTATACTAAAGGCTACAGGATATTAGTAAATATCGTTCCACTGACCTGTTCAAAGTTTGCGTTGTTGAATGGCGAAAAAAAAACTAGAGAAAAACGGCGCTCGTTTTCAACCTTTAGTCAAGGCGCGCGTGGCTACCTGGACGCGTGACGCGGCGCCCCGAATACCAGCATGTCCGGAGCGCGCCACTCGTCCGTGTAGCCACGCGCGCCTTGACTAAAGGCTACAGGGCAGTTTTCCAACGATTTCCAGCTGGAAATCGTTGGAAAACGATATAAATTTCCACTTTTCTTGACAACGACAGCACACCTGGTGCCATCATTTAACAGAATGATTGAGACTACTATTAACTTACAGTCTAGTAAGGTATTTCGTAATAAATCAGTAAAAATAAATTGGAGGATTACCAATCGTGTACACTACATTTAATAGGCTACACTTGGTGAATGTATTGGACGGTTTACGATTCATGCTTCATAGAGAAAACACTGATTTTCCCATCTATACAAATTGAACTGAAATGGAATATCACACGGTAATATACGTCCTTTAGTATTTCAATTAATTTAAAATAATTGAATGTTTATACTACTCTGTGGAATGCAAGTAACAAATGGGAGACGGTGGTCGCAGCAGACATACCGGTCCTGTTTCCTAGTTCCGAGCATGCGCGTGTAGTTCTGAGCATGCGTACAACTGGTGAAAAGGACCGGTATGTCTGCTGGCATACACTGTTCAAACAATTGGTTTTCAATGTAATAAAGTAACTGATTACGGTACCTCATACACGGAGAGGAAGATATGACTCAGAAGAAAGGCGAAGATTGCGGCCAGTGTGATAGGTACGAACTCATAGTGTATATCGGGCTTGTCCTGCAAAGCAAACAAATGGTTGGGATTAAATTCCTTAGAAATGTTCATCTACCTACACTTGTTTTACTGACTTGGTAAAAGTAACTCCTAAGAAAGGGAAATGAAACTAAGTACAGCCGCCATTTGTTAGTCTACGGTACCTTCAAGATTTGCATGCCCACGACAATGACCACTGCCACAACCACGGCCTTGCCGAGAAGGAGCACAAAGTCCCCCACGGAGTTTATGGCGGCAACGCGCAGGGCGTTGGAGACGATGAGGGAGAAAGCTTTCTGGGCCGCCTTGCAAAAACTGTAGCCGTAGATTGCTAAAGGGGTTTCAGAAACTCAGGGTAAGTGACTACTTCCAATAAATTCCATTAAAAAAAAGCTTTTAAAAGAGTCGAGAGACAAATTTTCTTCCATAATTTTTTGATGTTGGTATTTTTTTTCATTTTTCATAACTAAGGGTATAGGGCCTAGTTACGAATTTATCACGCATACCGATTTCAATGTAGGCATTTCTGTTGATGAAACGGAGGACTTTCTCAAAGAGCCAGAGACAACATTGCAGACACTTCAAGATGTAAGCTACAATATCACTCTGTGAATGGCGAAGTCTGGGGGAAATAAACGAAAGAAAGAATTATAGCTGACTTCACACGACCAGAGTACCAGTTGTATTTGCTAAGCAACGAGTGACGTGACAATACAAATCACTATGGTGATTGTGAAAACCATTAAGATTAGTTTGATGAGATTAGTTTGTTGGTGAAATTAACGGCAGGTCAAAGTTGCCAGATCTTCATAATGGCATACATGTAGTAGAACATTTGGAGAATTTTGAACATGTTAACTAATTAAATCCTCTATTATGGCAATTTTCTAAAATATTTGTCATACGCCAAGACTCCTGAAGTTGGTCCTCGCCAAATAGAAACATCGGCCAATCCTAGTTCAACTTTATGAAGTCTTGGTTCACGACGACAGTTGATCCATCGTTGTTTGCGTACATCACTGATCTCCATGTATAGAAATTTGTTGGATAGATCATTGGCTGTTCAGGATAACGACACCGTCCACCATCTTACAATTCCACGCAATGCGCG
This sequence comes from Hippasteria phrygiana, assembly GCA_037893225.1. Classification (NCBI taxonomy): domain Eukaryota; kingdom Metazoa; phylum Echinodermata; class Asteroidea; order Valvatida; family Goniasteridae; genus Hippasteria; species Hippasteria phrygiana. The sequence continues at coordinate 380,675 of JAZGUH010000046.1, read as the reverse complement.
AAACGTACGTGAAACCGGTACAAGCATGACGTAATCCTGCGCTAGGCTATGACTATGAGGCCTATATAGGCAGCTATGAATTATATGGTTGTTCCACGAGTGGTAATAATAATAATAATGGAGGCTGTTAGTACAGCGTGCAACGGCCAATGAGTTATCCATATATTTTAGATCAGTGGCGCCCTCACATAACTGTTAGTGTTGGTGGGTTGTTGGCCAAAATCAGTCGCGGGAGGGCGCACAAGAACAACGATCGCTCCACTGACGACTTGAACCACGACTAACTTTAATGTTGTTCATACACACCGTACCTGGACTGGATGTAGCCAAGAATGATGCGGGCCAGCATGACGAGTGCAATAATGAGGGAGCCAAAGGCTAGGGATCCAAGGTGATACCTGTAAAAATATCAAATACTATTAGGCTTTCCCTACAACAGGCACGACAAAATATACTAGCACAGAGGACTTGGTTTGTAAAGAAAGCATCGCGATCGCAAAAGAACAAATGATTATGTTCTGTGTTAAGGAGAATAAACAACGAAAAAGTGGGATTCTTTGATTCGAATGGGCTGAGGGCGTGAAGCGTCCGAGCCCATTCAAATCAAAGAATGTCCACCTTTTGAGTCGTTTCTTCGACTTACGTCCCTTTCACCCACTTGTCAAGATTTTAAGGGAACAAAAAGTGTCCATTATTACTAATGCTTTGAGGTATGTGATTAATTAATTCAATCAAGTACACTGTTCAGTGGTGAAATAGCTAAGCGAAAGCTTTGCCCCGTCTGGTCCCCTTGTTTCTTTAAACGAAACAATTGAATAAAAGGTCAATTCTTGAACGCGCTCAATCGAATGAAATAAGGGCGTTTTAAAGGGACACATTGCCTTCAAATGTCATTAAATTTTGCTGTTTTGAAATGTTCCTTACCTTTGATAAGACTTGTTTATGCAAAAAAACACGTATAATGTGTTGTAATTAGTGAGTAGTGATTACAAAACAAAAAATTTGCCGCTTACCCCTGACATCTGACCCGCGAAACATAGACCTATTTCCAGTTCTAAATACCACCGTCTAAATAATGCGCAAAATACGCTGTAAGAGTCTTTAGGCTGGCGCCGCAGCCAGTGGCCTTGTGAACCTATCAGATGATCGCCAGGTACAATTCTCTACCTCGCGACACATCGCCAGTGCTGCGCGCCGTGACAGTACATCAAAATGGATCAACAGAACGTACTTCAACCAGATGCGACTGGAAATACGACTGGTGAACACAGTCCGCCATTTTGTGGAGTCAAAAATTTGGTTCTACAAAATGGCGGACTGTTATTTGTCACGAAATTAAACAAAAACCACGCAATTTGAAGGGATAGTTATGTGAATCTTTATATTCTACTTTTAAAAAAGCTTCCCAACCCTATCCATTTCAGTTTTATAGCCCAAATCGCAAAATCCAAAGCAATGTGTCCCTTTAAATGCTCAGTGCCCTGGATATACATTCTTTAAAATTAAACCATTGCTATGACGTCGCACTATTGTTCAAAGTGTGGATTCGGAACTACGAATCTGTTATACTGGTCAAAAAGTGTGGATTCGGAACTACGAATCTTTAGTAAAGTGTTAATCATTTCCTCAACCCTAATCCAGAGCTTGATTACGTAGGAGCCTCGAAAAACTCCTTTATGTAAATTACGTCTCTTAATGGCCACGATACGAGATATGCATTCCTTTTCATCTTCAATCACCTGTGGACAGTCAGTGACAATACATGTACTTCTGTTGACGCAATAGATTATCTAAATGAATGCATCTTATCGAAACAGTTAATCTTGAGTCACTCATAATGAATACAAAAAATAGTTAAAAGCAACAGGGTGGTAGGGCTGGCAATTCAAAATGTCGCCTGTCCTACCACCTCTGATCGTAACTCTTTACTTTAGAATGGATTTTATCCTTGTACATAGGCCTATATTCATTTGGGTGATTTCAATTTAGAAACCCGGACATTTAAGCATGGAATGTGTCTTGTAGGCGAGGGTGGGTCTTTGTTCTTCATGGATGGATATGACTTTTGTGCTTACATAATTATCAGGGGCGGAGCCAGGATTGTTTTGGGGTGGGGTAGGGGTTTCTGATTTTGTTCGTACATTTGGCCAAAAAGTTGACTCCCAAAATGTTTTGCCTGCGAACACGCAAAATACGTTTTTTTACAGGGTTTTGCTTTTCTGGTTTGCTACGGTACTTTAGGCAAAAAACTTCAAGCAAAAAACAAAAATGGCAACAAGCGGGGGATGGGTCGACCTCCCAAACCCCCCTCTGGATCCGCCCCTTATTATTCAACTGAATAAAGACCTCAAAGATGCCTACAGCAGCTGAAAAATACAGCGCGAGTTGAAAAAAACACGAACCCAAATGTATGCCTCATTATTAGCATATTTTCGGTAGGTCATATTATGCAAATGTGACATCGCAACTCACAACCTTTTTATGGCCAAACCGATCAAAATAATATGTCCGTGATTTCTAAACTAAATAATATAAAGAAACACTTTGAGTTCGTGTTTGTTTGTTTTGTGGTTGTTTTTTGTTTTTTTAAACTCTTTTTAACTCCGTTATTGTACCCTTTCTATTCCTACAAGTGCTGAGTTATATCTACCTTATAATTCGCTTGATTGACTTGATGATAGGCCAGTGAAGTTGGCTCTTGTCCCGTGCAAAGAACCAGGCTGCTACAGCACCAGCTATGGCACACTGCTGGCAGGCAACCAAAAACTGTGATCCCCACAGCAACCCGAACAGATGATACCACCACATGTACTGCAATGGAACAAACAGGAAACAAATTCAGAGGCTTGGAGATTCATTTATGTTGTACATGCTGAAACCAAGCGGGGTCCCCACCCACGGTTGACAACGAATTACTACAATATGGTTTTGGGGAGCTTTAAACATCCAGGATGGACCAGGAGGTTATTTTACACTATAAACTCGATTTTTTTTTTAAGACAACACATATCAACAGCCCGTAAACTAAATTGGCCGCCGAAGACCTAGTTTCCCATGCAACGAAATAATACTTGAAGTGCCTCCTTTTTTAAAGTAAAACTGAAACAAAAACATACTAAAGAGATGACACATTTATTACAAAATTTGATGATTTGCAAGTTCACCCCAAATAAGCCTAAAAGCCACTCGAGGTATGGAGCTACAAAGGGAAAAGAATTAAAGATACAAGAGGTAGGATTAATATTCCTCTTGAAGCAGGAAAGATCATATAATGAAGGGAACATGCACCAGGCAAAGAATTTCATATAGAGATACAGAACGAGGGAAAAAGTTATTGGCATAGCTCTTTGTTCTACATAGGTGCAGTAAAAGTATATTGGTGAGAACAGGTGGGGAACAGAGTTTCACGCTCAAACAGCCTAACTGGAGGAACCAAGCTGGACAAGCCGGTGGAACATTTACCATGAAAATACCTGATGAATGGCAAAAAAACTTAAGCGAACCCCGTGTTGAACAAAATACAAATTGGATTGTTTTTTTATTAACAATTTCCGGGTGTCTGTAGTCGTGATTCACGTTTTAATCAAGAAACCAATGTTTGTAAAACTTTGGAATTGCAGAACTCATTACAGGCAGCTACTCACCGGTCCCAGTTCGTCAGATTTGTAGATTACCAAGCCGGTGACGTCATCAAGCTCGGGTTGGCCAGCGGTCACAAGGTACAAGTACACGAAGCCCCAGTATGCACACAATACTACCATAGCAATTATTGTCTGGAAATGGGGAGAGTGCAATTAATCACACAACAGCTTCTTTGGCGGACTCCCCGGGGGGAGCTGAGGTTTCAGGAATGATTAATAGGCCTGATGAACAGGGGTTATAATATAGCACCTCGGGCACTATGACAAATATACATTATCATTATTCATTTACATGTATTATTATAATTACAAAAGTACCCTTAAGGAGACACTTTGTCGTCATTTTTTTATACCTTAGGGAGACAAGTGGAATTAGGGAGACATTTCAATGTCTCCCTAATGTCACAGCTCCTATTTAGAGGCAGAATTTTACTGTCGAAAGTGAGTTGTATCGATAGAGAATGGTCCAAAACATAAATATACTAAAATTCGTGGGGGTAGGATAAGGGAAACTGGGGTTAGGCTTCATGAAAGTTGAAAACATTTTGTGCACGCGTCTAAGGCAATGTCTTCCAAATGACCCATCGTCGGTAATCTTAAAATAACTAATGCTATGTTGGGGCGACACAGATTGCTACATAAGAGTCGGTTTGGGCGACTTGCTCGGTTAGGGCGACAAAGTAATAAATCCCACAATTTCAATATGATTTTACACACACCCTAGGGGGTTAGACTTAACTGGTACCCGGGTACCCATCCTTTTTTTCAACCAGGTACCCGATTCCCTAACTACCCATAAATGCACACCTTATACTCCTAGCAATTCGATTACATGACATTCTAAGAAACCTTACCCAAACGGGTTGTACGAGTAGAAATGGAATGGATGCCACAGCTTTGCCAGCCTCTTTAAATATCGCCACCACCAGGGCAATGCGATTGCGCATGACGAGTAGCACTAGAAGCAGAATGAACTGTCAGACAAAGTGGATTGAAGAGCACAGTCATTTGGGAGATACTTTTTCCGTGCAGAAATATACGGCAACTTCTAAACGCAACAAGATTATGACATTGAACACAAAAACACTGACTCACCGTTACGCCACTAGCGACTCCTGCATATGTTAGCATCGTCTTTACTGTATGCTCCTGGTCATCTCTTGCGACTGAAAGTTAAAGGTAAGACAACATTTGCAAACATTAAAAAATACTGAATTATTATGAAATACCTTACTTGAAAGTAAGTAAAGAATAGTTCCAAACATCCTGTAAAATCACGGCACCTGGGGTGTTGTCATTTTCAAGAAAATGTTGTATTAATTTCCAGCGATGGTTGACCGACCATCGTTGCACAAAAAATCTCACATACTTCCCCCAATTTACCAACTTTAGTAAATCCACATTTTGTTTGGCATTTGGTTACACATCCGTGAACAAGTGCAAGCCGGCTATTCTGGTTCCCCGATCTGATATTCCCTAAGATCTATACATTGCTCTGTTTTGTCTGAAGTAGGGTCAGGGAACCAGACTACAAGAACAGCATTTTTTCTCTCTTTGTTTCCCAGCATCTATGCACACAAACTTTAAACAGGCCAGTGTTACAGTATTTGCTATAAAATACTAACCCCCAAATTAATTCATTTCTGAAAATTACAGAAAAAGCAAATGTTGCGTACTACCTTTAAAGTATTGTAATGCATCTGAACCTCCATGGAAATTTTATTTGGACAATTTGGGCTTGTTTGCAAATGATGTACACTACATTTAAGCCAAGCTATAACCTTTTTGATGCTTTCAGAGTATTGACACTTTGTTTTGAGAAAATGAAAAGTGAATTGTGCACACTTTCACCTGAATTGAAGAAATCACCCAAAAAAAAAAATATTTCGAGATTGAATACAGTATTAACAATTTGGAAATAGTGCTTTTAAAATGTTACAAATGTAAAAATCCCCAAATCGATTTCTGAGTGAAATTCTGTTGTAATATCCGCTTGTAAGAAAGAATGTCACATTGCAACGTGCGCCAAACACGTGTCATCGGACGGCATTCGTCGACAACCGAACATCCCCGAAACACATATCCATCCACTTACCGTCTGACAAGTGTAGGGCATCGAGGGCGGATTTCTCCTGCCACCACAGGTACCACAAGAAGCCGGTTCCTCCAAGGCTCCCAAACACGAAGACAAACACCATGGACCAGATGAGGACACCAGCGAAGAACCGCAAGAGAATTAGCACAACTATGGCCAGACCTGGGCAGTATAAATAGAACATTTTCGTCAGCAATTAATTGGGGTTTGATTTCGCCTGGAAGACCACACTCAACCAGGGGCTTGAAACGTACGAAAGCAAAATGGGAAAAAAGAATATTTTTCGTTTAATTCACATCATTTCAATTCCTTTTTATTTTGGTAATATGTAAGAACGTAAATGCTGCATGCAAGTTGATCTCGGAATCCAACGAGATTTAGCGAGAATTCGCTATTTCCGGACGGCCTCCTATCTTATGAAGCATTTTCTTTTCGGACTGGGTTGAGTGGGAAACTTTGAAACTGGTGAGAACTTTGATTTAGTTTTTCAAAATATTGCATATAAATGACCAAAATAATAATTATAATGTGGTCCCAACTTCCGACCCTATCATCCACACTGATAGGGTAGAGACAAGCCAGAGAGTCCGTTGCTATAGACTAGTTGTTCACGTAAAAGTATTAAGTACTGATGATGGGGTTGCGAGATTTGCAGAATCCATTCCATTTTTCGAAAGAAGAGGTACTGCAATTTTGATAGTGGTATCAGACTAGCCAATACTTTAGCTTCAGCTGATCCTTTTGGAATGCAAGGGGAAAGTTTGTAGAGAAAAAATTAAAAAGCTGTCTTACCGAAGGAAATCAAACAAAGGTAGAGTATCTCTCGCCAGGAGTTTTCAACGTCTGTCACAGCTCTCTAAATAAGTCGAACAAAATTGGTCGATATTCATTTATATTTTTGCTGCATACACATGTCTTTTTGAAGAGTAATCCAGGCCGATATTTTTGGTAGCAGGACAATAGGTGTTACACTTTTTAACATTTCTACTAGTCTCACCTTTAAAAAGTCAGCGTCGATTAAGGAAGACGCAATGCCGATGGCGAAGGAAGGAATGCAACGGTTGAAGATAGGTTGACTGTGAAATGAAATAGGCAAAATACAGTCATATGGAAATGAAACATTCTTTTCGTTTGAAGATATCTCACGATTAACCCAAATATCTCAACCACGATTACTACCACCATCATTCTGATCTAGTTCACCGTTTAAAGGTTGTACACAACATATTGCAAACCTCCTAAAACAAAAGTACCGAATTATTATGAAATACCTTACTTGACAGTAAATAATGTCTAAAGCATCCTGTGAAATCATGGCGCCTGGTGTGCTGTCATTTTCAAGAAAAGTGATTTTTGTTTGCTGATACACTATCTCACCGTTGGTGGCGCCATTTAACCTCTGTTTTGTTCTCACCCATAGGCAAAATAAGACCTGTATTTGCAAGGCGTAGGCCCCTACAAGCAAAAGCAAAAAAAAAAAAGCAAAAAATAAAGAAGAATTGCAACGAGCAGGGGGGGGGGGGTTTCGACCCCCAAACCCCCCCCCCCCCCCCCCCCGGATCCGCGCCTGAATGTTGTAGGCCTATACTATACCTTTAGGCCTAAATGTTGAAAATTTAAATGTAATGTCGTAAAATGCCTAACCTTGCATCTACAGGGGTAGCCGGACACGCTTCCAATGCGCCTTGTTGCGCTGTGGCGTAGTCGTTGGCGTCCAAGTTGTAGTCGCACAAGAAGATGGACCGATTCCTGGCCAAATCGATGATGTCATTTTTTGTCACGAGGACAACATCCGGGCATTCGGAGACACAAAGTAGCTTGGTCGGTACGTTTGGCTTGGCGATGGAATCCGGATTAAAGGTGAAAACATATCTGTAAATAAAGAGATTTGAGCGATCTTTTGAAGATCCATTTCAAGAAACCACACGCACGGGTAATATTATGGTTCACACCGAGGACGCCCCGTTGTCCAGACCGCATCCTTTGTTTGTACTCTGACTTTTTGGCAACCTCTCATTGGTTTTGTACACTATTTCCAACTTCGTTCTTAAATTTGTTCCATGTCCTCGGAATACACCATAAACACACACAAGTGTTTAAACACCTTCAATCGGGGACCTCCTATTGTCCTCCTATTGTTCATACTTGAACTTTGTTAGCAAGGACCCTTATTGGTTTTGTACCCGATTTTCAAACAAGGATCTTTCTCAACCAGGGACCCTATTGTCCTCTATTGTTAAAGGTCCCGATTGAATGCAAAACAAACCCATACAAACCCAAACAACTGCACACAAACAAACGCACACAACCGGAAGGGATTGCTTATTACAGACACACGACTTTCAAAACAGACACAGCCCAACCTGCAACGCTAGCTATTTTCATACATGCACTATGCTGGAACATTCATAGGTTCGAACCCCCCCCCCCCCCCCCCCCCCCCCCCCCTCGATTTACTGGATTTCCCAACCCTACCCCGCTCAAAAAAATTGGATACAAGCCTTAAACATTATGTAATAATGGTAAGGTGAGAACTACAGAATCAGGGAAAAACTATGGGTGCATGGCATTACGGTTTTTCGATCAGGTTCTGCCCGGAGAGGTTGACCCCGGGGATCGGCTCGTTTATTTTCCCGCAGACATTCCCGTAGCTATCGGCGCCGAAGATTATCCGCTCTGGCTGGCCATCACGGATTGACACCACGGCGACGTAACCCTTAAAAAGGGAGGGGGGGGGGGGGGGGGGGTAAACAAATTGAAAGTTATTAGATCTCTTAATTCCCGTTACGCATAGCAAAGCTCTTCTCTCGCTACCGTGCTAATTTTCCTCCTTTCGTCCGCTGCCTTTTTTCTCTGCCTTTTTTTTGTTCTAAGCTAGGCAGGCAAACTTCATTCTATTTATATACTCTGTATTTGTCTTCGTCTCTTGTTTGTCAATTCATGTTTTGATTGTGTTGTCCTGGCATGGCAATATAAGCCTATTGGCTTCTACTCATGCCACCATATTGCTGTTTTGTTAACTTGTTATTATCGATAACCCTAATATTCTTGGTTCACTTTATACAATTCATTCTGACTTTTCTACTGACTTGTATGCTTCATTAAACATTTATTCTATTTGTTTTTTAATCTGTTTTTACTCAGTTTCTCATTTCATGTTTGTAAGTAACAGCAATATGGAAATAAATGTACGATGAATGAATCTCCTATTCCAAACGGACTCCAGTCGTATTATTCATGCTATTCAGTAATTGAAACACACATGGTGAAAATGTGAATAAAGACTTAGGGTAAGATATTGATGTGCCATACACACTGGATAACCAATATTAATTTGATTCCGCTTGGTAGAACAGAATCTACACTGCAAAACTGTGCGGTTTAATTAACACCATGTGGTATCTATATTGAACCATTCGCCCAATATAAACTTAACAACACAGTTTTGCAGTGTACGGTCATTAGGGGAATTACAAGTGTGCTCAATATCCAAATTACTTAATATGGTTATGCTACTTCGGTTAAAAAAGTCACAGACAATAAAGCTGTGACAATTTTGAATAATTTACAAAGTAACGAAATCTCCATTACAAAGTTCGGTTCGTTTATAGCAACATCAGTCCTTCATTTGAATACCGCTAATACGACAAAAAGCCATTTAGAGTTACACACAAAATAAATATGTATAGATGGGCTGATAAATATATATAGATGGGCTGATAAATATGTATAGATGGGCTGAAGAGAAGCCCGATTAGAAATTGCTGGATTTACCATTCCAATCCAGAACGCCAAGAACAGAACCAGACATATGACGTCACGGCAACTCCGGTTATCCAGAGGTCCATCAAAGCCATCGTCCACATCCTCCACATCATCATCCTGGTTGGAATGATGGAAGGGGGTTAACATTTTATGCAAATCGTACGTAGGTCATTCCATAAATTTGGGGTCAAAAGGTGTGACATTTTTGGTGTCCCTGTTAGTAACATGTATAAGATTTTGCAATTCCGGACACATTCTTCAATGCCTTCTATCTCCAAGAGTGATCGTGTAAATCCAAGTACCTGCCAAACAAGTAAAACAAAAATAGTGTGAAGTCAATTTTAATGATACTTGATGGGAAATTACACAAGTCAGGTGTAAGAGGGACATCAAAAAGATGTCACACTTTTGGACCCCAAATTTATGGAATGACCCATGTAATAAACATTGGACTTTGCGGACTGAAAGGAGCTTTAACGAGCAATGCAATCAATCCAATTCAAAGTGTGGAAGGTTTACAGTGAAATTTATGAACCGGTTATTTTAACTCGACGTTTCGAACAGTACGCTCTGTTCGTCATCAGGCGACTGCCGGACTCCAATTCAATTTACTTTATGCATAAAACCGTGTCTTACAATAGGAACGCGATCTTATATGCTCGTTGAATTAAAAAGAAAGTGCAGGATATTTTCCGTTTCTTTAAAAATCTTTCGATTTTTTGAAGTTCAAGAGGGCGCTACATTTGTCTGGTGGTGAAGGGAACTCTTTCACAAGAGAATAAGAACAAAACTCCTGTAAAATAACAGATTAAAGAAGTTTTCAAGAAGTGTTGTTCAGGAATAGATTGCAACGAGTTATTTAATATGGGAATAATTTTTTGGTTCATAAACATGAACATTTGCAAAACAATACCAGAAAATAATACGTTTAATCTTAACTGTTGGGTTTTATATATCTTTTCTGGTATGAAAACGGACTGGGTTGGTGGGGAGGGGGTCGATGTGTCATGAATGTGGAATTGTTCAATTGCAACCTGAGCAAGTCCGAACATTTCTGCTCGAAAATATTTAGAAAAGTTCAGCCTGGAATGACTTGGAAATCCAATCATTTACCACGGAGTTAAAACCAAACAGAACGAAGGAATACAATTTTTACTGATTACTCCTAGGGAAAATCATTGTTGAAATACAACAAAAAATGTTTACGTGAAAGCACATGGTGCTGTATAACATTGTTTGTTTACAGCTTGTTTTTTGTTTTGTTTTGTTTTTTGTTTTTGTTTTTTTGTCTACTTGTGAATACGGTCGCTTTGTTGCTTTCTCTAAAAATACTCATTGGCAGAAAAGTTAATAAATATTTGTTTCTTATAGAAATGATTCAGAGGACATGTTGAATGTTTGAGGCAAGGCGGGAATTGTTATGAAGCAACTGAGATGAAAATATATCATATAATATAATACACTTTATGTACCGGATTTCTCTGATCACTTTGTCCCGTTCCCTCTCCATCTGTAACGACATCTCCAACTTCAACTGGAGCTGCTACAACATACTTCACACTCATCACTATTCACGCCAAATTGCTAAGCATGACAGGCAGACGCAATATTATCGCCTCGTCAGCCGTGTGCTCGGCGCAAATCTCCAGAAAGCCAACCTCTCCGCTCTACTCGTGGCCGTACTGTCAAAGCTAGCTAGCCGTTCACACAATGTGGTACGTTACTATGCACCTTGGGGTGTGCGTACCGAACGCGCGCGCACATTTCGTACGGAATGCTTGCGTTTAAGAAACATTATTGTGACGTAACCAGATTACTCTTAAGGCCAGCCCGGTTCAAAATTCACGCGATGTGAATTTCGTGACGTCAGCAATTAATTATTTCACTGTGATGTTCGCCGTTACCATAATAAATTCGGTTCGCTCCGTAGCTAGATGTGGAATAAAAATACTAGATCGGCAGCGCGTACATACGCGCCCATTCACTGTGCGATAACTGGCCGGTATTTCTTGTGGTCTCTCATGGACGCGCAAACAACTAACGCAATAATTGATCTAAATGTATCTTTCCCCAGCACGTGACCCTCCATGCAAGACCGCGCGTCTGCACGCACTGCCGATATTGCCTTTTTATTCGATATCTAAATGGTTCGCTCTTAATTAACTTGTAGTAACCGGGCTTTAAACTGATACAGGGCCCGTCGAACAGGCTTGAGGAGGCTTGAGGAGGCTTGAGGAGGCACAAGTAAATCGACTGTATAGAACTGCGCACGTAACGTTCTGTGGCAGCAAGATTTTTGCTGACTTAACAGTACGTGATTTAAACAATAAGCTACAAATATCAACAGATGAGCGTAACAAGTCGTCAACAAGAAGTCTTCTAACTGCCGTAAAGCTGTTTATATTAGGAGTAGGTGCTGCCTTCAGTCCGGTTCATACCTCGCACGAATTAGAGCAAAGCGAATTATTTTGTTATAGGGTAACGGCGATCGCGTCACAAGGAAACAACAATCGATGACGTCACACAGCTCGCTTCGCCTTCGCATCTGCGTAAAATATGAACCAACCCTTATGCTCCTATGCTGCAGTGCCCCGTTTTGTTTCGTGGCAATATTTAAGACACGAAAATATATTGCATTATGGAATCTAGTAGACTCCAATGCCCATTCTTTCATAGAATTAGTAGACTCAAGCATTCTTTAAAACAAAGAATGCTATAATTATGTAGTGCAAGATTCCACAAGATATTCTAGCCCCATAATATACAGAAATTATTAAAACGTGCAAAATGTATTGATTTGCAGCCCAAAACCATGCGTTTTGTGCAAAATGCCACAAAATTGTAACGCCGTCAATACTGGACGGAAGTAGAGTCCGGGTTGTAAAGAGAAAAAGTCTGAAAACGTTATTGTTTATCTTGCATTAATTCAGAGAAGAAAGGTAGAGCATTGTAAGTCCTATATTGGTATTTACCTTAAACGGTTTGACGCGATTGTCACCACTGCAACATCCCATAATAGTTCCTCTTGTCTAGGTACGTGACATTATACCAAACCAAGCCTGTCTGCGGAGTTGCTCACTGACTGTGACATTTGGAACCTGGAAGGAAAGAATATTGTCGTTATAACTAAAGGAGAAAAAATCACTCTCCGACCGAGCTGCTTTTGGCCAATATTTATAAGTTCCCTTATCTGTTTTCATGTAAGCCTACTTTGTGAAAATGTCAACATTTTGAGAAAAGTCAGTGTGCCCTTTCACAATTTGTCTTATTCGAAACAATAATACAAAAAAGATAAGCCCCACTCATCATAAACCAACACGTTTCTCAACCTATTTTTCACACCTTGCAACAGGATAAACACTTAAATAAAAAAACATCAAGAAACAAACAAGAACACCAAACTAGAAACTGGACTGTTCTGTTTGTGTTTCTTCGGCTCGTTGGGATATTTTGGCTCCGTAAACTGATTCCTTCTCTCTGTTACGTGCATTTGATGCCATGCACCTGCTCTGGAGCTAGCTTTAATCAACTGTACACTCAATACAACATATTATTAATGACTACGGTTCATCTTCGGGACATTGGGTGTGAGATGCATAATATAAACACCTGTTACCGTCAGTTTGCGAGGCCAAAAGACAAAGTAGACAGCAACATCATGTCGACTGAAATGGTCGCTACATCAGCAAACTGTATTAAAGCCTTCGGTTCATTTCTGTATATTTGCGTATTCAAATTTATTGCTGAGCAATTGAGGTCACCCAATCAGACTCATTGGCTTTAAATGTTTTGTGACACAGTGCTCTTGCACTAAAGGCAAAATAAAAAAAATTGAGCGTCGTGTCGTTTGCAAAAAAGCAACAGGAGGCCTTTCCTCATATTTGTAGATTATGGCCGGGGATAATTTCCAAAATGGCGGATCCCATTTCTTCAAGGTGGCTTTTGCTGACATTTAGTCCCCAAATCGACCCAAAACATGCAATAGATGCACTTAGAGCGCTGTCTCTTTCCCTCGCATTTTCATTGCCTTTTTTTTCAATTTGTATTTATTTATTTATTTATTGTTTTTTTTTGTATTAATTATTTTTTTTTTGGGGTGGGGGGGGAGAGAAAAGCAAAGCAAATTGAAAACAAAGAAGCGGGCGGGGACGCTCAACATGTTTCATTTTTGCATCAGCCAAATAACTGCAATGCAGGAAATCACCGGTGATGTATAAATTCCATTTGTTTTATACTTTTTGAAACAATCTGTAGAAAATTGTACAAAAAAACTTTCATTTTTGAATTTGTTTAAGGAATAACAGCAAAATGTGGCAGAAAATATGTTACAGAATTTTTTTTAAACCCTGCTGAAAATCGACTATTACCTACAATACAACCCAAAATTTCGTCCCAAATAAGTCATGCATGCAAAACCATGAGTAGCTTAATAAATATAACAGGCGGTGAACTTCTTGTGTGATTTTTCTCAATTTCAATTCTTGCTTTATTAACCTTTCTATAGTGCTGAAAGAGGAGAACACGCAGTTAAATGTATATAGCTTGAAATGTGTCAAGAACGTATAAACAGACGGATGCAACTAAATTCATTTGCCAGACTAAATTTCACGGAATTCGTAACACCGAGTTCTGCGCTAACGCCCTTCAATTCTCTGCTAACCGAGCCAGCAGAGAAATTCTTCGTAAGCACAGAATACTTATGGGATGTACGCATAAACACTAAGCCAAAATTCACCGCTAAGCCGTGGATTACGCTAACCGTTTGCGCAGAATTTTCTGTCATAGGTGATTTGTTTCGCTGACTGAAATTCCATGAAATTGGGCCCATTTGCTAATCAACATTACCTATTATAGAGAGACCACGGACACATTATATACATACACATATATAACAATGAAGCGACCATCCGTTTGTTAGCAAGCCCATTTACTAATTCATAATTAATTACATTTTCAAAGTGAACAAAGAAACTGGCAGGAGCGGGATTCGAACCTGCGACCTCCGGGTTACCGTACCGGCGCTCTACCAACTGAGCTATCTTGCCCTATGTTGGCGGTCTCCCAAATTGTCAGTATCTTTGTTCGGGTGGATAATTAGCTGGATAGATGGCTGTTAATGCATCCGCGGTTACCGTACCGGCGCTCTACCAACTGAGCTTTCTTGCACTATGTTGGCGGTCTCCCAATAATTGTCAGTATCTTTGTTCGGGTGGATAATTAGATGGATAGATGGCTATTAATGCATCCGCGCGTAATTCCAATAACGTCTGCGCGCCTTTTTTGCATGCATGAATCCATTACTCCTTTATGGTAGCAAATTAACATTAGCGGCTACATGCAGTGGAAAATGTCAACGGAACAGCAGTTGGGATACCATAAAATGCGTTGCTGAGAAATACTAGGGGAGGGAAAGGAAAGACATTGAAATGTAAGCGTGGAGACGGAATTTTCACTTTGGTACAGAAAAGTTGTCTACACTGTAAAAAAAATCCCGTAAAATCACGGGTTTTTCCACCTGTAAAAAAACAGACTATCACCGTATTTTAGTTTAAACGGGTTTTGAACGTAAAATCTCATGTTCTCCTACACGAATCTTATTACGCAGCAACTGACCAATCAGAACTGAGGAAATTTGTGTTCACACAAGTCATGTTATATTGCAGTGTTTCGTCCAAAAACACGATTTCTTGACTAAAATATTGAATTATTTAAGCAATTCCACATAGGAATTTAAACTTTTTGAAAACAGAGGTGAAGAATCGTATTTAAATATTGAAATTTGGCATCGGAAACTTCATGATGGCAGGATAAGGCTGAATATAAAGCTAAAGCGCGACATTATTTAGTGTGTAGTGTTTAGTAAATTACTGTAGCATTTGTACAATGGACCGATCCGGATTTGACCATAAGCCCCGCCCACCTTAGCAACGGCATGGCGACGCCATTACCTCGGTCAAGCTTTACGTTCAAGTACACAAACATTACGTGTAACGCACGGCGACCCGGACAAATACATGCACAATGTCGACGACGCGACTCGGTGTTCTGCCAAAGGCGGTGCATTTAAATTCTTTAGGCGGGGACAAAATTAGCAAGCGGGAGAAAGTTAAGGGTTACAATTATTTTAAGGAGGGTATGTACATAAAGTCATTTGTGAAGTCACGAATGATGGTCAAGTTGCTGTTGCGGGGAAATGTTATCGAAGCATGAGGAAGAGTGACACGCTACATTGCTTAAATTTGTGTTTCGGAAAGGACGGGCTCGTTGCAGAAAGTAAGTTAGATGTAGCTGTGTTGCTGGGTAAGTTGGTATTGGAATAAAATAAACCGCGGATGTTACGACGCAATTATACCATAGTATAATATTAAAGAAGACTCTTTACGTTTTCTGGTTACCTCATATAGGCTATATTATACTTCTGTGCTTTCTACTGACCAAAAGAATGACTACTTTTGTAATTGAAATATTTCATTCCTCCTAGATTTCACCGATTTTTTGGTATAATATCAGTGAATATTATTAACAGGTAACCAATTTGTACGGCTAGAAAACATTGTATATAAACATGATAAACCTACCTCCGGTAAGCTCCGGCTACCTCCGAATTTTACCAACTGCCCACTTTTATTGAAAAAATACGGTGCCCGGCCGCACCAAACACATTTGTTTGTGTACACTTTTCACAGCGCATGTGACAAAGTTTGACCGAGCTTGACCGAGCTGATGGCGGACCACGCCTGTAGCAACTGTTGCTAATTTACCTGACCAAAAGTCGTAATCCTATTGGTCAATGCGCGCTGTTTGATTGACAGGCCGGATCGGTCCATTGATATCTAAAGTAATGTACATGTATGTATAATATATCAAGTATATTTAGTCTGGTTCCCATTTCTGTAAATTCGCGATTACTTACACCAAGTTTCTTAATAAATGAGTGAAAGTTTTTATACCCTGTATTTTTACAGGAATAGCAGGGTTATTTTAAGGGACAGCAACGTAAAATAACATTGTTCATGTGTCCCAGCTTGCACCGTTTTTTACGGGATTGCGCTGGCGTCCAAACTGCCAGGAAATTCCCGTAAAAAACGGTGTTTTTTTTTACAGTGTATTTAAATCGGATACTTTCAATTCAGTCTCTTTGTTGGTAAATTTGACTAAAAATAAACAATCTTATACCCTGCTAGGTCACATAACAGATACGGTTTAACCTGAATATCACATACATAGCCTAAAGGGTTAGAAAATGCCTTCAGGCACAGCTATACGTGAAATATAAATCCACTGGGTAATTTAATAATCGAATAATCAACTTCCTGTATTATTTATTTTAAAAAACTGCAAATGACCTTTAACGAAAACAAACTTTTCAGGATTTGGAAACGAAGGCATTCGTGCTACTTAAGCAATGCTACAAAACACAAACCCCCCAAACAAAACCGAAAAAACAGAACAACGGATAGATGACCCTTTAAATAGCAATAAAAAAAAAAGTTTAACTATCATGCTATACAGGATGTCCCACAAAAAAGGAAAACCCACCTTTTCAGGTAAATTACCCAACAACCAAAGATTTTATTCCCCATAATGGTATGTTCAGGTGAAAGATCATCTTGTCTTTTTTCATATGATATGAAATTATGATGGTGGCATCATGCGTGACTGATCAGAGACAATTTGAAGTTGCTATTTCAGATTTGGTTTTGTTCGGGATAAGTGGGGCATTTATGTACATTTATGACGAAAATCAATACAAATATTTAATATTTCTTTTATTCCATTTCTTACATGGGAATACATTTCTCCGGAAACGTAGTTGTCCAAAGTTCAATGTCCTTCAACATGCCCACCATCCCTGTCCACACAAGCCTGTGCCCTGGTTCTCATGCCCTTACTGCACGTCGGATCACGTCCCTCCTCTGCCGCACTGCCTCAACCTCTGTGATGATTCTGTCACGCAGGTCATGAATGTCTCGAGGTGGAGAAGGGTAGACCTTACTTTTGAGATATCCCACGAGAAGAAATCGCACGGAGTGAGGTCTGCGGATCTGGGTGGCCACTCGTCACAGACCTCCTTATTCCTTGAGTCATGATGTGTACATAAATGCCCCACTTATCCCGAACAAAACCAAATCTGAAATAGCAACTTCAAATTGTCTCTGATCAGTCATGCATGATGCTATACCATCATAATTTCATATCATATGAAAGAAGACAATATGATCTTTCACCTGAACATACCATTATGGGGAATACAATTTTCGGTTGTTGGGTAATTTCCCCGAAAAGGTGGGTTTCTTCTTTTTGTGTGACACCCTATAATACTTGTTAAGAGTATTACAGAGTATTAAGAGTATTACAGAGCAATGTGGCCTAATAAAGTAGTATAAAACTCTATCAGCGGTAGTGCACTCGCTATATTACCAAAAAGAGTGCACGTTGGTTTTCCAGTAAGGGTACTTTAAGTTTTGCTTCTTTTATAGAACATTTGCTTCAATAGTGCGATTATAAACTGATCAGGCAGTCCCTTCTTTAAAACTGAGCAGAGACACAACCTGGTTTAAAAATGAGTAATTTTCAACTGCGGAAAGACATGGTTTTGGGGAAGGGGCTACGACCCCCCCCCCAAAAAAAAAACAAAAAAAAAAAACAAAAAAACAGGTTTTGCCTTTTTGGAGAGAGAGAGAGAGAGAGAGAGAGAGGGGGAGATATATATATTGTTTCGGAAAATACTTTAAAAAAACAACTCCGGAAATTTCGAAACAGTGTGGCCATATCTCAAACCTTGGCCGGCTGTGGCTTCGTCAGCTATCCCCGGCTCCATTGCCATTTTGAAGCCTTGAATATGTGAACAAAATTAACTGGCTCCAGATCTGGATTCAAATAAAATACTTTGATGTACATATAGAAAAAAAATGCCCCAGATCTAACTGCGGAAAAGTTTTGAAAAATGACCTATGTTTAGGCGTTGGGATTGATTTCACTGATTCAGATTTTTTAAATGTTTTTCTTTCTTTCTTTCTTTTTATTAATTTATTTGAAAAGCACCAACCACGGTGGACCGCCGATAACATTAACAGGGATTTAAATATTAATATTAGTATAGGCCTACATATGCATGAAATATTAATAAACATTTATATATGAAAAGTTTCAAAAGCATTTCATTATAAAGCAAAATAAATGTTCACACAATTCACTGCGGACTTTTTTTACAAACATTTACAACAAATCGCATAATACAAAATTGCTCAAGTTAAAAACATCTTCCTTACCTCCCCTGGACAATCCGCGCACGGAGAGACGACTTCAAGGAAAATTGAAAGCTATACCATGTGTCTCAGCAGTTGTCCTCACCTCACAGTTTTACAGGACAACGGGAACTGAATATGTGAGTGATTACATTTTGCGATGTGACCAGTTGCCAAGCACACGCGCGTCCACAATTTGTGCGCTTATAAACGCACAGCAATGCCTATTGTGACGACAGACCACGATATCACGTCGCGTTTGGAAAAAAATCCAGTCCCTTCCTCTAAAGGATTATGTAGGCCTAGGTATATCGTGCCACAACGTCCACAAACTCTATAAATGTAGCTTGTGTCCTCTCCGATTATGATGATCAGAATTTGTTTCTTAATCTCTGTCTTGAATGTCGACAAATGTACAATGCACATGTAATACGTTCATGTATTTACGCAATACGTTGAGTTGACGTCTGGACTGGTCGAATACACACGTAGATCTACATTGCCGTTTTCTCATTCTCGTTCACGTAGACAAAACCCGACGACAACCAGTTCATTCGTCTCACCATGGAGGAACCACCATGGTCTCAAATTCACGCAAGAAACATTTATGGAAGCGACAGAACCATGAGCTGAACCACACAACACGTACCGCAAACCCACTATCGATGTTTACTGCATGCACTGAAGCTCAACAAGTCACCCGTACCCGCTCTGCATGAGGTCCACGTCTGCGCTCGGCCCCGCGTCACCCGTCTCCATAGAAACACTTTTCATTTCTCATTGTATGTTTTGTTATACAGGCTAACAATGTATTGAGCTTCATGCACTATTCGCTCGTGCCCAGCCCCAATATGGGCGCTGGGCACGAGCGAATGTCGGCTACGACCTTCGGCTGTCTGTGTTCAACGGATGGCGCACTTCATACGAGGACTACAAGCGGGAGCTAGTCTTGTCAAATCCGGATTAACTTACAATGGGAATAATGCGCCTTGTTCCTCCATGGTAAGAGTAACCATAACCAGCATTTCATCCAAACATTTGTGTCTGGTCGTGCGTACAGTGCGAGGCCAGTCAATGCAACATGTGTATGATGAGTGAAAATGCGATATCTATTCCATTTAACAGACTACACATGTAATTACAAACGCCTCAACTCAACCTTACTAGAGCTGTGCATCCGGACTGGGTACCCGATACCCGACCGCTAATGTAAGGAACCGGTTCCAGATTATGGAATCGAGTACCCGTAACCGAATTACCATAATATTTCGTAATTTCTCAGACAATGAAAAAGAAAGTTTTTGAATGTATGTGTGCCATTTTGTGTGGGGAATTTTCCAAATGAAAATCAGGATACATGGGAAAAACAAAACAGATTAATGTTTATGACGCTTGCGAAAAATGAATGTTCACCATAAAGCTATAGAGCTCGTTGTACATGTATACACACTTGCATCTTGCTGCATTGATGCACCGATGTAGTATGTACGTGCGGACCTTTACGAACAATGAGGACAACAATTTCCAAAACTTAATTTTTGGGATTGGCTTTAAGGGGTACCCGATTCCCATATTAATGCACATCCTTAAACCTTACAACCAGGGATGTAGTCGAGTCCATCACAAACCCTCCAGTCCTAATTTCAATCACAAGCTATTCAAATGAGCTTTGACAAAGGCGATCCTTTGTCATTGTTCATCCAGTCACTTGTGACTGGCTTTATGAAAGGACTTGTGACTGTACATGCGGAAGGACTTGTGAAATGACTTGCTGGGACTCGACTACAGCCCTGCTTACAACCAACATAGCCTGTGTTTTCCCCGTTCAACGGGGCGCTTCTCAAACAGGACTGGTGAAAGCTTCAAGCTTTTACCGCGATGTAACGGCGCATGTGCTGGCGACGTCTTACAACGTGCAAGTGTTTGAAGTAATCAAGAAAAACGATATTTGCTTTTTAATTAACAACGGCTAAGGAATTTTTATTCACATATTAATTTTTTTATTTATTTATTTACTTTATTTTATTTTAATTTCATTTCATTTAATTATAAGTATCCTCATTGAGTGATCCCCACAATGTCGCTTCCCGTGTTGTATCGTAAAATTGGGTGTGATCCCTGGCTATACGGCATTCTGGGTTTATGACTTCTGACTAGCGCCCACCCGAACAAAGATACTGACAATTTGGGAGACCGCCAACATAGGGCAATATAGCTCAGTTGGTAGAGCACCGGTACGGTAACCCGGAGGTCGCAGGTTCGAATCCCGCTCCTGCCAGTTTCTTTGTTCACTTTGAAAATGTATTCAAATTTACCTAGTCAGTTTCCCTTGTGGACTGTTTGACGAATTATAAGTTAAAAAGTCGTATCCTCGTTGAGTGATCCCCACAATGTCGCTTCCCAGGTTGTATCGTAAAATTGGGTGTGATCCCTGGCTATACGGCATTCTGGGTTTATGTCATCAGGTTAGATGAAACCCGGCTACCGAAAGCTCTTCTGTATAGCGAGCTGGCAGATGGGGCAAGGTCGATTGGTGCATTCAAGGACCAATTAAAAAAAATCTCAACATGCTAGGCCGATAGAAAACGTTGTTTAAACTTTTAAAGGAACCATGCTTCTCAAATTGACCAGATCACATTTTATTTCATAAATAAATTCATTTATATGTATTAAATGTGAATTAAAAGCCAAACTGGTTCAAGCGAAGTTTTAGTGTGATTATTTGCCGCTCAAAAATTTACCCCCCCCCTTTTTTAAATTTGTTGAAACTCAAATTGAGGGCGCTGTTCGTGACGTGCCGAGGCACCGAAATTCATGGATCGACTCGATAGTCTGGACCCGGCCCGTATACACACACTAGGACTACACGTGCAATTTCGTAAGTTGCAACAAAATTACTAACATCGAACTTACCCTGATTTTCTCCCTTTTAGCGAAGGCTTCTCGGGAAATGGGCCGTTTAACTGCTTTCGCCTTTATCTTACTCACATCTGGGAACTTTGTTGGGATGGCAGTGGACTTAAGCATATTTTTAATGGTCATCCCAAAGGATTTGAAAATACCAGTATCGAAACACGACGGCTCAAAGTGGTCGCTACATAACGCTGAGAAGCTGCTGGGGCGGGACCACTTCGCTCTTGTCGCCTTCACTTTTGCCGTCCAAATTCTCCGATATTTCGCATCAGTTGGAAATAAATGAAGGCTTACTACATCCTTCGTTGTTTTGTTGCACCCAGCATTACACACCTTGTCGGCATGGCAGAAAAACCGCTATATTTTGCTTATATTTTGGACGAAGAATTTTCGCCGTTCTGCACACACAGTGACACACGTACATTTACACACGATGCATACGCGTGATGAATGGGGCCGGCTCGCACATCTGTAATGTGCCTCGATCTGCGTCACACACTTATGTTAATGAGGGTCCCATTCAGGGGGGGAGGGGGGCGGAGTAGCTTAGACAAACATTTTCAAATTTTTTCTTCTCATATTTAATCTGGGAAAGAACTCTCTAGACACAAAATATAATTGTCAAGATAATACTTTATTGTTTTAAGCATGAATAATGCAATATTAATCCTAAATCATGTTTCCTTCAAATTCTTTCTGATTTTGTTCTCATCTGCTCTCCATAAATAAAATCCTCTTATTACCGTAAATACCCTTTTTGACCATGCTGTGTAGTATTTGTGTACATGTACTGTCTCGTTGTCAACGAGAATATTGTACATGTACTTTGAGATTCACACAAGGACTCGGACACAAGGACTCGGACTCTGACCCCAATGACTCGGACCCCAAGGACTCGGACTCGGATTGGGTGGAATCGACTACAGCACTGGTGCACAGTGCATGAAAAAAATACGTTTCTATTTCTATAGTAGTACCCTATGGCAAATAAACTCCATATTTTATTTCACACCGTGTTGTAATACGGTAACATCTTGGACCGAAAGCTCGGGTACTACTGTCTGATCTGGTGAGCACCGTTCACCTTTACTGTTCACATTTATCACTTTATGATAACCAAATAAGTAAAATTGTAGGTGGATTTCAGGGCAATGCGTGCCTCTTGAATAAAGACGATGGCCATTAGGCGCCGTTAATAAGAGCATTCCTGCGCGTACTTAATCAATTCATGTTTCAACTATTTTGTTCTTGAATTAATTGAATGAATTGGGCCACGATTCAGCTAATCATCGTGGTGGCTACTCTTTGGTTTACGCTTGGCTAGGATGCACAGCCTGTTCTTGGCATACGAGCCCCGCGCCCCGCCCCGCCCCGCCCCGCCCCACCCCCCGCCCCCCCCCCCCCCCCCCCTTCCATTAATATAACAGCCATACACAAGAGACAATAGAGGAATTTCATATTAGCCCCTCTGCGCACTTCCGGGTTGAAAGCGAGAATGTCTGTGGCAAACAAAACAACGCTTTCAGCACATTCATTTATGCATGAATTAATCAGGCCATAAAAGGCAGCGCAGTCGCACGATCAGCATAAAGTTGTTAACTGTGACATTGAGATCTGTTTTCAAACACGGAAGTGCGCAGATCGGCGCTAAACTCGTCGTTGTAGGATTCCTCTATATCGCCCGTTACTTGTAAACGCGCGTAATTCTGCCCGGAGTCTGGGCCGACACGCGCCACCACACGTAAACTTTCCTTTGCCATACCAGGTTTTTCCTTTCAGTGCGGGCTCCTCAGACAGTCGTTAAAGGTACACATTACATTTAGTTTTATTCACGAGCATGCCTGGGAGTGATGTTTGGTAGCTGGCCATTTAACAATATCAGTCAGTTGCCATATATCGACCAATCAGGATCGAGGCTTCACGTTTGCTTGAATATAAAACATCTTTTAATGTAGTGAATGGACATCCTTTACAATGTGTCAAACGTGGCATGATGGCACCTTTATACATCAGGACTACAGCCATGATTCGTGTAGACAAGGCGCGACAAATATAATGCTTTAACTTCATGTGCAAGTCCAAAAACAAATTGATTAAAATAATATATATATCTGGTTCAAAGGCTTGGGTGTTGCATACACAAAAGACGTTCAAGTATGGTGTTTATTTCTGGGAGGTACATTTTTCCACACCGACGCGATCATAAAATCATAGATAGCTGAAAGTTTACAATATTGTCAAAAAAAGAGTATTCATGCTTTACATCAATGATAACATATCTGGTTAATACAATCAGTTCGCAAAACGCATATCATTATGTTGCAAAGGAGACAGAGTATGACGCAATATTCCCCCACCACAACAAAATAACAATTACAATGCTTGTATTTAATGTGAAGTGAAATATCAATACGCTTGCGTGAAATGGCTAGATTGTTGGATATTGAAGCACACATATTCACCTTCAGTAAAGATAATTAATACATTACTGGATGTCGGGAAACAGAAAAGAGAACACCTTTCAGTCTAAACAAGTTGACACAATTTAGGATTTAAGTGGATGCATACTTTGATAATTAACAAATTTACACATGACATCTACACTATACAGAATGCGCTATAACAAAGTAAATGTATATTCGGAAGCTGAACTATTGTTAAAATGATTTGCGTACATAAGACATTCTGACATCATAATAACTATTCTTACATTATAATTATTGATGCCATTCGGACGTATATAAGTAGCATCTCTTTAGTTGTGTACATTTATAGTTGAATTAGTATATTGTTGTATGTACAGTGAACGTTTTCTTGATACCTTTGGATAGTGTCAGCGCCAGTGTCTCCCCAGGTAAAACAAAATCCTGCTAGAATCGAAATGTTAGACCCTGCTAATATCTCATCAGCTATACGTTTTAGGTTGTTCAACTCAGCAACATGTTTTAAAGGCATACTATTTCGCATTATTATGTTAAAGTCGTTTATATGAATATCCTTAAATCTGCAGAACGTTACAATGGCTGCTGTCATGACAAGACCATGTTCCGATGTTTCTTATTTATCTGTAACAAACAAACGGAAACAAGCAAAACAATATAAGAAAAGTAATTTACCCCAATCATCCAAGGAGCAAACGTTTAAACTTCATTTTGGAGAGAGGAATTGAGAAAAAAAAAAAAAAAATCGTCCTCAATCCCCAAGGAGTCATCTTGGGCAACGAACATTTTGACAGTGGGCAAATGAGTTGGCCTTCGAGAGACATGGTGAGCATAACAGGGGGGCGCTTTTTAAATTGGGTACACACATTTGTATTTATACCGCTTCGGTATCCCAAAGTTGCCCCAATATTTGACTACTCAGTGCAGATCCATTAATCACCCACGTGACTAGATGTAAACAATGCCACCGCGTGTGGACTTTCTTCACGCTTGGCCTGTTTAACACTCTTTACATTCATTACAAGAGGTAGGAATTAATTCATCTTAAAGCAGTAAAGATCGCAAGAAGAAGGGAAAAATGAACCAGGCACAGAATTCCATAGAGGTACAGAAGGAGGGAAAAGGTTATTTGCAGAGTTTTGTGTTCTACATCTAGGTACAGCTAGAGTATATTGGTGGGAACAGGCAGAAAGCCACGTTTTCACACTCAAACACCCTATCTGGAGGAACCAAGCTGGACAAGCCGGTAGAACATTTACAATGTACCATGAAAATATCTGGTAGAACAGACTAAGAATAGCAACAGATCTCCGGTGAGAGATTGATTGTAAGGATGAGCCCAACTCTTCAACCAAATTAACAATGCGCTTCTGTAAAGAAAGATAAGCAACAAGCAGAAGCACCATCCCAGATGTGGGAACAGTACTCCGTCAGTGGACGAAGAGTTGTCTTGTAAAGGTAAAGGATGGCATTAGGAGACAAATACTTCAGAGCTCGATAAAGAATCAACTCGAATGAAAGCACTCTTCCCGATGGGAGATAAGTCCAAGGTCGTATACTTACTCGCAAAGTCAAGGAACCCATATGAACCGAAGGAAATGAGTTGTCACATGAAAAGGGTCAACAATTTGATTTTGTGGTAGCAGATTTGATATTGACCAACACGAACCTTCTGCCTTGTCCTCGGTGGTGGAGGCATCAGACGTGTAGTTGGGGAGTTGTGGTGGAGCTTGGTTCATCATGGCTGGGTTGCCGACCATCATCTGCATGTTGGGTGCATAGACACCGGTAGAGTAGCCCATGGGTACTGGCTGGTTAACCATGGGATACCCAGGTACTGCAGCGTACTGGATCTATTACGTAATGGATAAATGCATTCAAGAAAAGGACCGAGCTTTATAGTAAAAAGGGCATAAACAGTGTTTAAAATATTAACTCTTCTGCAATATGATTGAAGGTATCAGTGGATTGTCCATGTGGCCAGATATTGTGCAAAATCAATAAAATCAAAATTGCTGACATTGACCCATTATCCCGAGATAGTGATCTCTCGATTAATGAAAAACAGGAATTGGTCCGTCACTTCAAAAGTGACATTTGTTTCTGTTATCTGCAAAATCAAATCAAAATTAAAACTGCTAATTTTGGTATGAGAACATTGATCCGTCGATCTATCCAAATCAGGAATTCGATGGGCGTCCATAACTATCTCGAATACATTTTTTTTCTGAACTGATCAATTTTCTCTTATTCATGAAAAAGTACTAAACTGAACCCGGGTGGCTGAAGTGCAAAAACTAAGGCACGAAAAAAGTGCCAGCCTAGTACAGCATCCTAATTTGTGCTTCCAACGAGCGTGATTCCATTTGACGGTGAACATAGGCCCAAAGATGAGTGATTCGTGGAACTACCTTACCGAGGTGTTGGTAAACGGCTGCAGCTCGCTCATCATCCAGCAGCAATAGACTGAGGTGAGTATGGCGATCACTAGCTCTGCAATGCTCACAAGAATGACGATCCCGTCCATGGAGCTACGCACGGCTGCCTTCAGTGAGTGAGGAATCAATCAAAGAAAAGAAAGGTCGGTTGTGCTTCTGATCTTGTTGGTATACAGTGGCATTCAAAAGCAAACAACATTACTCACTTTTCAATAAAACATCTAACGAAAACATCTGCCTACGTTTAGCTATCGAATATACATTTTCCAAATGTCGAATAAATCTTGGTTCGAAAAATAATTAGGTTCCTGCTCCGCGTATCATTATTAGTGCGTTCAAGGCTGAAAAGCATCAAATAATAAAAGCACTTTGACAAAAACAAAAATAAAGGAGTTTTTCCTTTAACCCTAACCTTCCCAAATCCTCCAAAATCCTCTTTGCAAAATGGAGGAATTTGGAGGATTGAGGGCACTTGGAAGTTGATGCATCGGAGGATTTTGCAGGATTGAGGTTACTAGGGGTTTTTGCCCTGCAGGAATATGGAGGATCCAGGTTATCAGGCTCAATGTGATACATGAGGATTTTGGAGGATTGAGGTTACTAGGGGTATGCAAAAAAAACCTGGAGGATTTTGGAGGATTCATGATATGGTCCCCATAAGAGGATTTTGGAGGATTCAGGTTATATGGAGTTTTAACACTTTGAAATCAGAGGATGTTGGAGGATTCAGGTTACATGGGGGGAAAATGATGTAGGGAGTTAGGGTTAAAGGAAGTATCATTTGCTTTTGCTGTAATTCAGTGAGCGAGAACCAATCAAAGAAAAAAATGTTGGGCGTTACAGAGGTTCTCTTGTCTGAAAACTTAAACGCAGTGTACACGATTGGTCATTGTTGCAATTTTCAGAAATGGGCGGATTTGGGGGAACAAAAGAAGATGCAAAAGGTTATACATGGACCCGTTTTCAAAATACTTGACGGGTGATTATTATTGAGAAAATGTTTTTAATTCTAAGCGTCACTTTCCTTATGTTTTGTGGATTGCAATTCTGTTTTTGTTTTGGAAATGTATGGGAGCGTGTAGTATGCGATCATCTTTTTTGCCATCAAATTTATGTGGTCATTTTCCACCTAAAACTTACGTATCGAAAATAATAGTCATCTGCAATTGCAGCACCCCCAACTGGAATATTTATCCCAGCACTGCATGCAGCCAGTATAGACATCACCATGCACGCAATGATCTGAGGATAGAAGTAAGAAAACAGTTAAGGAGACAGCAAATTACGTCAATTTCACAAACATTATCAAAAGTACATTCAATACTGTAAGCAATATAACCGCATTCAAATAATACATTGTACATCAGCAACATAACAAAAATATACAAATAACAGCAAATTTATGAATACCAAATTTAAAACAATTTATTATGAATTTTTTTTACAATCATTAGTATGACAGCACATTATTATAACAAAAATCATGAAATAAAGACCCCAGGCCTTGAATTTGGTAATTTTTAGGGCAAGGCCACTTTGGCCTTGGATAAAGCAAAATTATGGAGGGCACCAAGGCCAGTAAGTAGGGCACCAAGGCCAAATTATATCTGCAGAAAGGGCACGGAGGGCGCGGCACTGTTGATGTTTTTCCGTTCAAAACGTATTTAACTAAGAGTAAGAGTAAGACTATGAGGCCAAAAACATACTGCTTCCGATCACATGGGTATTCAATTATATGTGAATTCCAGCCTAAACTATTTCCGTTTACGCTACGAAAGCTATAACAAAAAATTGCCAAAAAAATTATCAAAACTTGCCCTAATTAATGTCAAAAATATTTACGGTCGATAATTCTTAAAAATCATGGAGAATTTAGGTCGTACACATCACTATGCACAACGCTAATTTATAACCATAACGCTAACCACGATGGGAAACTGGCCAACACTGTCCGTTTATCCATGGAGAAATAAATTTCTCCATGGTTTATCGTACGGTGGTAATGCGTGCGTGATGCACTTTGTGTGGCGGGCGATAAACCTCGTGTTGCGGCAGGAAATGTCGGGGAAACACGCTGCGGTGTACAAGCGGTACAACCTCGAAATAAATTCATGAACACGGAAAATGCATACACAGACAAAATAGATCAAGTTCTGTGAATTAACGTGCAGAAATCTTCTTTCTCTATCGATTTTTTGGGCCTAATTATTCATCGAAACTTTTGACAATCGGAACACCGCGTGTTGTGACCAAAGTTCATGAAGTTACTGTACGTATGTAGCGCGCCGAAGGCGTGCTTCATAGCACCGCCTACAGGGCGCGTTTCCTCGTACACGAACATCGATGCGTATTGTGAGGCGCGCACGTGCAAGTACTGAGAAAAAGAAAGTCAGTTGACTGCACGTAAACGTTGCCGTACATGTACATACTCCTGCTGCTTTGTGTGTACGTACGAATACACACATTTAATCTTGCGGTGGGGGTGTTGATGCTTGAAGTATCGGCACACTCCGAAACTGGACCAGATTAATAGTTTGTGTGCGACGTGCATGAACTGTGATTCTGTACGCGCGATCGTCAACGTGTTGTGCAGCGAGATTTTATGAAGGGCTGGCATGACATCGAAAAAACAAATGATATGAAGGATTGTACTTGTAGTGGCTGTGTTTTTGCAAAAAGGGCACGACGGCCAAGGTAAATTTGGGGCAAGGCAAAACTGGCCGTGAAGACGGATATTTTGTATGGGGCACCGCGGCCAGTAAGAAGGCAACGACGGCACTGGCCGTCGTGGCCGTCGTTCATTTCAAGCCCTGAGACCCCATAACAATATAATTCATTTTTGGTCATCCCGTAATCTGAACGATGGCAATCTTACCAGACATTTACGCGCTGACATGGGCATGGTCACGGACAAAATTGCCAGGATTCCAGCAGGAAGGTAAGTCTGGAAGAAAATTTGCAAAATATTGATTAGGTTTGTCATGAAATGCAATAAACCTTGGAATAATAGAACTTTTTAAAAATATTAAGGTATTCTTTTTTTTTTTTTAAATGAACAAAGAAAACTGGCAGGAGCAGGATTCGAACCTGTGACCTCATGCCGTAAAGCCAGGGATCACACCCAATTTTACGATAAATAGCAGTCTCAATCATCCTGTGAAATCATGACACCTGGTGTGTTGTCGTTTTCATGAAAAGTGGAAATTTATATAGTTTTCCAACGATTGTCGGCCGACAATCTTTGGAAATAACTCCCTGATGTCAATAAATTGCTCCCTTTTATCATAAGTATGGTCAGCAAACCAGATTACTATTTTTTTGTTTTCCACCCTAAAACTTCAGTCTGATTAAGATCCGAGGTTGTTTAGTGACCAAAGTGCCACGTACAAAATTCGTGTACAAAGTCTATGGGATTTGGGATAGAACAAAAGTATGATAAAAAAATCAGCCGATGACGTCATGACGTCACTGTGAATTTTACATGCTAGTAGCACTATCTACCTACCCACCAATTTTTATTACGATCGGACGTACCCTTATATGTGTTTCAAAAAAGCACATTTTTGATAAAGTCATGATGACGTCACACATTTTCACATTTATGTGAAACAATATATGAGATAAAGCTATTACAAAAAGAATTTTGAATTTAGCATGTTCTGTTGATAAGATATGGCTTTAACAAATTTTAAGGTTCAAAAACTTTAAAATGACTATAAAATCATGACGTCACCTCAATTTTCATCGATAACACGTGGTGGCCCACCAACATACCAGGTTTAAAGGCAATCGGACCTACGGGTCTCTAGATATGGGCCCTTGAAAAATGCACCTTTATGATGACGTCACGTGACACGTGATGACATCATCATGACGCCACCCCTCGGCATACAATTTCAGCTTAAGGTGTATGATTGTGTTAAGTTTGATTAAGATCTGAGGTTGTTTAGTGACCAAAGTGCCTGTCACAAAATTTGTGGACAAAGTCTTTTGGATTTGGTTAGTCTGAGTAACTTGGACACTATCGCCGTTTTAAACATTTTGACATGATCTGGGTCTCCAAGTACGTGTACGACGATTTTCTATTCATTAATTAAATACGTCTAAAATCCTAACAAAAACATCCGAATTCAACCTTACAACGGCCACCAAAATACTACACGCCACCTTCGGAACAAGTGGAGTTCCATGATCAGATGAAGGTACAAATGTTTACTTACCATCCAAATAAAAAGTGAAATTTACCGTTTAATTCCCAGGGACACCCGCAGAACATGTCTTTTCGCTGTCTTAGTTCAAATCGTGACCCCTCGACCTTGCATGACCTCTCCCTGATGCGCAGCACCTGCATGCACGACAATCTGTTTATGCCGGCGACTGTTCCGAGAGTGGTACAACGGTTGCGTTACGTGTTCGTGTGTAGGATAGATACATGTATATTGATTTGAGGTTTCACGCGCGTCATGGGGAGAGGGGGGTTTGAAACTTCCTCCATGAACTCGGTTTTGTGTTTTGATTTCTTTTGTTTTACTGTTGATGTTTTTTTGGTTATTGTTTTGTGGGATCCTTTCTTAATGACGTCAAAGAGCTTGATTTAAATTTCATTGAGTCCATCAATTGGTCGTTGACTTATTTGCGTTCCCTCAGGTTGTAATTCATTCATGCTTTCATTATTTCACCACCGCCCCCCTCCCACCCACCCCCCAAAAAAGAATCTATAAATAGAAATTGTAAACCCCCCCCCACCTAAAAAAAGAAGGAAAATTAGATGTGCTTTAATCTTATGTTAAATCTCAGGCAGATGGGCAGATACACCAGATGCTTGTAATTAAATTAAGATCAAGCAGTTTGATCTTCCTTAACAAAATTACACCCGCTCCCAATAATAAAACGCAACAGAACAATACAAAACAGAACGAGTCCCACGTGCGTACAGCCTTCAATCGGACCGACACGACCGTTGTACCAATCACGAAACAGTCACTGGCATAAACAGGTTGTCGCGCAGTGCATGCGGGCGCTGTGCATCAGGGTGACGTCATGCAAGGTACATTCATCTGATTGTGGCGTATTTAGTATTTTGGTGGCCGTTGTAAGGTTGAATTCAGATGTTTTTGTTGGGATTTTAGACGTATTTAATTATTGAATAGAAAATCGTCGTACATGTACTTCGACCCTACTATCGCCAGATCATGTCCAAATGTTAAAAAAGGCGATAAAGGGTCCAAGTTACTCAGACTAGGGATTTGGTATAGCACTAAAATCAGAACAAAAACAAAGCCTTCTCCGACTGGTTGTCAGAAAGCCCAAACAAAATCTGAACAAAAGCAAAGGCTTTTTTCGCAAATTTGCAGAAAAGCCAAAAAATACTCACAGTGAGAGATCCACATATTGGAGTAAGGCCAAAGCCTGGGGAAGGCCAGTATTCAAGGATGAGTTTCACGACACACGCAATGACCGTGACACCAGTAAAGACAATCTGGACAATTCCAAAAGACTTGACCGTGCGGGTGTACTTGCTGCGCCAGGTGGGTAATGGGGGAGCCATCTGCACCGCCTGATGAGCCGGGACGGCAGCTATAGGGTGCGGCTGCATGTTGACCTGACAACTGTAAGACTAGGGTAATGGAGAGACACGTTGATTAGTAAACTAACTTATTTTTATACAGGACCCTTTAATTTTCTCTTTCTCTACAAACATGATTCAAAATAATGACAGACCACTTTTTACAACCGCCAAGTGCCCCGACTTCTCTCGATCCTAGCGATGAATACAAGATGGCGTCCTCCATGTAAAGACGTTTTGCTAGGTTTTGGAGCATTTGTCATTTTTGAAGACCTCACTGCCGGACGAATTCAGCATTTAGTAAGCCTTGTTATATACTGTAGAAATTGATAACATCTCAGGAATACAATGATGTATATAAAAGTGTTCAGCGATAAGAATTTGGGGAGATATTTAAAATCAAAGTCGACCGGTTGTAAAACTCGGCGTATAGGGCTGCCGTTGGAGTAGGGCTGTAATAGTGACAGTAAAAAGCCAGTAGTTAAAAAAGGAACCATTTACAGCCCTATTTGTAGGTAGCTTGAAAATTCCAGCTCTAGGCTCATGACATGTTAGCTAGTGCACATCTCTTTCAGAACCATGTCCTTAGCAATATTTTCCTCGACACGGCGAGAACTGTCTTAAAACCTGGATAATAACAGTTGTTGGACTTTTTCCATCACTTGAATGATAAATAAAACCAGAAATATTAAGTACTTATGTATATTTCGGCTAAAATTGAGGAGTCCTTTGTTACCAAAACGTCAACAAATCCGACTGTCTTTTCATTGCCTCATGCATACACATTTTCTTCCTGCTTTAATAAACATCGCCACCATGCGGTCATTTAAAGACATGTTGATCGTGTCCCCAAACTACAATACCATCGATATTGTATACGACTGTTTTATGTAATATTTACGTATTTTATACCTTCATTGTTGATGCTTATCTCAACTAATAATATCAACACCAAACAGTCGTCTGGTATAGTATATATTGAACATGGAAAATAAAGGTGGTGGAAGTGTACCCGACCATTGCTAGGCGCTGGTATAACATACAATGCGTGCTACTTAACCCTCCTATACTTATAACTATCACAGCCTATCAAAATCTCTAAACACCAACTCTGACAGTTTGTGTGTGTTTCAATCTGAAATTTGATAGGTTTTGATCTGTACAGCAGCTGGGTCGATTTTGGCCCTGAGAACAGGAGGGTTAATGCAAAGTACCTGCATTGACCTGTGACATGTGTTTACACTGACAGTCATTTTGTGTGTGCTTCAGTGTGTGTTGACGAATCCAGACCTCCAAAAATTAGCTGTAAAAACGTGAGTTGTCATTATTTTACTATTCACCTTTTCATCATTTGGTGCATATACATGTAGGTCCATACTTCATACTGTGTCAGTTATACTTCAATATTGAATATATTATAAGATTTTTCGTTTCTGAAAAACAAATTGCCATTTTTGTTAGTGCGTGTTTCCTAGCGTTATGTACAACCATAACGCTAGGATCATCCTAGCTAATGACATGTGAGATTTGCCATTTAGAGCTGGAAGGAATCCCATCAGGGTTCGCAAGGGTCGGTTTTGATATTGCCGATATCTTCCGTTTCTCTGAATATATCAACCAAACACTCACCTTGCCGGCAGAGTAGTATTAATTCATGCAGCTTGTCATCCCCTCAAAATGAGAATATGTTCAAATAAACCCGGAAAAAAATATAAATTTTTTGTGCAACTTCGGTGCATGCACAAACCAGCTGTGTACAAAGTAATGGAGCGGATTTTTGAACATGAACGATGTTTTCCGATCGATTATCGGCCAGCGGCACTGCGCGCGCCTTGGGGCTCGATATCCAACAGCTGTTTGCTGAAGTGACAGGGCTAATAGTAATATTCAACATGATATCTTACATTCTTAGGCTTAGCGAACTATTTAGATGATTTCAAGCACACAGAGTGACTTTTCCTGCCTGTATCATCGCAAAATATTGAGGTCAGTTCCGAAACATAAACTGTCTCCTTCGTTCTCTTATAATGGAATGGGGTCAGGTAACGATTACCGACAAAACGTTACATGATGTACACCGTATACGCGTACTGTATAGGCCTACATCACATGTATCTTGGCCTTTAGTTTTAGGCCTGGAGAAAGAATTACATGATGACGCAATACAAGTCTAGACACGTAGCGAGGTTGGTTTATGCTCTATGGTTTATGATCAACACGTTCCAACATACTTCCAAAAATGTAAGGCTCTCCGTTAGCCTTACAAGGATATTTGATTTTGGTCCCCGTAACTCATTGGGATTTGCAATACGCTCTTGTGATATCATTTACAATGTTCCAGAATTCCACTTTCCCAAACGTTAATCTCCCCAGAAGGTTATCCAATCCCTCCTACAGATCTTTGAGACTTTTGCGGCACATTTGCGGAACATCGAAACGGACAATTTATTGAGTAATGGAGTTTTTACTCACCAACCGACGTATTCAGCCGAGATGAACATGGCGTCGCACAGCTGACTGATACAGTCCACCAGAATGCGCATGCACGTGGATTTTTCGAAGAAATTTGGGGCTCGACCATTTTTTGTAGGAGGGGGGGCATCTTGTCTACATCGCGCAACGGTGATGTGTGGAATGTATGTTTTTATCCAGATTAGATACCGCATACAAAAACAAACGCAAAATTGAATGTCAGCGAATTTTGAACGTTATAATGATCCAATACCGACTATTAATCATCACAAAAAATATTCCGTAAATGTTCATTTTAAAACTGAAGGAATGTTCAAACACACACAACAATGTGTAAAGCGCGTCATGCACACATCACCGTTGCGCGATGTAGACAAGATGCCCCCCTCCTACAAAAAATGGTCGAGCCCCAAATTTCTTCGAAAAATCCACGCGCATGCGCATTCTGGTGGACTGTATCAGTCAGCTGTGCGACGCCATGTTCATCTCGGCTGAATACGTCGGTTGGTGAGTAAAAACTCAATTACTCAATAAATTGTCCGTTTCGATGTTCATCCGCAAATGTGCCGCAAAAGTCTCAAAGATCTGTAGCAGGGATTGGATAACCTTCTGGGGAGATAAACGTTTGGGAAAGTGGAATTCTGGAACATTGTAAATGATATCACAAGAGCGTATTGCAAATCCCATTGAGTTACGGGGACCAAATTCAAATATCCTTGTAAGGCTAACGGAGAGCCTTACATTTTTGGAAGTAGTTCAACATGTCCATGGTTCAAAAAACAATTAGCAATGGAAATAATTCATAACATTACCATGAAATTCAAGTCAAAATATCACTCACGTCTTCAGCAATACTCTTGGAAACAAACCAGTTTTCAATGGCAGTGGTCGCGGTACGGCCGGATGTATCGGGCTTCGTGTGTTTCGTTGGCTGTGCAACAGCAAAAATGACAGTTCAGACGAGCTGGTGGTACGTATGCAACTATGCATGCAATCTTCATACGTACAAAGTACACGTGTACGTACAAAGTACACGTGTACGTACATCTCACGAAATAGACTGGTTTCCGGTCCTTCCATCCCGACTTCGACAATGCGGACCGGTTATTCGGAATAAAATTGCTGACGTAATGTCACGCGATGTTACGCGAACGTCCATTCTAAAGACCGACCAGCCGGCCTGTCAATAAAACAGCGCGCATTGACCAATAGGATTACGACTTTTGGTCAGGTAAATTAGCAACAGTTGCTACAGGCGTGGTCCGCCATTAGCTCGGTCAAGCTCGGTCAAAATTTGTCACATGCGCTGTGAAAAGTGTACACAAACAAATGTGTTTGGTGCGGCCGGGAACCGTATTTTTTCAATAAAAGTGCGGCTGCAGCCTACAGTGTAGGTGATTATATTTAAAGGGACACATTGCTTTGGATTTTGCGATTTGGGCTATAAAACTGAAATAGATATGGTTGGGAAGCTTTTTAAAAAGTAGAATAAAGATTCACATAACTATATATCCCTTCAAATTGCGTGGTTTTTGTTTAATTTCGTGACAAATAACGGTCCGCCATTTTGTAGAACCAAATTTTTGACTCCACAAAATGGCGGACCGTGTTCACCAGTCGTATTTCCAGTCGCAGCTGGTTGAAGTACGTTCTGTTGATCCATTTTGATGTACTGTGGCATGGCACGGCGTGCTGCACTGGTGCTATGTGTCGCGAGGTAGAGAATGGTACCTGGCGATCATCTGATAGGTTTACAAGGCCACTGGCTGCGGCACCAGCCTAAGACTCTTGCAGCATATTTTGCGCATTATTTATACGGTGGTATTTACTACTGGAAATAAGTCTATGTTTCGCGGGTCAGATGTCAGGGGTCAGAGGCAAATTTTTTGTTTTGTAATCACTACTTACTAATTACAACACATTATACGTGTTTTTTTTGCATGAACAACTCTTAGAAAAAATAAGAAACATTTCCAAACAGCAAAATTTCATGACATTTGAAGGCAATGTGTCCCTAATTTATTGGGGTAGTTTGAGAAATGGTAAAAATATGCTGTTGTTACCGAGTGGTAAAATAAAGGATAAAATTCGAACAACAATTTGGTTGTACCTTTCAAAAAGAATGAAATAAGGAACAGGGGTTGCCAAATATGAAGACCAAAGAGCAATTCTCAGTGAGTAAAATTGTTTATTCAGCCAATTGTTTGTCATTTCCACAAAATGATATTTAAGGGAATTTATTAATTAAAAAAACGACAGCCAATTAGTGACAGAGTAGTACCTGTAACCAATTGACAAAAACAGAATCATTAATACAATGCATACAATGCAAATTCATAAGGCCATTTTTGATAAATATGACCAATTATTACAGTTCCGGTGAGGCTCGGAAAAGTAAAATAGTACAAATACTAGTCGAGAATTAGCTTTCAATAAGATGATAACTTTCCTCTGAGGCTAAGGAGTCGTCACAATTGCTAGAAATGTACTGGTCTATATTAAATGGCAAATTATAGCACTTCAGTATGCACAAATCTAAATAATTACCACTTTAGTTTAATTTAATACACAGGAGTTGGCCAGAATTAGTATTTTCACCTACCAACTATTATGTTGGCGTATATCTCCTACGCAGAGTATACAAAACAGTGTATGGAGACAAGGCTCAGCTAAATCAAGGCTACAAATAAAAGAGAAATGTGTTTATATTAAAATTCATCGACATTTCTACAAGCACTGTCACCTGTGTGTTTTGGGAAAGAACAGAATAGTTATTCCTTCACCTTTCCAAATTTTCAAGGAGGTCTATTCGCATTCAAAATTGTACAGTTATACAGAGACAATTTTAAACACTGAGTAGGAGTGTACATTTCCATCACTCATGATTTGGAAATTTTGGGGAATGTGAATACAAGTAGTATTATGCCCCAAGACTTACAGGTGACAATAGAATATTTATATGTACATTAATATGTCCATTAACATCAAACAAACAATTTCCAATTTCTCATTCTGAACTTGTATTTACCCCACCATAGACATAATTTTAGACTAGCAAATGTCATATAAGGTCTGACTATATTTTTGCAAAATTCATGAGGCAGCTTACACAGTGAGATTTTTAAGAAAAATATAAATCCACAAATCATGCGGAGACTAGGTTTGTCTATTGTTGAAATGCCTCAACAACTACAATTTCTACCAAAAGAGGCAGTTCAAAATTGCCAAAATTTGGGTCAATAGAGAATGAAGCATTTCGAAATTGTGTTCAGATATTTAAACTCGAGCCCCAAAACGTGCTTTGCTTTCTATGCTTGTATAGTTTGTCAAAATTTAAGTTATACTACATGTATCAGTGAAAAGTACATCATAACATCTCAACTTCAGAATATTTAAAAATATCTAAATACTTCAAACTTTTGTGTTTGCGGGGTTCAAAATTGTTTCCAAGTAATATTCCAGGTATTTATTGTTCTATTTGCTTAAGGGTTCCAAAACGTATTGTCTACACAAAATTATCTTTTCAACCACTAGACTAATGTTTGGAGAATTTAGTGTTTCAATTTGAAAGAGACATGTATATTTAAATATATCTCTTAATTTATAACTATTAGACTTCTGTACAAAATCCCATTTTTGTCACCATTTTGTCCACTCATGCTTATACTACATGTATTCTTTGTGACAATAAATGTGACTCAACAAAATTCAAACATGTCCCAAGTAATCCAATAATTTGCTTCCAAAACTTGTCTGGTTTCTTTACTACAGACTGTCCTGAAAAACAACCATGGCACACACCTATTTCTGCTGCAAATATTAATCTATGTACAGTAGTTAAGAGAAAACTTGGAACAAAATCGGGTTTCATGTGTGTCAAGGATTCATAAAGCCGAATCCAAAAAGTTTTAATGTGCATTTCATTTGTTTTTGTAAGTCTAGAAAATGGTAATGAAATTCAGCGCACTAGTTTGAAACAATTGTATACAATGTCAGTTTTACAAAAAAAATAAAAGTACTCACAACGTAGCCTTCCACGACTCGTGCCACTGCAATACCAACACAACGTGTACGGTGGAGTCACACGTAAAATAGTAGTAATACACTGCGGCAATGCACGTAGTCTTGGTTCCAAGACGTCCTTAGCGGTGCGACGTATAGCGCGCAAAGGCCGGCCGACAGCGCCCTCTCGCTACACACACACGCCAAAGCCAAATCGCCTTGGCGTGAGTTTGTGTGTGTGTGAGTTTGTATATGCCGGCAATCGTGGACCTAGGACAAAAGAATTCGAGCGTAGACAAAGGGTCCACGTTTGACCTAACGTCCACGATTGAAAATCGTGTACAAAACCAATGGGAGGCCTTCCGAAAAAGTTAGAGTATAAACAAAAGAGGAACAATGGGAGGTCCACGATTGCACCCGTTTACATGACTGTGTGTGTGTGTGTGTGTGTGTGTAGCTAGAGGGCGCTGCCG
This sequence comes from Hippasteria phrygiana, assembly GCA_037893225.1. Lineage (NCBI taxonomy): Eukaryota > Metazoa > Echinodermata > Asteroidea > Valvatida > Goniasteridae > Hippasteria > Hippasteria phrygiana. The sequence goes on along the minus strand of JAZGUH010000046.1, from coordinate 341,621 downwards.
TAGACGTCTTGGAACCAAGACTACAATGCACGTTGAACATTTTTTACAAGCCAATATTATGCGTGGCTAGCTCTCCGCAGCTCGAAAACGAGTGATACTAGGCTGCGCCTTCAGGCAACACAACAACTTTAGTAACAAAAGAGGACTTTAAAAGTATAAAGAAACTGGCTTTACGGCCATCGTCCGATGTTATGTAAGACTATATTTAAATTTGCATGAAGCCAGCAGCCAGTAATTTGCATAAAACGCGATCGCAAGAGGTCGCACGAACACAAAGAATAAGTTTAGCTAGACAAGTACGATCTCTACTGCGTTCTAAATGTTTGTACATGTTTTTTTAAAAAAGGAGTAAAAAATATTTACAGAGATGATTTTGACGGAAGCACTATCCATGAGGAAATATCTAAAAGCAGCACTTCAAGAAGAAATCTGCATTATAAGATATCTGACGTTGGTCTGAGCATGATGAAAAGTTAAATGAAATCAATGCAGTACAACTGTGTAAGAGATTTTATATACGGGACCGGTCGACCACGGGAGGCATCCGGTCGAATGGTCATCAACTGTCATGGCATATGTAAATTAAACACCAGGTACTCAGATCAGGACATGTTTTCTTCCTGATGGATTAAAGCGTGTGGGCGGCCGGCCGCATTCCGATCTGAATGTCAAGAAGATTAACAAGGACAAGTACGTATGCTCTGAGGTAGGATTCGCAGTTAACATGTTTAATATTCTGTACATGAATAGGAGATGGAAAGAATTTCATATCCGGACATCATCCGAGTTCCTGCGTACAAAACCTATAGACTATAGTTTTCTCATTCCTAAACACTGAGTATGAGGCTATCCAACTTCCGAAGTCCTTTGTGGTAAAGCTGGGACATCGTCAGCGTTAAAAAATTGATGTCCGGATATGGAATTCTTTCTGACCAAGCAATGAAGCATGTCAAGCAACGTTAAAGAGGAACTAAAACGGCAATTTCTTTTTGACTTTTATGACTTATCTGATAGTTTATGCCTCCCCAAAACTAATGTAACAAGTTTCATGATTCTGAAAAATCAAAAAAAAAGTTTTTGAGCCTTTTCTTTCTGAGCCACTTTGACTCGATTCAGAAAAGGCCGAGGTCAACAGCGTGCCGTATCGCGCGAGTATTGACGTATACGTGTAGAAACATATGACGTCACTGTATTATACGACAATGTTTTACGTAGAGTCTGTACGTACATTTTTGTCTAAGGCTAGTATTACTTGCTGTGCTTTTTGCTCATGATTCAGGAGTAACACTACGATAAACATATTTTAAAGTGTTGACATCTTTGTGAGACACATTTAGAATTGGGGTTGTCGGCTTGTTCTTGCTGAAAAGCTAGTTATTAGTCATACTTTCCTTTGTTTGCAGTCGGCTTTTATTGGAACCTGCGCGGTGAGTTGTGTGTGAGCTGATGCTATACTCTAGTCTGGCGACTTTGCTTATGCAGCCCTCATAAGGACCCGCACCTTCTCAGAACCATACACACAATTTCTGTTATAAGGTACCAGACTCAATCGCATGCAGCGCATGCGGTACCGTGCGTGTACGATGCATGTTGAGTCAAGCGAGCGTGGACAGGGAGACGGCCGGGGCTCTGGCTGCTCAAGACGGCAACCGCAGGCAACGTCGTCGCGGTGGTGCGCGTGAGTCCGGGGCACGATTGGAATGCTCGGTGCCTAGAGTTGGAATGGCTCCAGCCTTCAAACGGAATTGTGTCTTCAAACCCAGCTGAGTTTTCATACTAACACTATCATCTATACAGTCTTTGGCGAAATGTTCTGCACATATTTTCGACCATTTCGACAGCCCAAAATCAGATATTGTATTGTCTACAAAGCGGACCCACTGTCGCCTTTGAGCTCCATTCAGCACTGGGAATCGCAGTAAGGTTAGGTCAGGGTTTTTGTCGCTGTTCCTCGTGCAACCCCCAACTACACGTACACGATCGAGGCATAATGATTATCTCAGAACCATGCTCATACTGAAATAATATCAAAATTAGACAAAATAGACGGGAAAACGGAGGAGTTAGGTCGACAAAAACTCTTCAGCAGCATCAACTCCACGTACGTACATGCATAGTGTTTGGCTGTAGCATCAACCGACTCTACACGTGTACGTCACGGGGTCACGTACATACATTTAACATACATAATGAGCTTTCGCGAAACAGGATAAATGGTTCAGAATAACAACCCTTTTTTTTTAAATAAAAAAATTCCTCTCGTCTGCAAACTAATCTCCATCAGTTAAAAGAGTATTTAAACTGTCGGAAAAGTCCAAAAAGTCAAAAAAAAATTTGCCGTTTTAGTTCCTCTTTAACGTTTTCATTTCCCATGTAACGTTATGAAGTTTACATACGAAAAAAGAAAAAGCGATATTGTAATATTAAGCTCACCTTCTTGCTAAGAATAAGATACATGTAATTAAACTCCTTAACTTTCGCCCGCTTGCTAATTTTGTCAACGCCTAAAGAATTTAAATCCACCGCCTTTGGCTGAACACCGAGTCGTCGTCGACATTGTGCATGTATTTGTCCGGGTCGCCGCGCGTTAATACACGTAATGTTTGTGTACTTGAACGTAAAGCTTGACCGAGGTAATGGCGTCGCCATGCCGTTGCTAAGGTGGACGGGGCTTATGGTCAAATGCGGATCGGTCCATTGATTTAACACGTGCGCGTTGTGCGACCAACTTTCGCATTCACACGCGCGCGTTAGGTCAAGGGTCATTCGGGATAACTTTGTCATTGTGCACATGCGCAGTTGAAATACCGAACTGGCTTATTTCACGTGCGCGTTGTGCGACCCCCTTTTGCGTTCACACGTGCGCGTTAGGTCACGCGGGATAAAATATCATTGTGCACATGCGTAGTTGGAATACCGAACTGGCTTATCAGCGGGTAGTGTAATTAGCAAACAATTCTAACGGGTTCTATTAATTCGTCAAACAAGCCACAAGGGAAACTGACTAAATAAAATTGAAAAAGAATAAAACTGCTGCAAACTGCTGACTGACTGAATGGACCTGAAATATACAAATCAAAAAATTAGCTGGCCTGACGTTTCGAACTTAAGCAAGTTCTTTCTCAAAGGTGAATGCATTCACCTTTGAGAAAGAACTTAAGCAAGTTCTTTCTCAAAGGTGAATGCATTCACCTTTGAGAAAGAACTTGCTTAAGTTCCAAACGTCAGGCCAGCTAATTTTTTGATTTAAATAAAATTGAATACATTTTCAAAGTGACCAAAGAACACTATCAGGAGCGGATTCGAACCTGCGACTTCCGGAGGTCGCAGGTTTGAATCCCGCTCCTGCCAGTTTTCTTTCACTTTGAAAAGTTTTTTTTAAATAATTATATACACCAGAAATGCATTGCGCTATTTTGACCACTGCAAAGGCTTGCCAAAACATATTCAAGGCATATTCAAGGTATTTTTAGCCGCGTCGCATCGCAGATAAGCGCTTAGCGTTGTTCTTCTTCTTGTGCCAAATTCATTTAGTCACGTGACAGTTTTCCTTGACGAAACTCTCACACACGCAAAGTCTATGAGACCGCAGGCTGTACTGTGCATGTGTCTATGACGAAACTGTCACACACCTGAGTCACCAACGACGCGGCTCCTGCACGAATTCGTGCTTGTTTCTGTGATTGAAACTTATTTACGACGATAGTATAGGCTATACAACTCCTAACAATGGGAAATTATTATTTTAGCGCTTGCGCACACGAGGGCCAATCAAAAGCGCCATACCAGAACTAGCAACGGTCCCACCAGTGACGTAGCCAAGGGGGAAGTAACTTCCCCCTGTGGGAACTCTCCCCCCCCCCCCCCCCCCCCCCCCCCCTCTGGAAAATTGGGATTTTTTTGAGGGGGGGGGGGGGGTTGCCATTTGTAGTGTGTAGATATGCGTTACTATATCGTGGACCTATTTAACAAAGTCGAAATCCCCTTGAAAATAGCCAGCCCCCCCCCCCCCCCCAGTTCCGTTCCGTCCCCCCCCCCCCCCCCCCCCCTCTAGGAAGAGCCTGGCTACGCCACTGGGTCCCGCTACATGTATTTAGGGGCGGAAACCAGTCTACCCACAAAACTGAGTGTCATGTTACATAACTGTTGGGTTTTTAAGCCACTTCGGAGTTCCAACTGCGCATGTGTATATCATGATTCACGATTTAGTTTCGAGAACTAGAAATACATTTCGTGAAATAATGGCAGAGTTTTGATTTATTTTTATGGCAGCGGTTTAAGATGTTTTGTATGCTCCACCTTTTGTGATTTGCAGTTAATGTTTCCGTTTCCATCTTTTTTTTAAGATGAAAAATTGCAGAATGCGGATTCGGTTACCACGTCCCTCACAGACTTGTGCGCAATTTTCTGCTTTGTTATCTTCCGAAACCAAATCGTCGAGTCTAATTGCATGTGTGCACGCGCAGTTGACTTTCCGAAAAGGCTTTATGTCTTGCGAGGGTTTAAATGTACACGTAGGCCTATATTGAAAAAAAATGGACATTATTGCTAGTCGCAACGCTGCGTATGCACGTTCAGTATATGCGCGCATGCCGTGTGACGAGACCAAAAACAGCGATATCTTTAAAACCAGGCAACGTATATATCTGGGGTTATCAGAATATGAAAGACATCTTCAGCTTTCCATAGGGTGAAGATTGACCTTGTCAGTGCTCGGCAAATAACGACCATTTTAGTTTAAAACAAAGACACGCTGTGTGCTCCTATTCAAGTGTACATCCACGAAGCATAAACTAGTTTCGTTTTTTTAGGCATGTCTTAAGTTTTTTTTTAGCACGAAAGGTACAGCGACCTTGGGGTGACGTCATTCAGAAAGTCGATAAAATTCTCTAAATGCGGATATAAAAAGCATTCCTATTTGACAATAAATTCCCACGACCATCTTCTTAAAAAAAATCTATCCAGTCATCAATGTTATGATAAAGTTAGCCCGCGATTAGCCCACACGCGCGCGCGGATGTATGTACATAAATGGGTATGTGCACGCGCGCGTGTAGTGCTAGCGCAAGCTATTGTCCATTTGCCAATATCAAATTTTCAAAATCTCCCTGGTCTCGGCGCACTTTATGCCCATCCTATCCTGATTTTCTTGCCTTAGCACTTGTACAGTGGATGAGCATGGGGCTATATTCCTTGTGGGGGCTTTGATTTCTAAATAAAAAATATCCTTTGACCAAGTGCGTAGAACAAACAAAAACAAAACCATCCTAGTTGCAGTAGACTGTCTTTGTATTTATTACTTTTGAAAAGTATGTCGCAAAATTATAATTTCTATATTAAGTACCTGGCTAGCCATCTTAATTTCATATAAACCAAAACAATTCTGTTTCGGGCTACCGAAAATATTCAAATACGAATCTATAAACCAAAATATTACTTTCAAACATTATTACTGGCGCATTCGTCCCGAAGAAATTTAAGACACTAATTAAGAACAAAAAGCGATGTCAATAACTTTTTTCCCTCGTTCTGTATCTGTGGAATTCTTTGCCTGGTGCACGTTTCCCTTCATCTAACGATCTTTCCTGCTCCAAGAGGAATATTAATTCCTACCTCTTATATCTTTGATTCTTTTTCTTTTTTGTAGCTCCGTACATACCTCGAGTCACGGTGGCTTTTAGCTTTGTTCAGGCGAACTTGCATGAAACCAAAATATGTATCAGTTCGCTAAAATTGTCGATTTGTTACAAAAGAACACAGCGTCCGAAGCAACATTTTCGTTCCTCTCGTTCCATTTCTTATTTTCTTCAATAAACCATTGTGAGGCAGAAGGGCCATACAGTACCATGATTAGGTAGCTGTTTGATTTGCAGCATACATTAACATTTTACACCTCTGCAAACTGAATTATAGAACAACTTGAAATCGACTAAACTTTTATTTCAGATGTAAAGGGCGAATTATCAAATACAAGATGAACTACTGTGTATATAGTTATAATAATTGCCAGTGCCATATGAAAATCGGACTCCTTTTCCCTATTAATTGGTTAAGCCCTCATCGGAACGAAATGTTAGACCCTGCTAACTTTTATCAGCTATACATTCTAGATCATTCCAGTTAGCAACATGTTTGTAACAGCAGATTATTTACATTATTATGTTAAACCGATTATATGAATATCCTTAAACCTGTCCAACGTTACAATGAGGGTTTCATGACAAGACTATATGTTCCGATGTTTCATTGGCTTCGATTCGTCCCATTTCGAAGGGTTTATTTATCTGTAAAAAAAACAGAAACAAACAAAAAATGTAAGAAAAATCAACTTAAAGACCAACTAAAACGCCAAATTTTATTTTGACTTTTTGGACTTATCTGATAGTTTATGCCTCCCCAAAACGAATGTAACAAGTTTCATGATTCTGAAAAAATAAAAAATAAATGTTTTTGAGCCTTTTCCTTCTGAGCCACTTTGACTCGATTCAGAAAAGGCCGAGGTCAACTGCGTGCCGTTTCGCGCGAGTATTGACGTATACGTGTAGAAACATATGACGTCACTGTATTATACGACAATGTTTTACGTAGAGTCTGTACGTACTTTTTTGTCTAAGGCTAGTATTACTTGCTGTGCTTTTTGCACATGATTCAGGTGTAATACTACGGTAAACATATTTTAAAGTGTTGACATCTTTGTGGGACACATTTAGAATTGGGGTTGTAGGCTTGTTCTTGCTGAAAAGCTAGTTACGAGTCATACTTTCCTTTGTTTGCAGTCGGCTTTTATTGGGACCTGCGCGGTGAGTTGTGTGTGAGCTGATGCTATACTCTAGTCTGGCGACTTTGCTTATGCAGCCCTAAGGACCCGCACCTTCTCATACACATAGGGCCAATGATTTTCCGTTTTAGTGGAAACCAGACGGAATTAACGGAATTGGCCTCTTTCATTGTGCATTCATTTACATGTATGAAATGATGTCAAATGGAAATGAAACAGATTTTTGTACACTGTTCTAATGGGCGAAACGGAAATGAAGATTTGTCAAAACGGAAAATTGACTTTTCTGAAAAGGAAAATCATTGGCTCTGTACACACAATTTCTGTTATAAGGTACCAGACTCAATCGCATGCAGCGCATGCGGTACCGTGCGTGTACAATGCACGTTGAGTCAAGCGAGCGTGGACAGGGAGACGGCCAGGGCTCTGGCTGCTCGAGCCGGCAACCGCAGGGAACGTCGTCGTGGGCTGGTGCGCGTGAGTCCGGGACAGGCTTGGAATGCTCGGGCCTTCAAACGGAATTGTGCCTTCAAACTCAGCTGAGTTTTCATGCTAACACTATCATCAATACAGTCTTTGGCGAAATGTTCTGCACATATTTTTGACCATTTCGACAGCCCAAAATCAGATATTGTATTGTCTACAAAGCGGACCCACTGTCGCCTTTGAACTCCATTCAGCACTGGGAATCGCAGTAAGGTTAGGTTAGGTTAGGTCAGGGTTTTTGTCGCTGTTCCTCGTGCAACCCCCAACTACACACGATCGAGGCATAATGATTATCTCAGAACCATGCTCATACTGAAATAATATCAAAATTCGACAAAATAGACGGGAAAACGGAGGAGTTATGTCGACAAAAACTCTTCCAGCAGCATCAACTCCACATACGTACATGCATAGTGTTTGGCTGTAGCATCAACCTACTCTACACGTTTACGTCACGGGGTCACGTACATACATTTAACATACATAATGAGCTTTCGCGAAACAGGATAAATGGTTCAGAATAACAACCCCTTTTTTGTAATAAAAAAATCCCCCTCGTCTGCAAACTAATCTCCATCAGTTAAAAGAGTACTTAAACTGTCAGAAAAGTAAAAAAAAGTCAACAAAACAAATTGGCGTTTTAGTTGCTCTTTAAGCCTATTGCCTCGAACAAGCAGAGGTTTAGTCATTTTGGAAACAGGAATTGAAAATAGATAACATTGTGCTCAATCACCAAAGAGTCAGAATGGGCAACGGAAATTTTAAAAAGTAAATAGTAGATTAAAAATATTAAAAACAAGTCCAAGATCCAATTTAAAAGGCGAGAATCCAATTAAGCACATAAGCTTCAGATCCAGTTAATAAAAGAGTTGCGCCAACAGCAGATTTGGCTATAGAGCAGAGAGCTATAGCATGCTTTTACGAAGGTAGATTTGATATATTGACCAACACAAACCTTCTGCCTTGTCCCCGGTGGTGGAGGCATCAGGCATGTAGTTGGGGGGTTGTGGTGGAGCTTGGTTCATCATGGCTGGGTTGCCGACCATCATCTGCATGTTGGGTGCATAGACACCGGTGGAGTAGCCCATAGGTACTGGCTGGTTAACAGTGGGATACCCAGGTACTGCAGGGTACCGGTACTGGATCTATTACGTAATGGATAAATGCATTCAAGAAAAGGACTGAGCTGGAGCTTATGAAAAGGGAAATCTGTCACTTCGACGTTTACACCTACATTTGAGAGCAATGATAAAATGGGCATAAACAGTGTTTAAAATCAGTTCGCACTTAACTCATTTGTAATATGATAAAGTGGATTGTCCGTGTGTCCTGACACTGTGTAAGATGAACGAAATAAACATTATTTATATATATATAAGAACATTGATGTACAGATATACAGTGAACCGTTGGCTTATTAAATCAGGAATTAGTCACTTAAATTAATCAAGTGTAATATATTTTTGTAATGACCAGTTTTGCACTACCCTTGCACGCTTACATCACTATTCTACTGGTACTTGTTCTGTTCTCGTAATCAAATATATATTAAACTCCATGGGTTGCAGTGCCCACGGAGCTATACAGTGCCTAATCTCGTACGCTGTGCACAGCATCCTGAACAGTGCTTCCAACTAGTGCTATTATTTCATTTTTGTTGGCAAACATAGGCCCAAAGATAGCCTTTTGCATAAGTCCTGGTACTACACTAATACATTTTGGGTTTTTACCTTTGTAAAAAAAAACGGATTTTAGACGTAAAATTACAGTACTGTGAGTCACCTAGAAAGTATCACGCCTCCCTTAGCTAGTGTTCGTGTTTTAACGTCAATGGATATAAAGAGGATATAGATTTACAAGACCAGTTTGTCAAAATACAACATATTTGCTGTAAATATACAGCAACACCAATGACGTGTTCTTTTTACAGAAAATCTACTGTTCTCCTACAGTACACGAATATCATTACGCAGCAACTGACCAATCAGAGCTGAGGAAATTTGTGTTCACAAAAGTCGTGCAAAGTTGTGGTGTTTAGCTCAAGAACACACTTTCTTGACCACAATGTTTAATTATTTAAACAATTCCACAATAAAATTTTTGCAAACATGAGGTGAAGAATCGCATAACATCTTTCGTTTTCAAATATTGAAATTGTTCACGGGAAACTATGACTTCTTCATGGCGGGATAAGCTGAATATAAAGCTAAATCAGGGCATTCATATCCAGTTTGTACAGTGTTTAGTAGGTTATTGTAGCGTTTGTACACTCTGCCCATAGTAATAAATTACTTCTATTTAGTCTTCACACTTATTCATTTCTGTAAATTTGAAGTTATTTTCTGGCATGTCTGGCAACCTAGCTTAATTCCAGTAACACATTGATTTTGTTTACACCCCGTATTTTTACGAAAATAGCAAGGTTACTTTAAGGGGGCAGTAACGTAAACCGATAGTATTCGAAAGTGGTCAAAAAGCGGTCCGTCACGACTGCCAGGAATTTCTCTTTACTAAAAATACAGGTTTATTTTTTTTACAGTGTAACTTACCGAGGTGTTAGTAAACGGCTGCAGCTCGCTCATCATCCAGCAGCAATAGACTGAGGTGAGTATGGCGATCACTAGCTCTGCAATGCTCACAAGAAGGATGACAGCGTCACTGGACATATGCACGGCTTCCTTGAGTGAGAAAGAAACAAAGAAAAACAATGGGTTTTCTTGTCTGTATACTTATTGCTGCAGTGACTTTAAAATTGTAATTACTAATTATAATTTAATTATATACCAGTAGGTTTTCCCGGCCAATTTGAGAATGTTTCTGATCATTTTCGTTATTGGTCATTCAAATTCGCGTAGTTTTTACACAACTGATCAAATTAAGGTTTCTTTTTCACTTTTTGGGCATTCAGTTTCAATGTTTTAGAACTTAAGATTTTGTTCCTAATGTTCGTTTTCGATTAGGGGCATTCTATTTCGTTTTGGTGCATTCAAGACTTCATTTGTTGCGTTCTTACATTGAGTTTTGTGACATCCTTCAACGGTTGAAGCATTCAAATTAGCGAAAGTCGGTGTGCATGACATATGACCATGCTTTTCTTTTCTTATTCGTTTATGGGAAATCATTTTCATCAAACGGTCATTCAAATTAATTAGATTTCTTTATTTATATGTTTTCCTATCGTCTTCTGAGGTTTTTGTAAAATGAGAATTGTTGTAACATGTAACATCTGAACTGATAAGGGGATGGATGATGTAACGAATTAATGAAATAGAAAGGGCTAAGGAATTTTCTTTTTCACTGTTGATCTTTGTTTGTTTTAGAGTTTGAACAAAAAAATTAGGGGAATCCGATTATTGACATGTTTATGAATCCTTTTAACATTTCAACTTTGTTTCAACTTTTTCGTTCTGATTCACTCATCGATCTCTTCATGTGCAAGACATCGGGGCATGTATGTTTGGCAATGGTTGTACCATCGGAAACACTTCTCTTGGGTAATTTGTTTTCTTGGGCCGATTCCATCAGACAATGCAAATTCTGCGTAGAGGATTATTGGTTCCTCAGAAGTTCCAAAAGGTCCTAGCCTTTTTCGAAATACTCTACCGGTGATTACCATTGACGAATGAGAAGAACTTTGAGGGAAAACTATTTCTAAATACCACTTTCTCCAAATTTAATGGGATTTAATTCTATGTTTTTGGAAATGCACATTGCACACATGGGGGAGAGGGGGCATGTGTTACAGGTTTATATATTTTTACTTTTGAGACGCTGGTGGCAGCAGACATACCCATCCTTTTCCGGGCATACGAGCGTATGCTATACAGGGTGGTAAAAAAAAACCGGGAACGGCATACTTCCACCATGTTTAGAGTCAAACCACCTGTACAGATGGATAGAGAATCTTTTAAGAAAAATGATACCAAGACCTCTCGATTCGGTGCAGTAGTTTTTACTCCAGAGCCTATTTTGTGAAGCAAAGTCGGGTCACTTGGCCATTTGTTCCATGCAAAAAAAGAGCATAATGATAGCATACTTGTTATACCTCGGGACCAAATGACCCCCCTAACTTTGTTTCACAAAATAGGTTCTAGGTTCTTGGTATCATTTTTCTTTTTTACAAAATTACCCATGCATTGGTATAAGGTTGTTTAAGTCTCAGGGTAGCGGAAGTATATCGGTATATATGTCGGCTGCCACAAGCGTCTCAAAGGTCTCCCATATATGTTTTTCCATATAAAACTTACGTTTGGATAACGATAGTCGTGTGGAAATGAAGCACCCGCCACTGCAATATTTATCCCAGCACTACATGCAGCCAGTATAGACATCACCATGCACGCAATGATCTGAGGATAGAAGATACATGTAACAGAGTATAAGACGGTCGGCAACTTAAATCAAAATCAACAGATGGCAGCAAAGTAATGAAAATTATCAGAACATGACTGCAAATTCATAAAGATTATCAAAAGCACAGCAACGGAAATAAGATCTTCATCAGTATAAAATAGGTCAATTAATCAAATAATTTACAGGATCTTGATGGAAATCTCTAAAAGAACGGTTGTACATGCCGAGGAGGCGCCCAGTTGGGCTACAAAAGCCTTCGTCCTAAAATTGCTGTTGTTGACAGCTCTGCCAAAAGCAGAATAACGGTGCACGGCCATTTCTTGAAAATGCGTTTGTACACAAACTATCGACAAATTATTTCGGGGACATCAGTTTTGCTCTGAAATGTCGGACATTTACATTTTTTTTACGAGAGTTTATTACAATCATTAGTATGACAGCATGCTATTATAACAATTGAATTCATTGATGGTCATCTCCAGTAATCTGAACGATCAAAAATCTTACCAGACATTTACGCGCTGACATGGGCATGGTCACAGACAAAATTGCCAGGATTCCAGCAGGAAGATAAGTCTGGAAGAAAATTTCAAAATATTTATGTTTATTTGTGAATAAAAACATATTAATTGTTTTTATCATATATGAAATTCATTTATGAAATACAAAGAACCTTGGACCAATAGAAAAAACATTCCAAGAAAAAAAAATATTGAAAAGGTATAGCTTTTTAGTACATGTGGCTGGCCTACAAAAAAAATGAACGAGCGAGATTTTGCGAGGTTCTACAAGACATCTGGGCATCATGTACAGAAGCAACGATTGTGGGCTTACTTGGTAAATTGCAGTTGTTTTGCAAAAGTAGAAGCTTTACAACATATTGCAAATATTTGCCGACAAGAGATAAATGACAAATTTGATTTCCACTTCACTTGTTGAAGCCCAATGCTTAAAGACAGTCGTGGCTACAATGTTATACAGTCAGAATAAAACTTTCAACATGGTACATAAAGGAGTGGGGTTTTGAAAGCTTTATTGCTCAAAGCTAATCACCAAGATCGCAGGAATGCAATTGAATAAAAACACAAATGTCGTGCAAATTACTCCAATACCCGATTAGAATTGGTTTGGGAGGCAAAAATGCATGGCAATTATGCATGTAACATGTAGTATTGTAATGTCAAGTGGACAATTAAAAATTGGTGGTAATTCCACAGAATTTGAGAGTGCACCATCACTTTGTCACTAATTTCTCCTCTTCGCCCAGGAGCAAATGGGTACCAGCAAGGGCGAAGTTACTTGCTGTGTTTGAATTCGCGAGTTGCGCTGGAAAGTCGTCCACTCCCAAGGGAGCTGAGATGGCCATGGGTCTTTTAGTACGCCTGATGAGGAGGGAGCAATATAGCGCACTGAGCACCACGCTGGTGGACATGTGCATGTTATTACACATTATCATTTAGTTACCCTAACCCTCCTCAATCCTCCAAAATCCTCATGGTGGTTTTGGAGGATTTTGGAGGATTGAGGATGAGTGATTGAAGCACAGGAGGATTTTGGAGTATTGAGGATGAATGGTGATTGAAGCACAGGAGGATTATGGAGGATTATGGAGGATTGAGGATGGTTCCTAGCAATTAGGGCCTTGGGAGGTTAGGGTTAATTATTAAGAAAAGTTTCTATTTTTGTTTTGAAACTTTTCAACCTCAGATTCAGGCATTTCTGAAGTGCCTTCACCTCAACTCAAGTTTCCCTGTCCGCTGCAATACTCATAATGTCGAGCTCAATTTCTGCTCACCTTCTTAAAAAGCTAAAAAAAGAAGATAAAATTAAACAAAAAAAGAACTCACAGTGAGAGATCCACACATTGGAGTAAGGCCAAAGCCTGGGGAAGGCCAGTAATCACAGATGAGTTTCACGACACACGCAATGACCGTGACACCAGTAAAGACAATCTGGACAATTCCAAAAGACTTGACCGTGCGAGTGTACTTGCTGCGCCAGGTGGGTAACGGGGGAGCCATCTGCACCGCCTGATGAGCCGGGACAGCAGCTATAGGGTGCGGCTGCATGTTGACCCGACAACTGTAAGACTAGGGTAATGGAGAGACACGTTGATTAGTAAACTAAATTATTTTTATACAGGACACTTTTCTCTTTCTCTGCAGACACGATTCAAAATAATGGAAACCCACTTTTGTTTTGGAAACAAAGTTTTACAATACTTCAAGTTTTGTTTTTTAAGTGTAGAAAAACAAAGCACTGTATATGATATAGTACTTAGGCCCTAGTACTAGTACTGCCCTGGAGTCTATGAGGCTCCAAAGGTATAGAGAGCAGCAAAAATTTACCACAGGCCACGACTACTACAAAAATAGACTTTGCCTTCTTTTTCATGCACTGTGCACACAAAAACCACTGCAAAGTTTACCCCAAAATCCATCTGTAACTAATATTGACACACTCATCACCTTGCACACTAGAGAATCGGTCAAATGGGTCCCAATTTTGTAAAAGAAAAGTGAAAATACAACTTGTTCCACACTGAAGCAATGAATCACATCATGGCTGGGTAGGTCAGGCGTGGGCCAATCACTTCAGAGGGCTGTTGATATTTAACATGGGGGTCATGCTAATTAGCGTCAACAAGCGTCAACAAAGCGTCAAAAACTTATTAAAGCACAAGTGTTAAGCTTGGGCCAAAACATGTTATTCACAATATTTAGTGGGCTCCTATTTAGGCTATGATTATTTAAAAGTATGACATTAGCCTAGTATTTAAAAGTATCTTAAAATGTGTGATTTTTAAGCGAAAAAGTACGACATCAACGGTGCTTTTTCCCGGCAGCCATCTTGTTTTTCTGAGACATGGCGCAATCGCGCATGCGCAGAAGAGAAAACAAAGATGGCGGCGCCCATTCATCGAAATTTTGTCGTCATAAAATTTCGTTTTTATGTGGGATTGTGAACGAGAATTCGACCAATTTCTCACATAATACGAGATGCGAGAGTTTGTTGAATACAAGTATAGCTTTTGTGAAGCTTAAATGTGCATTTTGAGCTTGTTGACGCTTTGTTGACGCTGATCGGGTTTGTTGACGCTTGTTGACGCTAGTAAATAGCATGACCGTTAACGGGTCGTGCGCAAGAAAGGCGACTGCAGTACTAGTGCAGAGTAGGCCTGCGCCTAATTGCCCTACAAATAGCGCTGTAAATGGTTCCTTTTTTAACTAGCCAGAAGTTAAAAAAGGAACCATTTACAGCCCTATTTGTAGGGCTAGCCTGCGCCTATGTAGTATGTCAATAAGTTGGGGGGAAACCTTGCAGCGGTTTTTTGTGTGCACATGACAGTGCATGAAAAAAATATGTTAGTAGTAAATAAAAACGTAGTACTAGTAGCCTATGGCAAATCATTTCCTTCCTCCATGGGCAAATAAAAAGGAGAAATAATTACATGATGTTGATGACGCAATTGCCAATGCGCGCCTCGGGGCTCGATATCCAACGGCTGTTTGCTGAAATACTGAGTGACAGGGCTAATATTCAACATGATATCTTATTCTTAGTGAACTATTTATTTTAGTCTTTTTAGATGATTTCAAGCACACAGAGTGACTTTTCCTGCCTGTATTATCGCAAAATATTGAGGTCAGTTCCGAAACATAAACTGTCTCCTTCGTTCTCTTATAATAGAATGGGGTCCTAAAGGTAACGATTACCGACAAAACGTTACATGATGTACACCGTATACGCGTATAGTAATACTATAGCCTAGGCCTACAAATACAATACATGTATAGGGGCTCGGACAACTCGACCGTTGGCCGACTCGACTCGAGACAACTCGACCGTTGAGACAACTCGACCGTTGAGACAACTCGACCGTTGAGACAACTCGACCGTTGAGACAACTCGACCGTTGAGACAACTCGACCGTTGAGACAACTCGACCGTTGAGACAACTCGACCGTTGAGACAACTCGACCGTTGAGACAACTCGACCGTTGAGACAACTCGACCGTTGAGACAACTCGACCGTTGAGACAACTCGACCGTTGAGACAACTCGACCGTTGAGACAACTCGACCGTTGAGACAACTCGACCGTTTTTTGGTCAAATGGGAAGACAAGTCGTCCGTTGAGACAAGTCGTCCGTTGAGACAAGTCGTCCGTTGAGACAAGTCGTCCGTTGAGACAAGTCGTCCGTTGAGACAAGTCGTCGTCCGTTGAGACAAGTCGTCGTCCGTTGAGACAAGTCGTCGTCCGTTGAGACAAGTCGTCGTCCGTTGAGACAAGTCGTCGTCCGTTGAGACAAGTCGTCGTCCGTTGAGACAAGTCGTCCGTTGAGACAAGTCGTCCGTTGAGACAAGTCGTCCGTTGAGACAAGTCGTCCGTTGAGACAAGTCGTCCGTTGAGACAAGTCGTCCGTTGAGACAAGTCGTCCGTTGAGACAAGTCGTCCGTTGAGACAAGTCGTCCGTTGAGACAAGTCGTCCGTTGAGACAAGTCGTCCGTTGAGACAAGTCGTCCGTTGAGACAAGTCGTCCGTTGAGACAAGTCGACTCGTAGATAGGGGAATTGGTTGTGGAAGGAACGGCACGGGGTGACTTTTGATGGGCAGGACAGCGCTGTCGTTTTGGACGGGGCTTGGGTACACAGGGGGCCGGGATGGACGCAGGCATGACAGGGGGCCGGGTAACGTGAATTGTCGTGCCGGTCTATATTTTGTGGCACGGGGCTGGGATTGGATATATATGCGGGGCCGGGAAGTTTTCTTTTTGCGGGGTGACATGGTTGATGGGCCGGACAGCGCTGTCGTTTTGGACGGGGCTGGGGTACACAGGGGACCCGTGATGAGGGATTAGAACACTTTGATAACAAACTACATTTTGTAATCCACTAGCCTCTACACTGGCCATCATCAACTGAGATGTTTAAGAATACCGGCCTATCACTGCATCGGTGCGGCGATAAATACCGGTGCGGCTGCCCGCCCGCGGCCGTGCACCGTGCATGCCGCGTCGCTCTCGCGGGCCTTGCACGCGCTGGGTCCCGGCGTCGCGCTCGCCGTGCATGCCGTGTCACCGTACAAAACACCGACCGGGTCCCCGCGCACGGTATTACCACACATTTTGAACCATTCTGGGCCACGCGCACACGCAAATACCCAAACATTGACGGGCAACCTGTGTTGAAAATACCACGCGCTCCGCTAGCTACATCATGTACTACGCATCGCACGGTCGAGTTGTCTCCATGTCAAAGTCGACTTGTCTCAACGGACGACTTGGTAAACGGTCGAGTTGTCTGAACGGTCGAGTTGTCTCGAGTCGAGTCGGCAAACGGTCGAGTTGTCCGACATCCCATGTATCTTGGCCTTTAGTTTTACTTTTACTAATTTAGGCCTGGAGATAAAGAATTACATGATGACGCAATACAAGTCTAGACACGTAGCGAGGTTTATCAACAAACAATTAGCAATGGAAATAACATTACCATGAAATTCAAGTCAAAATATCACTCACGTCTTCAGCAATACTCTTGGAAACAAACCAGTTTTCAATGGCAGTGGTCGCGGTACGTACGGAACGAAACGCACGAAGCCCGATACATCCGTACGGTTGTCGGTCACTTCGCCCAAAAACCACATCGCCCTCAACCACTTCGCCCTCAACCACTTCGCCCAAACCCCACTTCGCCCAAACGCCACTTCGCCCAAAAACCACTTCGCCCAATTACTACTTCGCCCAAAAACCACTTCGCCCATAAACCACTTCGCCCAAAAACCACTTCGCCCAAAAAACACTTACCAGTGTATTTATACTTTTTAAAAAACATGCACCGCCACTGCCCTGGAAGAGTTTTAAGCCAAAAAAGGATAGGGCCTATCCGTGTTTTTCGAAAGTACAAAATGACTTTCGCGGTGTTTTTTTCGCCCTTCCTGCCCGTACGGTAAAGCAGGAATCACGACAATACTGGAATAAGTTAAAACCTAAGTTATTGTATAATATGCAGATTTAATTTATTTGTGTGGGTACTTGTATGCGTGTATGTTTTCCTGGCGGGCAATTTGCCGTTTTCGTTTATTTGGTCATATTCAAATTATGGTGCATTCAAGACTGTATTTGCGTTCTTAAATTGAGTTTTGTGACATCCTTTTTGTGACCATGCTTTTCTTTTCTTATTAGTAATATGCCTTATATATGGGCAATTATTTTCATCAAGCAGTGGCGGATCTACGTGGGGGGGGGGGGGGGGGGGGGGGGGGGGGGTGGGGTTTGGGGGTTTAAACCTCCCCCCCCCCCTTGGGCTGAGAAAATGTTTTAAAATAGTGTCGGGTGTCGAAAATTCGGCACGCTGGGGTGTGTAGGCCAGCGCCAATCACCTCAGGTAACCCCCCCCCCCCCCCCCCCCCCCCCCTTAGTGAAAACCTAGATCCGCCCCTGTCAAGTGGTCATTCAAATGATTACGATTTTTAAAATTGATACATTTTCCAAGAGGTTTTTATAAAAATTGCGTGAAATTTACAATGTAATTTTTTACAAACATTTATAATGTAACATCTTAACTGATATGAGGGATTATGATGTATGTAACGAACTAATAAAATGAAAATAAGGCATACGGATCGGGCATGGGCGAAGTGGTTTTTGGGCGAAGTGGTTTTTGGGCGAAGTGGTAATTGCGCGAAGTAGTAATTGGGCGAAGTGGTTTTTGGGCGAAGTGGCGTTTAGGCGAAGTGGGATTTGGGCGAAGTGGCGTTTGGGCGAAGTGGTTGAGGGCGAAGTGGTGGTTGAGGGCGATGTGGTTTTTGGGCGAAGTGACTGCAAAGCGGTACATGCATGCATGCAATCTTTCATACGTACAAAGTACACGTGTACGTAACATCTCACGAAATAGACTGGTTTCCGGTCCTTCCATCCCGACTTCGACAATGCGGACCGGTTATTCGGAATAAAATTGCTGACGTAATGTCACGCGATGTTACGCGAACGTCCATTCTAAAGACCGACCAGCCGGCCTGTCAATCAAACAGCGCGCATTGACCAATAGGATTACGACTTTTGGTCAGGTAAATTAGCAACAGTTGCTACAGGCGTGGTCCGCCATTAGCTCGGTCAAGCTCGGTCAAAATTTGTCACATGCGCTGTGAAAAGTGTACACAAACAAATGTGTTTGGTGCGGCCTGGCACCGTATTTTTTCAATAAAAGTGCGGCTGTAGCCTACAGTGTATAGGTATTTATATTTAATGGGGTAGTTTGAGAAATGGTAAAAATATGCTGTTGTTACCGAGTGGTAAAATAAAGGATAAAATTCGAACAACAATTTGGTTGTACCTTTCAAAAAGAATGAAATAAGGAACAGGGGTTGCCAAATAAGAAGACCGAAGAGCAATTCTCAGTGAGTAAAATTGTTTATTCAGCCAATTGTTTGTCACTTCCACAAAATGATATTTAAGGGAATTTATTAATTAAAAAAACGACAGCCAATTAGTGACAGAGTAGTACCTGTAACCAATTGACAAAAACAGAATCATTAATACAATGCATACAATGCAAATTCATAAGGCCATTTTGGATAAATATGACCAATTGTTACAGTTCCGGTGAGGCTCGGAAAAGTAAAATAGTACAAATACTAGTCGAGAATTAGCTTTCAATAAGATGATAACTTTCCTCTGAGGCTAAGGAGTCGTCACAATTGCTAGAAATGTACTGGTCTATATTTATATGGCAAATTATAGCACTTCAGTATGCACAAATCTGAATAATTACCACTTTAGTTTAATTTAATACACAGGAGTTGGCCAGAATTAGTATTTTCACCTACATGTACCAACTATTATGTTGGCGTATATCTCCTACGCAGAGTAATAAAACAGTGTATGGAGACAAGGCTCAGCTAAATCAAGGCTAAAAATAAAAGAGAAATGTGTTTATATTAAAATTCATCGACATTTCTACAAGCACTGTCACCTGTGTGTTTTGGGAAAGAACAGAATAGTTATTCCTTCACCTTTCCAAATTTTCAAGGAGGTCTATTCACATTCAAAATTGTACAGTTATACAGAGACAATTTTAAACTCTGAGTAGGCGTGTACATTTCCATCACTCATGATTTTAAAATTTTGGGGAATGTGATATTTAAACTCGAGCCCCAAAACGTGCTTTTCTTCCTATGCTTGTATAGTTAGTCAAAATTCAAGTTATACTACATGTATCAGTGAAAAGTACATCATAACATCTCAACTTCAGAATATTTAAAATATCTAAATACTTCAAACTTCTGTGTTTGCGGGGTTCAAAATTGTTTCCAAGTAATATTCCAGGTATTTATTGTTCTATTTGCTTAAGGGTTCCAAAACGTATTGTCTACACAAAATTCTCTTTTCAACCACGAGACTAATGTTTGGAGATTTTAGTGTTTCAATTTGAAAGAGACATGTATATTTAAATATATCTCTTAATTTATAGCTGTTAGACTTCTGTACACAATCCCATTTTTGTCACCATTTTGTCCACTCATGCTTATACTACATGTATTCTTTGTGACAATAAATGTGACTCAACAAAATTCAAACATGTCCCAAGTAATCCAATAATTTGCTTCCAAAACTTGTCTGGTTTCTTTACTACAGACTGTCCTGAAAAACAACCATGGCACACACCTATTTCTGAGTGCATGCTGCAAATATTAATTTATGTACACTGTAGTTAAGAGAAAACTTGGAACAAAATCGGGTTGCATGTGTGTCAAGGATTCATAAAGCCGAATCCAAAAAGTTTTAATGTGCATTTCATTTGTTTTTGTAAGTCTAGAAAATGGTAATGAAATTCAGCGCACTAGTTTGAAACAATTTTATACAATGTCAGTTTTACAAAAAGAATAAAAGTACTCACGACGTAGCCTTCCACGACTCGTGCCACTGCAGTACCAACACAACGTGTACGGTGGAGTCACACGTAAAATAGTAGTCTTGGTTCCAAGACGTACAGCGCGCACGGCAGCGCCCTCTAGCTACACACACACACACACACACACACACAGTCATGTAAACGGGTGCAATCGTGGACGTCCCATTGTTCCTCTTTTGTTTATACTCTAACTTTTTCGGAAGACCTCCCATTGGTTTTGTACACGATTTTCAATCGTGGACGTTCGGTCAAACGTGGACCCCTTTGTCTACGCCCGAATTCTTTTGTCCTAGGTCCACGATTGCCGGCATATACAAACTCACACCCATACATGTGCACCAATGCACATTGAGGACATACTTAGTATTCTATCAAATAGAGGCCATTTCTATCATGCGAGTGTTGTCTATCAAATTGAGGACACCATACAAAAAATGGCATGTTTGTGAGAAATAGAGGCCCTTTAGGCGTATGACATCATGTCTTATCATTTGATTCCCGATATTGTCTTTCTGTACGAAAGGTACTTCATGTCCTATTTTAATAACTTATTTCAACAGATTATCGCGCTCAACTGATGGTCATTGTTCTCCTAATCCAAATAGGCACGAGACTATTAATTGCCTCCTAGCCAGCGCACAAGATGGCCTCAATATGATACATGTCTGATGGCTTTCAGTTTCGTAATATCTTCTGAAATCAGTGAGCATCCTTAGCTATGTGGTGCACACTTTGCATTTCTTAAGTGGTTGCCTGTATTGAGCAACTGAGCACTAATTCTGCTCCGACAAACTTTTTGAGTGTCCGTTCACAAGGCCAAGAATACCCTTAACGTTCACTAGAACGGCCATTGAGCTTCATTGTGTTCCTGCAAAAGTCTTTAATGTTCCTCCACGTTCGAGTCTGAAGTGCCACAGGACAGCTTGCTTCAATGTCAAATTTGCCAGGAAGTGTCCTCATCAAGAAGAATCTCTGTAAGCCCTCCGTGACGTCTCTCTTCTCCCGTGCAGTCCAGGGACGCGGCTTCACTCGTCCAGATATTGGAGGTGGCCGACTACTGGATGGGACACTGGTATCACACGGTCCTATAACGCACAGAAAACATGATAATTAAGGCACTTAATCCTTCACTGTTGGCGCAGCCACCTTATACAGACAGACAGCCAGACTGACAAATGGAGACAGAAAGACAGACGAAGACAGCCAAACAGACAGACCAAAACAACTTACTTCTATCACTGGAATCATCATTCGAGTCGCAGTAGTCAGAGGTATCGCTGCAGTCCTCAGTCTTGAAGCCTTCTACAAATATAAAAAGAAAGGATCAATGCATTTTGAGGGCAAGTTTGCAATTTCATGGGGGGGGGGATAGGATAGGATAGGGAGTATAGAAGGGGAGGGGACAGAATGGGGAAGGGTTGGAGGCAGTTAGGGCAGGGGTTGGAGGGAAGGTCGGAGAGGAGGGTCGGGGGGGAGAAAAGGTGGGATAGGGGAGGGAGAGTGTCTGCCAGCTAGACAGTATTTACCTCTAGTCACGGGTAACTCTTGCAGTGATTTGTCAGGCCGGGATGCCACGTCTCTCTTCTCTCGTGCAGTCCTGCGACGCAGCTTCATTCGTGCAGATATTGAAGGTGCCTCACTAGTGGATGGGACACTGGTTACACCCAGTCCTATAACACAGAAAACTTGAGAATTAAACTACTGTAAAACATCAATTTTTGGCGCAGGTACCTTGTTCCATCAGACAGACAGACAGACAGACAGACAGACACAACTTACCTCTTGCACTGGAATCATCATTCGAATCTGAGTAGTCGGAGGAATCGCTGCTGTCCTCATCAGTCGTGAAGCCTTCTGCCAATATACAAAGAAATGACCAATGCATTTTTTGAGGGCAAGTTTGCCATTTCATTTGGGAGGGGGGGGGGGAATATAGGGGGAAGGGGGGAATATAGGGGGAAGGGGGGAATATAGGGGGAAGGGGTGGAGGGAGGCAGGCAGGCATTAGGGCAGGGGTTTGAGGGGCACGGGGGGAGGTTCATAAACGGTGAGATATTTACCTCCAGTCACATGTAACTCTTGCAGTGATTTGCCATGCTGGGATGCCAAGTTGCCCCTCTCCAAGCTCAGGAACAGTCGTGACAGTTGGGTGACCCTCTGGACAGTATCTGGCAACTGGTAGTATTCACGATGGACCCGCAAATCATGACCCATGAAATCTGCAAGTGTTTCCAGCTGATGTTCCTTCAAGGCAAGAATCTGTGATGCGGTCGCTACATGTTTCCGAAGTTTTGTAGAGCGGATGCTGTCGGCATTCTCAAGGCCTGCTTCAGTTGCATATGCTCGGAGACAGTCACTTCCTCGTATATGGCCCGGGCCCCCATAACAACACCGTGCAAACAAGTAACGATTATCCTGTGCTACTCCCGCTTCAATTCTCTTGGCAACCAATGCATTCAACCAGGTCATCGCCTCAGTGCTCAGAAGTACCGGAACAGTTCTTCCCCTCTTACCGACAATTTCAACAACTTTGAAAATTTTGCATAGATGCCTTTCTATATCAGTGAGCACACAGTCCCTATTGACAACAGCTGCACTGTGCTTGGTGAAATCCTCCACCGTCATCTTGGAAACCTCCCCCTGCCTTCTGCGGTTGAACATAATGAGGTGGCAAAGTGTGACCTCATTCAATTTCTTCCAAGGTGCTCTTATTCGTTTCCCCCGGGCAGCTTTAAGGCTTTGGAATTCTCTGTCACCAACGTCATGGATGAACGACGACATTTTGACCACATCAGCATTTGTTGGGAGAATGACAGGTTTGTTACACTTTCCTTGGTGAAGTGTTCTGTGCGCGTGGGTGGAAACACTTTCTTGCCATTTCATTTCACACAACTGCAGAAACTGTTCGGCTTGTTCGGCTTTCTGATTTAGACCACACTCTAGAGCATCTCCTTTGACTATCAGGGCACACTTCTTGATGGAATGTCCAATCTTCAGTGCTAGAGATGGAACATGATACAACTGGTTAACTTCACTGAATCCTGCTATATCACGAACGGCAGTGACTATGTCGTTGAGGCGGTGGGGATGCACAAATGCCTCAAGTGTTGCATTTGGTTGGTTGGTGTTTTTTCGCAATTGGATGACAAGACGACCCAATTCCCTGACTTTGTTTCGGATGTAGCCATGTTAATTGACCTATGTCGTGGCCAAGTTTCAGGTATTCACGTTTGGCCACTTTGATAATCAGTGGATCGTTCCGGACTACAAGAGCCACATCATCTCTCTTCATTGGACTTAGAACCTGGTTCAACTTGAAAGAGACTCCAGCAGGGGGAGGTTTCAATAAATCACTCTTGTGAGCTACACGTCCGCGCACACGATTTGTCCTACTGTTTTTATTATTCTGTGCAGGGAGGGCAGGCTTCAGTGGGCACTGGTGTCTCCAAAGATCGCTACGTACATAATAGCAAAAACAATATATGCACGGTCCATAGGCATGTGGATCTGCTTTATGATTGGGCCTATATCCTACAATGAGAACACCCTCACCCTGTCGAAGGACTTGGCAGTTGTGCCTGTGATTACCAACATTGCGTATTTTCAACAGAAGATTTTTCCGTGCACTACGGTCGGTCTCAGAGGCAATCTCTACAACTTCTCTTTCTTCCTTATGACAAGACTGGAGATGACGGGGCAACTTGGACTGAGGTTCATCACAGTAAAAACAAAAGTGTTTCTTGTCCCATTTTCTTTGACCACCCACATTACTTGTATGCATGACTGTCACACCACAGTCCTCAGTAGGTTGTACTTCGTCAGGTGACCTGTGTGACTCGTCAGTGAGGCAAGTATGACATGCCGCGGCTGGCTGGCCACCGTCATCCCTGCAGCTGGTCTTGGGGCAGACACACCTCAAAGGAGCAGAACTACTGCACTGTGGGTCACATGATGGTAGCGCCAGCTAACAATAAAGACAAAAAATGAATACATATATTTGGGTCAATCCACGAGGTTGACATCAGTCTTTGGATGGGCAATATTTGAGAAAGTTGAAAATCATGCAAATTATATTTTACCCAAAATATGATACAAAATGTGTAAGTTGGACATACATGTAACCAGTTTGACCAATTTTCTGATGAATAATGAAGCCAGTCTCTACATAACCTTTAGTACTGACATGGTGGGACCTGAAAAATGAAAATATCCTGTTGTAAGATTTTAAACACTTCTAGAAATACACAAACTGCAATACTAAAAACATTTGTTATGGTATTCAATATCAAAATGCAGCACAACAGCAGAAATACGTGTATGGTCATGGTCTATCATGGTGTCCATGTTACGTCTGCACAGATTCTTCAAACTCTTGCTATCTCTGCAACATGTGGACACTGACTACATTAAAAGAGGTGTTTTAGTGTTGCAAAGTGTGTCATTTAATTAGTGTACGTAATCAATTTCCCATATTAATTTATTAAAGTGTTAAAACACATAACAAAGGAATTGTTGGACACAGTGTGCACGTTATGTCTATTTTACAATGTAAAATAGACGTAACGTGCACACTGTGTCCAACAATTCCTTTGTTATGTTTTACATTTAAATAACACATTTTTAATCATTTTTTGTTAACATATAACTTACATGATTGAAAACTCTCAAATAACCCGACACCCAAAGATGGATGTTACATGAAATAACTGAATTAAATGTAATGATAGTTTTAACCCTAACACCCAAAGTGTGTGGTGGAAAATCCTATTGAAATTGGAGGATTCAGGACTGTTAGGGTTAATGATATGGTCATATCACACACCATGTCCCAACCCTGTGGACTGACCCATTTATGACCATTGTCATATCTGTTATATTATCGATAACATTCAAATAATGGTATTCTTTAAAAAAATTATGTTTGTGGATTGGATGCGTGCTATTCTATTTTGTCTATGGTTGGTGTGGTTGGGGTGGATGGGGGGGGGGGGGGGGGGGGGGGGGGGGGGTGGAGTGGATTGGGGATAAGGGGATGGGGGGGGGGGGGTCAATTATGAGTGACTTAGGGCTTGTTGGGGGTGGAGGGGGGCACACAGGCACTGGGTAGAGCTATGCCTGGGGTATGGGTCAACTCATACGCGGGTTAACTCATACCCGAGTCAACTTGTACCCCAAAATTTACACCCAAGTCATCTCTGGTGGCGTAACTACCATTATTGTAGACATTTTGATGGTAAAATTAAAAAATTTTGTTGGAACTGTCCATTCATACTCCATTCAAAAGGAGGGAGTACCAGTTGACTCGGGTGCGAGTTAACTCGGGTACGAGATGACCCAAAATCATCATGCCTGGTGCCCAAACCCCATTTCTGCTGGAGTACTTACTTTACGGCCTAATTTTGTGTCTTGATCCCTGCATTCCATGTTGTTAACCCAACTTCCATCAGTGGCATGTATAGGAACACATGGACAGACTGAAAATAATCAATCATACAAAGCATACGTATTACTTCTACATGTAGGCCTAGTATTAAAACTTGAAAGCAGGAGTGCAAAGAGTTCCACAGCTGCAGCCAGCCACCACTTATTTTCCCTTTTTTTTAAGTTGGCTTATGACAACTACCCAAAATTGAACATGTGAAGAATAAACACCAATTTAGGAGGGCAACATTTTTTTTACACATTTTTCGTGCCAACTAATATGCGACTTTTTCGGTCATGGCTTATAGCATGGAGGTAATGGAGGTAGGAAATACCTCCATGCTTATAGACTTTGTGCACGAGGTTTTAGGTGGTGGACGGATTTATGCACTTTTATGTTTTATTCCTCCATTGGTAACACCATGGAGGTAGGCCTCCATGGTAACACCATCATTTCTGTGGGCGTTAACGTTATTTCATTTGAGAGCATACATTTCTCAGAACATCGCCATTTTAACACTTTTAGGGCGATTTTCCACACACAATTAATCAGTAATAAAATGAAAGCTTGCAGGATATGTACTCACCAAAATTCAAGATGCGTGTTCACGAAGAGCATGGAGGAACGCGAAAGAGATAGAGGACGCGTTCCGCTTGAATTCATTTGATAAACTTTAATTAAGCGCGCATCCTCCCTCACGAAGAACTAGAGAGGGCGCTCTTTACATTACCGGCCACATCTGAAGCGATTCTCCGGGGTAAAATGAGGGCGTGTAAAGTCACACTCCGCGTGTCACTCCCGTACACCGAGGACTGCTTTTAAAAAGCGAAATATTTCACTAGTCGTCATTACTTTGCATGAAGTGTCCATTTTTAACGTTATTGCAAATCGAGGACGACCTCGATTTGCAACGCGTCCTCGAAGCGTGGCTTCCCAGTCACATAAACGAGCTCACTCTGCACCATTGACGCGTACAGTCATGTAAACGGGTGCAATCGTGGACCTCCCATTGTTCCTCTTTTGTTTATACTCTAACTTTTTCGGAAGGCCTCCCATTGGTTTTGTACACGATTTTCAATCGTGGACGTTAGGTCAAACGTGGACCCGTTTGTCTACGCTCGAATTCTTTTGTCCTAGGTCCACCGATTGCCGGCATATACAAACTCGCGTACACACACACACACACACACGCCAAGGCCAAATCGCTTTTTTTTTCCAACGATATTAGCCAGTCAGAATTGTTTACCAACCCGTCCAATGACCTCCAAACACTCATAGATCAGTACAACTCCACACTGAAGTCTATTCTGGAAAAGCATGCTCCACTGAAAACTCGCTGTATTACCATTAGACCAGCCAATCCATGGTATTCCCCGGAGATTGCCGATGCCAAGAGACACCGCAAGAAATTGGAGAGACGCTGGAGGAAAACCAGATCAGAATCTGATAGAAACCAATTTAAAGCGCAACGACTCTGTGTTGTTAATACGATCAACAGTGCCAAATCATCATACTTCAAAGAAAAACTAGCCAGCTGTGGGAACCAGAGAGAGCTCTACAAAATTGTTGAATCTCTACTCCACAACAAAGGAAAAACGAAACTACCCACACACGACAATAAACAGGAATTGGCGACAACTTTTAGTGATTATTTCATAACAAAGATTCGGAACATTCGTAATAATCTTGACCGCGATCTAGATTGTATGCAGCCGTATACCACCGAGTCATCTCACTCTGATATTACACCATTGGAAGAATTCACACCAGCTCTGGATGAGGAAATCAGGAAAATCATCAAATCATCACCATCAAAGACGTGCGATTTGGATCCAATTCCTACCTGGCTCCTAAAGAACAATCTGAATATTTTGACTCCAGTTATCTCCAAAATTGTCAACCTGTCTCTTCAATCTTCTAAATTCCCACAGCAATTTAGAAATGCCCTGGTGACTCCTCTGCTGAAGAAACCCACCCTCGATCCTGAAAACCTCAAGAACTTTCGTCCCGTATCCAACCTTTCATTCATATCCAAAGTAATGGAGAAGGTTGTTTATTCCCAAATTACTGATCATCTGACTGAACACAATCTACATGAACCATTGCAATCTGCGTATAGAAAACATCATGGAACAGAGACTGCTCTTCTAAGAGTTAAGAACGTTATTCTCCGGGCAGTTGACGATAAGCGTGGTGTGTTCCTTGTTCTCCTTGATCTCTCTGCAGCATTCGACACTATAGACTATGATGTTTTATTCCACCGCCTTCAGTCCATCGGTGTTACTGGTCCAGCCCTGCAATGGATTAGATCATATATATGTCATCGAACACAGACTGTGAACATCAATGGATCTTTATCATCTCCCATCTCACTTTCTTCTGGCGTCCCTCAAGGATCAGTATTAGGTCCCTTATTCTTCACAATATACTCCGAGCCTATTGCCGCTATTGTACGGAGGCATCAACTTCAAGTTCATTGCTATGCAGACGACACACAGATATATGGATCGTTTCATCTAGGAAACCAAGACGACGAACATTCCGTGAGACAGCGTATTGAACAATGTGTTTGTGATCTTAAGCAATGGATGACCAGGAATAAATTAAAATTTAACGACGACAAGACCGAACTTCTAATTATCACTTCCAAACGTAGCCAGGATAAAATCAGATGCAACCAGATGCAATTTGGGACTTCTAATATTCAACGTTCTACGACTGCACGTAATCTTGGCATCATGTTTGACAGCACGATGTCAATGGAATCGCATGTCAAGAAAGTTTGCCAAACGTCATACTACCATATTAGAAACATCAACAGCATCCGCCGAATCCTGACTGATGAGTCGGCTGCCATCCTTATCCATGCTCTCGTGACATCAAGGTTGGATAATGGCAACTCACTTCTGTTTGGAATCACCAACACTCTCATGTGCAAACTTCAACATGTTCAAAACACTGCGGCTCGTGTCTTATCCCGAACACGGAAATTTGACCACATTACTCCAGTCCTGAGAAATCTTCACTGGCTTCCAGTCAAACAGAGGGTTGCCTTCAAAATAATCCTACTTACCTGGAAAGCCCTCAATGACAGCGCACCAACATATCTGCAGGATCTCTTCACCCAGTATTCCCCTAATCGCCACCTAAGGTCATCTGACAAACATCTTCTTGTGACACCAAGAACTAGAACATCGTATGGGGACTATGCCTTCTCAGTTACGGCGCCCACTCTATGGAACTCTTTGCCTCAGGAAATTCGTAGCTGTCAATCTTTACATACCTTCAAATGCCTTCTTAAAACATTCCTGTTTAACTCAACTTATAATTAGATTGCTGGTTTTGTTTCAAGTATACATACATGTACATGTATATTTAATTATTTGTAGAGTTCTGGACAGTTTCTTTTCTTCAAGCGCCTCGGAATATGTCTACATAGATAGATGGCGCTTTACAAATGCTTGTATTATTATTATTATTAACGTCTTGGGTATTTCGCAAGGGAGCGCGCGCGACCTGCTTATGCATAATTTAACAAGCGGGTCAAACGAATAATCGCGCTTGCGCACTGGAGGAAACTCATGTTTAAGTAATAACTTACTAGTCAGTTAACGTTCTGAGCAGAGTGATTCTGGACTGGCAAACAGGATTGAGAAATCTTCGGATTGTTCCAAAAATGTGATCTGGAATATCAGACGTTATATATCTCTGCCAATTTCAGTCCCAGATGTTCAGCACGATGTAACTGATCAACGGCCAGAGCTTTCAATGGCACGACGACAATAATCAGCGCTTTTTTCATGGAGGTAGGAAACACCTCGACCATGCTTCGTTCAAGAAATCCAAGACCAATGGAGCAGCTTGAAAAATTACACTCTTGCCAAATCCCGTTGGTAAATTAACAAACAAATCATGGCCACGTACACACATGGGCACTGATCTGATGACTTTTTAACTTCCCAAAGTCCAGTCTTTTTGCTGTAAAATCGATCGCTTGCTCCACGCGGTCAGACATTTTTTCCAACAAACGGCTTGGTACTGCGCTGCACGTTCATACGTACGTACACGTAAACCCGACGTGAGTACAGAAACTAGACTAGTGAGTGTTGGCTATTTACATGCGATTATGCAGCTACGTCACACGCGCATGCAAATGCCACAGTCACAACTTGCGAAATTCCCAAGACGGTCTTAGCGATTTTGCCTTAGCGTGGTGCGTGTAGCGAGAGGGCGATGCCGGCCGGCCGTGCGCGCTATACGTCGCACCGCTAAGGACGTCTTGGAACCAAGACTAGCTATAGACTAATCCGGCGACCAAAATTAGAAGCATTTACTGCGGTGGCGAGGCGCTCGCGTGCGTGTTAGACGCACGCGCTCGACGCAGCTTCGACCAACGGGTTGTTTACAACTTGCCAAAATACGCACGCGACTCAAATTAAAGAACGCGGGCAGCCTGCACGCGGGCGCGGCACCGCCGTAAAAATGGCTTCCAATTTTGTTAGGCGAATTCGTCTATAGACGAATCCGGCGACCAAAATTACTGGAAGCATTTACTGTGTTTATTGGGAGGGGGCGTAATCATACATGCAGACTATGTGTTACGATTTTGAGTCAATGTGATAGAACTTTTGTTTCAAGGCCTTGGTTAACCGATTGTTCATTTTAGTTGAACTTTTTGCTCTTTACAAGATGAAGTGCTTTTAAAAAAATTGAAAATAGCAAGAAAGAAAGAACCGGTGTGTGCAGGCAAAATTCAAAGAGTGATCAGTTTATCATATTTTTTTGATCATCTCAGGAACTAGCCTCAGTGAGTCAGAGTTTGTTTAGGGGGTAGGGAGGGTGGGGGTTGTTAAAGGCATCAACAAAATCTCTCTTTCCATTCCATTTCTATTTGTGGGAAGGTTGGAGGAAGAAAGATTCTGTTGAGCAAGGTCTCATTATCGGTTTTTACGTAAGTGACTGGTCTTGCAGAAATTGTTTTGTATATATCTATATCTATGAATAGGTTGGTGGGTATGCCAGCCGTGTGGGTGTGTGACTGACCCACCCAAAGCGCAATTTCTTTCTTTTATTTTAAATTGGAATACGCTTCGAGTGAGTCAGTTTTAGCCACTATTTCTGCAAGATGACAGTCCTGGTATGTGCTGGCTACGTTAGAGGAATAATCAGTGGATTCTTTGATGGATCATTCCAGGAAGTAACCGCAGCGAGTCCGAGCTTATCTAGGGGAGGGAGGGGGGGGGGGGGGGGGGGGGGAGGATTTGTAAAGGCATCAACAAAATCTCTCTTTCCATTCTTTTCGTATTTGTGAGAAAGGTTGGATGAAGACAGATTCTGTTGAGCAAGGTCTCATTATCGGTTTTTACGTAAGTGACTGGTCTTGCAGAAAATTGTTTTTGTATATTAACGAATAGGTTGGTGGGTATGCCAGCCGTGTGGATGTGTGACTGACCCAGCCAAAGCGTAATTTCTTTCTTTTCCTTTTAAAAAAAATGGAATACGCTTCGAGGGAGTCAGTTTTAGCCACTATTTCTGCAAGATGACAGTCCCGGTATGTGCTGGCTACGTTAGAAGAATAATCGGTTGATTCTTTGATGGATCATTCTACGACGTGGCCGCAGCGAGTCCGAACTTATCTGGGAGAGGGGGGGGGGGGGGGGGTGGGGGAATTGTAAAGTCATCATCAACAAAGCCGATCCTCATTCTTCCTTGTTTTTTCTAAAATAATTACCACCATAATACATTGGTGAAAGTTGGAGGATGAGCGACTTTGTTGGTGGTGCTCTTCTATTTAATAGTTTTATATTGGTGGCTGGTCTGCAGAAACTGTTTTTGTGTACAATGTAATTCCGCTGGTTGGTATGCCAGCCGTGTGGCTGTACAATCGACTCACCCAGAGCGCGGTTTATGGAGGTTCAAAAGTGGACATCTGCTTTTCTGCTGTTAAAATAGCAGAAAAGCAGATTGAACGTTTTGGTAAAATGCATTTTTCTACTTTTCTGCTTTTCTGCTAGCAGAAAAGCAGAATTTACTTTTTCCCCTTCACTGGCGGTTCAAAAAGGGACACCTGCTTTTCTGCTTCAATGCGACCAGAAAAGCCGATCGAAAATTTCGAGCAAATCTATTTTTCTACTTTTCTGCTTTCCGAGAGAGCAAATCGAACGTTGTAGCCATGGCGGTTCAAAAGTGGACATCTGCTTTTCTGCCAGCAGACTGAGCCTATTGAACGCTTTTGATGCTTGTCGGCCACTCCATGATCCAGTACCCGCCAAA
Organism: Hippasteria phrygiana; assembly: GCA_037893225.1. Taxonomy (NCBI): domain Eukaryota; kingdom Metazoa; phylum Echinodermata; class Asteroidea; order Valvatida; family Goniasteridae; genus Hippasteria; species Hippasteria phrygiana. The sequence continues at coordinate 309,397 of JAZGUH010000046.1, read as the reverse complement.
AATGGACGGTTCAAAGTGACTCCGCCTCCAGCGTACGTCATCACACTTTATGGTCGTTTATCTGTCCAATCCAAAGACCGTGTTACGCGCCAGCCAAGAAGTTTAGATAAGACTTTGAAGTGCCGACAGTGTGCGCTGTTATGACGCTGTACCCTGTTTTTACACGACACCATCGGTACCCTTTGATTTAGCCCGACCGCCGTTTCTAAACGCTTCATATGCGGTTATATCTCGCTGTTTCGCCCTTAATCAACCCGCCAAATACTGACTTAGGGTGTGCTGAATTTCGAGCCAGATGCTGAAATGTGTCCGTCTTTTTGGTAGCTACTCGAGTATCCAGTTTCCCTTCTTTTTTAAAACGTTTGCCTTTGTAGATGACGAGGTCGAGAAAGGTGACTTGGCGATTTGAGATTTCAGACGTGAACTTCAGCGTTGGGTGAATTGTATTAAGTCTTTGGACAAGTTCACCAGCTTGTTTTTCGTTACCATCAAATATAATAAGAACATCATCTCTGTATCTCACGTAGCTCACAATTGAAGGATTGTTGTGGAGAATTCTTTCTTTTTCATATTTGAACAGGGTTATATCACAGATTTCTGGACTGCATTCGCTTCTCATTGCCACGCCAATTTTCTGTCTAAAGAACTTTCCATTGAATTCAAACATGTTTCGATGCATGATGAGTTCTAGGAGACAGCGTGCGTGATCTGTTGTGGGTTTGGGTAATGCGTACAGTTTATCATCGGCAATCTCAAGTGCATCGCAAACTGATTCAATTGCCTCATCCTGTGGGCAGTTTGTGTACAAGGAGACAATATCCATTGTTATTAATAGGCTATTTTGCTTCCCGTCACTTTATTCAGTCTTTCAAGCACATGCCCGGAATCGCGTACGTGTGTACGTGCTTTGCTGTTTGACAATCGGAAGCAATAAATAGTCTATATATTTTGATATCGGTTGAGTCGGACCTCCGCAACCACTAATAATTGGGTCAGTCACATATCCACACGGCTGGCATACCCACCAACCTATTCGTTAATATACAAAACAAATTTTCTGCAAGACCAGTCACTTACGTAAAAACCGATAATGAGACCTTGCTCAACAGAATCTGTCTTCATCCAACCTTTCCCACAAATACGAAAAGAAGGGAAAGAGAGATTTTGTTCATCTCATTTTCTTCGTGAGCGCGTGTGACGTCACAGATGCTAGTTATTCTACATTTGTATTGGTCAATAGCCACATGTAATGCATTATGCATGATAATTTCTTTACCAAATCAGAGAAATGTAAAGAAAAACATAAGCCTTCTCCACGAGATAGTAAAGATGCTCGTGGCTTCGCCACTCGCTGGTCTTTTTTCGTGTTGAATGTAAGCATCCGGGGTGCCACGTGCGCCTTGACTATTAAAAGGCTATCCTATCTTGATTTCCATGTCTTGGCACAGTGGATGAGCATAGGGCTATATTACTTGTTGGGGCTTTGATTTCTAAATTAAAAATATCCTTTGACCAAGTGCGCAGACCAAAAAAAATCGAAACCATCCTAGTTGCAGTAGGCTGTCTTTGTATTTATTACTTTTGAAAAGTATGTCGCCAAATTGTAATTTCTATACAGTCGAACCCTGATAATAAGAGCACTGATAATACAACATACTGCTTATAAAAAGGAAACAAATATGTCCAAAGTCTTTGCTTTTCCATTACTGATAATACAAGGTACCTGTTATAACAAGGTAAATTGTAAAGTCCCAAGGACCTTGTTATAAAGGTGTTTGACTGTAGTAAGTATCTAGCTAGCCGTCTTAATTTCATCATCAATAGAACAAAAACCATGAATACAAATTTAAACCTTTAAATTTAAATTTTGTTTCGGGCTACCGAAAATATTCAAATACGAATCTATAAAGCAAAATATTTCTTTCAAACATTATTACTGGCGCATTCGTGCCAAAGAAATGTAAGACACTAACAAAAAGCGATGTCAAAACCTTTTTTCCCTCGTTCTGTATCTATGGAATTCTTTGCCTGGTGCATGTTTACCTTCATCTAACGATCTTTCCTGCTCCAAGAGGAATATTAATTCCTACCTCTTATATCTTTGATTCTTTTTTGTATATATGGCTCCGTACCTACCTCGAGTCACGGTGGCTTTTAGCCTTGTTCGGGCGAACTTGCATAAAACCAAAATATGTATCAGTTCGCTAAAATTGTCGATCTGTTGCAAAAACACGGTATCCGAAGCAACATTTTCTTCAATAAACCATTGTGAGGCAGAAGGGCCATACAGTACTATGATTAGGTAGCCGTTTGATTTGAAGCATACATTTAAATTTTACACTTCTGCAAACTGAATTATGAAACAACTTGAAATCGACTAAACTTTTATTTCAGATGTAAAGGGCGAATTATCAAATACAAGATGAACTTATTACTGTGTACAAAAATGTACATGTATTCAGGGTGGGCCAAAAAACCGGAACGGCATACTTCCGCTATCTTTAGAGTCAAACCATCTGTACCGATGGATGGAGAATCTTTCTAGAAGAAAAAAGGATACTAATACCTCCCGATTCGGTCCAGTAGTTTTTGCGCCAGAGCTAATTTTGTGAAGCAAGGTCGGGTCACTTGGCCATTTGTTCCATGAAGAAAAGAGGACGATGATAGCATCTCAGGGCCAAATGACCCCCCGACTTTGCTTCATAAAATAGGCTCTGCAGCAAAAAACTACTGGACCGAATCGGGAGGTTTTAGTATCATTTTTCTTCTAGAAAGATTCTCCATCCATCGGTACAGGTGGTTGGACTCTAAAGGTAGCGGAAGTACGCCGTTCCGTTTGATTTGGACCACCCTGTATAGTTATAATAACTGCCAGTGTCGTATGAAAATCGGACTCCTTTTCCCTATTAATTGGTTAAGCACTCATCGGAACGAAATGTTAGACCCTGCTAACTTTTATCAGCTATACATTCTAGATCATTCCAGTTAGCAACATGTTTGTAACAGCAGATTATTTCACATTATTATGTTTAACCGATTTTATGAATATCCTTAAACCTGTTCAACGTTACAATGAGGGTGTCATGACATGTTCCGATGTTTCATTGGCTTCGATTCGTCCCATTTCGAAGGGCTTATTTATCTGTAAAAAAAAACAACAAACAAACAAGTGTAAGAAAAGTAGCTTAACCCTAAGCTTAGTCTTGGTTTCAAGACGTCCTTAGCGCGGTGCGACGTACAGCGCGAAAGGCAGCGCCCTCTACCTACACACACACATTAAATGGCTTGGTACTGCGCTGCACGTTACATACGTACACGTAAACCCGACGTGAGTACAGAAACTAGACTAGTGAGTGTTGGCTATTTACATGCGATTATGCAGCTGCGTCACACGCGCATGCAAATGCCACACAGTTCTGCTCGCGATTTCGCGAGAAGAACTTGCGAAATTCCCAAGACGGTCTTAGCGATTTGGCCTTGGTGTGTGTGTGTGTAGCGAGAGGGCACTGTCGGCTGGCCGTGCGCGCTATACGTCGCACCGCTAAGGACGTCTTGGAACCCTAAGCCTCGAACAAGCAGAGGTTTAGTAATTTTGGAAACAGGAATTGAAAATAGCATTGTGCTCAATCACCAAAGAGTCAGAATGGGCAACGGAAATTATAAAAAGTAAATAGTAGGTTAAAAATTATATTAAAAACAAGTCCAAGATCCGAATTTAAAAGGCGAGAATTCAATTAAGCACGTAAGCTCCAGATCCGGTTATTGAAAGAGTTGCGCCAACAGCAGATATGGCTATAGAGCGGAAAGCTATAGCATGCTTTTACGAGAGTAGATTTGATATATTGACCAACACGAACCTTCTGCCTTGTCCCCGGTGGTGGAGGCATCAGGCGTGTAGTTGGGGGGTTGTGGTGGACCTTGGTTCATCATGGCTGGGTTGCCGACCATCATCTGCATGTTGGGTGCATAAACACCAGCAGAGTAGCCCATGGGTACTGGCTGGTTAACCATGGGATACTGAGGTACTGCAGAGTACCGGTACTGGATCTATTATGTAATGGATAAATGCATTCAAGAAAAGGACTGAGCTGGAGCTTATGAAAAGGGAAATCTGTCACTTCGACGTTTACGCCTACATTTGAGAGCAATGATAAAATGGGCATAAACAGTGTTTAAAATCAGTTCGCACTTAACTCATTTGTAATATGATAAAGCTATTAGTGGATTGTCCGTGTGTCCTGACACTGTGTAAGATGAACAAAATAAACGGTATTTTTATATATAAGAACATTGATGTACTTTATGTACAGATATACAGTGAACCGTTGGCTTATTAAATCAGGAATTAGTCATTGAAATTAGTCAAGTGTAATTTATTTTTGTAATGACCAGTTTTGCACTACCCTTGCATGCTTACATCACTATTCTACTGGTACTTGTTCTGTTCTCGTAATCAAATATATATTAAACTCCATGGGTTGCAGTGCCCACGGAGCTATACAGTGCCTAATCTCGTACGCTGTGCACAGCATCCTGAACAGTGCTTCCAACTAGTGCTATTATTTCATTTTTGTTGGCAAACATAGGCCCAAAGATAGCCTTTTGCATAAGTCCTGGTACTACACTAATACATTTTGGGTTTTTACCTTTGTAAAAAAAAACGGATTTTAGACGTAAAATTACAGTACTGTGAGTCACCTAGAAAGTATCACGCCTCCCTTAGCTAGTGTTCGTGTTTTAACATCAATGGATATAAAGAGGATATAGATTTACAAGACCAGTTTGTCAAAATACAACATATTTGCTGTAAATATACAGCAACACCAATGACGTGTTCTTTTTACAGAAAATCTACTGTTCTCCTACAGTACACGAATATCATTACGCAGCAACTGACCAATCAGAGCTGAGGAAATTTGTGTTCACAAAAGTCGTGCAAAGTTGTGGTGTTTAGCTCAAGAACACACTTTCTTGACCACAATGTTTAATTATTTAAACAATTCCACAATAAAATTTTTGCAAACATGAGGTGAAGAATCGCATAACATCTTTCGTTTTCAAATATTGAAATTGTTCACGGGAAACTATGACTTCTTCATGGCGGGATAAGCTGAATATAAAGCTAAATCAGGGCATTCATATCCAGTTTGTATAGTGTTTAGTAGGTTATTGTAGCGTTTGTACACTCTGCCCATAGTAATAAATTACTTCTATTTAGTCTTCACACTTATTCATTTCTGTAAATTTGAAGTTATTTTCTGGCATGTCTGGCAACCTAGCTTAATTCCAGTAACACATTGATTTTTTTTATACCCCGTATTTTTACGAAAATAGCAAGGTTACTTTAAGGGGGCAGTAACGTAAACCGATAGTATTCGAAAGTGGTCAAAAAGCGGTCCGTCACGACTGCCAGGAATTTCTCTTTACTAAAAATACAGGTTTATTTTTTTTACAGTGTAACTTACCGAGGTGTTAGTAAACGGCTGCAGCTCGCTCATCATCCAGCAGCAATAGACTGAGGTGAGTATGGCGATCACTAGCTCTGCAATGCTCACAAGAAGGATGACAGCGTCACTGGACATATGCACGGCTTCCTGCAGTGAGAAAGAAACAAAGAAAAACAATAGGTTTTCTTGTCTGTATACTTATTGCTGCAGTGACTTTAAAATTGTAATTACTAATTATAATTTAATTATATACCAGTAGGTTTTCCCGGCCAATTTGAGAATGTTTCTGATCATTTTCGTTATTGGTCATTCAAATTCGCGTAGTTTTTACACAACTGATCAAATTAAGGTTTCTTTTTCACTTTTTGGGCATTCAGTTTCAATGTTTTAGAACTTAAGATTTTGTTCCTAATGTTCGTTTTCGATTAGGGGCATTCTATTTCGTTTTGGTGCATTCAAGACTTCATTTGTTGCGTTCTTACATTGAGTTTTGTGACATCCTTCAACGGTTGAAGCATTCAAATTAGCGAAAGTCGGTGTGCATGACATATGACCATGCTTTTCTTTTCTTATTCGTTTATGGGAAATCATTTTCATCAAACGGTCATTCAAATTAATTAGATTTCTTTATTTATGTTTTCCTATCGTCTTCTGAGGTTTTTGTAAAATGAGAATTGTTGTAACATGTAACATCTGAACTGATAAGGGGATGGATGATGTAACGAATTAATGAAATAGAAAGGGCTAAGGAATTTTCTTTTTCACTGTTGATCTTTGTTTGTTTTAGAGTTTGAACAAAAAAATTAGGGGAATCCGTTTGTTGACATGTTTATGAATCCTTTTAACATTTCAACTTTGTTTCAACTTTTTCGTTCTGATTCACTCATCGATCTCTTCATGTGCAAGACATCGGGGCATGTATGTTTGGCAATGGTTGTACCATCGGAAACACTTCTCTTGGGTAATTTGTTTTCTTGGGCCGATTCCATCAGACAATGCAAATTCTGCGTAGAGGATTATTGGTTCCTCAGAAGTTCCAAAAGGTCCTAGCCTTTTTCGAAATACTCTACCGGTGATTACCATTGACGAATGAGAAGAACTTTGAGGGAAAACTATTTCTAAATACCACTTTCTCCAAATTTAATGGGATTTAATTCTATGTTTTTGGAAATGCACATTGCACGCATGGGGGAGAGGGGGCATGTGTTACAGGTTTATATATTTTTACTTTTGAGACGCTAGTGGCAGCAGACATACCCGTCCTTTTCCGGGCATACGAGCGTATGCTATACAGGGTGGTAAAAAAAAACCGGGAACGGCATACTTCCACCATGTTTAGAGTCAAACCACCTGTACAGATGGATAGAGAATCTTTTAAGAAAAATGATACCAAGACCTCTCGATTCGGTGCAGTAGTTTTTACTCCAGAGCCTATTTTGTGAAGCAAAGTCGGGTCACTTGGCCATTTGTTCCATGCAAAAAAAAGAGCATAATGATAGCATACTTGTTATACCTCGGGACCAAATGACCCCCCTAACTTTGTTTCACAAAATAGGTTCTAGGTTCTTGGTATAATTTTTCTTTGTACAAAATTACCCATGCATTGGTATAAGGTTGTTTAAGTCTCAGGGTAGCGGAAGTATATCGGTATATATGTCGGCTGCCACAAGCGTCTCAAAGGTCTCCCATATATGTTTTTCCGTATAAAACTTACGTTTGGATAACGATAGTCGTGTGGAATTGAAGCACCCGCCACTGCAATATTGATCCCAGCACTACATGCAGCCAGTATAGACATCACCATGCACGCAATGATCTGAGGATAGAAGATACATGTACATTGTAACAGAGTATAAGACGGTCGGCAACTTAAATCAAAATCAACAGATGGCAGCAAAGTAATGAAAATTATCAGAACATGACTGCAAATTCATAAAGATTATCAAAAGCACAGCAACGGAAATAAGATCTTCATCAGTATAAAATAGGTCAATTAATCAAATAATTTACAGGATCTTGATGGAAATCTCTAAAAGAACAGTTGTACATGCCGAGGAGGCGCCCAGTTGGGCAACAAAAGCCTTCGTCCTAAAATTGCTGTTGTTGACAGCTCTGCCAAAAGCAGAATAACGGTGCACGGCCATTTCTTGAAAATGCGTTTGTACACAAACTATCGACAAATTATTTCGGGGACATCAGTTTTGCTCTGAAATGTCGGACATTTACAATTTTTTTACGAGAGTTTATTACAATCATGACAGCATGTTATTATAACAATTGAATTCATTGATGGTCATCTCCAGTAATCTGAACGATCAAAAATCTTACCAGACATTTACGCGCTGACATGGGCATGGTCACAGACAAAATTGCCAGGATTCCAGCAGGAAGATAAGTCTGGAAGAAAATTTCAAAATATTTATGTTTAATTGTGAATAAAGAAATATTAATTGTTTTTATCATATATGAAATTCATTGATGAAATACAAAGAACCTTGGACCAATAGAAAAAACAATCCAAGAGAAAAAAAAATCTTGAAAAGGTATAGCTTTTTAGTACATGTGGCTGGCCTACAAAAAAAATGAATGAGCGAGATTTTGCGAGGTTCTACAAGACATCTGGGCATCATGTACAGAAGCAACGATTGTGGGCTTACTTGGTAAACTGCAGTTGTTTTGCAAAAGCTAATCACCAAGATCGCAGGAATGCATTGAATAAAAACACAAATGTCGTGCAAATTACTCCAATACCCGATTAGAATTGGTTTGAGAGGCAAAAATGCATGGCAATTATGCATGTAACATGTAGTATTGTAATGTCAAGTGGACAATTAAAAATTGGTGGTAATTCCACAGAATTTGAGAGTGCACCATCACTTTGTCACTAATTTCTCCTCTTCGCCCAGGAGCAAATGGGTAACAGCAAGGGCGAAGTTACTTGCTGTGTTTGAATTCGCGAGTTGCGCTGGAAAGTCGTCCACTCCCAAGGGAGCTGAGATGGCCATGGGTCTTTTAGTACGCCTGATGAGGAGGGAGCAATATAGCGCACTGAGCACCACGCTGGTGGACATGTGCATGTTACACATTATCATTTAGTTACCCTAACCCTCCTCAATCCTCCAAAATCCTCATGGTGGTTTTGGAGGATTTTGGAGGATTAAGGAGGAATGGTGATTGAAGCAAAGGATTTTGGAGGATTGAGGAGGAATGGTGATTGAAGCACAGGAGGATTTTGGAGGATTGAGGATGAGTGATTGAAGCACAGGAGGATTTTGGAGGATTGAGGATGAATGGTGATTGAAGCAAAGGATTTTGGAGGATTGAGGATAAATGGTGATTGAAGCACAGGAGGATTTTGGAGGATTGAGGATGGTTCCTAGCAATAAGGGCCTGGGGGTTTAGGGTTAATTATTAAGAAAAGTTTCTATTTTTATTTTGAAACTTTTCAACCTCAGATTCAGGCATTTCTGAAGTGCCTTCACCTCAACTCAAGTTTTCTGTCCGCTGCAATACTCATAATGTCGAGCTCAATTTCTGCTCACCTTCTTAAAAAGCTAAAAAAAGAAGATAAAAAAAAAAAAAAAAAACTCACAGTGAGAGATCCACACATTGGAGTAAGGCCAAAGCCTGGGGAAGGCCAGTAATCACAGATGAGTTTCACGACGCACGCAATGACCGTGACACCAGTAAAGACAATCTGGACAATTCCAAAAGACTTGACCGTGCGGGTGTACTTGCTGCGCCAGGTGGGTAATGGGGGAGCCATCTGCACCGCCTGATGAGCCGGGACGGCAGCTATAGGGTGCGGCTGCATGTTGACCCGACAACTGTAAGACTAGGGTAATGGAGAGACACGTTGATTAGTAAACTAAGTTATTTTTATACAGGACACTTTTCTCTTTCTCTACAGACACGATTCAAAATAATGGAAACCCACTTTTGGAAACAAAGTTTTACAATACTTCAAGTTTTGTTTTTTAAGTGTAGAAAAACAAAGCACTGTATATGATATAGTACTTAGGCCCTAGTACTAGTACTGCCCTGGAGTCTATGAGGCTCCAAAGGCATAGAGAGCAGCCAAAATTTACCACAGGCCATGACTACTACAAAAATAGACTTTGCCTTTTTTTTTTATGCACTGTGCACACAAAAACCACTGCAAAGTTTACCCCAAAATCCATCTGTAACTAATATTGACACACTCATCACCTTGCACACTAGAGAATCGGTCAAATGGGTCCCAATTTTGTAAAAGAAAAGTGAAAATACAACTTGTTCCACACTGAAGCAATGAATCACATCATGGCTGGGTAGGTCAGGCGTGGGCCAATCACTTCAGAGGGCTGTTGATATTTAACATGGGGGTCATGCTAATTAGCGTCAACAACTTATTAAAGCACAAGTGTTAAAGGAACCATGAAATAGGATTTACATTGCATTATTCCTGCTTAAAACAATAAAGTATTATCTTGACAATGATATTTTGTTACCAGAGTCAACTATTTCCCAGATTAAATATGAAAAAACATTTTTTGAAAATGTTTGTCCAAGCTACTCCGCCCCCTGAGTGGGACCCTCATTAACATAAGTGAGTGACGTAGATCGAGGAACATTACATATTCTGCTCGAGCCAGCACCATTCATCACGCGTAAATTGAGTGTACATTCTTCGTCCAAAATCTAAGCAAAATATAGCGTTTTTCGGCCATGCCGACAAGGTGTGTGGCTGCTGGATGCAGCAAAACAACGAAGGATGGAGTAAGCCCTCATTTATTTCCAACTGATGCGAAATATCGGAGAATTTGGACGGCGAAAGTGAAGGTGACAAGAGCGAAGTGGTCCGGTCCCAGCAGCTTCTCAGCGTTATGTAGCGACCACTTTGAGCAGTCGTGTTTCGATACTGGTATTTTCAACTCCTTTGGGATAGCCATTAAAAATATGCTCAAGTCCACTGCCATCCCAACAAAGTTCCCAGATGTGGGTAAGGTACAGGCGAAAGCAGTTAAACGGCCCATTCCCCGAGGAGCTGTCGCTAAAAGGGAGAAAATCAGGGTAAGTTCGATGTATAGTTGTTGCAACTTACAATGTACGAAATTGCACGTGTAGACCTAGTGTGTACGTACATGTACATGCGGATACATTTTGTACACGTACAGTGCAAGGGTGTACAGCTTGGTGTACGTATACGTACGTGTAGGCCCTACATAGTATACACGTGCTCTGCCGTATACGTATACCGTACGGGTACGCGTACCCACGCGGACATGCTTTGATGCTCGTCTCGCACCCAGGCGTCATTAACGGGTCCAGACTATCGAGTCCATTCATGAATTTCGGTGCCTCGATCTACGTCACGAACAGCGCCCTCAATTTGAGTCTCAACAAATTCCAAAAAGGGGGGGGCAATTTTTGGGCGGCAAATAATCACACTAAAACTTCACTTGAACCAGTTTGGCTTTTAATTCACATTTAATACATATGAATGAATGTATTTATGAAATAAAATGCTATCCGGCAAATCTGAGAAGCATGGTTCCTTTAAGCTTGGGCCTAAACATGTTATTCACAATATTTAGTGGGCTCCTATTTAGGCTATGATTATTTAAAAGTATGACATTAGCCTAGTATTTAAAAGTATCTTAAAATGTGTGATTTTTAAGCAAAAAAGTACGACATCAACGGTGCTTTTTCCCGGCAGCCATGTTGTTTTTCTGAGACATGGCGCAATCGCGCATGCGCAAAAGAGAAAACAAAGATGGCGGCGCCCATTCATCGTAATTTTTTAGTCATAAAATTTCGTTTTTATGTGGGATTGTGAACGAGAATTCGCCCAATTTCTTACATAATACGAGATGCGAGAATTTGTTGAATACAAGTATAGCTTTTGTGAAGCTTAAATGTGCATTTTGAGCTTGTTGACGCTTTGTTGACGCTGATCGGGTTTGTTGACGCTTGGCATGTTGACGCTAGTAAATAGCATGATCGTTAACGGGTCGTGCGCAAGAAAGGCGACTGCAGTACTAGTGCAGAGTAGGCCTGCGCCTAATTGCCCTACAAATAGGGCTGTAAATGGTTCCTTTTTTAACTAGCCAGAAGTTAAAAAAGGAACCATTTACAGCCCTATTTGTAGGGCTAGCCTGCGCCTATGTAGTATGTCAATAAGTTGGGGGGAAACCTTGCAGCGGTTTTGGAGTAATTGCAGAATACCCCGCCACCCGGAAGAACCCCCTAAAAAAACGCGGATACGCGGATACGGGGTAAGATGGAGTCTGACAAGACCAAGGGGGCAATTTCTAAGTCCAATGTATGTCCGCGGCCCGGAGGTGTATACGCGGATAACCTCTGCGCAATTGCAATGCGAATGGGAAGCTCTGACAAAAGGTCTAAGTCCAATCCACCTACCGGGAGGTGGATACGCGGATACGGTGATACGGGGTGGGATGTAGTGTGGCGGGGCGATAGAGGGCGCCAGTTTTCCTTTAAAAAAAAATCCTCCGAGGGGGCTGGAATCTGACTAGCGTGCGTAATTGGAATGGGAAGCTCTGACAAAAGGTCTAATTAGTCCAATCCACCTACCGGGAGGTGGATACGCGGATACGGTGATACGGGGTGGGAGAGAGTGTGGCGGGGCGATAGAGGGCGCCATTTTCCCTTTAAAAAAAATCCTCCGAGGGGGCTGGAATCTGACTAGCGTGCGTAATGCGAATGGGAAGCTCTGACAAAAGGTCTAAGTCCAATCCACCTACCGGGAGGTGGATACGCGGATACGGTGACGGGGTGGGATGTAGTGTGGCGGGGCGATAGAGGGCGCCATTTTCCCTTTAAAAAAAAAATCCTCCGAGGGGGCTGCAATCTGACTAGCGTGCGTAATTGGAATGGGAAGCTCTGACAAAAGGTCTAAGTCCAATCCACCTACCGGGAGGTGGATACGCGGATACGGGGATACGGGGTGGGAGAGAGTGTGTACGTGTGCCCAGTCTAATGTTTACCCCGTATCCGCGTATACATGTGTACGGGGTGCCCAGTCTAATTGTGAATAGTTTATTGAGGGCAATGAACAGTGACCCGTATCTACGTATCCGGATAAGAGGTGGAGATGGCGGGGTATTCTGCAATTGTGCCGCGGTTTTTTGTGTGCACAGTGCATGAAAAAAAAACGTTAGTAGTAAATAAAAACGTAGTACTAGTAGCCTATGGCAAATCATTTCCTTCCTCCATGGGCAAATAAAAAGGAGAAATAATTACATGATGTTGATGACGCAATTGCCAATGGCTATGGATGCCCCCCATACATGGGCTCATGAAATCCAAACAAGTCTAAAAATTAGCCACGTTGCTTGGTTCATGATCAACACGTTTAACAATTAGCAATGGAAATAATTCATAACATTACCACGAAATTCAAGTCAAAATTCACTCACGTCTTCAGCAATACTCTTGGAAACAAACCAGAGTTTTCAATGGCACTTGGCAGTGGTCGCGGTGTGTGTGTGTCGGGGCTTTGTGTCGTTCCGTTTTGGCTGCGCAACAGCGAAAATGGCACAAGCTGGAAATGTATGCAGTCTTTACGCTTCACGAAATAGACTGGTTTCCGGTCCCTCCATTCTGGCATCGAAAATATGGGCACTGGATAGCGAAGCGTAATAAGCCAGTTCGGTATCTCAAAGGTCAAAGGTTATTATTCGGGATAAAATTGCTGACGTAAAGTCACGCCAAGTTACGCGAACGCCCATTTTGATTGAATTTAACACGTAGTACGGAAGCTTAAATGACCATCCACGATACTGCGTAATTACTGCGATAAAATAGCTTGGAAACGTGGAATTCCGTGATAAGTTATCGCGGAATCGTGGAATTCCGTGATAATTGTTCGTGGAAACGTGGAATTCTGTGATAGGCTATCACGGAAACGTGAAATTCAGCCCCCCAGCCCCCCTCTCCCACCCACTTACCCCCTATGAAGAAAGCCCTGCATGGCTATACGCCGCTGTCCCAATGGGGCCTTTATAGTCACGTATATCCTTTGGCCAAGTGCGCAGGACTCCAGGTTTAATTTTCAGCCCAGCCTGGCGCACAGCCCAAATTGGCTATCTCCTTGTATAGGCCTATTTGTTACTTTTGAAAAGAAAGTTGCAGTGGTTTGTCACAAAAGCTCATTAATATTTTGTGATCCCTCAGGTAATTGTGAATAAGAGGTCCCTGTCCTGGACCGATTGTAGAATTATTTGTGGAGATCAAGCATTTGTGCAACTCTGCGGATTCCGTTCACAAAAAAAGACCAATGTGTGATGGGTCTAATTTTGGCATAGAGGCGGGGTTATACATTTAGAGATTGGCCATCATTTTAAGGGTGGTTTGGGGAAGGGGGAGGGGGTTATTAAAAAAAATCAGTAGGACAGTTCTAGTAAAATTGAAAAGAAAATTTTAGGTAGCTAGCCGTCTTAATTTCATCACAATGAAATCGAAAAGAAATTACAATAGTCTGAATTTAAACTCATGTGGGCCACCGCCATCGGTGTTTTGTTTTTCGCTTGGCAATTTATAATCTTTGGAGTGACGTCATCTTAGCCAAACGTTTAATTCAGCAAATCAGCCGTGCATAGAAATTGCTATATTCTAATTATTGTTAGGAATTTTCTTAAAGGAAACATGATTTAGGATTTATTTTGCATTATTCCTGCTTAAAACAATAAAGTATTATTTTGACAATGATATTTTGTGTCCAGAGACAATTATTTCCCAGATTAAAAATGAGAACAAAATTCTTGAAAATGTTTGTCCAAGCTACTCCGCCCCCTGAGTGGGACCCTCATTAACATAAGTGTGTGACGTAGATCGAGGCACATTACAGATTCTGCTCGAGCCGGCCCCATTCATCACGCGTATGCATTGAGTGTACATTCTTCGTCCAAAATCCAAGCAAAACTTATAGCGTTTTTCGGCCATGCCGACAAGGTGTGCGGCTGCTGGGTGCAGCAAAACAACGAAGGCTGGAGTAAGGCCTTCCTTTATTTCCAACTGATGCGAAATATCGGAGAATTTGGACGGCGAAAGTGAAGGTGACAAGAGCGTTATGTAGCGACCACTTTGTGCCGTCGTGTTTCGATACTGGTATTTTCAAATCATGGGATGACCATTAAAAATATGCTCAAGTCCACTGCCATCCCAGCAAAGTTCCCAAATGTGAGTAAGGTACAGCTAGGCGAAAGCAGTTAAACGGCCCATTCCCCGAGGAGCCTTCGCTAAAAGAGAGAAAATCAGGGCAAGTTCGATGTTAGTTGTTGCAACTTACGAAATTGCACGTGTAGACCTAGTGTACGTGTCCAGCCGATCCATGAATTTCGGTGCCTCGGTCTACGTCACGAACAACGCCCTCAATTTGAGTCTCAACAAATTCCAAAAAAGGGGGGGGGGCAATTTTTGGGCGGCAAATAATCACACTAAAACTTCACTTGAACCAGTTTGGCTTTTAATTCACATTTAATACATATAAATGAATTTATTTATGAAATAAAATGTGATCCGGCCAGTTTGAGAAGCATGTTTCGTTTAACATTTCTAAGTTGCTCGTATATTCTTTACAGTTTAGTGCTTGGTAGCTGGTCACCTAACTGAACTAAATGTACAAAATGTTAGGCCTAACTGGCCGACATTTTTAATCTTAACTTGACAATGCAGTAACGTCTCTTTATACCGTGGGAAACATAAATATCTGTACAGGACTATAAGTTACAATACAATCAATGTTGACAGCTAAAAGTTAACAAACGTCATATTGACTGCGTTACGTCAATTGAAACGATTTCTTTGCCATCTCATCTGTTGCTATACTCTTAATCTGTTCTGCAGATATTTTCATGGTAAATGTTCCACTGGCTTGTCCAGCCTGGTTCCTCCAGTTAGGGTGTTTGAGCGTGAAACTCGCCTGGCTTTCCGCCTGTTCCGACAGATAACAAGTGTACTCTAACGAAAAGCTATGTCAATAGTTTCTTCCCTCATTCTGTATCTCTGTGTGGAATTCTTTGCTTCAAGAGGAATCTCAATTCTTACATCTTGTATCTTGAATTCTTTATATTTTTGTCGCTCCGTGCCTCACGTGGCTTTTAGCCTTATTCGGAGCGAACGTGCACATAAATAAATGCCAAACAGCTAAAATGTCGATTTGTTGCAAACAAAGAAGCCAAGTCAGAAGCAACATTTTCTCCCCTGAACTTCCTTAATAATAATTCTAATTTTCTTTAATCAGCCATATATTGCGCCTGTGATGATCCGGAGTATAGTTGTTAGATTTGAAGCATAGGCCTACATTTGCACTTCTGCAAATTGAATTATAAAACATCTTATAAAACATAGCTTCCGTTGATACCGAAATCGACTAAAGTGTTAATACTTTTATTTCACACGTAAAGGGCGAATTATCAAGTACAAAATCAACCACTGTGTAATCACTGCCGGGACTTTAGTATAGGGAGGAGACATTCCAATTCCTAAACTTTCTTCACTACCAAAAATACCACCACCCCCCCAAAAAAAACAAAAAAAAACTAAAACACACACAGTGTGTAAACGCCTGCAATCGGGGACCTCCTATTGTTCATACCTTAACTTTTTGGCAAGGGCCCTCATTGGTTTTGTACACTATTTTCAAACGGGGACCTTTCTCAATCGGGGACCCTATTGTCCTCTATTGTTAAAGGTCCACTATTGAATGCAAAAACAAACTCTCTCACCCACCCACACATTTGCGTTTTCCTATACTACCGAGGACAATGAATGGAATCCTTCTTTTGTTCCCTTTGTTTGTACACGAAATTCTCCAGAGGACTCCGCCCAAGTCCTCGGTGTCATTGTTTTCCCTAATCCCTCATTGTCCCAAGTCCTCTCCCGTATAGCCTAACCCACTCACCCACCTAGTCGTACTTTCCCAATACTTCCGAGGACAATGCTTTGTGTTTCCTATTGTTCCTTTAATATAACCCAACCCCATAGACTAAGCTTGTACTTTTACTTCGGAGGACCGATTTCAACAAAATACTGACTTGCGAGGACTGAAAGGTTCCTTTGTATTTTCTATAACCTGTAGCTTTACGTGATATACCTAGTGTGGACTTCCCTCTGTTTTCATGTAGATAAGAAAAAAAGAGATAAAAGCTAATTTTACACGCACTGTGAATGCTGTTTTACTCCGAAATTTTGATCGTGGTCCCCTTAAGTATTCCCCTTCATCTTGCGACAGATAAACCTGTGTGGACCCCTTTTGTTCACAGGTCCACATAGAGTATGCACGGTTAGAGCACTTTCATATATAACCTTGAAACTTTGTGAATTTTCTCTTGGGAGCATTTTGTGTATAATGTTTAGTTTGGCAAAGGAAACAAAAAAATCAAAAGGTTGTTAATACCTTTTTAGACAGACATCAAAAAGTCTCCTTAAGTACGTTATTTTGACACTAAGTTGTCTCCCCATGGCCCTATTTAGTTATTTATTAGACTCACTGATTGATTTTTTTCCTATGCTGTTTATTATCAATTGAAAACAAAACGCATTTGTGTAGGCCTACTCAAAACAACCGTACATCAATGAATCAAAGTAAATGTAATTATAATGATGCATATTAAAACTACATCCTAACCCACTATAGGTTAGTAACGTTGGAGCTTTTGACGAATCCGTGTTCTGATGTTCCGTTCGCTTCGACTGGTCCCATTTCGTCTGCCTTATTTATCTGGAATAAATATTAAAGAAAACACTGTAAATGAAGAAATGCTAAAGTCGTGCACAACACCAACCCAAAGCCGTATTATGCAACAGACATGAGAGCGTCTGATACAGTTGACAGAGGATTTCGATATCCCAAATTGTCCCAATTAAACTCTGACCTTCATTCAGTACAACCCAAGAAACTGGACCACGGTCGATTCCCTGGCAACCTACAACATTTAGGTATCTGCGCCAAACTCCAGAATGTGTAGTTTCATTTCCGAGAAAGGCTTAATTTGGCATAAAGTTCTATAAACTGAAAACAGAGGAGCATTACGCTTCCTTCCAAAACCAGTTTTCCTTAACAGTTTAACTCAATCACAACCCTTTAGTTATCCTCTCTGAGGCTTTATAGGATAGCAGAATTTATACTGAACACGAACCTTCTGCCTTGTCCCCGGTGGTGGAGGCATCGGACGTGTAGTTAGGGATTTGTGGTGGAGCTTGGTTCATAACGGCTGGGTTGCCGACCATCATCTGCATGTTGGGTGCATAGACACCAGCAGAGTAGCCCATAGGTACTGGCTGGTTAACCATGTGATACCCAGGTACTGCAGTGTACTGGACCTGTCATGTGGTAGATGAATGCATACAAGAAGACTACAGTATAATGAATGTTTATGAGTGCGATGGTAAGAATAATTTCATGAGGTGACAGATGGAATATTCCATTCCACGAGGCGAAGCCGAGTGGAATGGATATTCCATCCGTCACCGAATGAAATTATTCTTACCATTGCACGAATGTGAAACATTCATTATTTGTTTTATACAACGCCTGAATAAATCCGACAGATTGCATGCATGAATTTCTTGGTGTACAACGTGCCGTTTACCTTCTCAGTCCCGCATAAAACCTCGACAAAATTTTTTCGAGATCCGAATCAGTTAAAGCTTCAATTGTTCCTGCGTGTCTTGCAAATTCATCTAATCGTTTCACTGCATATTTGATTTGTCTCTTTGTATTTGGAGAGTCAGCATCGCCTACGAGTTCCAATATTTCGTCGTCTGTTAGGAGAACAAACCGCGGCAGTTCGGGAAACTCGGCCGCCATGTTGTGTGAATGACAGCCCTGTTGTAGCACCACCAATAGTGACCGTGAAATTAGGGAAGTTCTTTTGGTTCTATCAATGCGCGCACACCGTTTGATAGAACCATATAGAACGTTTTTGGCGGGGATTTATTCAGGTGTTGTATAATATAAGCTAAACTGTCACTTATGTTACATTTGAGAGCAAAAAGTGTGCTTACGACGATATCCGAAAAAGTCATAAAGGACTTTTTAATGAAAGTCGCCCAATACAAGGCTAAAAACCACTCTTCAGGTAAAGGGCTACACCAGCCAACAGAGGTGGTGGGGTTGGCCAAATTTTAGTCTGTCAGTGCCTAGAAAGGGGATCTCTCCCTGGCTCTTTTGGGGTTGGCCAAATACAACTTTTCTCAGAGCTTTGTAATCAGCAGCCTCTTCTAGAAGTAGAACCAGTCACAACACTGACATCGCACTTCGGTACTCTATTGTACCTGTATTGTCGATTACATTTGTTGCTGAACTCGCACTCATCCTCATACTCATAAAAAGAGCACTCGACTAAATTATATAGATTTGCAGTACTCAAACCCGCATATTTTATATAAATTATATATACATTTGTACGGGCCATGTATTTCATAAACATCTAGGTTCGTCTGGTACCTAGAATCCTGCTACCTTACCATGGAGTTTTTGAAGGGTTGCAGCTCGCTCATCATCCAGCAGCAATAGACTGCGGTGAGTACTGCAATCACCAGCTCTGCCAGGCTCACAAGAATGACGATCAAATCCATGGAGATACGAACGGCGGCCTTCAGTGAGTGAGGAATCAATCAAAGAAAAAAAAAGGTCGGTTGTGCTTCTGATCTTGTTGCTATACGGTGGCATTCAAAAGCAAACAACATTACTCACTTTTCAATAAAACATCTAACGAAAACATCTGCCTACGTTTTGCTATCGAATATAAATTTTCCAAATGTCGAATAAATCTTGGTTCGAAAAATAATTCAGTTCCTGCTCCGCGTATCCATATTGCGTTCAAGGCTGAAAAGCATCAAATAATAAAAACCCTTTGACAAAAACAAAAATAAAGGAGTTTTTCCTTTAAAGGAAGTATCATTTGCTTTTGCTGTAATTTGCAGAAATAAATGGATTTGGGGGTTAGAATTTCATAGCAAATACTGTAACACTGACCTGTTTAAAGTTTAGTGTGCATAGATGCTGGGAAAACAGAGAGAGAAAAAATTCTGTTCTAGTAGTCTGGTTCCCTGATCATAATGGAGCAATTTATAGAGTTGGTGAATTATCATGTCAGGGAACTATAGGCTATATAAAGGATTTCTGGTTCCTCGGAAGATCCAAAAGGTCCCAGCTTTTTCAAAATACTCTACCGGTGATTACCATTGACCACTAGGAGAAAAACTGATTATTTCTAAACGCCACTTTCTGCAAATTTCATGTTCTTTAATTCAATTTTCCTTTGGAAATGCATATTGCACACACAGGGGGGGGGGGGGGGGGGAGCATGTTTTACAGGCTTATATATTTTTTACTTTAAGTAGACATACCCGTGCGTCCTTTTCCAGGCATACAAGTGTATGCTATATCAGAAATGCCTGGTACGGGTATCGGCTGCCACAAGCATCTCAAAGGTCTCTGATATATGTTTTTCCATATAAAACTTACGTTTGAAGTATGATAGTGGTCGTCAATTGCAGCGACTGCAACTGGAATATTTATCCCAGCAAAGCATGCAGCCAGTATAGAAAGCACCATGCACGCAATGATCTATGGATTGAAAAAAAATAAGGTATTAAACAGACACCAGATTAATTAAAATCAAACGATGGCGGCGAATTAATGAAAATCATCATACAAAATTGGGGCACATTAATAGATTAACTAAAAGACCATCAGATTTAACTAAAAGATTATCAGAAATATAAACAGATAATTAAATAAATGCATCTGGATAATGAATTCCAATTAGCCTAATGAATGCCAATTAAACTGAACATTAAAAATAATGTTTCTAAATTGACGAAAACATTAACCCTAAACCCACCTTAACCCTAACCCTCCTCAATCCTCCAAAATCCTCATGGTGGTTTTGGAGGATTTTGGAGGATTGAGGAGGAATGGTGATTGAAGCACCGGAGGATTTTGGAGAATTGAGGAGGAATGGTGATTGAAGCAAAGGATTTTGGAGGATTTAGGATGAATGGTGATTGAAGCGCAGGAGGATTTTGGAGGATTTTGGAGGATTTTGGATGGTTCCTAGCAATAAGGGCCTAGGGGGTTAGGGTAAATCCTCCAAAATCCTGCTTGCAGTTTTGGGGGATTTTGGAGGAATGAGGATGAATGGTATTTCAAGAAAAAGAGGATTTTTGAGGATTGAGGGTGAATGGAGAGAAACAGGAGGATTTTAGAGGATTGAGGGTGAATGGTGTTTGAGAAACAGGAGGATTTTAGAAGATTGAGGGTGAATGGTGTTTGAGAAACAGGAGGATTTTGGAGAAACATAAATGCAAAAATTTAGAGGATTTTGGAGGATTGAGGATGAATGCATTTTTTGGGGCAGGGCAATCAGAGGATTTTGGTGGATTGATGATGGTTCCCAGCAAAAAGGGTCTTGGGGGTTAGGTTAAAACAGTACAAACATTAATGATGATCGTCTAAATATCAGAAAATTTGTGACACTCATTAAAAGAGTGACACAACATCACACGAATAATGACGGTCAATTAATTGAGAAATTGTTAAATAATCAAATCAAATGTCATCAAATAAAATTATATTTAACAAAAATTACGACAATGACTTACACAATTACATTCGTCATACAAAGCATAATAACGGCAAATTAAATTAACATATCACACAGAAAAATCATGAAATAACGACCTAAAAAACTGAATTCGTTGAAAAGATCATCTCAAATATAATGAAAACCATCGAAATCTTACCAGACATTTCCGCGCAGACAAAGCCATGGTCACGGACAAAATTGCCAGGATTCCAGCAGGAACGAAAGTCTGGACAATGGAAATACAATGTAAATGTTAAAATATTTGCTATTTATGTGTGAAGTGCGAATATGTTGTATTTTTATAACTGAAATTATTTGGACAAAAAACCTAAAAAGTGGAAAGTCATCCGAGGCTGACAAGGCAGGTTATCGACCTTTAGCAAATGTTCACATATAACATGTATAAAGGGCCACTTATTGCTAAAAGGCAAAGCTAAAAATTGACAATTAAAATTGACGTCTTGAAAGTTTGTCTATAAAAAAAACATTTTGCAAGAATTAGGTCTTTTGAGAATCAGGCTTTTGTATTATAATATGGTTTACTTGGTAAACTACAATGGTTTGCAAAAGAAGTAGCATTGCAATTTGAAACTTATTTCATACATGTATGTTTCAAGTTGCTACTGACGAAAAGCTATAACACAGTTCCCTTCTCAGCTTGGAACTTCAACCTCATCAGATTTAAGTCCTATTTCTGAGGTGCCTCCTGGCCTGATGAACTCAGTTCTCCTCAGCATAATACTCATCTTCGGTCGCCTTCTTTTAACCCCAACAGTCTGAAATCTTCCAATTTTAATAATTTTGCATGCACCCTTTTAGGGGGTTGGTTTGAAACAAAGCTAGTGAATTTTAGAACAATTAAATCGAAAATTATTTTTTTTAAATATGAAACGCAGAACTCACAGTGACAGCTCCACATATTGGAGGGACAGAAAGGCCGTTATAACTGTAGTAATTGAAGATGATGTTCACGGCACACGCAAGGACAGTGACGCCTGCCAGGACGAGCTGGGTGATTCCCAGGGACTTGACCTTGCGGGTGTACTTGCTGCGCCAGGTGGGCAACGGGGGAGATTTCTGCATCTGCACCGGGACACCAGCTCTGGGACTCCGCTGCATGTTGACCTGCTTGCTGCAAGTGCGAGGTCAGAAGAATCATAATTTTTCGAAACAATAAAATTAATAGAGATGCTAACCCTTCCCGACGTTGGAAGTGCCATGGCCTAGTGGTTTGGCACATTGAATTCAAAGTCTGTGGGTAATTCTGCAGGTTGTTGGTTCGAGCCCAGTCCTGGGCTTTGGCACTTCTACGGTTAATATGGGTAGAGGCATTATTAATGCCTTGCAGTGGACTACATGTAGTTACCCATCCCGAGGCGACCCTATTCATTCTGTGAAGAGATCAGATTATCTTGTTTCAGTGTGAGGGGCTGGTTCTTCCACATATTCCTAAGTAGCCCACACCTCGAGTGCCCTAGGGCTTGTGATGGGCGATTTGCAAAAAAAAAAAATAATAATAATATTCAGAACTAATTAACATGCTTTAGTGCTTTCCGAAAGCCTGTGGGGCATATGTGAACGTTGGGAAGGGTGAAATCTATCCTTAAGTTTCATGCTCGCCGACCCGAAAATCCCTCTCCGTAGGCAGGTCACTCATACACTGTAAACATAAGTTAGTCATTTTCACTAATAAAAGTTAGTCCTGCCCTATGTCTGAAATGACCAACTAAAGTTAGTCAGCAAGCCAGATGACTAATATTTATTAGTCGAATATTAGTCATAAGCTAGTCAACATGGCTAACATTAATTAGTCTTCTGATTAAATCCAAAAATGTCTGAAATTACTAAACGTTAGTCACCTGACTTTTGCAGTTAGTTATTATTATCCCTGGCTATAAAAAATACGGCATTCTGGGTTTATGACTTCTGACTAGCGCCCACCCGAACAAAGATTCTGACAATTTGGGAGACCACCAACATAGGGCAAGATAGCTCAGTTGGTAGAGCGCCGGTACGGTAACCCGGAGGTCGCAGGTTCGAGTCCCGCTCTTGTCAGTTTCTTTGTTCACTTTGAAAATGTATTCAAAATTTTTACCTAGTCAGTTTTCCTTGTGGATTGTTTGAAGAATTATAAGTTAAAAAGTCGTATCCTTATTGAGTGATCCCCACAATGTCGCTTCCCAGGTTGTATCGTAAAAATTTGATGTGATCCCTGGCTATAAAAAAAACGGCATTCTGGGTTTATGACTTCTGACTTGCGCCCACCCGAACAAAGATTCTGACAATTTGGGAGACCGGCAAGATAGCTCAGTTGGTAGAGCGCCCGTACGGTAACCC
This sequence comes from Hippasteria phrygiana, assembly GCA_037893225.1. Lineage (NCBI taxonomy): Eukaryota > Metazoa > Echinodermata > Asteroidea > Valvatida > Goniasteridae > Hippasteria > Hippasteria phrygiana. The sequence continues at coordinate 286,014 of JAZGUH010000046.1, read as the reverse complement.
GGAGGTCGCAGGTTCGAGTCCCGCTCCTGTCAGTTTCTTTGTTCACTTTGAAAATGAAATTAAATTCAAGATGACACTTAATTAATTCCAACTCTGAATATTTTTGGCAAGAATTTAAGAACAACACATAATATGAAGTATGGAAGGTTTGCGGTAACATCATGTGAAATTAATTTCTTTTTTTTAGTTGTGTAGTTCTGAGAAGAACCAGTTTTAACATCGTTTCAAGCAGTATGCTCTGTTCGTCATCAGAAGACTGATGACGAACAGAGAATACTGTTCAAAATGCTGAGTAAAAACCAATAAGTCAAAACAACCGGTTCTTCTCGGAACCACAAACTCAAAAAAGATCAAAAAGATGAAAATACTGTAAAGATTCAAAACTTAAAGGAACCATGCTCCTCAAATTGACCGGATCACATTCTATTTCATAAATAAATTCATTTATATGTATTAAATGTAAATTAAAAGCCAAACTGGTTTAAGCGAAGTTTTAGTGTTATTATTTGCCGCTCAAAAATGTACCCCCTTTTTGAAATTTGTTGAGACTCAAATTGAGGGCGCTGTTCGTGACGTAAACCGAGGCACCGAAATTCATGGATCGACTCGATAGTCTGGACCCGGCCCGTATACACACACTAGGTCTACACGTGCAATTTCGTAAGTTGCAACAACAACTAACATCGAACTTACCCTGATTTTCTCCCTTTTAGCGAAGGCTCCTCGGGGAATGGGCCGTTTAACTGCTTTCGCCTTTATCTTACTCACATCTGGGAACTTTGTTGGGATGGCAGTGGACTTGAGCATATTTTTAATGGTCATCCCAAAGGATTTGAAAATACCAGTATCGAAACACGACGGCTCAAAGTGGTCGCTACATAACGCTGAAAAGCTGCTGGGCCGGACCTCTTTGCTCTTGTCACCTTCACTTTCGCCGTCCGAATTCTCCGATATTTCGCTTCAGTTGGAAATACATGAAGGCTTACTCCACCCGTCGTTGTTTTGCTGCACCCAGCAGCTACACAGTTGTCGGCATGGCCGAAAAACCACTATATTTTGCTTAGATTTTGGACGAAGAATTGTTGCCGTACAATGTACACACAATGCATACCCGTGATGAATGGGTAATGTGCCTCGATCTACGTCACACACTTATGTTAATGAGGGTCCCACTCAGGGGGCGGAGTAGCTTGGACAAACATTTTCAAAAATTGTTTTCTCATATTTAATCTGGGAAATAATTGTCTCTGGACACAAAATATCATTGTCAAGATAATACTTTATTGTTTTAAGCAGGAATAATGCAATATAAATCCTATATCATGTTTCCTTTAAGGGCTACTCACTGCTAATCTTTAATTTAAATATTTAAATAAGGCATTTCCGCACTTTTTTTCCCGAAAATAGCTGAAACATTATCAAACAGATGTATTTTTAGCATAACTTTGGAACGGAAATTCCGATTTCAAAAATTCTTTCAGTTTTGTGTTTCTTTCAGCAAGCTCTTTAATTTGAGGCATAAATTAATGGTACCCTGTATTGGTAGATGTTTTGACCTGCCTACTCTTAGAAATCTCAGTGTACGGTCCGACATAATGCTAAAACATTGATGAAAACCCATTTTCTGCACAACACGTCTCAGCCAAACAGTAACAGATTTTTATGTAATTAAGGCAAAGATTTTACTTTAATAGGCCTACCCCCCCCCCCCCCCCCCCCAACTGAATCGGTGAGGAAAACCAAAATCTTGGAAAATAACCATCCATTTGTGTTCAGGATTATAATACTACTTGGCACAACCTTAATTTTGAGACTTTATTCAGGAAATGTTTGTGCAAAATGTAAAGGAAGTTTGTGTATTCTGTGTTTTAGATATTCTTGGCGTAGTGTATGGTCACTCAGTGTTCACATACATGATACATGTTGATTTCTGCCTCATTTTTATGGATTTTTCTGATAAACTTGAAACAACAGGTTGTGCCACATGTTTAAGACAGTTGTTATCAAGGAGGCTTGGTTATTTTCCAAGATTTTGCTGTTGCTGACGGATTTTGGTGGGGGTATTAAAGTAAAATCTTTTCTAATTAAATATTTTTATATGCAAATGAGGATATGGATGATAATTGTGTAAAAATTCATTCCAATTAATCAACGGGTTTGTAGTTAGGCCTACACGCTGCACCATGAATGCATGGTTTCTATGAACACGTCATTGAAGTGCTCACAACTGTTTTCACTTAGGCCTACCATCAGAAAAAAAGTTCGACTTCGCCAGAACAGTAGGCCACCCCGATTTTCATAAAATTTGGTGTCAAAATGCGCCTAAAAGGATGAAAAATTCAGCAAGGCTCAATGCAAAAACAATAGGCATGGTGATGGCAACTGCCCCCAGTTCTTTGACGGTTAGCCTAAGAAAACAAACAGTTTTAACCCTAACCCTCCAGGGCATTTTTGGCTAGAACCCTGCCATGAGATGTGTCAGATTGCATACTTTGTCACATTGACTTAATTGTGTGGAGAGTCCAGCAAAGTGTCAGCACAGGTGCAAGGGTTTGTTTTCATATTCAACATCCTGCTTCCAGACAACAATAAACAGAACCTTACACAAGCCCAAGATTGTTTCTACATTTTCCAAATGACAGTGCTTTTAGCTCAATGCACAGTCTGACATTGTATTCAAATTATGATGGACTTTCACCCAGCGAATTAACGGTTGTCGGTCACTTCGCCCAAAAACCACATCGCCCTCAACAACTTCGCCCTCAACCACTTCGCCCAAACGCCACTTCGCCCAATTACACCTTCGCCCAAACGCCACTTCGCCCAAAAACCACTTCGCCCAATTACTACTTCGCCCAAAAACCCTTCGCCCATAAACCACTTCGCCCAAAAACCACTTCGCCCAAAAACCACTTACCAGTGTATTTATCAGTTCTACTTCTAACTGAATGTTACTGAGACTTTTTGAGAAAAGTGACACCGCCACTCCCCTGGAAGAGTTTTAAGCCAAAAAAGGATAGGCCCTATCCGTGTTTTTCGAAAGTACAAAATGACTTTCGCGGTTTCTTTTTCGCCCTTCCCGTACGGTAAAGCAGGAATTACGACAATACTGGAATAAGTTAAAACCTAAGTTATTGTATATATATGCAGATTTAATTTAATTGTGTGGGGACTTGTATGCGTGTAAATATTATTGTCATGTAGTCGTGTTTGTAATAGGTTTTCCTGGCGGGCAATTTGCCGTTTTCGTTTATTTGGTCATTCAAATTATGGTGCATTCAAGACTGTATTTGCGTTCTTAAATTGAGTTTTGTGACATCCTTTTTGTGACCATGCTTTTCTTTTCTTATTAGTAATATGCCTTATATATGGTCATTCAAATTATTACGATTTTTTTAAATTGATATATTTTCCAAGAGGTTTTTATAGAAATTGCGTGAAATTTATATTGTAATTTTTTACAAACATTTATAATGTAACATCTTAACTGATATGAGGGATTATGATGTATGTAACGAACTAATAAAATGAAAATAAGGCATACGGATCGGGCATGGGCGAAGTGGTTTTTGGGCGAAGTGGTAATTGGGTGAAGTAGTAATTGGGCGAAGTGGTTTTTGGGCGAAGTGGCGTTTGGGCGAAGGGGTAATTGGGCGAAGTGGGGTTTGGGCGAAGTGGCGTTTGGGCGAAGTGGTTGAGGGCGAAGTGGTTGAGGGCGATGTGGTTTTTGGGCGAAGTGACTGTAAAGCGAATTAACATATCACTGTTATGCAGGTTCAACGAGACTACATGTACGTCCTAACCTAGTAAAATCACCAAGTGCCAAAAGTAGGCCTACTTATTGAAGGCTATAATGCACACAACTGTCTGCATTGTTGAGCAAGTTCAAAAGCATTGTATGTGTATGGGCTCATGTGACGTGAATGCACTATAGAGCAAGTTTCCTTGCTCTTTCTGGTAAACATGGTAAAGTACAATAATGAGTATGACTACATGTATATATACGGTTGTCGGTCACTTCGCCCAAAAACCACATCGCCCTCAACCACTTCGCCCTCAACCACTTCGCCCAAACGCCACTTCGCCCAAACCCCACTTCGCCCAATTACCCCTTCGCCCAAACGCCACTTCGCCCAAAAACCACTTCGCCCAATTACCACTTCGCCCAATTACCACTTCGCCCAAAAACCACTTCGCCCATAAACCACTTCGCCCAAAAACCACTTCGCCCAAAAAACACTTACCAGTGTATTTATCAGTTCTAACTGAATGTTACTGAGACTTTTTGAAAAAAATGCACCGCCACTGCCCTGGAAGAGTTTTAAGCCAAAAAAGGATAGGGCCTATCCGTGTTTTTCGAAAGTACAAAATGACTTTCGCGGGTTTTTTTCGCCCTTCCCGTACGGTAAAGCAGGAATCACGACAATACTGGAAAAAGTTAAAACCTAAGTTATTGTATATTATGCAGATTTAATTTATTTGTGTGGGTACTTGTATGCGTGTAAATATTAATGCCATATATAGTCGTGTTTGTAATATAGGTTTTCCTGGCGGGCAATTTGCCGTTTTCGTGTATTTGGTCATTCAAATTATGGTGCATTCAAGACTGTATTTGCGTTCTTAAATTGAGTTTTGTGACATCCTTTTTGTGACCATGCTTTTCTTTTCTTATTAGTAATATGCCTTATGGGCAATTATTTTCATCAAGCATGGTCATTCAAATTATTACGATTTTTAAAATTGATATATTTTCCAAGAGGTTTTTATGAAAATTGCGTGAAATTTATAATGTAATTTTTTACAAACATTTATAATGTAACATCTTAACTGATATGAGGGATTATGATGTATGTAACGAACTAATAAAATGAAAATAAGGCATACGGATCGGGCATGGGCGAAGTGGTTTTTGGGCGAAGTGGTAATTGGGCGAAGTGGTAATTGGGCGAAGTGGTAATTGGGCGAAGTAGTAATTGGGCGAAGTGGTTTTTGGGCGAAGTGGCGTTTGGGCGAAGGGGTAATTGGGCGAAGTGGGGTTTGGGCGAAGTGGCGTTTGGGCGAAGTGGTTGAGGGCGAAGTGGTTGAGGGCGATGTGGTTTTTGAGCGAATTGACTGTAAAGCATATATACGTACGTACATTTGTACATGACGTATGTGCAAACATACAATACATGGAGAATGGAAAAATCATTTCGGGACTATAAACATGTGCAGCAGTTGTCAGTGACAATGATATGAATACATTACCATGTGAAATCACGTTAAAAAATCACTTACATCTTCAGCTAGCCGCTATCAGCAATACTCTGTGGTCTGATGACAAACGAGATTTAAAAATTCGTCAAACAATTTTCTACTACATTTTGTACTAGGGCCTAGTATTATTTACTACTGTTTTGATACAATCAAAATGGCTGACGTGGTTTGGACTATTGGGGGCGCTCTTTCTTGCTTTGTCTGCAATAAATACTTAGGCCCTGTCCGAATTACTTGGCTACGGCTGGATGTTACACACATGTCTATGGTAGCGGCTGCAGCCACTTCCTATAGACCCGTGTGTAATTTCAAGCCGTAGCCAAGTAATTCGGACAGGGCCTTAGTCTTGCATCACTTTTCTAGGTCATAGGGCTTTACTAATGAATCTATTGTAAATTACGCGAAGCAAATATTTCTGGCTCGCTTTAGGCCTGGTCTATGAGCAGGATTTGTCTGCTTTAGTGCTGGTGTACCGTGGTTTAACCCTTTGCGTACGGAAGACGTCTGTGGACGCAAAAAAAACGGTTGTCGGTCACTTCGCCCACTTGAACATGAAAAAGAATTCCCATCGTATCATAATATTTGAGGCACAATATACTGAGCTTGATATATTTTTATAATATATTTTTGGTCAAGCGAGGGCGCTGTTTTTCTTATGTTTTTCTTTAAAGTGAAAAATGTGAAGATTCTTTCGGGAATTACACATTAATGTGCAATTTTTGAGCGTGGGATCAAGTGAATCCTTGATTATACACATGTTATCTACCATTTGAGCCATATTGTGTGTCCCCCCCAAACGATGGAGAACAGAAATCGCTTTCTGAAAGGATTTCAGGCCCAGGCCCAGGCCCAGGCCCATGCCCTACAGTCTATGGAGGAAGGAACAGAAGGAGACAGAACAGAATCCCCTTATCGGTCGAACTAATTATCACCTGATTACGTCCTATGCGCTCAGCACTGCGCCCACCCGCTGCGGTCTTAAAGTTTTACGACCGCACTCGGCCCTTTTAACACCATGACAATCGCCACGATTTCGTTGGTAACCAACGTACTCGAGTTGTAGAAACTGCAGCGATGCTACTTGGATACGGGTAAACGAATGCATGTTTCGCATGCGCAGTTGCTTTGTATAGCCCCTGCTCGAACTCACGGAAACCCGTTGGCTTCAGTGCTGAATTCCACACGTTTTGATGATGGTCTGCGCGAAAAAATCGGCTAAAAACTTGTGAAGTTTCAACATTTTCCCGTTCACTCGAGAACCTACAAAACTGAAAATGTATCGCCCATGGAGGAAGGATATGCCCAAAAGCCACTTCGCCCAAAAGCCACTTCGCCCAAAAGCCACTTCGCCCAAAAGCCACTTCGCCCAAAAGCCACTTCGCCCAAAAGCCACTTCGCCCAAAAGCCACTTCGCCCAAAAAACCACAGTTCTAACTGAATGTTACTGAGACTTTTTGAGAATTTTTTTACCGGCATTGCCCTGGAAGAGTATTAAGCCAAAAAAGGATAGGGCCTATAATCCGTGTTTTTCGAAAGTACGGTAAAGCAGGATCGAATCACGACAAGTGGAATAAGTTAAAACCTTCTTTTATATTGTATATATGCAGATTTAATTAATTTGTGTAGGTAATGTACTTGTAATATGCGTGTATATAATGCCATTTAGTCGTGTTTGTAATATAGGTTTTCGCGTGGCGGCCAATTTGCCGTTTTCGTTATTTGGTCATTCAAATTCGCGTGGTTAAGTTTACACAACCGTGACTGATCAAATTAGGCCGGGAATCCATGTGTCCGTATTGCGTTATGCGTAAAAATAGAATTACACGGAAAGCATAATGGATCACGCGAAACGGATCCCGCAATGCGCATTGCGGATATGATCGCAATACGTTTGGCCGGGCATTCAGTTTCAATTTTAAAGCACCCAAGATTTTGTTCCTAATTTTCGTTTTCGTTTAGGGACATATTTTATTTCGTTTTGATGGTGCATTCAAGACTTTATTTGCGTTCTTATATTGAGTTTTGTGACATCCTTTTTGTGACCATGCTTTTCTTTTCTTATTACTTTTATTAGTTTATGGGCAATGATCAATTGGTCATTCAAATTATTACGATTTTTAAAATTGATATATTTTCCAAGAGGTTTTATAAAAATTTCGTTAAATGTTTAATGTACGAGTTGGCAAAGGTTCGAGTTGACTCGAAAGCTGCCTGATCCGTATGCCCTATTTTCATTTCATCAGTTCGTTACATACATCATTTATAATGCAACATCTTAACTGATATGAGGGATGATGTATGTAACGAACTGATGAAATGAAAATAGGGGCTTTCGAGTCAACTCGTACCTTTGCCAACTCGTACCTTGGACAAGTAGTAGTAGTAGTGAGAGATGGCGCATATGACACACAAAAAAGTGTCCTTTGCGCCATTAACGAAGGAGGATTCTGCAGCTACAGTTAATAAACAGTAGAATCAGTATACGATTCGTGGCCAGATGGGTGACGCGTGCTGTGTCTGTACTGTGGAGTATTCGAAATAGAAGACTTGGGAGTCGATACCAAAAATTGTATAGCGCCGCGTTGCGGCGGTCGATACTACCGAAAGGGGGTAGGACGATACCATTTAAAAGGAGAGGGGTGCTTTGGTGACATGAGGAGCCCGTGATCCTCCAGACAAAAACCGCCACGAGAGTCCTGCGAGGTCGGACCGTGTCCCCTGCAATTTAAGGGCCCGGGCCCCGCCGGTATTTGCAGGTCCGCAACACCTCCAGGTGATGACGTGTGACGCTATGTCCGGCCAAACACTCGTTCCCCTATCACCGTACGGGTGCACCCCCCGCCCCCCAAAAGAAAAACAATATTAAGTAAGTCAAAGAGGTGTACCGCAAGGTTTAAACAGTCACATTACAATTTTGGACATATTTAATGATGTGGGAGCAGTTTTGTTTTTGTCCAAGAAGTTGTGTAAGATTCAGTTGTGCATTTTGGAGGCCAAGCGATTTTAGGAGGTTTTGCCTTTGAGTTGTGTACTTTTGGCAATTGAGAAGAAAATGGGCGACATCATCTGGACATGCGCAAGTTTCGCATAATCCGTAGGATGTTTGCCGATATTGTGGAGGAAATTCCTGAGGTTTTTGCATACGCCAAGACGTAGTCTGTGCATAGTAATTTCATGGTTACGCCTCATTCCCCAACTTGAGGAGAGTTAAGCCTCATATATCATGTTCTTTGTAGGATCCAGATTAGGAATTGTTTTACCCCATTGTTCTTTGAGTTGCACTTTAAGAATGCGTTTGATTTCTGTATCCAGCAGAGGGATAATGGTGATCAATGTTGCTTTTATAGGTGGCTGACTTAGCGGTTTGATCAGCTCTTTCGTTTCCAGGGATACCACAGTGACCTGGGTTATTGGACCCATTCAAAATGAACTATGTTGCCCTGATTGTGAATATTAATTAGAGTGTGTCGTATATCACAGACTATTTTGTGCCGTTGAGGAAATGGTTTAGAGATGGCCTGCAAGGCACTAAGACAATCGCTGAAAATACAGGTGTGTAGTTTTCTATTCTTTTTTGTACCCCAAAATTTCCGTCCCACAAAAAATCAAAACCCTGCCCTCTACATGTATCTACGACATACCTGTGTTTAATGTCGCAAGCTATAGGAACGGAGCCCGTAAGTACACAATCGACGCAACATTAAAAATAATTTCCTTCATGCTGCTGGCCCTAGTGTGCCCTTACTGGAAATTATAGTGACCCCTGTGCCCCCCACTGAACAATGTTAGTAGCCCCTGTGCCCCCACTGAAAAATGTTAGTGCCCCCTGTGCCCTAAAAATGTTAGTGCCCCCTGTGGCCCCGATATATCCATATGAATTTGTTGTGTTCACTTAAGCTCAAACCTCTGTGCGGGGCCCATTTCCGGGCGAAAATCCGCGTAAAATGACCCTTTTTTTCGACGTTTCGAGTCATAGTTTGATAACCATGCGGTCTTTTTCACCGGGTTAAACGGTTCTGTACGATTTAACTCTTTGTCGTTCTCGTGATATATATACATATATTTTATCTTGAAAAAAATCCACGTACTTTCGGCTTTGAAAATGTGAACTTTTCATCATTTTTCTGTGTAAACGCACCGATTGAGCGCCCTCGTGTCGACTCTTTTGACTGTAACTCCCTACTGGAGTATCGAATCATACGGGGTTAAACGGAATCGAATAGCTTAGATCCTCCTCTTTCTTTACATGTAAAACCTGTTACGATTGGTTGAAAAAAACCTACGTACTTTTCACAAAGAAAAAAGTGGCCAATGACAACTTTCGATCGATAAGGCATTGTTCGAGACTTACATCGATCTACCATTGCTTACCACGCGTTACATGATCTTGGACTCTGCTCATCACCCGTTTTACAAGACAGATTTTCTTCGATTTTACTGTAACTAAGACCTTTAAAAACTATCCATTTGTGAATCAGTTATCTGGGATTAAAACTGTGTTCTTTTGAGGAGTTAACTTCATTTTGAAATAATGTAAATTTGGAACTGAATATTGTTCATTCAAGGCAGCTACAGAAATTATGTGATGCAAAGAACGTGCACTTGTTTATTGGGCCGTACCATTTTGTATGTGGGGAGTATATATATGCATGTACACCCACATACGTATGTCTTTTCCAAAATAATTGAGATTATGTGTTGTTTAGAAAATTAAACAATTACTAAACTTAACTATATCTTTGTTTCCTACTTGCAGCTATAAACCAGTGCCTGTGTTTATGCATGTCCTCGTGCAAACATGTTTTGTTTTACCCATTTTGTGAATGGAGTGTGCAGGGCCACATTTCAGGGCCGAACGCACAGCTACACAGGGCCAGCGTTAATCCAATTTAATAACCCTAGACCTCCGTGGTATGCTCTACGCGCGAGATTTAAACTGTGAAATTAAGTGAACAAAAGTGGGGTTAACAAATTCATATGGAGTGCCCTTTTTCACGTCTACCCCCCCCCCCCCCCCCCCCCCCCCACCTCCCAATAAAAATGACCTTGCTATGCCTATGAACGGAGCCCGTATAAGTACACAATCGCCGCAACATTAAAATAATTTCCTTCATGCTGCTGGCCCTAGTGTGCCCTCACTGGAAATTATAGTGCCCCCTGTGCCCCCACTGAAAAATATTAGTTCCGCCAGTGCCCCCACTGAAAAGTATTAGTTCCTTCAGTGGCCCCACTGAAAAATTAAGTTTCCCTGTGCTCTCACTAAACATTCTGGTGCCCCCTGTGTCCCCACAACAATGCTGGTGCCCTCCTTGTCACAGCCAGTTGCGAATGCTGGTGCCCCGTGCCCTCATTTAAGATGCTGTTGCCCTGCATGTACCCCCACTCATAATTATTGTGTCCCCAATGAAAATCCTTGGCAACATCACTGCACATTTTCCCTAAATTGTACGTTGCTGGCCATTCTAAGCTGTATAAACAATATGAATCTATGCCCTTTCCAATGCACTCCGGTCGAATGTGTGGAGGGAGCTGGATTCAAACACTCTCGTTGTTCAAAAAAATAAAAATTGTTAGCTCAGTGGAAGAGTAATTGCAGGCACTACTTGGATGGGAAATCACACGATGTATTGCTTGCATTTATAGCATGCCTGGTAACTATTGTAGGACCCTTTTGGGCAGTTTGGGCTAGCCCATTTGAGACATAAGTGGCCCCCATCGGCCAAAACTGTATGGGGCCCACTCAGTTGCCCATCAAAGGCTCCACAGGGCTTGCTGGCTTGGAAATAGTGCATTGTTCTGGGGCACGACAGGCCCTTATTCATCTCAAAAGGTCACGTCCTTCGGATGGGACGTTAAGCTGGAGGTCTCGTGTGCTCTATGGGATCAGTGCACGTAAAAGAACCCAGAGCACCTGTCGTGAAAGAGTAGGGTTTGCCCCGGTGCTTCTGGTGCCCTCATCACACATCCTGTAATTGGCGCTTGCGTTGTTGGATGTTGAATGAAATAAAATAAATAAAATAGAGTTACTAAAAAGTACATGAGTTGTTTTGTAACAGAAATTTTACATTGTTCATTTTTCGCAATTTAATGTTAATGACAGCAATTTTTTTAATTTAAATTTTAAATTAAATTGCATGTCTTTCAAAACAAATCTATTGACCAAGAAGTGGTTATATAGCGAATGTTTTTTCACCTCTCACAGCCAATGGGCCATTCAGATCTTATACAGGGTGTCTAAAACAAATGCCCCTCCCAGGGTTGCAGCAGAATTCGAAAAAATGAAATGTTATTTCTACTTTTCTTAAATAATTGTGAAGCATATCTATTTGTACTATTTTCCGTAAAATGTCCACTTTAAACAGCAGGAAAATTATGTCCCCGCTCTCTTTTTGATCTGTAAAAAAACCCTGTCTACCTCTCTCAGCATGGATATATCAGGTGCCCTTTTTCACGTTTACCTCCACAATAAAAATGACCTTGCTACGCCCGACTCATAAACATTCATTATTTGTATAACAGTCTAGTACGGTATTTTGTAATAATTCAGTATGTAGGCCTAGTTTTGTTTTCTGATGTTTGGAAATGATGTATACAATGTACTACCGGGTAGGACCTTTAATGTCTGGTGTACTTTCGAGTTCGAACTTTCAGTATCAAAAGAAAAACAAATAATCTATTGTACTCCCGAGTACGGGTATCGAGTACTAGGCTAGTCTTGGAACCAACACTAGTACTTGGCCTACAAAATGCCGAGTCCGGGCCGAGTACTTCGTGATACTCGAGCTGTACTCGAGTAAGAGTACCCCAACACTGTTTAAAGTTAGTATACATCATTTGCTTTTACTGTAATTTTCAGAAATAGGTGGATTTGGGGGTTGGTATTTTATAGCAAATACTGTAACACTGACCTAAGGTTTACGTGCATAGATGCCGGGAACAGTGAAAAAAAAACCCGTTCTTTTAGTCTGGCTCGCTGACCCTATCTTCAGACAAAACGGAGCAATTCATTTTATAGACGTCAGGGAATTATCGGGTCGGGGAACAAGACCATTTCCAACGACCATTTCCACTTTTCTTGAGAATGATAGCACACCAGGTACATGTACCATTACTTTACATGATGCTTGAGACGATAGTATTTACTTACAGTAAAGTAAGGTATAATCATTCATAGTAGTTCAGTTTGTTGATGTTTGCAAATGTTGTATATTACCTTTAATGATCATGAAGCCATAAATCGGATGCCCTTCATTTTTCCTTTCAAATGTTACCAAGTTATTACTGTTCATCTTCTTAAATCCCCATTAGGAATATCCTCCTAGTGGCAGTTCGCCGTCTTCGTATTTTGATTTCTTAAAAACGTATTCTCTCAGTGGAATAGCTCAATTTATTTATTTTATTTTATTTATGTATCTATTTTATTTTATTTATTGGGGGGGGGGGGGTGGGTGCTTTGTTTGTTTTTATTTCCTAATCCAAAATTATTTGTGTTGTTTGGTTTGGTTTTTGTTTGTTTTTTTACTTGCCAATTCTCCAAGCTAGTTTAATAGATTAGGCACAACCTTCTACTTATAGGCCAACTAGCTGTTTTATTTTAATTAAAGCACTCCCCAAAAGTAAACTTCGCAGTTCTATTTGAAGGTTATAACAATATGCTTAGAAATAGGAATACACGTACAAAATTTTTCTTTTTTCGGACTACCGACTAGTCAAATCTTTCTACAAGACACCTCCGTAACTTTGAAAATTATACCAATATCCTTACACTCAGGCAACAGGGCACAGTCCAGTGACGGGGCCTACATCTTCTATTGTATAAACTCATCCGTAAATGAATCAAACAAATTACAAAATTACAAGAACACATGCTCATCATTTCAGTTGCCGAATATACAGTAGTTCTCTCTCCACCATCCTCGTCAGGACTTTCTGTTGTTCCTACACACTAACCCATCCCCATAGACTAAACACACGTTTACTCGTAAGGACACTTTCCGGACAAAAGAAATACTTGTGAGGACAGTATTGTTCCCTTTGTTATACCCTCTTTTCTGTCCTCATTAGAATAGCATTAACAATACATGTACACTGCAAGACTCTCAATGCATTTCTTAATACACCATCCCTGACCTGTACCAATATCACTTTACGATTCATTTCAAAGTTGCTGCTATCTTGTACGATCAATGTTTCTTTTTACTGCATAACAGGAATTTGTATATCAGAAAATACTCTCCACATTGATGTAATGTTAATAAAGCAGTTTTGGCAGTGACATATAAAAGGCCTATACCGTCGGCTCCGAAGAGAAAGGATTTATAAGCCATGAGTCAACGTATTAAGCCCTTTCGACTCTACTCAAAGGGGCGAGTTGATTTCACCAACGGAGGATAACTTATATATATTGGGGCAATTTCTATCATTGTTACCCCACAGGCGGATCCAGATGGGGGTCCAGGGGGTCTGGACCCCTTTTTTTTTTTTTTTTTGTATTTAAATTGTATTTTTTTATTATTATTATTATTATTTTTTTTTGGGGGGGGGGGGAGACCTGACCTAAACTCGGGAATCATTTTGGAAAACTAACACCCCGAAGCACCGGATTATCCCGTAATAGGCACATAAAACACTGTGCCTAGGGCCTACAAAAAAAGTGGGGGCTTACATGTACAAAGCGAAAGCCTACAAAAATACACAAGGATTAGGTAGCTAGGCCTACTCGCGTACAAACACACAAGAACCTTTAAAAAATCATACAGTGACTCTCTAGACTTTAGAAAAGCTTCATACATTACTGGTACAAATTAAGCTTACCGCAAAAAATACATTAATTTCCTGGGAAAATCGAACTTGTGTGCAGCATGTACGTGCGGGCGCTGTGTACGAACACATACTAAGTGGGGGATATCATATCGTTTGTCCCCCCTCCACTTTTTGTCGTCCCCGAATAGAAATTGTAGCCTATATTTGATTCTTTAGTTCAGAATAGTTGATTCAATTACTTCAAACTCGAAAATGATGTTTAATAATGATGATCTTTTGTTCCCCCAAAAAATTGGTTAAAGTGGTCAGAAATTGCCTCAGATCGCACCGCAGAGAATCTAGAATCCAGATTTTCTCGGTGCCCTTAAGCTAGCCCCGAACCCCACGCCCTAAGGGCTTCGCGCTCGCATTAGTTTTGAGCACAGTATGTTCCTCCCCCCCGCCACTTTTAAAGTTGGACCCCCCTTTGGAAAAAACCTGGATCCGCCTATGAACTCTAACCCCTAAACCTACACCCCAAACCTCAACCCTAACCCCAACCCTAACGAATTTGAAGCAGCGTCTTCAATTTCTCTTCTCCTGGGTATTAAAGCACAGTGATTACATTCTTTTGTGAACTAATTAGCTACAAGAGTCATATACATATGGGTCATTCTATAAATTAGGGGTCCAATTTTGGTGTCCCTGTTACATCTGACATGTATAAGATTTTGCAATTCAGGACACATTCTTTAATGCCTTCTATCTCCAAGAGTGATTGTGTAAAGCAAAGTACCTGCCAAAAAATGTAAAAATAGTGTGAAGTCAATTTTAATGATACTTGATGGGAAATTACACAGGTCAGGTGTAACAGGGACAGCAAAAAATGTCACACCTTGGACCCCTAATTTATAGAATGACCCATATACTTCTGTAATATTTAAGATTTTGTACATCTCCCTATGAAAAGTAAATCCGTGCTATTCATAGTATTTATTTGTTGTGCCCTTCGCCCACGTATTTTTATAAACACTGTATACTCGTTCCAAGAAATTATTTTGGAAAAAAATCACTCGGGTGGGACTCGAACCCAGGACCTCTTGCTTTTTTAGTGCAGATTTCAGATTTGAACTTCTATAGTTTAAATTGGGGCAGCAAATTACGTTATTCATGCTGAGTAGATATATTTTACACCAAGGTTATGCACATTAATAAATCCCTCCTACTATTTAAAAGGTCAAAATCAGTCAAAATTTCCTTCCACCTCCCCTGCTATACTTTTACACAGACATGATCAGATTACATGTGGTTTTGTACTATGGCAGGAGGGTCAAAAACAATCACCTTGACTGATTTTGACCCATACAACAACATGGCTCAGAATGCATAGGAGGGTTTTAAGCGCAGTTATTTTGCAGAGCTACAAACACAAATATAGGCCTACAGGCTACATAGAATACTTAAAAATTCGAAAACACGGTTGACCACTTGCTCTATGCCTGTCGTCATGACAATGCTGATTTCTTGAGTCTCCACTCTCAGTGACTCCGTTCCTGCTTAGGGAAATCAATCATCTTATTTCCCTGTAACAAAAACCCAAACGAAAGTGTAAACACATTTTTTTGTTTAAATACAAGTAAAGTCTCTAACAAGCAAAACATCCTTTATGCGGGGAGATAAGCATCAAAAGTCAGAATGATATCGATCAAAAACATGACAGTCTCTTGAAAACACAAATTGCATGGGCTTGCAAACATCATCAGACACAATGCGAAGTTCCCCAACTTAATTATACAAGCAGGAATTGTTACTTAGGTTGATCTGATTGACCTTGAAGAGAAATTGGCCAAGCCCGTAGGCTTGTAATTTTCTTTGAACTCAATTATTTTTCGTCAATAATATAAGGAATAAGATTGAATAATTTGTTGAATTATCTGTAAGTTTTGAGTGCAACTTCACCCATTTGTTATTAGCCAAGTTTAAATTGTTATTTTGTATTATTATTATTATTATTATTACATTTTTTTTTTTATTTAATAATTAAATTGGGGGTTCCTGCGTAGGTGCGTGAGCAATTTGCTAATTACAATCTTAAAAATCCTACCACCTCTTGGATGGAGTAGAGATGGACCGAAACGTACCCTGTGTTGGGACTTCAGAGGTTTGACCACCAGACGCGTAGCTAGGGGGTTGGGCTTGAGGTTGGTTCATCATCATGGCAGTGTTTGACAGCGCTGGCTGGCCGACCATCATCTGCATGTTGGGTGCATAGACACCGGTAGAGTAGCCCATGGGTACTGGCTGGTTAACCATGGGATACCCAGGTACTGCAGCGTACCGGACCTATTGTGGATGAATATATACAGGAAAAGAATTAAGCTCATCAAAACATCCTAAACTGTTAATGAAATGTACAATTTCTCAGGAAACTAATGTTAAGTATGATTTGAAGCTTTGCATGTTGGGTACGATACAAGAAAGACTGAGATTGCGGGTAACACCATGTGAAATAAATCTCTTCTAGGAAGA
Organism: Hippasteria phrygiana; assembly: GCA_037893225.1. Lineage (NCBI taxonomy): Eukaryota > Metazoa > Echinodermata > Asteroidea > Valvatida > Goniasteridae > Hippasteria > Hippasteria phrygiana. Next base: position 269,487 of record JAZGUH010000046.1, on the reverse strand, counting down.
TGTGTGGTTCTGAAGAGAACCGGGATGAGTGTAACTCGACGTTTCAGACAGTGTGCACTGTCCGTGTGTTAATTCTGTCAAATGTATATGCCTATTATTTGTTTGTATGTACATGTATCAAGGTATGTGCAGACAGAAAAAAAAAAAGTTTTGTGAACATGGCTTTATGGCAATAAATTGATCAATTGATAGACATCGATTGACAGATATTCTTACCGTGGTGTTGGTAAACGGCTTCAGCTCACCCATTACATAGCAGCAAAAGACAGCAGCGAGTATGGCAATCACCAACTCTGCCAGGCCAACGAGAAGGATAATTGCATCCATGGAAATGTGTATGCCGCTCTGCAGTGAAAAAAAATGCAGTGCATTTAATACGTTTTAGAACAGGCATGCAACTTGGAATTAACTAAAAAACGAGGAAATTCCAATCTTTACGGGACTTTGTACAGTGTTTTTCAATTTTCAATGGCATAAGTGTGAAGTGAAAAACGAGGAAATCAGCTGATCCGAGGAAAAGTTGCATGCCTGTTATAAGTATCAGTATGGATTTGGGGTTAGTATTTTATAGCAAATACTGTAACACTGACTTGTTTACAATTTTGTGTGCACAGATGCTGGGAAAACAGAGAGAAACAAAATGCTGTTTTTGTAGTCTGGTTTCCTGACCCTTCTTCTGAAGGTAACCAGACTATTTCCAACGATGGCTGGTGGACCATCGCTGGAAATTGATACAAACATTTCACTTTTCTTGAAAATTATAGCACACCGGGTGCCATGATTTCACAAGATGCTCGAGACTATTATTTTACTTACAGAGTTAAATATGTTAGGATTTTCCATATGTTCTACTTACAGCGGGCGAATAGACATCGTTTGCGATTGCGGCACCTCCGATTGCAACGTTTATCCCAGCATAGCATGCAGCCAGTATAGACATCACCATGCATGCAATGGCCTACATGTATGGAGGAACAGAAGAAATAACACACGGCAAATCAATCCAAATGACAATGGCAGCAAATTCATTAACCCTCCTACTGTTATAACTATCATAACCTATCAAAAAACTTAAGCCCTTCCGCCTCTCCGACAGCTTGTGTTTCAACCTGTCACTCAATAGGTTTTGATAGGTAGGGTAGTTGGCTAAATTTTTGCACCGCGAGAGGGAGGGTTAATAAATCCCCCTCTCTCCCAGTGTCAAAACAGAGCCAGATACCCTATCTATCAAAATCTATCAAATGGTTTTAACAGTTCTGTAAATTGGGCTCACATCGGTACAAATAATAGGCTGAGTGAGGTTAATAGGCTAGTTTTGTTAACTGAGGGTTTCGTGTCTTGACTGATATTGATAGATATGGTTGGTCAGTGCTGGTAAGTGCCTGGCAATTATGGATTTAGTTCAGTAACAAAGAATTCACAAAAGGTTCAACCATGCATACCCCAGCAAGAGGAAGGGGGTTGGTTTTTGATAGGTTGTGATAGTTAGGAGGGTTAAAATTATCCAAACAATGATAGCAAATGTATGAAACCCATCAGAATAGTGCCATCAGTGCACTATAAATGAATGTTCAAATTAAGACGTAAGCAAATCAATAGTAATCAGACTATTATTACAGTAAATTAATGAAAATTGGTATTATGACGGCAGTGGCATCAATATAAGAATAATCATCACAATAGCAATTTCATGAGAACCATTGAAGTCAAAGAAGTTCATGACAATAGCCACAATATTAACAAAATAATGGCAATTATCAAAAATGACAGGAAATTAATTAGTACAAATGACCACAATAAAGACAGCAAATCAGTAACAGATGCGCAGAACAATGACAGAAAATTAATGAACACCATCGAGTATCTAAAATGTCTTCATTTACATGTCGTCATCTCATCAGATAAACTGCAGTCACAATCAAAATCTTACCAGACTTTTTCTTGCCTTCACAGGCGTGGTCACAGACAAAATTCCCAGGATTCCTGCAGGAAGAAAAGTCTGGAGAGAAAAAGATCTTTTTGTTTTTAGTATTTGCAGAAAGGGAATATTACAGAGGGTCTTCGCAACATGTACTGTGCTAGATAGACTTGTTAACCCACAAAACAGCGAGATCTTTTGAGACTTTCTTCTTCCTACCCCATGAGAAAAAGGTTGGTGCAGCGGTGGCCTCCTTGTCTACCGCATACAGTGGCTTAGGTTCAAATCCCACCCGGATCAACAAGTTTTTCAGTCCGTGCCTGATTTTGTGGGTTTTCTCCAGAATATCACTGAGGTTTTCCTCCCATCCTTACAACTGAACATATCTTTGTCTTCTTTCTACATGTTTCCTCAGACTTTCGAGCCACGCTTGCGACTATTTCGAGTTACAAAATGTATGCACTTTCAATACCAGAAATAATTAAAATAAATAAATAAATACAATTAAAAAAACCCATTAACCCTAACCCTCCAGGGTATTTTGGCTAGAAACCCTGCCAGATGCATCAGATTGCATACTTTGTCACATTGACTTGTGTGCAGAGTGCAGCAAGGTCAAGCTGTCACCACAGATGCACTGTGCTGCGTCTGGCAGGGTTAGGTTAAGGTGAACAGTGAAATGGATTAATTAAGTACAACTTAAATCAAGCAAAATCAAAACTCACAATGAGAGCTCCACACATTGGGGGAACTCCAAAGCTATTGACAATATAGTAGTAGCCAAAGATGAGTTTCACGGCACATGCGAGGACTGTGACCCCTGCAAAGACAATCTGAAGTATTCCGAATGTCTTGACTGTGTAGGAGTACTTGCTGCGCATACGCCATCCTGAGGTGGGCATCGGAGCCATCTGCACCTGAACGGCCTGAGGAGCCGGAACAGCGGACACTTGACTTGGCTGCATGTTGACCTACAAACTGATGGGGAAACAAATTGATACGAGGAAACTAACAACTCTCTGAAAAATAAACCTAAACTACCGGAGACGATACAAATCATGAAAACAATGTGCTCACTTGTATGAATAAAATGAAATTTGTTTCCGTGCTCCGACTTGAAATATCAATGATGGATTCCCCCTACTAAACAAATTATGGAAGAAAAACTATTTTTTAAGTAAAAAGTACTTACAACTCTTATGCACTCTCTTTGGTCTTCCTAAATTATATGTATTTTGTTTTTATGTACTTAACGCAAAGATTGACAAAATAATTCTTTAATGCAAGTTTTTCCCCGAACAAGGCTCAAAGACACTTGATGTGGAGGTACAAAAGGAAAAAAGAAAGAATCAAAGATGCAAGAGGTGGGAGTTGAGATTCCTCATAAAGCAGGAAAGATTATTTGATATAGGGGAACACGCACCAGGCAAAGAATTCCATAGAGATACATGTAGGTGTAAAGACCGAGGGAAAAATCTATTGACAGCAGCTGGAGTATATTGGTAGGAACAGGTGGGAAAACAAGCATGAAACACCACTGCAATAGGTATACCTGGGGGAACCAAGCTGGACAAGCCGGTGGAAAATTTACATGTACCATCAAGTCAACAAAACAGAATCAGAGTAGCAACAGATAACCGGTTAGAGAGTGATTGTAAGGATGAGCCCAACTCTTCTCCAGCCAAATTAACAATGTGCTTCTTTCCATACTCTTATCTAATTAAAGATCCGTGAACCGGTCTCGCCTTTTTTCCGCTATTCAGCCGTGAAATCCTCTGGGCATGCATGCACAGTCAGTCGTATACATATGTTATATGTAACAATAAACTACGGAAAGATTTTACTTGAATACCCTCCACCAAAATCAGTCAGGAACAGCAAAATCTTTGAAAATAACCAACCCTCCAGTCAGTCCTTGATACTCTAAACATGCTAAACATGTGTCCCAACCTGTTATTTCAAGATTTAAGGTTATGTCAGCAAAATCTGTAAAAAATTTGTTAGAAATTAACATGTATGTGAACACTTTAACCCTAACCATCCCTAACCTGCCAAAATCAAACACCCCATTGTGTTGAATTTTGTGTGATTGGGTACTGTAGAGCCTTGGCACCATCACTTTGCATGGGACTTGATGCCCTGATTTTGTCTAAGTACAAAGAATGTGCCATTGGTTTACTACACAGTGTTGGAGTTTGTGTGGTTAGGGAAGGATTCTAGTAAAAAGGCTTGGGCTGTTAGGGTTAAGTGACTATACATGGTGCCAAGAACTTCTAACACAGAAAACACGGTAGGCCCTACCCTACTCCTAGAACTATGAGGTTCCTGACATGAACCTCATAGGAAGACGCCGATTTTTCCCATAGGCTAGTACAGCAAGAATAAGAACGTCATTTTCATGCAACACGAGACTACATTTTTCGCCGTGAATTACTTCATGGCTGCCCCCCAAAAAAATAATATGCCGCATTTACCTCCTTACCTCGGTTGCGCCAAGTCAATTTTCGCCTGAAACGGGTCCAATTTGCGGGAAAAAAAGAAGAAAAAAAAGCAGTCGTTCAGAAGCGATCACACACGCACACCATCGATTAAGCCGCACACACGAAGCTAGCTCCTGTAAGATATCCCAGCATGCATCCAGCCGGGTAATGTGCGGGGGGGCCGTGGGTCGGTCAAGTCATGATTATTCATCGAAAATTCGAAGCGCGGTACGGCAGGCAACTGCCGCGTGTCCGTTATATACCGTCTGCGACGACAGGCAATGCATGCAGACGGTATATAACGGACACGCGGCAGTTGCCTGCCGTACCGCGCTTCGAATTTTCGATGAATAATCATGACTTGACCGACCCACGGCCCCCCGCAAAACAGGAGCTTCGTGTGTGCGGCTTAATCGATGGTGTGCGTGTGTGATCGCTTCTGAACGACTGCTTTTTTTTTTCTTTTTTTCCCGCAAATTGGACCCGTTTCAGGCGAAAATTGACTTGGCGCAACCGAGGTAAGGAGGTAAATGCGGCATATTATTTTTTGGGGGGGCAGCCATGAAGTAATTCACGGCGAAAAATGTAGTCTCGTGTTGCATGAAAATGACGTTCTTATTCTTGCTGTACTAGCCTATGGGAAAAATCGGCGTCTTCCTATGAGGTTCATGTCAGGAACCTCATAGTTCTAGGAGTAGGCCCTACCCCAGAACAGGGCTCAAAATTACCATTGTAGTGCTTGCGCAACGCAAGTGAAAAATAACCGAACACAAGCTATCCTCTACTCAAGCTTGCGTTTTGCTCAAGTTGGAAAAGTACCGGTTTTATAACCTGTATGATTTGATTAAAACAATAAGTTTAACAAACGTGTTTTACTGTAGCTTTTCTGTCTGTCTGTCCTCGGTGTTCCGGCCCAGCAGCTACTCAAGCGCTCGCACAATCCCTGCATGCAGATTGGAACGAAATCCGTGCAATGTTAATGTACATAGAACAGTGCAGACTGCATAGTACAGTACATCGTTGCCTTTTTATGCATGTCTTGTGTTGGGGACCAGACATGCTGCTGGGCGATGTGCAACCTCGCTCCCATTTATACAAGTCAGTCGTTGAATGTAACTGAAACTGCCAGGTGCGAGCGTGCGTTGCGTGGAGTGGGGATTTCACACGTAAACGTTGTTGACATCGTTTCGCGCACTGATCGGCTTTTAAATCAGTCCGGGAAAAGTACGAATTCGACAACGTTGTCGTTTTTAACAACCATTGTCGAATTTTAACGATTATCGTTGTCGTATTCGACAATTTTAACTTTGAACGCAAAAAGTGAAAAATGTACGCAAAAAGTGTACGTTTTGATTGCATAGTATTAATTTACAATCCTTTACCTACATTTCCATCCGCGTAAATTCAAAACTCGCCCATGCGTTTTGAAGAAATGTTCGTTTACTTTTCGCAACTCCGAAGTCTCAGCGGTATGACGCCATTTTGTTAAAAAGCGTGATCATTAGGCTCCATCCTTTTCCGATGATTTCAGTTACTGGTATAACACCTGGAATTCGAAAATACATTTTAAAACTTAGAACTACCTTTTTCTGACAAATAATTAATTTTAAAGAAGACTTTATTTGTGTTACAGAAATATAGCGTCATTTCAGGTGTGCGCCTGCAGCGACTGCGTGACGGCGTGACGAATAGCTTACAATGCGCGGGAAATATAAAAACAGAGGGATACCCGCGGCCTGTAACAAATGCACTCTTTGACCGCTGAAAATGGCATCCCAGACGGACTTTGGAAGAAGAATCACAATAAGAAAAGGAAAACAGCAAGACGAGAGTAAAAAAAAAAATACATAACTCTGAAACAAAACGTTCAACCGGGCGTTCAACCTATACAGATACAAAAATCAGTCGTACGTACGCCGCACCATGTGCGCAACTTAACTAGTCGGCCCTGTGCTTGAGGTGGTGGTACGGTAACAATCGATCGTTTTTTCCCCCTCATTTTGTCAAGATGATTTCGAAGCCAGGGGCCTATACTAGTACTAGGTCTACATTCCTTTCAACACAGGCTTTTCTCATCAACATTTGGCAACACTCTTTTGATGGGCGCATGGGTTTTTGTAAGGCGTCATTTTCCAGAACTATAAAAAGTATTATGCTGTAGTCAGACGATAGCAAAAATTGGGGTAGCCTATAGGCTACGTCTAGTAATGTACCATCTGTTGCTTCCAAATGATTTATCCTCTTATCATTGAGGATGCTCGTTTTTTGTTTTTTTAACATCCCAGACAAACAAATTTCTTACCTTATAGCTTGCACTTCTAGTTCTTTGTCTGACAAAAAAAACGATGTTCGCCGTGATCCTGAACTTACCTGCTCTTTGTAAAACAGCTTTCCTTTCTTTTTGTCTTGCCATTTTCCATCTTTCTGTGTATCACATCATCAAATAAATGTTTTGATGGACTACTATCCGGGAGGATCTGGCCTTGGGTCTCGAGACAAGATCTGCCCATCAGGCCTAATCGCTATGCTGGCAAGGTCATCGGCAATTGGCCTTGCTGGCCAGTGGCCAGAATGTTTTTTTTTGTTGCTTTCCTTGTTTTGGAAGTTATAAATAAATCAGTTCAGAATTATTCATTTATGCTATATAATTTCCACAAATTGATGTAATTCATATAAAGCACAAATTGGTAGAGACTTTGATTTTTATTTCGGCTATTTATCTGAATTTGCAGACATCAAATTACACAAAGAGTAAGAGTACAGTAAACAGCCTCTCCCTGCTTTAAAAGGAATGGTAGGCCTTACTCCACGCACCCGATAGTGTTAATGGCGTTTTTAGCCATGTAGGCCTACATGAAAGGACATTGACAACAAGTGTCAATAATTTGATTAACAATTCAATAGAAACTAGACTTTTTTTTATGAAGCAAAGGTCCGAAAAGCGTCCCATAATAATTGTCTGCATTTTCGGAAAACCAAATGCGTTTTATTATAATGCAAAGTTCTGTAAAGTTCCAACATTGGTTTTTTTATTTTATTTTTTTTAATACAACTTTTTTCTTAAAAAGCAAAGTTCTCTCGTCTCCATTACTGTTTTCCTCTAACCAAGACAAAATAGACCTATGGTACCGGTAGCATATCCTTGATTCCTTTAGAAATAGAAAATACTTCGCACAGCCCCCAAACAAAACTGACATTAAGAAAGGGTACTACAACACGCAAAGTTTCAACATAACACCCATTTTATTGTTCCAAAATCGGACAGGTTTCAGTTTGCAGACACTATTCTTCAAAAAAACTGCAATATAATAATTATATACAAGAGGAATAACTGTTTATCCTTTCGCAACATATCAGTAAGATTGTTTTCCAATGCCTCTAACTGTGAAAATTATATGCAAAGACTTTTACCGACAAGAAACCACTTTATAATGCAACACATAAATCTGTATTAAAATGACCTTTTTGCTTTTCAAACAATCATTTTTAATATAAAACGTTTTGCAACTCTGTATCACATTATTCCAACCCCGCCCCTCTTCTCTGAATGTATTGTTAATCATGTTAATGTCCCGTAGCGTGGCCTCTACCGGGCGTGGTCCTTGATTTATTTCCTCCAGTGCCTTTCTAGAGCAAACTTTTCCCCTGAAATTTCACAAAAAATGAAATGTCATCAAGCTCGATCTATATATTGAACATTTCCGTTCATAAGTTTTGAGTTTACCTACCCACTACCAAGTTAACAGAAATTTATTTTGCCGTAATTTTCAGATTTTGTTTTATGGGTGCACAATTTTTGGGTGCACACCTTTTAAAATGTGTCAAAAAATAAGAAAATAATTTCCCGTCTGTTTGTTTGTTCAAAAATACTTTTCTGACAAACTTGTAGTTGGGTTTGTGAGTTTAGGTACATAATAATGGTTTATCAGAAGTGATAAAGAAATTGTCAAGAATTTACTAAGATTTTGTCAAGTCTATACGCAGCAGGCCTAGGCCTATTCAATTTCTGGACGCAGCTAAATTAGTGTTCACAAGAATTCAACAGCAAGCATTAACATGATTAAGGTAAAAGTACCAGTATTTGACTGAATGAATGTGATGCTTGTCAACAAGGAGGTTTTTTTTAGGCAGTAAGGCAACATTGCATGAGCAAAATTGAGGGAAACGGCCTCAACGCTGAAGAACGCAACGCTATGGGGAATCCACTCTAAGGTACACCGGAAGTTGTCAAATACGACAATGGTTGTTAAAAACGACAACGTTGTCGAATTCGTACTTTTCCCGGACTGAAATGACGGAGAAGGGAGATATTTTGTGACATTTTTTTCTTGCAGTTTGGAGTTTTCGATCATCATGAAACGTTCACCACCGAAGCAGAAGTCTGCTCTCTTTCTTCAGAAGTAAGCGGCCGGCTTCCGAAACTGAATCCGCAGCCGCTTTGATTAGACCAGTACAAACACACACTACAAGCATGGCAAACTAAAGCTTTGCCTTTATTTCATATGTCATACATACATTAACATTGAATTACAAAAATTAGTGCAAGTTAAATTTTGTTAGCGCACGTTGTTTCAAATGCCAACTTGCGCAAAGCGCAAGTAATCTTTTTGGGGAATTTCGAGCCCTGCAGAAAACACAAACTTTCTTCCCCTATATTACACTAGTAAAAAATGTCCTGACAAAATTCTCAGTTGTGCCATGGAGGAAGTCCTTCCTCCATGGTTGTGCCAACCAATAAATATTATGAACACATTTGGATGGTTATTTTCCAAGATTTGCTGTTCCTTACCGATTTTTATGGGGGTATTATTAAAGTAAAATCTTTCCCTTACCTCTCCACCAACCGTCCTGTTTAAAACAAACGACAGTTGTTGTATCGGATCAACACAACAGCAAACTTTACCTTCCTCTGATCTTCCGGTCACCGGTTGGAAATCAAGCGAAATGGAAATCAAACATGGCCGAACTGAGCTGAGATTAGACTAGTTCCCGGTCCATCTATAATCCTTCGGACTTCAAATATAACATAATGGGGTGGGGACCAGTCTAAGCTGTCCGCTTCAGATGGTTGAGGGCGCCCTTTCTTTCGTGGACCAAAACAAATAGACTGGTTCCATGTCCAGCAGAGCTGTTGATCAACAGATCTGATGTCTAGAGTAAATTCTGTTCAGCGCGTGGCCGGCTGGTAAGTATTACATGCGCAAAGAGGAACTTGGAGTTTACCCATAATCTATTGCAATGTTATCAACCACTGTAAGGACTTACCAGTGATATGTATGCATTCCCTTTAATCAAGGTTATGATTATAGCATAAGGGAGTTTCACATTCCGCGGCCATCTTGAAAAAAGCGCCACTAAGTGGCTAACAAAAGCCAGTTGAGGGGAACAGATTGCCCGGTCTCCAACGTACGTGAAATGCTGTAGATGCTATGGAGCTTCAGTTTTTAGAGGGAGGTTACTGCTAGATTTTGCAATTTCTGTTCGATATGCCTACTTTAAATGTCAGTTTGCGACCCTGCATGGAAACATTAAACACTATCAACAGGATTTCTGCCCGATTTCTGTGTGATCAGGACAGAAATACGGATCCAAAATAATGTATTCTTGGCCGACGCCTACACCAGTCATGCTAGTACAGATTTGTGTGCAGCCGAACATTTCTTAGTTCGTACTTTCTAGTTCTAATCACACATTTTCCCCCAATCCTGGGATTTATAGAGACGCCATTTCAAAGCTGACTTAATTTGACAAAATGGGTATTTTTGGACTTCCCGTATGTGTGACTGTGAGGACTCACATTGACTTGTGAAAGTGGTGGATTGGCCATGTTGGCTTCTAAGTTAGTTGAATAGTTCTACTATAAGTAGACCATGTATCCTGATTGAGTAACATACCATTATAATGTTATTTTGCAGGCGGGTAACAATCTGAGCAACAATGAGTACAGCTATAGTACAGCTGCAGAGGGGCCAACAAATTTGGAGACTTTTGCCCTATGGGGCAAAAAGGAACTTCAAGTATACAATGTACTATGTATTTGCGAAAACGAGAACTGCCTGTAAGTGGCAAAAAAGAACGTTGGTGGCATTGGCATTTGCAGCTTGGACTATACTCCAGTTGTCCCCACAAATGATGAACAACAGAAATTCCGGGTTGAAGAATACAAAACAGTTAGGTACTTCACATCAATGGAGTACATAGTTACCTGATTTATGTATGCGGCAGGAGGATAAATTAAGATGTATATTCACCAAAGGCATTTGATTTGCATATGGAGTCAAGCCACAACAGCTTTGCCGTTCTAGTTATTTTGTGTGTTTGAAAAATACATCTGCTACTGCAATAGTAAAACAAAATACATTTGCTACTACAACAGTAAAATGGTTAGAGTTTGTAAAAATGGAATCCAAATGTCCCCTTACAGACTAGACAATTTCCATTTATTTTCACTTGGCGCTTCTGAAACCGATTCAATGTTCTCTGTGTGAAATTTAGTAATGTCAACTATCACAGTGAGTAAAGGAAGCACAATTTGTACTTTGCCACATGTTTACATCAAATTTTTGTTGTTGGGAACTGTATAAATTATAAGTTTTATAGCTGGCTTCACATAAATGCAGAATATGAAGATACGTGTCACATTTTTTTCTCAGCTTACCTGCCAAGTTTGGGCTACCCCAAGCTCCCATCCCAGCCCCAACCACCCCCACCACACCTCCATCCCACTACACCAACCCCCTCCCACCCCCTACACATAAATCATCAAGAAGCAAAAACCTTTAACAATTTAGCGTGAATGCGGACGGCCGGCCAACCCCACTCCCACCCCCAAACTTGTATACTTTAGCATGATCCCAGAGCCTCTTCACGATTGACTCTCTTCACCCACTCTTCTCTAACAGTGCGGTCAGCTAGAAAATAATGCAATCTAAAAGGGGGTGAGCAGCCACAACTGCCATGGGCAAGACCATGTTTGTCACATTTTCCTTTTTTCCATTTCTTCAGATGTCTGTGATGGCAAACTGTGCTGGCACATATTCTCATTGTCAAGCGACTGTGGATTCGTGACTACTGAATTTCTCTGCCTGCAACAAAGAGGGAAAATATCAGTTCAATGCATGCATATATTTAATTATATTTCGTCCTAGTCGTCAAGACTCACCCTGTATTTTGTCTTACGTAATACGGTCTGACCACCCTTTGAATAAAATCGAATGTTCCCTCATTCATAAAATGCAAATTAGCCCAGCGACCAGCTCAATAAATGCAACCCCAAACCAATGAAGCATGTCTTTGTGTTATGTGGTACGGTCTGTGTCGCACGTGTATTACACGCACGCATCCCTAGATTTAACCTACATGTACATTTAACGTCCATTATACAACTTCAGCTTCGCCATGTCTTCTTCCAGTAAGAAAACCAAGCCGTCTTCAAGTAAGTCAGCGTCGGGCGACAAGAAGGCCCGGGATACGCCCGGGATTCCGCTGCCGGTTTTGACCTCGCCTCGGGTCGACCGTTTAAGCAGCAAGCCCCCCGCCTTGCCTTGGGCGGGGGAGGCGCCACCCTCAACAACTTGAGCGCCATGAGCCAGAAATCGGGTTGCCTTACCCCATTTCAGAGCAGACAGTCCAGCCCTCTCCGTGCTCGGCTCCAAGGATAGCGAGCATTCCTCGGGCGCAGAATTTCGCCAACCCGGGTTTAACCTCGCCTTGGGTTAATCCGGCACAGCCAGCGGTACCCACGACGGTTCCAGCTGGCCCGAATTGGGATTTCCCCACAACGGACCCTAACGTTAGAGGGCATCACACTAACATGGCGGCGCCCATGCACCATCCTTTTTACGGTATGAATCCGTATATGTTTGGATTTCCTGCCAGTCAACAGTGGGTTCCGATGCAACGTCAGCACCCAGGGGTAAATTTTTCGGTCGCTTCAGCTACATCCCCGGCACAGCTGTCTCTCCCGAGTCCAGTTGGTCAGCAATTTGTCGACTTAGATACTCAATCGGAGGTTGCCGCTTCCGTTACTACTGACAAGGATGATATGTCGGTACTTGCCGCGGGCGCCGAGGGTCTAGAGAACTTTCGCAACCCGCACCGTAAGTCAGTGGGCACACCGATTACTGACAGAGTCCTCTCCTGGTGGGAAGACCTTCGCACCAATAAACTTGGACATGAGGAAATGACAGATGAATTATTCAATAATCTCGTGCCGGCAGAACAAGAGAAGTCCTTTCGTGCTCCAGAACTCCCCAGCCAGGTGAGATCTTCCTTCAAAGACATGCGGTCTTCTTTGGTTACTCAAGATGATCGTCTCAAGGATTCGCATGGTCACCTCTTAAAGTCGGGACTTCCACTGGTTCATCTTTTTGATGCACTGGTTGACCCTTCATGCCCGGACATGATCGACAAGACAATGGTGAAGGATCACATCACTTCTGCTCTCATTTTGCTTGGGTCGGCGTCCCATAGCCTGGCACTCTCCCGCCAACATGCCTTTGACGAGCTGCTTGATAAGCGTTTTGACTCATTGAAGAAGAAAGCGCCATCTATCGATCTCTTCTTCGGTGGCAATATCATCAAAGAGATTGAGGAAGCAGAGAAGGCAAGCAAGCTTGCATCCAAGGTTACCAAGGGAACATCCGTGTCACGGGCTGGTGGTAGATTTTCTCTTTACTCCTCGGCGGTCACAAGGAAGTTCCGTGGTTCCCGTTCCTTTCGAGGTGGGCGCTCCTTCAATAGTTCATCCTACGGTGGTTATGGCAAGTCAGCTTGGAATTCCCGAGGGAAATTCAAGACTACCCGGGGCTTCGATGAGAAGTCTCATATTTTTTGTTCAAAACTGGAGAGATTTAACTCGAGACAGTTGGGTCCTACAGACAGTTTGTGGCCACATGATAGACTTTCTACAGCCACCATTTCAGTTTCAAGACAGAGTACCCGTCACTCGCATGGGTTCAGCATCTCAAGTAGAGATTGTACAAAAAGAAGTTCAAAAGTTACTTCAAATAGGAGCCATAACACTGGAAGATCCGGTGGAGGGCCAGTTCGTTTCGTCTCTTTTTCTAATACCCAAGAAGTCGGGAGGGCTTCGACCAATTGTCAACCTCCGTCCGCTAAACAAGTTTGTGGTCTACCAGCACTTCAAGATGGAAGGAATATGGCTGGTCAAGGATTTGCTCAACCGAGGGGATTTTTTATGGGTTCCATAGACCTAAAGGACGCATACTACATGATTCCAATCCATTCACAACACCGCAAATACCTTCGTTTTATTTGGCGGGGCAACCTGTTCCAGTTTACTTGCCCTCTGTTCGGGCTCTCCAGTGCTCCAAGAACGTTTACAAAGGTTCTCAAACCAGTCGCAGCACACCTTCGTCAAAGGGGAATTCGCTGTGTTTTTTACCTGGACGACGCCCTCATTTTCGGAAGGTCATCAGACGAATGCCGGCAAAATTTGAACACAACAGCCAACTTTCTCCAGAAGTTAGGTTTTGTGGTAAACAACGACAAGTCGGTATTCACCCCATCACACCAGATCACGTATCTAGGTTTTGTTATCAACTCGGCAAGGATGACTTTGTCCCTGCCATTGGAGAAAGTCATCAGGATTACGGAACACTGCAGAGAGGTTCTGCAAGCCAGATATTTGACAGTAAGAGATCTGGCAAAGCTCATTGGGCGCCTGTCATCGAGCATTCAGGCAGTCTTTCCAGCACCTCTATTTTATCGCAACCTTCAGAAGGACAAAGGGACTGCCCTTCACAGGGAGAACTCCTACGAAGCGCAGGTGATTCTTTCTCCAGCTTCCAGAGAGGAATTGGAGACATGGACACGCTGCATCAGACTGTGGAATGGTCAGACTCTGCTGACCCCAGTTCCAGATATGAGAATTCAAACGGATGCGTCACTCCAGGGATGGGGTGCCTGCCTCGGGGAAGTACAGTTCGGGGGCCGCTGGTCACCCGCAGAACAGTCTCTACACATCAACCATCTGGAGCTGCTCTCGGTAATGTACTCCCTCAAATCATTGATAGGCAATCAGCGAAACATCCACATCCGCTTACAAGTGGACAACAAGACAGCATTGTCGTACATCAACCACAAAGGCGGAACGCACTCTCAGGAGTTGTCGAAACTCGCTGTAGAAATATGGACATGGTGCTTGGCCAGAAACATAACTCTGTCGGCAGAATTTCTCCCAGGTGCACAGAACACGGTGGCCGACAGGATGTCTCGGTCCTTCAACGACCGGACGGAATGGCAGCTTCTTCCCTCAGTGTTTGCAGAAGTCACGCGGGTAATGGGTGTCCACCCAGCTGTCGACCTGTTTGCATCACGGCTAAACAATCAGCTTCCACGGTTTGTGTCATGGCATCCGGATCCACTGGCCCGGCGAATCGACGCATTCACCATCACCTGGACAACAATAGATGCATATCTGTTTCCTCCATTTGCTCTACTAGCAAGATGTCTGCAGAAAATCCTGCAGGACAAGGCAACAGTTCTACTTGTGGCTCCTGTATGGAAAACACAGCCCTGGTATCCTCGGTTACTAGAACTTGCGGTGAAAACTCCAGTGTTATTGCCCCGCCTGCCACATCTCCTCCGTCTTTGTCACAACAATCAGGGTCACCCACTGGGGGACACACTGCTGTTAGCCGCATGGAGGCTATCGGGCAATCCTTGTCTGCAAGAGGATTTTCGCAAAAAGTGTCCTCTGTCATCTTGTCATCGTGGCGCAGAGGAACAAATGCTCAATTCAACTCTGCTTGGAACAGATGGAATCGCTGGTGTGTTCAACGACACCTTAATCCGGTTCATTCGCCTTTAGCCGAGATCCTTGAATTTCTTAATAGTCTGTTAGAGGAGGGTCTTCAATACAGAACCATCAATGTGTACCGATCAGCTATCTCTTCCGCTCATGTTCCATTGGACGGTGCTCCGGTTGGACAGCATCCATTGATGACAAGATTCTTCAACGGAGTCTTTAACATTCGTCCGCCTCAACCAAGGTATTGTAGCGAAATGATGGTCATAAGTTAGGACGCCCTCTTGTAGATAAGCTAATTCATTCATTTATGCAGTGAGCCAGTGACGCATGGTTGCTGCTGGGTGGCGACTGGACGTCTTCCGCTGATGAAGACCCGTGCGTGCTACACGTCTCCAGTCCAGACCACGCGATTATAAAGCAGCGTGCCGCGGCGGGAAAAGGCAGTCCGTCCGTGAGAGCCCTGAGAGCAGTGCAGTCCGTCCGTGAGAGCCCTGAGAGCAGTGCAGTCCGTCCGTGAGAGCCCTGTGAGCAGTGCAGTCTGTCCGTGAGAGTCCTGTGAGCAGTTCTGTCCAGTCCGTCGTAGCCCTGTGTTCGCGTCACGTCAGAGTCACGTCCAATCCTAGTCTAGTAATCCTTGAAAGTACGTGTAGATCAGTCCAGTGCACCTTTTCCGGAGAGTGAGTAAATCACAGTTAGTCAAGTTTATGATCGAGTTTCCCATTGATTAGGAGGACCGTCGTGTGTTTGTGTGCCTCACTATAATTAATGTAAACCTGTTTAGGCGAGATATAGGCGCCACTTATTTAATCCTACCAAGGTGATATGTGTTATAATAAATTATTACTCCAATTAAACATCGAGTTTGAGTGCTATATTGTAGAGACATCAGACTCCAGTCACATTCCCTTCCCCTGTGCCCGCCTAAGTACAACCCATAGTGTGTAGTTCAACCCCGGTGTTTGGATGGAAGCAGCTGCGAAAGCCTGGCGGTAGACTGCCCCAAAACGGACCTGTTCCCCTGGCCTTCTCTACAGCCGCTCGTCGGGTCGGCCGAGGGCAAGCCTAGGCACCGTCGATCGAGACCGCTACAAATGGTGTCAGAAGTGGGATAGGCGCCGCAGTAAACTTCTTGACATACATAATACATCGGTAAAACCTACCTAGGAACATCCACCTACCAAGGCGGAATGGCGAAGAATTTATTGATTGATTTTGAGGGAGAGGTAGCAACCTCACTACCGGTTGTGCAGAGGGAAGAAGATGGATTACCGTCATTAAGTACATCAGATGTAGAGACCGACGAGAGAGTTGAGCTGCTGGAAGCAGAACTCTGCCTTCTTAGGCTACGCCAGCAAAGCAGTAATCGGAAGAAGGACTCGGGATTCGGAGGGTCAGAGCGCACGTCGTTGACAATGCAATTTTGTAATGACTCAACTGGGGAGTTACTTACGCCTATTCTCCCATCCCGGGTGAGGCCGACTCCAAAACAACGCACCAAGCACCACAGCACAGCAGCCCGTCTCCCACCACCAACATGTGGAGCTGCATCACGGAGTGAGACAATCCACAATGACCTAGACGACAGCAGCCATCGAGTGTCGACACAATGCAGTCCGACCAACAACAGTCGGCAGAGTAGCGGGGTGGATGATCCTATACAGGCGACAAGGAGTGAAGAAGAGAAGAAGTCCCTACCGAGGGAGCACACCAAGACAGAGGGAAACAGCAATCAAAACAGCGTCATGTCAAGACGACCCAACATTATACCGGACAGGTACAATGGCAAAAGCCCATGGAGAGACTACCGACAACATTTTGAGGCGTGCAGGTCCGCCAATGGATGGACAGAGAAACAAGCAGAAGTGTTCTTGGCGGCAAGTCTCCAAGGAGCCGCACTGAAGGTGCTGGGTAATGACCCGGGTGCTGGGTCCCATCCGACTTTCGCTGAACTGATTGACAGATTGGAGAAGAGGTTTGGGCCAGGAAGAATGGCGGAGAATCATCTTATGGAGTTACGTCATAGGCGTCAGGGCCCCAAGGAGACTCTCCAAGAAGTAGGACAGGTCATAAGGGAACTGTCGGCCCTGGCGTATCCGGAGCTATCGGAGGAAGGGCGCGATCGCCTAGCAAGGGGACATTTTTCCGACGCTATCGAGAGTCAGGCTATTCGAGAAGGCATTTTCCGCGCCAGGCCTACTACTTTGGACGAAGCTGTGAGGGCTGCCCTGGCAACTGAAAGCTTCCAAAGAATAGAAGAACAACGAGGGGGCAAATTTCCTAAATTTGCAAGAGTCTTGGGGAGCGACGCCGAAGCTGCTTTGGAGGGGCTGAGAAAAGAGATGCAGGAGAATTACCGGCGTGTTGAGACTGACATCCTAAAGAGGCATGAAGAAATGAAATCGTGGATACAAACAAGGAGTAGACCTGGAGGCGCCTACTCAGGTGAAGGAAGGAGGGAGATTAACCTTTCCGATGTTGTTTGCTACAACTGCCAGCAGAAGGGGCATTTTGCTCGGAGCTGTGAAAGACCACCGGCAAGGAAAAGACGAGCCTCGGGAAACGAGCAGCAGCCGGCCCAGGGGCCCGAGGGACGGCTGGAGGGTTCCAAGGGCCAAGTGTCAGTCAACCAACAGAAAAACTAACAGAGTCTACTGGTGAGAAGCGTTCACTAATGTCTCCAAGAATAGCCGGGGCTAGAAGCGGTTTATTTGTGCCAGCGACAATAAGGGGCAGACGAGTAAATCTGTTGGTGGACACCGGCGCAACAGACTCACTACTGTCATCTGCGTTCTTCTACGAAATTCCGAAAGAAAAAAGACCAGAGTTGACGGGCTCAGGAGCCAGTGTCAGGATGGCCGATGGAAGTCTCCTACAGACGTTGGGTGGTGCCTGTGTGGACGTGCAAGTTGGGAAGAGCACTCATGCAGTGAATGCTGTGTTCGGAAACATTGGGGTGTTGGAAGGGATCCTTGGGATGGATTTCTTGCTTGCCACACAGGGAAGCTTGAATTTCAAGACCTTGGAATTGACCCTTAATGGCGAGAAGGTTAAGTGTACAGATACCCAGGGGAGCAACTTCTGTGCAAGAGTGGTGGTGGAGCGGACAACGAACATTCCGCCGGGGCATGAGGCGATAATTCCAGGACGTCTAGCAGGGAAGACGCGAGCGACTGGTCTTGGCATCATGGAGCCCGCCGACAGGAGTGAAATGACGGAAAAGGGGATTGTCATGGCACGCCTGCTAGTGACGTTGGATGAAGAAGTTATACCGATAAGGGTTTTTAACCCTGGTAAGAGACAATGTGTGGTAAGGAGAGGAACAACGGCGGGAATGCTCACCTCAGTAGGAGCAGATGATGTCGAAGAGACCCAAGAGACTTCGCCAAAACCTGAGGATGGCATAGGAGTGCCAGAACACCTTACTGATTTGTACGACAGAAGCAAGAGAAGCGTCGACCAGAAGTACCACAACAAGATAGCGAAATTACTCCGGGATTTTCAAGATGTGTTTTCCTCTGGGGACAACGATATTGGTCGCACAAACTTAGTACGTCACAGGATCAACACCAGCAACGCACCGCCAATACGAGAACGTCCACGACGATACCCTACACAGGAGCAACAGGAGATTCATCGTCAGGTACAGGCGATGCTGCAAGATGGCATCATCGAACGCAGCGATAGCCCTTGGGCATCGAACGTGGTTTTAGTCAAGAAGAAAGATGGGACGAAAAGGTTCTGCGTCGATTATCGTCGCCTGAACGCTGTGACTATCAAGGACTCCTATCCGATTCCTCGTATTGACGACTCGCTGGACTCCCTTGCTGGGTCTAAGTGGTTCTCCACTTTAGACCTGGCATCGGGATACTGGCAGGTTGAGTTGGAAGAGGAGGCCAAGCAGAAATCTGCCTTCGTGGTGCGAGGGGGACTGTATTCCTGGCGGGTGATGCCTTTCGGGCTCTGCAACGCCCCCTCCACATTCGAAAGGCTTATGGAGCGGGTGCTGGCAGGCCTCCACTGGGAAACATTGCTGGTCTACCTAGATGACGTTATAGTCTTCGCAGGTACAGTAGAAGAGGAACTTTCCCGCCTGGAGACAGTGTTCCAGCGCCTGCGAGGGGCAGGGCTTAAACTTAAGCCAAAGAAGTGTGAGCTGTTCAAGGAGAGTGTCCTTTACTTAGGGCATGTAGTAACCAGAGACGGGATAACCACGGATCCTGACAAGGTTAGGTCTGTGCGTGAGTGGCCTACGCCTGAGACGGTGAGAGAGGTCCAAAGCTTCCTTGGGCTAGTATCTTACTACAGGCGATTCATTAAGGGTTTCGCCGACGTGGCACGACCACTTCATCGCCTAACGGAGAAGGCACGTGAATTTGAATGGACCGACGAGACTGAGGGCGCCTTTCGAGAGTTAAAACGACGGTTGCAGGAGGCGCCTATTTTGACTTACCCGGACCCAACGGCCGAGTACATTCTAGACACAGATGCCAGCGGAGTGGGCATAGGTGCTGTGCTGTCGCAGTCCATAGATGGACAGGAGAAAGTGGTGGCGTATGCCAGTAGGGCGTTAAGCAAGCCTGAACGCAACTACTGTGTGACCCGGAGGGAACTTCTGGCAGTCGTTGTGTTTCTTAAGCAATTCCGGCAGTACATTTATGGTAGGCGAATCACCATCAGAACAGACCACGGGGCGTTAAGGTGGCTCATTTATTTTCGTGATCCCCAGGGACAGCTTGCCAGATGGCTTCAGGTGATAAGTGAACATGACTTCACTATTGTTCATCGAGCGGGCCGATTGCATGGAAACGCTGACGGTCTTTCCAGGAAGCCTTGTACACAGTGTGGGAGAGAGGAGGCGCCTTTGGACAAGTCATGCGCAACAGAACCAACGAGACTAGAACCCTGCGAGAAGCCAGGACTAAGAGTAGTCACAATAGAACCAACAATAACACAAGAACAATGGAGAGATGCACAGATGGAGGACGCGTCCATTCGATGGGTGATACAAGAAATGGAGAAGTCAGTGAGTAGACCTGGTTGGAATGACGTTACCCCTTATTCAAGTGTGGTAAAGTCCTATTGGCTTCTGTGGGACCAACTCGAGATTAGGGATGGCATCCTGCACAGGCGATGGGAGTCAAACGATGGCCGCCGAGTAAGTTGGAAAGTTGTACTTCCAATCTCCTACCGGAAGGCGATGATTCAGGAGCTTCACGGAGGAAAGGCCAGCGGTCATCTCGGGATTAAAAAGACAATGATGAAGGTGCGTCAACGATTCTACTGGGCAGGAATGGGTGCGGATGTAAGATCTGCAGTAAGGCAGTGCAACGTTTGTGCTAGCAAGAAGTCACCGGCGAGACATAGAAGGGCACCACTCAAACATCTGGCGGTAGGCACACCTATGGAGCGAATCGCCTTGGACATAGTTGGGCCCCTTCCACTGACTGAAAGGGGGAACAAGTATATCCTAGTGGTAGGAGACTACTTCAGCAAGTGGGTCGAGGCATACCCCGTTCCCGATGAGAAGGCGACAACGGTAGCAGAAAAGCTAGTGAGTGAGTTCGTCTGTCGCTTTGGTGTCCCTATCAGTTTGCATTCGGATCAGGGAAGGAATTTCGAGTCCCAGGTGTTCTCCGAAATGTGCACAGTCCTAGGAATTGAGAAAACACGCACAACGCCCTACAATCCAAAATCGGATGGGATGATCGAAAGATTTAATCGCACGCTACTGACGATGATTTCAATGATGATAGAACCACATAAACGTCAGCGGGACTGGGACACCAAACTTCCATTTGCCACATTCGCCTACCGAGCTACTCCACAGGATTCGACGGGTGAAACCCCTAACATGCTTATGTTAGGCAGGGAGGTATTCCTACCGATCGACTTGAAAAGCGGAATGTCTGCTAAGGTGGACCACGGATCAGAAGCGGTGGCAACCGATTTCGCATTGGAGTTGAGAGACAACATGAGGGCCGCACATGATAGAGCCAGGGTTTGCCTGAAACAAAGTGCTAGGCGCCAGAAGAAGAATTACGACCGACAAGCCGCGGGGGACAGACTAGCTGAAGGGCAGTTCGTATGGCTGTACAACCCAGCGAGGACAAAGGGGCTGTCACCAAAGCTCCAACGGAAATGGGAAGGACCTTATCTCATTGTCAAAAAACTATCTGATGTGACCTACAGAATCCAAGGATCACCCCGCGCAAGGATGAAGGTGATTCACTACGATCGCCTTAAGCCGTATATTGGTGAGCCAATCCAACCATGGAAAGTAGGAGAACCTACGAAGGTTACGCCTGCGGATGATAGAAGATCAGACACACCGGTGATAGGCCACGATGACTTGGACGGAGATGAATTGGTGATCCAGAATGAGGGTGATAATCGCCTTGGGACTCCAGCATCAGTATCTGTAGAGCAGCACGTAGAGCATGAGACGAGACAAGTTGATGATGTAGGCGACCACCTGGAGCGAGACGAACCCCAGACAGATATCCCGAGTGCAACAGAGGAACCTGGTAGCGTGCAGACACCACAACCACAGCGAAAATATCCAACAAGGCAGCGGAGAGTGCCGCAGCGTTATTTGTAGAAATAACAGAGTGACGCCTACCTAGGATGGCAAGAGCCTACTGTTGTGCAGACTGTAGAGATAGAGTAGAAATTTACAGTAGCAGTAATGTAACCCAACCGTATCTCTGTTGTGTCTTCCAGAGGCCGAGAGGACAAGTGAAGGATGGGGAAACAGGAGGAGAGGAACCACGACGCATCAGACAAGAAGATGGTGGAGTGTCCCAAGTGCCATGTGTTCCTGAACAAGAGGAGTGTTGATCGCCGCATGACGAATGAGCATGGGCCTAGGCTACACTTCTGGTGTTTAAGGTGTTCGCACAAGAACAACCGCAGGGACAACCTCCGACCACATTATCGGGACTGCCACCCAGATAAGATCCACGAGGTCGACTGGATCGAAGGTGAGACCTATGAGATGCATGAGCGCAACAGGCACAGCGGCGAAGGCGGTGCACGAAAGAGAGTTTCTGGAATGCCTAAATCCCCAGAAAGGAGCCGTAGAAGAAGCAGAACACCTACCAAGGAGAAGAGAGAGTCGACAGGGCCCAAGTCGAGCAAGGGCAGAGAAGAGCCTACCAAGAAGAGAGGCCGGGAGGAGGCCAAGGCAAAGCAGTCCGGAAAAAGGGTACGGAAGGAGAAGAAACAAGTGCCATGTACAGTCTCCCGTGCGCCCGAAGAAGGGCCACTAGACCTGTCGGCAAAGGTAGCGCCTAAGATGAGAGTGCAGGAGACAGCCAACGTGCCTAGGCAGGCGAAGAAGTCCGAAGAAGAGATAGCTGGGGGTGATAGATCTCCTACCGAACTGGCAATTGGCGTGCCAGGAGTTGCAGAAGAGGTGGAGCTAGAGGCTGATGGGCGAGTAGAGGGTCGACTTGAGGAGAGAGCTGAAATAAACCTGTCACCAACTCCGATGTTGTGGGACCAGGACGAAGCCCCTATGGAAGCAACACTGACGCCAGCACCAACTGGGAAACCAAGAGGCATGCTGGAGATGCTGCGTGTCGACAGCTGGAATGCGGTGGAAGAAGCTGAGAATGACAAGCAAGGTGGGAAACCAGTTCCCGCATGGCCACAGCCACTGCTCCCTGAGAAGCTTCTACCAGGACAAGCCGTCCGTGTCCGAGAAACCAGAGAGACCTACTTGTATGCGGATGAAGGGAAGACAATCTGCGGTGAGGTGCAGCGCGAGTATGAAGTGGTGTACCTGAGGCCTATCAAGGCGAGGAAACCAAAGGAGGTTCCCCCTACCCAAGTCCTACAAGGTGGAAAGATTCGTCGCCTTACAAGATGTGAAGACTCGGGAGACCTGGTAGCAGGACCACCAGTAACCAAGGACGACCTTGAGATGGCGATGTTGGGGAAGGTCACCAAGATAACGGAGACGTCATCGAGATCCGTGTATCAGGCCAACACCAAGATCACCAAGGACAAGACGACGCGCGTCTTCGATGTTGATTTCTTGACTGGGATGAAAGCCGATCCTTAGACTATAGGAACACTTCTGTGTATTAAGGAGTTTTCCGTGTATTTCACCTATATAGGCAGTTTCATATCGGCCAGAAGTTTTTGATACTTGTTCTGAAGTTTTAAGTTTTCCTGTTTGAAATTTGTATAGTTTACAGTTGAGGCTTCTTTGAGTGAGAACAAATAGTTTTTCGATGTATAGAGAGTTGCGGCCTAAGGTTTATAGTAAATGATCCCTAAGGAGGCGAATGTTATGAGATCATTAGAGAAGTGGCGCCTAGACTTAGAATTGTATAAAGAGAAAGAACATTAACCTAGATAGGAGTAAAACTTAATGCATAATTTCGCCTTTAGTTTTCAGATGTTTAGGTCAAGGGACTGACCAATCTTGGGGCATGGCAATGTAGCGAAATGATGGTCATAAGTTAGGACGCCCTCTTGTAGATAAGCTAATTCATTCATTTATGCAGTGAGCCAGTGACGCATGGTTGCTGCTGGGTGGCGACTGGACGTCTTCCGCTGATGAAGACCCGTGCGTGCTACACGTCTCCAGTCCAGACCACGCGATTATAAAGCAGCGTGCCGCGGCGGGAAAAGGCAGTCCGTCCGTGAGAGCCCTGAGAGCAGTGCAGTCCGTCCGTGAGAGCCCTGAGAGCAGTGCAGTCCGTCCGTGAGAGCCCTGTGAGCAGTGCAGTCTGTCCGTGAGAGTCCTGTGAGCAGTTCTGTCCAGTCCGTCGTAGCCCTGTGTTCGCGTCACGTCAGAGTCACGTCCAATCCTAGTCTAGTAATCCTTGAAAGTACATGTAGATCAGTCCAGTGCACCTTTTCCGGAGAGTGAGTAAATCACAGTTAGTCAAGTTTATGATCGAGTTTCCCATTGATTAGGAGGACCGTCGTGTGTTTGTGTGCCTCACTATAATTAATGTAAACCTGTTTAGGCGAGATATAGGCGCCACTTATTTAATCCTACCAAGGTGATATGTGTTATAATAAATTATTACTCCAATTAAACATCGAGTTTGAGTGCTATATTGTAGAGACATCAGACTCCAGTCACATTCCCTTCCCCTGTGCCCGCCTAAGTACAACCCATAGTGTGTAGTTCAACCCCGGTGTTTGGATGGAAGCAGCTGCGAAAGCCTGGCGGTAGACTGCCCCAAAACGGACCTGTTCCCCTGGCCTTCTCTACAGCCGCTCGTCGGGTCGGCCGAGGGCAAGCCTAGGCACCGTCGATCGAGACCGCTACAGTATTGTGCAACCTGGGACACTGGGATAGTGTTGCGATATCTTCACGCCCTTCCGGCTAATGGAGAGCTAAGCCTACGCCTTTTGACATTAAAACTAGCAATGTTGGTAGCACTGGTAACAGCGGGCCGCTGTTCATCTTTAACTGCATTGTACTTGCGGTTTATGCAGAAAACAAGGGAAACCTTTGTTTTTTCTCCAATTAAACCGGCAAAGTGTTCAACTGCCTCCAAGTCAGTCCAGCAGATATACCTAGCACGGTATCCTCCAGACAATAAACTTTGTGTTTTCAAGGCCCTTGAAGAATATCTTCGACGGACAAAGCCTGTTCGAGGCCACGGTCAATCAAAACTGACTCGACTTTTCCTGTCAATGGTTAAACCTGTCCATGCTGTAGTTTCCTCTACTGTGGCACGGTGGTTAAAAACTGTTATGGCTTCAGCAGGTATCGATGTGTCGCACTTTCGAGCACATTCCACTATAGAGGAGCAGCTACATCAGCAGCTGCCCGGGCAGGAATTTCTACTGCGCAGATTTTGAAGGCAGCAGATTGGTCGTCTGAACAGACGTTCACTAAATTTTACAAGAGAGAGGTCTCCACATCGGAGTTTGGCACAGCAATCCTGGCTTCGGCTCACCTTTAAAATATACAGGGTGAGTCTTGACGACTAGGACGAAATATAATTATCAATTATGTAAAGGTACTTACCTGCCATATAATTGGAATTATATGAGGCCGTAGGAGGAGAGACTCACACTCCCTCCCTGCGCCTCAGAATTTGTTCTTTCTTTCTTACAGCCCACCCGTGAGTCGGCCTCAGCCAGTCATGCTTGTCGTTTATATTAACTTCAAAGAGACATGCTTCATTGGTTTGGGGTTGCATTTATTGAGCTGGTCTCTGGGCTAATTTGCATTTTATGAATGAGGGAACATTCCATTTTATTCAAAGGGTGGTCAGACCGTATTACGTAAGACAAAATACAGGGTGAGTCTCTCCTCCTACGGCCTCATATAATTCCAATTATATGGCAGGTAAGTACCTTTACATAATTGATAATTTTGATGATCTATCCCGGCGACACTGTTTTTTTTTGTTTTTTTATTCTGGATATTTTATGACACTGTGTGCCTTCTACATGTAGAACTATCACACTTCAGGTGCTTGTATGGGATTAACATGCACACAGAATGTTTCTATTTTCATGCAAAAAATCTCCCAGAAAATTAACTCTCACTGAATCAAATCTCACTAAAATAGTTTTCTTGATATGGCTGTTGCGCACAGAAAAAATGGTCGAACTGACCACAAAATAACATTACTACAAACACCCTTTCCTTGCTCTATGCTATAGGCGGTTGCAACAAGCTGACAAGTGTGTGTGCAAAAAGTTCATGGTAATGTTGGTGACTGACAACTGATTTTTTAAAACAAAAAACTGTCGGTTTATGACTCTAAAAACCATTGCTCGGAAATTTTAATAATGTTTGAATTAGTCATCAGGAATGTCGGAGCTCTACTGAGTAGTGACTACTGTAGTCTACTCTGTAGGGGGCCTACTTCTTTTTTAGAACTACGTATTTCTTTTCTAGAAAAGTAGAAGTACGTGTACAGACTTCAATTTCAATTGATGACAGTCATAGTTTATGGTAAATTTTCGATCTATATTTCTGTCCTGATCACACAAAAATCGGCAAGAAATCCTGTTGTTAGTGTTTAATATTACCGTGCAGGTTCGCAAACTGGAATTTAAAGTAAGAATATCGAGCAGAAATTGCAAAATCTAGCAGTAATCTACTTATGTACCTCTACAAACTGAAACTCCATAGCATCTACAGTGTTTCACGTTGGAGACCGGGCAATCTGTTCCCCTCAACTGGCTTTTGTTAGCCACTTGGTGGCGCTTTTTCAAGATGGCCGCGGAATGTGAAACTCCCTTATTGGTAGAGCTGACGAAACAATTGTGAATTAGTACTAGGCCTTGTAAAGTGGATTTAAAAAAATCCAAGTGTGCAGGTTACCCCCCCCCCCCCCCCCCCTACCCACCATCAATATAGCGGTATGAATATTACAGCACAGTAAGACCCCGGGAAGCAGAAAACGAACCTTCATCAGCCACCCACAATGGGCCAAATTGTAACAGGTGAACAACGAAATAGTCGACAAGTCAATGAGAATTTCAGTTCACATAATCGTTGCATGTTATAATTTTATAGACGATATAAATCACATTGAGCGTATTGCAATGATGATCGTTTGTTTTGGTTTGTTTTGGGTTGGGGCTGAGGTTCAGGCTGGGGTTGGGGTTGGAGTTGGGGCTGAGTATAGTAGCGGTCGGGTTTTGAAGTTTTCCTTCTTGTAAATATAAATCTAGTTTATGTAAAAAATGATATGTCTAGTAAGTTTATATATTTTTAAAAAGTATATACGTAGTAGGCCATTTAAATTTAAATTTAATGCTATAGTAACTGCATGTAGGCCTACGTGACATCTATCGGGCAAAACAAATAGTTCGATGATTTATTGAAATCTTATCAAACCGTTGAATTACTCAGTTTAGATTCGGTTTTCAATGGGAAAAGAATTGACTCATCGAAGCCTTGCTACGACTGGAGATTGTGATTACGTTCGTGTTAAAACAGGAATGACTCAGAGACTTGTGACAACTCGCTCAATGGCGTGATATCAAGCAGATCGTGACATACGTAAGTGACCTGGTAAATATACAGAGGTCGTACCTATTTGTGTTCTATTTACGTTCGTATTTGCTTTGATATACAAACGGAACGACTCAAAGACTTCTAGACAGCTCGCTCTGTGGCGTGACATCAACCAGGTATTGGTCCGAGTATAATGCTACAGTGACTGTAGGCCTAAGTGATCTCCGGGGCAAAACAAAAAATTGTTGATTCATTGAAATCGTATCAACTTAGATTCGGTTTTCAAGGAGGAAAAATGACTCATTACGAGATTATGAAGATTCAAAGTCCGTGTAACTGTAAAGATCGTGACGTAAGTGACCTGGTTAATATACAGAGGTCGAAAATCGAATAGCTCCATACTATAATACCAGGTCTGCATCCAAAATACACATACCTCGAGCTAAAACAACTCTTTTTCAACATACCATTGTTTTTTCTGGCCCAAAAAACTGGAACTATCTTCCATCGTCTGTAACTGACTACCCTTCAATTAACTCATTTAAATGTAAACTAAAATCATTGTTACTCAGCTCCCAGAGTACTTAACTTCTTATTTGTTAAAGTTGCAATGGTCTAGCTCTCATTGATCTGTGTCATGTGTTCGTTGTCTAGTATGCTCAATATGTTTAACTGATTCATACATAATTAATTATTGTAATTCATACTAAATCTTTAATCGGTTTGGTCTTTGTTTTACTGGGTACATCCACCACAAGCTTCGGCTTTTAGGATGATGCCTCCACACCCATTTTAATGTACATGCACACAATAACCAATGTGAAAGATTGTGGAAATAAATGTTCTTTTGAATTGAATTGAATTGAATTGAATTGAATTGAATTGAATTGAATTGAATTGAATTGAATTGAATTGAATTGAATTGAGCCGCGAACTAAAAAACATAGAATACATGCAGCAGAGGGAGCTGTATATATAGCACACTTTAGTACCCAGAAGAAATTTATTTACCTTTTCATTGTTCATAAGGTGACTGTTTAAAATGAAGTATTATTGTATGAATTGGTATAAGAAAAAATTCGATTTCCTGAAAAAAAAATATTAAAGATATTTTCAATTTGTATCCCTTCATTAAAAAGAGCATACGCCTGAGCACACTTAATTTTGAATTATATATTACAAACTCGCTTCGTCCTTTATGGCTGAGTTCGGGCGGCCTGTTCTTAACACAAGTTACCCGTTCTTGCGCCCGAACGGCGGGAACGCGACCCGAGAACATTGCACTCGGAGCAAGATCACACACATCCTACCCGTCGGGGGTTTACAAGAACATGACG
Organism: Hippasteria phrygiana; assembly: GCA_037893225.1. Classification (NCBI taxonomy): domain Eukaryota; kingdom Metazoa; phylum Echinodermata; class Asteroidea; order Valvatida; family Goniasteridae; genus Hippasteria; species Hippasteria phrygiana. The sequence continues at coordinate 241,031 of JAZGUH010000046.1, read as the reverse complement.
TAATTTGACGCGACGAAGAAACCGACCAAAGATGGCGGATGATCCGATGAAATAAAGCATAAAAAGTCGGCGTACAGTTGTCGAAAATTCCCTTCCCTACGTTTTGAAAATAGAGCTTTTCTGAACAAATTAGGGGGAAATGCAGTCTAAATACATGTAGGCCCTATTGTGCTTCGGTTAAATTATTTTGCGTCTGAAATTCAGGTTTTTGAAATGAACTTTGGCAAGATCTGGGACACTGTTTTTGCTACATGTACATCAAATATTTTGTTTTATCCAAGAGCAAGAGCCTGTTTATTTATTTACATATTCAAGGCTTCGGATTGGCAGTGGGACTGGGGAATAGTTGGAGACGAAGCCGAAGCCTAAGCCGAAGTTAAGGTTTGAGAAACGCCCATAGAATCGCTCCGTTTTATAAATATTGCAATCTGGCGTCGTTGGTGGCGCTTCACTTGATATAAATTGTAACTCTTGTTTCGTCCTAAATATATTTGTGTCGTCTTAAATATATTTGATTCATCCTGTATATATTTGTGTCGTCCTCAATACATTTGTTTCGACCTAAATATATTTGTTTCGTCCTATATATATATATATATCTATTTCGTCCTAAATATATTTACAAAATGTATTTCGTCCTAAATATATTTGTTTCGTCCTAAATATATTTGTTTCGTCCGAAATATATTTCTTTGGTACTATATATATTTGTGTCGAGCTCTATATAATATTTTGTTTCTCAATAAAGTCATAAAGGGTGCCTGATAGTTATGATCGTTCTACGCGAAGACATGTTCTGCAAAAAGAATTTAAAGTCTGACAATAAAGCATACAATTTCATAGTGGCAAATACCTAACCCCGTATAAATAAGACTAGGAAAGTTTGTTTGCTGGTTTGATCTTAACATCTAATCCTATATATAATGCTTCATGTTTTGCAAGGATTGTTCAGACTTGCAAACTCGACATTTTATGATTTTAATTGTTTCACAACGAGACATTCATTTTTCAAAACAATATGCGTAGATAGAAATATGAAGGGTTTGGGGTTTAGTCTTCCATACCACGAAAATGACAATTATTGGTCGCCCAATACGAAGGCTAAGCCACTCCAGGTCATAGGCTATACCACTAACAGAGGTAGTGGGGTTGGCCACATTTCCCGCCCTGCCATCCCTTACAGATTTCCTGGGCCCAGATCTAATAGACCTATAAATCCTTGTGGATTGTTTGACGAATTATAGACCTATAAACCCATTAGAAATTCCGAAGGGGAGTGTAGCAAGTTTCCCCCCTGCCCCCACTGAATTCGCCACTTCCACAAATTATGGTTCTTATTGACAAAAAATGTTTTTTGAGCAGACAAAAAGTGGTTGGAATTAAGTGTATTTTAAAAAAATCTGTAAAATAGAGTAGTCTGGTGGCTGTTTTGTTTTGTTTCAATTAAATATATCTTTCATTCTTAGAATCTGGCCTAAGAGTATTTTCCAAAAATCATGTGACTGTTGTAACGATCTTTTAGCACAGAACCGACGATTTAAACTTCTTTTTACCTAAATGCATGTCGGTCAGAAACGTAGGGTCATAGAGGATATCACTTAAATAGATATCAAAGAAATAGATATAAAAGAAATTATCCCAATTTTCAGACCTATAGACCCAGCCAGGCGGGGTAACTTCCACCGTAACGGTTGGTGAGACCAATAAGAATTATAATAATTAAGGCATTTATATATATCGTTCTTACACAAGTGGTATCACAACGCTTTACATCGAAGAAAAAAACACCAGAATTAATAAGGTGCCTATAAAACAAATGACTGGAATAAGTGAGTTTTTAGTGATGTTTTGAATTGAGTATGACCAACCCACCCCCCCCCCCCTTTAATTATGTCTATATAAATATTACTAAGTAATTGTGTGTGATAAAATACCATATATTTTGTCACATGACCCAGTTTCAGCTTTGCTATTGGCCAAAACCATCGAAGATTATCACCCGCATGTGACTGGCGGTACCACTCGAAGTGGTTTACATATTAACAGAAAAGCCTCGCTAATTATCAATTATTATAGCACTTTGAACCGTGCGTGCGAACTGTGGCCTATTTCCGTCAGCGTTTTATTATCACAGTCAGAGTTGAGCTCCTGTCATTTTCGGGAACCTGCAAGCGTCGCTGATACAAACGTTTTTCCTACAACAGCTCCAATCAAGTGAGTGGAACCTCTTAGTTTGCTTTCATTTCCTAAATCAGCTACTTTTGATAAAGAAGTAATCGTGTTTTTCATATTGTCCTTATTCTTGTCGTGATAGAATAATATGGGAAACGTATGAAAGGCGCCCTGTTCAGTAAAAAACAACGGACTTTTAGCTTTTTCCAAACATGGATGAGAATGTGATCGTTGTTACGCGGGACTCCTGTGATAAGGTGTCAATATACAGATGACTACTTATGAGTGCTTAAACTTTCCCTGAGTTTCTCAGTTAAGAATAGTGCTGGTCCCTTTTCCAAACCTTGGCTTGGGCTCGGGCTTCGGCTTCGTCTTCAGCTATTCCCCAGTCCCACTGCCAATCTGAAGCCTTGAATATGTAAATAAATAAACAGGCTCTGGCTCTTGGTTAAAAAAGAAGACTTTGATGTACATGTAGCAAAAACAGCGTCCCAGATCTTGCCAAATCTGGGGACATAAAATTGCGCGAAGCCAAAGCCCGAGCCCAAGCCAGGGTTTGGAAAAGGGCCCTGGCTTAAGTTAAACAAACAATGCAATATATACAACATTTGCTTTTGCTGTAATTTTCAGAAATAAATGGAGTTGGGGGTTAATTTATAGCGTGTACACCAAGCTTCTCTGGCCTGTTTTCCCTTGAAACAAAAATCCTCAACAGTAGAAAAAAATGAACAGTAAACCCAGCCCAGGATTCGAAAGTAAACCGACGAATTGACATTGGCGTTTGTATCGTTCTTCAAACTCTATAACTCTCATGAAAATGTAAAACTTGTTGTTTAATTAAAGGAGACGCTCTTCTTACTCAAAATATAGACCAGGTTGTTTTTCTTCTCTTATTTCTATTCAAACTTCCTCGCTGTCGTCAACAGACGTCACTAACTGATTATCTCTATTTAGACAGCGAAGACTTTGTTAATGTTTAATGTTCGTCAGTTTGACCAAGCCCTGGTTCCTACTCGTCAGAATACGTCACTTTCCATGAGAACCACGCTTAACTAATCATTAACAGGTAGGCAGTCCATCCACTGGTACTCGAACCTGACATCCAGTTATTTAATAACACAAAATACTGCCGTTGAGTCATTTTTGTCTATCACTTTTGGTGTTAAGTTGGCTATTTTGGATTGCCTGGAATTAAGTCAGCGTTGCTGAAACACAGGTTTTTCCGAGAGCAGCTATATAATATCAAGTGAGTAAAATTCATGTTCAAGTCTTGCGGCAAAGTAATGCCTTACCCTTAAATGTATGCTATCGATTTGGTAATGATCAAAGAATCACATGATTAGTTTCAATCTGAAAGCTTCATATTCTTTCCGTCTGAAATGTTGTCCAAAAAAACTGTTTCTGAAGACCTCCAATTAATGCTGTGGCTTATTTAGATTTCAACAATCTGAATCAAAGTACTCAAATGACTGTTAAAACAGAGTACTGAGTTTTTTCACTATTTTCTCCTGACTTAGATAGCGGATTACGCTCAAACTTTTACGGGATAATTAATTAATTAACTAATTAATTAATTAATTAATTAAATAATTAATTAATTAATTAATTAATTAATATATTTATTTATAGGTTTTCAATTCCACCATGTTTTCGTTTATTTTAACGCCTGTCTCATTTGATTTAGATTGAAATTGAATGATCACGCAGATCGTCATTCGACAATCAAAAATAATCTTTCAAATTTACTATCCGAGCATTCTATCTTCTTTTAGCTTCACACCTGTCTGTAAAAGATGCATTCAAATTAAAAGTATCGTATTGTTCATTCAATTTAGTCTGGACCAGCAGACAAGGGTTGATCGTGCATTCATTTTCATTATGGGCCAACATATTTCACCCTTTTTAAGCATCTTTTCCTGCATGTCCACATTCCTGCATGTCCGTATTTCTATAAAAGTCTGAGTTATCTCAGCGTAAATCATATCTGACGTTTTTAATCCGTAGATGCACACCTCTCTTTCTTAACTAAGTCTTTAGACAGATAAGATGATGAGCCTACGGGAGGGGAGGTGTGATCGTCTGATGGAATCGGCCCAAGAAAACAAATTACCCAAGAGAAATGTTCCCGATGGTACAACCATTACCAAAAATACATACCCCGATGTCTTGCACATGAAGAGATCGATGGGTAAATCAGAAAGAAAAAAAATCAAACAAATTTAAAAAGTTAAAGGATTCATAAACATGTAACAAATGAAGTGTTGAATGCACCAAAACGAAATAGAATGCCCCTAAACGAAAACGAACAATATGAACAAAATTGTGGGTGCTTAAAAATTGAAATTGAATGCCCAAACAGTGAAAAGGAAACTTTAATCTGATCAGATGTGTAAAACCACGCTAACCTGACTAATTACCAACAACGAAAAATGATCAGAAAAACTCGCAAATTGGCCGGGAAAACCTATAATAGAATACTGTTTCCCTACTTAGAAACCCCGCATAAAAAGAGACACCCCTCGCCAGTATTTGGTTTCGTGTGTGTTGTTGTACACAGAGAAAAACGTTGTTTAAACTTTTAAACAACCCCGGGTTGTTCATGTGTTTAAGCAGGCCACATGAACAACCCGGGGTTGATTAAAAGTTTAGGTAGAGATATGTTCCGTTCAGCGAGTGGAGTGCCGTTGTACCGCGATTGCACTGAGATGTGCCGTAAACTGAGATCGTCAATAAATTAATCAAGCTGTTCAGTTTTCGTTAAATTCTGATTACATGTCCTTTATTTATCTATGTGGTTAGTACAGAGTACAAGATATATATTCAAAGCAACGAAACAAACTTGAACCTTAAAGGGACACATTGCCTTCAAATGTCATGAAATGTTGCTGTTTGGAAATGTTCCTTATCTTTTATAAGAGTTGTTCATGCAAAAAAACACGTATAATGTGTTGTAATTAATGAGTAGTGATTACAAAACAAAAAATTTGCCTCTGATCCCTGACATCTGACCCGCGAAACATAGACTTATTTCCAGTAGTAAATACCACCGTCTAAATAATGCGCGAAATACGCTGTAAGAGTCTTTAGGCTGGCGCCGCAGCCAGTGGCCTTGTAAACCTATCAGATGATCGCCACGTACCATGCTCTACCTTGCGACACATATCGCCAGTGCTGCGCGCCGTGCCACAGTACATCAAAATGGATCAACAGAACGTACTTCAACCAGCTGCGACTGGAAATACGACTGGTGAACACTGTCCGGCATTTTGTGGAGTCAAAAATTTGGTTCTACAAAATGGCGGACCGTTTTTTGTCACGAAATTAAACAAAAACCACGCAATTTGAAGGGATAGTTATGTGAATCTTTATATTCTACTTTTAAAAAGCTTCCCAACCATATCCATTTCAGTTTTATAGCCCAAATCGCAAAATCCAAAGCAACGTGTCCCTTTAATAGAACCTTTCAAAATGGACCCGCAGTCTCTCAGATTCAGGAAGAAATTGTAAAAGCGGTAACAAAATGGTGTCAACTTGAAAAGTGAAATACCGGAATTAATTGAGCCTAGATTTTGTTTTATTACTCTGGATAATTGAAGCCTTTTAGATTAGAGCAGTGGTATACAGACTGCTGTTTGTTGAATGAGCAGTCATTGCATTTCATATAGCTTGGGGTCTGCCACGGAAAATCTCCTATCACTAAGCAAAGACAGTATCAAGTCCGTTAAGGTAATCAAGGCGGTTTAATTTTTGCATATGGGAAAAGCTATTGTACTCTCTTTGGATGTGCAAACCTGTCAGTTCTCAAAATACGTCAGCTTCATTATTACTCGCGACGCAGTGTTTTAAACATTAACAGAACTGCGCCCACTGGCCCTTTGAACCTATACATGATTTTCTCGACAAAGTACGGTATAACCGTATGGGCGCATCAGCATATTGCGTCTCGCTTGCAGAGTTGAAGTTGGCCATTTTGGATTGCGTATTCTGGCATCAAGTCGCCGCCGTGCTGAAAAACCCAGGTTTTTCTTAGCAAGAGCAGCCCTGATCACGTGAGTAACTTTTTCTTCAAGATCAGATCTCTTGCCAAAGATTACACGGAGGACCAACATATGTTTTTGCATAATCTATTCAGTGATATTGCGTCTAAAATGTAAGGAAACGTCTGCCTACAGCGTCAGTTTTTGTTGAGAATTTGCTTTAAGCCACAATCTGTTGCACAGCTTTCCCCAAACTCCTTGTATTTTTTTTGTACAAATGGGCCTATACTCACTGCCTAAATGTTGTTTTTTTTGTGGGATATATGTTTGGAAGGAGTCCTTCACTGTAGGCCTATAGGGAGAGTTGCTACAACTCTCGATTTTTAAAAGGCATTGTTCCGTATAATTAATGTTACTAATTGTCGATATTTAATGTGCATGACAATCATGAAAGCATTCCTTTTCATCAAATTGATTTATTGATGGAAGAGACAAAACACACGCAACAGAAATAAACGGCTATTTTGAAGCTATCGCTTGACAGTTTATTCACTTTTTTTCTCAAAGATGTGTTTGCCTGACCATTTCGTTCCAACAAACAGGCATGAAATTCACCTTTTTATATAAATGTAGCACAACTGACAGAAATAGAGGTGGGAATTGTTGATGCACATAATTCCACATTAACTCAGCTCCCCGAGACACGTAATGAGAATGTCATTCGAGTCATGAATATCCGACTCTCATTTGCACACAATTGCGCTTTTATGATGAACACAATTATACGTTTTGGCAATGGCGTAACCTGGCGAAACTCCAATCCTAACCCTATTTCTCACCCTAATCCGCACCGTCACCCTTACCCTATATTTCTCATTGTTTTGGTGTACAGACCAGGGTTGAGATTTGTCAACCCAGGTTGAAATTCTCTCCCGATTCAAAACAATTTGGCACGCCGTAAACATCGATTACGCGTCCGTGTTGCCATGGCCATGCGATGCAGGATTGCATGGAATCGTGTTTTGATCGTGTCTCACGACAGGCAGTCTGGCATTGTCTGCCCACGTCACGTTGCAGGTATAGTGGGCCCGCCCAGTGCGCGGCAAGGGGGAAAACTAATAACTTTTTTGTAAGGAGTAAAAAAGAGCTGATTTAACACTCAAGTTATTGGTTATTCAATGGGGATTCCTATGGCATAATCAAGCATTTTGATAGGTTTAGAAAATGTAGAGGAAAGAATGCTGCATCCGGACGCCACTTTTTTGTATGTATTATCTCAATGAATGTCATTCAGTGCAAAAATGATGGAAAAAACATGAATCTGGGATTGACAAACATTGCCAATTTTGTTAGGAAATACTTTGAAAATGCATGCAACTCTCTATGGACTTTGTACACAACCAAAAAAGTGACGACTGGATACTGCATTATGCATTCTTTCCACTGGCCTTCCTCTTCATATTAGCCATTAATATCATGTGTATAAGATAGGGAAGGTTGATTTTTAGGAAATCGAAATCCGGACTGTTTTTAGTTGATATTCACCATGGAAGATACTTATAACCTAGTTAATAATATTATAATAACCAGAGAAAGTCAAAAGGTCATGTGTGCAACTGTGCACGACCTCTGACCCAGAGAAGAATTGCTGCAATTTGTTTGTTTTGGGAAAAACTCACTGCAATTTTTTTCCTGAAAATTACAGGATAACTAGACTCTATACAGAAACAAAACTCAATTTTTCCTGGTCATGAAACAGTCAAGTATTTTCCATGGTGAAATGAAGCTGATTTAAAAGTCCAATTGATTAAATGTGTGATTCTCTGGTAAATAAATCAAAAGTCTTATCAGATTTCTTGAAGAAATGAAATGAGTGTGTAAATACCGGCAAACGTGGACTAGGGACGAAATGATTAGGGCGTAGACAAAGGGTCCACGTTTGACCGAACGTCTAAGATTAAAATTCGTGTACAAAACATATGGGAGGCCTTCTGAAAAAGTTGAAGTACAAACAAAAGAGGGACAATAGGAGGTCCGCGATTGCTGGTATTTACACACTCCCTATCACATGACCCCCATGCAGTGCCGGTATATCGTGAATTTCAGTCACTATGAAATACGGGCTCTTTGGTAGTATTGAACATGCCTAAGTGAAGATAATTTGGAGAGTAGCCGGTCACGTGAGAGGGTTTAACCAATAATAGGGAAAAGGAGTCCAATTTTCATGGGAGTCGGATATTCATATGACAAAATTGGAAGTGCATTTTAACCAGTATTTTTCTCTACTTTGGTACATGCGAATTGAAGTGGTTTTTTTTTCTCTCGTTAAATCAGCAATTCCTTGCAGGCAATGCATGACAAATCTTACAAGACGTGATGTAGCCTATGCATGTAATTTATTTTTAATATAAGTTGCGTTTCAGATTTTTTATTTTTATTTTTTTTTTACTCTTATTATTTTTTGGCTTGGTTCTTCCGAAAATAGATTCTTTCCCGACCAAAAAGGATCAATGTAGTTATTGAATGAAGCATTATTGACTGCCAGGCGATCTGGTTCCCGCCCTGGATGAGTACCGACAATGTGCGTACCGGGAGCCAGTCTGCTCGGAAAGTGGATTTGTTTGTGTCAGAAATAAATTGTTTTTAGAGGGTTACAACCGTCCAAAATTAAAGGGGGAACAGCGCTTGCTTAGAATAACGCATGCAAGTTAAATTAAATCGAAATTTTGAAGAGCAGGGTGAACGCAACAATTCAACTGCTACACTGGTTCTTTTTTAACGACCTTTCTGTAGCACTACACCGTACGTATTCTTGCCATGTGACTAAATGCTACAGTGAGTAAGGAAAACTTTGACCTTAGCAAGAACATTAGAAACTATCAAATGGAAATAATAGAAAAATGTTCAAACATATAAATGAATCAGATTTAAGCGTAATTCATAAAGAAATATAATATCACACTGAAAGCAGTTGATGGCACTGAAGATAGCACACAAGGCGTGACCGCTTATTTCACCTGAAATCAGACATTTTAATTTTTCTTCAATGTACTTCCTATTTTCCCAACACTTTCCGTAAAGACGATAGGGGAATCTATTGTGATTTAAAGGCAGTGTACATGATTGGTCATTGTTGCAATTTTCAGAAATGGGTGGATTTGGGGTTAGTATTTTATAGTAAATATCGTTCCACTGACCTGTTCAAAGTTTGCGTTGTTGAATGGCGAAAAAAAAACTAGAGAAAAACGGCGCTCGTTTTCAACCTTTAGTCAAGGCGCGCGTGGCTACCTGGACGCGTGACGCGGCGCCCCGAATACCAGCATGTCCGGAGCGCGCCACTCGTCCGTGTAGCCACGCGCGCCTTGACTAAAGGCTACAGGGCAGTTTTCCAACGATTTCCAGCTGGAAATCGTTGGAAAACGATATAAATTTTCACTTTGCTTGACAACGACAGCACACCTGGTGCCATAATTTCACAGGGTGATTGAGACTACTATTAACTTACAGTCTAGTAAGGTATTTTGTAATAGTTCGTAAAACAAAATTGAAGGATTACCAATCGTGTACACTACGTTTAAACAAGACAAACATTTCCCCACAAATTGTGTTTGGATATCTAGGATGGCACATGTTAAAATTCCATTTTGGAGCCTTAATGGAGTCAACAGTGACGTTTTACCTAAATTGTTTCAAGTTTGAGGAAATACTGAACTGAAGTTTTCAAACACTTAATTATGCTTTGGTATTGATTCAAGGGAGTTATTACAAGTTTGTTAGCTCAGATTAAAACCAAAATTCACATACCCCAGATGGTTGTAGACTTTACGAATGAATGAGGAGTTAAGGTGTTGTTTTTCTGAAAGCTCATATTATGCTGTAACATTATCTCAGCAGTTTGTTTCACATCCAACACTATTTATTATATTTTCAAACAATAATTGGTTTTTAATCAAGGATAAACTTTCTAAAAAGATATTTGGTACCATTTTCAGACTTATCGGAAATAGTCATGTCTGTTTACCCATTCCAATAGTAACCTCATATTATCGTATTACCTGAGCATATACATGAAGGTTGCGATACAAAACAGGCTTGTCAGTGCTGTTGTCCAGACCATTTCTGAGACCACAAATAACTACTTATAATTATAAAGAAATGCCAGATTTAAGTCAAGTACCGGAAAATTGAGGCAATATACTTTCATTAACAAAATAGTTAGGTGCTTTCAATTTGGACTGAAAATAAACATGCATAAACTGGGTCTTCAACAGGACATAAAGAAGGTCTCGAAAAGCCTCATTCTGAAAATGCAGTTTTAGCTGCAGCAGAAAGTTAGCCAAAAGCAATTTGGTATTCTCTCATCAAATCATGACACTCGATACCCTTGTCATTGAACTTTGTTTTGTCTGAAAACATTGTAAATAATTGAAAAGCTAATTAAGTACCGGTATCAAAAGGTCTCAACAACATCAATGAGGATGGTAAAATGAGAGTAAAAAACTTGTTAAATTTTTCCGAATATAGTATCATGGCCACTGCTTGTCTGTCTGGGTCACCTTGTCACACAACACAAAGAACAGTGCTTGGCAGCAATGAGGATGTCCACAAGAAGGAGGACTTTCTGTTGTCTTATACTTTAACACCGCATTCCTGCACCGCAGACTACCCTCGTTTTCAAAAGCCTTAACAAATTGACTCCTTTGTACATGACAATTTCTTTTTTAACACCACAATACAGTGATTCGTGAAACACGGCAATCGACCCAAATGGCACTGAAAGTTCCTTTCGCCAAAAAGAATGCTACGCGACAAGTTTCGCTGTGAGTGGTGCCAGTCAGGCGCGGTTCTAGAGCCAATTTTTTAGGGGGGGCTAGACCCTTCGCACGTGACAGTGGCGCACCCAGGATTTGACTTTGGGGGTGGGGGGGCTCACCAATTTTTTGTTTAAGAATGTTGAAATTTTTCACAAAATGTTGCCCCAGATTTCTTTTGCCCAAAAAAGTAGGGGTAGGGACCCCCTTTTTACGATGGTGGCGCCATTTACACCCCATTACACCACTCGGAAATAGGCCACATACATGTCACCACGGTCAATTCCTAGAAAACAAATTTAAAAAAATTTCGCTACTGCTCTTTCATTTAAATGCAGATCCAGTATTTTCCAGCTTTTTCTTTTTTTTTGTGCATTTTTTTGGGGGGCTAGACAAAAGTTTTTTTGGGGGGGGGCTAAAGCCCTCCCTAGCCCCCCCCCCCCCCGTAGAACCGCGCCTGGTGCCAGTATATGGAATAATCTGCCTGAACAATTGAGAACCATGCACCCTTAGGTACATTTAAATCGGAGCAACGTAAAGCCATCCATCAGTGATATTTCTGCCATTTACGCTGATCTGCGGAGTTATAAACTTGGTTGCCACAATACTTCGGAGCCGGAAGGGAATATCCCCTTGTTTTTCCCCAAAAGGTTTTTTTTCGCGGGGTTTTCGCCCATCCCGTAAATCAGCAATACGCTTCTACTGGAGAGTTGAAAAGTTAACCGTAAATAGATTTACACAATGTATATGTGTAAATATTCTTGTATTTGTTTAAATATTTTGTATGTGTGTGTCAATATTCAGTTTTAAAAAATATGCAGGGCCCCAATGGAAACGAGGTTTAAACTGTTTGGGCACACCCTGGGTAAAGAAATGTAATAAATAAAATAAATCCGCTGCTGTCTACAGGCTTCAAGTTCTGTTCCACTGTTAGAATAAAGGTGGGTGCGGGATAAACGTATAAACATTGAAATTACGTTATTGATATCGCGACGTAATTTCCACAAATATTCAACGTTGGGTAAATGTCGAAATATACACTCGGGTCATTATACCATTACGTCTGAAGCATATAGACGACATTTGACGACTTCATCGTATTTCCTGCACTTGTTTTTATTATTATTTTTTTGTCCCTTTCCACGTTGAAAAAAAACCGTGTACAGGCGTCAGCATGCAGCCAAGTCAAGGAGTGGTCCCGATTCAGTCGGTTCAGATCGTTGCCCCGGCACCTACCCAGCGCAGTAGGTACTCCTGCGCGGTCAAGTCACTCGGAATTCTCCAGATCATTGCTGCGGTCGTCTCCGTCATACTCGGACTTGCATCGATCCTTACAAGTTCTGTTCTCGGATATGTTTCCAGTGGCATCTGGGGAGGTCTCCTTGTAAGTTTCTTTGATTATTGTAGTCATTTGAGTTTGCATAGTTGCCGGAACTTTTGCGGCGGATTAACTGCCGAGGACGATAAATGAGCCGATTCGGTGAATGATTAACAATTACCGAACCGAACCGAACCGAACCGAACCGAACCGAACCGAACCGAACCGAACCGAACCGAACCGAACCGAACCGAACCGAACCGAACCGAACCGAACCGAACCGAACCGAACCGAACCGAACCGAACCGAACCGAACCGAACCGAACCGAACCGAACCGAACCGAACCGAACCGAACCGAACCTGCATTCCATTTCCACACTTGCGGTAGAGAGTATATTGTAGTGGATACATTAAATATTTAAAGTGTCACATAGTTGGCTACAGGTCTGTTGGTTCCAATCTCAAGATCAGTTCATTACAGCACCACTCGTGTTAGATGGTGCACGATTGGCTCAACTATCTTTCCTTTTCTCTCCTTTTCAGCTTTTCCTTCCTGCAGGAATCCTTGGTATTCTGTCCGTGACGCTTTCTGTGGCTTCTCGGAGAAGTTTGGTAATAGAGGAATCCCACAACGACGAGTTTAGCGCCGATCTGCGCATTTCCGTGTTTAAAAACGAGGATCTCAATGTCACAGTAAACAACTTTATGCTAATCGTGCGCCTGCGCTGCCTTTTATGGCCTGATGAATTCATGCATGAATGAATGTGCTGGAAAGCGTTGCTTTGTTTGCCACTGACATTCTCGCTTTCAACCCGGAAGTGCGCAGAAGGGGCTAATGTGAAATTCCTCTATAGGTTTGATAGAGCTGAATAAGCCAGATCGGTATCTCGAAGGTCAAAGGTTATTCGGGATAAAGTTGCTGACGTAGTGTCACGCGATGCTACGCGAACGCCGATTCTGATTTAATTTAACACGTGCGCCTTGTGCAGCGGCGGCGATTTCTCGTCAAGGTTGGGGGGACTGAGAAAAATAGCGCACAACCAATAACAACTTTGACGTGCTAGTTGTGCAATTACGTCACCCTTATTGTATTTGTTTAATATGTTTTATTGTTATCAACCACGTACGAAGTATATAGGGATGCTAAAAATAGGTAACGACCCCCCCACCCCCCCCCGCCACCCCCCCCCCCCCCCACCCGCTGGATACGCCACTGAACCCTGACCAATACGGAAGAACGCTCAATATGTTTAAACATTTTCTGTCACATTGTAGACTCTAAGGATTCGATTCTATTATACAAGTATGGACTGTTTATTCTCTAAGCGTCCCCCAGGTGCAGCAGAGGAAAAGTAGTAACTATGGGAATCACTCAGTGAGGCAAGTTTTACTCTGTCATGGGTGAAAAGACTCCATATTTGTTTTTGTAACACCTCATTCGTATATTGTGAAAATATATAAGACCTTTACCTGGATATATATTTTTGGAATACAAACATTTTGTGAGAAAATCTCCCAGTGTAAAAAAAATTCCAGACAAACAAATTACAGTGCGAAAGCGCATCCTGCCTTTGATACACGCGCTAAGTGTCCATTGCAATACAGAGACTTCGCATAGAGTCTTCGGTTGCTACGGTATCAGCTTTTATGGCACTGATCTCTATACACTGGATTGGCAGCGCGGCAGTGATTGCCTATGCGTGAATTGAAGCCAACGCGCGGCCATCTTGCTATATTCAAAACAATGGCCGTTTTCCAAGCCCCTGGCTTCAGCTCCGTCTCCAACTTCAGCCCATTCATAAACTGCATGCATGAATGCAGTTTGGCAATGGGCTGAATTCGTAGACGGAGTTGAAGCCAGGGGCTTGGAAAACGGCCATTGTTTTGAATATAGCAAGATGGCCGCGCGGTGGCTTCAATCGCGAAGCTTCGCAGCCAATCCCGTGTATAGAGATCAGTGTTTTATGGCAGTGGGATAGTTTTCGTGAGAGTGAACCGTGATATGGTAAAAATAGAGAATACATGTACCCGTGTGACACCTAAGCCAATCAAGAGACAGAATCTATGCACGAGGTGTTACACGATTGGTGTGTACACGATTGGTAATCCTCCATTTTGTTTTACTGAAGTATTACGAAATACCTTACTAGACTGTAAGTTAATAATAGTCTCAATTATCATGTGAAATGATGGCACCAGGTGTGCTGTCGTTGTCAAGAAAAGTGGAAATTTGTATCGTTTTCCAATGATTTCCAGCTTCAAATCGTTGGGAAAAGTGCCGTGTAGCCTTTAGTCAAGGCGCGCGTGGCTACCCGGACGAGTGGCGCCCGGACATGCTGGCATTCGGGGCGCGTCACGCGTCCACGTAGCCAAGCGCGCCTTGACTAAAGGCTATCATCCGCTTGACGGTTGAAAACGAACGCCGTTTTTCTCTCGTTTTTTTTCGCCATCCAACAACGCAAAACTTTGAACAGGTCAGTGGAACGATATTTCCTATCAAATACTAATAACCCCCAAATCCGCACATTTCTGAAAATTTCAACAACGACCAATCATGTACAACTGAGCATTTCCAAGTGTTTCGGTGTGACCGTTAAACTGTAATTTTGGCATACATTGGAGTTACATTTTTCTTTTATTTCCACAGGCTATTGCATGCATGGTGATGTCCATTTTGTCCTCACTAGGTGCCGCCGCAAATATCATAATATATGGTATCTCGGCTGGCATTGGATTCGGTTATAGACCGTATCAGGAATACTATTACTACTACGTAAGTGTCAGTGGTCCAGGACGACAACAATAAGGAACCCGTCATCACCATAATCTCAGTATCTCAGATTGAGAAAAGAAAATTTGAAAAATTTTTAGAACAGGAACCAATTTCATAGAGCTGTGCCTAAGCACACAAAAACGTGCTTCGTAAAATCGGCTTACCAGCTAAAACTCTGTTATAGTAAACAATAGCTAAATACCAGTCACAAGCAATATACATCACATAGAGATAGGGCCGATAACCTGATTTTATTAAGCAAGGTGTTTTTTTGTGCTTAAGCAAATTTTGTGCCTAAGCAGCTCTGTGAAACTGGCCCCAGGTATTAACCAAAGAGGTATTAACCGCCAAAAATGTAGGAAAAAAACTAAACAGATTGACATAAATTGAAATGAATTCTTATGAAGACAGATATGCTCCCTTACTTTGCCACAATACTAAAAGAGCACAATTGTAGATGAAAGTTGGTCCAACAAAATAGTCCAACAATTGGCCGCAAAAGGCGTCCGCATATAATTTGTGAAGATTGATGAAATAGTCAAGAAAATTTTGAATATTATTGACACTATACCATCCACTGACTATGCATGTGTAGTTTTTGGTAGGTGTTTTATCTTGACACGCTTTCAAACGTTCATATCTTGACTCGGACGCACGAATGATTACTCGAATTTACAATCACTGATTCAATATGTTTGCTACACCACGTTTACCAATTAAACATTAATATGAATAATAGTTTCACAAATTGAAGCAGTAACAAAAATATTTTTATTCGGCAATTATGTATCTATCATTCTTAATATTATTTATAAAACAAACATTTTGTTTGCTTGTTTGTTTGTTTGTTTGTTTGTTTGTTTGTTTGTTTGTTGGGGTGTTTGTTTGTTTGTTGGGGTGTTGGGGTGTGCTTTTTTGTTGTTTTTCTTGTTTGGCTAAAACCTTAATCGGAAACAAAAGAATCCTAATTGGAAGATAATTTTGTTTTTGCAATTTCAAATTGCACTGCGCTTGTGGAATGAGCCCAATATTACTAAGACTAAACCGATTTGGCTTTCTAATTTTTATTGATATTGATATGGTTTATTGCTATTTATATACAAAAACATAAAATAGAAATTGCCTTAATTTCACAAAGCTTGACAAAACAATTAGGCCTAACCAGAAATAACGATCTGGTAAAGTAAGCGAGCAATGTAATAGGAAAAAGAAAAGAAAACGACATACAAATCAGTAAAATCACCTCCTCCCTGAGTATGGGAGAGAAGTAGACTACATGTATGACTTAAGCTTTGTTTACCTCTTTAGTATTACATCCCAAGTATAATGTAACTCCGATTTGGCATGTATTTCTCCGTCACCTGTAGAGCGACACTCCTGCAATAATAGATGCTATCTTGGGGGGGATAATCGCCCTGCCAGAGCTTGTGATCTCCATAGTTGCCGCCGTCTACTGCTGTTATGTCATGAATGAGTACCGGACAGTAAACAACACGGTAAATGAATGAATCACTTTGGGTTTAATTAAATCATCCACTGAAGAATGTCGTTAAATCCCGATACAAACTTGTCGCTATTTTGTGTTAGGGAACATTTCATATTGTGAAGATGCGGTATTGATTGCGGTACTGGTGTTTTTCTTTGCGGCGTCGCATTTCTTACCCTAAACCTTGCTGATAAATGGAACGCCAGGCAGCTTGAAAAACTGACTAATAATGAAGTCAAAACTGGAGCTTGGAGCACATTAAAAATAAATCCCTGTCGGCTTGTCACAGATTTCTGGATTGCAGCGGTTAGACCATTGACAAGGACCCCTATTGATGGAGGTTTTGCTGCATACAGTTACTGTTTATTAAGAACTTGCAACACTTTAACTCTCCGTTGTCCACCGAGATGGATTTGCCTGAGAGCCGAGAGATTAGCGGTGTCGCAATAAGCCATTTGCGAGTTAAATTTGAATAACATCTGGTACACTGACGTGTTAAAAATGCTTTGCACATTTTAACTTTGAATTCTCCAGACCAAAGAGACTGTTACTACATCACGTGATTCGGGGCAAGCCTTATGCTAGCAACCCCCAGCTCCGGAATGGTCTGGTGTTTTTGTGCCATTCTCACCCATTGGTGCTAAGCGTCTTTTATACGTGCAACAGCTTGCCCCGAATCATGTGATATAGCAAAGTGTCTTTGGTCTGGAGAATTCCAAGTTAAAATGTGCCAAGCATTTGGAGCAAGTCAGTGTACCAGATGTTATTCAAATTTAACTCGCAAATGGCTTATTGGATTCTTTGCAAAGCGCTGGCGGCCAGGGGACGACACACTCCTCATGAATATTGCGGTGATGATACTGACCTGCATATAGAATGAGCTCATATATCGGCCAGCTGCATGGGCGTTAACGCAGGCACCGCAAACAAAAGCTTTACCGCTTTCAGACATTTTGAAATGATCCCTTATTAATATTAATAATTATAAGGTCTATTGGGTTTGAGGCTATCAGCCGATACTGCACGTATAGATTGGATAAATGGTGCACTATACAGCCCGGCTGCATCAAGATAAGCGCACATGGGCTAATCACACACATAACCATCACTGCCCTCACATGTACCCATTTACTCCTGGGTGGAGAGAAGCAACTTGTGACAAAGTGCCTTGATCAAGGACACAAGCACTATGACCCCAGCCGTTCTGTAACCCACAATCTGCAGTATCGCCGAGATCGGGAGTCCAAGCCACGAAGCCACAACGCTCCACAGTATGCACTGGAGTTGTTCTATTTTATAAGTACATTGTTTCACGGGTATTTGTGCCCTTGTTTTAAAATTGAATTCCTCGACACAACTGTAATTTTCCAGTGTGTTCATAACTACAATATAAGCTGAGTTGAGGACGTAATGACAATGGATTTTTTCTTAAATTTGTGTAAAAAGGAAGAGTTATGTGGAATGCTATTTGGAATTCAATTCAATTCAATTTCTGGTATATTCAGATAACAACACCAAGTAAAAAGTCAAAGACTTACACAACTTGGTTTACAAAAGTAGAATAGAACAATACAAAATTAAGTAATTACAACATTTAAATTTAAATTTCATTACTAAAAAGATGCTTGAATACACCAAACAAACAACCGATTAAAAAACACACAAATAAAAAAATAAAAAGAAAGAAGAATGGAAACGCGTACAAAACTATAAGAATTGGGTGTTGAGAATATGAATCATTGAAGGAACCGGGGATTGTTTATATCTTTGAGTTTTTGTCCGAGGATTAAGAAATTGTTGTGTATGTCGTAGAGTATGGTTTGATAAGTACTCAGATTTTCGCTCGTTTGGTAATAAATGGCGATGCCTACCAGATGTAAGGAGGGATTTTGCAAATTTAAAAATCAAATGCTCACGCCTGTATTTTAATGACTCAATATTATGATAATTTAGAAGATCCTGATACGACAAAATATTTGGGTAAGAAATTATACGTAGAGCCCTTTTTTGAACACGTTCAATGCTTTGTGATTGGGCTTCTGTAATTCCAGATGACCACACAACCACACCAGATTCCAGTAATGGACGTATATACAACTTGTAAATTACAATGAGATCTGCAGTTCCAACTTGGTTTCTTTTTAGTTTACTGAGGACATAAAGTCGACGAGATGCGTTAGTAATAGGATGGTGAACTTGTTGGTCCCATTTCAAATCATTTTGTATAATTACACCAAGAAGTTTGATTGATGAAACTACTTCAAGTTGTAAATCATTAACTTCTAAATGCACATCAGGAATTTTACCACGTAAAAATGATATTTGCATTGTCTTGCATTTCAATGGATTCAATTTCATATCATTGACATTGCACAGGTCATAAGTGAATTGACATTTAACTGTAAATTTGACTGTTTGCCTCTGGCAGTGATCTCAACAAGACTGAGGTCATCGACGTATTTCCAACGATTTGGGGTTTCAATAGCAGCGTCATTAACCATAGCTAAAAAGGGATTGGCCCCAGTTTTGTACCCTGTGGGACACCGCAGGTCACCCCAAGGAGAGTTGAGATGACTCCCTGATAACGAACAGTCTGAGATCGGTTTGAAAGAAAACTACAAATAGTGGGGAGAATGGCTGGGTTCACCCCCAACTGAATAAGTTTTTCAACAACAGTTGTGTGGTTAATGTGATCAAATGCTTTACTAAAATCAATTACGCATAAGTAAGACTACCATCACTAACTTCGCCTGATATCAGCTGCGGTTAATTTATACGGTAACATTTTCGGGGCGGGGGGCAGTCGAAAGACTACAGGTTTTGTGGGTACTTCAATCTCCAGCGAGGGGCCACGGGAGGGGAGCAGGCATTTACTGGGCATGCCCCCGCGTAGTTACACCACTTCCTGCGATATTAAGTATGGAATCAGTGCATTTTTCTTCCACTTTTAACAGATCCAGTACGTGCCCACCCAGGGATACCCTGGCACAGTCGTGGTCAACAAACCAGGCGCCGGCTACGTTCTCAATCCTCCCCCGATGATGACCAGCCAGGCCCCACCCCCAAGCTATGGCGTCGGGGCTGCCGATGAAGACGGTACGTCTACTTAATTTTGTTACCCTTAATTCACAGCCAAAACAAGTGCGCGCGCAGGGGGATCAAAAACTGCTATAATTGGCTTTTCCTCAAGATTTTCGACTACGGACTTTGTAGGCCTACATACGATAAGGCAATTCACTGTCACAAACTGTACATGTGACTG
The DNA here is from genome assembly GCA_037893225.1 of Hippasteria phrygiana. Lineage (NCBI taxonomy): Eukaryota > Metazoa > Echinodermata > Asteroidea > Valvatida > Goniasteridae > Hippasteria > Hippasteria phrygiana. The sequence goes on along the minus strand of JAZGUH010000046.1, from coordinate 221,231 downwards.
ATATAAAGAAGAACAAGGGGAAAGTATGTGGAATATATCCTCTTGAAGCCAAGGCTTGTAGATATGCCCTATATACTAGAAAGAAAAATAATGACTTTTCCGCAACAATTTATTCAAAATCAAGCTTTGTGCTTTATCAATCTGCTTGTTTGCGGTGTTTCTGTTCCACACAGGGCCACTTTTTCTACCCATGTTCCCCATCGGTTGTATTGATGTCCATTGTACCCATTGGTTGTACTGAACATCTCCAAATCCCTCCAAGTAATTTTTTCACACCTCTTGACTTCACGATCACTGATGTGTTTGTACCAGTGGTCTGCATGGCCACAGTTTCTTCTGTTTTTGTTAAGCCAGTTGCATTGTGTGTAATGAATTGATTGGTTTAGGTTTTATTCCATTGTGTGAGAGGGAGTTGGCTGTGTCGGTGACCATCGCCGCCCCTCCGCCATCGCTTGCCCAGTATCAAGGTCTGACCTGATACATGTCACTGCAACGATATATTTTTACAATACTGAATAGTATGGTTTTGTTTTTGGTTTTTTAATGTCCATGTTTTCTACGATATTGTCCTACAGGACAGGTGAACAAAGTTAACCTGGCATGAAATAGCGTCCACTAAACAACCGCCGGCAGCAGTGGAATGACGACAGCCATCGACATCAGCTCATCATAATATTACCAAAACTGTGATTAAATCCAAATAATATTTCGACAACATTTCAATAAGTTTATAGATGTTGCCTACGTACTAGAAACAGCCTTGCTTATTACAAAGTTCATGATGCGTAAACAAAATATTTTAGAGGATTCAGATTCATCGTTCATATGTTTACATAAGCTTATATAAAGGTGTTTAGGGAAATTCATGTGCGGCATTCGTACAATATAATTGCGAGACCGGCATGCCTACAGCATGGAGATTGCAACAAACATACATATTCATTCAATAATGTGTACATAATTTAATCCAGATCAAAGTACCATCTCGTGACTCACTTGTACTTATTGTTAGACTAGATTATAGGACACCATATACATGTTTTTATTATTTACAAAATCTCTGCTGCCACCAGCGTCTCAAAAGTCTGCCATTGCGTTGTGAACTCTGCTAATGCAAGACCATACCTTGACAGGTATATATGACAGCATTTCAGAGGGAAATCTCGGGAGAATTGGTACCATCTGTATAGGCCTAAGCAGTATAAAGTTTTCCGATCGAAACTAAGCACTATATCATACGTCTGAGGCAGAGCGCATTGCTAAAGTAAGCGTGTCCACGGCATGATTTGATCCTGCGTTACTGAAGCCTCAACAACAAGAAGGCGAATTGTTTTCTCTGAGGAACATGTACGTGTCACCTGCTTTACCATAATACGGCATTTTAGTTGCACTAATGTTTAACTGGTGAAAATGTGACTTGAAAAAAGACTATACAGCCTTGCTTAATAGTGTAAATCTTCCTGGCCACTTCTGGCTACCTGCCAATCAAGTTTATTACCAATTGTATTATAATACAAATGTTTTGCTGGTATAGGCAAGTCCATTTTAGTATGCTTTGAAGTACCAATCGGAGTTGTTCTAGAGATAAAAGCATTGCTGATCCAACATGTGTACGAGAAAATAGCAAGTAGGCCTACACTTATCTGTTTTTTCAAAAAGCTTCTGACAGTGTGTTAATACATCATGTAGTGTCATTTTCAGCAGCCCTGCATGTGTGGGCATTGAATGGATGGGAAGCAAGATATGTTAATTAACAATGAAAACTGGATGCTGGCATTTTCAGTAGTTTTCAACATATGCGAACAAGTTGGGGAAATTGGGTTTATTCAATCTGCATCCTCAATATTGCGCCACTCCGGAGCAATACACACATGTAGGATATATGAACAATTATGACGGTCTTCAACTATGATTTTTAAAAAGAGCCTGTCAATATTCCTGCCTTTTAATCACCAATGAAATCTCAACCAAAATTCTCCCCGTTGCGTTATTGTCGACTTCCGGGCGGAAGGGGATGAGAAAAAGGTCGGCTTCAAAAAAGGAAGCGTGCGGGGACGCTAAAAAGATTTTTGGTTGTTGTTTTTGTTTTGTCTACATATCAGATGATTAATGCACCAATGTATTTTAAACTATGTAAAATAACTTAATGTTTTTTTATTAATATAATGCCAAACATGATAAGAAATTCTATCAAGTTACTGAGAACTATAGTAATTGGGCGTTTCTAATTTGTATTATTGCTTGATGTGTGCTTTCTTCTCGTTTCCTTGTAAAGTGACGGGTGTATTTAAATTAATTTGAATAAAATTATCTGTCTGCTTTAGTATGAGTAAACAGGAGTGTAACTGTGTAAATGTTTTCATTGAATTTGAAAATTGCGATCAGGGTTAGTGCGCGCATGCGCATGCCACTAATCTCCAAGGAGATCATGCATTGCATTTTGCACTTGCCCCCTAAAGATGGCGGTATCGAGCAAAGATGGCGGTATCCGCGAAACGGCTTATGACCACTGATCTCTTTGTAAACTGGATAACGCATCGGCTGTTCGAGTTGAGGCCACCGTCGGCCATGTTATCACTCCCAATACAAAAGGTTTTCCAACCTTGTCCCCAGGGTCTTCTTTCATCCTCGTTCTCCTTACATAGCGATCAGTGGTAAATTGGGAGTGGTAATATGGCGGGTGGTGGCTCCAGTTACTTGTACAGCGCGTAATGGCCAATGAGCTATCCAGTTTATATAGAGATCAGTGCTTATGACTTGTCAGTTTCAATGAAGAAATGGTACAAACGCTGTTTGAATATATTTCAATGTGTGATACGGCGGTCGTCGGGTGCATGACAATGCGTACGCCGTACCGTACGTACGTGCTATCGTGCAAAGTAAGGTTGATTCTGACCATTGTGTTCCTTCCTCCATGTTCTGACTGACTGGTGCAGAACTATACAAAGTCTTCCTCAAGTCGCACATTCTTATTATGGAAATTTGCAATTACACTTACACTTAAGGTATGATGGAAGTAGTAGTAGGCTTAAGCATTTATGACCCCATATCCTTTTATATTCCAGTAGGAATCCAGCTGATTTTTGAACAGGTTGATTGACTTGGCATCTATTACTTGAGCTGCGAGACTGTTCCACTCGTTAAACGTAGTGTACATGATTGGTCATTGTTGCAATTTTCAGAAATGGGCGGATTTGGTTTTAGTATTTTATAGGAAATATCGTTCCACTGACCTGTTCAAAGTTTTGCGTTGTTGCATGTCCGGGGCGCGCCAATCGTCTGGGTAGCCACGCGCGCCTTGACTTGCTACAGGGCAGTTTTCCAACGATTTTCAGCTGGAAATCATTGGGAAAACGATATAAATTTCCACTTTTCTTGACAACGACAGCACACCTGGTGCCATCATTTCACAGGATGATTGAGACTACTATTAACTTACAGTCTAGTAAGGTATTACGTAATAATTCAGTAAAAAAGAATTACCAATCGAGTACACTACATTTAATGACCCCTGATAGAGAAAGATGCTTCCTACAGTTCAATCCCTTTTTCAATGCTGGCTTAAACAACTTATGGCTGTGGCCCCTAACCTGGTTGGTGTTTCTTATGAATAGCTTAATTTCTTCAATGCATTCCATACCATTAAGGATTTTATACACTTCTATCAGGGCCCATGTGCATAAAAGGCTACTAGGCCTAGTTGGCAACTAAAATGGACTTAAGTTGCTTACTAAGCCTAGTTGATTACTAATTGTGATGCATAAAACCCAACTAGATATAGTAACATTCTAAAATTCTGGCAAAAGTTAGAGTTGATCTGGGGTACCTCTAAGTCACTAGATGACAACTAATCAGTCTGCCTTTGGACACCGTCCTGACAACATGGCTCGTAGAATCATGGAGCTAGTTGAACTGCGTCGTCAAATAAGAAAAGAACGCGTCTTCCGAGACAGGAGAAATCCATTAGACTTCTTTGATGATGATAAGGTGTATGAGCGGTATAGATTTAGCCGTGAAGGCATAATGCAAATTACTGACATAGTGGCACCAGACATTGAACATGACACTGTCAGAAACCATGCGCTGCTACCATATCAGCAAGTGCTAATTGCGCTGCAGTATTACGCAACTGGAACATTCCATAATGTAGTTGGTGCATCTATGACATGTTTAAACTCTTCATATTTGTCGGCCAAAAATAGGTTTTCGTCTTGGGTAAAATTAATTTTTCTTTCACGCTTGAGACTCATGGTTGTAGTTGTAACTTTATGTACTAGCTGTAGCAACCTTGTATAGAGAATTTATGTAGTTCTACAAAATGTAAGTACTGGGCAGTAATGCAATGTTACAAAGACCTTTAGAAAGGAGTTATGCTAATTTGGAATGTGATTCGAAGCTCAAACACAATAAACTTGTCTACAAGCCTATTGTATCTGACATAATCACCTCCTCTCCAAGGCCATAGCACCCAAATCAGTTACAAACCAAATTGTCCTAGTATGCAACTAGTAAGCAATGTGCCTAGTGAGGTTTTATGCAACACAAATTAGTTGCCAACTCCGTAGGTATAAACTAGGGAATTTATAATCTTACTAAGCACTAGTTGGCAGCTAAACTAGTAGCCTTTTATGCACATGGGCCCAGGTCTCCTCTGATTTACGTCAATGGTTATCCTGTTCTTGTTAAGTGGTGTATCCAGCTGTTCTACTATTGCAGGTGAGATTTTGAACTTGTCATTCATTGCTGAAATGACATGAGGTATTTTGGGTCGAATTGTCGTCTTCACATTCGTAGAATTACGTGTGAACCACGTGTGGCTGCGTGGTTTGCCCTACGATTGTTTCGCGTGTAAATTTTCAGTGGCGTAGTGGTTTTTTTTCTGCGACGTACAGCTTAATCGGGAGAGATCAAACTTGCAAGAGATCAAAGTTTAAAAAGAGGTGTATGTGTGTTTTTTTATTCGTATTCCTATCAGGACAAGTTGGCACAATAACCCCCCCCCCCCCACCGAGCTGGTGATGTTTCATTTAAATATCTCCAAGAAAGAGGGTTGAAAAATAAACTCGGTCCACAATAGACCGCCTATTATTATGCAAATTAGTTCCGTTGTCTGGCAGCAAAAATAATGGTTAGCAAAAATATTGAACAGATTTGGCTACAATTGGAGAAATAAGACTCAGGTTTGGTAGCGCGTACCGACCGACCGACCCACCGACCTACTATAGCTAAGCAGGGAAACAGTATTCTATAATTATCAGTGATCGTAAAGATTGAGGTGCGATCAAAAAGTTCCGATATTGCACCTATAACAAGCAAAAACCGTACGTGATTGAAATCTGGCCGCCATCCCCTTCAAAGTAGTCCCCTTGTCCAGCGATACACCACTCCCAGCGCTCCTGCCACGCTTGGAACGCTGGAAATCCCGTTCCGTAAGCGCGTCAAGCACCATCTGTGATTCTTGCTGCATGGATCTCCTCCACAGTATCAAAACGGCGACCCTTCAGCTTGAACTTCATTTTGGAGAACATAAAGAAGTCGCAGGGAGCCAAATCCGGCGAGTAGGGGGTGGGCAGCGACGATTGTGTTGTTGCGGGCGAAAAACTCGCGCGTTTTCAACGCGCTGTGAGCGGGCGCGTTGTCACGTTGGAGCACCCAATTGCCAGCGCGCCACAGTTCAGGCCGTTTCCGCCGAATGTTCTCCCTCATTAGACGCCTCAGAACGGTGCAGTAGAACTCAGCGTTGACAGTCTGACCCTGGGGGAAGAATTCACGGTGCACAACCCCGCGAATGTCAAAGAAAACGTTGAGCATGCTCTTGGTTGCGCTCCTGACCTGACGCGCCTTCTTCGGTCTTGGAGATTGCGGGCTCTTCCACCTGCTGTATGACATTACTGTGCTGCGCTCCGTTCGTTCGCAACAGAAACCGTCTCGGAACTTTCTGATCGCACCTCGTATACAGCAACAACAGTACCTCATCACTCACTGAGGTTGGGCAGCGCAGAGTAGGATGTATATAGTCTGAACGATTAACGAGTAAGATTTATATATCTATTTATTTATTACATTTCTTTACCCAGGGTGTGCCCAAACAGTTTAAAACTGGTTTCCATTGGGGCCCTGCATATTATTAGTTAAAACTGAATATTTACACATTCATACAAAATATTTAAACAAATACAATAATGTTTACACAAATAAATCTATTTTCGGTTAACTTTTCAACTCTCCAGAAGCCTATTGCTGATTCACGGGATGGGCGAAAAACCCGCGAAAAAAAACTTTTAGGGTGAAAAACAAGGGGAAATTCCCATCCGGCTCCAAAGTATTTTGGCAACCAAGTCTATAACTCCGCAGATCAGCGTAAATGACAGAAATATCACTGATAGATGGCTTTACGTAGCTCCGATTTAAATGTACTTAAGGGAAACATGATTTAGAATTTATATTGCATTATTCCTGCTTAAAACAATAAAGTATTATCTTGACAATGATATTTTGTGTCCAGAGACAATTATTTCCCAGATTAAATATGAGAAAAACATTTGAAAATGTTTGTCCAAGCTACTCCGCCCCCTGAGTGGGACCCTCAATAACATGTGTGACGTAGATCGAGGCACATTACAGATTCTGCTGCATCACGCGTATGGATTGAGTGTATATGTATGTGTGTGTGCAGAACGGCGGAAATTCTTCGTCCAAAATCTAAGCAAAATATAGTGGTTTTTCGGCCATGCCGACAAGGTGTGTGGCTGCTGGGTGCAGCAAAACAACTACGGATGGAGTAAGCCTTCATTTATTTCCAACTGATGCGAAATACCGGAGAATTTGGACGGCGAACTTTGTTATGTAACGACCACTTTGAGCCGTCATGTTTCGATACTGGTATTTTCAAATCCTTTGGGATGACCATTAAAAACATGCTCAAGTCCACTGCCATCCCAACAAAGTTCCCAGATGTGAGTAAGATATAGGCGAAAGCAGGTAAACGGCCCATTCAATGAGGAGCCTTCGCTAAAAGAGAGAAAATCAGGGTAAGTTCGATGTTAGTTGTTGTTGCAACTTACGAAATTGCACGTGTAGACCTAGTGTGTGTGTATACGTACGGGCCGGGTCCAGACTATCGAGTCGATCCATGAATTTCGGTGCCTCGGTCTACGTCACGAACAGCGCCCTCAATTTGAGTCTCAACAAATTTCAAAAAGGGGGGGGGGGGTCAATTTTTGAGCGGCAAATAATCACACTAAAACTTCACTTGAACTAGTTTGGCTTTTAATTCACATTTAATACATATAAATGAATTTATTTATGAAATAAAATGTGATCCGGTCAATTTGAGAAGCATGTTTCCTTTATGCAGGCGTCACACTGTCCCGAAATTGACACCAGATGGCCATACGAATATGGAATTTTGAATTTCGCACGAAGATGGCCCCGAACTTGGTCAACAGCCAATCAACAGCCGAAGCAAGTACGATGCCTACAGAAGGTCACACGATGGCACCCGAACCACACACGAAGGCAACACGAAGATGTGAATTTGTATTAAGTGGTTTACCCGCAGGACACACGAAGGACACACGAAGGCCACACGATGGCTACACGACGTCGTATTGCCTTCCTAAGACAATCGGGCAGCTTCTTGTTTCCTTCGTATTGTCTTCGTGAGGCGAAAAATGCCCGATGACACCGATGATCACACGAAGTAAAGACGAAGATGACACGATTTGACAAGATGCCCTCACGATGGCCTTACGAAGGGCAAAATGGACACACGAATTCAACACGAAAAAGAACCTTCGCAAGGTCCTTCGGCAATTTTTTAGCATGCCTAAGATTTTGCCACCGCTCAGGAAGTTGCTGCCGGAGCCTGAGAAACTCCACCGGCGGTCATACGATGGCTTAAGATGCCCTCACGAATGGCCCGATATTTTTACGATTAGAGCCGAATTTGAACATTTCTTTTATCGTGTGTCCATCTGGTGTCAATTTCGGGACAGTGTGACGCAAGCATTAAGGAGTTTATGGTTCTCATTTGTTCAGGCAGATTATTCCATATACTGGCACCACTCACGGCGAAACTTGTCACGTAGCATTCCTTTTTGGCGAATCACTGTAAGTGGTGTGAACAGATTTGTCATGTACAAAGGAGTCATTTTGTTAAGGCTTTTGAAAACAAGGATAGCCTTTTTGGACTGAACTCTTTCATTAAAAGGAATCCAATTTAGTCTGGCAAACATATCACCTGAGGGGTGAGGGAGGTACATTTAAGGATTTTCCGTGCGGCTCTTTTGAGACATTTGTTGAGGGTATTGTCGTGAGATATGTACCTTCCTCCCCACACCATACAGCAATACTCTAAAGATGGCATAACTGAACTTACAAAGAGTGTGTGCAGGCTGCTTTGGGGAACGTAATCACGAATTATGTTTAACACACCCAATTAATTAGACGAAACAGTCTTCCTTACGTATTCAACATGTGTACCCCAACTTAATGTTTCATCAACAACTATACACCCAAGCATTTACAAGATTTTACTTTTTCGATAACTTTATCAGCAAATGCACACGTTCAGGTCGACGTTGGATATTTTCTGCCTTGAACCAATAAGCATACATTTGGTTTTGTTGGCATTTAATGCTAGTTTGTTTCTTAGGCACCAGTTGTGAATACTAGCAAGAGCTACATTCAAGTTCCTTTCTATTTCGTTAATACTAGAGGAGCTACACGTTAACGTGGAGTCATCTGCATACATAAATAAGTTGCAATTTTTGGGTATACAAGATGGAAAATCACTACTATAAACAATGAATAAAATTGGCCCTAAGATTGACCCTTGTGGAACGCTTTCGCTATGGGCAAGACCTTCGATATTGTGCCCTTAATATTTACAGACTGACTACGACCGCCTAGGTACGACTTAAACCAATTAATTACAGAAGATGACAAATTCAGCTTCTTCAATTTGCCTAGTATGATTACATGATCCACACAATCAAAAGCTTTACTGAGATCTATGAACACGCTACCTGTAACTTCACCTTGCTCCATAGCCTTAAAACACTTGTTTGTTAAATCGTGTAGAGTGCTTTCAGTTGAGTGCAAGGGTCTAAATCCCGATTGGCAACTAGGTATCAAATTGTTATCATCGAGGTAGCTATATACTGCCGAGTGCACCCATCTTTCTAGAATCTTAGAGATAATATTGGCAGTATAGAAATAGGCCGATAATTACTTGTACTACATTTATCTCCTCCCTTGTGAATTAGTGTTACCAAGGCGTGTCTCCAATCTTTAGGGTATTGCTCACATCTTATGGAGAGGTTAAAAATATAAGTTAAAGATTTAGTATTATAAGGGGAAGCAATTTTAATCATTTTAACACTGATGCCATCCGGACCTGTTGCTTTCCCAACCGACATGGATGATATTTGCTTTTGAACGAACTCTTCTGTAATATTAGGTATAGTGCATTCTTCACGTTCATCCAGAGAATCAACGATAGAGGCGTAGGTATCATTGTTTTCAAGTTCGCGCGATAGGCAATTTCTAGCTGTACGTTTTCCTATTGTAGAAAAGTGTTCATTAAATGTATCAGCAATGTCGGTGGGATCGTCAATATTTTCTCCATTTGGGGAAGTGATAGAATTTGGAGCAATTTTCTGTTTCTTAGGAAGTACCTCCTTTAGTTTTTTCCATAGCATAGATGAATAGCTTTTATTTTCTTCTATGGCTGATGTATAGTATTCACTCTTCTTAGTGCGGATTTTAATAGTTACATTGTTCCGCAGCTTTTTGTAAGAGTCTCAATCGATCTGTGAGCCTGAGTGTTTTGCGATTTTGTGTGCACGATCCCGCTGTCTCATAAGTTTAAGAATTTCGCAATCGAGCCAAGGTAAAGAGGCACCCCGCGTTTATTTTTGATTGGCGTATGAAAGTTAATAATACTCATAAATATGGATTGCCATTTGCACCACGCTTTATCAACATCATAAGAGTCCAGTACATCTTGCCATGGTGCATTAAGGAGGTCGTCTTTAAATGCATCATTGTCTATATTTGTAAGACATCGAACATTTATTGAGCGACCTTTAATTGTTGGTGTTTTCCAACTATGTTGACCATAAACAAGATAATGGTCACTGATTAGGACTGGTAATACACCACATTCCTTTATTAGCTCTGGATGGGAGCTGAAAATGAGATCGATTATTGTTCATCGTCGGAGATTGAGGCATTGCAGAAAGTTTCATTTAGACAGATGATATCGAATGGATTTGTAGACATTAAAATTTTAAATTGGTCAAATTTGTTTATTAAACTTCTCACATTAAGATGGGCGAATGAGAATCCCTGGAGCTTCGGTTGTAGATAACGCCATCTGTTAAGTCTATCGTAGATTTTTGCCTTGTGGATTGAGCAGCTCTCCGACCGTTTTTAGGTATTGGTTCCATTCCTGGCCTCGATAGTGTGTCTGGGTTAGTGGCTGACGGAGATGGTCAATGATGAAAATGAATCCCCACTGTCACTTTTAAGTCTTCATTAAGGCAGTTCAGTATTAGGCCATCAGCCTGGGGGGTTGGTCGGTATCAAATGAGGGGAATAATGCTCATGGTGATTTTTGGCAAGGTATGCACCCCTGTAGTTGGAAAATATGTGATACCATTGCAGCGGTGGCAGCTTTTTAGGTGTTATCACCATTTTTAAAAAAATGGCCGCCAAAATGCTTGTTACCACATGTGATTAATCCGGTAACGAGCATATTGGCGGCCATTTTGAAAAAAAAAAAAGTGATAACACCCAAAAAGCTGCCACCGCTCACGCTGCAATGCTATCACACATTTTCCAACTCTAGGTGTGCATACCTTGCCAAAAATCGCTATGAGCATTACTCATCTCGATCATTTGATACCGGTGGCCCAATTTTTGGACCAAGGCTGATGGCCTATATGTGGAATATTTTTTAGTGTGATACATTACCACCCACTAATAGAAGGCGCTCAATAATGTACTTTCCAACATGGCTATAAATGGAAGAGTTGACATGAGACATACATACCCACGGACGTGTATAAAAAACATGGACTCGCAATACGTCCGTGGAGTTGAAGCCCTGTTAAAGCCATCTTACCGTGCCGAAAACAATTATGTTTGACAACCTTGTCCCCGTGATTTACTCACATCCTCGTTTAATCCTCGTTATCAGTAGTACAGGTTAATAACTGTGTTAAAAATTAAGTACATTTGTGTACTAGTCACGCTAAAATTTGCGGATGCTGGCTTCAGTAGTCATACAGCCTGTACTCGCAATGAGTATATTATAGACTCACTGCGAGTCCAGCATCATCCGTGCATACATCTCGCCCCGTGTTTCAATCCATATTGGCGCACAATGCTTACAAAGTGATCAGGTGTAATAATAATGTGAAACTTTCAACGGTGTGTAGCAGTTGTTACGACCAGTAATGTAATAATCGACCAGTTGTGTAAGACCGACCATTAATATAATAAAAATTGACCAGTAATGTAACATTGACCAGTAATGTAATAGCTTTTGCCGGTAATGTAATAAATATCACGACCAGTAATGTAATATCGACCAATAATGTAATAACTTTTGCCCGTAATGCAATAAATGTCACGACCAGTAATGTAATATAAATCGACCAGTAATGTAATAACCAAAAACCGACCAGTAATTAGTAATGTAATAAAAATCGACCAGTAATAATCACAGATTTTCTAGTATATTTTGGAACATTTTGAGGGACTTAGTTTATTTGCGAGTTTTTGCTGTCGTATACAGTACATGTAAATACGTGACAGTAACTTGACAAAAGAGGGCATTGTTTACAATGCAATAATTCCAATGCTGAGATGGATTGTGCAAATGTGAAATAGGTATGGTGAAGTCATCACTTGAACGAGCGCCCTCTGTATGGTAAAGTATATGGCAGGGAAGGACTAATTTCGTATCGGGATTAAGATGATAGAAAAGAACGAACAATGAGTGAAATATCAGAGTGCGTGCGCGTGTGTGCGGTGGTGGTTGCGTTCGCGCGTTTATGTTGACTGAGTTTGAAACCGGATGATAAATGATGGGGTTTAGTCAGTGGAAAACCGTGACTAGGTTCGGATAACTACACGGGGAGGGTGGTGGGGTTGGGGTAAGTTTATTGAAGGTTTGTTGTATGGTGTAATTGACTGGAGAAAAAAAATACATTTTGGACTACGAAAAATTGTTTGGGTTTTTAAAAGGTCCAGACGCTGACTGTTGGTACGGTTGGGAGGAGTAAGGGTGACATGTAGTGGATAGAAGGGTTGGGGAGGAGTGGAGAAGCGGCGGGAAGGGGATTTGTAGGGGTGGCAGAGGTCAGGGTGGGGTAGGGGGTAGGGTAAGAACAGGGTGGGTGACGGGGTACTGTGAAATGGGTACTAGGTTGGGCAGGGGTGGTGTGGTAGGGTGGGTGGTGGTGGTGGTGGGGGTCATTTTTGGGAAATAACGTTTTTGATTTAATCTTTGAGTTTGTTGAATGGGGAAGTATGGGTGAGAGCAGGGGTGGAGGAGTGGGAGAACAAGGTGTGGGAAAGTAGGGGTGGGAGAGGTGGGGTTAGGTATGGCAGCAGTTTTGGCAGGATTCAGGGCGGTAAAATGGGAGGGTTGGGGTCGTGTTGGGAGGTTGGTAAGGGGAGGTGTCGTGAAGGAAGTCGGGAAAGTGCGGTGTTGGTAGTGATGTGTACATACATGAGAGGACATAAATGGTGGCATTTAAATAATATTAATTCCTATATACCTTGACAAACCATCAAGAATCATCCCTTACCACCATGCCAATCCCAGCCCCTACTTTCAGCCTCCCCTCCCTATTTTTACACCACTCGTTGCACGCAGCCTTCTCCTTAAAAACTAAGTCCCTCAAAATGTTCCAAAATACTAGAAAATCTGTGATTATTTACATTACTGGTCGATTTTCATTATATTACTGGTCGGTTTTTGGTTATTACATTACTGGTCGATTTGTATTACATTACTGATCGTGACATTTATTACATTACGGGCAAAAGTTATTACATTATTAGTCGATATTACATTACTAGTCAATTCTTATTACATTACTGGTCGGTCGAACATTACTGGTCGATTATTACATTACTGGTCGTAACAGCTGTTGATAAATACACAAAATGTAAACATCTGCAAACAGGTATAATGTTAAGTAGCAATGTTCCCACATTATAAGCCATATAGTGGGTAGCCAAAAAACAATAAAATTAATCCCCATTTTGTTATTATTTTTAATGTTAATCGTAAAAGGTTTATTATAATCATATTTGTCTACATTTAACTATTATTAAACAGCCTTACACAAAATTTAAAACAGGTATTTTCTCTGTTTTTCGCATGATAAAAGGGTGAATTGAGCTCGGTTGTGTTCCGCATATATGCAATTTTTTATTTAGATCAGCAATATGCTTAGGTGATTAACCAGTGACATTGCGTGATTTTCACCAGTGGAATAATGATAACTGTAAATCAAAAAAATGTTAGTGCTTCACGATTCTGAACACAAAACAAATCACGTTATTTACAACGGTAATGTGTCTGGGTAATAAACCGGTACAAATCACATGATCTTCACCAATGGATTGATTATTTTTAAAACCAAACATATTGGTGTTCCGAGAACAAAATAATTACTTATTCGAAACACCAAATCTTCACGTTATTTACAACAATATGCCTAGGTGATTAACCATTAAAAATCATGTGATATTCACCAGATGATAACTGTAAGATCAGAAATATTGGTGTTTCAAAAACGAAGGAATCTCCTACTCTAAACACAAACAATTAACGGGTTGAAATCTCGATAATTGGAGAAGTGAATGGATGGTTCTTATAACGCGATTTACTCTAGTTATCCGTAACGTGCGGAAATCACAATCATATATTTACGTAATTAATAGGTGGTTTGTGTAAAGGCTGGTTTATAGTCGGTCGGCGATGGTCGCCGCGACATAAAATTGACGCGCGATCCTTTCACGCAGCCACATAGATATAGAACGTTTAAACAATAACTTTACGTTCTATATTCTATATTTAGAGGATCGCGCGTCAATTTTCTGTCGCGGCGACATCGCCTACCGACGATAAACCAGCCTTTAGTAGAACGTGAAAACAGTTTCCGAAAATAATGGAAACCGCGTATATCTAAAATTCACTAACAAATCACCCCCCCCCCCCCCCCCCATAAAAAAACACGTTCCTTTTGGGGTGTTTTCCTACTCGTAGGCTTTTTAACAGATGCGATACATTCCTAACCAAATTTTTTTTTTTTGGTTGGTTTTTGTATTAGGCATAATATTTCTAAAAAATAAATTCCAATGCAAACGCATTAATCTAGCTCTGTATCCCGAAATGCCGGCCAGATATAAGGCCTATTCTGAATTTGTTCTCTTCCCAGAAACGTGTGGTTATGCAACGTTGCTCAGTGGGTCTTGATTCTCAAGCAGACCAGCTTTCTCAGTTCCTGGGTACAAACAAACGAAAAGGGAATAATTGGGATTAAAATAAATTTGTAACACAACATAACTGTAACTTCCCAAACTGGGGCAGAATTCCTGGTGCGATTTTGTAACTTGCTGCTGGCCATTTGCAGTTAAACCAGTAAATGCAATCCAGAAATCTCTCAGTGGCAAATCTCAGGGAGTTTCGGTGGTATTTTCATGCTTCCAATAAAATTTCATTTAAAATTTTTCCAGTAATCTTAAGCAGTATTAGTATTAAACCCCAATGATCTTAAAAAGATATTTCAACGAACGCGTGTTCATATAGAAGCTGTAACTTATCACGGCTTGCATTTTACACTTAACCAAATGACGTCACACTGTGTGATTACGTTTGCCAAGTGAGGAGATGTGAAAAGATTACCACGTTGTAGGCATGGGCGTCGCGGGGGAGGGGGGGGGGGGTCAAGGGGGGCAGTTGCCCATGGAAATTAAGAACAAAAGGAGAAAAGAAGAAAAGAGGGTAGATTGAAGTCAATGTCGTACTCAATTGAATGTATATTTAACACTCGAAACCTGCTGAAAGGGGCCTAAAATGCGGCTATATACAATAGGCCTATATAGGTATCGCGGTCTTGAACAAAGCGTCGAGTGATGTCCAGCACCCCCTCCCCTTTCGATTTTCCACGGCCGGTGATTTCTCCCTTTGATGCTTTCTGGTGACTGCTTTGCCCCTCTCTATAGAAAAAAATCCTGGCGACGCCCGTGGTTGTAGGATATATGATTCTCCGACGAAATGAACGTTGTTCGTATAGATGCGTATTTTCGAGCGTATTTTTACCACCACGCATATATTAAAGAGTCAACTATATTAAAAACCTTTTATGTTGCCTTAAGAGTTTGAAAAATGTCGTGTTCGTGTTGCAAAAACGGGCAGAACTTGGCATGATCTCAACTTTCATGTACTGAAATACATGAAACGTGGCAAAAGTCGAGGTTACGTCATTCTCCATAATGTCTGTTTAAACAATGGCACTGATAATTTGGGAGACCGCCAACATAGGGCGAGATAGCTCAATTGGTAGGGCGCTGGTGTCATATGAAAGTCAGACTCCTATGAAAATCGGACTCCTTTTCTCTATCATTGGTTAAACCCTCCCACGTGACCGACCACTCTCCGAATTATCTTCGCTTAGGCATGTGCAATACTACCGGTACCAATAAGTCCGTATTTCATAGTGACTGAAATTCACGCTACACGTACCTGTATGGTATTCCGGAGATCGCACGTTCAAATCCCGCTCCTGCCAATTTTCTTTGTTCTTTTTGAAAATTCATTCAAATTACCTAGTCAGTGTCCTTTGTTATACCCAGCACGATATGGGGCAGAGGGGTACCCCCCTTTTGTCCCTATACCATATACACTCTCCAGACTATTGTTAATGCCTAACATATCCCCCTAGACCTCTGAA
Organism: Hippasteria phrygiana; assembly: GCA_037893225.1. NCBI lineage: Eukaryota > Metazoa > Echinodermata > Asteroidea > Valvatida > Goniasteridae > Hippasteria > Hippasteria phrygiana. Next base: position 205,251 of record JAZGUH010000046.1, on the reverse strand, counting down.
AAGAATTCCTGAGATTTCGGGTACACAATGACCAACACAACAGAGGGGGTTCCCTCTGCCCCATATCGTGCATCATATGTCCCTTGTGGTTTGTTTGACGATATTTGAAGTCTAAAAGCCGTATCCTCATTGAATGATCCCCACAATGTCGCTTCCCAGGTTATCGTAAAGTTGAGGCGTGATCCCTGGCTATACGGCATTCTGGGTTTATGACTTCTGACTAGCACCCCCCCCCCCCCCCCCCGAACAAAGACACTGACAATTTGGGAGACCGCCAACACAGGGTAAGGTAGCTTTAGTCGGTGGAGCGCCGGTGCAGCGTGAAATTTTGTCACCATGAAATATTGTCGTATTGCACATGCCTTAAGCGATCGATGAATCGATTATTGGGAGAGTGGCCGGTCACGTCAGAGTCGGATATTCATAATGACACCGGTACGGTATTCCGGAGATCGCGGGTTCAAATCCCGCTCCTGCCAGTTTTCTTTGTTCTCTTTGAAAAATTCAAATTAAATTCTGTGAGAAAACATACCACTGTCCGTCGTAGCTGTTTGGTGTCCCGGAGCAATGGCGTCATATGGCGGCGGTGGGTAAGGTGCAGAAGAAACGGTTTGGTACGTTCGATGCTGCTGGATCTATATCGTGCAAACGAAAATCCAAAACAATACATTGATTTGAACCTTTTCAAGTTTCTCCCTTACAGGAATGTTGTATTTGTTCATAAACGTCTTCTTTAAATGTATATGCATTGATAGAAAATGACTAAGATCACAAAGAGATCTAAAAGGAAAATCCAAATAATTTTATTCACAAGTTCTACGTATTGATTACAATTATCTGAATTATCAATTTTTGAAGCAATAGTAAGATGTCATTTCCAATCTGAAATTCCAATGATTCATAATTGGCCTGATTGTAATTTTCCTTTGGTGAGTGATGTATTCCTCTTTTTGTTGTTGTAAAATTCCAAGATAATAGAAACTCGTCGGTCAGAAACTTGTTGCCGTCCTATGGAACTAAATATATACTCTAATGTACAGGATCTAAAATGAGATTAGCATTAGCAGGAAATTGAATTTAATTTTTTAATGAAAATGTTAGCTTTTTCATTTACATTGATGCTGTTTGCAGCCAGCAGTTCAGCCCGTACTTTGGAGCAGTAAATGGCGGACGCAAAGGCAGTGAACATCTCGACCACGTTGATAGACGCTATGATGGAATCTAAAACGATCCAACATTGGTCCAGCTGGATAGATTCAAATACACACATTTATTTATATTCATTCCGGCTAGCCATGACAACCACTCTCTTCTATCATTTTCTACACTCTTTTTCTCTCAGCAACCTTACAAAGCTCTTCCTATGGTGCCGTGGATTGGTCGATTCTTCTGCAATTCTTTCCATTTCTTACGTGGTCTCTGTACACTATGAACCCTTGGATGTGATTTCCTATTGAGAATGGACAGGATGATTAAGAGAATGTGATTTTAACAATGAGGGTCCAAAATCACACCCAGAGTCCAGAATCACAATGCGGTGAAACCCAGAAGTCACAATGTACTCTTTGTCAGGGTGGGACAAACAGTTCACAGGCTTCAGATGTGATTTTAAATAGAGTAGGATGTGATTTTGGACCCTCATTGTTAAAATCACATCCTCTTAATCCTCATGTCCATTTTGAATAGGAAATCACATCCAAGGGATTCACAGTGGTATGATCTCTATAGACTATGAGCCCTTTGTTTACATCTGTATCGCCCTACATTCAAATGTCCTGATGGTATGCGCACGCATCGTGTTTTGCATAAATTTGGTTAAGTATGACATCAAAGGTCACATGATTCAAAGGCCATCTGACCTGCGACGTCACTCCTAAACCAAATTTTATGCAAAACACGATGCGTGCGCATACCACTGGGGACATTTCAATAAAGCTGTAAACACGTGACGTCAGAAGGCGCATCATCTGTAGCAACTGATTTCAGCAACACTGATTTTCCATTTCAGAAGTTGGTCATAAACATGGGAGACTATTAAAGCATATTTTGGAGGCGACTTGAATAGGTTACTGATAATTAAACTTTGCATTAAGTCACTAAATATAAGCACCGTACGTAAGATATCGATTGAATGCCAGTTGACAGATCAATCAGTTGATCGGAAGATCGATGGAATGATTGACATAATTCATTTTTTTAAATTCCCATAAGACCATGCATTCACTGTCATACCGATAACTGAAATTTGCTGCCTATTCGATCATAGATAAAGATTGAAGGACCGATCCATGGAACATTGATTGATGGATTGATCGATTGATTGGTCTGTGGGTTTAAATGTTGAACCATAGATTTATGAGTTCATTGGTGGACTGGTCGAATAACTTATTGTTTCAGAGAAATAAATTTAGAGAGCATTTCTGTCATTCCAGTACTTACTTCGTTGGGGCATTTTTCGAAGTAGGCTGATGCAATATACATTCCAGCACATGAAATAGCAAAGAAGACTGACAGTAACGACATCAACTTCCCTGTTTGGGCCTACATCAAATTAGCAGACGGATGGAAAGAAAATCAAATTGAAACCACTTTTAAGCTAGAAGGATACATTGGACATATTTTTACCAAGACTTCTTTAATTGACCCACATTCATTCTATTTACAAAACTGTTTACCCAAAACTGCGGGAAAAAAATTCAATTTCGACCCAATTATGCAAATTAGGAGTCAAAGATCAACGTTAGCGACCGAAATATATTAATGTTTAAAGCTAAATATATCAGGATTGCATTGTTGGATTTAAACCAAACTTAGGTTTTGTCCATAGATGAGATGTTTTTTGTCATTGTTCAACTGTTAATGTCCATTTCCAAGTTTTCGTTTCTTTTACCAAGGAGTTTTTATTTGATTCTGAAAGAATACATCATTGAGAACTAGAAAACATCGAAATAGATTCTTTTGATATTTTCATGAAAAGTACCATTTCTAAAATGTGTCCTACCTTAACTAAGATAGGTCATTAATTGTTTGCGACCTTTTGTTGTAAACAGTCATGATTCTGCCTCCGTGTCCGATCGACCGAATGGCAAACCGACAGACACAACGACCGACAGACCATAGGAATGACTATTAAGAATATAACAATTTCAAATGTGTTGATAAATATTAATTCATAGTCATAAGGTGAATTTATAATACAATATTATGACTGGTTAAGTTCGGCCAAGAAATACACAATAAAGAAACTCCAAACAAATAATAAATGAGTACTATGCGGACTAACATTAAAAAGCACTGGCTGTTGTTCCATTTATTAAATAGAAAGACAAATAGAGACTAAAATGTCCCCACTATGAACAGGGCTACAAGTACCATATAAACTCAAACATCACCACATTCATGATATGAACAAAAGTGGCATAATTTTAAACCAACGGTTTTGGCATCATAGCTGATTTGAGCACAAACCATTCTAGACAAGTTTTCACGCTATTTATTATTAAGTGAAATTGCAGCCATTGAGCAATGGTTCAAATTGCCCTGAGCCAAAGTTTGAGTTGGGTTTGAGCCTGCAGTGACTGTATGTCAGCAAAACTACTCTTTGACACTGAAAACAACATCGCAATTTTAAAACCGCAAAATTCAATATGTCCAGTTGTGCCCCTTAATTCTTTCACTGCAAAAGCGTGGGTGTCAAATTGATACCATGTGGTTTCAAGATTGAAGAATGTTGTTCAGCATGGATATACCTCTTAATTCAAAACTAGGGATTTGCAGTGTAAGCAATACGCCTACTTTATGGTATGTTTGGAATGATAAGTAGGGGGCCACATTATTGTCTGTCATGTGTTATCGTTTGTATGAGCGTTACTTGGGTTTACTTAAAACCTTCACCGCGTCTTAAGCACCTAATGACGACCGACGAACAGAATTCTTACCCAGCCTTTCCGTTTGTCATGGGCTTGGGTCCGTTTCACAGACAAGACACAGAATATTCCTGCAGGAATGTACTGCAAAATTGGAAAGTTGAAAATACACAATTACCGGTAATTTTTGTTTAAGAAACTTCTACGTTTTTACAATCAAAGTATGATGACATCGATTTTCGCCAATGGTCGTTTCAGTAATATCTTACCGGTATGTCATCACTTGCTCGTCTTAAGCTAAACAACAATTTCTTTTAGGGCTACCTTGATACAATTTCGTGCGATTAGCGTTTACAAGTGATTTTCATGTTTTCCTTGTGAAGTATGTTTTATCAGTTTAAGGGCTATAAATCCTGCGTGAGGCGAGGTTGCATAAAAGTTGTCGGAATGTCATTTTACAATTTCGTAAGGACGTCCTTTTACAACGTCATGAGGACGTATTTTCGCAACGTCATTAGATAATATCGTCATGACGCACACAAACCCGCGCAGTTGTGTCGCTGCAACTTTTTAATGTTACGTCGCCACGACGTTTTTTGGCTTGCTTGGAAATAAAATGTAAAATCTGTAAAATCACGGTTTTTTCCCTATGAAAAAAAATCGTCCGACTTTGGACGTAATATTAAGTACGGTGACTGAGAAAATATCACGCGCCCGTATATAGTTTTTATGTTTTAACGTTAATTTAAATAAACGGGAATATGTACAATAATAACAGGGAGACCCCATCTTTTTACGGGAATAGCAAGGTTATTTTAAAGGGACAATAACGTAAAATGACAGTGTTCGTGTGTCGTTAGATAACAGTTTGGTGGTAATTCCACGGCTGGCGGTATACCCAGCACGATATGGGGCAGAGGGGTACCCCCTTTTTGTCCCTATACCATATACACTCAGAGAACACAACGACCAACACAAAAGAGGGGTGGGGGGGGGGGGGGGGGGTTCCCTCTGCCCCGTATCGTGCATCATATGTCTGCCGGGATGGTACTGGTGTTCAAACTGCCTGAAAATAGAGCCTGAAAGTTCACCCCTGGTGGCGCGCATCCGGAGACCTTGAATAGGAAAACATTGCAATTATTTTCTTTAGAAAATCACCCCTGAAAAAGGCCTTTGTAAAATTATTACAAACACATCAATTTATGGAAACTGATAAATCGCCTGATGTGAAAGAGAAATATCGTGCCAAAAATTGACCTCTCACTTCCGAAAATCTAAAACACATACGCGGACTTGTGAAACTCGGTGTACTCGTACAAAGATGAACAGGTAAAAACTGAAAGTTAAATATAAGAATAAAAATACTTTTACGGCTAAAATATTTTGAATAAACGTACAAGACGCATATAATTAGCAATTTCGCAAAAAAAATATAATGTGACGGTGATAAGGACGGTGTGAGTGAGGCTGTAGGCGAGATACTCAAGCCGGCCGGCTTAATTTAGAACCCATCGGTTGTAGATAGGTAAATCTTCGTTCTCACGCATGTGTACGCGATGTGAAAACAAGCGTAACCGAACAAGGAGACCTGGGAACAAACATTTTAAGAATCGTTTTTTACCCATCGTCAAGTATTTTCCCCCACTTTGACTTAAATAATCCAAAGAAAAAATTCTAGCGTGAACATTTCTTGGGTTGGTTACGGTTAGAAATCATTCTGCCAAAAATAATAACAGGGCAAACCAGTGTAAATGGCCCACAAGCGGGCCGCGCGAGGTCTCTGGAAGCCCTCCGCGTGACCCTATACTTTCAGGCTCTATTCCCGTAAAAACCATATGTTTTTTAGAGTGCACGGACAAACTCACCACGACTGCTGCAATTATTCCAAGGATACCCGACCGAAGAAAGTATTTACTATCGCCGCTATGAACCCAACGGTGGCGGATGCGCTACCCAACAAAATCTGCAGACCGCCGAGGAGTCTAAGGGCAACGCTGTGCTGGATCTCGCGGAATGGTACAGGATTCGTATCTGGATGGGAGGCTGGCTTGCTCAGGAGGTAGACTTGGGGAGCTGTATAGGTATACTGCTGCTGCACTTGCTCTGGCCGTTGTTCCATGTTACCTATAAGGAGTAAACAATATGTAGTGTTTTGAAACCACGGTTTGGTAAAAAATGAAGATTAGAGCAGGCTAATCGAAACGTTGAGAACAACCCGATAAGTCCCCATGGTTCTCCCTGAACCATATTCACCCGTGAAGTCCCCATGGTTCTCCCCTGAACCATATTTCTTACTTATCGACAATAGAGGAAACGAGTTGCTCTGTATTTACTTATTTCATACTTGGTTGTTCTTATTCGTCAGTTTTGTGTTTGCTTTCACAACTTAAATAACCCAGGAAGGAGCATTTTAAGGTTTCCAGTTATTGGCCAGGTCCAGACCGATTTTGAAATATTTTCAGATTTGCAGCTTAATACAGCACGTTCGGAAGCGTACGATTTGTGCTTGGCTTGAAGTTTAAGCTATACATTAGGCCTTTGGGTCAAATCTTCCCAGACCAATCTACAATATTTTTAGTGGGGAGAATTATTGAAAGGATTTGTTATGAATGTCCGTTTTCCCAATTTTCTATCGAACATTATTCGGTGCTAGATGAATATGAAGTCCCAAGCTTACTCTCTCCAACATTTGTTTGAAATGGATTGGGACAGCAGGTTTTTAACGTCTTTTTAATGCAAAAGTGAAAAGAACGCAAAATCGTACAAATCATTGAACAAAAACAAGTTGTTAGTACGATCGGTGACCATCTCCGCCAGTGTCCGAAACCCCCAAACGCTCCCGTTTAAATACAATTTACAATAAAATTTCCCAAAAAAATACAATTCAACGAACATCTTGTGATTTAGCACGGGTAGGGGGCCTACGTGTATAGGAGTACCCACTGAGTGTCGGCTGTTCGAGTTGAAGCGATCTTACGATCTTACAATCTTTCCTACTTCAAGACGAATCTTAATTCCTACCACTTGCATCTTTGATTCTTTTTCTTTTTGTAGCTCCGTACCTGGAGTGGCTATTTTGCTTGTTCGAGGCGAACATGCATACAAAAAACTGCATGACACTGTGCAACCTACCGCAGATATGGCTTACGTTATGCGCAAAAACTCATGTATACAGGAACACGCGCGTGTAAATCTCAACATGCTAGGCCGATAGAAAACGTTGTTTAAACTTTTAAAGGAACCATGCTTCTCAAATTGACCGGATCACATTCTATTTCATAAATACATTCATTTATATGTATTAAATGTGAATTAAAAGCAAAACTGGTTCAAGCGAAGTTTTAGTGTGATTATTTGCCGCTCAAAAATTGACCCCCCCCCCTTTTTGAAATTTGTTGAAACTCAAATTGAGGGCGCTGTTCGTGACGTGCCGAGGCACCGAAATTCATGGATCGACTCGATAGTCTGGACCCGGCCCGTATACACACACTAGGTCTACACGTGCAATTTCGTAAGTTGCAACAAAATTACTAACATCGAACTTACCCTGATTTTCTCCCTTTTAGCGAAGGCTCCTCGGGAAATGGGCCGTTTAACTGCTTTCGCCTTTATCTTACTCAAATCTGGGAACTTTGTTGGGATGGCAGTGGACTTGAGCATATTTTTAATGGTCATCCCAAAGGATTTGAAAATACCAGTATCGAAACACGACGGCTCAAAGTGGTCGCTACATAACGCTGAAAAGCTGCTGGGGCCGGACCTCTTTGCTCTTGTCACCTTCACTTTCGCCGTCCAAATTCTCCGATATTTCGCTTCAGTTGGAAATAAATGAAGGCTTACTCCACCCGTCGTTGTTTTGCTGCACCCAGCAGCTACACACCTTGTCGGCATGGCCGAAAAACACTATATTTTGCTTAGATTTTGGACGAAGAATTTTCGCCGTACAATGTACACACAATGCATACCCGTGATGAATGGGTAATGTGCCTCGATCTACGTCACACACTTATGTTAATCAGGGTCCCACTCAGGGGGCGGAGTAGCTTGGACAAACATTTTCTAAAATTGTTTTCTCATATTTAATCTGGGAAATAATTGTCTCTGGACACAAAATATCATTGTCAAGATAATACTTTATTGTTTTAAGCAGGAATAATGCAATATAAATCCTAAATCATGTTTCCTTTAAGCAGGGCACATGAACAACCCGGGTTGTTTAACAGTTTAAACAACGTTTTTCTCTGTGTATTATACTCACTTTGGTTTACGCCTGCAAAGAAAATCGCAGATTTACACAGAACTTGGAGAAACTAAAGAGTAGTTTCCCTAAACAACTCGTGACTATTATTCGGTAAAAACCTGGTATTTAGTCCTGGCCTTCAATGTCTACTACCTGTCGGCGTTATGCATTAATGGCAATCTAAAATCAGCCGTATATGCCCAACTGCAGGTAAACAAGTTTGTTGTATCACAAGTGCATAGTTAAGTTCCCGATTGTACAAACACCATCAAAACCGTTGTGCGTCATGATCATCCATCGCTGATTCTTCCTATTTCAATAAGATAATGTCATGTGACGCTTCACGTGGTCATGCGACGCTTCACGTGGTCATTTGCTATATATTGCCGTTAGAGAGTACCGAAGTCTTACGTCAGTTGGCGCGTGGAGGTTTTTTCCTACCTCCATGGTTGGCGCTACAACTGGCTGCAAACAAATGTAGATTTCGACTGTTCCTTTGTTAACAGCCAGTCATGCAAACATATCAAACACTATCAGAAATTAAGAAATTAGCTGGCCTGACTTTTCGAACTTAAGCAAGTTCTTTCTCAAAGGCAAATGACAGAGTACAAGAAACAAACATTGTAGGGAACACACATGCATAAGGGGGTGGGTGGAGAAACACAAAAGAGGGATGCAAAGGAGCAAAGGAGCATGGCAGTGGGTAAACATTAGAAAATCACACTGATTTGATTCAGTATGGCCACCGATCAATGACTATTTTCAATTTTCGTGTTACCTTCAGTCATTATCTAATCTGTGTTACACAATAACAAGCTTACCAAATCCGACGAGGCTTATTAAAATTCCCGTTATTTTTATAACGTGCGGACCGCTTTGGAAGAATCATCGTACATGTATCATATAGGGCATGTTAAACAGTGCATAAGCGCATAAGCACATTATTGGCATCACTACCCAGTGCGGTCCGTGACGACACGTGACAAAATGGTCATAATTGGAAACTTAAAGAGTAGGCCTACCGCGTGCATGCAGGGAACTATAAGTGTTTTCGATTCTTGTATTCTTGTGGAAAATGTTGTCAAAATGCTTACGAATATCTTGAATTATTAAGGGTACGCTGGACTACAGAAATTAAGGGTGTGATCATTTGAACTCAGTGGCCATAGAGCAGGCGCTGGAAAAGCCACACTCTGGATCTCGTGTCTCCATGAATATAATGACTTATTCTATAAACCAATACAAATAACTCCCCAATGAAGCCAACATTTATCTAAGTCCGACGCGATTTGTTATTCAAACATTCAAAAAGAAAGTCGACTTAAAGTTAGTTACTATAAGTTTATGCGCTCACAATCAGCCGTTTTTTATCACCTTGGAGCTAACTGGGCTAACTCAAACGCGACTTTTGAATTGCTAAATGCGCATGCGTTGATCAGGTAGTTACAAAAGACTTCTTAAGTACATGTGTTTTAAACGAAGGGCGTCTCTTATATAGGCCATCAGCCTTGGTCCAAAAAATGGGCCACCGGTATCAAATGATCGAAAGGAGCAATACTCATTGCGATTTTTGGCAAGGTATGCACACCTAGAGTTGAAAAATGTGTGATAGCATTGCAGCGTGAGCAGTGGCAGCTTTTTGGGTGTTATCGCTTTTTTCATTTTTTTCTTTTCAAAATGGCCGCCAATATGCTTGTTGCCAGATTAATTATATGTGGTAACAAGCATGTTGGCGGCCATTTTTTTAAAGGGTGATAGCGCCCAAAAAGCTGCCACCGCTGCAATGCTATCGCATATTTTCCAACTACAGGGGTGCATACCTTGCCAAAAATCACCATGAGCATTATTCCTCTCATTTGATACCGACCAACCCCCCCCCACCCCCCCCCCACCCCCCCCCCCCCCCCACCCCCCACCCCCCCCCCCCCCCCCCCCCCCCACGCTGATGGACTGATATTTAAGACGGACGCTTGCATGAATGGGCTGTCACAAACGTGAAACTGTAAAAGAAATGCCCTTTTCTAGACTTTGTGCGTAGACTATGTATTTGCTATAACAAAACGAAAGCAGGGTGACTATATACGTATGCATACTGTGCAACCCCACGGTCGTGCACAACAAATCGTATACCCAGCACGATATGGGACGAAGAGGTACCCCCGCTCCCCGACTTGTTACCTAACACATCCCCCCCCCCCCCCCCCCCCCCGGATATCTGAAAGGAATTCCTGAGATTCCGAGAACACAATGACCAACGCAAAGTTGAGGGGGATCCCTCTGTCCCATATCTTGCTTCAAATGAAAAATCGTGTTCACATACATGCACAAGTTACCGGTACACAATCTCAACCCCTGTATTGTGTGCGGGGTGCGGCTTTCCAATACAGCGATTAGGCCATGGTCTTGTGTCCATCAGCATGACACATTACTGCAATTGTTTAGACTTGCAAGCATAATGTATGAGGCTGATTGGTGACACAAAACCCTTTCAGCGACGATTTCTTTTATTATGTAATAGTGTAGATTTCAGGCTACATGGTAGCCGTGATGGATGTCTATAGGCCAATACCACACAATCCTGTCGCTTTAGCGGAGACACAGGAAGCTAGAATAGACATAAACCACGCATGCAATTTACCACCGAGATAATTAAGATAGCACATACACCACGAAGGTCAGTTTCATCCATGGGTAGATCGGGGGAGGAGGGTCAACAGGAACCATGCCCCACCCCCAAAAAAACAACAAACTTTTTAAATATTAATTGAGAACTCCAGAAACTGTTGTGTACACGGCACCATTAGGCTTGTCAATTATTTCGGCACACAGCATCATATACAGTCCTACCCCAACTCCTATCAGTAGTTTTATCGACGTCCTTTACTTTTTAAGCGTTCATATTGAAAATTAAAGTCGAACAAAAACCTGAGCCAATAAAAACTCGTTCAAATGCAACGGGTTCAACTTCATCAACCTGTTAGGTAATCGCCAGTCACGCGCGAATGTGTCTGGTGATGAAGCGTAAACGCGTGATGCATGCGTCAGGTTTTGCGTGTAATGGTTTGGGCCATGCCAATGTACGAGGTCTCTTGTAGAACTGTTGTCAAACCGGTTCACTCAACATAAACCGGAGTCCAAAGTCAATCTTATTCATGAGTGCATGAATTCAATTGTCTCTTAACACGAGTAAACATCTTTTAACAATGATAATCTAACAAAATCATGAAGCGAATGAATTGTTGCTATGAAGTTGTCACTTTCCCAATGTTACAGCAGATCATGCTCAAACTCTGCATACTCTTTGTGGACTCGTGAACAGTAGTAAACGGTTTGTGGTACGTCCACAGAACTTTCCCCCATTCTGAAAAAAGACAGCTTTAAAGGTATTTTGGGGTTAAGGTTATCCACTTAATTGGATCACGATAACAAATTCGGGTTGAAAGGGTGTTCAATGTGGGAGTAAAATTAGCTCTTTTTCTCCGTTTTCTTAAGTGCATGAAAACAAAGGAATGTCCATAGTAGGTATGCAAGGTAACTCTGGGCTGTGTTGGTCTGCTTTGCATTCAAAATCGTGTACAAAACGAATGAGGTTTATGAACAGTAAGAGGACAATATGAGGTCACCGACTAAAGGTGTTTACACACTTGTGCGTGGGTTAGGCTATACGAGAGAGGACTTGGGACAATGGGGGATTAGGGATAACAATGACACCGAGGACTTGGGCCGAGTCCTCGGGAGAATTTCGTGTACAAACCTTATGGGAGTACAAACAAAGGGAACAAAAGGAGGGTTCCATTCATGGTCCTCAGTAGTATAGGAAAATGCACATGCCGTGCGTGTTAGTGTGTGTGAGTATGTATATTCACGCATACACCTCGTTATGGGGACAATTTCTTTTGTTTGAAAAAATCTGAGCGAGTTGTGGGGACATTTCCTGTCCCCATAACGTTTTGGGTGTCCAGTACAGGGGTCTAGAGGTAAATTGGGGTTATGGTTATATGAAAGAAAATGGAGAGGAATACATATTAGGCTGATGTTGAAAATTTTGGGTCGAACGAATTATCAGGGTTTGAGTATAGAGAGATTTTCCTTAAGCACACGAACCCTATGGGATGTCCCCATAACCCAATGTGGGAAAAGTATTTACATGCCGGCAATCGTGGACCTTGGACAAAAGAATTCGGGCGTAGACAAAGGGTCCACGTTTGACCGAACGTCCACGTGTACAAAACCAATGGGAGGTCTTCCGAAAAAGTATAAACAAAAGAGGAACAATGGGACGTCCACGATTGCAGGTATTTACACACTTCGGTGTGTGTGGGGGGGGGGGGGGGTGTTATAACCACCTCGGCTTTGTGCGAGTCTGATCCAATGAAATTTCTGCAGAGAATAGAGAGTTAGCACAAATGGAATATAATTTACCATTCGGTTAGATCAGGTAAGTATGACAGCCGCTCCCTACGGTTGTGTCACTTCTGAGTACAGGGTTTTATTGTCCCTTTACATTAACATTCTCCTACAGAAAAAGTATACATTTGTACCTGCGAGGACCGTGTTCAACAAAAGACCTTCCTCAGAGGACACCGATTTCGTTGTTGTTTCTTTATCCCTGTGTCCTCGGTGGTAAAAAAGAAACTGTACACACACGCGCGAGAAAAACATATCTTCTATTATGAAATGCGATTTGCTCCTTACGCTTCTTGCTTTGCGAATGTCTTCTGTTGAATTTTAGAATTTTCAGAAATTGTTAAAAACGGGTCAATCTAGCCCCACCAAAGAAAATGCAGTGTATAACCCCAGACGCAACAGTGTAAAAGGCTTCGAAAATCTCTGCAATTTTTTACAGGATTTTAAAGAGTTTCTGAAAATTCCGTTTATACTTTCAAGTAAGCGGGTTTTAAAAACTTTCAGTTTGATACTGTAATCGGAACTTCGGAGCATTAGCACTCAGCCCCCCCCCCCCCCCCCCCCCCAGTCTGTATCGTAATAATAATTATTTTACATGACAAACACTTTGCAGAGCGAAAACACAAAAATCACAACAAATTCTAGTAACATATAGATGTTATAAATTCCATAGAGCTACTTGAGCACAAAAATTGCTTAAGCACAAAAACCTTGCTTAGAGAATCGGGTTACCAACCAAAACTCCATGTGATTGTCATGCAAGGCAAACAACAATAAATACCACTCGCAAACAATATACATTACATGGATTTCTGGCTGGTAACTTGCTTTTATTGGGCAAGTTTTTGTGCTCAAGTAATGTTTGTGCTTAAGTAGCTCTATAAAATGTTTATGAATAGTTATCTGAAAGGGAAAATAGGGTTAAGTCTTGTTTACTTCTCGACATTACTATACAAATAAATATTGTTGTATCAACAAATAAATCACACGAGAAAATACAAAATATATTTTGACCACTCGGCATACTAGATATTTTAGACAAGGCATTACAAACGGCAATATGTTGGATCTTGTGCTTTTTGTTTTCCCACGTTTCTTATTCAATATTTCACAGATGTACAATCTTTTAGTTGTCGAAACCCGCGTAAAGGGATCACCTCTAAAACATCCAGCCAACTGATATAAATTCTATCACATACAGCACAAGAAATTCACGAAAAGAACTTTCGATATATGGCTAGTGTTGTAATACACATTTGAAAAGCGTAGCATTTGATAGCATGGCATAGTTTCTTTTTTACATCATGACAATATCAGATTTACGTTATGACAAAATAATGTCTGTAGACTAATCCGGCGACCAACATTTAGAAGCATTTACTGTGGTGGCACCACGCTCGCGTGTGCATTTTACGCACGCGCTTGATGCCGCTTCGACCAACAGGGTGTTTACAACTTGCCAAAATGCGCGCGCGACTGAAATTAAAGAACGCGGGCAACCTGCACGCGAGCGTGGCACCGGCCAGAGCAAAAATGGCTCCTAATTTTGTTCAGCAAATTGGCGAATAGAAAAATGAGAAAGCGAGGATGAAAGGACTATGCCCTCAATCTCAACAATGCATGATAATACGCTATTATTCACTAATACAGATTACTGTATAAATATCAACACTTTACCAATTAGCCTATTGTACAACCAGAAAGCACAAAGGTAAGAACAAAAAATGTTTCCTTGAATAATAGCTCCGTGCTTGACTTATCTACTCAGGGTGTTCCGTACAACCGGCCATGTTTGGCCCAAATAAAATACAAAATGTAAAAATGATGAGTAAAATGTTCTTCGCCCACACTGTAAAAAAAATCGTAAAATATAAACGGGTTTCCCCCCTGTAAAAAAACAGACCATCACCGTATTCTATTTTTAACGGGTTTTGGACATTTCCACAGCTCCTATTTAGAGGCAAAATGTTACTGTCGCAAATAGGTTATATCGATAGATATTGGTCAAAAATATAAATATAGGCCTACCAAAACTTTTGGGGTAGGATAAGGGAAAGTGGGGTTAGGCTTCAGGCAATATCATCTGTTCGTCATGTTGCATGGATTAGGCCTATTGTATTTACATTTTGTACTGACGCCAGTCAGTCGGATTTTCACGTGACAGGGTTTAACCAATAGGGCCTAATAGGGAAAGGAGTCCGATTTTCATGGGAGTCCGATTTTCATATGACACCGGTGTTGTGTGAATTGATGGCTCTAACCTACGGACTCATCTCTAGTACTGCGCTTGGGAGAGTGACTAGTTGCGCGTGTGTTCAACAAATAAAAGGGACCAGATTTCTTAGGAGTCTAAATTTCGTGTAACAGGCAGGCTCTCCGTAAAGGGTCAATATACAGGCCAGAATTTTCTGATAACGAATATTGCGCACTTTACACTGATGGGATTCACACGGATGGTTCCGGGGGCTTTTTGGTCGATGACCGGGCTGAGGAGGGTCGGCCGTGGTACAATTGAAGACGCTCCCTGGCGCCCAGTCCTCGCATCATGGCCGCTGCCGTGACCACCTGACCAAAGTGCACCCTGTACGGAATAAATCAAAGCACTATGTTATCTGTCAGTTGAGACGGTTTATGGTGCTTTATTTCCCCGCCTTGGCGAAGAACGCAGAACTGCCGGTGCAGCGTGAAATTTTGTCACTATGAAATACGGTAGTATTGCACATGCAAAGTGATCGATAATATCAATAATTGAGAGAGTGGCCGGTCACGTGACAGGGTTAAACCAATAATAGGGAAAAAGAGTCGGATTTTCATGGGAGTCGGATTTTCATATGACACCGGTGTAGTGTGAATTTATCATATGATGCGCAATATGGGGCAGAGCGAACCCCCCCCCCCCCCCCCCCCCCCTCTTTTGTGTTGGTCATTGTGTTCCCGGAATCTCAGGAATTCTGTTCAGAAGCCTAGGGGGATGTGTTAGGTAACAATAGTCTGGAGAGTGTATAGGGTATAGGGACAAAAAGGGGGTTACCCCTCTGCCCCATATCGTGCTGGGTATAGAATTTATGGCTCTAAATGCTTACTCATCTGAAGTACTGCGCTTGGGAGAGTGACTAGTCGCGCGAGTGTTCAACCAATAAAAGGGACCAGATTTCTTAGGAGTCTAAATTTCGTGTAACACCGGAAAAAGTGTTTAAAACCGGTTGGTGTTTTATCGGCCGTTTAAAACCACCCACGTGACGGGTTCTCGACCAATAGGAACGGGTAAACTGTCTTAGGTATTTATGAATTGGGAATAATGTCAGCGTAGTCCTTTTTAATTACACGAACCCCTCCCCGGCCGCGAATTATTTTTTTCCCAAACGACATCTATGGATTGTTGAGCGCCCTCTACAACACTTTATACGTACGCATTATATTATAGGTACCGTATATAGTGCAACGAATTCCCGTAGTCAGCCAAGCATTCCGATGAGTCAGTCGAGTTGAGATTGTGGGTTCGAAACCCGACTTTTAAGGTCCATTTTTTCTTCCAATATCCAGCTCTGGAGGATTGTCTTTTAAAGGGAAAAAAAGTCCGAAATCTCATAGCGTTCACCCCATTTGGATGTCGTTTGGGGGAAAAAAATCGCCCCGACCCCGAACAAAGACACTGACAATATTTGGGAGACCGCCAGCATAGGGCAAGATAGCTCAGTTGGTAGAGCACCGGTACCGTATTCGGATCCGGAGGTCGTAGGTTCAAATTCTGCTCCTGCCAGTTTTCTTTGTTCAGTTTGCAAAGAGTCCATGATGAAAGTGAACATTTCCTATAGCCAGGCCTACCTGAGGCGCCCGCATGCTGGCTCTGTAGGAGGCGCCATCCCCTCATCCTGCTCGTCTGCCTCACTGCTGATTTCCATCTTCTGCACGATGAGGCGCAGGAGGTCGTGCTGCTTGTCCATCTGGCTTGACAGCGTCTTCAACCTGTAGGAGAGGAAAAACCTGACTTTGGATCACACCTTGTTGGCCTCGAGCCTATATTCTATCATCTTCATAACTAGCGTAACTTTCGGGTCCCAAATACGTGAGGCTCTATGGAAAGCGCGTGATCGTGAAGCAACACGCGCGCGTTCTCCATTCGTTTGCACTGAACTTCCTGGTCCAAAATGGCGTCACACTTACGAAGAGAACAATAGACCTTCCTATATTGTTTGTAAATATTGAGCGTCATTTGTATGGGCTGCCACAAGCACACAAATTGAAGCCCGAGGTTTGCAACATATTTATCCCCAACAAATGCCTCTTAACACCCTCAGTACATAACAAAAATGCATGCTTAGGAAGTTTTATAGTGTTTGTTGATTTGTTTTAATCTGTGACCAGTCGGGTTTTCTCATTCACCTTTAACCCGACAGGTCCCTTATTCCATCGTAACTTTTGTAATACATTACATCACGTCCGTTTTTTACATATTAAACATAAACATGTCCGCCTAGCGCCCTCTCGTGGCCAACTTAAATTTCTCTTGCTATGGACAGCGCCCCCACATTTGGTTGCCCGCTGCGTTTAAAAAGTTAGAGGAATTCACGTGCTGGAGTTTTTACATACCGCGCTTTGTTTAACAATGTTTAGGGTACATTCCAGACCTAGTTCTGTAGTTTTCCTGTTGGGCAGAACTACGTTTATTCATTGATTTCGATCCACTCTTGCCTTGCGACAACAACAGCAATTTGGTGGCAGTGCACTCGCACATACCACAATTTTTGGGTGCGGTTCCCGATCAGCAGCAACGCCATTGTAATTGCTGCTTTCAAGCTGCTCTGTTGTTTCAACGTTGATATTGGATGGCATGAACGTAGACCAGCCCAAGTGGTGAGTAATGGCCCTTGATTATATTCAATATTAGTGTTTTATTTGTATTTTTATGCCGCATATGTACTCTGAGGTGCTAAATTTAGCACTTATTGTCCACTTCTATAGGTGCTTGTGGGCCTATAGTTATTGCACCTGCCATGCTAATAGCACAAGTAAACGTGCAATAATAACAGCACTCAAAACGAGCTTTAAAAAGTGCACTTCGAGTGTTATTTTCAACAACTCATAGGACACAAAATAGAGAAAAGCGGAAAGGGTTATACTGAAGGTTTAGTTGACATTGGCGATTTATTATGTTCTTATTATATTTTAGATCTTTGGATAGATTTACACCATTCCCTTTTATACAGAGACAACCAGAAATCTTGCGTCCACACCCTGTATTCAATATTTTAGTAGTGGTAACCGCTCGGTTGTGCGGAGAGTGGTCAGTTAATTTTAGCCATCCGTCTCTTTTCCACTCTCCCCGGTTACAAATCATTAATAACTAATGACAATTTGGGAGACCGCCAACAACATAGGTCAAGATAGCTCAGTTGGTAGAGCGCCGGTACAGTAACCCGGAGGTCGCAGGTTCGAATCCCGCTCCTGCCAGTTTCTTTGTTCACTTTGAAAAAACATTAATAACTATTATTAATTTTTGCAGTGTTGAGCCTTCAATACTCAGCCAACCCGTAGTTGGCAAAATGTGGCAACCACGGGTTGACGATAAGAGATATAGGATATAGGATATAAAAGAGATAACAATTCCACTTTTTGTTTTAGAATTTCTATATTCATCAGGAGAGCAGCGGTATCAACTTGAGCAAACACTTCTATTATTCTCAGATAACCCAAAACTGCGTTTATGAAATGTTTGCCAACTACCAGTTAGGCGAATGGCCATAGAACGTGGTAGTTTCTAAAGTCAACATTGGATTGAATTTTAAATTCAAGAATTAAACCCTGGGCATGCTTGCTCAATGTTGACTTGGTCATTGCCGCGTACAGTACAGTACTGCACTTAGAACCATGACTATAGGCAAGCAATGCTCCCATTGGCCTATAGAATCCTGATTCCACATCTGCATCCAACTTTCAGCCTATCAAAAGGAAGGGCGCCCGGCATTTGGATTCGAGGCCAAAAGTTATTACAATGTAAGCCATTGTTTAAAGGAAACATGTTTTAGGATTTATATTGCATTATTCCTGCTTAAAACAATAAAGTATTATCTTGACAATGATATTTTGTGTCCAGAGACAATTATTTCCCAGATTAAATATGAGAAAACAATTTTTGAAAATGTTTGTCCAAGCTACTCCGCCCCCTGAGTGGGACCCTCATTAACATAAGTGTGTGACGTAGATCGAGGCACATTACCCATTCATCACGGGTATGCATTGTGTGTACATTGTACGGCGAAAATTCTTCGTCCAAAATCTAAGCAAAATATAGTGTTTTTCGGCCATGCCGACAAGGTGTGTGGCTGCTGGGTGCAGCAAAACAACGACGGGTGGGGTAAGCCTTCATTTATTTCAAACTGAAGCGAAATATCGGAGAATTTGGACGGCGAAAGTGAAGGTGACAAGAGCAAAGAGGTCCGGCCCCAGCAGCTTTTCAGCGTTATGTAGCGACCACTTTGAGCCGTCGTGTTTCGATACTGGTATTTTCAAATCCTTTGGGATGACCATTAAAAATATGCTCAAGTCCACTGCCATCCCAACAAAGTTCCCAGATGTGAGTAAGATAAAGGCGAAAGCAGTTAAACGGCCCATTCCCCGAGGAGCCTTCGCTAAAAGGGAGAAAATCAGGATAAGTTCGATGTTAGTTGTTGTTGCAACTTACGAAATTGCACGTGTAGACCTAGTGTGTGTATACGGGCCGGGTCCAGACTATCGAGTCGATCCATGAATTTCGGTGCCTCGGTCTACGTCACGAACAGCGCCCTCAATTTGAGTCTCAACAAATTTCAAAAAGGGAGGTAAATTTTTGAGCGGCAAATAATCACACTAAAACTTCGCTTGAACCAGTTTGGCTTTTAATTCACATTTAATACATATAAATGAATTTATTTATGAAATAAAATGAGATCCGGTCAATTTGAGAAGCATGGTTCCTTTAACCCCTTCTGACCCACTCTTGTTAATGGGGCGTTGCTATGCCAAGACGGGTAATAGGCAACTAATAGTCAAACAATGGATTGAGTACACGCAGGAATGCGCGTATAGACGACAACCGGCCAGGTGGTCCTTTTTAAACCACAGCCATGACCGTCGTCCGTATTTAAGAAATCATCGTTTATATGGGTTCCCCACTGTGCGAATACGGAGAAAACGCATTTTTATCGTGTATGCGATAAAATGAAATATCATAGCACTCAAATGGCAAGCACTGCAGATGTTTATTTTATGTTCGGGCAAATTTTAAAGTTGGCCTAAAGTATGGTTGGCCAAAGTTCATGAAGGGCCCAATTTCATCAAGCTTCCCAGCGAACAATATTTCTCAACAATTTCTCTTGCTGAGTTAAAACCAGCCGTGAAACAGTCACAAGCAGTATCATGCATCACGTGCATTTTGGGCTGGTAACCTATTTTTTATTTTTGGAGTAAACAATTTCTGAACTTGGCAAAGTTTTAGACTGATCAACTCCACAAACTTGGGCTCTTTGTCTCCTGCCAACGGATTTTCCCAAGATAAAAAATGAAGTGCGGAGCGTTTGCAGTGGTACATTGGAGAATGTACAAGAACCCTCCCAGTTTGAAGGAGTAAAACACTTTTTTTCGGGCAGGTGTCACGGTCTCAGTTATTCGATGTGCCCAGTTGACCCTAACAAATGCATCACTGCGCATGCATTTTGTTAGGGTTCAATAGCTTTAAACAGTGTTCCGGAAAACTGGGCACACAGGATAAGTGAGACCGTGACAGCGGGCTTACTTGTTCTTCAAGACAGTCAACTCTGCGCTCCCCTGCTCATTCTCCTGCACGCTTTTCATCAGTTCGACGCTCCTCGCGGTCAATATCGCCTTGTCCAGATCGCTTTCCTTTCCGTAGATGGTGCGCTTGAACTTCTGCAACAGTTTGTTTCCCTGTGTGCATTTTATCCATGCATATATAATTACTATCAACATTGGTAACATTTAGCATAATATCACATTGTACTGTACGGCTTTTTTGCAAAGGTGAAACCGCTGAAGAAATTATGTTTAACCATACCCACTAACAAAATGTCTGCTACGGAGAAGCCAGCCGGCTCCCAAATTGACCAATTCATTCAGCCACGCCCCTTTCAGTGTTGCCCAATCACAGTCAACCGAGCCACACAACCCTCAAGAAAGTCGGACTTTTGTCGGAACGTAATCATGGCTGTGATTTTGGTTAGCACGTCAAGGGCGGTGCTTAATGCAACGGTAAGGCTGTTCATTTTCGAATAATTTAGTATTCGATTATTAGAAAATTGGATTGACCGAATATTCGAATATTCGATACTCGCCGATCACGTTTTTCACGCGTCAGCTGCATGCAGCTGCATGCCGCGCCGGTAAAAAGTTGCGCGCAAAGCACGCCGGTGTTGTACGTGCGGCGATAAACCACCCGATCGACATTTTTAGCATGCGCCTGTTGTATCAACATTCTGAAAACAAGAAAACAAACTGCAGCCTGCTTTTTTGCAGTAATTATTTTATAAGTGTCGAGGGTTTTACGGACGGGAACAAAAATGCGACATTTGACACGGCTAAGCGCTGTAACTTTTCTATTAAAATAGCATCAGAGTGAAATTATGAGAGATCGGACGTCAAGCGCAAACGGTAAAAGTTAATATCTTTGAGGGTTTTTAATAACCTACATAGTGTTCCCGTTCGCACGGCAATTTCTTGTTGGGAAAGATCACCACGAAGTCCATGTCCACCCACTCTAGAATTTTGGCGGGAATCTTCTGCTCCATCTCTGTGTACATCTCGACCTGCATGGCCAGACGCTGCAGTTTGGCGTCCTGTTGCACCTTGGCGATGTCGCCAACGGCAAGACCGATCTAGGGGTTAAGTAAGAAAGGTATAATTGGCGTAGAACAAAGCGTGTGAACAATGGGAGACTTTTGAGATGCTGGTGACAGCACGATATACCGGTTCTTTTTATTATTCTCATCCGTCTTGCGCATGCTCAGAACTACGTGCGCATGCTTAGAACTACGGGCGCATGATCAGAACCGTATAATGACTGGTGTGGCGTGGATTTCAGTCACTGTGAAATGGGGCTCATTGGTAATATTGCGCATGCCTAAGTGAAGATAATTAGGAGAGTGACCAGTCACGTGAGAGGGTTTAACCAATAATAGGGAAAAGGAGTCCGATTTTTATGGGAGTCGGATATTCATATGACACCGTTATGTCTGCTGCCACTAGCGTCTCAACAGTCTTTCATTCTTTCAAACATTGACTGATGCTGTAGAATTCTTAAAAACTCCAACATTTCCAGAGAAAGCTCAAGCACTGCACATGGGAATTTTAAAGACTAACTTCCACTTTTGACCCAGTGTCTCTTAGAATTTGTTTGCGCGTACTTAGCGCCAACAGGCCACTAGGCGGGGAGTAGGTGGGCTGTACATCTGCACAGCGAAGACCAAGAAATTATAAGCCCTAACATGGTATGGATCGCATCAGTTTGTTTTTATTGTATAACATTCAAATATTATTCTATAGCATTCGAATTTTCTAATCCAATCCGTGGAATTAAGAGCGATTGCACTTGCCGCTTCCCAACAAGCAATGAACAAAATTGTTAAATATACGGCCGCGTTTTCACATAAGAGTTTATTAGTGTCAAAGTACATTGAGAACGATCCATAAACAAGTGCAATTTAATTACAAGACTGGTGGTTGGTTAGCACCTGCCTTTATTGAGATCGCCCGACATTACGAGCGAACTGGTGTCCCTGTTCTCTAGCGATACTGTATTGTTCAGGTAGACAATCCGCAAACAATAACCCCAGTTCACAGATATTCCATGTGACATGAGGGGTCCCAAACGTTGGACCAAACATGGTGATCATGCATCAGTGCAGGGGCCGAATTTCATGGATCTGCTAAGCACAAAAAGTCTTCCTTGGTAAAACAGGATTACTAAACAATCTTTTACATGATGTAAATGCTCGTGACTGGTATTTTTGCTTAACATGAAAATCACATTTTTTTGGCTGGTGATCCATTTTTTAAGCAAGACCTTTTGTGCTAAGCAAATTTAGGTGCTTAGGAGCTCAATGACATTGACCCCAGATAGACAATTGGTAAACATTAGCCGCACGTTCAACTGTGCACATAATGACCTTCCACAGTCAGAAGTTGTCCCAACGCTCTCTGTAACTCTCTCTATAGTTTCTCTGCAGCTGCCAAGAACAAACCGTCCTCTTTTGGCGCCCCCACTCCTAAAAAAGATCATTACCGCCCTCTGCTGGTAGATCTAACTTATCTGTATCTGCCATGGTTATTTAAAGGTAAAGAAAGTAATATTACCAGCAGATTCATGACAATGATTGGCAGGAGCAGGATGAGAAGTGCCAGGAATGCGAACGTCAGGCCCGCGAAATGCATGGTATCGTCACTGTCATCTTTTGACGGTCCCACGAAGGAGTTGATCAAGTCAATCTCAGCCAACATCATGGTGTACACGCGGAGGAAGGATAACGGTATGTTCTGGAAAGCATGATTTTCCTACGGGATAAACGAGAAATTTCCTTTTCTGTAATTACCCGTAGCTACAGTCGTCTCCCCTTACAGGTCGCAAGGCAAGGCAAGGCAAATCACTTCGTTTAGTAGTTACAATGGTAAACAAATACTTCAATATTAAACTCCACTCAGATTATAGGATTGCACGCACCGGATGTTAATAAAATATGGCTAATGGGATTATTTCACTGATCTCCATGTATACAAATCTGGATAGATCACCGGCTGTTCACGTTGACGACACCGCCCGCCATTTTTCCACTCCATGCGATGCGCGAACGTACGTAAAATAAATAGAAGCATGACATAAGCAGGTGCTAGGCTAGGCGCGCAATGATTTATGGATATTGGAAGAGTAGTAATATGGCGGCTGCTGGCGACAGTTCTTACAGGCAATGAGCTATCCACATTTGTATACGTCGGGATCAGTGGATTATTTAAATAAGCAGATGTTCACATTGGTATCATAGTTACCATTTTCTTTGTATCTCGCAAAATAATGCTTTTATCTATAGCTGGAAAACTGCATATATCATGATCACAACGGTATAATGCTGTATACACCATTTCTGGACCAAAACGACCATGTTTCCTACCTCGTTTTTCATGAGCATGTGTAAGGCCATGCTGAATGCAACGATGAGAACAACGAAGACGACGAGAACACGAACCAGTGTCTTCAGGATGACTTGAAACATCACCACGTAGATTCCAATCACATTGATTCTGTAAAAGATATTAATTAATAATCCTCTCCATACCTGGCCGCATTTTTTTCCGTGGGCGGGTGTATCAAAGATATCACAGTAAAGAAAAATGGGTACAGGTGGATTCCAACTAGGGACCTTTTGATCCATAGCCCATCCCACTATCCACTAGACTAGTCTGTAGCAGCTCGACAACAGCCGTTCTTTAAAATGATTTAATGTAACCAGTTGACTAAACAATAACAATGCTGTGACGTTCCGTTCTATTCTAATGATTAAACATGCTTTCTCATAAAGAAAACTAATGAAATATTCATGAAATTTATACACCCACCTACGGAAGAAAAAAACAAGCTACCTGGCCATATTTTAAACGAACGATGCCGCTATCCGACGCCATCTTTGCTAGTAAAGCACGGATGGTTTAAAGGGTAAGCACTCATCCAGAACCACTAAAATGACATCGTCATGTATTACTGAAAATGCACTAGGCCTTATTGAATAGGCACAAGGCGCGATGCGCGCGACTGTCATTTTGGTGGTTCTGGATAAGTGCTTACCGGTTTAAAGTAAGTTATCAAATACGTAGCCTAATATTACAAACAGAGGAATTGAAACAAGTGCAAGATTGTATCGTAAGATGTTTATTTTAAAAAGAAGAGTGGGGAGAGGGATGACAACATGCATAATTATGCAGATTAGCAAGTCCAATAAACCCTATTGCAGCTTGACTTTGATATTAACTGCTAGTTCGGAGTCAATTGGCCTCGTGGTATTTTCTCGCCTTACACCGCTGTGATCTGGGTTCGAATCCCACCAGGACCGACATGTGGATTCGGATTTTTTCCTTCCACTTCTAAAACATTTCTTCGTCGTATTCCAACAGGTTTCTTCAGGCTTTCGAGCTATCCATGCACTTTTGAGGAATCCTTGGTTTCACCAGAAAGAAAGGATTTCCACCATTACATCTGGTTGCATTAAGGGTGCGCGTTCGAGTAGCTCACCCGGATCGACTCGGGTGAAGGCAGACGGGTCAGTCACGAGAGATGGGCTAATAGAATGCTCAAACGCCCTCTCCTGTTGATGTCACCTAGTACTTGTGTCGGCCATGGAGGAATAAGAGTCGGCGACTGTGTAGTTACGGACACCTCTTTATATTTGATCCGTTTCGAGTCAAGGTTGTTTTTATCATTCCAAAATGAATTTATCAACCTAATGTATACTCCTCTCAATTCTAATGACATCATTTTTTTGTAATTCTGAACAGTTTCCTGCGAGAGAAAATGCAATTTTCTTACATCTTTTGCGGTTGGTGTCTTGCGAATCAGTGCGGTCTTCGCCATCTTTATTTTCGTGTTGCGTTTTGTCATCTTCGTTGCCGTTTTACCCAAAACTTTCCCAAAAAGGAAAATTGAAACTCTGCCCTCTATCTTTAACATACCTGTTGGTTTTTAATGTCGCAATCTAGTTTGCTAAGTCCAATAACTTAAAAGTGGATTTTGTTCTCTTATAGGAACAGTCCTTAAGTACACAATCGCCCTTGAGGTCAGCCATTTTTAATTCCCCGCTCCAGTAAAATCTGTGGGTAGTCAGACTTAACTACGCATGCGTGTGACGTATTCCACCAGTGACTCTGCTCCGCGAGCAGGGTCTGTGGTGGCTGACCTGAGTGAGCCCCGGGTATGACGTCAGACCTAATCGAACGGCACGGGGCTAAGCCGAGTCGACCCGGGTAAGCTGCTCAAACGCACAATATATGTGACATGATTATGTATGTAGCTAATACCTCTGTTGGTATAGGAGCATGAGGAACCATGACAGAAAGGCAGCCACCGCACCGCACTGCCACTGGGCATCGCAAATCGAAGATACATCGCGGCAGTTGGTACCAATGATGACGGGGACGATGAAGACCAACGTGCACACATACAGACCCCACTCCAGTAAGTTGATGCAGTCTTTGAAATACTTCATGGGCTTGGTGTGTGCAGAAAAAAAAACAATATTAAAGAACAGTTAAGTAGAAAGAAATGTTGTATGTTAATGTACTTGTACTGCAATACTCCACTACATACACGGGTTAGTGTGTTATAGCTAGTTATTGTGTACAGGTTCTGTATATACGTCCGAGGACAAGAGGAGAAAGAAAATACAAAGGAACCTGTCAGTCCTCGCAAGTCAGTCTTTTGTTGAAATCGGTCCTCAGACGTAAAAATACGTGCTTAGTCTATGGGATTGGGTTATATTAAAGGAACAATAGGAAACACAAAGCATTGTCCTCGGAAGTATTGGGAAAGTACGACTGTGTGGGCGTATTCGTGACTCGAGTACAGCGTTCTCGGGTCGCCGATTTCGAATAAGAGCCTTGTTTGTTTTATACAGATCCGGATCTCGATCAGTGACCCGTCACCCGTGCATCGGTTCACATACCGTATCCCGCCTGTATGGATGGAGCGAACCACTGATCGAGATCTAGACCTGATTTCAAGTCCGAGATCGCGGGTTTTGTTGTTGTCTGCATCAGCCACGCTAAAGGGTTCCAAGTCTGTAATCGTGTTTTTTGTCGGCCTGACAGCCAATACAGTAGTGCCGGAAATAGCGCCCTTTTGCGTCCTCTTGTGAGTTAACCTTCGATCACGATCACAGACTTGGAAATCTTGTTCATCGGTTATACACATCCGGATCTGTGTGAAACAAAGGGCCTGTTTGTTACACACAGATCCGGATCGCGATCAGTGATCCGGAGGCGTCGAAAGCTGCTCCGGATCACGTTTTTAAGGGATCCTACTCGCGAGGTGGGTTCGCAAGATCCAAGATGGCGACGTGCGAGACGGTAGAGAGAACAGGTGAGTATTTCTTATATTTAATGAGTTTTTGGAAATACTAGATAGTTTATCATAAAAATAACCATTCTGCTTACAAAATCTGAAGCAGACGACAATTGTTGCGTAGTACAAATTCTCCCAGCATGCAACATTTAGCGAGAGGGCGCCCTAAAGGATTCGCGATTCTGGCTGCGTCCGAATCGCTTGTCTATGGCTATTAGCCTTTTAGAGGTATGGCGGACACAATAGGAGGGCGCTATTTGATTTGGGTATACCTTTTGTATGGCACAAAAGGTATACCCAAATCAAATAGCGCCCTCCTATTGTGTCCGCCATACCTCCAAAAGGCTAATTGTCTAGGTGTTCGTCCATTATAACTACGCGTGACGTAGCCGTAGCTGTAGCTCTATTTCGGACACGGTCTTAGTTTGTTTTCGTCCGGCTCTTGATCACCTCTCGATCTTTGTGAAACAAACAGGCCCAAGGAGGGCATGTCGGCCCATGCTTGGTGGCGCCATTTAAGATGGCGACGCCCATGAACGATGCAGCAAAAGTCGAAGAAATATTCACAGATTTTATGCTGTTTGATTCTTTGGAGGAAGAAGACAAATTGAAACAGATGATCCAATATTTTCGTTTAATTGCTACAACTTCTCTTATTCGAAAAAGCGTTCTAGGATTCGAGGATATACGAATGTACATTTAAGGAAAATTTTAAGCGGAGCTACGTAAAGCCATCCATCAATGATATTTCTGCCATTTACGCTGATCTGCGGAGCTATATAAACTTGGTTGCCACAATACTTTAGAGTCGGATGGGAATTTCCCCTTGTTTTTCCCCAAAAGTGTTTTTTCGCGGGTTTTTCCCCCATCCCGTAAATCAGTAATCGGCCTCGGCTTCTACTGGAGAGTTGAAAATGTAACCGTAAATGGACTTATTTGTGTAAATATTCATGTATTTGTTTAAATATTTTGTGTGTGTGTGTGTGTGTGTGTAAAGTTTTAACTTTAAAAATGCAGGGCCCCAATGGAAACCAGTTTTGAAACTGTTTGGGCACACCCTGGGTAAAGAAATGTAATAAATAAATAAATAAATTATGTTAGGTACCTGTTGATAAATCTGGGACAGCTCCTTGATTATGTTGCCCACAGCAAAAATTGCCATGATGTAGGCAAAGACAATTATCCACTCAGGAAACACGTACTAAATAGAGATAGAAAAAAACCTTAAACATAATACATGTATAATCATCAGTGTACGCAACACAACTATTTTTTTTAACTGTGAACATTTGGGCAAACAGCATAAGATTTTTGTGTAATGGAAGTCGCCCGATATCAGGCTAAAAGCCATTCTAGGTAAAGAGCAACAACAGAGGTGGAGGGGTTGGCCACATTTTAGGTTTCCATTCGTTACTCTTATACGGTTTTCTTGGGTTCTGAGCTAAATAGAGGATCAATCTTCAAATAGCGCTACCAAAGAAATGATCCCAATTTTCAGACCTACAGACCAAGATGGGGTAGCTTTCACCGCCGGGCGCGAGACCAACTCACACCCCCAATAGGCCTACACTGATAAACTGTTGTCTAGTTAACAGAGACTGCTTCTTGTATTATCAACAAATAGGAACGTCACAAGGACACTTCGCATTTTTTTTATAAACGCTCTTAATGTGATTCTGGCACGTTGCCCTTATTGCTAGCGATATGTTTGTCTAATTCGAACTGTATTACTAGGAATCGTATTGTATTGCTATTCTAGGGGATTGATGGTCTATGGAACAGGGGAAGATAAAAAGAACGAAAGCCATTAGCTCCTTCTTCCAATACTGACTGTTTCTTGGTTCTTTTTTCCATTGTATGATGTAATTTTATATAACACATTGATATTTTGCATATCATTTGATATCATTTCGTGTACATCAGTTTAGATAAACCAACCAAACAAGCTTCTGGGCGTTTTAAAGCTAATTTGAACGTTGACATCAAAGTTCCACCAATTTAAAGAAACATTCGAGAAAGAATTGAATCGGATCTTTGGTCGTTCCCGGCGTTTCGAAAAATATTTTCACGGGCTTATTCGGGCGAGATACGAACCAACGACGTCCTGCTTGTTGTGGAAGACGTATTAGCCACACCACTATCGGGTTTGCCGGACAGAGCATGCAAATTCATTTATGCATACCATTTATACAAAACCATTTATACATACCGTTTCTAAGTTCCCGATATCCTCTATCAAGTTCGTTGCGATGGCGGTGGCCGTGACGTTACAGGTTATGTTCTCCGGACTGACGGTTGCCACTTTGATGCCCTTCTGGAATTTGTAGTACTCGGCCGAGTCCGACCACACGATAAAAGACGTCATGCAAACAATGAACAGAATGTGAAGTGCCATACCACAAATGTGGATGAAGGCCCCGTAGGATTTCCTGATGCCATCCAGGAAAAGAATTGAAACACAAATTCATTTCTGATATAAAAATGAATGGAAATTTTAGATTTAGAAATTTTAAAGTCAAAGAAGCAATGAAATGTTTGTTAACCGGCTGTTTTCTGTCCGGCTGTTATTAATGGCAAACAATAGACAAACAATAGATTGCGTACAGGCAGGAATGCGCGTATAGATGACAACCGGCCAGGTGGTCTTTTCAAACCGCGGCTATGGCCATCGTTCGTCTTCATAAAAGCAGTATGTCAACTTACGTCAAAAGTGTGAATTCACGTCCGATTCCAAAAATGTGAACCCGAGGCGAAGCCGAGGGTGCTATGCGTCCCCAAGTTTGTTAAAAATGTCATATCCCACATCACAGCAGTCAACAATTGTTTTGTTACATCGCCAAACCCAGTTTTTTCAGTTCAGCTTGCCTTGCTTGGTGGAAATTTACTCAAACAAATCACGCGATCAAAACAGCTGATCGTCTGCTAGTTCGCTGCTCCCACTATAGTTTACTATCGTAAACAGTGTAGCGTGGGTACCAATGCAGCTCAATAGCTAGCTGGCTGCAATGTGTGATATCATGCTTGGAGTGTGCCATGCGTTTTTATAGACCGGGCACGTGATCTTTCTAGGCCAATCAAAATACAGTATCCAAGACGGGGATATAACAATATATCTTGAAGAATGGTATAATCATTGATATCCAAAACTAGTGCATGTTTTTAACCTGGAAGGGGCCAACAGGCCGTGCATGTTATTGGGCAGTTTGAACAGATATTCTGGACAAGTTTTTGAAAGCGGTGATCAAGATTGACAAAGACTTCTTACCATTTCATGTTCAGGTACTCCACGCACACGGGATGGGACAACAAATCCATGTGATTGTTCTCAACCACGAGCTGCAATGAAAGAGAAGGGAAGGATTTATAAGAGAGGTTTTACAAGCAGCGACTAAGGTAGGTTTATACCCATACATTTTTGGCCAAGTAAAAAGAAACACGTTTTAGCGTCCGGGTTTTTCAAAAATACAGGAAGTAGGAGGGGCTCTTTATTTTTTATTTTCAAGATGGCCGCCATTCTTTTTGACATTTCCGACAACCGTAGGTTTTTCAACTGTTCATAGACACAAAAATGAAACGGACATGTTAATGTCAGACAAGAAAATTCAACATGTTTGCAATGGTTTTAATCGTTTAAATAAGCTTGTAGCTTGCTTTCGCAAGAACAAATGGATCGGGTAAAATTTTGGGGCTTTTTTTTTCAATTCATTTTCCACTGGTAATTTTTTTAATCCAGGCGGCACCCAAAAAAGGAAGCGGGCGGGGACGCTAAACATGTTTTTTGTTTTACTTTGCCTAAGTTCAAACGAAACACCAGCATAAATTTCCGCGATGTTTGACAGTTTTATTGTTGTTCAAAACATCAACATCACTTTGAACAATTCATAATTCAGAAGGCGTTCCGTTTTTAATGACCAGTGTCAGCACGTTCATATGCGTAATGACAACGAGAAATTATTAGAGTTCCAATGCAGAGGGATAACTCACTGCTGAAACGTTAAACGAATAGGGATTTTCGTTTAAACGTTTACACAATCGTGAAGTCACAACCCTATTATAAGACTGTCAGTGGCGTATTGGGTGAAACTTCTCGGGGGGGGGGGGGAACCTGGGGGTGCAAACAATTATTTTCAAAGGGGCACGGAAAGTAAAAGAACTGCGGTTTGTAACTTTGTTTGGTTCATTTCAAGATTTCGAATCGGGCGCACCGGGGGGGGGGGGGGGGGGGGGAACGGACGTTAGCTGGAGGGACGTGCCCCCCCCCCCCCCCCCCCCCCTAAAAAAAACTAATACACGCGCAGGTGGGTTGACGTCGTTGGATATAAACATGTATTATCATAGTGCACTATTGTCTCTCCGGGCATTAACGGTGGTGGATCAAGGGCGGATCCGGGGGGGGGGGGGGGGGGGCAAAGGGGGCCATGCCCCCCCCCCAAAAAAAAAAACCTGTGTTTTTTTGGTTTTTTTTAAGGCAGCCACTGCGTACACCCACCCACAAAACTCGGCCAAAAATTGTTTTGGACCCTCCCACAAAAATTGCAAAAACAAAATGTTTGGCCCCCCAAAAAAATTGTGTTCTGGATCCGCCCTTGTATTGGATAGGTGAATTTAAACTTACGTTCAGTGAATGCAGAGGCGGGAACGGGGTTCCTTCATTCTTCTTCTGGATGCGTTCTTCCAGTGGCGGCTGTAAGTACCTGAAGTCATACTTCACCTGCAATATAGACGAAATTTACATAGCCCCTTCTGCGCACTTCCGGGTTGAATGCCAGACTCTCAGTGCTTAAAGGGACACATTGCCCTCAAATGTCATGAAATTTTGCTGTTTGGAAATGTTCCTCATCTTTTATAAGAGTTGTTCATGCAAAAATACACGTATAATGTGTTGTAATTAGTGAGTAGTGATTACAAAACAAAAATCTGACCCGCGAAACATAGACTTATTTCCAGTAGTAAATACCACCCTCTAAATAATGCGCAAAATACGCTGTAAGAGTCTTTAGGCTGGCCTCGCAGCCAGTGGCCTTGTAAACCTATCAGATGATCGCCAGGTACCATTCTCTACCTCGCAAAACATACCGCCAGTGCTGCGCGCCGTGCCACAGTACATCAAAATGGATCAACAGAACTTACTTCAACCACCTGCGACTGGAAATACGACTGGTGAACACGGTCCGCCATTTTGTGGAGTCAAAAATTTGGTTCTACAAAATGGCGGACCGTTATTTGTCACGAAATTAAACAAAAACCACGCAATTTGAAGGGATAGTTATGTGAATCTTTATATTCTTTTTTTTAAAAAGCTTCTGAACCATATCCATTTCAGTTTTATAACCCAAATCGCAAAATCCAAAGCAATGTGTCCCTTTAATTAACAAACATAATGCTATTCAACACATTCATTCGTGCATGAATGAATCACGCCATAAATGGCAGTACAGCGCACGATCAGCATACCAAGTTGTTTACCTGGCATTGAGATCCTCGCTTTCAAACCAGGAAGTGCGCAGATCGGTGTTATTTTTGTCAATTCGCGACTCCTCTATTGGGAACACCGGAGTTTCGACAAAAAAATAGTGTAAAGAGGCCAGTGGGCAGTGAGCCAGCAGCAACCTTATGTACTGGAGAGTTGAAAATCTAACTGTAAATAGATTTATTAATTGTGTAAATATTCTTGTATGTGTGTAAATACTTTTGTAAGTGTGTGTAATATTCATTTTTAAATAAAAATGTATGTAGGGCCCCTATGGAAACCAGTTTTAAACTGTTTGGGCACACCATGGGTAAAGAAACGTAACGTAACCACAGAATCACTATTAAACAAAAAGGGGGCCTTCTTGCTGAATACTGTTGAGCATCTCCTAATATTGCTCCGTCGTTGTATATTTGAGGGAGACGCACATTAATTTTTGATCACATGGAAATTAAAATGGGGATAGGTATAAATATATACGTACACAAACACATACCCCGAGAAATGATTCAAACTGCACGTGGTAACATAACAAATTGATTTCCATTTACAAGCACAAAACTCGTTTTCAGTTCACTACCTATCAAAAGCAAGTGAATTATCGAACTTAATGCCCAATCTTCACATTACGTATTTTGAGACGGCGTTTTAGTGCATACCCTTATGTCACAATATCTAGTTGAGTGGGTTTTTCGGATAGATTCTTGCCAAACAGTTTTTTTCTACTTAATACATCATAGAATTATCAAAAATTGTTGTTGGCATTTTTGTGGCGGCCATCTTGGTATAATGGCGGCCATCTTGAAATCTGATGTCAAAAAGCTCTATTTTGCTCAATAATTTGCTTTTCTTTTCCATATTTCTTTGTGAAAATACTTTTGTGTGTGCTCTGACAACTCTTTAATATATTAAATCAACAACTCATAACTCAAGAAAGTTTGAAAATATATCACATTGAACAACCAGCCTATATTAAATCAAGAACAAGTGCAGAAATATATAAAAAAAACACGTGGCAGCCATTTTGAACTTGGTACCCATCTTGAAGCATATTTTAATAAATGTAATGTGCATATTTGACTGAGATCATTGATCATAACAAAGTAATGAGGTAAAGAAATATAAAATATTTAGACAAATCTGATTTTTGGATGTTAAAACTACTAACATTTGACGCCATTTTGAATTTGGCAGCCATCTTGGTAATGATATGTCAGCCATTTTGAATTCAGGAACCATCTTGGGTTATGAGTTGTTGATTTAATATATTAAAGAGTTGTTAGAGCACACACACAATTATTTTCACAAAGAAATATGGAAAAGAAAAGCAAATTATTGAGCAAAATAGAGCTTTTTGACATCAGATTTCAAGATGGCCGCCAACAAAATGCCAACAAAATTTTTTGATAATTTTATGATGTACTAAGTAGAAAAAACCTGTTTGGCAAGAATCTATCCGAAAAGCCCACTCAATTACACAAGGGTATGCACTATTTATTTCGATGCCGGGCTGCATCAATATTTCCATTATCAAAATCTGACTGAGGCCGTATCGTTTTCCAAGCCTTGGTTTTGCAACTTTTCTCTTCCCCCATTTCTCTCTCTGTCTCTCTCTTTGGAAGCATTACCCAAAAATCTCTGCTGAGTGGAGGCTCGGGTGATTTTGTCACGCTGCGGTCCAAAATTTTCTGGAATCAAAAATCGTTAAGGAAAAACAAAATCATTGTAAGTATTTTAAGTCAACAACACTGAATGCAGAAAGACAAGGCAAATAACCACTTTCGTTTTATAAATGGTAGTATTTTATACCCGACACTATCCCGCAAACAGTCCATAATTGTAAAGCGATGCACAGCCTGCTTATAACAACGAGCCATGTCCTCTGGGGGCTGTCCGATGACACTAAAGGGAGCCTGTTCTAGGGCTGTCCCGAATATACCGAATATTCGGTCAAACCCAGTTTCGAATAATAGAATACTAAAATATTCGAAAATAAACAGCCCTAGCGCCCTGTTCCACATTTCTACAGATACCCTGTTGGCAAACGCGGTTGCAAAATCTGGAACGTTTTGGTTTAGACATCCAATTGTTCAAGTACAGAAAATATTCACAACCACGGGGCCAAAATGACACTACGGAGGCGCGTGGTGCCGTGGGGACGGTGTCATATGAATATTTGACTCCCATGAATATCCGACTCCTCTTCCCTAGTATTGGTTAAACCCTCTCACGTGACCGGCCACCCTCCCAATAATCGATTCATCGATCACTTAAGGCATGTGCAATATAAGAATATTTCATGGTGACAAAATTTCACGCTACAACGGCAAAGAAAACAAATCTTTCTGTTGCACTAAAATAGGATGAAGCAATTATGTATATACTTGGAGTGATCTATGTAACAAACGTACTGTTTTCCGAATATTTCTTATCATTGCCTTTTAGGGTACTTTATTTGATTTGGTACACCACCAAATGACTCGTATTATATGAATGGCACGGGTGAGCTCGTCTGTTTATGCAAAGGGCCATCTCACCTTGTATACTTCGGGCATCTTACTGATCAAACTTCGACTGGCCTCGGAATTCTCGTCCAAAAACATTGTAAGAGCCTCTTGCCACCTGAGAACGATCAAACAATTAAGTACAAAGGGTACCGCTTGCTTATAAACCTCGTCCTTTTTGGAAGGACGCTGTAAGTTCATTATGTTAAATGTCTCGTGCGCGAAACACACTCGAGGCCACACAAGTTCTGTCAA
Organism: Hippasteria phrygiana; assembly: GCA_037893225.1. NCBI lineage: Eukaryota > Metazoa > Echinodermata > Asteroidea > Valvatida > Goniasteridae > Hippasteria > Hippasteria phrygiana. The sequence continues at coordinate 170,417 of JAZGUH010000046.1, read as the reverse complement.
AGTGAATTTATCATTGTATGGTTCCCCGTGGTAGCGATTTCGTAATATAGATAGCGGGTGCCAGCCTATTATCCTCATTGCAGTTTTGGTTATGGTTTTCGCAACAGGACTCACTTTCAAGAGGCTGCAAAACCAAAACTATTGCTCAGTAAAATTACTTGCTCAGCACAAATCTGGTGAGGACCGGTCGAAAACAACATGCCATATAACACGACATTTTGGCTAACAGGCTTCAGTTACCCTGTGCTCGAATCCCACCTCTGACACCATGTACCATGTGACCTATTATGGATGGACAACACACGGTAAGCACTTATCCAGAACCACCAAAATGACATCGTCATTGATTACTGAAAATGCACTAGGCCTTATTGAATAGGCACAAGACCTTATTGAATAGGCACAAGGCGCAATGCGCGCGACGATGTTATTTTGGTGGTTCTGGATAAGTGCTTTCCACAACACACAGGCTCATGTCTCGCGTCGCTGTTCAATCAGCCATGTTGGAATGTACATGACAGAGCTCCCTCAGTTGGTAGGTTATGACCAGGAATTTTCAACGCGGGGGCCAAGTCCGACCGTAAACATTTACAAACCCCAACGGACCTTTCTGTACCTTTCTTGCCTGCTTTAATGAGATTACACTCGGTATCAAACCATCCTTGGGCTGTTTTTTTTCTGTTACAGATTTCCAAGTGTCTTAACTGTAAATGTTTGTAGAATATACGTAAATACCTAGATATCACTAACACCAATCATTACAAGATTCGACGAAACGTACCTGTCGTGAGCCACAATGGTCTTAGCCACATCCACATTGTTAGCCTCCAAGGTGGCAGCCATCAGACATTGCTTGTCGTTGTTCACAAGTAGGGATGCTTCCTGCGTTAGGAGGAAATCCACGGAGGCTGGTTTTCCCTCTTTTGCCGCGAGAAGTATGGCGGTATCCTCGGTGACAGAAGGGGAAGGGCTAGTCTTTAAATATAATTTCAGGCTTTGCACGGTGGATATCTACACTTAAGAATCTCTGGTTCGTCTATAGGAACCGCACTTCCTTATTTTCAGAATTTCTTCACATGTATCCGCAGTTTGTTTTTAGTTGGCTAGACTTCACTGTTAGAAAGTTGGGTAAAAAACATTGACCGACGTTGGTACAAAAGCCAACATGTACAACCTTTGGCCAATTTTTTGGGTAATTTTTCACGAAATTTGTTTGTATAATCACAGCTGTAAACAGACCAATTGTTGGTTTAAAGTGCTACTGCCCAACTCTTTTTAACCCAAACTTTCACAGTGTTGCTAGAGTCTATTCTATACCCGAATTGAGTTCAGAAACTATAATCAATGTCTGAACTGTTTGTTATAATTATATTCGGTTTCATGTCGAACTGGCGCCAATTTCGTGCAGCTAAACTATTAAGCATACTATTTTTGAAGCACAGACGAGTCATGCTTAGCAAAACATATTACTAGCCAATATTGCGTGTCGGGCATGCTGCTTGTAGGCCTAACTGTTTCTTAGCTAAATTATAATGAACAGAAAAACTTTGCAATATGCCAGGTGCTTTATAATTATTTTATCTACTGATAAAGGCTGTTTGATGTTGAAAGGTTTTGATTAAAACGGCTTCATTATTGAAATGAAACGTGCATAGGCTTAGCCGCATGTTGTATGACAATAAATTATGAAGGCAAGGGCCACCTTATTGTCGCAATAGAAAATGGAAAATGTTTCGCAAACATTCACAGGACTCTCCTACAATAGGTCAAATGCGCCAACACCCAGAGTAATTTGGCGGATTGCCGAAAAATAGATATCGTTTCAATCACCAGTAGTTTTCGATACTTTTATAAGCTAAGGGCCAAGTGCCTTGTATCAGATATTCAATTCATTTTAAGATAACCACCATACACCCACCTTATTATCGTCCGCTTGGTCGAGTAGATAGTTATGCGTGGTCAGTAATGTCTTCATACACTCCCGAAAACCGGCCATGGCAGCAAGATGTAGAGGCGTTCGGCCTTTGTAGTCCCTAAAATTAGGCCAAGGGTTTAAATGGCGATAATTACTTATGTTTTTAATAACAAAGGTACGAGGTAGGGCATAAACCTGCAGCAGTGTAAATCGTTGCAATCGTTGCCAGTGGCGTAGCCAGGCTCTTCCTAGAGGGGGGGGGGGGGGGCAAACGGGGGGCATGGCTATTTTCAAGGGGTAAATTCGACTTTGTTAAATAGGTCCACGCTATAGTAACGCATATCTACACACTACAGATGGCGACACCCCAATTTTCCAGGGGGGGGGGGGGGCAAGGGGGGGAGAGAGTTCCCACAGGGGGCAGTACCCCCCTCCCCTTTTCCCCTTGGCTACGCCACTGTGCACAGCCACAATCCTAATTATGCACTTTTTGTTACAAAGACACAATTATGAACGACAGAGCAATGCTGAACAGCTCTTGGGATTTTCCACACGTAGAGCACTTTTTATTCCAAGTTAGCATAAAGCTGAATGACCGATTCGTGTGTAATCTCAAGTAATGTTTACGTCATTGTTTTTCAAAATGTTGTGCATAACATGGATACCAAAAATAGATGTACCCATGATCGTGGCTTTGCACGCATACAAGTGTACGTTATAGGTTCCAACTGATTCGCAGTGTACCTAGAAATAAATGAGATAGCGAAGACCGGATTTGGGCCGGGTATGTGCCAAGCTCGTAAGACGTGAACGTTACCATAAACAAAAAGAAATGTGGACACAATTGCAAAAAAGGAATTGTAGGCAAAACAGTATTTATTAATAGGTTAATTCATCAGTTGAAATTTGGTATTAGCCAAACGTAATCATGGGAAAAATAGGGATTATATTTACCACGGTGGCAATTTCGTCGTGTGTTCCATTACGTGACTCAAATTCGAATCCCGCTCGGGGCCGACATGTTGATTGCACTGCGCAACAGCAGTGTTAAAATTAATAACGCCATGTTGTGTCTATATGAGGGCTGTGCATCCGAACCGGTACCCGATTACCCCGGACCGCTAATGTCAGGAACCGGTTCCATTAATATGGAATCGAGTACCCGTAGTAATTTTCTAAGACAATGAAAAAGTAAGTTTTGAATGTCATTTGTGGGGAATTTTCAAAATGAAAACTAGGGTACATGGAAAAAACAAAACAGATTTATGACTCTTACGAAAATACAATTTACACCGTAAAGCTCACCGTACACACTTGCATCTTGCTGCATTGATGCACCGATGTGGTAATATTAACGTGCGAACCGTTATGAACAATATGAACAGCAATTTCCAGGATTTAATTTTTGGGATTGGCTTTCATTAACGGGTTCCCAGGTACCCGTGCTTTTTTTCAATCGGGTACTAGATTCCCGTACTACCGGTAAATGGATACCTATAATGTCATACAATGACAAGGTAACAAATTAATGTGTTCTCTTTTTTTAGGAATCCTCTGTTTATTAATTAAACGGAGCACCGACTTGTGAGAGTCCTTACAATCTTGCAATTTGCGACTGTGGGCAACCAATATGAACCGTCTACCTGTGAAGCAGTGCCCCGCGTAGTAGCAGCAGCTGAATCACTTTGGCGTGGCCGTTCAGAGCGGCGATGTGCAGGGCCGTCCTTCCCTCCCCGTCTATGTCATTGATGATGTTCGGTCCGATAGAGCTGTTCAAGAGGCGCTTACAGGAGTTGTAGCGGCCGTACCTGAAGGGGGATTAATCAGGTTTTGGGGAGTCAAGATGGACTACAAAAAAAACTCTGAAAATTACCGGTTCCATTTGCAAGAGGTTTTTGTTATGGAAGTCACTCTAGGTAAAGGGTTACAACAGAGGGTGGCTGTGGGATTAGCCACATTTTAGGTTGCCAGCCCTACCACCCTTACGGTATTCCTGGGTCCAGATCTAAATAGAGGATAAATCTTCAATAGATACCAAAGAAATTATCCAAATTTTCAGACCTACAGACCCAGGCGGGTAACATCCACCGTTGGTGAGACTAACTCAACCCCCCCCCCCCCCCCCCCCCCCGTGGTAACTTAAATCTTTTATTTAAAACGCTTTCGATGGCACATATCAGGACATTCATTTTTAATAATAAGATATATTATTATTTGTGGATTTTTGTAGGAGGGGGAGCTTGGGAAAAAATATTAATTGGAACAAAAATAGGTCGCTAAAATTTTCCGCCCGAAAAATAATTTGACTTTTGACTTCCGTGGCATAGGTGGCGGCATTCAACACTTTATTTTCGCCTTTTACCAGTAAATGGACATTAAAAGACCCAAGAAAGGTTTGCTGGTTTGCAGTTGCTAGTGCCACCCCCTCCCCCACCACCTCCCCCACCACCACCCCCCCCCCCCCCATACCCCCCGCCCCACCCCCTATACTAATTTCGGGATGTAGGTTAAAGGAACACATTGCATGCTTTGGATGCGGAAAAAAACTTGGTCCTAAAATTGCCGTGGTTGGAAAGATCATTATAAAAAAGTCAAACATAATAATGTGTACACGACCATCAATCGAAAATGTGCCGTTTGTCTGCAAATCATTTAAAAACTTTCGTGTAATATCCAGCTTCCAGTGATCAGGCTTTTCTAACCAAACTGGCATCCCCGGAAATATTTTCGTCAATGACCTTCAGACAAGCGACGCATTCGAAAGGATGGTCGTGTATGTTGGTATTATATTCTAGTATTACATTATAGTATTATACTTTTTAAATGATCTTTGCAATCGTAGCATTTTTAGGGCGAACGCTTGTTGTGGCCCAATTGGGCCCAACGTGTGTCCTTTCAAATGTCTGCTAAAAGTGAGTTTCCATTAGTTTGGACTACCCGTGCTGAGATAACCCTTGGCCTCAGCTTACTTAGCGGCGAAGTGTAGCGGAGATTGTTTCTGAAAGTCCTTCAAGTTGACGGTGGCTCCCAGCTCGATTAGGCTCTGAACAGAATTGATGTTACCATCCCTCGTGGCGTAGTGGATCGGCGTACACCCGCTGACGTCGGCATCGTTCATGAGCACTTTGAGATCTGAAGCGCTCTTTGAGAATTAAATGCATACACAAGTTAGGTTTGAAACAAATTACAAAACCACCAAAACACCATTGTCACACGAGGCAACTTCTACAAGTAGCAGCGCTGCAGACTATACACAGATGCTGAGGTAGCACAAAAAGGACTTGTTTTTCGACAGTGTATCGACATAGTAAGAAAATTATGTGAATATTGAATAGTGATTTTGAGTACCGGTAGTGACTTGGCCGTAAGAAGACGTTCTCTTAACTCAGCTCGTTCTCTTAACTCGTATTAACCCGGAATGGTGCATAAAATGCAGCACGCAGTCACGACTGCAGTAAATGTGACTTGTGTCGGAAAATTGATTACAATTTTACTGCTTCTAGCCTTGAAACTCATTGCTAAAATTTCTAAAGGTCTTTTGGAAGTGTACCAAAGTTCAGGTCTGTAAATATTTAAATTTTATTAAGATGGGAGACTAATTGCATAATTAAACGTAGGCCTACTGCTTCATTTATTGGGAGGGGGCGTATTTGCCCCATTTATGAAAAAAAGACCTGAAATAATGATACTTCTATATATTTTGAGTTAGCTACATGTAAGCTACATTTTAACTACATGTTAGCTACACGCATGCGTGTGGACAAGAAAACACCTACCACACACTGGATTTAGCACATGTGTGAAAACGCATCTATTTTCCAGGCTCTAATAAATATTGGAGGAGGAATTTCTAAGTTATCCTATGAACTAATGAAAAATGTCGCGCAGGGTATCATGGGAAACAACATGGCGCGGCAAGACCGTACCCATGGTAACGAGGTTCCGTTAACGTTCAGTTTAAGTTTGTGTGCGTGCGCGTGAGGTATGCTCGGAATTTCCCGGGTCTGAGTGCCGAAGTACCGGTACTCTAGACGATTTCGACAGCTCGCCTGCGCAACCGGATCATAGCGATATAGCGCTCTCTGCCGGTGAATTTGTCAAAAGTAATCTTGTTCTGTATGAATTTCTCAAACATCCTTTCAAAAATAGAACATATAGAAATATAACTCACCTGAGGAGCATCCAGCCCGTAATTTTTTAGATTTTTGCCGCTCAGCACAGCTAGGTGGAGAATGTTCCTGTGAAAGTTGTCCCGCAGATTCCAGTCCGCTCCGTACTTGTTGAGCAGCGAGGCGGAGCGAAAACTCCCCCGGGAAACAGCGCACAGCAACGGGCTGTAGCCGCCCTTGTCGATGGCATCCATGTCTGCACCCTGGGTGATGAGAAATGACCTTTAAATCACGTCATCAGTAGACCAACATGGCCTATTTGTCGCTTCAAACGAAAAAATAATGCTTGACTTTTTAAAAAGAAATTATTTTTTTGCTTGTGCTTGTATTTTTGCACCTTTGTGTTCCTGCAAACTAGCATATCTGTAAATGCAAGGAACTCATTCCGAAAGTTTATTGGCTGGTAATTTGGGTATTTACTGATCTACAAGGGTTGTGTAATTTTCCATTTTTATTTTTTCAGTGTACAGAATCAAGTAAAGTTTCTCGAAAATATTTGCGTAGGTAATAATCTTGTCTCGCGGCCAGGCACGTTGTTGACGTTTGAGGATGCCGCTTGAGTAGCTATACACTTGAGAACATCCATCAGCAGTGATTACCTTAATTACCTTCCTGGGGAAAACGAATGAAGATTGATTACTTCCCACTTAAACCCAAGAACGAATCTCTTGTTATTTACCTGGGCAACTAAGAAGTCGACGACATCGACGTGATCAAACATCGCAGCCCTGAAAGATTGGAAATCGTGCACAGTCTTCAGCCAATAAGAGTAAAAGCAATATGTTGCAATCTATTGCAAGATGGAAGCAACATATATTGTACATCCCCACAAAAAACATAACTTATGAGTATCTGACTCCGTGAATATCCGATTCCTCACCCATGATGCATTGCATCATAATTGTGCTTTATAATATTTAATAAACACAGTAATTTTTGGCAGTGGCATACCTATAACCTCACCCCAACCCTAAACCCACCTGACCATAAGCCCTAACCCGAACCATAACCTTATATCCCACCCTAATCCTCTCTGTGTTTGTGTACGGGGGAGGGGGGGGGGGGGGGGGTAATGAGCATGCTCAGTGTAAGCAACAAGTCGTCGGATTTTTAGGGAGTCTGATATTCATACTACACCGGCACATGATAAAAAATCCTGTCGGACTGGTTTCTCTGCAAGTTAAAGGGACACATTGCCTTCAAATGTCATGAAATTTTGCTGTTTGGAAATGTTCCTTATCTTTTATAGAAGTTGTTCATGCAAAAATGCACGTATAATGTGTTGTAATTAGTGAGTAGTGATTACAAAACAAAAAATTTGCCGCTGCCCCCTGACATCTGACCCGCGAAACATAGACTTATTTCCAGTAGTAAATACCACCGTCTAAATAATGCGCAAAATACGCTGTAAGAGTCTTTAGGCTGGCGCCGCAGCCAGTGGCCTTGTGGTGATCGCCAGGTACAATTATCTACCTCGCGACACATCGCCAGTGCTGCGCGCCGCTTGCCACACCACAGTACATCAAAATGGATCAACAGAACGTACTTCAACCAGATGCGACTGGAAATACGACTGGTAGTGAACACGGTCCGCCATTTTGTGGAGTCAAAAATTTGGTTCTACAAAATGGCGGACCGTTTTTTGTCAAATTAAACAAAAACCACGCAACTTGAAGGGATAGTTATCTGAATCTTTATATTCTACTTTTAGAAAAGCTTTCCAACCATATCCATTTAAGTTGTATAGCCCAAATCGCAAAATCCCAAGCAATGTGTCCCTTTAAGTAACTGGCTACAAGCCAGCTCGGTATCTCAAAGGTCAAACGTTATTCGGGATAAAATTGCTGACGTAATGTCACGCCATGTTACGCGAACGCCCATTTTGATTGAATTTAACACGTGCGCGTTGTGCGACCACCTTTTGTGTTCACACGGGCGCGTTCGGACACGCGGGTCATTCGAGATAAAATGTAATTGTGCAGATGCGCAGTTGAAATACCGAACTGGCTTATTCGCTCCCCCCCCCACCCCCTCCTCGCCCCCCCCCCCCCCCCCCCCCCCCCCCCCTCGCTCTCGTTTAACTGACCGACCTGTGTAGTGGCGTCATTTTCTGCACATCACGCATGCTCAGCGTTTTCTCGCTGCCCTTTGGACTGAGCAAGAGCTGAACAATGGGCAGGGAACCCTGGGAAGCCGCCAGATGCAGGGGCGTGGAATTATCCTCCTGGAGGGCGTACAACAGGAAACAGTGTTAGTAATTAAGTACAGGAAAATGGCAGATGTGCGCATCATTCGTACGTAGGAATGACACGTACCGAGGGTATGGCCGTGTCCGAATTACTTGGCTACGGCTTGAAATTACACACAAGTCCATGTGATGTGGCTGCAGCCACTACCATAGACATGTGTGTAATTTCAAGCCACAGCCAAGTAATTCGGACACGGCCTATAATATTCAAATTAACCTGTGACGTCATTCATTATCTCCATTGCGCACTATTTTGCAAGGATGCGTCCTTTTTATTGTGTCATTTATTTTCAAACTTATGCTAGTCATTACGTAACTGCCCTGACGAATACAAAGGTTCTTACAGTTTTCTTTGTCATGATGATATGCGCCGCAAAAAGACGGGGCGCCACAGACATTTTTGTTTCGACTTTAGTCGGAGAAAAAGAAGTGCAGTGCAACATTGAAAATGCAGTTGCTGAAGATGTGATAAAAGCTGAACTTGGATAAAAGTTAGAAAAATCGGACCACCTTTGGAATAATTAATCATACGTTTGTGGAGTATATACATGTACTAGACTTCCTGGATTGTGGCTGTGACACGTTATGTTGGCATTTTCACAGAATGCTTAAGTTTTCAGTACGTGCACTACTATCATGAAATATCTGGAGTAAAACCTTGAATCGAGGAGGTTGTATATGGGTATTCGCGTAGTTTGAAAATGGCCTGTCCACTACAACCGCTTGGTGGCGCACCCTAGTATAAACCACCCCTATTGCAGGTCGTCCCACAAAAACACAGTCTGTCTCGTTTTTAAGCTATGAGTTTATTGCTGTTGTCACATCCCCCTAAAGAACACAAAACTAAACTAGAGCAGCATGCGTGTGCTTCACTGAGCTCAAATATCAGCCGGTTGTCCGTCTGTCACAGGCATTTACTTTTGCTGACTACCAGGTGAACCTTGACCTTAATCTTCAAGTACCACACATTCGACAGGGGTTTAAAGAAGATGCTGATTGCTGGGAGAAATCTGCGTCGTGTTGTAGTTTTTATGTAGATTAAGGTATGCTAATATAAAACAGGCAAATGTTTCTGCCATGAAATAATAAAAAGCTATGTTGAGAGCTGTCTTTTTATCAAGTCCTGTCAAGCCGGCTGGTGCCATTTGTCTAAAAGTTGTCGCGACGGGCAGCAAACAAATCTGACGTCATGAAAAACGGCCTCCTCTTTTGTGCCGAGGCACAAAAGGAGACTTCGTCTTCAATGTGATGTTTTTTTCGTGGCGCCACGCTTAAACAAGAACGGGCACAGCATCTTTAAAAGATGACTTCCAAATATAGGGCCTACTGTAGTCATTGCCTAACCTGTTCCGCACCGTGTCTTGTTCCCATTGCCCGGACTTTTGGTAGCGTCATCTGCGTTTACCGCGCTGCATGAACCAGCTCCCAGATTTGTAGCTTTTAGACCAGTTCCCCCCCCCCCCCCCCCCATTGTCGTTTTGACTTTTATTTACTATTTATTTATTTTATTCACTACATCCAACAGCGGAAGAACACACAGTAATGGGATTTTTTTTAAAGATACACAAGGCATGAATATCAAATATTAAAACTATTCTCTATGTTAAAAAAATAGATGTATATATATTAAAAGAGACCCTAAACAAAATATTGTTTGAAAATGAGGGAATAATTATGTGCTGGGCCGGTTTTAAACAAGTACGTTAAAACCGCCTTGGGGCCTGGACGCTGATAATGACATGAGCCTTTTTGTATAATGTCGTTTAAAACCACCTACGTGGCGGGCTCTCGACCATCAGGAAAGGGTGAACTGTCTTGGGTATTTATGAATAACCAATATAGATAATTAGATACATATAGAGAGACCATTAGATCATTGCCCTCTGTGGTTTTCTTTTTATTCATGCATCGTATGGCCTATATAATTATTCATTGGTTTTTAGATAACACGGGGGTTTGGTCAAATTATCTGAAAGTTTGCTCTTTTTACAATTGACGTGTAGGTCTATTTGTAAAATTAAGCTTTCTTAACTATTTTAATAATAAGCCTTTTGGATTTATATTTTGTTTATAGGTTCTATTTTTATATCATAGACTTGTAGAATTTCAGCTTACTGCTGCCTGGTATACAAATATTGATAAACCATAATAAGTAAATCATTGGTAGGATTGCTTGATATGCGTCTAACCATTCCTTATGATTGGACACATATACCTACAAATAATGGGTTGATTCCCCTGGATGACAAGGAATCCAAACGATTGCAAACCACAATCCCCGGTAAGCAAATGTTTAATTGTATGTTTCATGATTATTGTACTCTAGTTTTCTTTTTTCTTTTTTGTTACCTGAAGCACGTCCAAGGGTGAACCGAATTCAATGCAGACGCGCACCGCCTCCTCACTGCCGCTGTTGACGGCGGAATGGATGGCCATGTTGTTCTCCTTGTCCATCTGTCTCAACACGTAGTCCCTCGGGTACCCGGCCTCTTCCACTGCAAACAGAAGACGAAAGCTTCAGAGTTTATAATTAAGCACGACTGAATGTATCAGATTGCTGTGTTGCAGGAAGGGGTTTATAGGTCTGAAAATTTGATAATCTATTTGATATCTACTGAAGATTTATCCTCTGTTTAAATCTGGAACAAGGAAAACCTTAGTGGTGCTGGGGCTGGTAAGATAATATGGCCAACCCCACCACCTTTGTTGCAGCCCTTTACTAGAGTGCCTTTTAGCCTTGTATTGTGTGACTTCCATGAAAAGAGGATGGATCGTATAGAGTCAGGGCATTGTCAAAGCGAGCCGCGCTTGGTGCATGAGACAAAATTACTCTTTCAGCAATTCCCCAGATTATTGGTTTATTCCATATTGGCAGTAGATCTCTCTTTTTTCTTACAGTGGGAATATATTTCTATTTGCTGTTTTGATCATACAATTGTCTGTTGAAGGTCTGTTATTATTAATTAGGAGATATGCTTGATAGTCAGTTGTTATTGATGCATTGCATGAGTAAGTGTTTTCCGTTGTGCCAACGTAAGCTCTTTGTGTGTTTGTTATTGTTTCTTTGTTTTGGTGTTTGTTTGTTTGTTTGTTTGCAGCGGGTTGTGTTCCCATCGAGCTCTCCAATATCGTGAGTTTTTAGCAGGTTTTAGACCTCGATTGTTCCAGTTTATATTACTATTGTTTTGATAAGGTGGTATAGCTACCACTAGATCATTTTTGTAGCTAAACTTATTGTATATAGTTTGAATTTTGTAGATTTCTTTCGTGACTCGTGTCGTTGGTTGTGCTGGGCTGGCCGCCATGGCTGGTCAGGCAACGACCAGCCGCTCAAGCCATAGCAATCAGTCAACCGGATCTAAGGCAGGCCCGTATAACGCTATGTTCAAGAATACCGATACTAACCCTTTTGTTAACATAACAAGAGATAATGGGGTTGTTTTCAAAGTCCAGGATAATGTTCCTATTGCCACATACGTTGACGCCTTCACAAACACAATAGACCCGAAAACCGTGGTTTCAGCGTCACGTATTTCTAATGGCCGAGCTGCCACTTACCTAAAAACAAGGCAAGATGTTGAGGATGCCGTTATGCTCGGCTTTCATACTGACTACTCATTCATCGAAGTTTCACCCCTACTTCAACCAACGACACGACTTGTATTATCTAATGTCTATCCGGAAATTACTAATGAAATACTCCACAGGAACCTATCCGGGTTTTGTAAAGTCGTTTCTGCCATTCGGCCTATCCCCTTAGGAATTAAATCCAAAGAACTGTCTCACATTTTTTCATTCAGAAGACAAGTTCATGTTCTTGTCAATATCAATGTCACCCTTCCAGATCACATTAATATTTCATTCCGTGGCGTAAATTACAGAGTCTTCATATCAACTGACACAGTAAAATGTTTCAGTTGTGGTGAAAGTGGACACATAAGTAAAAATTGCAAGAGGAAACCTGAAAACGAAGATAATCCACTAAACCCTCCTCCAGTCTTTCATCATGGCAAATCAGATCCAAGACACCCACCGAAATCTAAACTCCAAAACCCACAGCCACCATCATCTCCCAAACACAAATCCCCCCAGAGACAACCATCTGATGAGGCCACGGACCCATTTCCTCCCTTACCAGGGAGAGTTCCCTCGACTGGCGATCCCCAGTCGTCGCCTGCCTCCCGTGCCGGGTGGATTGGTCAGTCTGTGTCTCCATCAGAAAATGGCAGTCTAGTGGCCCAGAGTGGAACACCCGACCGAAAAAGAAACACAGCCAAAAATACGCAAGAAGCCACTCAAACCACGCATAATTCTCCCTCACTCTCAACCCCAACCTCCCCCTCCCCGACACCTCAACCGTCACAATCCATCTCTGTATGGGGATCACCCCCTGTACCAAACAGACTATTCTCTGATGTGGTTTCTAAACGTAAGCTACCTGACTCTCCCACGGAAGAAACAATCTCTGGTACACACACCCACATACTCGTTCCACTCAAAACACCATCACCTCCCAGGAAAATGTCCAAACAACACAATGTCCACATGATTTCAGACACACCAACCATCACTCAAGTCTTAGATACTGCAACTCCCACACCCTCCTCCTCAGCTGGGTCGATAGCTGTCGCTGAAGGAACTGATGAGTCTGATTTAGACTCAGTCTCATGGGAGGACACGGAAGATACACAAGACAAACAAGAAAATAAACTACCTAAAACCACAGGACCACTATCCAATGAGGAACTCATCAAATTCCTGAGATTTGTCAAATCCAAGAAAAAACCAGATGAAATAGCAAGGAAATTCACTAATAATGTTCCTGGGCTTGTTAAACAGCTGAAACCATTACGCAATAGCTCCTTAATCACAAAGAAGATGCAGCAGAGGATCCGCAAATTAGTTAAGACACTTGATCCAGATGATCCATTTCACCTGTAGTTTCATGATGTGTAAACATCAGTTTTTTATTCTTGTTATGGTTTTTTCACTATTCTCACTTAATACCGGCGGTTGTTCTTCTTCGGTGAAAAACGCCGCCACTCAACTTTATATAAAAAATTCCTGCAATAATCCAGATGTCATTTTTCTACAAGAAACCAATCGCCTCAAATCCAGCGATATTTGTTGGAAGGCTTGGCCTTACAGGCCACACTGTAATGAAGGCCCTAGCCATGGGAGTGGTGTTACCACTCTGGTTAAAAAAAACCGAAGATATTAAAATAATATCTTCTACTGACATATTTGCAGGCTTTGTTAATTATGTCCAATTAGAAATCGACAACACAATGTACCACCTGTACAATATACTTATTCCCCAAAATAATAATCAAGCCTTTAAAGTCCTTCAAGAGATTGATTCTCACAGTAATAAGCTGGAAGGTGGGATTATTATTATAGCGGGTGACTTTAATTGTACCCATAATCCTTCTGTAGACAGGTTTCGGAACAATATTGAAACGCGACATTCAGTCGCACTCGCTCTTCAGAACCTCTACACTAGTCTCTCCCTTTGTGACGTCTGGCGTAGACTCAACCCTGACTCTAGTCAATTCACTTGGTTCAGAAGCAATCCGAACAAACTCGGTCTTATGTCCAAAGCAAGGCTAGACCGTTTTTACGGCCCTGATTATATAATGTCTTCGGTTGTTTCATGCGACATTTGCCCTTGTCCCCTCTCGGATCATAGTGCTATTATTCTTAACCTCGATTTCAATCAAAAACAAAAACGAGGTAGTCCCCATTGGCACTTTAACAATTCATTGCTTGATGATGTTTACTATGTTGACATAATTAGAACGTTCTGGAAACAATGGCAGACACAAAAACCTGACTATTCCAATGTTTGCACCTGGTGGGACTTGGGCAAGTCTCACATCAAAAGAATAACTCAAATGTACGGCGCTAAAGCCGCTCAGGAGAAACGTATAAAAATAAAACTTCTCCAAGATACCATTGATAATTTGCAGTCTACGCCAGATCTCACACCAGACACACTGGAGGTCCTAAAAAAACAGCGAGACGCTCTCAGCGAAATGTTTAAACATGAAGCTCGAGGGGCTCTCATCAGAGCTCGATTTCAATACACTAATGAAATTGACACCTGTTCTACGTTTTTCTTTAATTTGGAAAATTCCATATCTGCCTCTAAGAATATTAAAAGAATTCGTCTTCCTTGTGGCAATGTCACTGATAATCCCAATCAAATGAAATCTCATATTATGAATTTTTACAAAGACCTTTATTGTCAAGTCGACATTGACAAAGGCGGTCAGGCTGCCATTCTTGAAGATTTGCCTACTCTGGACGTATCTGCAGCAGAAGGCTGCGATCGCCAATTTACACCCGAAGAAATTAACTCTGCAGTCCAGCAACTTGGTAAAGGCAAATCCCCTGGGATCGACGGCCTCACGTCTGAATTTTATCAGTTCTTCTGGCCGACCCTAAGGGAGGATCTCATCTCTGTCTTTGAAGCATCCATCCATGACAACCTTTTACCAATTTCCTGTCGAAGAGCTGTCATCACTCTACTCCCTAAAAAGGGAGATCTCTTAGACATCTCCAATTGGCGACCCGTTTCTTTGCTCAATGTCGACTATAAAGTTTTTGCCAAAGTTTTGGCTAACAGACTTAAAGATGTCATAAGTAGTGTCATCCATACTGATCAAAGTTATACTGTCCCTGGTAGATCTCTATATGATAATATTAACCTTATTAGAGATACCCTTTTATATGCTAATTACAATAATGTTCCATTGGCTGTGTTAAATCTTGACCAGAAAAAGGCCTTCGACAACATCGATCACGAGTACCTTTTTAGCACTATGCAAACTATGGGTTTCGGCAATAAATTTATCTCTTATGTTAAACTAATGTACAACAAAACGGAGAGTCTTCTCAAAATTTGTGGTTCCCTTACCCGCCCCTTCCCCTTTGAAAAAGGAATTCGGCAGGGTTGCCCCCTGTCTGGTTTGTTGTACACTATTGCTATTGAGCCTCTTTTACACGTTCTTAGACGCAATCTGAACAACAAGGGTATTTTTTTGCCAGGAATTGATACTCCTCTTACAGTCTCTGCATATGCAGATGATGTTTCAATTTTTGTTACAAGCGATACTAGTTTTCGTGTTGTCGAAGACGCCTACAGTTTGTACAGTAGGGCCTCTGCTGCATCTTTAAATTATCAAAAATCTCAGGGACTATGGGTTGGCTCGTGGAGTACAAGACCGGATCATCCTCTTGGTTTTAACTGGAACAATCGAGGTTTAAAATTTCTTGGAATTCAGTTAGGAAATACTAACAGCTATTTCCAACTCAACTGGCAAATTTGCCGAGATAAACTTGCCAAAGTGTTGTCCCGATGGAAAGGCTTGTCTAAATATTTATCATACAAAGGTAAAGTTCTCATAGCAAATCAACTTGCTGCTTCTCAAATTCTCCATGTCGTTGCTGCTCTTTCTCCTCCTGAGCATATTCTCAGAGATCTTCAAAATAAACTTATAAATTTTGTCTGGTCTGATGGAAGACACTGGCTTAAAAAAGACTTGCTTTACCAATCCCCTGAAAAAGGTGGGATGGGACTCACTTGTCTCCAAGCACGTATGCTCACTTACCGTTTCTCAGTTATACAACATTTTCTTAAAAATGCCAATCATCCCTCTTTTATTTTTTTGAAGCACTATTTTCACCAATACCGTAGACTTAGTTTTGATTTCCAACTTTTTTGCATCAACTTAGATTCTAAATTTTTTGTAAACCTTCCTACTTTTCACGGTGATATTTTACGTGCTTGGATGACATCGGAAGCTCGAATTGTTACGCAACCCGACTGCATCCATTTTGTTTATAATTTGCCTTTAAATGCTATTTATTTAAGTGAATTTATCCGAACTGAACAGACACTCCTCTCGTCTCGATTCTTGGCATGTGGAATCAAACTGGTGGGAGATACTTTCGACCGCGTTTCCGGAAAATGGCACACTGCAGAGTATTTCCGAGACCGCACCCGTCATCCCCCTTCGGCAAGAACTCTTCAAGCAGAGCTGAAAAATCTTCAAACTATTCTCACCCGAGCCTTCCCTGACCTCTTCAACTCAACAGGATACCGACTCTCAACTCGTCATCTTCTTGACATTCCCACCATTCCACGTCCACAACCAGAAATCCAAATCGATCTGGACCTGAACGTCACTAACTCTCCCTCCAAGATAATCTACCAGCACATCAACAAAAGAATCAATCTCCTGGACAAAAGAACACTTACTTATTGGCACAACAATGGTGTCATTCCCGTCACTCAAACCATACCATGGAAACAAATATACCAACTACCGGTATCCAAAAGGGAAGCTAATATCCAGTTCCGACTGCTTCACAACATCCTCCCAAGTCTATCAGTGCTACATCATATTCAACCGGACATTTCTTCTACGTGTGGATGGTGCGGTGAGAGAGGAACCACTCTTCATATGTTCATTAAATGCTCTGCTATCCAACCAGCCCTCAACCTTCTTCATTCCTTTCTGCATAAAATCCTTCCTGATGTCACTCTCAATTTTGACATCTATTGGTCCCTACTTCCGCATGCCAAGAATCGGTCAAAAGTTGCTGTCTGTATATTCAACTATCTGATAATGAGTCTAAAATCCACTATTTATTCCCTCTACTCAAAAAACTCCTTCAGCGACCCACTCATTGTGTGGAAATTTCGACTCAAATGTAAAATTCTTATTCAATTTCACTACTACAAATCTCACAATAGCTTAAATATTTTCAATCAAAAATGGGATCACAATAGTTCCCTCTTTGCTCTAACGGATGATGAATTCACTTGGCTGTTTTAATAAATCCTAATTACTTGATTAATCCCTTCGTTTACCATGCCGGTATAGCTGCTCACTGAGGTGAATCAGTACCGTCTGGTGGGCGTGTCGAGGGTATAATTTATCAAGTTCCTTATATATTGTGTGTTTTATTATTGTTTCTTCGTAGAATTGTGCTTTGATACTATGTTTTTGGTTTGTTTACGATCTACCCTTGGTAGAACCAATGATGTGTATTTTCGTCTCCATTTGTATTATATATGTATATCCATTTAACACTTTTCTCCAGTTGAATCCGTTTTATTTGTACACTTATTTTCCTTGTTTTCTGAAATAAAGTTCAACTGGAAAAGTGAAAGTGTTTGTTTGTTTCTTTCTTTCTTTCTTTCTTTGTTTTGTTTTTGTTTGTTTGTTTGTTTGTTTGGGTGTTTGTTTGTTTGTTTTTTCTTTGTTCATTTTTTTTTCTTGAATTCATTCATTCTTCCTGTTCATACAGTTTTAGTGTTCGCCAGTAATATTGTCACTTCACTCAGTAAAATCACTGATGTAATCCCGAATCTTGCACTTATTCTGAACCAACAACCCAAAATGACCTACTGGGATGTCAAACGTGACTCTCTAAAACCTCAGTTGAAGTTGATCAGCCACTCCGGACACGATCCTCAAAATAGACAGATTTTTGACGGCGGTGCCACCCCCCCCCCCCCCCCCCCCCCAAATCCGGTCATCGCGTGCGTGTCTTATTTGTTTTCCGGCAACCTTCAATCCGTCTCGTATACGTCCCGACCGCCCGACCAGTTACGACGTGGAACTCCGCAAATACATTATTACATGTAACTTGATTAATAACCCTTCTAAGCTGTCGCAGATCCATCAGTTGATCAGCAAACAGTAAGCCGCGTTGGATTACCGTCCTTAATTAAGCGGAAGTCAGTTGTAGGGTGTCATTGATAAAGGAGTTTCGATAATACGGTATCCACTTCGTGTTCCCGTTGATAAAAGAGGTATATTTTCCCCTCCCTCTAAGACCAACCTGTGATACTAAAAAACTGTTTATTAAAGGAAACATGATTTAGGATTTATATTGCATTATTCCTGCTTAAAACAATAAAGTATTATCTTGACAATGATTTCCCAGATTAAATATGAGAACAAAAATTGAAAATGTTTGTCCAAGCTACTCCGCCCCCTGATTGGGACCCTCATTAACATAAGTGTGTGACGTAGATCGAGGCACATTACAGATTCTGCTGCATCACGCGTATTCATGTACGTGTGTGTGCAGAACGGCGAAAATTCTTCGTCCAAAATCTAAGCAAAATATAGTGTTTTTCGGCCATGCCGACAAGGTGTGTGGCTGCTGGGTGCAGTAAAACAACGAAGGATGGAGTAAGCCTTCATTTATTTCCAATTGATGCGAAATATCGGAGAATTTGGACGGCGAAAGTGAAGGTGACAAGAGCGAAGTGGTCCGGCCCTAGCAGCTTTTCAGCGTTATGTAGCGACCACTTTGAGCCGTCGTGTTTCAATACTGGTTTTTTCAAATCATGGGATGACCATTAAAAATATGCTCAAGTCCACTGCCATCTTAACAAAGTTCCCAGATGTGAGTAAGGTACAGGCAAAAGCAGTTAAACGGCCCATTCCCCGAGGAGCCTTCGCTAAAAGAGAAAAAATCAGGGTAAGTTCGATGTTAGTTGTTGCAACTTACGAAATTGCACGTGTAGACCTAGTGTGTATACGATGTACATGCGTCATTTACGGGTCCAGACTATCGAGTCGATCCATAAATTTCGGTGCCTTGGTCTACGTCACGAACAGCGCCCTCAATTTGAGCCTCAACAAATTCCAAAAAGGGGGGGGGGTCAATTTTTGGGCGGCAAATAATCACACTAAAACTTCACTTAAACCAGTTTGGCTTTTAATTCACATTTAATACATATAAATGAATCTATTTATGAAATAGAATGTGATCCGGCCAGTTTAAGAAGCATGGTTCCTTTAAGGGTAGATGAAAATACTAATTCCTCGCAAATTCATAGGCCTATTGATTTGATTTTATTGAAATCACCCAATACAAGGCTATAAAAGCAACCTTTGGTAAAGGATTACGATCAGGGTTGGAGTGGCGACATTTTAAATTACCAACCCGACCGCCCTTAACGGTTTTCCTGGGCCCAGGTCTAAATAGAGGATAATTCTTCAACAGACTCCACAGAAATTATCCCGATTTTCAGACCTACAGACCCAGGCGGGGTAACAGTCGGTGAGACCAATCAGCTCCCACAATGAATGATAACGCATATTGCGTCAACCTCTCTTTCCCTTTTTTATAACAAGAAATTGATGTTATACATACACATGACTGCTAAACATGACTGAGCGTTGCGCTAGAATAGGACCGATCAAATTTGCAACTGTTTAACTCCTTTAAACTGAAAAAAGGTTATTTTAATTAATACTTTGTTAATCCGTAGTCTTCCATTTCTCCAATGATATCACAGTTTGTAGCTTAAACCTCCATCAAAATGTAACCCATACACCCCTAGCTTAGTCTTCAATTCGATCGATTCACAACTCAGTGCGCCGCTAGCAGCAAGCCGGGAAAGGCCAATTTCCCACTTTCGGGGTCGACATCGCGTCTATCGCGTTGTATTAGATGGTGGACAGTACAGCAGTATGGATTTCGCGCGAATGCGAGTGGATGAGTTAAAGCAATTTTTGACTAATCGTGGAATACCTTGTGCGGGAAAGAAGAGAGATGAGTTTATAGATTTAGCGGAGAAGGGGTGTAAGAAGTACAGTCGATGCGTTGGCGATACCCACTTCCGGTTTTGCGATGTCGACTTTTTTCCATAATGCACTGCGCAATTTGGCCTCTCCCCGGTTGACACTGGCGGCGCTCCGAGTTGTGAATCGATCGAATTTAATTTGGATTGAAGATACGGAAAATTCAGTCTGACACGTACAAAAGCATTTCTTAATTAATGGTTCCATCTGTACCATCCCTGCTTCCGCGTGTGACGTGACAGTAACATCGATTTCTAGGTATTGAAAGAAAGAAGATAGGATGACCTAATGGTGTAAATATTTTCACAAATATGAAGGCGTGCCTAACGAATAAGCATTTTAATCTGGCTTTCCATATTATCAAACACCCTGTTTAACAACCACAATATCCGTGGGTTTGTATTTATAAAAATAACTACCAAAGAAATGGTAGTTAATATCCAAAAGCCCCCCCCCCCCCCCCCCCCCACCAAAAAAATCGTCTCCCCTGTCTCCCCACTGTAAATTTCGCAAATGTAGAAATTGTATTTTCCTATTGAATAGCAGGGAGTCCTTGCGTAAGAGTACTCTTTCTTATGCCAATAAGGAAGAGTACGCTTGAGTAGGCCAGTGAAGCTACGAGGCATGCAGTGGCCATTGACGGTTTTCACGACAGCCCACACAGACGTCCTTACTTTTCTGCAAGGATGAGGAGTTTCGCTGGACACTTCCGCTACCGAGTGGTAACCATAGTCTGATATATCACATGTAAAGACTTCATACTGAAGTCACAAGCCAGTGAGGTAAGGTGGATATAAAAAATATATAGAAAACATTCGCGTAGTACTTTTATGTTCAGTCACGGACTCCGTAGGCTGCTCGTCGAAGAACCGTGCTCCCCGTTTCCATTATATTGTGTATTTATAATGTTCTTTTGTTACAGCTAGAGACGACAGGCGCAATAGGAAATAATTTATTTCCGTTTGAGCCTGCGAATTAGGAAATAAATAATATAGTATTATTAAGAAAAATACTGCGAGCGCCCCCCCCCCCCTACTGTAACATCCAACCACCCCCCCCCCCCCCCCCCCCACTCTCCGCTATATGGAGAGAGTCCTTGCTACGTTGCCCGGCTGTTTCTAGCCCATACCCACCCCCCCCCCCCCCCCCCCCCTTCCAAAAAATATAAGTCAGTCTAAAACTGTGTCTGAATGCCATCAATGCAGCGGCGAACATTCATTTATTTGATTTTATACTCGATTCATTACATAATCATTCATGTCACGTCTTTTCTACAAGATCTCAAGAACAGTCGCCATTTTTGTACGCTGTTGTTCGTTTAGTTATTAAATAGTGACCATTGGTCCTCAGAGAATATGTAGGCCTAAAGTGATTGGGAATATTTTTTATACTTCAGTTTTGTTACAGACCAGAACTTTAGGTGCATTGCATACTGAAAACGTCCGCTACGCATTGTACAAAGGCCTTTCTTATGAAACGTCATTTTACCAACCACGTTTGGTAAATCATGATACAATACAAAGTGACGCAACAATAAAGCTGGGAAATACGCATGCGTGGTTTCCAGTATTTACAGACAAAAGAAAAGTCGCAATAATCCACTTGCCGGGTTGTTAAAAATAGAAACGTCTTGAAACTCTTGGTGTGCAAGAAAATTACATATGATGCGCGATATGGGGCAGAGGGATCCCCCCCCCCCCCTTTTGTGTTGGTCATTGTGTTCCCGGAATCTCAGGAATTCTTTTCAGATGTCTAGGGGGATGTGTTAGGTAACAATAGTCTGGAGAGTGTATGGGGTATAGGGACAAGGGGGGGGGGGGGGGGGGGGGGGGGTACCCCTCTGCCCCATATCGTGCTGGGTATAGATTACGAGTCCTTTCCCTCTATTATCATAATGTAACCAGACGACTTAGACAAGTCCATTGCCAGGTCGCTAAGTTAGGCCGTGTCCGAATTACAGGGCTGCAGCTTGAAATTACACACGTCTATTATGCCTATAGTATCTGCAGCCACATCACATAAACTTGTGTGCAATTTTAAGCCGTATATATAGCCAAGTAATTCGGCACAGCCTTAATGACCCAAGGGCTTTGCAGAGGTACACCCAGCAAGATACGGGACGAAGGGGTACCCCCCCCCCCCCCCCCCCTTTGTCCCTATACCCTATACACTCTCCAGACTATTGTTACCTAACACATCCCCCCCTAAACTGACCTGAAAAGAATTCCTGAGATTCCGGGAACACAATGACCAACCCAAAAGAGGGGGGGGGGGGGGGGGGGGTTCCCTCTGCCCCCATATCGCGCGTCATATGTATACAACTCTAGATTTGTTTTCACAGTACGATGGCATTCTTTAAATGATTTCTGTATAGTTTACATTCAACCATTACGTGAGCGTGGGCGTGGCAAGGAATGGCATTTGTCATTTCCCTTGCATCTGTTGACAGTTCGTCGTCGTTGAAGTTTGCTTGCTGCACATGTAGGCCCTAGTCGGACAAGTGGGTACAACTGCACGCTTGTACCGTACTGCAGGAGTGACCAACGCGTGGCGAACGGCCTTTTAAGGTAAAATTAGTTCCAACTTATTTCTAGATTGGAAATTAGAATAATTTCTAACAATTTTACGTGTATTGTATTTGTTGGTATAAAATTATTGATTGAGGTAGTTGCCGAATTTAAAGAATTCCTGTCATTAAAAATTTAAATTCATTAATTATTGCAATCTTCATGCGTTACCTTTGGAATTGTCCATTGGTCTATGTGAAATTATTGTATTCACTAATTGCAATAACCATGATAAACTATTCCCATCTCTTTGTCCTGGTTACAATAAACTGCGCATGCGCATGGCTGCTTAACAACGTCAAAAATATTAATCTTGCCGCGGATTGGGTTATGTCCGAATTACTTGGCTCTGGCTGGATGTTACACATGTATGTGGTAGTGGCTGCAGCCACTTCCCATAGACTCGAGTGTAATTTCAAGCCGTAGCCAAGTCATTCGGTCACGGCCTTGATTTTAAATCGCGTATGGTAAACCAGACTATATTGTTTCTAAGGCCGAGT
Organism: Hippasteria phrygiana; assembly: GCA_037893225.1. Classification (NCBI taxonomy): domain Eukaryota; kingdom Metazoa; phylum Echinodermata; class Asteroidea; order Valvatida; family Goniasteridae; genus Hippasteria; species Hippasteria phrygiana. Next base: position 147,406 of record JAZGUH010000046.1, on the reverse strand, counting down.
TCGGGCGGTCTGTTCTTAACATGAGTTCCCCGTACTTGCGCCCGAACGGCGTGAATGCGACCCGAGAACATTGCACTCGGAACATTGAAGATCACACACCACCTACCATTAGGGGGTTTACAAGAACATGACGTAATTTGACGTAAGACGACCAAAGATGGCGGATGATCTGACAAGCATAAAAATCAACGTACAATTGCCTAAAATTCCCTTCCATACGTTTTGAAAATAGAGCTATTTCTGAACAAACTAGGGGAAAATGCAGTCGAAATACTGTGTTTACGTTAAATTATTTTGCGTCTAAAATTTAGGTTTATTAAACGAATGCTTGAATAAGTACATGGACGCAGCCATTACATTTTGCGTGGTTACCAGCGATAGATGGCGCTCTTGCAATGCCATGGGGATATCGGACGTTCTTGGGCGTTCGAGTGGCCGGAACCACTGATCTCTATATGAACTGGATAGCGCATCGGCTTTACGAGTTGAGGCCACCGTCCGCCATGTTATCACTACATGTTACCAATACAACAGGTTTTCCAACCTTGTCCCCAGGGTCTCATTTCATCCTCTTTCTACTTACATAACGATTAGTGGTAAATTGGGGGTTGTAATATGGCGGGTGTTGGCTTCAGTTGCATGTACAGCGCGCAATGGCCAATGAGCTATCCAGTTTATATAGAGATCAGTGGCCGGAACACGAACGAAGACACGAGTTGTTCTTGAGCAAAAAGGAACAACTCGTCCGAACTCGGCAAACAGTGCTTGATCTGACGCAATTAACCATAATGGTCTGGTGCCTTTACATTATTTGTCACTTCCGATAAACGGTGCACTGATGATGGGTTTTACGGCTAGATGGAATCCCTTCAAAATAGCTATTGGAAAAACTGGGGAATTCTAACTTTCTAAGTACACGTAGTGCTATCAAATAACTACTTCAAATTCCATTGATAAAGAACTTATTGAAAATAACCTTAATCCTTGAACTTTGATCCATGTGTTTGCCGCCACCAATTGTTTCGCGACTGGGTAGGCTGCGAAATGACTTCATTGTTTCATGGCCAGATGAAACGGAAAGTCTTTGCAAGAGTTTTACACCAATTTGTAGTTCGTTTGACATTTCGTCACCGTTTTCACGAAGAGACACACATGTGGATTTTGAAGAAAAAGCGTTTTCGAGATAATCGCAAGAGAAGTTTCTCCTATTTTAAAACCGCAAAAAATACTACTTTGCAACAACTTTGTGCAGTAAGGAAACATTCATATGATTCTATGAGAGGTGAATTTTTACGAGAACCCAGTAATTAGAATTAACACTGTGGTTAATTAGCCTAAATTAATTAGTAAAGATGCGTGTCCCTTCGTTAAAAGGAACATTCAGGTTTTCTTACATTGTGGCCCTTTCTGTTCAATGTGTTTTTCCATATGGAAGGGGCCCCGCACGTGTTTACGTGCGCGCAGCTGAGAATGTAACAAAGATGCGTCTCTTCGTGAAAACGAAAATCTCGGTTGACCTGCTTTTACGCCTTTCCGTGCAATACGTTTTGTACGCGTTCAAGGGGCAGGCATCTTTGCATCTCTTCGTGAAAACCCAAAATGCAAATATCGAGATGTCTGCCCTTTGCATAATGAATGTAATTTTTTAATTAATGATGTTTTGCTTACAGAAGCATGTCAAAATGGTTAAGTAGAGTGTTTTAAAGCAAAATAGTAAAAACAAATCGAAATCGAAAAATATGTCATTTTTGACATGTGTGTCTCTTCGTGAAAACGGTGACGATTTATGTAGATATTTCAATTAGAGGCATATTACGGAGCTTTTGGTTCTAAATTTACTTTTCTGTGGTAAGGTAGAGAGAAGCTTCGGCATTTACCCATGAAGTTTTCTATCACAAATTTGTATAGTTATACAGGCTTTGTTTAATTCATTTTACAATTGTGGTTATCACAAACATATTTTTATGTTTGACGTGTTTTTAATACGCTCGAGCGCTGTGGCCTCGTGGCCTATACTAGTGTACTGGACTCGACTCGAGATCTCGGTAATACTACTGATTGTGGGTTCTTGAGCAAGACACTTTGTCACAAGTTGCTTCTCTCCACCCAGGAGTAAATGGGTGAGGGCAGTGATGGTCATGTGTTTGATCAGCATGTGTGCGCTTAACAAGATTGTGGCAAGGGTTGTATACTGTAGCGCTGAGGTTTCGGGAATGATTAATACGCCCGATGAACAGGAGTAATAATGTAATTGAGCACTGTGATCATGGTGAATATGTGGGCGTTTGTTTATGTGTCATTGGTACACTGTTCACAGTTTAAAGCCAAGTTAATCTTGATTATATATAGGCCTTTTCACACAAGAGCGCCGAACCCCGGGGTGAACTCAACCCGGGGCCGCCCCGGCATTTTCACCCCCGAGTTCTACCTCGGCCGACCCTGGGGCGAGCTCGCCCCAGGCAGTGTTCGGCATGAACGTTTTACACTAGACATGCAGTCTGTCCGGGCCGCGGCTCATGCTAGTCTGGTTCCCAGACCAAAATATTCTGACTATTAGGTCCGGTAGCCGCCAATGTCACGTGACGAAAACTGGCAGAATTCTGCCAGTTTCCGAAAACGTCCAGGTTTTCCGAACTTGTTTTCGGTAACATTCGGCTGTTAACGTTGATGTTCACAATAACAAAATGTCTGTCAGGCCCCTTACAGATCCTGGAATTTGAATTCTCAATCATATATAAAACTGAAAAATCAATGCCACACTCTTGCAGTACTTTGACGACTGGATTTTGCAAGAATATTACATTTAAATGATGCCACTGACGTCACTCGGGACTAACACTGCACGTCATGATCTATTGGAGGCGCATCACCTATAAAATGACTCGCGCGCACCAAGGTGCTCACCAAGAAGGCACTTTCTAAAAGCACAGACATAGGCTTTCTGTGGGTGCAAACATCTTTTGTTTACCGTCCGTCAGTGGGCAAGCAGCGGTTATTGGATGATTGATAGTTTCCTTTATGCAGGCCGGCTCGGCCTCTCGCCGGGGAGAATTATATTTTCCCAAACGACATCCGAATCGATGCATTGTTGACCGCCCTCTATAATACTTTTAATATACGTACGCATATGTTATGTGGCCAGGTATATAATGCAATGAATTCGCGTTGTCTGCCGAGCATTCCGATGGCTCAGTGGATACGGTGTTAGACTGTGAAGGTAGGAGATTGTGGGTTCGAGACCTTGGCGTTACCAACTTTTTTCTTCTAATTTCCAATTAATGCTTTACCCAGAAATCCCAGTTGCAAACGCGCGAACTGCAGCAGAAAACCAATCCCATAATTCAATTTTACAAAAGAACAAAATGGCTCCTCTCACGTCTGATGACATTGCATACGAATCGCTCCGTCTTTTGCTGCTATATTTGTATACTTTGCGAATGCAAATAGCTCAGCGAAATGAGTCAAGATCACGTTGTCAAGAGATGCTGTACAACAATAGTGCGCGCTTTGACATGACCTTTGGTCCTATTATGTAAATTACTTCGGGACCAAACTTTGTTTCTCAACCCGGGTTGTACGAAACCCCGAACACGCGGGTGAGAATTCTCGCCCCCAAAGCACACCCCCCCTCCCCCCGCGTCGCCCTGGGGACACCCCAAGATTTTGTCTAGTGTGAAAAGGTCTCATGTGTCTAGACCTACATGTCTTGTAGACATGTGTTAGGCCCGACATGCTGAGTCTCGGTAAAATTGGTATGAATGCCACATGGGACTGTTGATATACTCTGTAAATTTATACGCCTCCGTGTAAAGCTGAGACCGAATGTCTACGAGATGGCACGATTGCTCAATGTATTTCTGCCCTACAACGATACAGACCATTCAAATTAAACATCAGCTCGCCCATTGTTCAAGTCACTCTTTTATTAGAACAAGCGTCACTACTGCGTGTTTGCTGGATGATTAAAAAAGATCCCACATTCATTTATATTCAAACTCGCAAGCGAGATTGATTGTGCCAAACGATGAATAGACACGATTGTCTAGACACTTCTAAGCTCTGCAATATTCAAGTCGGCAGACTACAAAGGGGTGACGTAAATCAGCGATAAAAGCTTTCAAATGAATGATTGGGAATTTTTCTTGCGATATTTTTGTTTGGTTTGAAAAAAGTTATGTGGATTTCAGAAATGGGATTGCTATACCATCACGGGTCCATTTCTTCGACATGCTAAGCTCCAAACATAGGTAAGCAGCCAAAACTTAATGTGACTTCCATGCTAAGCGAACAGCTTAACAATCACGAGATGTAGGCCTATATCTTACATGAAAATTTGGTTGGTAATCTTGTTTTTACCGGCCGCAATCCTTTTCATGCTAAGCAGATTTGTTTTTGCTAAGAAACTCCGTGAAATTGGCTAGGTCTATAGATGAATTTCAGATTAGCCCAGTCAATGCGCACTTCCTGGTTGAAAGCGATGACCTCGGTGAAGCCAGGAATAGAGTGCTAATTCAACAAATGCATCCATAGGGCAGCGAATTGCACGTTCGGTTGTCACTGCGGTCTGGCTATGTGAGCGCCCATCGATTTTCATGTTCAAGTAAGTGGCGACCAAAAGTTAAAAATAAATAGAAAACAATACAAACCCGTCGATATAAATATCAGTGTCTGAGTGAACTTGCGCATTGTATAAATACTCAAGTTTAGAATGAATTAAGGAATGGTATTGTACGTTTCTGCAGTAGATATAGTGCGATAATTTATCAGTTTTTGTGGCGCACACTAAACGTTTCAAATACTGAATGTTTTTATCAAAAATATCCCTGTGTTAAACAAATGGCCCATTCTTAAATAATCGGGCTTCCGCGGAAAGAGGGTAACATCAATGGTACATTATTTAAATCAGGTACTGTGACTGCTTCAGCCCCGCAATGGAACTTGTGATCAAGAAAAGAAACTTCCAAAATGTTTGGTACTTATTCGTGAGGTCAGCTACGAGCTATGTAAATTGCATATTACGGAAAATTTCAGGTGGTAAAACCATTTCCCTTCACAATGAAAAACTACCAGCAGTTAAAAACGCAATTTATTATAAAATGCGTTTATAAGGAAAACTGGAAATGTTGATCGGAATTATACGCCCTTTATCTGTGCTTTTCTCAAACAATTACAGATCAATCAAATTTATGTACCCCTTTAAATAGTCAAATTAAATTTTAAATTCTAAATATTTTCGTATTTTATTTTCGTATACTATTTTGTTACTGCATTGTAATAATTAAGCACATTTAAATACTCTTAAAAATCTGATACAACGTGGAGATATAAATAATTCATATAAATTGTTAGTCTAAATAATTGTTAGTCTAAATAATTCATAGAAATGAATGGACTGTTTCTGAAAGAAAAGTGGAATGGTTTACCTTTAAGAGATGTATTATGGGCGACACGAACGCGCACATATCGGCACAAAACAAAAGTGGATCTGCTTTGCGTAACAACGAGATTATCAAATTTATTAATACATTTTATATACGCTATTCAAGGGTTTGCTAGTGATATTTTCGTCACGTAGGATTCAGCACGGCAGAGCGTTGCTAGGATAAAATCCAACCCACGATTCATGGTCATAGGACAACAAAAATAGCAGTGAAAAGTGAAGGTGAATTATTGATGTAGATCTTCATGTAATCACGATGAACATGGACTTTCAATTAATAATGTGAAGGTTGGTAGTTATGTTTCCTTACCTGGGACCACAGGTACAAATTAACATTTTTCGAAATCAATGTAATCTTTTCCAAATGTTCCGGACTGTGATCAACAGTTCAACAAACCCAACCACACTTTACACACCTACTTCGAAATGTCAGGATTGACACTAGAACCAAGTACTCTTTGTCAGTAAAAGTATGCTTGTACGTAACGCGCAATGGTGTATCCTATACCTAGTTTGACCGGTTTTACTCAGTACACAGAATTACAAGACATCATTGGGTTTAGGGTTAAACCTACGTACAAATAATAATTGTTAGGATATTTAGAACATGTACAAAACTGTGAAACGGCATTCAGGCCGCCACTCTAAGACCGATGTTAAGCTTTTTGTTTCAGCTTTTTTGTTTTACCGAAGGCGAAAATCCGTCTTTAATTTGACTTAGGCTACCGTACTGTTTCTGCACCGTTTCATTCTGGCCGTCTTTAGATTGGAGGTCAGGGGTCGGTCTTTCAATTGAATTGAGACAAATGTGAACTTTCTGCCTTTTTGGACTGATTTCAGCGAAAATCCTTCTTTAATTTGAATGAGTTGAGCCCACTGATATCCATGTATAAAAATCTGGATTGCGCATTGGCCGCTGCGCGCTTTACGCACAAATGTTGCTTGCAGTCGCCAAGATATATTTTAAACATACCCGACCGACCAACCCTCTTTTCCAATTTGTCCTGTCCAAGGGAAATAATTTTGTTTGGCCTGATGAACAGCGCCCGTTCGCCCTTTATGCATAGGCCTAACGGTGCGTAAGCCTAAAACGTTATTTGAAAGAGAGAGAGACGACTGATTTTGAAGATTGACATTTATATTTTCCAATTACGTTGTTTATCGGCCACCGTATTGGCAATAGAGGCGAAAGCGTCTTGCCGTGAAAACAGCCTGGCATGAAAATTCGGCTAGCCCCAAAAAACGGCCATATTAAACGCAGGCACCAGTTCCGGACATCGTGACTGTAACCGGTACCCCGTTTCGAGCAAACCCGCAGTCGGCAAGGGGAAAATCATATCGAGGCACCACCGAAGATTCAGCGGGTCAGGCCGACCAACGGGGAGGCTCGTTGGAAACGGCCAACCGCCACACGCCGAAAGGCGGCAGTTCGGGAGGTTTCTCGCATCACGGACCAATCGGGAGGTCTGTTGGAAACAGCCAATCAGACATTATCGCAGCACGGCCGTTCGGGAGACATCATCACGTGATCCAGCGTCCGGGAAGCACTCTGGTACCCTCCTCGCCCCCCAATCACCGGCGACACCACGCTGAGTCACCCGACCAAACGTGACGCACTTTTCCAAGATGGCGCGGTTTTAATTCCAAGATTCCAAGATTGCGCAGGTTAGGGTCTTTATAGTATAGATTGCTTTGTGTTAGGGGCCTCAAGGAAACCATTGTTGTTTCCGTATGAATTTGGAAAACGTCATAGTGGTGCTTGTAGCAACAAGAGGCAGATATTGGCATTATGCCAACTCTTACGTACTGAACTGGGGTGCGTTTTGGCGGTCACAAACAGCCATGAACCAAGAATTGGTTAGGTTGCTTCTTGTCGGTGAATTTCTTTGGGAATTTGAAATAGGCGAAAATTACGCATCATAATGAAATCCTCAAATCTCCAAAGTAATTGAACAAAGAGAAACAACAGAACCAGTTTTCGGTTATGACCGCCAAAACGCACCCCTGCATGCCATGATACCACAACGCGACATGACATTGCACAATGTACAATGGATGCGCGGCACGTGTTTTAATCTTTTCTCAAGACGCAACACGCAGTTCGCTACACGTAACTACACCTAACTACGTGTGCCTTGTACACTGGGGAAAGATGTTGGCATTCAGTGCGGTTGCTTGCACTTGACCAAGGCTAGCAACAAAGCAACGCGCACGCGCAGATGCGCTACAGGGGTTGACCTTATGCCATACCCATCGATCTCAAGATGAGTTCGCAAGCGTGTTGGTACGTACGTACATTGTACACTGGAAATAAGACGTTGTTTGCACTTGACAACGTACGGCGCGGAGGGTAAATCGCGCGGAAGGTAAATCGCGCGGAGCGGAGATGTCATGTCGGGGTTTAGAAAACGGTCAAAGAAAGACACATTTAGTGCATGTATGTATTTTTTTATTCCTCCATGGTACATCGTGATACATTATATACTATTCCTACCGTCTAATAATTGGAAATAACTGGAATTTCGAGCAAAGTAAACTGGACAAATCCACACGTAATGCGGCCAAAAGGAACATATATCGCGATATTCTTCGGTATATCGAATTCCCCGATATTCCGGTTCTTTTTAAAGGGGCCGATACGATTTTCGATATGAAAAAAATATCGAAATATCGGGAAATATCGTCATATCGAACAGGCTTACAGCGCGCTGTTCCGTTCCCAGTTGGCTTCACGAATGCAACGAGGTAAAGAAAGTGTGACGTCATTACGTCTTAGGTAAATTCTTACGTTTAAGGATAACAAAGTTTGGTTCCATGGCAACAGCTCCTTGTTTTCGAGTTCATTATTTCTCTTACTGCTTATATCCAGGGTGGAATTTATAGGTCAAATTTATTGGGGGTGCCCAGGGTGCACCAATTTTTTTTTTTTTTTTTTGTGGGGGGGGGGGACTTCAGGGAGAAATAAACTTAGCATTTTTGTCTGCAATTTAAATCTCCAGCGGGGTGGGGCACGTGCGCCCCGCCCCTTTTATACCAATGATATGCTGTAAATAGATATGGCTATAGTTTTAAGAATATGGATTACATGCAAGTTTAAATTTCATAATTATGAACCTGCCAACATGTTTCAACCAAAAATCTGTCATTTGGATTTTTTTTGTAAAGTGAGCCAGTCTTTTGATTCTGAAGAGTAAAATTCACTCTCATTGCTTTAAACTATAGGGGCAAAATACAATGCTAAGTGCCAAGTTTCAAGTGAGTTTTCACTCCTATGGTTTTTAAGAGAGCCGATTCAAGTGGCTCTTCGCACGAATATAATTCCAACCACCCAATATACGACTAACCACCGCTGCTTATAGTCCATGGGGCAAAACTTTAGTGGTACTAAAATATTTGTAGGGTCAGTACAAGTAAATTATTGTGATAACCTTGCCACACGAGCAGCTTAAGCCATTTATTTTGGATGTTAGTGTTTTCGCCCCTACGCACCTTTTCACAATTTACTGAAATTGTATTTTGTTTCCATTATATACATTATCAGTGTATGTTGTATAAGTTTAAAGGCCAGCAAATAAACATGTTGGGATGCATATTTTTCATTCAGTCTAGGTTTATTCTATACATGCAGGGCACATGTTCATCAAAGGGGAAATCAGACTTCCTGGGAAGGCAGTAATGCTGTAATAGATGATGCCTGGACAAAGCGCCTTTTTAGGGTTTGCCCAGGGTCTGTAAATTCAGCGCATGATAATCACTAATAAGCTGCAACTCTGGAAAGGATATTCAAAACATAATCTAGGGATGTTGAACTATTCAAAAATGGCAACTAGAATTTGCCCACCAAAATGGTACTGATAAGTTGAATTTTAGGTCTGAGCCCATGGACTATTATAAGCTAGGCTTGGGCGGTAATATTTTACCGTATTATAAGGACACGCTACTTGGCGTTGAATAAAACAAAACAAAACAAAATAAGCCGATTTGGCCGAGCTGTTCGGGTGGCTTCGTAGCTTCGACAGTTGTACCGAGTTCGAGCTCGAGCTCGAGCTCGACTGTTTTTAGGTTTTTATTCGTATTTTATTTGAACATTTTCTCTTTCTAATTCGTGGTTTCGAGAACCAGTCTTGCACTAATACCGGTATTATGCTAGACTACACAGGCGTCGCTTCTTAGATGACATTTCGATGTCCAAGCCTCGCTTATAAGCAGCGGTGGGTAGTCGTATCGGGTGCTTCTAACTCGTTGATTTTGAATTTTCATTTGTCTTCAGTCACTTAATTGGAAAGTCACTAGTGGTTGTACATGCTTGTCCTATTTCAGGCCAAACTGAAAGACATATAGCTGGCAGTAAATTTCAATAGCCAAGATGATTATTTTTGTTAACTGTACCGAAAATAGCCACACCGCATGTGCTCTTATCCATTAAGGCTCAATTGAAAATGGACAGATGAACGTGTTTAATTTCGATTTTTTTTTTCTTTCGCTTGAAAGTATCATTTCCATTACGCAGAGGTTTTTGGAGATTTTTTTCCCAGTAAATCTGCATACATCTATCGGCAATGTATTTCCGCTCCACTCACAAAGAAAACACGACTTTCCTGCGGAACTCTGTCGAAATTGCTTTAGTTCAGATTGCACGCTAGGTTAGGTCATAAACCACAGTTAACCGCGCACATAAGTCTTTCCTTGAAATGATTTCTTTTGTTTCTAATTAGATATATAGCGCCTCGCTAAAAGCTTACATGTCGTTTAAAGGGACAACGGCACTCTAGCCCAGGCTAAAAATCATAACAGAGATGGAATGCGACTGCCCATAATGTGTCTGTTAGTGCGTGCGTGATGTTATTTAACCCTCCCTAGCTCGGTGACAAAATGCAGCCAATGACCCTATCTATATCAAAACCTATCCAGTGATAGGTTGTAAAACACAAGCTATGAGAGGAAGGGGGGTTCCTTTTTTTATAGGTTGTGATAGTTAGAATAGTAGGAGGGTTAAGCCCTAATACAAGATTATTCTTCAATGCAAATGTTTTACTTCATTCAGCTTGAACAAGGCAATTCATCTTTAAAACGGGGAATTCTCCCTTTAAAATTCTGACTTGGGCAGCAAATGGATCATAATGGGTCACAAACGGATGCCGTTTCCCTTCCGCGTAACATCGTGTCATGTTTCATTTTCCTTTCACTGCGTTTTAATATAAAATCATGAAAAATAATGAAGCTGGATAGTGAGCCCCTCAGATAGATACAACCTTGGAGTGTAGTCAATCATTTTATCTTCGTTTTCCATTATTAATTTTCCTCTCTTCTTTTTTAATAGGCTTATTTGACAATGTTTTCCCTCGCTTGATTTTATTCCTGCATGGTGCGCATCAACGGTAGGCCCTGATTTTTATAGTGTTAACGCACGGTTTTCTACTTGGAGCATTCGTCCATTTCTCGGAGAATACACAGGCCTAAGCAGGAGGACTAAGCTACGAAGAATTAGAAGAATTAGGCTCACTCGAGATACGGAGCTACCGTAAAGGAAAAGAATAAAAGATGCAAGAGGTAGGAATTAAGATTCCTCTTGAAGCAGGAAAGATCGTAAGACGAATAAGCCGTGCACCAGGCAAAGAATTCCATAAAGTATACAGAACGAGGGAAAGTATATTGGAGGGAGCAGGCGGAAATTTAGCAGAGTTTCACGCTCGAACACCCTAACTGGAGAAACCAAGCTGGACGAGCCGGTGGAACATTTACCATGAAAATACCTGTACAACAGACCAAGAATAGCATGCAACAGATCTCCGTGAGAGTGGTTGTAAGGGTGAGCCCAAATCTCCAACAAAATTAATGCTCTTCTGAACTCTATCTAGTAAACATAAGTGACAAGCAGAAGCACCAGCCCAGATGTGGGAACAGTAATCTATAAGAGGACGTTAGTTGTCATGTAAAGGAAAAGGATAGCATTAAGAAGTACAATGTAAATACTTCCGAGCTCGATAAAGACAACCAAGTCCCATGAAGCAGTTGGACCAGCGCGCTGTGGTATCACGCCATGCTAACTTCAAAAGCAGAATATTTGCTCGAAGCAACAACATAACTGTCCACAAGCAGTTAAGCGTCGGCACAGGAAAAGGTATAGGGTCTACTCAAGCAGAATTTGCTTTATATAAAAGACACAACAAGCGTCAGCATGACTGGGCCGTTGAAATGCGCTAAAAGGAAATTTTGTCTGCTAACCGTTAAGGATGGACCTACGAAATTATGACCTTACAGCACCGGGTTTACCTCATTGAATTCGTGCAGCCATGCAGGTGGAGACGGAACGGCGCGCCATTAAATGTATCACCGTCACGGCATGCATTTCAGTACATAGAAGTTGGAATAATATCAATTTACCCGTTTTGCGACAAACACAAAGGCTACCGTTTCAAACTCATAAGGAAACGAAATTGGTTTCCTTAAGGTCCCTATTACGAAATAAAAATAACCCTCAAAATATGCACCTAGGTACAAAGTACATTTTTGTCAGAAACTGTGTATTACGACGTGTAACACTTCCGCATGTCCTCACTTGAGAAACGCACTGGCAGTAAACACAGTGCGAATCAACCCTTATTTATGCTCGATGGCTCACCTTGTTCCAAAAGCATGTTGAGTACGTCTCTTGAGGCGTGGGTGGCGGCACAGTGGATGACGTAAACACCGTTGTCATCCCTGTGGCAGAGGCGTGGCTTATACTCCATCTGAAAATGAAGCACTTAGGATTTTATAGTAATCGAATACAAGAGCCCTTATTCACAGAAAGGTACGTTGTGATAAGTGTGTACACGTCATGCACAATGTTGAAGCTCATAAAAGGAACAGAAATAACTCTTTTTTCTACACTGGAATTAAATTATGGAATTCACTACCATCCGACCTGAAACTGTATGAAAGGAAAACCTTGTTCAAAACCAACCTTAAAGGATTTCTTTTTAACAAAATTCAAACTGCTGAATCTAGTTAAAGAAGTCAACATAACACAGGAGGCATGGGAATGTTATGTAAATGTTCCTATTATAAAGTGCAATATAAGATTTTTGATGGTTTTAAGGAAATTTGAATTTAGCATATTTTAGTGGGATCTTTATCTTTATATATGTTTTTTTTCTTCAGTATATTGTAATATTAGTTTTTAAGTGGGAAGGTTATGTAATTTATATTTTTTAATATATTTTTAAGATTATATGAATAATAAAAGGGAAAGGGTATTTTTTTGGGACCGCAATGGAAATAAGTTTTTGTTTTTACTTTTTTGCGTTATCCCTGCTTTTTCCACAGTATGGGGGATTCTCTGTTTAACTTTATATTTATAGTTTTAGATAATTAACTAATTTATATCATTTCTATATGTGGAAATTGCGAATAAATCAAATCAAATTGAATCATAAGGTACTTCAACCAAGTTTGGTGTGTCAATGTATGTACGTCAAGTGATGCCCGGAGTTCCTAATGCACGTGACGCACCTGAAGTGATTTCGTCAACACCTTGTCACTGTTTACATGCACCGTGGGTGCAATTGGTATTTTGGTTTACTCGATTTTAGAAACCTCGTGCATAGAGGTCTTTCATAAGGGTGGATGGTTCTGGGATAAAACGGTGCTCTTGCAGAGATGCGCGAGGTTCCTAAATGCGAGTGAGACGCCTGAGGTGATTTATCAAGTGTCCCTGTTTAATCCTGCACGTGGGAGCCAATATGTAATTTGTTGGTGTGTGTTAGTTAACACGTTAGTAACCCCCATACACTTGACGTCTTTCATAAGAGTTGGTTCTGGGATAAAACTGTGCTCACGCAGAGATGTGTGAGGTTCTTAAATGACTGAGGCGTCAACTTTCAATGTTTAATCGTGCACACGGAGTGCAGTATTGTAATTGGTATTTTAATAACCTCATTTTAGTAACTTCGTGCACTTGATGTGTTTCGTAAAGGTGCGTGGTTCTGCGAGAATGTATGCTCGTGCAGAGGCGAGCGAGGTGCCCTCACTTAGCACAGTGTAGGCCTATACTATGATTCAGCATAACGTAGACATTTTCAAAACACGTACTATTTTCCTAGCTGCTGCGAAGGAGTTTTTGATGCCGCAGTAGTGTAGAGGACTTTGCCCATACTCCCCTGGTATGTTCACGTCCACATCTGTGTGACGACACAGAGCCTGTAAGATAAGAAATGTCAAATAATTGTGACGCTCTGGAGCGTCATGAAGAATGTTCCCCCAAACCAGTTTTCGCGTAATCATCGCTTCAAATCACGCATACGTAAACAAATCATGGGAGAAGCAGCTTTTAGATTTTTCGTGGTTATTGGAAAGTTTTTGTATTATTGAGCAAGTTTGGGCGGCGACCATTTGTCGACTACTGGTCGATTTTGCCTGGTACCCAATATGTATTTCGTATACATGTTACCATGGAAAATCGAATTGTGGTTGACAAGTAGTCGCTCATTAAATTTCCAGGTACCATATTTTTGTTTTGAACGGAAGACAGATAGACAAATAAGAGATGAAGATAAATGATATCACCAAAATAACGTGCCCCACATTTTGGGTCTTAAACTTTGCAGCCAGCCTTTATCTGGCGTGCATTTTGGCGGTCATAACCGAAAACTGGTTCTTTGGTTTCTCTTTGGTTAATGATTTTAGATATTCGAGTATTTCATTATTGTGCGTAATTCTCGCCTGTTGAAAATTCCCAAAGAAATTCACCAACATGAAACAAAGGAACCAATTCTTAGTTATGACTGTTTAGGACCGCCAAAACGCACCCCTGAAATCTGTGCAATGCGACTGCGTGTGCGCATCCAGCCATTCGATTGTCGGATGAAGCGTTTATACTTAACCAAGGTTGCAAGCGTAGCATTGATATCTATGATCGTTTCATACGATCAATGCTTACGTACTTTGTCCTTTTTACGCACAACGTGTTCTTGATCTCATGCGCACTGAGGACCGGTGTCGCGTGAATAGCAGACTCCCTGAATAGACCGTGTAAGTTGATTTTGTTTTCTATACTTTCTTTTTTACGAAGATCTGAACCATGAAACGGCCATAAATATGATGATAAATTCAAAATAAATTTTACAATATACAACATGTATGAAAACATGCGTGACTGTCTAAATTATTGAAGAAAAGTAGGAACAAATGTTTGACCTGGGCGTCAGTTTGCAACGTGATTGGCTCAAATAGTATTTTGCTAAAAGTTTGTATCTACCTTTAAGTAAAAAGAACAGCGTCACAAAACAAATTATTTCAAGAAAACTACTCGCTTTACACGTTGAGGCTCCTATTCGAGGTGACCGGAAGTTCGGTTTCTCGATGTCAACTTAATAACACGCTCTATATCCAACTTGTTATATTGCGCATGCTCAGTAGGCCCCTATGTACCAAAACAATGAGAAACATCGGGTAAGGTTGAGGAATAGGGCGTAGGTGACAAATAAGGTTAGGGTTAGGTTTTAGGATATGGTTAGGGTTGGGATGAGGTTAAAGGCTGTCATTGCCAAAAATATTGTATTCATTATATAAGCACGATTGTGTTGCAATGCATCATGGGTAAAGAGTCGACTATTCATGGAGTTGGATATTCATGTGACACAGGTACAAATGGACCAGCGATCTGCGTACTCAGTGAGTGCACAGCGAGTATGAAACAGTCCTTTTAATATTTCACATTGGTTCAACAATTTTACAATTTGTTTCTAAAATAATCGGGTATTAAGATTTAAGACCTGAGATCTTTCAATGTCCCGGCTTACTTCTACCATATCCGGCAAGTCCAAGTCGCAGGCGAGGTGAAGCGGGGCCATCTTGGCCAGGTTGAGTACAGAGGGGTCTGCCCCTGCGTAAATGAGGACGGGGACGATGTCCTGAGAGCTGCCCCGTACGGCCCAGTGCAAAGAGCTGTTCCCTTCCGCGTCCTCGGCTTTCACATCTTCAGGGAAATTTTATAGAAAAATCAATTAGCTTTCTTGGATAGTTTAGAGCAAATTCGCTTACTTGATTGCCGACGTGCCATCGCGTCATGGGAAATAGAAATAACTCCCGTATTCATACCCAAATTTCTATTACATGAACTCCACAGTGGCGTATCCAGCGGGGGGGGGGGGCAGGGGGGCAGGGGGGGCAGGGGGGGCAGGGGGGAAACTCCCCCCTCCCCCGTCGGCATTTGAGGTGTCGTAAAAACCAAAAGAAAATAGTGTTTTTGCGACGGTTTTAAGACGGTTCAGACGTTTACCCTCCCTGGCACAAAAAGCTGGATACGCCACTGGAACCCCAGAAAGCACTTACCACATAATCATAAACAGAGGCATCCCGACATACAGACGGGCATCTCTCCAAAGCAAAAAAAAAAAAAAACAGAAGTAGGCTAGTGTCCCCAGTATGAAAACATTATCATGTGGTACCATGCTAAATACTTACCGTATTTGACGTTTCAGTGTATATTTTTTTCTGAATTTATTTTAATCCTTTTATAGGTTTTCCCGGCCAATTTGCGTGGTTTTTTACACATCTGATCAAATTAAGGTTTCTTTTTCACTCTTTGGGCATTCAATTTCAATTTTTAAGCACCCAAGATTTTGTTCCTAATGTTCGCTTTCGTTTTAGACCCATACTATTTCGTTTTTGGTGCATTCAAGACTTCATTTATTGCATTCTTACATTGAGTTTTGTGACATCCTTTGACGGTTGAAGCATTCAAATTAGCGAACGTCGGTGTGCATATGACGTATGACCAAGCTTTTCTTTTCTTATTCGTTTATGAGCAATCTTTTTCATCAAATGGTCATTCACATTAATAAGATTTCTTAATTGATATATTTTCCTATTATCTTCTGAGGCTTTTGTAAAAAAATTGTAAAATTTGTAATGGCAAATTGTGTAACCTTTATAATGTAACATCTGAACTGATATGAGGGATGGATGATGTAACAAACTAATGCAATGAAACGGCTAAGGAATTTTCTTATTCACTGTTGATCTTTGTTTTAAAGTATAATTGACCTCCCAAAATTCGGCGCATCTGTAGGGGCTACTATATTCTACCGTCGTCACCTTGTTTCAACCCAAATAACGCTTGATATAACGCTTATGTGCTATCCGGGAATGGTCAGACCTTGGCAGGCCTTTCTCATGATAGCACGAGATTCTCCAGTATTAAAACCCCATTATGCAAACATACATTCTGAGCCATGTTGTTGTATGGGTCAAAATCAGTCAAGGTGATTGTTTTTGACCCTCCTCCCATAGTACAAAACCACATGTAATCTGATCATGTCTGTGTAAAAGTATAGCAGGGGGGGGGGGGGGGGGGATGGAAGGAAATTTTGACTGATTTTGACCTTTTAAATAGTAGTGGGGCAAACAAGCATATAAAGACTTTCAATTAAAAAGGAATTAAACTCAAGGTTAAGAAATTTAGCAGAGTTTCACGCTCGAACACACTAACTGGAGGAACCAAGCTGGACAAGCCGGTGGAACATTTACCATGGAAATACATGTACAAACAGACCAAGAGTAGCAACAGATCTCCGTGAGAGAGTGGTTGTAAGGGTGAGCCCAAATCTCCAACCAAATTAAAGAGCAACTAAAACGCCGATTACAATTTTGACTTTTTGGACTTATCTGATAGCTTATGCCTCCCTAAAACTAATATAACCAGTTTCATGAGTCTGAAAAAACAAACAAAAAATGTTTTTGAGCCTTTTCCTTCTGAGCCACTTTGACTCGATTCAGAAAAGGCCGAGGTCAACTGCGTGCCGTATCGCGCGAGTGATGACGTATACGTGTAGAAACATATGATGTCACTGTATTATACGACAATGTTTGACGTAGAATCTGTACGTATTTTTATTTTCTAAGGCTAGTATTACTTGCTGTGCTTTTTGCACATGATTCATTTGGAACACCACGGTAAACATATTTTAAAGTGTTGACATCTTTGTGAGACACATTTTGAATTGGGGTTAATTTTGAGTCATACTTTCCTTTGTTTGCAGTCGCCTTTTATTGGGACCTGCGCGGCGAGTTGTGTGTGAGCTGATGCTATACTCTATGGTCTACTCAAGCAGAATTTGCTTTATAAAAAGGAATTAAACTCAAGGTTAAGAAATGGACTGAGTTCATTGTAAGACACTTGTGCTTGAACAGCGCAGCTTGACGACCGTGGCGTGTCGACTCCCGACGAAGTACCGTAGTTTACGCAATTTTAGCAAACAATTTGTTATATCGATTGATTTTAATAATGGACTCCGGCAATCCTGATAAAGGTGTGTTCGTTGTTCAGGAAGCACAGAGGGATGTCATTTACGAGAAAATTAATTTGAATTCAGGGCCGCACGCAGGGGCAAATGTGAACGGTACATGATCAGTCATTCTAGATTGATGGTTACTGGTTCATTGGCGTAATTTTTTATATCTTTACTTGAATATCATTATTGGTTTTACGTTCTTGTGGTTAAATGTGATTGGAAGCCTCCCGCTCTGTGAATTGGAGAGGTTAATATTAACAGATAGAATTCAGAAGTTGCTATGAGCGATTGGGAGTACACCCGCCATGCCGGCTGCACTCAAAAGCGTTTTAAGCATAAATCAAACATCAATTATCAATTATATTTGGACGCCGCCCCTCTCCGGCCGGCCGCGTTAAAGGGATTAGATATGAACTGCTATTTTCGTATAATCCGTGTTTAAAGATGCAGTCTTGCGCAGTAGTGGCGTATCCGTGTTTTGGATGCGAGAGGGGTAAGCTCGCATTGTTGTAAATGCCCCAAAACCAATTTGCCCGTAAAAATATTTTGGGTCTCGCCTTATTTGTTTTAAAAAATAGGAATGCAACATGTCATCGGGTGGCATTTTAAATATAGATGAGTTTTCGTGGCCAATTTCAACAACAAAAATCGCTCCATTTAATACCCGGCTCGTTCAATTTCGGTTGAAAATGAATGCTGCTTTACATGACCATTCAATCGTAAAACGAAACCGGTCATTCCATTTGAACATTCAATCGACAAACAAGATCATTCAAATTCAAATGGCCGTTTAGTTCATTCAATTTCGCCGAAGCCACTTGCCAGAGGTTGCTCAGGAATTCAGTTTCATCGATAGGCAAAACTTTGTCAAATGTTGGTATTTAAATTCGTTTCTGTGGCATGTGGAGGAAAAATTTCATTTACTGTACAGTCTGTGGTTCTTCGTATACATACACCTCACTGTAAAGCCCATTTTTAACATAAATATGCTGGCCCGTGGTCAATAGAGAAAATGATCGAAGAAGATAACGGAAGTTGAGATGCCTGTATGAAAAATATGTCAAAGCGTACAAGGGGGAAATACCTCTGGAAAAGCAGAACAATATTACTTCTTATATATGCCTTTGTTTCCACAAACCTTTGTTACCTTTCAATATGGCATGGTCCGAAAATTAACAAACATATGGAAAAAATTAATCCGGGAAAACCATAACGCAACAATACAATTTGTATTTCATTTCATATTATAGGTCATTTGATTTTATTTAATTTGTCTCAAAGTTGACGATTTCAAATGTGAATAAAAATGGCCATTTAAACATTAATATTGGGAGAATGCCAACTAACACTTGACATTGACATTACACGGAAAACAACACAAAGTAAAATTAAGCTCAAATAGAGCTTATTCACATTTAAACTGAAACACTCAATATGTGAAATTGTCTGCCCATAAACGAAAAGGAAAAACACAATCGGATAAAAAAAACATGTGTGCTTCGATGAATCTTAATTTGATTGCACCATTTGAAAATACATGGTGGAAATTTAACTTAAAGATAGTGACAATGTAGTTTTGAATGCCTAAACACTAGAATGGCTATAAAATCGCAATCTTGTGTGCACGAAAACGAAATTGAAAAAGAAATTTCGAAAAAGAAACCCTAGATTGGTTGAATTACAAAAACGGCGTGAATTCGAAAGCGTGTTAATGAAAATGAACAATTGACCGGGAAACCTATAGTATTGGCCGATTATTTTTGTTTTGGTTTGGTTAATTGTTTTTGTTAGACCTGTTGTGATGTGGAGTGGCTTGGTGATTTTTTAGTTTGGCCACACATGTTGGAGTCTATTTTGGGTTGGGTTGGGTTTGTTTTTGCATTTAATAGGGGACCTTTAGCAAATAGAGGACAATAGGGTACCCGGTTGAGAAAGGTCCCCGGTTGACAATCGTGTACAAAACCAATGAGGGTATAAACAATAGGAGGTCCCCGATTGAAGGTGTTTACATACTTGTGTGGGTTGGGTATGGTATGTAGTTGGGTTCCGTTAGGTTCCGTTAGGTTGGGTTCGCTTCGGTTCCGTTTCCTTTCGTTTGATTGGATTGTGCTTTCGGGGAGGTGCTTCAACTTACCTCCACCGCAGTTTACAATGTGTTCAACCAGATCCTTACGGCCTGCAAGGGCCGCGTGGTGTAACACAGATGCCCCCTTGCAGTCCGTCTCGTAAAGACAGGCCGAGTTCTCTCGTACAGCGTCGGTGAAATCTTCCAATGGAAGCTTGGCTATTTCCTGCAGAAGAATCACATTCCAGCCGTTAGTCTGGCATAAAACGTAATGAGGAATGTTTCCCAGGGCCAGGAAAAAATTGTATTTGAAAAAGGGACGTACAAAGTTTGAAAAGAATGACGAATTTTGAAATGTTGATGATAAATTATTTGGTGAAGTTGGCTTCGCGCGCAGCGTGAGGTTTTTCAAAGCTGTTCTAAAACTGTTATCAGCACGTGTGACGTAGGCCTATACGATGTCATATTTTTCACGTCGTATTTTTGGATGGAAGCGTTATGGATAAATACGGTGTTACCGGATGACTCGTTAATTTCTCTTCATTCCGGCATTTAAATCTAAAGCATCAAACTTGGGAGCCTTTCCTCAATGGCATAAATAACTTTCGAATGATATCTTTTTTAAACTGCAGCTAGTCGCTGTTCTTGTTATTATAATACCATATATCTTCATTTCTTTTACCGTCTTTTATAACTGCGTCAATTTGTTTCTGCTCATTCGGTCTGTGCGGGCTTTCCGTGGTTATTTTTGACGTTATGTATATTTTAATTATAATGGTGCATTTCAAGTGTATCATGATTTGTGATTAACCCATACTTTGGACAAAAAATATTACAAATTGGTAAAACAAATTAATGACAAAACAAAAACATGTTTAAGTAATCAAATGACTCGGCTGGTTTTGTTCTGTAAACAGGAAACCGTGTCAAGGACGGATCCCGTTAATTATTATGAAAACTCATTAAGGCTGTACGAGGACAAAACGGGGAACACTAAGATGAATTTTAAAAATTGTAAAAGTATGAAAATCTAAAGCTGCTATGACAGTTTTCTGGGTGAAGATTTCATTTCAATTGACTTCCCCTACCAATGAATTATGGAAGAAACTGTATTTTTGAACCAAAAACTACAATCCGCACCTTATATGCATGGTCTTCCAAGTATGTTCTAAGTGTGAGAAGATTGCCCCATACATGGACATTGTATTTGTCCGAATTTAATAGGAGCGTCCCGCTCTAATTCGAAAATTTGCGGCTCTTACAACTGTTGCTTAACGTCGGTCGATGTTTTGTGGAACTCGCAACCTATCTAATACTAACAAATAAAGTCAATTTGATTTGTTTAGGGAGTTACACCCAAAAGCAAGGACATAGGAAATTAAAGCAACTTACCGATGGGTATCGAGACCTTTCTGAGTTGCACCAGGCCTCAGTGCTTCCCATCTCCCATCCGCTTGTGTCATTTCCCCCAATGTCCGTCCTCATGGTCACTGCCGAGCGAACAGAGCCAGCAGATGATCCCTTCTCGTTTAAGGCGATCCGTTCCTTTTCCCTGCTGATGTTGGCGACTCTTATCCAGCGCTCCGAGAATTTCCTTGTGCCCCTCATCATGCTCATTCGTTCTGAAGCTGCAGCGGTTACTGAAAACCAGTCGAACCGGGCGCTATCCTTCCCTGGCGCCTATATGCACAATCGCCTCCAATTATACGATCTAAATGTTTACCAGTATCTTTTATCTTACCAGTATCGTTAAGTGAAATATGCAATTTGGGAACAATGCTCAATTTACCAAAAAGGTCCTCTTCAATTTGCAAGTTGCTCTCTTGGAGTTGTCGGTAGAAATGTAATGGAGTGACTACGTAATTCCCTGTTAAGGTAGGCTTTTCAGTGGTCACTAAATTGCGGTACCCGCCTTAGTGCATGCAGCCGTACTTGAATAAATGATTGTTATAGGGGAGCAGGTTTCTCCGAAAAGGTATAGGTGTTGCAGTTTAAACTAAAGGTGCGGATTTTCCCCAGTTCTTTTGCAGTGGAACTGGCCATCGAGACGAACACGCTTGCAAAAGAGTATGCAAACAATCACAGACTGAATAGGCACATTAAAACTGGCATGTCCGGTGGTTCTTTTTGTGGTTTTTTTTGGTGGTTTTTTTTGGGTAGGGGAGAGCGGTGTTTCGCCCTGAAAAGTAATTTTTCAAATTTAATTGCTAATTTATTGGCATTAGATAGGCCTACGTTATGAGACATTCCACACACAAAATGGACAGATGATAATTAATAGATTTACTAACTGAGACTTGCAGGTTTGCGTGGAGCACGTGAACAAAGTGTGGAAGGTTTGCGGTATAACACCATGTGAAATTGAAGTTTTGAGTTGTGTGGTTCTGAGAAGAACCGGTTATTTAAACGGTTCTTCTAAAAACCACACAACTCAAAAGGAATATATTTCACATGGTGTTACCGCAAACCTTCTATACTTTGTTCAGATTTACTAAGTTTCGAATTTGAAATTACGAGCAGGATGCTCCCAGTTCCTGTAGTACTAATATGTAGTTAGTCTTCGCGCGTTGCACATTAAGAAGATCAAAACGGTGCACGGTATAGGTAAGTGCCGTTTTCGTTTCAAAATAGTTTTCTTCCATAATGTGTTAGTAAGGGGGGAAATCCATTACATTGGAATTTTCAGTAAGAACACGGACAAGGCTTTAAGTTCTTGATCCATAATTTGTCTTCTGAGTTTGTTTTCTAAGGGTGGCAAGAAAGCATCGAGCGCATTTAAGGAGTAGGTCTAGTTCGTAAAAGATAGGGGGCCCGCAGGCACAGTGACACCGTCCAAATAGTTTGTCTGTTGGCTTAATGTCAGTGGTATACCTTATACTTGCTTGATTTTTAAAAGGGATACCAAATAAACGTCTTTCCTGTCCCGTCCATCTATGTTGTATAATTGAAATTATGAAGACAACGGCCCTAACGCATGACTTTAAGATATTTGTAAATCATACGCTGTGACATCAATCGGACGAATTCGGAAGGGCAGGTCGGATATACTGAAGAAGTTGATCTTTGAACTTTTCGCTGGAGAAAATGCTACCTAACCATACTAACAATACTTGAAACTATACTGACGGACGGAAGTTGGTGTCTTTCTCGAAATCCCCCCCCCCCTCCCCATGCAGTAAACGGGGAAGGGGCAGTGCAAATACAACTAGCCTTAATGGGAGATTGTTGAGACGCTGGTGGCAGCAGACATACCGGTCCTTTTTCATTATTCTCACCAGTCGTGCGCATGCTCAGAGATCTAGCAAAAGAGGCCGGCATGTCTGCTGCCAAAGTCTCCCATTAAACCAGAACCAGAGAATCATTCCATATTTTCCTCGGTAAAAAGAGAATTTACGGTGTGCGAACAAATTGGGTTTATATACGGTAAACAATTTAGTATTTTGGGATGGCCATAATATCCAATCAGGATTCAGTCGGTGATTTTGGCGGGCGGGGGGTGCGTGTTTGGTTAACGGCAAGCGAACGCGCAGGAAGCAACCTGTAGCTCTTGGCCCAAATCCATTAGTAGCGGGCTTAATTAATTGACAAATTATCGGGCAATTGCGAGTGACGTGACACGTTCGTGAACCAGCATTTATTATCTCCTCTGTTCACTAATGGATATGCTGAATCATGATGCTTAATTTATGTTGATTGGATAATAAACTGATTTGCTAATTCTTTTTAGCTCGTTTGTTGTGTGGTCGGACTTGAACTTATAAATTGATGTTGAAAGATTTACGCAACATTTTCCCAGTATATTACAGAGTTACGAAATAGATGGACAGTTAAAATGCTGATTCACGTGCGTGTATAATTAGGCCTATAGAGATGTTAGCTCTATTGCAATGCAGCAGGTCAGAAGTAGTCTATACAGAAGCTTTTTCATAACTAAACAGCGGCGTTGTGTTCTTTGTAAAGTTTGAGCTGTGATTTTAGTGGGTTTTTTTGTTCTTTTTTGTTTTAGTGAGTTATCGTAGATGAAACAGCCAATTTGCGTAAATATTTTTGTATGTGTAATGAGCAGCGAAATGAGTAAAATGAGCAACAAAAAGAGCAAGAAATGACTTAATGAGAAGCGAAATTAGTCAAATGAGCAATACAAAGAGCGCGAAATGAGCGAATGAGCAGCGAAATGAGCAATACAAAGAGCGCGAAATGAGCGAATGAGCAGCGAAATGAGCAATACAAAGAGCGCGAAATGAGCGAATGAGCAGCGAAATTATTAAAGTGAGCAATACAAAGAGCAAGAAATGAGCGAATGAGCAGCGAAATGAGTAAACAAAGAGCAAGAAATAAGCGAATGAGCAGCGAAATTAGTAAAATGAACAATACAAAGAGCAAGAAATGAGCGAGCGAAATTTGTAAAATGAGCAATACAAAGAGCAAGAAATGAGCGAGCGAAATTAGTAAAATGAGCAATACAAAGAGCAAGGAATGAGTAAAAGCAACACAAAGAGCAAGAAAGGAGCACAAAGAGCAGCGAAATGAGTAAAAATGAGCAATACAAAGAGCAAGAAATATACGAATGAGCAGCATAATTAGTAAAATGAGCAATAGAAAGAGCAAGAAATGAGCACAAAGAGCAAACAACAGGAGCATATAGAGAGCAAGAGAATGTGTAGGGAATGTACAGTTGATCACAAATACCAGATGTATGAGCAAAATGAGTAGTTATATTAAACGATTTCAACCGTTTCTTGTCATTCGGAGATTTAACATGAATGCTTGTCACCAGTGTAACAACAGCTTTTGACGGTACGCAGGCATGCAGAAAATGTACATGCTGAAGAGGAATCTAAAATGAATCAAGTTGACGATGATTTTGAAATTGAAGCTATTCAATCTGAAAATTGTGACGGATAATTCTGAACCCGATTTTAAAAAGCGTAGATTTAAAGATTCAGAAATAGAAAATTGTGAAACTGAATCTACGCATGATGAAGACGAAGATTTCGAGGAAAATGATTCGGAATCCGAAACGGAGGTAGAAGATGACGAATTATCAGATGAAGATGAGTCTAGTTCTGAATTTGAAGGCAATACCACCTATCTAGACTGGTTGAAAGAGGCCATAGAAGCCACTGAAGAGATGTGGAGTGAAAAATGTGAAAAGTACGTCAACCATGCGCGGAGATTTCTTGTTACATGTGGGGGGGATGATTTTTGAAAGGCCATCCTTGGTGTGGAGCGCGACACGCACGGGGTCCAAGGGACCGCTTAAGGGCCCCCTGGTGGGTTGCAGGCGCAAAGCCCTTGCTAGGGGTTGAGGTATAAGGAGCCCCTGGGGTTTACACAATTTTAGGTGCAAAATTGTGTCAAAATTTAACCTTTTCTTGAGCTTAAATTGCAATAAATGACAATAATTAACACCTTCAAACATTAAAAATTACAAAAGATCTTCAAAACTCAAATTTCTTATTCAATGTATTTGGAAGCGTAAGCGTCTCTTTGCACAATGGAGCTCTGGTCACCTAGCAACACAAATAATCCTATGCATTATATTAAGAATAAATTATTTACAAAATAATTATTGCAAAATAATGCCTAGATGCATTTCGGTAAGGCATGATTAGAATGTGATTTGGTCTACACTTGACAAATGATGTATACTTGACGACATTATAACTGGAATGCCGGAGATGCAAAACTCAGGCTCTGACAAAAGTTCCCAAACACTTGTTTGCAGGACGCAACGTTACGTTTGTGTGTGAGTGCGCGCCGATTCCCAGTGAATGTCAGTTGAAATCTGCTATCGGTATTTTAATTACATTGTATTACATGCGCCGCACGTGCGTTCATACCGTCTGTTGGCGCATAACAAAATCCGTTTGCCGTTGCAACTTTCTATTGCCTTTGTTAGGTGTGTTGTTGAGTGAAAACAATAAAATAAAAGGCCATCATCTTTGTTGGGATCTGAACTTCCGCGTTCTAATGTGGCAAAGACCGACTATTCCCGGCACCTTACTGTGCTTGTCGTGAGGCATAAACTGTCTCCCCACCAACCAATCTACCTTCCGACATCAGGCGCGGATCGAGGAATTTTGTAGACGGGGGGAACACCCAAAACGGACAAATGCGAGCGCGAAGCGCGAAGTCCTTACGGCGTGGGGCGTGGGGTCCGGGGCCCGGTTAAGGGGCCCGTAAAATTTTGGATTCTGGATGCTCTGTGGTGCAATCTAAGGCGATTCCTGGAAACTTTCACCTGACTTTTTTTTAACAAAAGTTTTGACGATTTTATGGAGACTACATCATGATTTTAGGCATTATTTTCTAGCCATCATTTTAGCCATGTCATGACTACAAAAATCTAGACGGGGGCAAACCAAAACGGATAAATGCGAGCGCGAAGCCCTTACGGCGTGGGGAAATTTTTGGAGTGTGGATGCCCCAGTGGTGCAATCTGAGGCGATTCCTGGCTACTTTCACCTGATTTTTTCAAACAAAAGTTGTGACGATTTTATGGAGAATATATACATGTATATCATGATTTTTGCCATTATTTTCTAGTGATTATTTTAGCCATGTCATGACTACGAAAATCTAGACGGGGGCACACCCAAAACGGATAAATGCGAGCGCGAAGCCCTTACGGCGTGGGGTCCGGCGCCCGCTTAAGGGCCCCAGAAAATGTTGGATTCTGGATGCTCCGTGGTGCAATCTGAGGCGATTCCTGACCACTTTCACCTGACTTTTTTGTTTAAGTTGTTAAGATTAGGCCTACATTGTATATGGAGAATATATATATCATTATGTTAGTCATTATTTTTTGGCAATTTTTTAGCCATGTCATGCATCACTACAAAAATCTAAGTTTCTCCCCATTTTTGGCGTCTAATTTGCAGTTTTTCCCCTTCATTTTTAATTTATCCGGAATTTTTCTTGGTTTTAATTCAGTTAAGTTGAAGTTTTTAAGAAAAGGGCTTGATTTCAGACTGTTCCTTGCCCTGTGTTGAAACCATCGGCAGATCGGCTGCAAGACATAATAGAGGATTTAGGCACATTTAGTATGTCATTCAGTCAAGTGATCCATTGTTTCCTGCTGGTTGGGGCCATTTAACCTGTAATAAACTCCCCAAGGGGATTATATGTTGAGATGCACCGCGTTTACACTAGATCCGGCAAAGGGATTAAAATGGGATCGAACCCGGCAAGGAGGATTGAAGGGGGATCGATGGGTAGAGTTGAAATCCCAGGGATCTGGGAAATACTCCAGTTTTCTCTTAAAAGAGGCATTCAGTTCCATGGCATGATTGATAACCTATTTTTTTCTTATTGCATTTTTCAGTAGTTTTATGCCAAAAAGTAGACACAGCAGATGTTTAATATCGGCGGCGGTATATTTTTAAGGAGGTTGCCCTCCTCCTCCCCTCCTTTTCTCTCACCTCCCCCTCTTTTTTTTCCCTCTTCGTTTTTTCTCTTTTTAATGTTTTTTTTTACTCAATTTACCGGGGGGCACACGTGCCCCCGCGGCCACCCCCCCCCCCCCCCCCCCTGGATCCGCGCCTGTACATACCGAGCTGTTGCCCACAGTGCGTTTAAACTCAATGCAGGGAAAGTAAACGAACGACACTCGCACTTGCTGGGCTGCGTGGTGCTGGCCTGTCAAGGTGTCATGGTATCGCATTACACGCGAGGACAGAAAAAAGGGTATAACAAAGGACACAATACTGTCCTCACATTTATTTCTTTGTTCCGGGAAAAGTGAGGACAGGCAAACTAGTGCTTAGTCTATGGGGATAGGAACAATGGAAAGTCATCACGTGTATATCGAAATAAAAATACATGTATTGGCAAGTTACGGACTCTGCGCAAGTTAGTACGCCTACCCTTAAAAAGTGGGGGGGATGATTACATTGGTCATCCCCCCCAGGTCAAAAAGTGGGGGGATATATCCCCCCACCCCCCCCCCGGGATATCCGCCCATGACGTCAACTGTGGTATGGGCGAAGATTAAGCCAAGGAAAAAGCCAATAGAAAGACCCTTTGGGCAGTTAAGCGAATCTTTTTCAACAACTACAAGGATGCTTTTGTCAATTCACCTACATCGGAAAGATAGTGATTCTCATCAAGATATTGTAAAAGATCTGGAAGAAAAAGTAAACAAGGGTTTGGAAGTAAACAAAGCCCTGAACAGAGTAATGCCTAAACACCAGGCCAAATTTGACGGACTCTTCCTATGAAGAGGAACTTGCATAGCGAGGAAGACAGTGATGATTAAAGATAGTAATTTCAGAAAGACTTTCATAATTTTACTTCTTGAAGCTGAACGCGATTCACATTCCGTATATTTTACATACTTACTATTAACTTGTACATATTTTTGTATTTCACTTTCAGTTTTCACTTTTTGGTAAATTATTTTGAAAATTTCAATTTTTACGTTTGTATGTTTTAATTTTTACGCGAACTTTTCGCACGCTTACTTTTAAAACCCGTTACATGGCTTAACTCTGTACTTCCAAGTCCGATGAAAGAAGTAAATTTAGGAGCAAGTCTTTGCCTGTCAGTGGTCCAAAAACATCGTGTTTATACGAGTTTATGCCTTCCTTTCTTTGGCCGTGTGTGGTCATATGAACAGATTGAATAGCAAAATATAGGGAATACTTTGTTGGTTGCTTTTACGCAATGTTGTTTACACACACGAAAGCGTATACATGCGATCAAGCAAAATCAGTCGGAACTCGGCAATCCTTGTTTTGAGATATGGGCCAAAATAATGTTCGCAGGGGTGTAAAAATCCAAATTGACTTTTTACAATATCTTGCACCAAAGGTATCGTTGCTAAGGACTTTGTTGTGACATGTATTATAAGTGTGCTAAAAATGACTCAATTAAAGTACTGTGACTATAAACTTGATTTTCTCAGTTTCTTTCCTTTTAATGTGCCGGTGTTCAAATATTTGTCACTTTTTAACCAAAGTTCGTATTCACATGGGGTTTTCACTATTATGGAGCTTGAAATACGCTACAAATATATATGTAAAAAATCCCAAAATTGATCGCATCACATATAGCGGTCGCCCATCAAGCGTGTTAAACCAAATAATATAGGCCTAATCATGACATGTTGCTACTGAAGCGAGGTGATCGATTAAGCACACGTAGAAGAATCAATTAGTTAAAAGTCGACTGAAAAATGCACTTTGCCCCCCATTTTTTGACGTTTTTATATTACCAAACAAAGAAACTACTCTTATGATACTCTACGATTCCTCCAAGGTTTAAAAGAGCCGGGACACGTCGGGTTGTCGCGGCAGCTCTGGCAGCCAAGCGAAACGGCCACAATGTGTGGCCATATTTTTTAAAGGGTGATAGCATTGCAGCGGTGGCTGCTTTTTGGGTGTTGTCACATATTTTCCAACTATAGGGGGTGCATACCTTGTCAAAAATCACCATGAGCATTATTCCTTACTGGCCAACCCCCAGGCTGATGGCCTATTAACCCTAACCCCCATAGGAGGCTTCCTCAACCTGTTAAAACCCAACACTAAACAGGCACATTTTTGGACTTGGACAAATTGGAGCATCATAGCTCCATGTAAAGTAATGGTGCCAAGGCCCTGCAGTACTGAACCCATCAAAATTAGACACAACCTGCTGTTGGGGTAGTTATTAATCAACAAACCAACAATAACACACTATTAGTTATTTTCTGCAGTTATTTTTAATACAGACTAATACTGTTCATTTTGGAAAAGGAAACTTACATGTATGATGACATTTAACTCTGTAATGCAAACTGCACATTACATGTATAAGGCAAATAGAAATTGGAGGTATCGTGGTTAATGAGCACACCATGGAGAAAACCGAGTGTTACAAAGGGAGGCCACTATGCTTTTTAACCATTACTCAACTCGTTGCTACTTTTATGAAATTCACTGTGACAAATTTGATACGAACCAAAAACATGTATGGGTCATTCTATAAATGTGGGGGTCCAAAAATGCGTCTTTTTTGTGTCCCTGTTACATAGTGACATGTATAAGATTTTGCAATTCCAGACAGATTCTTGAATGCCTTCTATCTCCAAGAGTGATTATGTAAAGCAAAGTACCTGCCAAACAAGTGAAAATAGTATTAAGTCAATTTTAATGATACTTGATGGACATTATACAGGTCAGGTGTAACAGGGACACCAAACAAATCTCGCACTTTTGCACCCCAAATTTATGGAATGACCCATAAGCTATATCGTTCTTCACCAAACAGGACTTTCTATAATATCTATCCTTAAACTATCAATACTTACTAATTTCTCAAATTCTGGCTTTTTCAACAATAAGAAACATGTTAGCTACGGTTTTAGCTACCTTTGCAGTCACATTTAACCCTTCTCATAAAGCTTTCACTTGTAGGATTAATCAGTTCCTTTAAAGGTAATACATGTACATTGTATACAACATTTGCAAACATCAAAAAACAAAACTACTGAACTTACTTGACTAATAGTCTTGAGTAATAGTCTCAAGCATCCGTGAAATCATGGCACCTGGTGTGCCATCATTTTCAAGAAGTGGAATTTTTGTATCAATTTCTAGCGATGGTCAGCCGACCGTCACGAAAAAAACTGTTCCTCGACCTGATAATTCCCCGTCTATAAATTGCTCCTTTTTGTAGTAGTGTCAGGGAACCAGACTACAAGAACAGCATTTTTTTCTGCGTCTATGCACACAAAACTTTAAACAGGTCAGTGTTACAGTATTTGCTATAAAATACTAACCCCAAATTCATTTCTGAAAATTACAGCAAAAGCACTTGTATACTACATTTAAGTCAATTATGTTGGCAATTGTAGAGAAACTAATGTAGTTGTTTCAAAATATGAAATAAAGTGGGTTAAATAGAAGTAATTTGCTACACATTATTTACATTTAGTCTAAGACATCCAAGAATAAAAAGTTAACAGTTTCGGAGATTACTCCGTGTTAGCACTCTACAAAGTCCACAGGTGAGATTGGCCCAAAATGAAAAATCCACGCAATCTGCAGTGTTTGGGGGTCGCTGAGGACCCCATACAGCAACATAGGGTCTGTGGTTTGTATTTGCCTAAAAGTATCCCTTAAAATACCCGTTTCTTACATATGAAGCATGATATGAAGCAAAGGGAACCCCTCCCCCCACCCCCCCCCCCCCTCCCTCTTTTGTGTTGGTCATTGTGTTCCCGGAATCTCAGAAATTCTTTTCAGAAATCTAGTAGGGATGTGTTAGGTAACAATAGTCTGAAGTGTGTAATGGGGTATAGGAACAAAAGGGGGTACCCCCCCCCCCCCCCATATCGTTTTGGGTATCGTTTCTAATTGTCTATATCCACTTTTACATGTGACAACCTTTAGGGTAACACCTCAGGAATCCCAGCTTTAAAAAAATATTCATTGGCCCTAACAGTCCTAAATCCTCCAATTTCAATATGATTTTTCACACAACATACTAGGGAGTTTGGGTTAAAACTTCTGAAATCTGTAGGCCCTACAAATCCCAACAAAAACGATCCTGAAATTAGGAAAAATCCTGACAAATCTTACTTTTGAAAGTCCATAAGGTCGTCGAGTACTGGTATTCTGGAGGTCGCAGGTTCAGATCCCACTCCTGCCAGTTTTCTTTGTTCACTTCAAAAATTCCTTTAAAATTACCTAGTCAGTTCCCTTGTGGTGAGGTTTGATGGTACTTTTGTACTTCAAATATTGTTTTTAAATCTTCTATTTTGAAAGATATTGTCTCAATTTGTCACAAATCTATCTTGGAATACATCTTGGAATACTTATATCAGCAGTTATACTTTATTTCTGAACGTTTTTGTTGCTGGTCTGACGGAAAGTCTTGGCCACTGTCAAGGGTCATAGAGACCATGTACATGTGTACATGTGTACATGTAGCATGTGCATGTGCATGTACAGTGTCGTAAGTGTACATGTACATGAACCATAAAGACGCATGTATACTGGTGGAGCTTACATGTACATGTAAATCAGAGTTGTATTCGAGTCCCTGCAAGTCCAGTCAGAAGTCCTTTCATAACGCCGGTCACAAGTAACTGGATGAACAATGACAAAGGTATGCCTTTGTCACAGCTCATTTGAATAGCTTGTGAATGGGATTAGGACTGGAGGGCTTGTGATGGACTTGCAGGGACTTGCAGGGACTTGCAGGGACTTGCAGGGACTTGCAGGGACTTGCAGGGACTTGCAGGGACTTGCAGGGACTTGCAGGGACTTGCAGGGACTTGCAGGGACTTGTGACAGGACTTGCAGGGACTCACAGGGACTCGAATACAACTCTGCATGAACGTTTACAGTAAGTCATTGGCAATCAAAAGAAACAAAACGTGCTGCCACATCATCAGTGACATGTTTCAGAATTCGTCCATCATACATTTCCTTTCCACGGGCTGTCATTGTACAGTTGATGTTATATTATTTTTGTTTTGGAGGCAGCACACTGTTAACATTTATATTTGATTTGGCACCCAATTTAATGTAGTATACAACATTTGCAAACGTCAAACAAAACTACTGAATTATTACGACATGTACCATACTTGACTGTAAGTAAATTATAGCAGTCTCAAGCATCCTGTAAAATCATGGCACCTGGTGTGCTGTCGTTTTCAAGAAAAGTGGACATTTATATCGTTTTCCAACGATTGTCGGCCAACTTGAAATACTGTAACACTGACCTGTTTAAAGTTTTTCCTGCATAATGCTGGGAAAACATGCTGTTCTTGTAGTCTAGTTCCCTGACCCTACTTCAGACAAAACGGAACAATTTATAGACGTCAGGGAATTATCAGGTCGGCCGACCATCACTGGAAATTGATACAAAAGTTCCACATTTCTTGAAAATGACAGCACACCAGGTGCCATGATTTCATAGGATGCTTGAGACTATTTACTCAGTCAAGTGAGGTATTTCATGAATAATAATTTAGTAGTTTTGTTTTTTGCAAATGTTGTACATAAGTTCGAGTAAAGTTGCATTACATTGTCCTTGAGCTTAAAGTAACAGTGGTATCACTCCTTTCCTCGTCCAATTTCAGCAATAACAGTTGAGCAATTATTTATCGTCAAACAATCCACAAGAGAAACTGACTAGGTCAATTTGAATACATTTTCAAAGTAAACAAAGAAACTGGCAGGAGCGGGATTCGAACCTGCGACCTCCGGAATACCGTACCGGCACTCTACCAACTGAAGATAAAGGTACATGTCCGTGCTATTTAGATTGTTTGGTAGGGCCGAGAGGAATGAACTAAAAAGTTCCGGAATGATGGACATTATAATACACACAATCTTAACGGGGCTGAATATGATATATTATAATGGTGCTGAGGAGACCTTGTTGGGTGATTTGATTTAGATATAAAACAAAAAAGGCCGTGATAATAATAAAACAAATAGCTCACGAGGCCCTAGTCTTTACGGCCGGGGAAAACGGAGATTGTCGTACTCTGGTGATTCGATTGTCACACAGTTCACAAAGATACTGAGACGCACTCTAGATCTCCTGCGGGTTTTCTCTACTGGTGAAACTCAACAAAAATTCAGGCTCATGTTTGCTTTGAGGCTGGACGCGAATCCCCGCCGAGAAACACCAGCGATTCCCCTACTTCCGAGTCGACTTCAATTCAACGGACGACTTGTCTCACAACGGAAGACTTGTCTCCACGGACGACTTGTCTTCCCATTTGACGCAAAGGCGGTCGAGTTGTCTCAACGGTCGAGTTGTCTTGAGTCGAGTCGGCCAACGGTCGAGTTGTCCGAGCCCCGACGGTTTAATATAATGGAGAGGTATTTCTTGCATGTAACAAGCAATTTCCCGCAGATCAAACACCATCACACAGGTTGCCTGCCCTGTCCCGCCCGGCACCTTCCCCGTCGTATCTCCCTCTCGTCGATCGTCAGTTGCAAGACGTCGCATGCGAACACGAGCGGTGAACACTGCAGCCGCTACCGCATAGCCGGCCGGCCGCCTGCAATGCAAAACATAGCAGCTTCGATCGCGAACTTACCAGCGTCCCTTCGGCCAGTAGTATAGATAGCTGCCAAGTGCCAGACTATTGTGCAACTTCATGGCAGCTCTTTTTCGTATGTGCGCGTGCGTGAAGAGAAAATGTTCCTCATTTTCATACAGAATTGACGCATGCGCACTAGTTCCCCCCATTTTTCGGGGGGGGGGGGGGGGGGGGGAGATTTTACGAAATTCCCAAGACGTTGTTACTGGCGGTTCGTGGCTATTAATAGTTTGTCGTGATAACGCCCTCTCGCGGCGGCCGGTTATCGCGTATATACGTAACAACGTCTTGAACCAAGACTACTCAGAACGGTGCAGGAGAACTCAGCGTTGACAGTTTGGCCCTGGGGAGGAATTCACGGTGCACAACCCCGCGAATGTCAAAGAAAACGATGAGCATGCTCTTTGTTGCGCTCCTAACCTGACGCGCCTTCTTCGGTCTTGGAGACTGCGGGCTCATCCACTGCGAAGACTGCTGTTTGGTCTCTGGGTCGTAGCCGTAGACCCAACTCTCGTCACCGCTGATGATCCTCGACATGAAGTTTGGGTCATCCCGGGCCTGTTGACGGAGATCCTCGCAGACTTCGACACGGTGCTGCTTCTGCTCGGGATTCAGGTCCATGGTGAAATCGCAAATACGCACGTACCAGTGGTCACAAAAATGCGTGTAGCACAGGTGCTGATGTTGATCAAGCTAGCAATGTAACTTGGAATACTTATTCACGAAAGTTAATAATTGCTTACACCGGTTGTATGACATTGCTGTGCTGCGCTCCGAACTTTCTGATCGCACCTCGTATAT
Source organism: Hippasteria phrygiana (assembly GCA_037893225.1). Lineage (NCBI taxonomy): Eukaryota > Metazoa > Echinodermata > Asteroidea > Valvatida > Goniasteridae > Hippasteria > Hippasteria phrygiana. Next base: position 112,772 of record JAZGUH010000046.1, on the reverse strand, counting down.
ACAGCAACAACAGTACTTCATCAGATGCACTGAGGTTGGGGCCTTTTGGGCAGCGCAGAGTAGGATTTATATAGTCTGAACGATTATCGAGTAAGATCAATGGTCAATGATGAAAATGAATCCTCACTGTCACTTTTGAGTCCTTCATTAAGGCAGTTCAGTGTGTGGAATCGTTTTTAGTGTGTTACATTACCACCCACTAATAGAGGGCGCTCAATAATGTACTTTCCAACATGGCTATAAATGGAAGAGTTGACTTGAGACATACAAACCCACGGACGTGCATATTAAACCTGGACTCGCAATACGTCCGTGGAGTTGAAGCCCTGTTAAAGCCATCTTACCGTGCCGAAAACAATATGTTTGACAACCTTGTCCCCGTGATTTACTCACATCCTCGTTTAATCTTCGTTATCAGTAGTACACATTAATAACTCTGTCGATACAAAGTACATTTGTGTACTAGTCACGCTAAAATTTGCGGATGCTGGCTTCAGTTGCCATACAGACTATACTCGCAATGAGTATATAGACCGTCACTGCGAGTCCAGGGTATTTCATCATCCGTGCATACATCTCGCCCCGTGTTTTCCATCCATATTGGCGCACACAGTGCTTACAAAGTGATCAGGTGTAATAATAATGTGAAACTTTCAACGGTGTGTAGCTGTTGATAAATACACAAAATGTAAAAATCTGCAAACATGTTAAATAGCAATGTTCCCAAACTATAAGCCATATAGTGAGTAGCCAAAAAACACAACTGGTATACAAATTTATCCCCATTTTGTCATTATTTTTAATGTTAATCGTAAAAGGTTTATTATATAATCATATTTGTCTACATTTAACCATTATTAAACAGCCTTAGAAAAAATTAAAAACTCTCTGTTTTTCGCATGATAAAAGGGTGATTTTTTTATTTAGATCAGCAATATGTCTAAGTGATTAACCAGTGAAATTGCGTGATTTTCACCAGTGGATTAATGGTAACTGTAAATCAATTTTTTTTAGTGCTTCACGATTCTGAACACAAAACAAATCACGTTATTTACAACAGTAGTGTGTCTGGGTAATAAACCGGTACAAATCACATGATCTTCACCAATGGATTGATTATTTTTAAAAACACAAAATATGTGTTTCGAGAACAAAATAATTACTTATTCGAAACACCAAATAATCACGATATTTACAACAATATGCCTAGGTGATTAACCATTAAAAAGCATGTGATATTCACCAGATGGTAACTGTAAGATCAGAAATATTGGTGTTTCAAAAACGAAGGAATCTCCTACTCTAAACACCAAAAATTAACGGGTTGAAATCTCGTTAATTGGAAAAGTGAAATTAGAAGTGTAATTAGTACAACGTGAAAACAGTTACCCAAAACTATGAAAACCACGTATATCTAAAATTCACTAACAAGTCCCCCCCCCCCCCCCATAAAAAAAACACGTTCCTTTTGGGGGGTTTTCCTACTCGTAGGCTTTTTTAAAGATGCGATACATTCCCAACCAAATTTTGTTGGATTTGTTGTTGGTTTTTGTGTTAGGCCTAATATTTCTACAAATTAAATTGCGAATTTATTCCAATGCAAACACATTAATCTAGCTCTGTATCCCAAAATGCCGGCCAGATATAAGGTCTATAGAGGAATCCCACAACGACGAGTTTAGCGCCGATCTGCGCACTTCATTCATGCATGGCTGAATGTGCTGAAAAGCGTTGTTTTGTTTGCCACTGACATTCTCGCTTTCAACCCGGAAGTGCGCAGAAGGGGCTAATGTGAAATTCCTCAATTCTGAATTTGTTCTCTTCCCAGAAACGTGTGGTTATGCGACGTTGCTCAGTGGGTCTTGATTCTCAAGCAGACCAGCTTTCTCAGTTCCTGGGTACAAACAAACGAAAAGGGAATAATTGGGATTAAAATACATTTGTAGCACAACAGAACTGTAACTTCCCAAACTGGGGCAGAATTCCTGGAGCGATTTTGTAACTTGCTGCTGGCCATTTGCAGTTATACCAGTAAATGCAATCCACAAATCTCTCAGTGGCAAATCTCAGGGAGTTTCGGTGGTATTTTCATGCTTCCAATAAAATTTCATTTAACATTTTTCCAGTAATCTTAAGCAGTATTAGTATTAAACCCCAATGATCTTAAAAAGATATTTCAACGAACGCGTGTTCATGCGTCGAGTGATGTCCAGCACCCCCTCCCCTTTCGATTTTCCACGGCCGGTGATTTCTCCCTTTGCTGCTTTCTGGTGACTGCTTTGCCCCCCTCTATAGAAGAAATCCTGGCGACGCCCATAGTTGTAGGATATATGATTCTCCGACGAAATGAACGTTGTTCGTATAGATGCGTATTTTCGAGCTTATTTTTACCACCACGCATAATTATATCAAAGAGTCAACTATATTAAAAACCATTTATGTTGCCTTAAGAGTTTGAAAAAATGTCGTGTTCGTGTTGCAAAACGATCATAACTTGGCATGATCTCAACTTTCATGTACTGAAATACATGAAACGTGGCAAAAGTCGAGGTTACGTCATTCTCCATAGGTCTGTTTAAACAATGGCACTGATAATTTGGGAGACCGCCAACATAGGGCGAGATAGCTCAATTGGTAAGGCGCTGGTGTCATATGAAAGTCAGACTCCTATGAAAATCGGACTCCTTTTCTCTATCATTGGTTAAACCCTCCCACTCTCTGAATTATCTTCGCTTAGGCATGTGCAATACTACCGGTACCAATGAGTCCGTATTTCATAGTGACTGAAATTGACGCTACACCTGTCCGGTATTCCGGAGATCGCAGGTTCAAATCCCGCTCCTGCTAATTTTCTTTGTTCTTTTTGAAAATTCATTCAAATTACCTAGTCAGTGGTCCTTGTGGTTTGTTTGACGATATTTGAAGTCTAAAAGCCGTATCCTCATTGAATGATCCCCACAATGTCGCTTCCCAGGTTGTATCGTAAAGTTGAGGCGTGATCCCTGGCTATACGGCATTCTGGGTTTATGACTTCTGAATAGCACCCCTCCCCCCCCCCCCCCCCCCCCCCCTCGAACAAAGACACTGACAATTTGGGAGACCGCCAACACAGGGTAAGGTAGCTTTAGTCCGTGGAGCGCCGGTGTAGCGTGAAATTTTGTCACCATGAAATATTGTCGTATTGCACATGCCTTAAGCGATCGATGAATCGATTATTGGGAGAGTGGCCGGTCACGTGAGAGTCGGAAATTCATAATGACACCGGTACGGTATTCCGGAGATCGCGGGTTCAAATCCCGCTCCTGCCAGTTTTCTTTGTTCTCTTTGAAAAATTCAAAATACATTCTGTGAAAAAAGCATACTACTGTCCGTCGTAGCTGTTTGGTGTCCCGGAGCAATGGCGTCATATGGCGGCGGTGGGTAAAGTGCAGGAGATACGGTTTGGTACGTTCGATGCTGCTGGATCTATAACGTGCAAACGAAAATCCAAAAACAATACATTGATTTGAACCTTTTCAAGTTTCTCCCTTACAGGAATGTTGTATTTGTTCATAAACGTCTTCTTTAAATGTATATGCATTGATAGAAAATGACTAAGATCACAAAGAGATCTAAAAAGAAAATCCAAATCATTTTAATCACAAGTTCTACGTATTGATTACAATTATCTGAATTATCAATTTTTGAAGCAATAGTAAGATATTATTTCCAATCTGAAATTCCATTTTATGATTCATAATTGGCCTGATTGTAATTTTGCTTTTGTGAGTGATGTATTCCTTTCTCTTTTTTGTAAAATTCCAAGATAATAGAAACTCGTCGGTCAGAAACTTGTTGCCGTCCTATGGAACTAAATATATACTCTAATGTACAGGATCTAAAATAAGATTAGCATTAGCAGGAAATTGAATTTAAATTTTGAATGAAAAGGTTAACTTCTCATTTACATTGATGCTGTTTGCAACCAGCAGTTCAGCCCGTACTTTTGAGCATTAAATGGCGGACGCAAAGGCAGTGAACATCTCGACCACATTGATAGACGCTATGATGGAATCCAAAACGATCCAACATTGGTCCAGCTGGATAGATATAAATACACACATTTATCTATATTCATTCCGGCTAGCCATAACAACTACTCTTCTATCATTCCCTACACTCTTTTTCTCTCGGCAACCTTACAAAGCTCTTCCTATATATGGTGCCGTGGATTGGTCGGTTCTTCTGCAATTCTTTCCATTTCTTACGTGGTCTCTGTACACTATGAACCATTGGATGTGATTTCCTATTGAGAATGGACAGGATGATTAAGAGAATGTGATTTTAACAATGAGGGTCCATAATCACATCCAGAGTCTAGAATCACAATGCGGTTTAAGCTGTTAAACCCAGAAGTCACAATGTACTCTTTGTCAGGGTGGGATAATAGTTCACAGGCTTCAGATGTGATTTTAAATAGAGTATAGGATGTGATTTTGGACCCTCATTGTTAAAATCACATCCTCTTAATCCTCATGTCCATTTTGAATAGGAAATCACATCCAAGGGATTCACAGTGGTATGATCTCTCTATAGACCATGAACCCTTTGTTTACATCTAAACCGCCCTATACATTCAAATGTACCGATGGTATGCGCACGCATCGTGTTTTGCATAAATTTGGTTAAGGATGACATCAAAGGTCACATGATTCAAAGGCCATCTGACCTGCACGTCACTCCTAAACCAAATGTTATGCAAAACACGATGCGTGCGCATACCACTGGGGACATTTCAATAAAGCTGTAAACACGTGACGTCAGAAGGCACGTCATCTGTAGCAACTGATTTCAGCAACACTGATTTTCCATTTCAGAAGTTGGTCATAAACATGGGAGACTATTAAAGCATTTCATGCTCCTTCGCTACGCTCATACGCATGAAAAATGGTTTCGTCCTATTGGACTCCATAATAAAGGACACTTGAAATGAATCAGATTTCAGATTATTATTTTTATTAAACCATGGGAAGGGGCCGGCGTTCGACCGTTGAATATTAAATGTGCTAAAGAATGTTTATAACTATATTATTATTACAAGTTTAGTATATATTAGTATATGGTATCACCTCCACTCAATGACTCGCCGAGTCATAGCCCTCCAGGCTCTTCCGGTATCTCCCGGGAACTCTCCATTTCCACCTGACCATACAGCGGTCAATATATCAACAAAATCTAAATAAAGAGACATGTTCTCTGATTATGCATTTCGGATCATTCTGATATTAGTATATCTTTACACATTTATAAATTCACATGTTTTCAAAATCTAACTGCAACTTAGTTTGGCTCTGTTAGACGGAAAGGATCGAGAAAAAAGTTTGGGTTTACGTCATTCAGTTATATATTCATATACAGTGTCAAACAACAAAAGTCTTCGAGTATGTTTAAAGTAAAGAAAATGGAATTTGTTATTTTATTCAGTGTTCAACATGCGAGAAACCATTAATCTATGTTCTACCTCTCTCAGTGTGTATCTATTTTTTGCCGTTGTTGTCTTCCACCTGCCATGTTGCATAATTAATTCTTCGCTTATTCCCTTGTTCGTTAGGTGCGTGGCACCTCCCGACCTCATACTGTGTAAACCATACTTTTTTGGATCATTGATTCCAATTTTCTTCAATGCATCTAGAAATAACTCTCTACATCTGGAATAGCTCAGGGGTCTGTGCAAGAGTGGCTTGTAAGACTGAGAACTAGGACGATATGACAGGGCTGTAAAAATGAACACATTCTGACAAATTGTGATGTCACACTTTGACATATAGTCCTTTAACAATGCGATCGGAGATAGAGTGGCGTTTGAGTTTGAAAGATAGGCGTAACTACCATCTCTAAATACATCAGTCTTTGATTTTGGAATAAAAATGCTCATACCTTTACCATCTGGTAATTCTGTTAAATGACATGCTTTAAGTTGCGACATTTCCTCATGTCTGAAAAGTAAGGCAAACTTAAGTGCAACGTAACAGGCTGTCCTTAGGGTACCGTTTTCTCAGTTTATTAGTTATACAATTAACTTGTTCCAAAGTTATGGGTTCTTTTTGATTGGGTGGTTTGTGCAACTGACGCCTAGCACTTACTATGATTTTTTGGACAATAGGCGAATCGACTGGGTTAGGTTTTGCATTAACCAATGAGTGTACCCATTTAATTGCCGCTGATGAGGAGGTAATAAAGCTATCGGTTTTGTCTAAATCTTTCATATTAACTAAATATGCCGATATTATGTGATCTTGAATTGGAAGCCTAATTTCTAGCCCGATTTCCTGTAACCATCTAAAGAAATGTCTGCATTTATATAAGTAGGCGTTTGCAGTACCACCTGCTTTGGCTAATATGGCTTCGTTGAAGATACGATTCTTCATACTTTCCAGACCTGGAGGAAACTCTGACCAAAACTGTTGCTTGAATATGATCTAATGCAATTATTGGAACAGTAAAAGACAAATACAAGGATGAACAATTATGGTGAGTTAGAAAATTACCATGAACAGTTACTGAGAAAAGGAATTGATTAGTGGTTAGTACAGTCTAAGAGGATAGCATAAATACTGCCAGTGAAATGCTGGGATCCAAGAAGTGAATTCTTGTTCCTTCCCAACTCTAATGCACATTTACCATCTGATGAGATAAGACCTTTTATATGTGTCCTGTAGCGTGACCACAGAATAGGCCAAAAGATTGAAGAGGGCCAACGAGGGAAGACCAAAACCCCTCTTCCTCCGCAGAGGTGAATATGCTCTAGCACTTTTGGAATGAGAACCACGGGTGGAACTAGCAAACAATTTTCGCCATGCCAATTTTGTGTAAAGGCATCAACACCTGATGTGCCAGGATTCCAGAATCTGGAGTAAAAGCGAGTAACTTTACAATTGTAATAATTGGCAAAACAATCAATGCTAAATGGACCCCAACGAGAATCTATTTCGTGGAAAAAATGAGATGATAACATCCAGTCGTCAGTGTCTATTAGACGACTAACGAAATCAGCTTGTTCATTCAAAGTTCTCGGGATCCAATCGATTTCTAATCTGATGTTATTACGCAAACATAAAGTGAAAATGTTGATAGCTATATCTTGCAGTTCTGCATTCATGCTCCCTACTTCTACGATTCTAGTGGCAGATTGGCTATCTGAAAACACCTTAAGTTGTGAATTACTTATAATTGGCAAAAAGGAAAGTAATGAGAAATGAATAGCATCCAATTCTCGCCAGGTGGAGCTTTTCTGAGCTTCTTGCTCCTTCCAGTGCTTATGGGCAATATGAGTGTCATTGCAAATAATTGCACCTGCGCCCTCTGCGCTAGCATCGCTACACACGATTCTATTTACTTTCTTGGTAGCAAATATATAGCGGGCATTAAGAGAGGACACATTATCTTTCCAGAATTGAAGTTCAGCATTACAGTGAGCATTTAGATTAATTATTTCATCCTCGTCAGCAGCCTGAGCAATTTTGATCTGACAGTGTCTAGTCATGAGACGTACGACATTTCCGCAGACTGGACTTAAGGATATGACCTGTCCAACCAAAGAGTGTAATTGTCGAACAGATAACGGAGAAGAAAAATGAACATCATTAATGGAACCAAGTATTTTGTCTATGCGTCGTTGAAGTACCTTCAGAGTGCCACATTTAGATTCCCAATGCATGCCTAGCCAATCGATCTCGGTAGTCGGATCCCACTTACTTTTTTCAATGTTGTAGATAAACCCAGCCCTCAGTAAATCAAACCGAACGTGTTTAGATATTTCTTTGGCCGAGGTATAATCCGATTCATTCTCCCCCGAGGCTGGTATCACAACCATTCCGTCATCTAAATATAAAGCAACCAAAATACCCGATGCTCTCCAGTGTGAGACTAATGCTTTCATTATTTTGGTAAACAACCAGGGGGCAGAAGATAGCCCAAATGGAAGAACATTGAACTCAAAGTATCTTTTCTTACCATTAAGTTCCCATGAAAACCCAAGGTATGGTTGAAATTCAGGAGCGATATCTATGTGGTGGTAACCTGACTTGAGGTCGAATGTGAATAGTCTTGCATTCTCAGAAAGAAGAGATAAACCGACTTTCCAATCATCCAGCTTAAATTTGTGCTTTCTCACAAATTTGTTAAGCCTGCTTAAGTCGAGAATTAAACGCTTCTTTCCCGAGGCTTGGTAAGCTACAGACAATGGGCTCACGGTATAGGAAGGCTCGTGTTTTTCCGTTATTCTGTTTGATTTCAACAGGTCTAAAATTGAATCCGTAACAAATTGAAATTCTTTGTTGGCCGAATTGTTATTCCGATAAAACGTGGGTGGGGGTTGTGCAATAAAAGGAATTTTATAACCTTCTGTGATAACTGACATAACCATTCGGGAAGATCCAATTTCAGACCAGAATTGAGCGTGTTGTTTTAGCCTCCCTTTAACAGGAATTTCATCAGAACATAAATCTTTCAAATCATACATATGATAAGCACATCGCACCTCTAATACATCGCTGAACTTGTCCAGATGGGGTGTTTCATTGACGATTTGCTGACTCTGCGGACCCGGTGTTACACCTGGGCACTGCAAGTGACTGACCGAGCACCGTGTCGGCGATGGGGCTCGGGAGGGTTGAGAGGGTTGCTCGCTGTCCGACAGGCACCTGCCACGGGGGATATCTGGTATGCATGCTGTTGTATCGGATTGACGGGGAAATTCTGCCCCTTGGTCCGACTCCGGACGCTCCGATGACGTTGAAGGGACACTCTCTTGCCCAGTGACCTGGCACTCGGCATGTGAAGCAGATATCAGCAGACGGCATGCCTAGAACATTTTGGGGGCAAGAAAGACAACGAGAAAGAGAAACAAGGGAGCAAACGAAGACCCATTGGCTTCGACTTAATTAGAAAATTAAAAACGTGAAAGTTAACTATCTTAGGTGTGTTGTACTCTCAACGGTGTGTACGACGGCCTGAATGGTGTGTTAATGCATTGAGTGCCGTTTATATGTGCGGCCACACAACAGTAACTCTATTTGAATAAAGCGCCACAGGGTGGCCTGATATTACGTCACAATCGCACAAAACCCCATTTTCATGCTCCTTCGCTACGCTCATACGCATGAAAAATGGTTTCGTCCTATTGGACTCCATAATAAAGGACACTGGAAATGAATCAGATTTCAGATTATTATTTTTATTAAACCATGGGAAGGGGCCGGCGTTCGACCGTTCCTGAATTTGACAAAGAATTATTGGTGGGGGGTTAAATTTCTCATTTTACTGTACCTCGAAAAAGATAGCGATCCCCAAAAGCCTCATTTTCCTTGGGACGTGTTGTATGTCGTACTTTTTGTCGTTTTCTGGATTCTATCTCTTTCAGGGCAGATTCTTCTGCCGCTTGAACCTTTTTTCTTTCTTCTGCAGACGTATGGCTTAATTCTCCTTTCTCCATGTGCTGCACGGTGGTCCACCCAGCTTTGCTGCTATCTGCTATTCTAATCTTCCTCTTCCTATCCGCAACCAGTTCTTCAGCAGTCTGGATAGCATCAATTGCCTCTTGAATATCGCCCTTCTTAAGTAGGGAGACTTTTATTCTATCGAGGGCTATCTCGAGCTCGCCACAGAACTGGAACTGAGCTGCATTTCCTTGTCGTGTCAACTCGTTAGCTTCCAGTTTGTTCTTTAATGTCTTTAGTGCTGCATCATCGGCAGGATTGGAGTTGAGGTCCTCGAATTTATGATTAAAGTATTCTTTGAATTTTTGGAACAGCTCTTCTGTATTGACAGAACGATCGCCTTCTTTCGACGTCATTTCATCAACGTGAAAGTTAACTATCTTAGGTGTGTTGTACTCTCAACGGTGTGTACGACGGCCTGAATGGTGTGTTAATGCATTGAGTGCCGTTTATATGTGCGGCCACACAACAGTAACTCTATTTGAATAAAGCGCCACAGGGTGGCCTGATATTACGTCACAATCGCACAAAACCCCATTATTTTGGAGGCGACTTGAATAGGTTACTGATAATTAAACTTTGCATTAAGTCACTAAATATAAGCACCGTACGTAAGATATCGATTGAATGCCAGTTGACAGATCAATCAGTTGATCGGAAGATCGATGGAATGATTGACTTAATTCATTTAAAACAATTTCCCATAAGACCATGCATTCATTGTCATACCGATAACTGAAATTTGCTGCCTATTCGATCATAGATAGAGATTGAAGGACTGATCCATCGAACATTGATTGATGGATTGATCGATTGATTGGTCTGTGGGTTTAAATGTCGAACCATAGATTTATGAGTTCATTGGTGGACTGGTCGAATAACTTATTGTTTCAGAGAAATAAATTTAGAGAGCATTTCTGTCATTCCAGTACTTACTTCGTTGGGGCATTTTTCGAAGTAGGCTGATGCAATATACATTCCAGCACATGAAATAGCAAAGAAGACTGACAGTAATGACATCAACTTCCCTGTTTGGGCCTACATTAAATTAGCAGACGGATGGAAAGAAAATCAAGCTGAAACCACTTTTAAGCTATAGGATACATTGGAAATATTTGTTTACCAAGACTTCTTTAATTGACCCACATTTTTGTTATTTACAAAACTGTTTACCCAAAACTGCGGGGAAAAAAATTCAATTTTGACCCGATTATGCAAATTAGGAGTCAAAGATCAACGTTAGCGACCGAAATATATTAATGTTTAAAGCTAAATATATCAGGATTGCATTGTTCGATTTAAACCAAACTTAGGTTTTGTCCATAGATGAGATGCTTTTTGTCATTTTTCAACTGTTAATGTCCATTTTCAAGTTTTCGTTTCTTTTACCAAGGAGTTTTGATTTGATTCTGAAAGAATACATCATTAAGAACTAGAAAACATCGAAATAGATTTTTTTTGATATTTTCATGAAAAGTACCATTTTTAAAATGTGTCCTACCTTTACTAAGATAGGTCATTAATTGTTTGCGACCTTTTGTTGTAAACAGTCATGATTCTGCCTCCGTGTCCGATCGACCGAATGGCAAACCGACAGACACAACGACCGACAGACCATAGGAATGACTATTAAGAATAAAATAATTTCAAATGTGTTGATCAATATTAATTCATATTAATTCAAGTACCATATAAACTCAAACATCACCACATTCATGATATGAACAAAAGTGGCATAATTTTAAACCAACGGTTTTGGCATCATAGCTGATTTGAGCACAAACCATTCTAGACAAGTTTTCATTTGTAAACGCTATTTATTATTAAGTGAAATTGCAGCCATTGAGCAATGGTTCAAATTGCACTGAGCCAAAGTTTGAGTTGGGTTTGAGCCTGCAGTGACTGTATGTCAGCAAAACTACTCTTCGACACTGAAAACAACATCGCAATTTTAAAACCGCAAAATTCAATATGTCCAGTTGTGCCCCTTAATTCTTTCACTGCAAAAGCGTGTGTGCCAAATTGAAACCATGTGGTTTCAAGATTGAAGAATGTTGTTCAGCATGGATATACCTTTTAATTCAAAACTAGGGATTTGCAGTGTAAGCAATACGCCTACTTTATGGTAGTCCAAGTAACTTGGACCCTTTATCGCCTTTTTTAACATTTGGACATGATCTGGCGATAGTAGGGTCCAAGTACGTGTACGACGATTTTCTATTCATTAATTAAATACGTCTAAAATCCCAACAAAAACATCCGAATTCAACCTTACAACAGCCACCAAAATACTTGATACGCCACCTTCGGAACAAGTGGAGTTCCATGATCAGATGAAGGTACCAAGGTTAACTTACCATCTAAATAGAAAGTGAAATTTACCGTTTAATTCCCAGAGACACCCGCAGAACATTTTTCTTTTCGCTGTCTTGGAGTTCAAATCGTAACCCCTCGACCTTGCATGACGTCACCCTGATGCGCAGCGCCCGCATGCACCGCGCGACAACCTGTTTATGCCGGCGACTGTTTCGTGAGTGGTACAACGGTCGTGTCGGTCCGATTGGAGGCTGCACGCGCGTGGGACTCGTTCTGTTTTGTATTGTTCTGTTGCGTTTTATTATTGGAGGCGGGTGTAATTTTGTTAAGGAAGATCAAACTGCTTGATCTTAATTTAATTACAAGTATCTGGTGTATCTGGTGTATCTGCCCATCTGCCTGAGATTTAACATGAAATTAAAGCACATCTAATGGTCCTTTTTTTTGGGGGGGGGGGGGGGGTGTTTACAATTTCTATTTATTGATTGATTTATTTATTTTGGAGGGGGTGGTGAAATAATGAAACCATGAATGAATTACAACCTGAGAGAACGTATGATAGCATTGCAGTGTGAGCAGTGGCAGCTTTTTGGGTGTTATCACAATATGCGTGTAGCCGGATTAATTATATGTGGTAACAAGTATGTTGGCGGCCATTTTTTTAAAGGGTGATAGCACCCAAAAAGCTGCCACCGCTGCAATGCTATCGCATATTTTCCAACTACAGGGGTGCATACCTTGCCAAAAATCACCATGAGCATTATTCCTCTCATTTGATACCGACCAACCCCCACGCTGATGGACTGATATTTAAGACGGACGCTTGCATGAATGGGCTGTCACAAACGTGAAACTGTAAAAAAAAAAATAGCCTTTTTCTAGACTTTGTGCGTAGACTATGTATTTGCTACAACAAAACGAAAGCAGGGTGACTATATACGTATGCATACTGTGCAACCCCACGGTCGTGCACAAACAAATGGTATACCCAGCACGATATGGGACGAAGAGGTACCCCCGCTCCCCGACTATTGTTACCTAACACATCCCCCCCCCCCGGATATCTGAAAGGAATTCCTGAGATTCCGAGAACACAATGACCAACACAAAGTTGAGGGGATCCCTCTGTCCCATATCTTGCTTCAAATGAAAAATCGTGTTCACATACATGCACAAGTTACCGGTACAAAATCTCAACCCCTGTATTGTGTGCATGGTGCGGCTTTCCAATACAGCGATTAGGCCATGGTCTTGTGTCCATCAGCATGACACATTACTGCAATTGTTTAGACTTGCAAGCATAATGTATGAGGCTGATTGGTGACACAAAACCCTTTCAGCGACGATTTCTTTTATTATGTAATAGTGTAGATTTCAGGCTACATGGTAGCCGCGATGGATGTCTATAGGCCAATACCACACAATCCTGTCGCTGAAGCGGGAGACCAGGAAGCTAGAATAGACATAAACCATGCATGCAATTTACCACCGAGATAATTGAGATAGCGCATACATCACGAAGGTCCGTGTCATCCATAGGTGGATCGGGGGAGGGGGGTCAACAGGAACCATGCCCCACCCCAAAAAAACAACCTTTTTAAATATTAATTGAGAACGCCAGAAACTGTTGTGTACACGGCACCATTAGGCTTGTCAATTATTTCGCACAGCATCATATACAGTCCTACCCCAACTCCTATCAGTGGTTTTATTGACGTCTTTTACTTTTTAAGCGTTCATATTGAAAATTTAAGTCGAACAAAAACTTGAGCCAATAAAAACTCGTTCAAATGCAACGGGTTCAACTTCATCAACCCGTTAGGTAATCGCCAGTCACGCGCGAATGTGTCCGGTGATGAAGCGTAAACGCGTGATGCATGCGTCAGTTTTTGCGTGTAATGGTTTGGGCCATGCCAATGTACGAGGTCTCTTGTAGAACTGTTGTCAAACCGGTTCACTCAACATAAACCGGAGTCCAAAGTCAATCTTATTCATTGAGTGCATGAATTCAATTGTCTCTAACATGAGTAACCATCTTCTGACAATAATAATCATGAAGCGAATGAATTGTTGCTATGAAGTTGTCACTTTCCAAATGTTACAGCAGATCATGCTCAAACTCTGCATACTCTTTGTGGACTTGTGAACAGTGAACGGTTTGTGGTACGTCCACAGAACTTTCCCCCATTCTGAAAAACAGCTTTAAAGGTATTTTTGGGTTAAGGTTATCCACTTAATTGGATCACGATAACAAATTCGGGTTGAAAGGGTGCTCAATGTGGGAGTAAAATTTGCTTTTTTTCTCCGTTTTCTTAAGTGCATGAAAACAAAGGAATGTCCATAGTAGGTATATATGCAAGGTAACTCTGGGCTGTGTTGGTCTGCTTTGCATTCAAAATCGTGTACAAAACGAATGAGGGTTATGAACAGTAAGAGGACAATAGGAGGTCACCGACTAAAGGTGTTTACACACTTGTGAGTGGGTTAGGCTATACGAGAGAGGACTTGGGACAATGGGGGATTAGTGATAACAATGACACCGAGGACTTGGGCCGAGTCCTCTGGAGAATTTCGTGTACAAACCTTATGGGAGCTGTTCGGAAAAATTTGAAGTACAAACAAAGGGAACAAAAGAAGGGTTCCATTCATGGTCCTCAGTAGTATAGGAAAACGCACATGCCGTGCGTGTTAGTGTGTGTGAGTATGTATATTCACGCATACACCTCGTTATGGGGAAAATTTCTTTTGTTTGAAAAAATCTGAGCGAGTTGTGGGGACATTTCCTGTCCCCATAACGTTTTGGGTGTCCAGTACAGGGGTCTAGAGGTAAATTGGGGTTAGGGTTATAAGAAAGAAAATGGAGAGGAATACATATTAGGCTGATGTTGAAAATTTTGGGTCGCCAAGAATTATCAGGGTTTGAGTATAGAGAGATTTTCCTTAAAGGAAACATGCTTCTCAAACTGGCCGGATCACACATATTTCATAAATAAATTCATTTATATGTATTAAATGTGAATTAAAAGCCAAACTGGTTCAAGTGAAGTTTTAGTGTGATTATTTGCAGCCCAAAAATTGACCCCCCCTTTTTGGAATTTGTTGAGACTCAAATTGAGGGCGCTGTTCGTGACGTAGACCGAGGCACCGAAATTCATGGATCGACTCGATAGTCTGGACCCGTAAATGACATCGTATACACACTAGGTCTACACGTGCAATTTCGTAAGTTGCAACAACTAACATCGAACTTACCCTGATGTTCTCCCTTTTAGCGAAGGCTCCTCGGGGAATGGGCCGTTTAACTGCTTTCGCCTGTACCTTACTCACATCTGGGAACTTTGTTGGGATGGCAGTGGACTTGAGCATATTTTTAATGGTCATCCCATGATTTGAAAATACCAGTATCGAAACACGACGGCTCAAAGTGGTCGCTACAAACGCTGAGAAGCTGCTGGGGCTGGACCACTTCGCTCTTGTCACCTTCACTTTCGAAGTCCAAATTCTCCGATGTTTCGCATCAGTTGGAAATAAATGCACCTTGCAGCCACACACCTTGTCGGCGTGGCCGAAAAACACTATTTTCCTTAGATTTTGGACGAACAATTTTCGGCGTTCTGCACACACACGTATACACTCAATGCATACGCGTGATGGGGCCGCGCAGCAGAATCTGTAATGTGCCTCGGTCTACGTCACACATTTATGTTAATAAGGGTCCCACTCGGGGGCGGAGTAGCTTGGACAAACATTTTCAATTTTTTTTCTCATATTTAATCTGGGAAATAATTGTCTCTGGACACAAAATATCATTGTCAAGATAATACTTTATTGTTTTAAGCAGGAATAATGCAATATAAATCCTAAATCATGTTTCCTTTAAGCACACGAACCCTATGGGATGTCCCCATAACCCAATGTGGGAAAAGTATTTACATACCGGCAATCGTGGACCTCGGACAAAAGAATTCGGACGTAGACAAAGGGTCCACGTTTGACCGAACGTCCACGATTGAAAATCGTGTACAAAACCAATGGGAGGTCTTCCGAAAAGACAATGGGACGTCCACGATTGCAGGTATTTACACACGTGTGTGTGTGTGTGGGGGGGGGGGGGGTTTATAACCACCTCGGCTTTGTGCGAGTCTGATCCAATGAAATTTCTGCAGAGAATAGAGAGTTAGCACAAATGGAATATAATTTACCATCCGGTTAGATCAGGTAAGTATGACAGCCGCTCCCTACGGTTGTGTCACTTCTGAGTACAGGGTTTTATTGTCCCTTTACATTAACATTCTCCTACAGAAAAAGTATACATTTGTACCTGCGAGGACCGTGTTCAACAAAAGACCTTTCTCAGAGGACAACGATTTCGTTGTTTCTTTATCCCTGTGTCCTCGGTGGTAAAAAGAAACTGTACACACACGCGCGAGAAAAATATATTTTTGTATTATGAAATGCGATTGCTCCTTACGCTTCTCGCTTTGAGAATGTCTTCTGTTGAATTTTAGAATTTTCAGAAATTGTTAAAAACGGGTCAATCTAGCCCCACCAAAGAAAATACAGTGTAGAACCCCAGACGCAACAGTGTAAAAGGCTTCGAAACTCTCTGTAATTTTTTACAGGATTTTAAAGAGTTTCTGAAAATTCCGTTTATACTTTCAAGTAAGCGGGTTTTAAAAACTTTCAGTTTGATACTGTAATCGGAACTTCGGAGCATCAGCACTCAGCGCCCCCCCCCCCCCCCATACCCCCCCCCCCCCCCCCCAGTCTGTATCGTAATAATAACTATTTTACATGACAAACACTTTGCAGAGCGAAAACACAAAAATCACAACAAATTCTAGTAATAATTGATATTACACGAATGCACATAACATAAATCAAAGGACTGAACTGGAATGAAATTAACATGGTAACTGCATATGGACCCATGTTATAAATTCCATAGAGCTGCTTAAGCACAAAAACCTTGCTTAGAGAATCGGGTTACCAGCCAAAACTCCATGTGATTGTCATGCAAGGCAAACAACAATAAATACCACTCACAAACAATATACATCACATGGATTTCTGGCTGGTAACTTGCTTGTATTAGGCAAGTTTTTCTGCTTAAGTAATTTGTGTGCTTAAGTAGCTCTATAAAATGTTTATTATCACAAAAGGAAAATAGGGTTAAGTCTTGTTTACTTCTCGACCTTACTATACAAATAAATATTGTTGTATCAACAAATAAATCACACGAGAAAATACAAAACATATTTTGACCACTCAGCATACTAGATATTTTAGACAAGGCATTACAAACGGCAATATGTTGGATCTTTTGCTTTTTGTTTTCCCACGTTTCTTATTCAATATTTCACAGATGTACAATCTTTTAGTTGTCGAAACCCGCGTAAAGGGATCACCTCTAAAACATCCAGCCAACCAATACCTAAAAACGGTCAGAGAGCTGCTCAATCCACAAGGCAAAAATCTACGATAGACTTAACAGATGGCGTTATCTACAACCGAAGCCCCGGGGGATTCTCATTCGCCCATCTTAATGTGAGAAGTTTAATAAACAAATTTGACCAATTTAAAAATTTTGTTTTCCCACGTTTCTTATTCAATATTTCACAGATGTACAATCTTTTAGTTGTCGAAACCCGCGTAAAGGGATCACCTCTAAAACATCCAGCCAACCAATACCTAAAAACGGTCAGAGAGCTGCTCAATCCACAAGGCAAAAATCTACGATAGACTTAACAGATGGCGTTATCTACAACCGAAGCCCCGGGGGATTCTCATTCGCCCATCTTAATGTGAGAAGTTTAATAAACAAATTTGACCAATTTAAAATTTTAATGTCTACAAATCCATTCGATATCATCTGTCTAAATGAAACTTTCTGCAATGCCTCAATCTCCGACGATGAAATCACATTACCAAATTTTTCCATTGTCAGAAAAGACAGGAACCGGCATGGTGGTGGGGTTGCCATGTACATCCGAAACAATTTAACTTTCACTCGTCGTGAGGATCTTGAAACAGATGATGTCGAGTGCATTTGGGTTGAAATTAAGTGTAAACAAAGACAGCCTGTGCTTATTAGTTCTATTTATAGGCCACCTTCAAGCTCTGTTGAATTCATTGATAAACTAAGTGATATTATTAATAAGGCCTCCTGTGAATGTAAAGAAATTATTGCAACTGGGGACTTTAATTATGATGTTTCAGTTGACGATGATAGTTTGAACTCAAACCCAATTATTTCTTGTTTTGGTTTATTCCAATTGGCGCAACTCATACATGACTCAACACGTGTCACTGAGTCCACTCAAACAATAATCGATCTCATTTTCAGCTCCCATCCAGAGCTAATAAAGGAATGTGGTGTATTACCAGTCCTAATCAGTGACCATTATCTTGTTTATGGTCAACATAGTTGGAAAACGCCAAAAATTAAAGGTCGCTCAATAAATTTTCGATGTCTCACAAATATAGACAATGATGCATTTAAAGACGACCTCCTTAATGCACCATGGCAAGATGTACTGGACTCTTATGATGTTGATGAAGCGTGGTGCAAATGGCACTCCATATTTATGCGTATTATTAACTTTCATGCGCCAATCAAAACTAAACGTATTCGGGGTGCCTCTTTACCTTGGCTCGATTGCGAAATTCTTAAACTTATGAGACAGCGGGATCGTGCACACAAAATCGCAAAACGCTCAGGCTCACAGATCGATTGGGACTCTTACAAAAAGCTGCGGAACAATGTAACTAATAAAATCCGCACTAAGAAGAGCGAATACTATACATCAGCCATAGAAGAAAATAAAAGCAATTCATCTATGCTATGGAAAAAACTAAAGGAGGTACTTCCTAAAAAACAGAAAATTGCTCCAAATTCTATCACTTCCCCAAATGGAGAAAATATTGACGATCCCACTGACATTGCTGATACATTAAATGAACACTTTTCTACAATAGGAAAACGTACAGCTAGAAATTGCCCATCGGGCGAACTTGAAAACAATGATACCTACGCCTCTATCGTTGATTCTCTACATGAACTTGAAGAATGCACTGTACCTAATATTACAGAAGAGTTCGTTCAAAAGCAAATATCATCCATGTCGGTTGGGAAAGCAACAGGTCCGGATGGCATCAGTGTTAAAATGATTAAAATTGCTTCCCCTTATATTACTAAATCTTTAACTTATATTTTTAACCTCTCCATAACATGCGAGCAATACCCTAAGGATTGGAAACACGCCTTGGTAACACCAATTCACAAGGGAGGAGATAAATGTAGTACAGGTAATTATCGGCCTATTTCTATACTGCCAATTATCTCTAAGATTCTAGAAAGATGGGTGCACTCGGCAGTATATAGCTACCTCGATGATAACAATTTGATACCTAGTTGCCAATCGGGATTTAGACCCTTGCACTCAACTGAAAGCACTCTACACGATTTAACAAACAAGTGTTTTGAGGCTATGGAGCAAGGTGAAGTTACAGGTAGCGTGTTCATAGATCTTAGTAAAGCTTTTGATTGTGTGGATCATGTAATCCTACTAGGCAAATTGAAGAAGCTGAATTTGTCATCTTCTGGAATTAATTGGTTTAAGTCGTACCTGGGCGGTCGTAGTCAGTCTGTAAATATTAAGGGCACAATATCGAAGGTCTTGCCCATAGACATAGGCGTTCCACAAGGGTCGATCTTAGGGCCACTTTTATTCATTGTTTATAGTAGTGATTTTCCATCCTGTATACCCCAAAATTGCAACTTATTTATGTATGCAGATGACTCCACATTAACTTGTAGCTCCTCTAGTATTAACGAAATAGAAAGGAACTTGAATGTAGCTCTTGCTAGTATTCACAACTGGTGCCAAAGAAACAAACTAGCATTAAATGCCAACAAAACCAAATGTATGCTTATTGGTTCAAGGCAGAAAATATCCAACGTCGACCTAAACGTGTGCATTGCTGATAAGGTTATCGAAAAAGTGAAATCTTGTAAATGCTTGGGTGTAGTTGTTGATGAAACATTAAGTTGGGGTACACATGTTGAATACGTAAGGAAGACTGTTTCGTCTAAATTGGGTGTGTTAAACAGAATTCGTGATTACGTTCCCCAAAGCAGCCTGCACACACTCTTTGTAAGTTTAGTTATGCCATCTTTAGAGTATTGCTGTACGGTGTGGGGAGGAAGGTACATATCTCACGACAATACCCTCAACAAATGTCTAAAAAGAGCAGCACGGATAATCCTTAAATGTACCTCCCTCACCCCCTCAGCTGATATGTTTGCCAGACTAAATTGGATTCCTTTTAAAGAAAGAGTTCAGTTCAAAAAGGCTATCTTTGTTTTCAAAAGCCTTAACAAAATGACTCCTTTGTACATGACAAATCTGTTTACACCACTTACAGTGATTCGTGAAACACGACAATCGACCCAAATGGCACTGAAAGTTCCTTTTGCCAAAAAGGAATGCTACGTGACAAGTTTCGCTGTGAGTGGTGCCAGTATATGGAATAATCTGCCTGAACAAATGAGAACCATAAACTCTTTAAGTACATTTAAATCGGAGCTACGTAAAGCCATCTATCAGTGATATTTCTGTATAATTTACGCTGAACTGCGGAGTTATAAACTTGGTTGCCAAAATACTTTGGAACCGGATGGGAATTTCCCCTTGTTTTTCACCCTAAAAGGGTTTTTTTTTTTCGCGGGTTTTTCGCCCATCCCGTAAATCAGCAATAGGCTTCTACTGGAGAGTTGAAAAGTTAACCGAAGATATATTTATTTGTGTAAACATTATTGTATTTGTTTAAATACTTTGTATGAATGTGTAAATATTCAATTTTAACTAATAATATGCAGGGCCCCAATGGAAACCAGTTTTAAACTGTTTGGGCACACCCTGGGTAAAGAAATGTAATAAATAAATAAATAAATATAAATTCTATCACATACAGCACAAGAAATTCACGAAAAGAACTTTCGAAGGTTTAACAGATATATTTGAAAAGCGTAGCATTTGATAGCATGGCATAGTTTCTTTTTTACATCATGACAATATCAGATTTACGTTATGACAAAATAATGTCTGTAGACTAATCCGGCGACCAACATTTAGAAGCATTTACTGCGGTGGCACCACGCTCGTGTGTGCATTTTACGCACGCGCTCGATGCCGCTTCGACCAACAGGGTGTTTACAACTTGCCAAAATGCGCGCGCGACTGAAATTAAAGAACGCGGGCAACCTGCACGCGAGCGTGGCACCGGCCAGAGCAAAAATGGCTCCTAATTTTTTCGGAAATTGGCGAATAGGAAAATGAGAAAGCGAGGATGAAAGGACTATGCCCTCAATCTAAACAATGCATGATAATACGCTATTATTCTCTAATACAGATTATTGTATTTAATATCAACACTTTACCAATTAGCCTATTGTACAACCAGAAAGCACAAAGGTAAGAACAAAAAAATGTTTCCTTGAATAATAGCTCCGTGCTTGACTTATCCACTCAGGGTGTTCCGTACAACCGGCCATGTTTGGCCCAAATAAAATGCAAAATGTAAAAATGATGAGTAAAATGTTCTTCGCCTACACTGTAAAAAGAATCGTAAAATATAAACGGGTTTCCCCCCTGTAAAAAAACAGACCATCACCGTATTTTATTTTTAACGGGTTTTGGACATTTCCACAGCTCCTATTTAGAGGCAACATTTTAGTTTCTCAAATAGGTTATATCGATAGATATTGGTCAGAAATATAAATATAGACATACCAAAACGTTTAAGGGAAAGGATAAGGGAAAGTGGGGTTAGGCTTCAGGAAAATTGAACAAAAATGTGTGCACGCGTCTTTCGCAATATCATCTGTTCGTCATGTTGCATGCATTAGGCCTATTGTATTTACATTTTGTACTGACGCCAGTCAGTCGGATTTTCACGTGACAGGGTTTAACCAATAATTGGGAAAGGAGTCCGATTTACATGGGAGTCGGATTTTCATATGACACAGGTGTTGTGTGAATTGATGGCTCTAACCTACGGACTCATCTCTAGTACTGCGCTTGGGAGAGTGACTAGTTGCGCGTGTGTTCAACAAATAAAAGGGACCAGATTTCTTAGGAGTCTAAATTTCGTGTAACAGGCAGGCTCTCCGTAAAGGGTCAATAT
Source organism: Hippasteria phrygiana (assembly GCA_037893225.1). Classification (NCBI taxonomy): domain Eukaryota; kingdom Metazoa; phylum Echinodermata; class Asteroidea; order Valvatida; family Goniasteridae; genus Hippasteria; species Hippasteria phrygiana. The sequence continues at coordinate 90,792 of JAZGUH010000046.1, read as the reverse complement.
ACAGGCCAGAATTTTATGATAACGAATATTGTGCACTTTACACTGATGGGATTCACACGGATGGTTCCGGGGGCTTTTTGGTCGATGACCGGGCTGAGGAGGGTCGGCCGTGGTACAATTGAAGACGCTCCCTGGCGCCCGGTCCTCGCATCATGGCCGCTGCCGTGACCACCTGACCAAAGTGCACCCTGTACGGAATAAATCAAAGCACTATGTTATCTGTCAGTTGAGACGGTTTATGGTGCTTTATTTCCCCGCCTTGGCGAAGAACGCAGAACTGCCGGTGCAGCGTGAAATTTTGTCACTATGAAATACGGTAGTATTGCACATGCAAAGTGATCGATAATATCGATAATTGGGAGAGTGGCCGGTCACGTGACAGGGTTTAACCAATAATAGGGAAAAGGAGTCCGATTTTCATGGGAGTCGGATTTTTATATGACACCGGTGTAGTGTGAATTTATGGCTCTAAATACGGACTCATTTGTAGTACTGCGCTTGGGAGAGTGACCAGAAAGGGACCAGGTTTCTTAGGAGTCTAAATTTCGTGTAACACCGGAAAGAAGTGTTTAAAAGAGGATTTTTTTTAAGGGAAGTAAAGTCCGAAATCTCATAGCGTTCACCCCATTCCGATGTCGTTTGGGGAAACAAATCGCCCCCGACCCCAAACAAAGACACTGACAATTTGGGAGACCGCCAGCATAGGGCAAGATAGCTCAGTTGGTAGAGCACCGGTACCGTATTCCGGATCCGGAGGTCGCAGGTTCAAATCCCGCTCCTGCCAGTTTTCTTTGTTTAGTTTGCAAATCCATGATGAAAGTGAACATTTCCTATAGCCAGGCCTACCTGAGGCGCCCGCATGCTGGCTCTGTAGGAGGCGCCATCCCCTCATCCTGCTCGTCTGCCTCGCTGCTGATTTCCATCTTCTGCACGATGAGGCGCAGGAGGTCGTGCTGCTTGTCCATCTGGCTTGACAGCGTCTTCAACCTGTAGGAGAGGGAAAACCTGACTTTGGATCACACCTTGTTGGCCTCGAGCCTATATTATATCATCTTCATAACTAGCGTAACTTTCGGGTCCCAAATACGTGGGGGCTCTATGGAAAGCGCGTGAAGCAACACGCGCGCGTTCTCCATTCGTTTGCACTGGACTTCCTGGTCCAAAATGGCGTCACACTTACGAAGAGAACAATAGACATTCCTATATTGTTTGTACATTTTGAGCGTCATTTGTATGGGCTGCCACAAGCACACAAATTGAAGCCCGAGGTTTGCAACATATTTATCCCCAACAAATGCCTCTTAACACCCTCAGTACATAAGAAAAAGGCATGTTTAGGAAGTTTTTTAGTGTTTGTCGATTTATTAATCTGTGACCAGTCGGGTTTTCTCATTCACCTTTAACCCGACAGGTCCCTTATTCCATCGTAACTTTTGTAATACATTACATCACGTCTTCCGAATCGTGTCCGTCATGTCCGTTTGTTACATAACATAAACATGTCCGCCTAGCGCCCTCTCGTGGCCAACTTAAATTTCTCTTGCTATGGACAGCGCCCCCACATTTGGTTGCCCGCTGCGTTTAAAAAGTTAGAGGAATTCACGTGCTGGAGTTTTTACATACCGCGCTTTGTTTAACAATGTTTAGGGTACATTCCAGACCTAGTTCTGTAGTTTTCCTGTTGGGCAGAACTACGTCTGTTCATTTGATTTCGATCCACTCTTGCCTTGCGACAACAACAGCAATTTGGCAGCAGTGCACTCGCACATACCACAATTTTTGGGTGCGGTTCCCGATCAGCAGCAACGCCATTGTAATTGCTGCTTTCAAGCTGCTCTGTTGTTTCAACGTTGATATTGGATGGCATGAACGTAGACCAGCCCAAGTGGTGAGTAATGGCCCTTGATTATATTCAATATTAGTGTTTTATTTGTATTTTTATGCCGCATATGTACTCCGAGGTGCTAAATTTAGCACTTATTGTCCACTTCTAGGTGCTTGTATAGTTATTGCACCTGCCGTGCTAATATAGCACAAGTAAACGTGCAATAATAGCAGCACTCAAAAAGAGCTTTAAAAAATGCACTTCGAGTGTTATTTTCAACAACTCATAGGACACAAAATAGAGAAAAGCGGAAAGGGTTATACTGGAGGTTTAGTTGACATTAGCGATTTATTATGTTCTTATTATATTTTAGATCTTTGGATAGATTTACACCATTCCCTTTTATACAGAGACAACCAGAAATCTTGCGTCCACACCCTGTATTCAATTTTTTAGTAGTGGTAACCGCTCGGTTGTGCGGAGAGTGGTCAGTTAATTTTAGCCATCCGTCTCTTTTCCACTCTCCCCGGTTACAAATCATTAATAACTAATGACAATTTGGGAGACCGCCAACATAGGTCAAGATAGCTCAGTTGGTAGAGCGCCGGTACAGTAATCCGGAGGTCGCAGGTTCGAATCCCGCTCCTGCCAGTTTCTTTGTTCACTTTGAAAAAACATTAATAACTATTATTAATTGTTGCAGTGTTGGGCCTTCAATACTCAGCCAACCCGTAGTTAGCAAAATGTGGCAACCACGGGTTGACGATAAGAGATATAGGATATAAGATATAAGAGATAATGATTCCACTTTCTTTTTTAGAATTTCTATATTCATCAGGAGAGCAGCGGTATCAACTTGAGCAAACACTTCTATTATTCTCAGCTAACCCAAAACTGCGTTTATGAAATGTTTGCCAACTACCAATTAGGCGAATGGCCATAGAACGTGGCAGTTTCTAAAGTCAACATTGGATTGAATTTTAAATTCAAGAATTAAACCCTGGGCATGCTTGCTCAATGTTGACTTGGTCATTGCCGCGTACAGTACAGTACTGCACTTAGAACCTTGACTATAGGCAAGCAATGCTCCCATTGGCCTATAGAATCCTGATTCCACATCTGCATCTAACTTTCAGCCTATCAAAAGGAAGGGCGCCCGGCATTTGGACTCGAGCCCAAAAGTTATTACAATGTAAGCCATTGATTTAACCCCTTCTGACCCACTCTTGTTAATGGGGCATTGCTATGCCAAGACGGGTAATAGGCAACTAATAGTCAAACAATGGATTGAGTACACGCATGAATGCGCGTATAGACGACAACCGGCCAGGTGGTCTTTTTAAACCACAGCCATGACCGTCGTCCGTATTCAAGAAATCGTTTATATGGGTTCCCCACTGTGCGAATACGGAGAAAACGCATTCTTATCGTGTATGCGATAAAATGAAATATCATAGCACTCAAATGGCAAGCACTGCAGATGTGTATTTTATGTTCGGGCAAATTTTAAAGTTGGCCTAAAGTATGGTTGGCCAAAGTTCATGAAGGGTCCAATTTCTTCAAGCTTCCTAGCGCACAATATTTCTCAGCAAATTCTCTTGCTGAGTTAAAACCCAAGATAAAAAATGAAGTGCGTATCGTTTGCAGTGGTACATTGGAGAATGTACAAGAACCCTCCCAGTTTGAAGGAGTAAACACTTTTTCGGGCAGGTGTCACGGTCTCAGTTATCCGATGTGCCCAGTTGACCCTAACAAATGCATCACTGCGCATGCATTTTGTTAGGGTTCAATAGCTTTAAACAGTGTTCCGGAAAACTGGGCACACAGGATAAGTGAGACCGTGACAGCGGGCTTACTTGTTCTTCAAGACAGTCAACTCTGCGCTCCCCTGCTCATTCTCCTGCACGCCTTTCATCAGTTCGACGCTCCTCGCGGTCAATATCGCCTTGTCCAGATCGCTTTCCTTTCCGTAGATGGTGCGCTTGAACTTCTGCAACAGTTTGTTTCCCTGTGTGCATTTTATCCATGCATATATAATTACTATCAACATCGGTAACATTTAGCATATCACATTGTACTGTACGGCGTTTTTGCAAAGGTGAAACCGCTGAAGAAATTATGTTTAACCATACCCACTAACAAAATGTCTGCTACGGAAAAGCCTGCCGGCTCCCAAATGGACCAATTCATTCAGCCACGCCCCTTTCAGTGTTGCCCAATCACATTCAACCGAGCCACACAACCCTCAAGAAAGTCGGACTTTTGTCGGAACGTAATCATGGCTGTGATTTTGGTTAGCACGTCAAGGGCGGTGCTTAATGCAACGGTAAGGCTGTTCATTTTCGAATAATTTAGTATTCGATTATTAGAAAATTGGATTGACCGAATATTCGAATATTCGATACTCGCCGATCACGTTTTTCACGCGTCAGCTGCATGCAGCTGCATGCCGCGCCGGTAAAAAGTTGCGCGCAAAACACGCCGGTGTTGTACGTGCGGCGATGAACCACCCGATCGACATTTTTTGCATGCGCCTGTTGTTTCAACATTCTGAAAACAAGAAACCAAACTGCAGCCTGCTTTTTTGCAGTAATTATTTTATAAGTGTCAAGGGTTTTACGGACGGGAACGAAAATGCGACATTTGACACGGCTAAGCGCTGTAACTTTTCTATTAAAATAGCATCAGAGTGAGATTATGAGAGATTATGAGAGATCGGACGTCAAGCGCAAACGGTAAAAGTTAATATCTTTGAGGGTTTTAATAACCTACATAGTGTTCCCGTTCGCGCGGCAATTTCTTGTTGGGAAAGATCACCACGAAGTCCATGTCCACCCACTCTAGAATTTTGGCGGGAATCTTCTGCTCCATCTCTGTGTACATCTCGACCTGCATGGCCAGACGCTGCAGTTTAGCGTCCTGTTGCACCTTGGCGATGTCGCCAACGGCAAGACCGATCTAGGGGTTAAAGTAGGAAAGGCGTAGTACAAAGCGTGTGAACAATGGGAGACTTTGAGATGCTGGTGGCAGCACGATATACTGGTTCTTTTAATTTTTCTCACCCGTCTTGCGCATGCTCAGAACTACGTGCGCATGCTTAGAACTACGGGCGCATGATCAGAACCGTATAATGAATGGTGTGGCGTGGATTTCAGTCACTGTGAAATAGGGCTCATTGGTAATATTGCGCATGCCTAAGTGAAGATAATTAGGAGAGTGACCAGTCACGTGAGAGGGTTTAACCAATAATAGGGAAAAGGAGTCCGATTTTTATGGGAGTCGGATATTCATATGACACCGGTATGTCTGCTGCCACCAGCGTCTCAAGTCTTTTATTCTTTCAAACATTCACTGCATGCTGTAGAATTTTTAACAAAACTCCAACATTTCCGAGAGAGAGCTCAAGCACTGCACATGGACATTTTAAAGGCTAACTTCCACTTTTGACCCAGTGTCTCATATATTTTTTTGCTCGTACTTAGCACCAACAGGCCACTATAGGCGGGGAGTAGGTGGGCTGTACAGCTGTACAGCTAAGACCAAGAAAATGTAAGCACTAACATGGTATGGATCGCATCATTTTCTTTTGAGTGTATAACATTCAAATATTATTCTATAGCATTCTAATTTTCTAATCCAATCCTGGACAAGAGCGAGTGCACTTGCCGCTTACCAACAAGCAATGAACAAAATTGTTAAATATACGGCCGCGTTTTCACATAAGAGTTTATTAGTGTCAAAGTACATTGAGAACGATCCATAATCCAAGTGCAATTTAATTACAAGACCGGTGGTTGGTTAGCACCTGCCTTTATTGAGATCGCCCGACATTACGAGCGAACTGGTGTCCTATACTGTATTGTTCAGGTAGACAATCCGCAAACAATAACCCCAGTTAACAGATTTTCCATGTGACATGAGGGGTCCCAAACGTTGGACCAAACATGGTGATCATGCATCAGTGCAGGGGCCGAATTTCATGGATCTGCTAAGTACAACAAAATTGCTTAGCATGATAAGTCTTCCTTGGTAAAACAGGATTACTAAACAATCTTTTACATGATGTAGATGCTCGTGACTGGTATTCAGCTGATTTTTGCTTAACATGAAAATCACATATTTTTGGCTGGTAATCTTTTTTTAAGCAAGACCTTTTGTGCTAAGCAAATTTAGGTGCTTAGCAGCTCCATGACATTGACCCCAGATAGACAATTAGTAAACAATAGCCGCACGTTCAACTGTGCACATAATGACCTGCCACATTCAGAAGTTGTCCCAACGCTCTCTATAACTCCTTTTTATAGTTTCTCTGCAGCAGCCAAGAACAAACCGCCCTCTTTTGGCGCCCCCACTCCTAAAACAATCATTACCGCCCTCTGCCGGTAGATCTAACTTATCTGTATCTGCCATCTGTGAGCAAGTTCGGGTGCTGCTGATCTAGTCCCTTTTGTCAATTTTGCGATTTATATCACGCATGCGTGGTCTGTTTTCACTCGAACGCATCGAGTCGATTAACTACGTCAAATCTAGTTTGTGTAGCAACAACAAACTGTAGTAGTGTAAAGAATGTCGTCTGCTAATTGTTAACGAAGCAAATGTTGGTAGGCCCTACGTCATTTCTATTTTCTATTATGTAGTTCTTTTATTTTCTCTTTTTAACTTTAGTGCAATAAATAATTCATTATCTTATTGCAAAGAGTTATCATTGGACAAAACTAACAATTTACCGTAAACGTTTGCAAAACTTGCCCAGTTTACCTATCCTCCATCTTGAAACCGTGACGTAACTCGCGAGTGACTAGAGAAACCACGGTCCGGAGCTAGGTTGATCCAGTTGGACTAGCTAGTCAAACCACGCAGCGTTCGAGTGACATCTGGATTGACTATGGTCAAGTCCAGTCACTCCAGTCGCCCAACCGAACTTGCTCTATACTATCAAGACCCTAACCTGCGCCATCTTGGAATCTTGGAATTAGAACCGCGCCATCTTGGAAAAGTGCGTCACGTTTGGTCGGGTGACTCGGCGTGGTGTCGCCGGTGATCGGGGGGCGAGGACGGTACCAGGGTGCTTCCCGGACGCTGCATCACGTGGTGATGTCTCCCGAACGGCCGTGCTGTGATAATGTCTGATTGGCTGTTTCCAACGGACCTCCCGATTGGTCCGTGATGCGAGAAACCTCCCGAACTGCCGCCTTCCGGCGTGTCCGATTGGCCGTTTCCGACGAGCCTCCCCGTTGGTCGGCCTGACCCGCTGAATCTTCGGTGGTGCCGCGATATACGGGGTACCGGTTACAGTCACGATGTCCGGAACTGGCGCCTGCGGAACTGGCGCCTGCGGAATGGCCGTAGCATATATTATCGGGATCACATTCGGGCTTGCCGAATTTTCATGCCTGGCTGTTTTCACGGCAAGACGCTTTTGCCTTTATTGCCAATACGGTGGCCGATAAACAACGTATAATTAGAAAATATCAATGTAAATCTTTCGAAATCGGTCGTCTCTCTCTCTCTTTCAAATAGCTTGCTGGCGAAATGCTGGTACTTTCTGCCGATGGTTTCCAATTATTTTTAGAAAAGCAAAGAAATATATATAAAATAGTTAAGTAGACCAAAAATATTTTTAGGCTTACGCACCGTAGGCCTATAGGCGAACGTGGCGCTATTCATAAGGCCGACAGATTGGAAAAGAGGGTCAGTCGGTCGGGAATTTTTTAATTTTTCGTATTCACGCTCACCCGGGCGTGTTTAGGCCTACACATTAAACGAACACCCTGGTTTAACACTGTTTTAGACATAAAGGCCGAGTTATGTTTTTATTGATATGTTTTTAAAAAACGCCGACCCCGAATCTGTCGATTTTTACGGTCGGTCGGTTTGAGGGCGACACAACAATTTATTTGTTTGCCTAATGACCAGAATAACATACGTGTGCACGACTACTTGCAATGGACGAATTACTTTTCCCAGCGATTTTGTACTTTTTGTACTTTTTGTAATATTATCCCCTACAGTATGAAAAATATCTTGACCTCAAACCCAAACGCGGCTCTACTGAATCGGTGCAAAAACACAGCCAACCTAATTAATCCGACTAAAAATTCCGATTCTGAAACAAAAAAGTTGAAAATCAGTCTTAGAGTGCCGGATGCCGTTTTCCAACGATTTTTTACCATTCTAAATGTCCGGGGAAGTCAATTTATTTAACAATGGAAATTATCAAACCCTGACCTCGAACCTAAATGCGCTCCGAATATAATAGTGCAGAACCAGTGGCTCAACTCATTCAAATTAAAGAAGGATTTTCGGTTAAAAAGCTGAAATCAGTCCAGAAAGTTCATATTTGTCTCAATTCAATTGAAAGAACGACCCCTGACCTCCAACCTAAAGACGGCCCGAATGAAACGGTGCAGAAACAGTACGGTAGCTTATAAGTCAAATTGAAGACGGATTTTCGCCTTCGGTTAAAAAAAGCTGAAACAAAAAGCTTAACATCGGTCTTAGAGTGCCGGCCGGAATGCCGTTTCACAACGATTTTGTACCATTCTAAATATCCAAACAATTATTTTTTTATTAAACAAATTAAAAGATCAACCTTCGACCTCCAACCTAACTGGTGCCCCGAATACAACGGTGCAGAAACAGTCAGCCCAATTCAAATTTAAGACGAATTTTCGGGTAACAAAATAGAAATGTTATAAAAAAGCAGAATTCCATTCCCTCAAATTTTGTACCATATTAGACAGTAGAAGTGCCCCGCCGCGCAGTCCACCCATCTAGCGGGTGCCGCGCGAAGCGCGGCATCCCGCTAGTGATTATTTAAAGGTAAAGAAAGTAATATTACCAGCAGATTCATGACAATGATTGGCAGGAGCAGGATGAGAAGTGCCAGGAATGCGAACGTCAGGCTCGCGAAATGCATGGTATCGACACTGTCATCTTCTGACGGTCCCACGAAAGAGTTGATAAAGTCAATCTCAGCCATCATCATGGTGTACACGCGGAGGAAGGATAACGTTATGTTCTGGAAAGCATGATTTTCCTACGGGATAAACGAGAAATTTCCTTTTCCGTAATTACCAGTAGCTACAGTCGTCTCACCTTACAGGTCGCCCTCAACACAACACAACACAAGGCAACTCACTTCGTTTAGTAGTTACAATGGTAAACAAATACTTCAATATTAAACTCCACTCAGATTATAAGATTGCACGCACCGGTTGTTAATAAAATATGGCTAATGGGGTTATTTCACTGATCTCCATGTATAAAAATCTGGATAGATCACCGGCTGTTCACGTTGACGACACCGCCCGCCATCTTTCCACTCCACGCGATGCGCGAACGTACGTAAAATTAATAGAAGCATGACATAAGCAGGTGCTAGGCTAGGCGCGCAATGATTTATGGATATTGGAAGAGTAGTAATATGGCGGCTGCTGGCGACAGTTCTTACAGCCAATGAGCTATCCACATTTGTATACGTGGGGATCAGTGGATTATTTAAATAAGCAGATGTTCACATTGGTATCATAGTTACCATTTTCTTTGTATCTCGCAAAATAATGCTTGTATCTATAGCTGGAAAACTGCATATATCATGATCACAATGGTATAATGCTGTATACACCATTTCTGTTTCCTACCTCGTTTTTCATGAGCATGTGTAAGGCCATGCTGAATGCAACGATGAGAACAACGAAGACGACGAGAACACGAACCAGTGTCTTCAGGATGACTTGAAACATCACCACGTAGATTCCAATCACATTGATTCTGTAAAAGATATTAATTAATAATCCTCTCCATACCTGGCCGCATTTTTTTCCGTGGGCGGGTGTATCAATTTTCATGAATAACTCAGTGGTTGCATTGATCACTGCAAAGCTAGCACTTAGGTTCTCGGTCTCTTTTTCCCCTTAAATTAAAAATATCCCAAAGATATCACAGTAAAGAAAAATGGGTACAGATGGATTCCAACTAGTGACCTTTTGATCCATAGCCCATTCCACTATCCACTAGACTAGTATGTAGCAGTTCGATAACAGCCGTTCTTTAAAATGATTTAATGTAACCAGTTGACTAAACAATAACAATGCTGTGACGTCACGTTCTATTATAATGAATAAACATGCTTTCTCATAAAAAACTAATGAAATATTCATGAAAATTGATACACCCACCTACGGAAGAAAGAAAATACCTGGCCATATTTTAAACGAACGATGGCGCTATACGACGCCATCTTTGCTAGTAAAGCACGGATGGTTTAAAGTAAATTATCAAATACGTAATATTACAAACAGAGGAATTGAAACAAGTGGAAGATTGTATCGTAACAAAAGAGTGGGGAGAGGGATGACAACATGCATAATTATGCAGATTAGCAAGTCCAATTAATCCTATTGCAGCTTGACTTTGATAGGAAATGAGTGAAACTGCTAGTTCGGAGTCAGTTGGCCTCGTGGTACTTTCCTCGCCTTCTACCGCTGTGACCCAAGTTCGAATCCCACCAGGGATTGGGTTTTTTCCCACTGATCTCTATATAAACTGGATAGCTCATTGGCCATTGTGTGCTGTTCACAAGCAGCTGAAGCCAGTAGCTGCCATATTACCACTCCCATTTTACCACTGATCTCTGTGTAAGGAGAACGAGATTGAAAGTAGAGACTGGGGACAAGGTTGTCAAACCTGTTGTTTTGGGAGTGGTAACATGGTGTGGGTGGCGGCTTCAACTTGTACAGCCGATGTGCTATCCAGTTTACATAGAGATCCGTGGTTTTTTCCCTCCCACTTCTAAAACCTTTTCTTCGTCGTCTTCCTACAGGTTTCTTCAGGCTTTCGAGCTATCCATATGCGCTTTAGAGGAATCCTTGGTTTCACCAGAAAGAAAGGATTTCCACCATTACATCGGGTTGCATTATATGTGACATAATTATGTATGTAGCCTATACCTCTGTTGGTATAGGAGCATGAGGAACCATGACAGAAAGGCAGCCACCGCACCGCACTGCCAATGGGCATCGCAAATCGAAGATACATCGCAAATCGAAGATACATCGCAAATCGAAGATACATCGCGGCAGTTGATAGGACCGATGACGGGGACGATGAAGACCAACGTGCACACATACAGACCCCACTCCAGTAAGTTGATGCAGTCTTTGAAATACTTCATGGGCTTGGTGTGTGCAGAAAAACAACATTAAAAACAGCTAAGTAGAAAGCAATGTTGTATGTTTAATGATGTACTTGTACTGCAATACTCCATTCACGGGTTAGTGTGTTATAGCTAGTTATTGTGTACAGGTTCTGTATAATAATACGTCCGAGGACAAGAGGAGGAAGAAAATACAAAAGGAACCTGTCAGTCCACGAAAGTCAGTCTTTTGTTGGGTTATATTAAGAGAACATTAGGAAACACAAAGCATTGTCCTCGGAAGTATTGGGAAAGTACGACTGTGGGCGTATTCGTAGAGTACAGCGTCCTCGGGTCGCCGATTTCGAATAAGGGCCTTGTTTTTTTTATACAGATCCGGATCTCGATCAGTGACCCGTGCATCGGTTCACATACCGTATCCCGCCTGTATGGATGGAGCGAACCACTGATCGAGATCTAGACTTGATTTCAAGTCCGAGATCGCGGGTTTTTGTCTGCATCAGCCACGCTGAAGGGTTCCAAGTCTGTGATCGTGTTTTTTGTCGGCCTGACAGCCAATACAGTAGTGCCGGAAATAGCGCCCTCTTGCGTCCTCTTGTGAGTTAACCTTCGATCACGATCACAGACTTGGGAATCTTGTTCATCGGTTATACACATCCGGATCTGTGTGAAACAAAGGGCCTGTTTGTTTCACACAGCTCCGGATCGCGATCAGTGATCCGGAGCTTCGAAAGCTGCTCCGGATCACGATTTTAGGGATCCTGCTCGCGAGGTGGGTTCGCAAGTTCCAAGATGGCGACGTGCGAGACGGACAGAGTTTTTGTGACAGTATTTAGTCAGAATTCTTTTACAGTGTATTTCTGTTATTAAAGCTATGTACGATTTATTTACTTTTTCTGGAAATACTAGATAGTTTATAATAAAAATAACCATTCTGCTTACAAAATCTGGAGCAGACGACATTTGTTGCGTAGTACAAATTCTCCCAGCATGCAACATATAGCGAGAGGGCGCCCTAAAGGATTCGCGATTATGTTTGTTTTCGTCCGGCTCTCGATCGCCTCCCGATCTGTGTGAAACAAAAAGGCCCAAACAGACCCAAGGAGGGCATGTCGGCTCATGCTCGGTGGCGCCATTTAAGATGGCGACGCCCATGAACGATGCAGCAAAAAGTCGAAAAAATATTCACAGCTTTTATGCTGTTTGATTCTTCGGAGGAAGAAGACAAATTGAAACAGATGATCCAATATTTTCGTTTAATTGCTACAACTTCTCTAATTCGAAAAAGCATTCCAGGATATACGAATGTACATTTAGGGAAAATTTTAATCTGAGCTACGTAAAGCCATCCATTAATGATATTTCTGCCATTTACGCTGATCTGCGGAGTTATATAAACTTGGTTGCCACAATACTTTGGAGCCGGATGGGAATTTCCCCTTGTTTTTCCTCAAAAGGTTTTTTCGTGGGTTTTTTCCCCATCCCGTAAATCAGTAATAGGCTTTTACTGGAGAGTTGAAAATTTAACCGTAAATGGATTTATTTGTGTAAATATTCATGTATTTGTTTAAATATTTTGTATGTGTGTGTAAATATTAAGTTTTAACTTTAAAAATGCAGGGCCCCAATGGAAACCAGTTTTGAAACTGTTTGGGTAAAGAAATGTAATAAATAAATACATAACCGGTACGGTAAATATATACATAACCTAACCGGTACGGTAACCCGGAGGTCGCAGGTTCGAATCCCGCTCCTGCCAGTTTCTTTGTTCACTTTGAAAATAGATATATAAATAAATTATGTTAGGTACCTGCTGATAAATCTGGGACAGCTCCTTGATTATGTTGACCACAGCAAAAATTGCCATGATGTAGGCAAAGACAATTATCAACTCAGGAAACACGTCCTAAATATAGATAAAAAAGAACCTTAAACATAATATAATCATCAGTGTACGCAACACAACTATTTTTTTAACTGTGAACATTTGGGCAAACAGTATAAGATATTTTTGTAATGGAAGTCGCCCAATATCAGGCTAAAAGCCACTCTGGGTAAAGAGCAACAGAGGTGGTGGGGTTGGTCACATTTTAGGTTTCCATTCGGTTTTCCTGGGTTCTGAGCTAAATAGAGGATCAATCTTCAAATAGCGCTACCAAAGAAATTATCCCAATTTTCAGACCTACAGACCAAGATGGGTAGCTTTCACTGCCGGTGAGACCGACTCACACCCCCAATTGACCTATCGCGGTCGAATCGCATCAACGCAGCTTGTGAATTATTGTCTAATCACATCAATTATAATTCCACGTGGAACGCGCAAAATCTGAGACAAACAAAAATTACCACACAAAATTCCCATAGGGTTGTCTAAAGGGCGTGGTTAACTCGTAAACGGCGATAGGTCAATACACTGATAAACCGTTGTCCAGTCAACAGAGACTGCTTCTGGTATCAACAAATAGGAATGTCACAATGACACTTCGCATTTGTTATAAACGCTCTAAATGTGATTCTGGCACCTTGCCCTTATTACTAGCGATATGTTTGTCTAATAGGAATCTTATTGTATTGCTAGTCTAGGAGATTGATGGTCTATGGAACAGGGGAAGGTAAAAAGGAACGAAAGCCATTAGCTCCTTCTTCCAATACTGACTGTTTCTTGGTTCTCTTTTTTCCATTATATGATGTAATTTTATATAACACATTGATATTTTGCATATCATTTGATATCATTTCGTGTTTAGATAAACCAACCAACCAAGCTTCTCGGCGTTTTAAAGCTAATTTCAACGTTAAAATCAAATTTTCCACCAATTAATAAAGAAACATTCGAGAAAGAATTTAATCGGATCTTTGGTCGTTCCCGGCGTTTCGAAAAATATTTTCACGGGCTTATTTGGGCGAGATACGAACCAACGACGTCCTGCTTGTTGTGGAAGACGTATTAGCCACACCACTATCGGGTTTGCCGGACAGAGCGTGCAAATTCATTTATGCATACCATTTATACATACCGTTTCTAATTTCCCGATATCCTCTATCAAGTTCGTTGCGATGGCGGTGGCCGTGACGTTACAGGTTATGTTCTCCGGACTGACGGTTGCCACTTTGATGCCCTTCTTGAATTTGTAGTACTCGGCCGAGTCCGACCACACGATAAAAGACGTCATGCAAACAATGAACAGAATGTGAAGTGCCATACCACAAATGTGGATGAAGGCCCCGTAGGATTTCCTGATGCCATCCAGGAAAAGAATTGAAACACAAATTCATTTCTGATATAAAAATGAATGGAAATTTTAGATTTAGAAATTTTAAAGTCAAAGAAGCAATGAAATGTTTGTTAACCGGCTGTTTTCTGTCCGGCTGTTATTAATGGCAAACAATAGACAAACGCAAACAATAGACAAACAATAGATTGCGTACAGGCAGGAATGCGCGTATAGATGACAACCGGCCAGGTGGTCTTTTCAAACCGCGGCTATGGCCATCGTTCGTCTTCATAGAAGCAGTATGTCAACTTACGTCAAAAGTGTGAATTCACGTCCGATTCCAAAAATGTGAACCCGAGGCGAAGCCGAAGGTGCTATGCGTCCCCAAGTTTGTTAAAAATGTCATATCCCACATCACAGCAGTCAACAATTGTTTTGTTACATCGCCAAACCCAGTTTTTTCAGTTCAGCTTGCCTTGCTTGGTGGAAATTTACTCAAACAAATCACGCGATCAAAACAGCTGATCGTCTGCTAGTTCGCTGCTCCCACTATAGTTTACTATCGTAAACAGTGTAGCGTGGGTACCAATGCAGTTCAATAGCTAGTTGGCTGCAATGATGTGTGATATCATGCTTGGAGTGTGCCATGCGTTTTTATAGACCGGGCACGTGATCTTTCTAGGCCAATCAAAATACAGTATCCAAGACGGGGATATAACAATATATCTTGAAGAATGGTATAATCATTGATATCCAAAACTAGTGCATGTTTTTAACCTGGAAGGGGCCAACAGGCCGTGCATGTTATTGGGCAGTTTGAGCAGATATTCTGGACAAGTTTTTGGAAGCGGTGATCAAGATTGACAAAGACTTCTTACCATTTCATGTTCAGGTACACCACGCACACGGGATGGGACAACAAATCCATGTGATTGTTCTCAACCACGAGCTGCAATGAAAGAGAAGGGAAGGATTTATGGGAGAGGTTTTACAAGCAGCGACTAAGGTAGGTTTATACCCATACATTTTTGGTACACATAAGGCCAAGTAAAAAGAACACGTTTTAGCGTCCGGGTTTTTCAAAAAGTAGGAGGGGCTTTCTATAGTAGGAGGGGCTTTCTATTTTATATTTTTAAGATGGACGCCATTCTTTTTGACATTTCCGACAACCGTAGGTTTTTTTAACTGTTCATAGACACAAAAATGAAACGGACATGTTAATGTTAGAAAAGAAAATTCAACATGTTTGCAGTGGTTTTAATCGTTTAAATATGCTTGTAGCTTGCTTTCGCAAGAACAAATGGATCGGTTAAAATTTTGGGGCGTTCTTTTTTCAATTCATTTTCCACTGGTAATTATCTTTTTAATACAGGCGGCACCCAAAAAAGGAAGCGGGCGGGGACGCTAAACATGTTTTTTGTTTTACTTTGCCTAAGTTCAAACGAAACACCACCATAAATTTCCGCGATGTTTGACAGTTTCATTGTTGTTCAAAACATCAACATCACTAATTGAACAATTCATAATTCAGAAGGCGTTCCGTTTTTAATGACCAGTGTCAGCACGTTCATATGCGTAATGACAACGAGAAATTATTGGAGTTCCAATGCAGAGGGATAACTCACTGCTGAAACGTTAAACGAATAGGGATGTTCGTTTAAACGTTTACACAATCGTGAAGTCACAACCCTAATATAAGACTGTCAGTGGCGTATTGGGTGAAACTTCTGGGGGGGGGGAACCTGGGGGTGCAAACAATTATTTTCAAGGGGGCACGGAAAGTAAATGAACTGCGGTTTGTAACTTGTAAACACCAAACTTGTTTTGTTTTGTTTGTTGTGCTTTTTTAACTGACGTCGCAAAAAGGCTGCCACTGCGTACACCCACCCACAAAACTCAGCCAAATTTTTTGTTGACCCTACCAAAACAATTGCAAAAACAAAATGTTTGGCCCCCAAAAAATTGTGTTCTGGATCCGCCCTTGTGGTGGATAGGTGAATTTAAACTTACGTTCAGTGAATGCAGAGGCGGGAACGGGGTTCCTTCATTCTTCTTCTGGATGCGTTCTTCCAGTAGTGGCTGTAAGTACCTGAAGTCATACTTCACCTGCAATATAGACGAAATTTACACTGCGCACTTCCGGGTTGAATGCCAGACTCTCAGTGCTTAATTAACAAACACAATGCTATTCAACACATTCATTTGTGCATGAATGAATCACGCCATAAATGGCAGTGCAGCGCACGATCAGCATACCAAGTTGTTTACCTGGCATTGAGATCCTCGCTTTCAAACCAGGAAGTGCGCAGATCGGTGTTATTTTTGTCAATTCGCGACTCCTCTATTGGGAACACCGGAGTTTCGACAAAAAAATAGTGTAAAGAGGCCAGTGGGCAGTGAGCCAGCAGCAACCTTATATACTGGAGAGTTGAAAATCTAACTGTAAATAGATTTATTAATTGTGTAAATATTCTTGTATGTGTGTAAATATTTTTGTAAGTGTGTGTAATATTCATTTTTAAATAGAAATGTATGTAGGGCCCCTATGGAAACCAGTTTTAAACTGTTTGGGCACACCATGGGTAAAGAAACGTAACGTAACCACAGAATCACTATTAAACAAAAAGGGGGCCTTCTTGATGAATACTGTTGAGCATCTCCTAATATTGCTCCGTCGTTATATATTTGGGGGAGACGCACATTAATTTTTGATCACATGGAAATTAAAACGGAGATAGGTAAATATATACGTACACAAACACACACCGAGAAATGATTCAAACTGCACGTGGTAACATAACAAATTGATTTCCATTTACAAGCACAAAACTCGTTTTCAGTTCACTACCCATCAAGCAAGTGAATTATCGAACTTAATGCCCAATCTTCACACAACGTATTTTGAGACGGCGTCTATTTCGACGACAGGCTGCATTGAGATTTCCATTATCAAAATCTGACTGAGGCCGTATCGTTTTCCAAGCCTTGGTTTTGCAACTCTCCCCCTGTCTCTCTCTCTCTCTCTCTCTCTCTCTTTGGAAGCATTACCCAAAATTCTCTGCTGAGTGGAGGCTCGGAGGATTTTGTCACGCTGCGGTCCAAAATTTTCTGGAATAAATAATCGTTAAGGAAAAACAAAATCATTGTAACTATTTAAAAAGTCAACAACACTGAATGCAGAAAGACAAGGCAAATAAACACTTTCGTTATATAAATGGTAGTATTTTTTACCCAACACTATCCCGCAAACAGTCCATAATTGTAAAGCGATGCACATCCTGCTTATAACAACGAGCCCTGTCCTCTGGGGGCTGTCCGATGACACTAAGGGGAGCCTGTTCTAGGGCTGTCCCGAATATACCGAATATTCGGTCAAACCCAGTTTCGAATAATAGAATACTAAAATATTCGAAAATATAAAGCCCTAGCGCCCTGTTCCACATTTCTACAGATACACTGTTGGCAAACGCGGTTGCAAAATCTGGAACGTTTTGGTTTAGACATCCAATTGTTCAAATTGTACAGTATTCGATTTATTAATTGTGTAAATATTCTTGTAAGTATTGTAAATATTGTAAGTATTGTAAATATTCACAACCACCGGGCCAAAATGACACTACGGAGGCGCGTGGTGCCGTGGGGACGGTGTCGTTATGAATATCCGACTCACATGAATATCCGACTCCTCTTCCCTATTATTGGTTAAACCCTCTAACGTGACCGGCCACTCTCCCAATAATCGATTCATCGATCACTTAAGGCATGTGCAATATAACAATATTTCATGGTGACAAAATTTCACGCTACAACGGCAAAGAAAACAAATCTTTCTGTTGCACTAAAATAGGATCAAGCAATTATGTATATACTTGGAGTGATCTATGTAACAAACGGTACTGTTTTCCGAATATTTCTTATCATTGGCTTTTAGGGCACTTTATTTGATTTGGTACACCACCAAATGACCCGTATTATATGAATGGCACGTTGAGCTCGTCTGTTTATGCAAAGGACCATCTCACCTTGTATACTTCGGGCATCTTACTGATCAAACTTCGACTGGCCTCGGAATTCTCGTCTAAAAACATTGTAAGAGCCTCTTGCCACCTGAGAACGATCAAACAATAAAGTACAAAGGGTACCGCTTGCTTATAAACCTCGTCCATTTTGGAAGGACGCTGTAAGTTCATTATGTTAAATGCCTCGTGTGCGAAACACACTCGAGGCCACACAAGTTCTGTCAAAGTTAATTTATCATTGTATGGTTTCCCGTGGGCAAAAACACTTCATCGGTAGCGATTTCGTAATATAGATAGCGGGTGCCAGCCTATTATCCTCATTGCAGTTTTTGTTATGGTTTTCGCAACAGGACTCACTTTCAAGAGGCTGCAAAACCAAAACTATTGCTCAGTAGAATTACTTGCTCAGCACAAATCTGGTGAGGACCGGTCGAAAACAACATGCCCTACACGACATTTCGGCTAACAGGCTTCAGTTACCCTGTGCTCGAATCCCACCTCTGACACCGTTTACCATGTGGCCTATTATGGATGGACAACACACGGTAAGCACTTATCCAGAACCACCAAAATGACATCGTCATTTATTACTGAAAATGCACTAGGCCTTATTGAATAGGCACAAGACCTTATTGAATAGGCACAAGGCGCGATGCGCGCGACGATGTCATTTTGGTGGTTCTGGATAAGTGCTTTCCACAACACACAGGCTCATGTCTCACGTCGCTGTTCAATCAGCCATGTTGGAATGTACATGACAGAGCTCCCTCAGTTGGTAGGTGGTGACCAGGAATTTTCAACGCGGGGGCCAAGTCCGACCGTAAACATTTACAAACCCCAACGGACCTTTCTGTACCTTTCTTGCCTGCTTTGATGAGATTACACTCGGTATCAAAACGAAACGTACCTGTCGTGAGCCACAATGGTCTTAGCCACATCCACATTGTTAGCCTCCAAGGTGGCAGCCATCAGACATTGCTTGTCGTTGTTCACAAGTAGGGATGCTTCCTGCGTTAGGAGGAAATCCACGGAGGCTGGTTTTCCCTCTTTTGCCGCGAGAAGTATGGCGGTATCCTGGGTCACAGAAGGGGAAGGGCTAGTCTTAAATATATTTTCAGCCTTTGCATGGTGGAGGGTACATCTACACTTAAGAATCTCTGGTTCGTCTATAGGAACCGCACTTCGTTATTTTCAGAATTTCTTCACATGTATCCGCAGTTTGTTTTTAGTTGGCTAGACTTCACTGTTAGAAAGTTGGGTAAAAAACATTGACCGACGTTGGTACAAAAGCCAACATGTACAACCTTTGGCCAATTTTGGGGTAATTTTTCACGAAATTTGTTTGTATAACCACAGCTGTAAACAGACCAATTGTTTGTTTAAAGTGCTACTGCCCAACTCTTTTTAACCCAAACTTTCACAGTGTTGCTAGAGTCTATTCTATACCCGAATTGAGTTC
Source organism: Hippasteria phrygiana (assembly GCA_037893225.1). NCBI lineage: Eukaryota > Metazoa > Echinodermata > Asteroidea > Valvatida > Goniasteridae > Hippasteria > Hippasteria phrygiana. The sequence goes on along the minus strand of JAZGUH010000046.1, from coordinate 71,117 downwards.
AGAAACTATAATCAATGTCTGAACTGTTTGTTATAATTATATTCGGTTTCATGTCCAACTGGCGCCAATTTCGTGCAGCTAAACTATTAAGCATATATTTTTGAAGCACAGACGAGTCATGCTTAGCAAAACATATTACTAGCCAATATTGCGTGTCAGGCATGCTGCTTGTAGGCCTAACTGTATCTTAGCTAAATTATAATGAACAGAAAAACTTTGCAATATGCCAGGTGCTTTATATCTATTTTATCTACTGATAAAGGCTGTTTGATGTTGAAAGGTTTTGATTAAAACAGCTTCATTATTGAAATGAAACGTGCATAGGCTTAGCCGCATGTTGTATGACAATAAATTATGAAGGCAAGGGCCACCTTATTGTCGCAATAGACGACGCGCCCTCTGGTGTTAGGTGTTTACATCTATATTGAAATGCCCCGGCGGTATTCGCACGCATTGTGTTTTGCATAATGTTCGTTTTAGGAGTGACGTCGCTGGTCATGAATATGCATGTTTTCTGTTCTACGAAAAACAAATGGAGGTCAGACCGCCTTTGAAATAACCTTTGATGTCACTCTTAATCAAATTTATGCAAAACAGGATGCGCATACCGCCGGGTCATTTGAATATAAAATGTTTAGATGTAAACAAAGGGCACATGGTCTAGTGGTTTCATTCGGTATGTTTTCGAAAAATAATATACTCAGATTCTCCTTAATCATAAAATTAGCGGTTGGGTACTCGGGTACTTATTATAAATACATACTCGGGTATTTTGTATGTATTTATTTATTTATTTTTAATTAATGTTTTGTTAAACTGTTAAAGGTGTAAAATATTTGTATGTACAGAAATGTATTTGTTTAAAAATAAGATCTCATACCCATTGTTCGCATGGGTCGAAGATGTAAATAAACTCTAAACTCTAAACCAGTTCGGATGCACAGCCCTATAAACACAACCCTATGGCATAATGAATGTCCAGTTTCCAGACGGCAATTCACGCACAATGATGCGTGTGAATCAGTTGGCTTACAGTGTCTGGAATGTCCTTTGCAACAAGCCCCACCCACGCCCCGCCACCCCACCCCCACCCCCCATGATTCATAGAAAATGTTTCGCAAACATTCACAGGACTCTCCTACAATAGGTCAAATGCGCCAACACCCAGAGTAATTTGGCGGATTGCCGAAAAATAGATATCGTTTCAATCACCAGTAGTTTTCGATACTTTTATAAGCTAAGGGCCAGGTGCCTTGTATCAGATATTCAATTCATTTTAAGATGACCAACATACACCCACCTTATTATCGTCCGCTTGGTCGAGTAGATAGTTATGCGTGGTCAGTAATGTCTTCATACACTCCTGAAAACCGGCCATGGCAGCAAGATGTAGAGGCGTTCGGCCTTTGTAGTCCCTAAAATTAGGCCAAGGGTTTAAATGGCGGTAATTACTTATGTTTTTAATAACAAATGTACTAGGTAGGGCATAAACCTGCAGCAGTGTAAATCGTTGCAATCGTTGCCAGTGGCGTAGCCAGGCTCTTCCTAGAGGGGGGGAGGGGGGCAAACGGGGGCATGGCTATTTTCAAGGGGGGAAATTCGACTTTGTTAAATAGGTCCACGCTATAGTAACGCATATCTACACACTACAGATGGCGACACCCCGGGTATGTGCCAAGCTCGTAAGACGTGAACGTTACCATAAACAAAAAGAAATGTGGACACAATTGCAAAAAACAATTGTAGGCAAAACAGTATTTATGAATAGGTTAATTCATCAGTTGAAATTTGGTATTAGCCAAACGTAATCATGGGGAAAATAGGGATTATATTTACCACGGTGGTAATTTCGTCGTGTGTTCCATTACGTGACTCAAATTCGAATCCCGCTCGGGGCCGACATGTTGATTGCACTGCGCAACAGCAGTGTTAAAATTAATAACGCCAGGTTGTGTCTATATGAGGGCTGTGCATCCGAACCGGTACCCGATTACCCCGGCCGCTAATGTCAGGAACCGGTTCCATTAATATGGAATCGAGTACCCGTAGTAATTTTCTAAGACAATGACAAAGTAAGTTTTGAATGTCATTTGTGGGGAATTTTCAAAATGAAAACTAGGGTACATGGAAAAACAAAACGGATTTATGACTCTTACGAAAATACAATTTACACCGTAAAGCTCACCGTACACACTTGCATCTTGCTGCATTGATGCACCGATGTGGTAGTATTAACGTGCGAACCGTTATGAACAATATGAACAGCAATTTCCAAGATTTCATTTTTGGGATTGGCTTTCATTAACGGGTTCCCGGGTACCCGGGTACCCGTGCTTCTTTTTTCAATCGGGTACTAGATTCCCGTACTACCGGTAAATGGATACCTATAATGTCATACAATGACAAGGTAACAAATTTATTTGTTTGCAATATTATCACGTGTGTTCCTTTTTTAGGAATCCTCTGTTTATTAATTAAACAGACCACCGACTTGTGAGAGTCCTTAGTCTTGCAATTTGCGACTGTGGGCAACCAAATTAATATGAACCGTCTACCTGTGAAGCAGTGCCCCGCGTAGTAGCAGCAGCTGAATCACTTTGGCGTGGCCGTTCAGAGCGGCGATGTGCAGGGCCGTCCTTCCCTCCCCGTCTATGTCATTGATGATGTTCGGTCCGATAGAGCTGTTCAAGAGGCGCTTACAGGAGTTGTAGCGGCCGTACCTGAAGGGGGATTAATCAGGTTTTGGGGAGTCAAGATGGACTACAAAAACTCTGAAAATGACCGGTTCCATTTGCAAGAGGTTTTTGTTATGGAAGTCACTCAAGGTAAAGGGTTACAACAGAGGGTGGCTGTGTGGTTGGCCACATTTTAGGTTGCCAGCCCTACCACCCTTACGGTATTCCTGGGTCCAGATCTAAATAAAGGATAAATCTTCAATAGATACCAAAGAAATTATCCAAATGTTCAGACGTACAGACCCAGGCGGGTAACATCCACCGTTGGTGAGAATAACTCAACCCCCCCCCCCCCCCCCCCCCACCTGGTAACTAAAATCTTTTATTTAAAACGCTTTCGATGGCACATATCAGGACATTCGAAAGGATGGTCGTGTATGTTGGTATTATATTCTAGTATTACATTATAGTATTATACTTCTTAAATGATCTTTGCAATCATAGCATTTTTGGACCACCTGTGCAGAGATAACTCTAGGCCTCGGCTTACTTAGCGGCGAAGTGCAGCGGAGATTGTTTCTGAAAGTCCTTCAAGTTGACGGTGGCTCCCAGCTCGATTAGGCTCTGAACATAATTGATGTTACCGTCCCTCGTGGCGTAGTGGATCGGCGTACACCCGCTGACGTCGGCATCGTTCATGAGCACTTTGAGATCTGAAGCGCTCTTTGAGAATTAAATGCATACACAAGTTAGGTTTGAAACAAATTACAAAACCACCAAAACACCATTGTCACACGAGGCAACTTCTACAAGTAGCAGCGCTGCAGACTATACACAGATGCTGAGGTAGCACAAAAAGGACTTTTTTTCGACAGTGTATCGACATAGTAAGAACATTATGTGAATATTGAATAGTGATTTTGAGTACCGGTAGTGACTTGGCCGTAAGAAGACGTTCTCTTATCTCAGCACGGGTAGTCCAAAATAACGGAAACTCACTTTTAGCAGACATTTGAAAGGACACACGTTGGGCCCAATTGGGCCACAACAAGCGTTCGCCCTAAAATTCAGTTGTGCAAAAACCGTGCGAAGAGCCACGTGGTGATTTCGGAAGGCACATTCGGAAAATTAGAGATAAACAACATGCACATTTCCAGAATGATTAAATCTTGTGTGTGTATGTCCAGAGGACCCCTATTCATCTATTTAGACCATTAGAGAAAAGATTGTGTGCACAAAACATTGTTATTAACGCGTAAACAAAAGTGCCTTCCAAAATCACCCATGGAAGAAGCGCGGAGTCACGACTGCAGTAAATGTGACTTCTGTCGGAAAATTGATTAAAATTTTACTGCTTCTAGCCTTGAAATTCATTGCTAAAATTTCTAAAGGTCTTTTGGAAGTGTACCAAAGTTCAGGTCTGTAAATATTTAAATTTTATTAAGATGGGAGACTAATTACATAATTAAACGTAGGCCTACTGCTTCATTTATTGGGAGGGGGCGTATTTGCCCCATTTATGAAAAAAGGACCTGAAAATAATGATACTTCTATATATTTTGAGTTAGCTACATGTAAGCTACATTTTAACTACATGTTAGCTACACGCATGCGTGTGGACAAGAAAACACCTACCACACACGCTATGAACATCTAACAAAAGAAAAACGGTGCACTAACAATGAACATCCATTGTTACTTGTTCACAGTGACACTGGATTTAGCAGATGTGTGAAAACGCATCTATTTTCCAGGCTCTAATACATATTGGAGGAGGAATTTCTAAGTTGATCCTATGAACTAATGAAAAATGTCGCGCAGGGTATCATGGGAAACAAACTGGCGCGGCAAGACCGTACCCATGGTAACGAGGTGCATGCGTTAACGTTCAGTTTAAGTTTGTGTGCGTGCGCGTGCGCGTGAGGTATGCTCGGAATTTCCCGGGTCTGAGTGCCGAAGTACCGGTACTCTAGACGATTTCGACAGCTCGCCTGCGCAACCGGATCATAGCGATATAGCGCTCTCTGCCGGTGAATTTGTCAAAAGTAATCTTGTTCTGTATGAATTTCTCAAACATCCTTTCAAAAATAGAACATATAGAAATATAACTCGCCTTAGGAGCATCCAGCCCGTAATCTTTTAGATTTTTGCCGCTCAGCACAGCTAGGTGGAGAATGTTCCTGTGAAAGTTGTCCCGCAGATTCCAGTCCGCTCCGTACTTGTTGAGCAGCGAGGCGGAGCGAAAACTCCCCCGGGAAACAGCGCACAGCAACGGGCTGTAGCCGCCCTTGTCGATGGCATCCATGTCTGCACCCTGGGTGATGAGAAATGACCTTTAAATCACGTCATCAGTAGACCAACATGGCCTATATGTCGCTTCAAACGAAAAAATAATGCTTGACTTTTTAAAAAGAAATATATATTTGTTTTGCTTGTGCTTGTATTTTTGCACCTTTGTGTTCCTGCAATCTAGCATATCTGTAAATGCAAGGAACTCATTCCGAAAGTTTATTAGCTGGTAATTTGGGTATTTACTGATCTACAAGGGTTGTGTAATTTTCCATTTTAATTTGTTCAGTGTACAGAGTCAAGTAAAGTTTCTCGAAAATATTTGCGTAGGGAATAATCTTGTCTCGCGGCTAGGTACGTTGTTGACGTTTGAGGAGGCCGCTTGGGGAGCTATAGGCCTACACTTGAGAACATCCATCACCAGTGATAACCTTAATTACCTTCTTGTGGAAAACGAATGAAGATTGATACTTCCCACTTAAACCCAAGAACGAATCTCTTGTTATTTACCTGGGCAACTAAGAAGTCGACGACATCGACGTGATCAAACATCGCCGCCCTGAAAGATGGGAAATCGTGCACAGTCTTCAGCCAATAAGAGTAAAAGCAATATGTTGCAATGTATTGCAAGATGGAAGCAACATTTATTGTACATCCCCACAAAAAAAATAACTTATGAGTATCCAACTCCGTGAATATCCGATTCTTTACCCATGATGCATTGTATCATAACTGTGATCTATAATATTTAATGAACACAGTAATTTTTGGCAGTGGCATACCTATAACCTCACCCTAACCCCACCCGACCATAAGCCCTAACCCCAACCATAACCTTATATCTCACCCTAATCCTCGCTCTCACTCTTACCCTACCCTATGTTTGTGTACAGGGGGCGGGGGGAGGGGGTAGGGGGTAGGGGGTAGGGGGTAGGGGGTAGGGGGTAGGGGGTAGGGGGTATGTGAGCATGCTCAGTGTAAGCAACAAGTCGTCGGATTTTCAGGGAGTCTGATATTCACACTACACCGGCACATGATAAAAAAATCCTGTCAGACTGGTTTCTCTGCAAGTTAAGTAGCTGGCTACAAGCCAGTTCGGTATCTCAAAGGTCAAACGTTATTCGGGATAAAATTGCTGACGTAATGTCACTCCATGTTACGCGAACGCCCATTTTGATTGAATTTAACACGTGCGCGTTGTGCGACCACCTTTTGTGTTCACACGCGCGCGTTAGGACACGCGGGTCATTCGAGATAAAATGTCATTGTGCACATGCGCAGTTGAAATACCGAACTGGCTTATTCGCTCCCCCCCCCCCCCCCCCCCCTCGCTCTCGTTTAACTGACCGACCTGTGTAGTGGCGTCATTTTCTGCACATCACGCATGCTCAGCGTTTTCTCGCTGCCCTTTGGACTGAGCAAGAGCTGAACAATAGGCAGGGAACCCTGAGAAGCCGCCAGATGCAGGGGCGTGGAATTATCCTCCTGGAGGGCGTACAACAGGAAACAGTGTTAGTAATTAAGTACAGGAAAATGGCAGATGTGCGCATCATTCGTACGTAGGAATGACACGTACCGAGGGTATGGCCGTGTCCAAATTACTTGGCTACGGCTTGAAATTACACACAAGTCCATGTGATGTGGCTGCAGCCACTACCATAGACATGTGTGTAATTTCAAGCCACAGCCAAGTAATTCGGACACGGCCTATAATATTCAAATTAACCTGTGACGTCATTCCATTATCTCCATTGCGCACTATTTTGCAAGGATGCATCCTTATTGGGTCAATTATTTTCAAACTTATGCTGGTCATTACGTACCCTGACGAATACAAAGGTTCTTACAGTTTTCTTTGTCATGATGATATGCGCCGCAAAAAGACGGGGCGCCACAGAAATTGTTGTTTCGACTTTAGTCGGAGAAAAAAGAAGTGCAGTGCAACATTGAAAATGCAGTTGCTGAAGATGTGATAAAAGCTGAACTTGGATAAAAGTTAGAAAAATCGGACCACCTTTGGAATAATTAATCATACGTTTGTGGAGTATATACTAGACTTTCTGGATTGTGGCTGTGACACGTTATGTTGGCATTTTCACAGAATGCTTAAGTTTTCAGTACGTGCACTACTATCATGAAATATCTGGAGTAAAACCTTGAATCGAGGAGGTTGTATATGGGTATTCGCGTAGTTTGAAAATGGCCTGTCCACTACAACCGCTTGGTGGCGCACCCTAGTATAAACCACCCCTATTGCAGGTCGTCCCACAACACAGTCTGTCTCGTTTTTTAAGCTATGAGTTTATTGATGTTGTCACATCCCCCTAAAGAACACAAAACTAAACTAGAGCAGGATGCGTGTGCTTCACGGAGCTCAAATATCAGCCGGTTGTCCGTCTGTCACAGGCAATTACTTTTGCTGACTACCAGGTGAACCTTGACCTTAATCTTCAAGTACCACACATTCGACGGGTTTAAAGAAGATGCTGATTGCTGGGAGAAATCTGCGTCGTGTTGTAGTTTGTATGTAGATTAAGGTATGCTAATATAAAACAGGCAAATGTTTCTGCCATGAAATAATAAAAAGCTTTTTTGAGAGCTGTCTTTTTATCAAGTCCTGTCAAGCCGGCTGGTGCCATTTGTCTAAAAGTCGTCGCGACGGGCAGCAAACAAATTTGACGTCATGAAACGGCCTCCTCTTTTGTGCCGAGGCACAAAAGGAGACTTCGTCTTCAATGTGATTTTTGTTTCGGGGCGCCACGCCTAAACAAGCACGGGCACAGCATCTTTAAACGATGACTTCCAAATATAGGGCCTACTATAGTCATGGCCTAACCTGTTCCGCACCGTGTCTTGTTCCCATTGCCCGGACTTTTGGTAGCGTCATCTGCGTTTACCGCGCTGCATGAACCAGCTCCCAGATTTTTAGCTTTTAGACCAGTTTCCGCCCCCGCCCCCCATTGTCGTTTTGACTTTTATTTATTATTTATTTATTTTATTCACCACATCCGACAGCGGAAGAACACACAGTAATGGGATATTTTTGAAGATACACAAGGCATGAATATTAAATATTAAAACTATTCTCTATGTTAAAAAAATAGATGTATTTATATGAAAACAAACCAACTTATTTGTTAAAAGAGAGAAAAAATAAGCGGGTGTGGTATAGGTAGAGGGTCGGTGGGGAGGGTAGGAGTGAGGGTAGGGGTGAGGTGGGGTGAGAGAAAACATGTGAAGGGAGGGGGTGGAAAGAAAAAATACTGACAATTATGACATTTCTGGGGACGGGGGAATAGGCCTATTTAAAAAAAATGTATATATGTATATATTAGCTGGGACAGAAATAAACTTAAAAATAGATTGATAAATGCATACTTGTAAATAAATAAATAGATACATCAAAACATAAATAAATAAATAAAATAACTAAATACCAGAAACAAAAGATGACCTAACATTGAAATTAGGAATGATGATAACATCACTGAGGAAAGAGGTGAAATGTAAAAGTAAATAAATTAAACAACATTTTTTACAATCAAATGTTGCACAGGAAAAAAAACCTACATGTACAGAACAAACTTTCCAATCAACCACTGGTACTCGAAAGAGCACGGGATACCTGTTTGCGGAAAGAATTAAGGAAAGGTGCATGCACCGGACACATCCCATGGAGCCCATGAGGTTGAGAAAATCCGTGAAACCTAACCACGCTTCGTCACCTCGGTGCGACTTCATGGGACACGGAGTATGTGTTCGTGTGCACGCCTTGTCTGTCGTGTTGAAAGGTACATGGCAGGGCTGTAGTCGAGTCCCTGCAAGTCCTTTCACAAGTCCAGTCACGAGTCCTTTCATAAAGCCAGTCACAAGTAACTGGATGAATAGTGACAAAGAAATGCGGGGGGGGGGGGGGGGGGGGGGGGGCGGGGTGGGTTCTGAAATTTGCCCAGAAAGTTGACTCCCAAAATATTTCGTCGGCGAAAAACAAATTCCAAGCGGGGAGGCTGACACACTTTTTCACCGTTGGTGGCGCCATTTAACCTCTTTGTTTTGTTCTCACCCATATGCAAATTGAGACCTGTAGGGTTTCCAACTTTAGGCGTAGACCCCTTGCAATTAACCAAATCAAAAGCGCCAGATCAAAGACGCCTTGTCCGAACTAGCTACCGGTGCCCGTATTTTGGGGAGAGAGCCAGACCCTAAAAATAATATTGTTTGAAAATGAGGAAATAAATATGTGCTGGGCCGGTTTTAAACAAGTACCGGTACGTTAAAACCGCCTTGGGGCCTGGACACTGGTAATGACATGAGCCTTTTTGTTTAATGCCGTTTAACACCACCTACGTGGCGGGCTCTCGACCAACAGGAAACGGTGAACTGTCTTAGGTATTTATGAATAACCAATATAGATAATTAGATACATATAGAGAGACCATTAGATCATTGCCCTCTGTGGTTTTCTTTTTATTCATGCATCGTATGGCCTATATAATTAATCATTGGTTTTTAGATAACACGGGGGTTTGGTCAAATTATCTGAAAGTTTGCTCTTTTTAAAATTGACGTGTAGGCCTATTTGTAAAATTAAGCTTTCTGAACTATTTTAATAATAAGCCTTTTGGATTCATATTTTGTTTATAGGTTCTATTTCTATATTATAGACTTGTAGAATTTCAGCTTACTGCTGCCTGGTATACAAATATTAATAAACCATAATAAGTAAATCATTGGTAGGATTGCTTGATATGCGTCCAACCATTCCTTATGATTGGACACATATACCTACAAATAGTGGGTTGATTCCCCTGGATGACAAGTAATCCAAACGATTGCAAACCACGATCCCCGGTAAGCAAATGTTTAATTGTATGTTTCATGATTATTGTACTCTAGTTTTCTTTTTCTTTTTTGTTACCTGAAGCACGTCCAAGGGTGAACCGAATTCAATGCAGACGCGCACCGCCTCCTCACTGCCGCTGTTGACGGCGGAATGGATGGCCATGTTGTTCTCCTTGTCCATCTGTCTCAACACGTAGTCCCTCGGGTACCCGGCCTCTTCCGCTGCAAACAGAAGACGAAAGCTTCAGAGTTTATAATTAAGCACGACTGAATTTATCAGATTGCTGTGTTGCAGGAAGGGGTTTATAGGTCTGAAAATTTGATAATTTATTTGATATCTACTAAAGATTTATCCTCTGTTTAAATCTGGAACAAGGAAAACCTTAGTGGTGCTGGGGCTGGTAAGATAATATGGCCAACCCCACCACCTTTGTTGCAGCCCTTTACTAGAGTGCCATTTAGCCTTGTATTGGGTGACTTCCATGAAAAGAGGATGGATCGTGTAGAGTCAGGGCATTGTCAAAGCGAGCCGCGCTTGGGGCATGAGACAAAATTACTCTTTCAGCAATTCCCCAGATTATTGGTTTTTTCCATATTGGCAGTAGATCTCTCATTTTTCTTACAGTGGGAATATATTTGGCTGTTTTGGAAACTTTTCCAAAACAGCCCTTGTTTTCGTTAAGATTTTTTTTTTTTTCTTTTTTTTTTTTTTTTTTTTTTTTTTTTTTTTTTCCCTTTCAGACTTTTTCCCATAGCATTTGTACACGTTTTCTTTCTTACCGGCACTTTGGCTACTTTTATGTTACCGATTGACTTCAAACTTGGCAGACACTTAGACTAACTGCTCAGAATGTATGCCGAACATTTACGTCATGATGACGTCATCACGTGATTTTTTATGAATTTTTGAAATTTTAAAATCGTAATATTCTTTTTAATATATCTAGCGAACAAAACAAGATATTTTCAAAATTCTTTTTGTTATAGCTTTGGTATGTCTCAAAGATATGCACTAAAAGAAAAAAAAATGTGTGATGTCATGATGATGTCATCAAAAATGTGTGTGATGTCATGATGATGTCATCAAAAATGTGTTTTTTTAAAACACATATAAGGATAGGTCCGATCGTCATGAAAATTGGTGGGTAGGTAGATACTGGCACTAGGATGCAAAATCCAAAATGACGTCATGATGACGTCATCACGTGATTTGTTATGAATTTTTGAAATTTTGAAAATCGTAACATTCTTTTAAATATATCTGGCAAACAAAACAAGATATTTTCAAAATTCTTTTTGTTATAGCTTTGGTAGGTCTCAAAGATATGCCCTAAAAAGGAAAAAAATGTGTGACGTCATGATGACATCATCAAAAATGTGCTTTTTTAAAACACATATAAGGATAGGTCCGATCGTCATGAAAATTGGTGGGTAGGTAGATACTGGCACTAGGATGCCAAATCCAAAGTTACGTCATGATGACGTCATCACGTGATTTGTTATGAATTTTTGAAATTTTGAAATCGTAACATTCTTTTAAATATATCTCGCAAACAAAACAAGATATTTTCAAAATTCTTTTTGATACAGCTTTTGGTATGTCTCAAAGATATGCCCTAAAAGGCGAAAATTGTGTGACGTCATAATGACGTCATCAATTTTGTTTTTACGCATGTAAGGGTCGGTCCGATTAAAAAAATGTATACATTGAATTTTTCTCTACCTAATTCAACAATTTCGTGATCGTGGCTCACTCAAGTATTAAGAAATAACAGGCATCTGAAAATTGTGACCAAATTCAATATAACACAAAGGAATTCTGGGGACAGAAACCATGGCTTTCATGTGGCATGCTGTCTATAAAGAGTTGATCTCTAGTCTTTTTTTCAAGTCGTTAGACAAGTCGTAGGCAGACACTTACACCAACTGCTCAGAATGTGCGCCGAACTTTTACGTCATGATGACGTCATCACATGTCACGTGACGTCATCTTAAAGGGGCATTTTTGGAAACCATATATCTACAAAAGTACAAGTCAGATAAAGTTAAAACGTGGTATTTAGTTATGCCAGCATGTGTTAGATGAAAATTTATGTGACGTTATAATTTCTTTTTTTTTTTTTCTTTTTCAGCCAAATGCCCATTGCATTTGTACACGTTTTCTTTCTTACTGGCACTTTGGCTACTTTTATGGTGCCGATTGGCTTTAAACTTGGCAGGCACTTAGACCAACTGCTCAGAATGTATGCCGAACATTTACGTCATGATGACGTCATCACGTGATTTTTTATGAATTTTTGAAATTTCAAAATCGTAAAATTCTGTTCAATATATCTAGCGAACAAAACAAGATATTTTCAAAATTCTTTTTGTTATAGCTTTGGTATGTCTCAAAGATATGCCCTGAAAGGGAGAAAATGTGTGACGTCATGATGACATCATCAAAAATGTGCTTTTTTAAAACACATATAAGGATAGGTCCGATCGTCATGAAAATTGGTGGGTAGGTAGATACTGTCACTAGGATGCTGAATCCAAAGTGACGTCATGATGACGTCATCACATGATTTTTTATGAATTTTTCAAAATTTTAAAATCGTAACATTCTTTTCAATATATCTAGCAAACAGAACAAGATATTTTCAAAATTATTTTTGTTATAGCTTTGGTATGTCTCAAAGATATGCCCTGAAAGGGAGAAAATGTGTGACGTCATGATGACATCATCAAAAATGTGCTTTTTTAAAACACATATAAGGATATGTCCGATCGTCATGAAAATTGGTGGGTAGGTAGATAGTGCCACTAGCATGTAAAATCCAAAGTGACGTCATGATGACGTCATCAGCTGATTTTCTATGACTTTTTAGTTTTATCCCAAATCCCATAGACTTTGTACACGAATTTTGTAAGAGCCACTTTGGTCACTAAACAACCTCAGATCTTAATCAGGTTTAACTCAAACAGAGACCCTAAGCTAAGAATGTATGCCGAAGAGTGACGTCATGATGACGTCATCACTTGTCATGTGACGTCATCTTAAAGGTGCATTTTTCAAGGGCACATATCTAGAGAACCGTAGGTCCGATTGCATTCAAACCTGCTATGGTGGTAGACAAGTACGTGTTATAGATGAAAATTGAGGTGACGTCATCATGACGTCATCATGACGTCATCATACGATTTTATAGTAATTTTTAAGTTTTTTAACCTTAAAGTTTCTTAAACCCATATCTCATCACCAGAACATGCTAAATTCAAAATTCTTTTTGTAATAGCTTTGTTAGCTTCTATATTCTTTCACATAAATGAGAAAATGTGTGACGTCATCATGACGACATCAAAAATATATTAAAAAAAAAACACATATAAGGGTAGGTCCAATCGTCATAAAAATTGGTGGGTATGTAGATAGTGTGCCACAAGCATGCGGCAGCCGAAGTGACGTCATGATGACGTCATCGGCAAATTTTCTATGATTTTTTTTATTTTGTACATTTTATGTTCCTCCCAACAACAACATCCTAACCCCTCCGTCTTTAACTAACAAACACCTTTTACTATTATAAGCATATTACACATCCAAAATAACAAAACAACCCCGAAACAGCCCTGTGTTTGTCATAACGTGACAAACACATAGCATGTCTAGTTTTATTTGCTGTTTTGATCGTACAATTGTCTGTTGAAGGTCTGTTATTATTGATTAGGAGATATGCTCGATAGTCAGTTGATATTGATGCATTGCATGAGTAAGTGTTTTCCGTTGTGCCAACGTAAGCTCTTTGTGTGTTTGTTATTGTTTCTTTGTTTTGGGGGTTTTGGTGTTTGTTTGTTTGTTTGTTTGTTTGTTTGTTTCTTTGTTTTGTTTTTGTTTGTTTGTTTGTTTGTTTGTTTGTTTGTTTGTTTTTTCTTTGTTCATTTTTTTTCTTGAATTCATTCATTCTTCCTGTTCATACAGTTTTAGTGTTCGCCAGTAATATTGTCACTTCACTCAATAAAATCACTGATGTAATCCCGAAACTTGCACTTATTCTGAACCAACAACCCAAAATGACCTACTGGGATGTCAAACGTGACTCTCTAAAACCTCAGTTGAAGTTGATCAGCCACTCCGGACACGATCCTCAAAATAAACAGATTTTTGACGGCGGTGCCACCCCCCCCCCCCCCCCCCCCCCCCAAATCCGGTCATCGCGTGCGTGTCTTATTTGTTTTCCGGCAACCTTCAATCCGTCTCGTATACGTCCTGACCGCCCGACCAGTTACGACGTGGAACTCCGCAAATACATTATTACATGTAACTTGATTAATAACCCTTCTAAGCTGTCGCAGATCCATCAGTTGATCGGCAAACAGTAAGCCGCGTTGGATTACCCTCCTTAATTAAGCGGAAGTCAGTTGTAGGGTGTCATTGATAAAGGAGTTTCGATTTACGGTATCCACTTCGTGTTCCCGTTGATAAAAGAGGTATATTTTCCCCTCCCTCTAAGACCAACCTGTGATACTAAAAAACTGTTTATTAAAGGAAACATGATTTAGGATTTATATTGCATTATTCCTGCTTAAAACAATAAAGTATTATCTTGACAATGATTTCCCAGATTAAATATGAGAAAACTAAATTGAAAATGTTTGTCCAAGCTACTCCGCCCCCTGATTGGGACCCTCATTAACATAAGTGTGTGACGTAGATCGAGGCACATTACAGATTCTGCTGCATCACGCGTATTCATGTACGTGTGTGTGCAGAACGGCGAAAATTCTTCGTCCAAAATCTAAGCAAAATATAGTGCTTTTCGGCCATGCCGACAAGGTGTGTGGCTGCTGGGTGCAGTAAAACAACGAAGGATGGAGTAAGCCTTCATTTATTTCCAATTGATGCGAAATATCGGAGAATTTGGACGGCGAAAGTGAAGGTGACAAGAGCGAAGTGGTCCGGCCCTAGCAGCTTTTCAGCGTTATGTAGCGACCACTTTGAGCCGTCGTGTTTCAATACTGGTTTTTTCAAATCATGGGATGACCATTAAAAATATGCTCAAGTCCACTGCCATCTTAACAAAGTTCCCAGATGTGAGTAAGGTACAGGCAAAAGCAGTTAAACGGCCCATTCCCCGAGGAGCCTTCGCTAAAAGAGAAAAAATCAGGGTAAGTTCGATGTTAGTTGTTGCAACTTACGAAATTGCACGTGTAGACCTAGTGTGTATACAATGTACATGCGTCATTTACGGGTCCAGACTATCGAGTCGATCCATAAATTTCGGTGCCTTGGTCTACGTCACGAACAGCGCCCTCAATTTGAGCCTCAACAAATTCCAAAAAGGGGGGGGGGTCAATTTTTGGGCGGCAAATAATCACACTAAAACTTCACTTAAACCAGTTTGGCTTTTAATTCACATTTAATACATATAAATGAATTTATTTATGAAATAGAATGTGATCCGGCCAGTTTAAGAAGCATGGTTCCTTTAAGGGTAGATGAAAATACTAATTCCTCGCAAATTCATAGGCCTATTGATTTGATTTTATTGAAATCACCCAATACAAGGCTATAAAAGCAACCTTTGGTAAAGGATTACGATCAGGGTTGGAGTGGCGACATTTTTAATTACCAACCCGACCGCCCTTAACGGTTTTCCTGGGCCCAGGTCTAAATAGAGGATAATTCTTCAACAGACTCCACAGAAATTATCCCGATTTTCAGACCTACAGACCCAGGCGGGGTAACAGTCGGTGAGACCAATCAGCTCCCACAATGAATGATAACGCATATTGCGTCAACCTCTCTTTCCCTTTTTTATACCAAGAAATTGATGTTATACATACACATGACTGCTAAACATGACTGAGCGTTGTGCTAGAATAGGACCGATCAAATTTGCAACTGTTTAACTCCTTTAAACTGAAAAAGAAGTTATTTTAATTAATACTTTGTTAATCCGTAGTCTTCCATTTCTCCAATGATATCACAGTTTGTAGCTTAAACCTCCATCAAAATGTAACCCATACACCCCTAGCTTAGTCTTCAATTCGATCGATTCACAACTCAGTGCGCCGCTAGCAGCAAGCCGGGAAAGGCCAATTTCCCACTTTCGGGGTCGACATCGCGTCTATCGCGTTGTATTAGATGGTGGACAGTACAGCAGTATGGATTTCGCGCGAATGCGAGTGGATGAGTTAAAGCAATTTTTGACTAATCGTGGAATACCTTGTGCGGGAAAGAAGAGAGATGAGTTTATAGATTTAGCGGAGAAGGGGTGTAAGAAGTACAGTCGATGCGTTGGCGATACCCACTTCCGGTTTTGCGATGTCGACTTTTTCCCATAATGCACTGCGTAATTTGGCCTCTCCCCGGTTGACGCTGGCGGCGCTCCGAGTTGTGAATCGATCGAATTTAATTTGGATTGAAGATACGGAAAATTCAGTCTGACACGTACAAAAGCATTTCTTAATTAATGGTTCCATCTGTACCATCCCTGCTTCCGCGTGTGACGTGACAGTAACATCGATTTCTAGGTATTGAAAGAAAGAAGATAGGATGACCTAATGGTGTAAATATTTTCACAAATATGAAGGCGTGCCTAACGAATAAGCATTTTAATCTGGCTTTCTATATTATCAAACACCCTGTTTAACAACCACAATATGCGTGGGTTTGTATTTATAAAAATAACTACCAAAGAAATGGTAGTTAATATCCAAAAGAATAATAATTTCTAGCCAGCAGCGTAGCTAAGAAGGGGGCGTGGAGGGCAGCAGCCCCCCCCCCCACAAAAAAAATCGTCTCCCCTGTCTCCCCACTGTAAATTTCGCAAATGTAGAAAATAATATAGTATTATTAAGAAAAATACTGCGAGCGCCCCCCCCCCCCCCCCCCTACTGTAACATCCAACCACCCCCCCCCCCTCCACTCTCCGCTATATGGAGAGAGTCCTTGCTACGATGCCCGGCTGTTTCTAGCCCATACCCACCCCCCCCCCCCCCCCCCCCACCCCTTCCAAAAAAGTGTCTGAATGCCATCAATGCAGCGGCGAACATTCATATACATTCATATATCTCAAGAACAGTCGCCATTTTTGTACGCTGTTGTTCGTTTAGTTATTAAATAGTGACCATTGGTCCTCACAGAATAGGTAGGCCTAAAGTGATTGGGAATATTGTTTATACTTCAGTTTTGTTTCAGACCAGAACTTTAGGTGCATTGCATACTGAAAACGTCCGCTACGCATTGTACAAAGGCCTTTCTTATGAAACGTCATTTTACCAACCACGTTTGGTAAATCATGATACAATACAAAGTGACGCAACAATAAAGCTGGGAAATACGCATGCGTGGTTTCCAGTATTTACAGACAAAAGAAAAGTCGCAATAATCCACTTGCCGGGTTGTTAAAAATAGAAACCTCTTGAAACTCTTGGTGCGCAAGAAAATTACATATGATGCGCGATATGGGGCAGAGGGATCCCCCCCCCCCCCCCTTTTGTGTTGGTCATTGTGTTCCCGGAATCTCAGGAATTCTTTTCAGATGTCTAGGGGGATGTGTTAGGTAACAATAGTCTGGAGAGTGTATGGGCTATAGGGACAAGGGGGGGGGGGGGGGGAGGGGGGGGGGGGGGGGGGGTACCCCTCTGCCCCATATCGTGCTGGGTATAGATTACGAGTCCTTTCCCTCTATTATCATAATGTAACCAGACGACTTAGACAAGTCTATTGCCAGGTCGCTAAGTTAGGCCGTGTCTGAATTACAGGGCTGCGGCTTGAAATTACACACGTCTATTATGCCTATAGTATCTGCAGCCACATCACATAAACTTGTGTGCAATTTTAAGCCGTAGCCAAGTAATTCGGCACAGCCTTAATGACCCAAGGGCTTTGCAGAGGTACACCCAGCAAGATACGGGACGAAGGGATACCCCCCCCCCCCCCCCCCCCTTTGTCCCTATACCCTATACACTCTCCAGACTATTGTTACCTAACACATCCCCCTAAACTGATCTGAAAAGAATTCCTGAGATTCCGGGAACACAATGACCAACACAAAAGAGGGGGGTTCCCTCTGTCCCATATCTTGCTTCAAATGTGCAGACGGGTTAAGTCGGTATACCATATTTGATTTGTGGGAACCAGACTGGCACAAATGAAGGCATTTTAAACTATACCCAGCGCGATATGGGCCAGAGGGGTACCCCCCCCCCCCCCCCCCCCCCCTTGTCCCTATACCCTATACACTCTCCAAACTATTGTTAACTAACCCATCCCCCCAGAGATCTGAAAAGAATTCCTGAGATTCCGGGAACACAATGACCAACCCAAAAGAGGGGGGGGGGGGTTCCCTCTGCCCCCATATCGCGCGTCATATGTATACAACTCTAGATTTGTTTTCACAGTACGATGGCATTCTTTAAATTATTTCTGTATAGTTTACATTCAACCATTACGTGAGCGTGGGCGTGGCAAGGAATGGCATTTGTCATTTCCCTTGCATCTGTTGACAGTTCGTCGTCGTTGAAGTTTGCTTGCTGCACATGTAGGCCCTAGTCGGACAAGTGGGTACAACTGCACGCTTGTACCGTACTGCAGGAGTGACCAACGCGTGGCGAACGGCCTTTTAAGGTAAAATTAGTTCCAACTTATTTCTAGATTGGAAATTAGAATAATTTCTAACAATTTTACGTGTATTTTATTTGTTGGTATAAAATTATTGATTGAGGTAGTTGCCGAATTTAAAGAATTCCTGTCATTAAAAATTTAAATTCATTAATTATTGCAATCTTCATGCGTTACCTTTGGAATTGTCCATTGGTCTATGTGAAATTATTGTATTCACTAATTGCAATAACCATGATAAACTATTCCCATCTCTTTGTCCTGGTTACAATAAACTGCGCATGCGCATGGCTGCTTAACAACGTCAAAAATATTAATCTTGCCGCGGATTGGGTTATGTCCGAATTACTTGGCTATGGCTGGATGTTACACATGTATGTGGTAGTGGCTGCAGCCACTTCCCATAGACTCGAGTGTAATTTCAAGCCGTAGCCAAGTCATTCGGTCACGGCCTTGATTTTAAATCGCGTATGGTAAACCAGACTATATTGTTTCTATGGCCGAGTTCGGGCGGTCTGTTCTTAACATGAGTTCCCCGTACTTGCGCCCGAACGGCGTGAATGCGACCCGAGAACATTGCACTCGGAACATTGAAGATCACACACCACCTACCATTAGGGGGTTTACAAGAACATGACGTAATTTGACGTAAGACGACCAAAGATGGCGGATGATCTGACAAGCATAAAAATCAACGTACAATTGCCTAAAATTCCCTTCCATACGTTTTGAAAATAGAGCTATTTCTGAACAAACTAGGGGAAAATGCAGTCGAAATACTGTGTTTACGTTAAATTATTTTGCGTCTAAAATTTAGGCTTATTAAACGAATGCTTGAATAAGTACATGGACGCAGCCATTACATTTTGCGTGGTTACCAGCGATAGATGGCGCTCTTGCAATGCCATGGAGATATCGGACGTTCTTGGGCGTTCGAGTGGCCGGAACCACTGATCTCTATATATGAACTGGATAGCGCATCGGCTTTACGAGTTGAGGCCACCGTCCGCCATGTTATCACTACATGTTACCAATACAACAGGTTTTCCAACCTTGTCCCCAGGGTCTCATTTCATCCTCTTTCTACTTACATAACGATTAGTGGTAAATTGGGGGTTGTAATATGGCGGGTGTTGGCTTCAGTTGCATGTACAGCGCGCAATGGCCAATGAGCTATCCAGTTTATATAGAGATCAGTGGCCGGAACACGAACGAAGACACGAGTTGTTCTTGAGCAAAAAGGAACAACTCGTCCGAACTCGGCAAACGGTGCTTGATCTGACGCAATTAACCATAATGGTCTGGTGCCTTTACATTATTTGTCACTTCCGATAAACGGTGCACTGATGATGGGTTTTACGGCTAGATGGAATCCCTTCAAAATAGCTATTGGAAAAACTGGGGAATTCTAACTTTCTAAGTACACGTAGTGCTATCAAATAACTACTTCAAATTCCATTGATAAAGAACTTATTGAAAATAACCTTAATCCTTGAACTTTGATCCATGTGTTTGCCGCCACCAATTGTTTCGCGACTGGGTAGGCTGCGAAATGACTTCATTGTTTCATGGCCAGATGAAACGGAAAGTCTTTGCAAGAGTTTTACACCAATTTGTAGTTCGTTTGACATTTCGTCACCGTTTTCACGAAGAGACACACATGTGGATTTTGAAGAAAAAGCGTTTTCGAGATAATCGCAAGAGAAGTTTCTCCTATTTTAAAACCGCAAAAAATACTACTTTGCAACAACTTTGTGCAGTAAGGAAACATTCACATGATTCTATGAGAGGTGAATTTTTACGAGAACCCAGTAATTAGAATTAACACTGTGGTTAATTAGCCTAAATTAATTAGTAAAGATGCGTGTCCCTTCGTTAAAAGGAACATTCAGGTTTTCTTACATTGTGGCCCTTTCTGTTCAATGTGTTTTTCCATATGGAAGGGGCCCCGCACGTGTTTACGTGCGCGCAGCTGAGAATGTAACAAAGATGCGTCTCTTCGTGAAAACGAAAATCTCGGTTGACCTGCTTTTACGCCTTTCCGTGCAATACGTTTTGTACGCGTTCAAGGGGCAGGCATCTTTGCATCTCTTCGTGAAAACCCAAAATGCAAATATCGAGATGTCTGCCCTTTGCATAATGAATGTAATTTTTTAATTAATGATGTTTTGCTTACAGAAGCATGTCAAAATGGTTAAGTAGAGTGTTTTAAAGCAAAATAGTAAAAACAAATCGAAATCGAAAAAAATGTCATTTTTGACATGTGTGTCTCTTCGTGAAAACGGTGACGATTTATGTAGATATTTCAATTAGAGGCATATTACGGAGCTTTTGATTCTAAATTTACTTTTCTGTGGTAAGGTAGAGAGAAGCTTCGGCATTTACCCATGAAGTTTTCTATCACAAATTTGTATAGTTATACAGGCTTTGTTTAATTCATTTTACAATTGTGGTTATCACAAACATATTTTTATGTTTGACGTGTTTTTAATACGCTCGAGCGCTGTGGCCTCGTGGCCTAGTGTACTGGACTCGACTCGAGATCTCGGTAATACTACTGATTGTGGGTTCTTGAGCAAGACACTTTGTCACAAGTTGCTTCTCTCCACCCAGGAGTAAATGGGTGAGGGCAGTGATGGTCATGTGTTTGATCAGCATGTGTGCGCTTAACAAGATTGTGGCAAGGGTTGTATACTGTAGCGCTGAGGTTTCGGGAATGATTAATACGCCCGATGAACAGGAGTAATAATGTAATTGAGCACTGTGATCATGGTGAATATGTGGGCGTTTGTTTGTGTCATTGGTACACTGTTCACAGTTTAAAGCCAAGTTAATCTTGATTATATATAGGCCTTTTCACACAAGAGCGCCGAACCCCGGGGTGAACTCAACCCGGGGCCGCCCCGGCATTTTCACCCCCGAGTTCTACCTCGGCCGACCCTGGGGCGAGCTCGCCCTAGGCAGTGTTCGGCATGAACGTTTTACACTAGACATGCAGTCTGTCCGGGCCGCGGCTCATGCTAGTCTGGTTCCCAGACCAAAATATTCTGACTATTAGGTCCGGTAGCCGCCAATGTCACATGACGAAAACTGGCAGAATTCTGCCAGTTTCCGAAAACGTCGAGGTTTTCCGAACTTGTTTTCGGTAACATTCGGCTGTTAACGTTGATGTTCACAATAACAAAATGTCTGTCGGGCCCCTTACAGATCCTGGAATTTGAATTCTCAATCATATATAAAACTGAAAAATCAATGCCACACTCTTGCAGTACTTTGACGACTGGATTTTGCAAGAATATTACATTTAAATGATGCCACTGACGTCACTCGGACTAACACTGCACGTCATGATCTATTGGAGGCGCATCACCCATAAAATGACTCGCGCGCACCAAGGTGCTCACCAAGAAGGCACTTTCTAAAAGCATGGACATGAAACAGTCACAGACATAGGCTTTCTGTGGGTGCAAACGTCTTTTGTTTACCGTCCGTCAGTGGGCAAGCAGCGGTTATTGGATGATTGATAGTTTCCTTTATGCAGGCCGGCTCGGCCTCTCGCCGGGGAGAATTATATTTTCCCAAACGACATCCGAACCGATGCATTGTTGACCGCCCTCTATAATACTTTTAATATACGTACGCATATGTTATGTGGCCAGGTATATAATGCAATGAATTCGCGTTGTCTGCCGAGCATTCCGATGGCTCAGTGGATACGGTGTTAGACTGTGAAGGTAGGAGATTGTGGGTTCGAGACCTTGGCGTTACCAACCTTTTTCTTCTAATTTTCAATTAATGCTTTACCCAGAAATCCCAGTTGCAAACGCGCGAACTGCAGCAGAAAACCAATCCCATAATTCAATTTTACAAAACAACAAAATGGCTCCTCTCACGTCTGATGACATTGCATACGAATCGCTCCGTCTTTTGCTGCTATATTTGTATACTTTGCGAATGCAAATAGCTCAGCGAAATGAGTCAAGATCACGTTGTCAAGAGATGCTGTACAACAATAGTGCGCGCTTTGACATGACCTTTGGTCCTATTATGTAAATTACTTCGGGACCAAACTTTGTTTCTCAACCCGGGTTGTACGAAACCCCGAACACGCGGGTGAGAATTCTCGCCCCCAAAGCACACCCCCCCCCCCCCCCCCCGCGTCGCCCTGGGGACACCCCAAGATTTTGTCTAGTGTGAAAAGGCCTCATGTGTCTAGACCTACATGTCTTGTAGACATGTGTTAGGCCCGACATGCTGAGTCTCGGTAAAATTGGTATGAATGCCACATGGGACTGTTGATATACTCTGTAAATTTATACGCCTCCGTGTAAAGCTGAGACCGAATGTCTACGAGATGGCACGATTGCTCAATGTATTTCTGCCCTACAACGATACAGACCATTCAAATTAAACATCAGCTCGCCCATTGTTCAAGTCACTCTTTTATTAGAACAAGCGTCACTACTGCGTGTTTGCTGGATGATTAAAAAAGATCCCACATTCATTTATAATCAAACTCGCAAGCGAGATTGATTGTGCCAAACGATGAATAGACACGATTGTCTAGACACTTCTAAGCTCTGCAATATTCAAGTCGGCAGACTACAAAGGGGTGACGTAAATCAGCGATAAAAGCTTTCAAATGAATGATTGGGAATTTTTCTTGCGATATTTTTGTTTGGTTTGAAAAAAGTTATATGGATTTCAGAAATGGGATTGCTATACCATCACGGGTCCATTTCTTCGACATGCTAAGCTCCAAACATAGGTAAGCAGCCAAAACTTAATGTGACTTCCATGCTAAGCGAACAGCTTAACAATCAGGAGATGTAGGCCTATATCTTACATGAAAATTTGGTTGGTAATCTTGTTTTTACCGGCCGCAATCCTTTTCATGCTAAGCAGATTTGTTTTTGCTAAGAAACTCCGTGAAATTGGCCAGGTCTATAGATGAATTTCAGATTAGCCCAGTCAATGCGCACTTCCTGGTTGAAAGCGATGACCTCGGTGAAGCCAGGAATAGAGTGCTAATTCAACAAATGCATCCATAGGGCAGCGAATTGCACGTTCAGTTAGTTAACTAGCACTGAGAGCCTCGCTTTCAACCCCGGAAGTGACAGATTGGTGCTATTTTCGTCATTTTGGGATGCGTCTGCATATTGTTTCGGTTGTCACTGCGGTCTGGCTATGTGAGCGCCCATCGATTTTCATGTTCAAGTAAGTGGCGACCAAAAGTTAAAAATAAATAGAAAACAATACAAACCCGTCGATATAAATATCAGTGTCTGAGTGAACTTGCGCATGGTATAATTACTCAAGTCTAGAATGAATTAAGGAATGGTATTGTACGTTTCTGCAGTAGATATAGTGCGATAATTTATCAGTTTTTGTGGCGCACACTAAACGTTTCAAATACTGAATGTTTTTATCAAAAATATCCCTGTGTTAAACAAATGGCCCATTCTTAAATAATCGGGCTTCCGCGGAAAGAGGGTAACATCAATGGTACATTATTTAAATCAGGTACTGTGACTGCTTCAGCCCCGCAATGGAACTTGTGATCAAGAAAAGAAACTTCCAAAATGTTTGGTACTTATTCGTGAGGTCAGCTACGAGCTATGTAAATTGCATATTACGGAAAATGTCAGGTGGTAAAACCATTTCCCTTCACAATGAAAAACTAGCAGCAGTTAAAAACGCAATTTATTATAAAATGCGTTTATAAGGAAAACTGGAAATGTTGATCGGAATTATACGCCCTTTATCTGTGCTTTTCTCAAACAATTACAGATCAATCAAATTTATGTACCCCTTTAAATAGTCAAATTAAATTTTAAATTCTAAATATTTTCGTATTTTATTTTCGTATACTATTTTGTTACTGCATTGTAATAATTAAGCACATTTAAATAGTTTACTCTTAAAAATCTGATACAACGTGGAGATATAAATAATTCATATAAATTGTTAGTCTAAATAATTGTTAGTCTAAATAATTCATAGAAATGAATGGACTGTTTCTGAAAGAAAAGTGGAATGGTTTACCTTTAAGAGATGTATTATGGGCGACACGAACGCGCACATATCGGCACAAAACAAAAGTGGATCTGCTTTGCGTAACAACGAGATTATCAAATTTATTAATACATTTTATATACGCTATTCAAGGGTTTGCTAGTGATATTTTCGTCACGTAGGATTCAGCACGGCAGAGCGTTGCTAGGATAAAATCCAACCCACGATTCATGGTCATAGGACAACAAAAATAGCAGTGAAAAGTGAAGGTGAATTATTGATGTAGATCTTCATGTAATCACGATGAACATGGACTTTCAATTAATAATGTGAAGGTTGGTAGTTATGTTTCCTTACCTGGGACCACAGGTACAAATTAACATTTTTCGAAATCAATGTAATCTTTTCCAAATGTTCCGGACTGTGATCAAAGTTCAACAAACCCAGCCACACTTTACACACCTACTTCGAAATGTCAGGATTGACACTAGAACCAAGTACTCTTTGTCAGTAAAAGTATGCTTGTACGTAACGCGCAATGGTGTATCCTATACCTAGTTTGACCTGTTTTACTCAGTACACAGAATTACAAGACATCATTGGGTTTAGGGTTAAACCTACGTACAAATAATAATTGTTAGGATATTTAGAACATGTACAAAACTTCGTGAAACGGCATTCAGGCCGCCACTCTAAGACCGATGTTAAGCTTTTTGTTTCAGCTTTTTTGTTTTACCGAAGGCGAAAATCCGTCTTTAATTTGACTTAGGCTACCGTACTGTTTCTGCACCGTTTAATTCGGGCCGTCTTTATGTTGGAGGTCAGGGGTCGGTCTTTCAATTGAATTGAGACAAATGTGAACTTTCTGCCTTTTTGGACTGATTTCAGCGAAAATCCTTCTTTAATTTGAATGAGTTGAGCCCACTGATATCCATGTATAAAAATCTGGATTGCGCATTGGCCGCTGCGCGCTTTACGCACAAATGTTGCTTGCAGTCGCCAAGATATATTTTCATACAGTAGGGGATAATATTTTTTAAATTCCCAAACATTTACAAAAAGTACAAAATCGTTGGGAAAAGTAATTCGTCCATTAAAAGTAGTCATGCACCCGTACGGTCATAGGACCAAAAAAATTGTTGTTGCCCTCGAACCGACCGACCGTAAAAATCGACACATTCAGGGTCGGCGTTTTTTTTTTACCATATCAATAAAAACATAACTCGGCCTCTATGTCTCAAAAAGTGTTAAACATGGGGGTCTGTTAAATGTGTAGGCCTAGCCTAAACACGCCCGGGTGAGCGTGAATACAAAAAAAATACCCGACCGACCAACCCTCTTTTCCAATTTGTCCTGTCCAAGGGAAATAGTTTTGTTTGGCCTGATGAACAGCGCCCGTTCGCCCTTTATGCATAGGCCTAACGGTGCGTAAGCCTAAAACGTTATTTGAAAGAGAGAGACGACTGATTTTGAAGATTGACATTTATATTTTCCAATTACGTTGTTTATCGGCCACCGTATTGGCAATAGAGGCGAAAGCGTCTTGCCGTGAAAACAGCCTGGCATGAAAATTCGGCTAGCCCCCAAAAAACGGCCATATTAAACGCAGGCACCAGTTCCGGACATCGTGACTGTAACCGGTACCCCGTTTCGAGCAAACCCGCAGTCGGCAAGGGGAAAATCATATCGAGGCACCACCGAAGATTCAGCGGGTCAGGCCGACCAACGGGGAGGCTCGTTGGAAACGGCCAACCGCCACACGCCGAAAGGCGGCAGTTCGGGAGGTTTCTCGCATCACGGACCAATCGGGAGGTCTGTTGGAAACAGCCAATCAGACATTATCGCAGCACGGCCGTTCGGGAGACATCATCACGTGATCCAGCGTCCGGGAAGCACTCTGGTACCCTCCTCGCCCCCCGATCACCGGCGACACCACGCTGAGTCACCCGACCAAACGTGACGCACTTTTCCAAGATGGCGCGGTTTTAATTCCAAGATTCCAAGATTGCGCAGGTTAGGGTCTTTATAGTATAGATTGCTTTGTGTTAGGGGCCTCAAGGAAACCATTGTTGTTTCCGTATGAATTTGGAAAACGTCATAGTGGTGCTTGTAGCAACAAGAGGCAGGTATTGGCATTATGCCAACTCTTACGTACTGAACTGCATGCCATGATACCACAACGCGACATGACATTGCACAATGTACAATGGATGCGCGGCACGTGTTTTAATCTTTTCTCAAGACGCAACACGCAGTTCGCTACACGTAACTACACCTAACTACGTGTGCCTTGTACACTGGGGAAAGATGTTGGCATTCAGTGCGGTTGCTTGCACTTGACCAAGGCTAGCAACAAAGCAACGCGCACGCGCAGATGCGCTACAGGGGTTGACCTTATGCCATACCCATCGATCTCAAGATGAGTTCGCAAGCGTGTTGGTACGTACGTACATTGTACACTGGAAATAAGACGTTGTTTGCACTTGACAACGTACGGCGCGGAGGGTAAATCGCGCGGAAAGTAAATCGCGCGGAGCGGAGATGTCATGTCGGGGTTTAGAAAACGGTCAAAGAAAGACACATTTAGTGCATGTATGTATTTTTTTATTCCTCCATGGTACATCGTGATACATTATATACTATTCCTACCGTCTAATAATTGGAAATAACTGGAATTTCGAGCAAAGTAAACTGGACAAATCCACACGTAATGCGGCCAAAAGGAACATATATCGCGATA
This sequence comes from Hippasteria phrygiana, assembly GCA_037893225.1. Classification (NCBI taxonomy): domain Eukaryota; kingdom Metazoa; phylum Echinodermata; class Asteroidea; order Valvatida; family Goniasteridae; genus Hippasteria; species Hippasteria phrygiana. The sequence continues at coordinate 43,948 of JAZGUH010000046.1, read as the reverse complement.
TTCTTCGGTATATCGAATTCCCCGATATTCCGGTTTTTTTTAAAGGGGCCGATACGATTTTCGATATGAAAAAAATATCGAAATATCGGGAAATATCGTCATATCGAACAGGCTTACAGCGCGCTGTTCCGTTCCCAGTTGGCTTCACGAATGCAACGAGGTAAAGAAAGTGTGACGTCATTACGTCTTAGGTAAATTCTTACGTTTAAGGATAACAAATTAGTTTGGTTCCATGGCAACAGCTCCTTGTTTTCGAGTTCATTATTTCTCTTACTGCTTATATCCAGGGTGGAATTTATAGGTCAAATTGATAGGGGGTGCCCAGGGTGCACCAATTTGTTTGTTTTTTGGGGGGGGACTTCAGGGAGAAATAAACTTAGCATTTTTGTCTGCAATTTAAATCTCCAGCGGGGTGGGGCACGTGCGCCCCGCCCCTTTTATACCAATGATATGCTGTAAATAAATATGGCTATAGTTTTAAGAATATGGATTACATGCAAGTTTAAATTTCATAATTATGAACCTGCCAACATGTTTCCACCAAAAATCTGTCATTTGGATTTTTTTTGTAAAGTGAGCCAGTCTTTTGATTCTGAAGAGTAAAATTCACTCTCATTGCTTTAAACTATAGGGGCTAAGTGCCAAGTTTCAAGTGAGTTTTCACTCCTATGATTTTTAAGAGAGCCGATTCAAGTGGCTCTTCGCACGAATATAATTCCAACCACCCAATATACGACTAACCACCGCTGCTTATAGTCCATGGGGCAAAACTTTAGTGGTACTAAAATATTTGTAGGGTCAGTACAAGTAAATTATTGTGATAACCTTGCCACACGAGCAGCTTAAGCCATTTATTTTGGATGTTAGTGTTTTCGCCCCTACGCACCTTTTCACAATTTACTGAAATTGTTTTTTGTTTCCATTATATACATTATCAGTGTATGTTGTATAAGTTTAAAGGCCAGCAAATAAACATGTTGGGATGCATATTTTTCATTCAGTCTAGGTTTATTCTATACATGCAGGGCACATGTTCATCAGAGGGGAAATCAGACTTCCTGGGAAGGCAGTAATGCTGTAATAGATGATGCCTGGACAAAGCGCCTTTTTAGGGTTTGCCCAGGGTCTGTAAATTCAGCGCATGATAATCACTAATAAGCTGCAACTCTGGAAAGGATATTCAAAACATAATCTAGGGATGTTGAACTATTCAAAAATGGCAACTAGAATTTGCCCACCAAAATGGTACTGATAAGTTGAATTTTAGGTCTGAGCCCATGGACTATTATAAGCTAGGCTTGGGCGGTAATATGTTACCGTATACTTGGCACGCTACTTGGCGTTGAATAAAACAAAACAAAACAAAACAAAATAAGCCGATTTGGCCGAGCTGTTCGGGTAGCTTCGTAGCTTCGACAGTTGTACCGAGTTCGAGCTCGAGCTCGACTGTTTTTAGGTTTTTATTCGTATTTTATTTGAAAATTTTCTCTTTCTAATTCGTGGTTTCGAGAACCAGTCTTGCACTAATACCGGTATTATGCTAGACTACACAGGTGTCGCTTCTTAGATGGCATTTCGATGTCCAAGCCTCGCTTATAAGCAGCGGTGGGTAGTCGTATCGGGTGCTTCTAACTCGTTGATTTTGAATTTTCATTTGTCTTCAGTCACATAATTGGAAAGTCACTAGTGGTTGTACATGCTTGTCCTATTTCAGGCCAAACTGAAAGACACATAGCTGGCAGTAAATTTCAATAGCCAAGATGATTATTTTTGTTAACTGTACCGAAAATAGCCACACCGCATGTGCTCTTATCCATTAAGGCTCAATTGAAAATGGACAGATGAACGTGTTTAATTTCGATTTTTTTTTCTTTCGCTTGAAAGTATCATTTCCATTACGCAGAGGTTTTTGGAGATTTTTTTCCCAGTAAATCTGCATACATCTATCGGCAATGTATTTCCGCTCCACTCACAAAGAAAACACGACTTTCCTGCGGAACTCTGTCGAAATTGCTTTAGTTGAGATTGCACGCTATAGGTTAGGTCATAAACCACAGTTAACCGCGTACATAAGTCTTTCCTTGAAATGATTTCTTTTGTTTCTAATTAGATATATAGCGCCTCGCTAAAAGCTTACATGTCGTTTAAAGGGACAACGGCACTCTAGCCCAGGCTAAAAATCATAACAGAGATGGAATGCGACTGCCCATAATGTGTCTGTTAGTGCGTGCGTGATGTTATTTAACCCTCCCTAGCTCGGTGACAAAATGCAGCCAATGACCCTATCTATATCAAAACCTATCCAGTGATAGGTTGTAAAACACAAGCTATGAGAGGAAGGGGGTTCCTTTTTTTATAGGTTGTGATAGTTAGAATAGTAGGAGGGTTAAGCCCTAATAAAAGATTATTCTTCAATGCAAATGTTTTACTTCATTCAGCTTGAACAAGGCAATTCATCTTTAAAACGGGGAATTCTCCCTTTAAAATTCTGACTTGGGCAGCAAATGGATCATAATGGGTCACAAACGGATGCCGTTTCCCTTCCGCGTATACACCGTGTCATGTTTAATTTTCCTTTCACTGCGTTTTAATATAAAATCATGAAAAATAATGAAGCTGGATAGTGAGCCCCTCAGATAGATACAACCTTGGAGTGTAGTCAATCATTTTATCTTCGTTTTCCATTATTAATTTTCCTCTCTTCTTTTTTAATAGGCTTATTTGACAATGTTTTCCCTCGCTTGATTTTATTCCTGCATGGTGCGCATCAACGGTAGGCCCTGATTTTTATAGTGTTAACGCACGGTTTTCTACTTGGAGCATTCGTCCATTTCTCGGAGAATACACAGGCCTAAGCAGGAGGACTAAGCTACGAAGAATTAGAAGAATTAGGCTCACTCGAGATACGGAGCTACCGTAAAGGAAAAGAATAAAAGATGCAAGAGGTAGGAATTAAGATTCCTCTTGAAGCAGGAAAGATCGTAAGACGAATAAGCCGTGCACCAGGCAAAGAATTCCATAAAGTATACAGAACGAGGGAAAGTATATTGGAGGGAGCAGGCGGAAATTTAGCAGTTTCACGCTCGAACACCCTAACTGGAGAAACCAAGCTGGACGAGCCGGTGGAACATTTACCATGAAAATACCTGTACAACAGACCAAGAATAGCAACAGATCTCCGTGAGAGTGGTTGTAAGGGTGAGCCCAAATCTCCAACAAAATTAATGCTCTTCTGAACTATATCTAGTAAACATAAGTGACAAGCAGAAGCACCAGCCCAGATGTGGGAACAGTAATCTATAAGAGGACGTTAGTTGTCATGTAAAGGAAAAGGATAGCATTAAGAAGTACAATGTAAATACTTCCGAGCTCGATAAAGACAACCAAGTCCCATGAAGCAGTTGGACCAGCGCGCTGTGGTATCACGCCATGCTAACTTCAAAAGCAGAATATTTGCTCGAAGCAAAAACGCAACAACATAACTGTCAACAAGCAGTTAAGCGTCGGCACAGGAAAAGGTATAGGGTCTACTCAAGCAGAATTTGCTTTATATAAAAGACACAACAAGCGTCAGCATGACTGGGCCGTTGAAATGCGCTAAAAGGAAATTTTGTCTGCTAACCGTTAAGGATGGACCTACGAAATTATGACCTTACAGCACCGGGTTTACCTCATTGAATTCGTGCAGCCATGCAGGTGGAGACGGAACGGCGCGCCATTAAATGTATCACCGTCACGGCATGGATTTCAGTACATAGAAGTTGGAATAATATCAATTTACCCGTTTTGCGACAAACACAAAGGCTACCGTTTCAAACTCATAAGGAAACGAAATTGGTTTCCTTAAGGTCCCTATTACGAAATAAAAATAACCCTCAAAATATGCACCTAGGTACAAAGTACATTTTTGTCAGAAACTGTGTATTACGACGTGTAACACTTCCGCATGTCCTCACTTGAGAAACGCACTGGCAGTAAACACAGTGCGAATCAACCCTTATTTATGCTCGATGGCTCACCTTGTTCCAAAAGCATGTTGAGTACGTCTCTTGAGGCGTGGGTGGCGGCACAGTGGATGACGTAAACACCGTTGTCATCCCTGTGGCAGAGGCGTGGCTTATACTCCATCTGAAAATGAAGCACTTAGGATTTTATAGTAATCGAATACAAGAACCCTTATTCACAGAAAGGTACGCTGTGATAAGTGTGTACACGTCATGCACAATGTTGAAGCTCATAAAAGGAACAGAAATAACTCTTTTTTCTACACTGGAATTAAATTATGGAATTCACTACCATCCGACCTGAAACTGTATGAAAGGAAAACCTTGTTCAAAACCAACCTTAAAGGGTTTCTTTTTAACAAAATTCAAACTGCTGAATCTAGTTAAAGAAGTCAACATAACACAGGAGGCATGGGAATGTTATGTAAATGTTCCTATTATAAAGTGCAATATAAGATTTTTGATGGTTTTTAAGGAAATTTGAATTTAGCATATTTTTGTGGGATCTTTATCTTATATGTTTTTTTTCTTCAGTATATTGTAATATTAGTTTTTAAGTGGGAAGGTTATGTAATTTATATTGTTTAATATATTTTTAAGATTATATGAATAATAAAAGGGAAAGGGTATTTTTTTGGGACCGCAATGGAAATAAGTTTTTGTTTTTACTTTTTTGCGTTATCCCTGCTTTTTCCACAGTATGGGGGATTCTCTGTTAAACTTTATATTTATAGTTTTAGATAATTAACTAATTTATATCATTTCTATATGTGGAAATTGCGAATAAATCAAATCAAATTGAATCATAAGGTACTTCAACCAAGTTTGGTGTGTCAATGTATGTACGTCAAGTGATGCCCGGAGTTCCTAATGCACGTGACGCACCTGAAGTGATTTCGTCAACACCTTGTCACTGTTTACATGCACCGTGGGTGCAATTGGTATTTTGGTTTACTCGATTTTAGAAACCTCGTGCATAGAGGTCTTTCATAAGGGTGGATGGTTCTGGGATAAAACAGTGCTCTTGCAGAGATGCGCGAGGTTCCTAAATGCGAGTGAGACGCCTGAGGTGATTTATCAAGTGTCCCTGTTTAATCCTGCACGTGGGAGCCAATATGTAATTTGTTGGTGTGTGTTAGTTAACACGTTAGTAACCCCATACACTTGACGTCTTTCATAAGAGTTGGTTCTGGGATAAAACTGTGCTCACGCAGAGATGTGTGAGGTTCTTAAATGACTGAGGCGTCAACTTTCAATGTTTAATCGTGCACACGGAGTGCAGTATTGTAATTGGTATTTTAATAACCTCATTTTAGTAACTTCGTGCACTTGATGTGTTTCGTAAAGGTGCGTGGTTCTGCGAGAATGTATGCTCGTGCAGAGGCGAGCGAGGTGCCCTCACTTTATAACACAGTGTAGGCCTATACTATGATTCAGCATAACGTAGACATTTTCAAAACACGTACTATTTTCCTAGCTGCTGCGAAGGAGTTTTTGATGCCGCAGTAGTGTAGAGGACTTTGCCCGTACTCCCCTGGTATGTTCACGTCCACATCTGTGTGACGACACAGAGCCTGTAAGATAAGAAATGTCAAATAATTGTGACGCTCTGGAGCGTCATGAAGAATGTTCCCCCAAACCAGTTTTCGCGTAATCATCGCTTCAAATCACGCATACGTAAACAAATCATGGGAGAAGCAGCTTTTAGATTTTTCGTGGTTATTGGAAAGTTTTTGTATTATTGAGCAAGTTTGGGCGGCGACCATTTGTCGACTACTGGTCGATTTTGCCTGGTACCCAATATGTATTTCGTATACATGTTACCATGGAAAATCGAATTGTGGTTGACAAGTAGTCGCTCATTAAATTTCCAGGTACCATATTTTTGTTTTGAACGGAAGACAGATAGACAAATAAGAGATGAAGATAAATGATATCACCAAAATAACGTGCCCCACATTTTGGGTCTTAAACTTTGCAGCCAGCCTTTATCTGGCGTGCATTTTGGCGGTCATAACCGAAAACTGGTTCTTTGGTTTCTCTTTGGTTAATGATTTTAGATATTCGAGTATTTCATTATTGTGCGTAATTCTCGCCTGTTGAAAATTCCCAAAGAAATTCACCAACATGAAACAACGGAACCAATTCTTAGTTATGACTGTTTAGGACCGCCAAAACGCACCCCTGAAATCTGTGCAATGCGACTGCGTGTGCGCATCCAGCCATTCAATTGTCGGATGAAGCGTTTATACTTGATCTAAGCGCACTGAGGACCGGTGTCGCGTGAATAGCAGACTCCCTGAATAGACCGTGTAAGTCTTGCGCACAAAGGTCACGATTAAACTTCCCGGCACCTCCGAGCCTCCGACTTTTACGTGTGGTTGATTTTGTTTTCTATACTTTGTTTTTTACGAAGATCTCAACCATGAAACGGCCATAAATATGATGATAAATTCAGAATTAATTTTACAATATACAACCTGTATAAAGACATGCATGACTGTCTAAATTATTGAAGAAAAGTAGGAACAAATGTTTGACCTGAGCGTCAGGTTGCAACGTGATTGGCTCAAATGATATTTTGCTAAAAGTTTGTATCTACCTTTCAGTAAAAATAACAGCGTCAAAACAAATTATTTCAAGAAAACGACTCGCTTTACACGTTGAAGCTCCTATTCGAGGTGCCCGGAAGTTCGGTTTCTCGATGTCAACTTAATTACACGCTCTATATCCAACTGTTATATTGCGCATGCTCAGTAGGCCCCCATGTACCAAAACAATGAGAAACATCGGATAAGGTTGAGGAATTGGGCGTAGGTGACAAATAAGGTTAGGGTTAGGTTTTAGGATATGGTTAGGGTTGGGGTTGGGATGAGGTTAAAGGCTGTCATTGCCAAAAATATTGTATTCATTATATAAGCACGATTGTGTTGCAATGCATCATGGGTAAAGAGTCGACTATTCATGGAGTTGGATATTCATGTGACACCGGTACAAATGGACCAGCGATCTGCGTACTCAGTGAGTGCACAGCGAGTATGAAACAGTCCTTTTAATATTCCACATTGGTTCAACAATTTTACAATTTGTTTCTAAAATAATCGGGTATTAAGATTTAAGTCCTGAGATCTTTCAATGTCCCGGCTTACTTCTACCATAGCCGGCAAGTCCAAGTCACAGGCGAGGTGAAGCGGGGCCATCTTGGCCAGGTTGAGTACAGAGGGGTCTGCCCCTGCGTATATGAGGACGGGGACGATGTCCTGAGAGCTGCCCCGTACGGCCCAGTGCAAAGGGCTGTTCCCTTCCGCGTCCTCGGCTTTCACATCTTCAGGGAAAATTTTAAGAAAAATCAATTAGCTTTCTTGGATAGTTTAGAGCAAATTCGCTTACTTGATTGCCGACGTGCCATCGCGTCATGGGAAATAGTATAGGTTTTCCCGGCCAATTTCATCACAAATTAATTCAATTTCATTAACATGCATTCAAATTCACGCATTTCCCCTAAGTCAATCAAACCAGGGTTTCTTTTTCGCTACTATTGCATTCAATTTCGTGTTTGTGCACACATGATTTCGTTCTTTTCATTTAGGTTCGTTTTAGTTATTCTATTTCGTTTATAGGCATTCAAGACTACATTTTCACCAATCTTCAGTTGAATTTCTACTACCTATCTACTAATTCATGAAATCAAATTTAGACTCATCGAAGCGTACGTAAATTTGTTGCTAGTTTTTGTTTTCTTTTTAGTTTATGGGCAATACATTTCAAATTCTTTGCGTTCAAATTAAACATGAGTCTGTTATGGCTTGCTTATTCGAGGAAGCTGGCAATAGCTCTTTTACTGGCACTTGAGTTTTTCTTTGTTAGATGCGTTTTCGTGTTGTTTGCATTTCATTTACGTCATACGCATGTGTGTTGTCTTAATTGCAATAATTGTTCCTTTTGCTTTGTTATACCCCATGATTAAGGTTAAAGCCTGCACCCTGTATCTAGAAGACTGTTAACTAAAGTTTAAAAAGTTATGGTGATAAGTTTCAAATGAAAACAAAATCTTTCGCTATATGTTTTCTTCTTTATTTCTGCTAATGTTCGGACCACGTCAAATTAAAATACGAATCAGAAAGCACATACCATTGAAACGAATTTGAATGTAAACATTTAACAAATGTTTGCCAATTGATGAAATTGAATGGTTGACCAGCCTCTTGCTGTTGGCTTTACGAAATTGAATGATCTTTGCGACCTCATGAATTTGAATGATCCTTTTTGGCCAGTGAATGCTAACTGCTGAAATGGAATTACTTCTTTTGACTGTTGAATGCTGATTCATCGGAGCATTCATTTTCAAACGAAATTGAATGAGCCGGGTATTAAATTGAATAAAATGTTGTTTAAATTGGCCGGGAAAACCTATAACTCCCGTATTCATACCCAAATTAATATTACATGAACCCCACAGTGGCGTATTTAGCGGGGGGGGGGGGGGGGGGGGGGGGCGGAGACAGGGGAAAACTCCCCCCCCCCCCGGTCGGCATTTGAGGTGTCATAAAAAACCAAAAGAAAATTGTGTTTTTGCGACGGTTTTATAAGACGGTTCAGACGTTTACCCTCTCTGGCACAAAAAGCTGGATACGCTACTGGAACCCCAGAAAGCAATTACAACATAATTATAAACAGAGGCATCCCAACATACAGACGGGCATCTCTTCAAAGCAAAACAAATACAAAACAGAAGTAGGCTCGTGTCCCCAGTATGAAAACATTATCATGTGGTACCATGCTAAATACTTACCATATTTGACGTTTCAGTGTATATTTTTCCTGAATTTAATATAATCCTTTCATAGGTTTTCCCGGCCAATTTGCGAATTTTTCTGATCTTTTTCGTTATTGGTCATTCAAATTTGCGTGGTTTTTTACACATCTGATCAAATTAAGGTTTCTTTTTCACTCTTTGGGCATTCAATTTCAATTTTTAAGCGCCCAAGATTTTGTTTCTAATGTTCGCGTTCGTTTTAGAACCATACTATTTCGTTTTTGGTGCATTCAAGACTTCATTTATTGCATTCTTACATTGAGTTTTGTGACATCCTTTGACGGTTGAAGCATTCAAATTAGCGAACGTCGGTGTGCATATGACGTATGACATTGCTTTTCTTTTCTTATTCGTTTATGAGCAATCATTTTCATCAAATGGTCATTCACATTAATAAGATTTCTTAATTAATATATTTTCCTATTATCTTCTGAGGCTTTTGTAAAAAATTTGTAAAATTGATAATGGCAAATTTCGTAACCTTTATAATGTAACATCTGAACTGATATGAGGGATGGATGATGTAACAAACTAATGCAATGAAACGGCTATATAAGGAATTTTCTTGTTCACTGTTGATCTTTGTTTTAAAGTTTAATTGACCCCCCCAAAATTAGGGGCATCTGTAGGGGCGACTATATTCTACCGTCGTCACCTTGTTTCAACCGAAATAACGCTTGATATAACGCTTAGGGCCTATGTGCTATCCGGGAATGGTACCTTGGCAGGCCTTTCTCACGATATGACCCGGAGCCACCAGTTTTGACCAGGAAATGGGTCAGCACCTGTGACCCGGGTTCCGGGTCAATATGGCTCGACCCAACTTTCCGGTTCATTTTGACCCGGAAAGGGTTGTACCAAATAGAACCCGGATTCCGGGTTAGATATGACCCATTCCGGGTCAAATCTGACCCGGGTGTTTTTAGAGTGTACTATATTCTGCCGTCGTCACCTTGTTTCAACCGAAATAACGCTTGATATAACGCTTATGTGCTATCCGGGAATGGTCAGACCTTGGCAGGCCTTTCTCATACCACGAGATTCTCTAGTATTAAACAGAAGTGGGGCAAACAAGCACATAAAGACTTTCAATTAAAAAGGAATTAAACTCGAGGTTAAGAAATGGACCGAGTTCATTGTAAGACACTAGTGCTTTACCAGCGCAGCTTGATGACCGTGGCGTGTCGACTCCCGACGAAGTAATACGCGATTTTAGCAAACAATTTGTTCTATCGATTGATTTTAATAATGGACTCCGGCAATCCTGATGAAGGTGTGTTCGTTGTTCAGGAAGCACAGAGGGATGTCATTTACGAGAAAATTAATTTGAATTCAGGGCCGCACGCAGGGGCAAATGTGAACGGTACATGATCAGTCATTCTAGATTGATGGTTGCTGGTTCATTGGCGTAATTTTTGATATCTTTACTTGAATATCATTATTGGTTTTACGTTCTTGTGTTTAAATGTCATTTGAAGCCTCCCGCTCTGTGAATTGGAGAGGTTAATATTAACAGATAGAATTCAGATGTTGCTATGAGCGATTGGGAGTACATCCGCTATGCCGGCCGCACTCAAAAGCGTTTTTAAACATAAATCAAACATCAATTATCAATTATATTTGGACGCCGCCCCTCTCCGGCCGGCCGCGTTAAAAGGATTAGATATGAACTGCTTTTTTCGTATAATCCGTGTTTAAAGATGCAGTCTTGCGCAGTAGTGGTGTATCCGTGTTTTGGATGCGAGAGGGGTAAGATCGCATTGTTGTAAATGCCCCAAAACAAAATTTGCCGGTAAAAATATTTTGGGTGGCGCTTTATTTGTTTAAAAAAATAAAAATGAAACATGTTATCGGGTGGCATTTTAAATATAGATGAGTTGTTTTCGTGGCCAGTTTCAACAAAAAAATCGCTCCATTTATTACCCGGCTCATTTAATTTCGTTTAAAAATACCATTCAATCGTAAAAAAAAACACGGTCATTCCATTTAAACATTCAATCGACAAACAGATCATTCAAATTCAAATGGCCGTTTAGTTCATTCAATTTCGCCGAAGCCACTTGCCAGAGGTTGCTCAGGAATTTAGTTTCATCGATAGGCAAAACTTTGTCAAATGTTGGTATTCAGTTGGTATTTGCCTACAAAAAAACTGAAATTTGGAGGGAAAATTCCATTCACTGTACAGTCTGTGGTTCTTGGTATACATACGACTCACTGTAAAGCCCATTTTTAACATAAATATGCCGGCCCGTGGTCAATAGAGAAAATGATCGAAGAAGATAACGGAAGTTGAGATGCCTGTATGAAAAAAAATTCAAAGCATACAAGGGGGAAATACCTCTGGAAAAGCAGAACAATATATATATGCCTTTGTTTCCACAAACCTTTGTTACCTTTCAATATGGCATGGTCCAAAAATTGACAAAAATATGGAAACAAATAATCCGGGAAAACCATAACAACGCAACAATACAATTTGTATTTCATTTCATATTATAGGTCATTTGATTTTATTTATTTGTTTTCAAAGTTGACGATTTCAAATGTGAATAAAAATGGCCATTTAAACATTAATAATAGGAAAATGCCAACTAAGAATTGACATTGACATTACACTGAAAACAACACAAAGTAACATTTTAAGCTCAAATAAAGCTTATTCACATTTAAACTGAAACACTCAATATGTGAAATTGTCTGCCCATAAACGAAAAGGAAAAACACAATCGGATAAAAAACAAACATGTGCGCTTCGATGACTCTTAATTTGATTGCACCATTTGGAAATACATGGTGGAAATTTAACTTAAAGATAGTGACTATACAGTTTTGAATGCCTAAACACTAGAATGGCTAAAACGCAATCTTGTGTGCACAAAAACGAAATTGAAAAAGAAATTTCGAAAAAGAAACCCTAGTTTGGTTGAATTACAAAAACGGCGTGAATTCGACCTGTAAACTGTATTTTGTTTTGGTTTGGTTAATTTTCTTTTTAGACCTGTTGTGATGTGGAGTGGCTTGGTGTTTTTTAGTTTGGCCACACATGTTGGAGTCTATTTTGGGTTGGGTTGGTTGGGTTGGGTTTGTTTTTGCATTTAATAGGGGACCTTTAACAATAGAGGACAATGGGGTACCCGGTTGAGAAAGGTCCCCGGTTGACAATCGTGTACAAAACCAATGAGGGTATGAACAATAGGAGGTCCCCGATTAAAGGCGTTTACATACTTGTGTGGGTTGGTTATAGGGTAGGTATAGTTGGGTTCCGTTGGGTTCCATTAGGTTGGGTTCGCTTCGGTTCCGTTTCGTTTCGTTTCGTTTGATTGGATTGTGCTTTCGGGGAGGTGCTTTAACTTACCTCCACCGCAGTTTACAATGTGTTCAACCAGATCCTTACGGCCTACAAGGGCCGCGTGGTGTAACACAGATGCCCCCTTGCAGTCTGTCTCGTAAAGACAGGCCGAGTTCTCTCGTACAGCGTCGGTGAAATCTTCCAATGGAAGCTTGGCTATTTCCTGCAGAAGAATCACATTCCAGCCGTTACTCTGGCATAAAACGTAATGAGGAATGTTTCCCAGGTCCAGGAATTTTTTTTTATTTGAAAAAGGGACGTACAAAGTTTGAAAAGAATCACGAATTTTGAAGTGTGTTGATGAGAAATTATTTGGTGAAGTTGGCATCGCGCGCAGCGTGAGGTTTTTCAAAGCTGTTCTCGAAAACTGTTATCAGCACGTGTGACGTAGGCCTATACGATGTCATTTTTTTCACGTCGTATTTTTGGATGGAAGCGTTATGGATAAATACGGTCGGTTACCGGATGACCCATTCATTTCTCTTCATTCCGGCATTTAAATCTAAAGCATCAAACTTGGGAGCCTTTCCTCTATGGCATAAAAAATAACTTTCGAATGGTATCTTTTTTTAAACTGTATATAGCTAGTCGCTGTTATTGTTATTATAATACCGTATGTCTTAATTTCTTTTACCGTCTTTTGAATTATAACGGCGTCAACTGTTTTTGCAGTGTATGGTAATGGTGCATTTCAAGTGTATCATGACGTGTGATTAACCCATAGTCTCAGATTTTACATTAGACAACGAATATTACAAATTGGTAAAACGAATTAATGACAAAACAAAAACATTTTTAAGTAATCAAATGACTCAGCTGGTTTTGTTCTGTAAACAGGAAACCGTGTCAAGGACGGATCCCGTTAATTAAGATTTATATGAAAACTCAATAAGGCTGTACGAGCAGTGGCGTATCCAGCGGGGGGCGGGGGGGGGCAACTTGCCCCCCGTGGCGGCATTTGTGGGTCATAAAAAGCAAAAGGAAATAGTGTTTTTGCGACGGTTTTAAGACGGTTCAGACGTTGTTTGCCCTCCCTGGCACAAAAAGCTGGATACGCTACTGTGTACGAGGACAAAACAGGGAACACTAAGATGAATTTTTAAAATTGTAAAAGTATGAAAATCTAAAGCTGCTATGACAGTTCTCTGGGTGAAGATTTCAGTTTAATGGACTTCCCCCATACTAATAAATTATGGAAGAAACTGTCTATTTGAACCAAAAACTACAATCCGCACCTTATATGCATGGTCTTCCCAGTATGTTCTAAGTGCTATACGTGAGAAGATTGCCCCATACATGGACATTGTATTTGTCCGAATTTTATAATAGGAGCGTCCCGCTCATAATTCGAACATTTGCGGCTCTTACATCTGTTGCTTAACGTCGGTCGATGTTTTGTGGAACTCGCAACCTATCTAATACTAACAAATAAGAAAGTCAATTTGATTTGTTTAGGGAGTTACACCCAAAAGCAAGGACATAGGAAATTAAAGCAACTTACCGATGGGTATCGAGACCTTTCTGAGTTGCACCAGGCCGCAGTGCTTCCCATCTCCCATCCGCTTGTGTCATTTCCCCCAAGGTCCGTCCTCATGGTCACTGCCGAGCGAACAGAGCCGGCAGATGATCCCTTCTCGTTTAAGGCGATCCGTTCCTTTTCCCTGCTGATGTTGGCGACTCGAATCCAGCGCTCCGAGAATTTCCTTGTGCCCCTCATCATGCTCATTCGTTCTGAAGCTGCAGCGGTTACTGAAAACCAGTCGAACCGGGCGCTATCCTTCCCTGGCGCCTAGTCTGCACAATCGCCTCCAATTATACGATCTAAATGTTTACCAGTATCTTTTATCTTACCAGTATCGTTAAGTGAAATATGCAATTTGGGAACAATGCTCAATTTACCAAAAAGGTCCTCTTCAATTTGCAAGTTGCTCTCTTGGAGTTGTCGGTAGAAATGTAATGGAGTGACTACGTAATTCCCTGTTAAGGTAGGCTTTTCAGTGGTCACTAAATCGCGGTACCCGCCTTAGTGCATGCAGCCGTACTTGAATAAATGATTGTTATAGGGGAGCAGGTTTCTCCGAAAAGGTATAGGTGTTGCAGTTTAAACTAAAGGTGCAGATTTTCCCCAGTTCTTTTGCAGTGGAACTGGCCATCGAGACGAACACGCTTGCAAAAGAGTATGCAAACAATCACAGACTGAATAGGCACATTAAAACTGGCATGTCCGGTGGTTCTTTTTGTGTGTTTTTTGGTGGGTTTTTTTGGGTAGGGGAGAGCGGTGTTTCGCCCTGAAAAGTAATTTTTCAAATTTAATTGCTAATTTATTGGCATTAGATAGGCCTACGTTATGAGACATTCCACACACAAAATGGACAGATGATAATTAATAGATTTACTAACTGAGACGTGCAGGTTTGCGTGGAGCACGTGAACAAAGTGTGGAAGGTTTGCGGTATAACACCATGTGAAATTGAAGTTTTGAGTTGTGTGGTTCTGAAAAGAACCGGTTATTTAAACGGTTCTTCTAAAAACCACACAACTCAAAAGGAATAAGTTTCACATGGTGTTACCGCAAACCTTCCACACTTTGTTCAGATTTACTAAGTTTCGAATTTGAAATTACGAGCAGGACGCTCCCAGTTCCTGTAGTACTAATATGTAGTTAGTCTTCGCGTTAAGAAGATCAAAACAGTGCACGGTATAGATAAGTGCCGTTTTCGTTTCAAAATAGTTTTCTTCCATAATGTTAGTATGGGGGGAAATCCATTAGATTGGAATTTTCAGTAAGAACACGGACAAAGCTTGAAGTTCTTGATCCATAATTTGTCTTCCGAGTTTGTTTTCTAAGGGTGGCAAGAAAGCATCGAGCGCATTTAAGGAGTATGTCTAGTTCGTTAGAGATAGGAGGCCCGCAGGCACAGTGACACCGTCCAAATGGTTTGTCTGTTGGCCTAATGTCAAGGTGGTATACTTTACTTGTTTGATTTTTAAACGGATACCAAATAAACGTCTTTCCTGTCCCGTCCATCCATGTTGTATAGTTAAAATTATGAAGACAACGGCCCTAACGCATGACTTTAAGATATTTGTAAATCATACGCTGTGACATCAATCGGACGAATTCGGAGGGGCAGGTCAGATATACTGAAGCAGTTGATCTTTGAACTTTTCGTGGGAGAAAATGCTACCTGACCATACTAACAATACTTGAAACTATACTGACGGACGGAAGTTGGTGTCTTTCTCGAAATCCCCCTCCCCATGCTGTAAACGGGGAAGAGACAGTGCAAATATACAACTAGCCTTAATCGGAGATTTTTGAGACGCTGGTGGCAGCAGACACACCGGTCCTTTTTCATTATTCTCACCAGTCGTGCGCATGCTCAGAGATCTAGCAAAAGAGGCCGGCATGTCTGCTGCCAAAGTCTCCCATTAAACCAGAACCAAAGAATCATTTCATATTTTCCTCGGTAGAAAGAGAATTTACGGTGTGCGAGCAAATTGGGTTTATATACCGTAAACAATTTAGTATTTTGGGATGGCCATAATATCCAATCAGGATTCAGTCGGTGATTTTGGCGGGCGGGGGGTGCGTGTTTGGTTAACGGCAAGCGAACGCGAACGCGCAGGAAGCAACCTGTAGCTCTTAGCCCACATCCATCAGTAGCGGGCTTAATTAATTGACGAATTATCGGGCAATTGCGCGTGACGTGACACGTTCGTGAACCAGCATATATTATCTTCTCGGCTCACTAATGGATATGCTGAATCATGATGCTTAATTTATGTTGATACACAATGGATAATAAACTTATTTGCTTTTTTTTTTAGCTCGTTTGTTGTGTGGTCGGACGTGAACTTATAAATTAACGTTGAAAGATTTACGCAACATTTTCCCGGTATATTAGAGTTATGAAATAGATGGACAGTGAAAATGCTGATTCACGTGCGTGTATAAAAGAGATGTTAGCTCTATTGCAATGCAGCAGGTCAGAAGTATAGTATATACAGAAGCTTTTTCATAACTAAACAGCGGCGTTGTTCTTTGTAAAGTTTGAGCTGTGATGTTAGTGTTTTTTGTTTTTTTGTTTTTAGTGAGCTATGAAACAAAGCCAATTTGCGTAAATATTTGAGCAGCGAAATGAGTAAAATGAGCAACAAAAAGAGCAAGAAATGACTGAATGAGCAAAGAAAGATATTGTAAAAGATCTCGAAAAAATGGTAAACAAGGGTTTAGAAGTAAACAAAGCCCTGAACAGAGTAATGCCTAAACACCAGGCCAAATTTGACGGACTGTTCAAATGAAGAGGAACTTGCATAGCGAGGAAGACTGATGATTAAAGATAGTAGTTTCAGAAAGACTATCATAATTTTACTTCAAGCTGAACGCGATTCACATTCCGTATATTTTACATACTTACTATTAACTTGTACATGTTTTTTAATTTCACGTTCAGTTTTCACTTTTTTGGTAAATTATTTTGAAATTTTCAATTTTTACGTTTGTATGTCTTAATTTTTACGCGAACTTTTCGCACGCTTACTTTTAAAACCCGTTACATGGCTTAACTCTGTACTTCCCAGTCCGATGAAAGAAGTAAATTTAGGAGCAACAGTCTTTGCCTGTCAGTGGTCCAAAAACATCGTGTTTATCCCTTCCTTTCTTTGGCCGTGTGTGGTCATATTGTGGCGTAATTTTCCAACGAGCCAGTCTAAGGTTTACCAGTTGAGGAAAGCTATCTCCATCTGTGGCGATCAGTCTCCCAACCTAAACCTAAACTCTGCCTCGGCCCTCTGAAATTGACGAGCAATCTAAAGGCCCAGGGATATGGATTCGTTTTGGTGGAAATGTACCGCTGTCGATTAATAGTTGATGGGTTGACTCTGTTGACTCGTACGCAGTAATAAACAATTACAGGGCAACAGGAATTGTTGGCAAGATCAATGGGAACTGATTTATTAAAGAAACTAAACTTGTATAAGCCATTTCGTTACACAGGCCCGAGCGTAGCTTGAATTGTCCCCAATTCAAATCAGCTACATCCTAATCAAACGAAATGAGGGACTACTACAACTCTACTTAAATTTTCACAAAACATGTCGTCATCTCATCAAATCCACATCAGCTTCCTTCCCTCTGTGGAAACTGGTGTAGTGCCTCCTCATGGTATCTCTCCGTGTAGCTCTATATCTGCACTCTCTGCAGTACAGGTATTTGACGGGCCCATGGCTCGTCCGGATGTGTCTCCATAGGTTCTAGCCTTTATGGAACTCTGCTTTGCATTCTCTGCACTTAAACACCCTTGGCTTAAACGTCTTCATTGTTGGCTCTCTTCTCTTGGTCGGTACCCTGTATACACAAAGCCAAGAAAAAGAATAGGTCAAATAGATTGAAATTCTCTATCTGCAAATTATCTTTACTGTCCTAGCGATAACGTTGGGGCAGCTGATGAATCCTTCTGGGATAGCGCCTGGCTTGGCTCTGCACAGGACCACCGGACTCATACTGACTCTGGGCCTCAGGACTGTTTTCCTGACTATCTGTGACCGGCTCACCGGCACACTCCTCCACCTCATCTTGAGGCAAGGGTTCATATTTTGCCTCTTCCTGAGAGATTCCTCTCTCTTCCACTTGAGGGTTTTCTGTCGCCCTCTCTTTGGAACTAACTCTCTCGGGCTCTAACTCGCTGACATATGGCTTTATAGCCCGTCTACATGCACCACCCGAGGTTTACCACCCCGCTTCAATTTGATGCGGACCGTCACATCTGACAACTTCTTAACTATCTGCCAAGGTCCCTCCCAACGCAACTGGAGCTTGGGGGACATGTGCTTCTGTTTGGCAGGGTTATGCAGCCATACAAGCTGCCCCTCTCTTAGACCTGTCTCTGTCTCTTGCTCTCGCATGCACTCTTTGCATGTCATTTCGCAGTTCTCCTGCGAAGTATGTCTGTGTCAACCTCTGTATCTGGACAACCCATGAGCAAGTCTACAGGTATGCTGACCTCTCTACCCAACATCATCATGTTGGGGGATTCCCCTGTCGTGTCTTGTGATGTGCACCGATACGCGAAGGTGGCATATGGGAGCATCTCATCCCAATCTCTTTGCCTCCTCTTTGGATCGATGAGCATAGCCACATTGTTCACTAGTGTCTTATTAAACCTTTCGACCATCCCATCGGACTTGGGGTTATAGGCGGTCGTTCTGGTTTTTGACACCCCAAGTATTTGGCACACCTCACCAAAAACTTGCGACTCAAAATTGGAGCCCTGGTCTGAGTGCAACTCTTGTGGCACGCCAAACCGGCATATGAATTCCCGCACCAATTTAAGTGCGGGTATGCCTCCATCCACTTCGTAAGGTAATCTCCTACCACCAAAACCCACTGATTTCAACTGTCCGTCTTGGGCAGTGGCCCAAACAAGTCTATGGCTACCCTTTCTGCTGGTACGCCTACTCGGTATTGCTGAAGGGGAACCTTTCTCTTCTTAACTGGTTCCTCTCTCCTGGCACATAATTCACAGTTCCGCAGAATTAGAAACGACCTGACATCTGCGGACATTCCCGGCCAGAAATATCTGTATCTCACCTTGGCCAGAGTCTTACTCATTCCTAGGTGGCCACTCACTTGCCCACCATGTACCTCTCTTAGGATTTCTTTCCTAAGGCTCTTTAACAAAACCAATAGGCCATATTATCGATTTGCCGTCATCTGACTCCCACTTCTTGTACAGCAGCCCCTCTCGGACTGCCAACTGGTCCCACTAGCACCAGTAGGTCTTCACCTCGGAGGAAGAGTGTGACACATTCCTCCACTCCGGGCGACTCTGGCCCTCTTCTCTTTCTCTCACGATCCAACTCCTGGTTGTATCCTCGAGTTGAGCCTCTCTCAACTCATTCTTGGAAATTGTTGGCTGGGCTACTACGCCCCTCACCAACATCTCCTCTGTGGGGTGCTCCTCAAGCTTCCTGCCCAGGGCATCTTCCCTATCGGTGGCCTCCTCTCGGCCACACTGCTTACACTGTCGTCTTGACAGTCCATCCGCGTTGGAATGTTTCTTGCCAGGTCTGTGCTGGATTTCTATGTCATATTCTGAAATGACTTCCAACCATCTCGCCAGCTGTCCTTCGGGATTCTTAAAATTAAGAAGCCACCGGAGAGCGGCATGATCAGTCCTGACCGTCACTTTCCGCCCATAGAGGTACTGCTTGAACTCTTTCAAGTATACCACTACTGCCAACAACTCACGTCTGGTGACGCAGTAGTTTCCTTCTGGTCTACTGTGTTTCCTGCTTGCATAAGCAAGAATTTTCTCTTCCCCATCCTGAAGCTGGGACAACACCGCACCGATGCTTTCCCCACTGGCATCAGTATCGAGGATGAAGTCTCCCTCGGGAATAGGGTACGCCATGACTGGAGCTGTTTGGAGCTTGCTCTTAAGCTCTTCAAATGCACTCTGGCATGCCTCACTCCATTCAAACTCTCTCGACTTCTCAGTCAAGGCATGCAGAGGACTTGCTGTCTCCGCAAAACCTCAGAATGTACTTCCTGTAATAGGACGCGAGGCCGAGAAAGCTTCTCACGTCCCGTACACATTTCGGCACTGGCCATTCTGACACTGCTCTCACTTTCTCTAGGTCTGTAGCCACCCCATCTGCGGACACGATGTGCCCTAGGTAGCTATAACTGACTTCTGGAATAAGTGGCACTTGCTATGCTTTAACTTGAGCCCTGCTTGCCTCAATCTTTCCAGCACTACCCTTAGATGCTCTATTGTTTCCATCTCTGTCTCACCCAAGACAATTATGTCATCTAAGTATATCAGCAGGGTCTCCCATTGTAACCCTGCCATGACCTTCTCCATAAGTCTCTCAAAAGTCGCCGGAGCGTTGCACAAGCCAAAGGGCAAGCACTTCCACTTATACAGCCCATTTCTCACCACGAATGTGGATTTCTGACTGGCTTCCTCATCTAGTGCAACCTGCCAATACCCTGACGCAAGATCTAGTGTCGCAAACCACTTGGCCCCCCTCAACGCATCAAACGTCTCATCGATGCGTGGCACTGGGTACGCATCTTTGATGGTGACAGCGTTCAACCTTCTGTAGTCCACACAGAAACGCTTCGTCCCATTTTTTTTTTTTTCACCAGGACGATATTTGCCGCCCACGGACTATCCGAGGGTTCTATGACCCCTCGTCTCTCCAGGTCACTGACCTGTCTTTGGATCTCTTGCTGGTTGACAAAAGGATGGCGTCTTGGCCTTTCCTTAATTGGTCTTACGTCACCAGTCTTAATCTGATGCTCAACCACATCAGTTCTCCCAATGTCATGGTCCCCACTCGAGAAGACATCTTGGTAATCGACCAAGCACTTCTCTACTTCATGGTGGTAGTGGTACCTCACGTTCACATTGGCTCTGCTCCTCCTGTACATGTCTTGCAAATACTCCGGCAAGCCCTGTCTTACTTTCTCTGGCATGTCCACTTTACTCTGGACAGCCGCGGATTCCACCGCGGTTATAATTACTCTTCCCACGGTTGTCCCTTTTCTAGCAACTCTATCGCCTTTCCCCGGGTTAAACACCCGCAAAGGAACTGTCTCGTTCCCCGACTCTACCAGCGATCTGGCCAGCACTAGACCCTTCTTGGCCAAATCTCCACCTCAATCGAGAGGTTCTACTACAGCTGGTCCTTCCAGCCCTTCTTTTCTTCGAGCTATCCTACCCGGCACCACAGCCTCGTGCCCGGAGGGAATTACTGTGGTTTCTGTTACCACGACCCTTCCCACAAAGGGATCTCCGGCACTGCTGGTGCATCTAATTCTCTCTCCATTTATTCTCCACTCTTGAGTCTGAAAATCCAAGTAACTCCCTGTGGGTAACAGAAAATCCATTCCCAAAATTCCCTGGCACTTCATCTTGATGAAGATTGCCTTTACTGTGTGCGTGGTCCTACCCACCTGCACATCTACCCAAGCGGTACCTAATACTGCGAGGGGACTCCCATCGACCTGTCTCACTTGAACTTCCTCTAAGCCCAATGTTGGTCTCTTCTCTTTGGGAATCTGGTAGTAGACTGTACTACTAAGGGTGTCTGTGGAACCCGTGTCAACTAAAAATCGACACCTGGCTCCTCGCACTACACAGTCCAAACAAAGAAACTACTTTTATGATACTCTACGATTCCTCCAAGGTTTGAAAGAGCCGGGACACGTCGGGTTGTCGCGGCGGCTCTGGCAGCCAAGCGAAACGGCCACAATGTGTGGCCATTTTTTTTAAAGGGTGATAACACCCAAAAAGCTGCCACCGCTGCAATGCTGTCACATATTTTC
Organism: Hippasteria phrygiana; assembly: GCA_037893225.1. Lineage (NCBI taxonomy): Eukaryota > Metazoa > Echinodermata > Asteroidea > Valvatida > Goniasteridae > Hippasteria > Hippasteria phrygiana. The sequence goes on along the minus strand of JAZGUH010000046.1, from coordinate 22,442 downwards.
CAACTACAGGGAGTGCATACCTTGTCAAAAATCACCATGAGCATTATTCCTTACTGGCCAACCCCCCAGGATGATGGCCTATTAATCCTAAGCCCCATAGGAGGCTTCATCAACCTGTTAAAACCCAACACTAAACAAGTAAACCTATGGCACATTTTTGGACTTGGACAAATTGGAGCATCATAGCTCCATGTAAAGTAATGGTGCCAAGGCCCTGCAGTCCCGAACCCATCAAAATTAGACACAACCTGCTGTTGTGGGTAGTTATTAATCAACAAACCAACAATAACACACGATTAGTTATTTTCTGCAGTTAACATATATTTAATACTGCTCATTTTGGAAAAGGAAACTTACATGTATGATGACATTAATTTTAACTCTGTAATGAAAACTGCACATTACATGTATAAGGCAAATAAAAAATGGAGGTATCGTGGTTAATGAGCACACCATGGAGAAAACCGAGTGTTACAAAGGGAGGACACTATGCTTTTTAACCATTACTCAACTCGTTGCTACTTTTATGAAATTCACTGTGACAAATTTGATACGAACCAAAAACATGTATGGGTCATTCTATAAATTTGGGGGTCCAAAAGTGTGACTTTTTGGTGTCCCTGTTACATAGTTACATGTATAAGATTTTGCAATTCCAGAAAGATTCTTTAATGCCTTCTATCTCCAAGAGTGATTATGTAAAGCAAAGTACCTGCCAAACAAGTTAAAATAGTATTAAGTCAATTTTAATGATACTTGATGGACATTACACAGGTCAGGTGTAACGGGGACACCAAAAAATCTCGCACTTTTGCACCCCAAATTTATGGAATGACCCATATACTAATAAGCTATATCGTTCTTCACCAAACAGGACTTTCTATCCTTAAACTATCAATACTAACTAATTTCTCAAATTCTGGCTTTTTCAACAATAAGAAACATGTTAGCTACGGTTTTAGCTACCTTTGCAGTCACATTTAACCCTTCTCATAAAGCTTTCACTTGTAGGATTAATCAGTTCCTTTAAAGGTAATACATGTACATTGTATACAACATTTGCAAACATCAAAAAACAAAACTACTGAATTATTAAGAAATACCTTACTTGACTAAGTAATAGTCTCAAGCATCCCGTGAAATCATGGCACCTGGTGTGCTATCATTTTCAAGAAAAGTGGAATTTTTGTATCAATTTCTAGCGATGGTCAGCCGACCGTCGAGAAAAAAACTGTTCCTCGACCTGATAATTCCCCGTCTATAAATTGCTCCTTTTTGTAGTAGTGTCAGGGAACCAGACTACAAGAACAGCATTTTTTTCTGCGTCTCTATGCACACAAAACTTTAAACAGGTCAGTGTTACAGTATTTGCTATAAAATACTAACCCCAAATTCATTTCTGGAAATTACAGCAAAAACACTTGTATACTACATTTAAGTCAATTATGTTGGCAATTGTAGAGAAACTAATGTAGTTTCAAAATATGAAATAAAGTGGGTTAAATAGAAGTAATTTGCTACACATTATTTACATTTAGTCTAAGACATCCAAGAATAAAAAGTTAACAGTTTCGGAGATTACTCCGTGTTAGCACTTTACAAAGTCCACAGGTGAGATTGGCCCAAAATGAAAAATCCACGCAATCTGCAGTGTTTGGGGGTCGCTGAGGACCCCACAGTAACATAGGGTCTATGGTTTGTATTTGCCTAAAGGTATCCCTTAAAATACCGTTTCTTACATATGAAGCATGATATGAAGCAAAGGAAACCCCTCCCCCCACCCACCCCCCCCCCCCTCCCTCTTTTGTGTTGGTCATTGTGTTCCCGGAATCTCAGAAATTCTTTTCAGAAATCTAGGGGGGGATGTGTTAGGTAACAATAGTCTGAAGTGTGTAATAGGGTATAGGAACAAAAGGGGGTAACCCCCCATATCGTGCTGGGTATCGTTTCTAATTGTCCATATATCCACTTTTACATGTGACAAAACCTTTAGGGTAACACCTCAGGAATTCCAGCTTAAAAAAAATATTCTTTGACCCTAACAGTCCTAAATCCTCCAATTTCAATATGATTTTTCACACAACATAGGGAGTTTGGGTTAAAACTTCTGAAATCAGTAGGCCCTACAAATCCCAACAAAAACTATCCTGAAATTAGGAAAAAAAAATACTTTTGAAAGTCCATAAGGCCGTCGAGTACCGGTACGGTATTCTGGCGGTCGCAGGTTCAGATCCCACTCCTGCCAGTTTTCTTTGTTCACTTCAAAAATTCCTTTAAAATTACCTAGTCAGTTCCCCTTGTGGTGAGGTTTGATGGTACTTTTGTACTTCAAATATTGTTTTTAAAGCTTCTATTTTGAAAGATATTGTCTCATTTTGTCACAAATCTATCTTGGAATACTTATATCAGCAGTTATACTATATTTCTTAACGTTTTTGTTGCTGGTCTGACGGAAAGTCTTGGCCACTGTCAAGGGTCATAGAGACCATGTACATATGTGCATGTACAGTGTTGTAAGTGTACATGTACATGTACATGAACCATAAAGACTCATGTATACTGGTGGAGCTTACATGTACATGTAAATCAGAGTTGTATTCAAGTCCCTGCAAGTCCTTTCACAAGTCCTTTCGCAAGTCCAGTCAGAAGTCCTTTCATAACGCGGGTCACAAGTAACTGGATGAACAATGACAAAGGTATGCCTTTGTCACAGCTCATTTGAATAGCTTGTGATTGGGATTAGGACTGGAGGGCTTGTGATGGACTTGCAGCAACTCGAATACAACTCTGATGTAAATGTACATTGCATGAACGTTTACAGTACATGTAAGTCATTGGCAATCAAATTTAAACAAAACGTGCTGCCACATCATCAGTGATCATGACATGTTTCAGAATTCGTCCATCATACATTTCCTTTCCAGGGGTTGTCATTGTACAGTTGATGTTATTTTATTTTTGTTTTGGAGGCAGCACCCTGTTAACATTTATATTTGATTTGGCACCCAATTTAATGTAGTACATTATACAACATTTGCAAACGTCAAACAAAACTACTGAATTATTACGTAATACATGTTACCATACTTGACTGTAAGTAAATTATAGCAGTCTCGAGCATCCTGTGAAATCATCATGGCACCTTGTGTGCTGTCGTTTTCAAGAAAAGTGGAAATATATATCGTTTTTCAACGACTGTCGGCCAACTTCAAAAACTGTAACACTGACCCGTTTAAAGTTTTGCGTGCATAGATGCTGGGAAAACATGCTGTTCTTGTAGTCTAGTTCCCTGACCCTACTTCAGACAAAACGGAACAATTTATAGACGTCGGGGAATTATCAGGTCAGCCGACCATCACTGGAAATTGATACAAAAATTCCACTTTTCTTGAGAATGACAGCACACCAGGTGCCATGATTTCATAGGATGCTTGATACTATTTACTCAGTCAAGTGAGGTATTTCATGAATAATACCTCAGTAGTTTTGTTTTTTTGCAAATGTTGTACATAAGTTCGAGTAAAGTTGCATTAAATTGTCCTTGAGCTTAAAGTAACAGTGGTATCACTCCTTTCCTCGTCCAATTTCAGTAATAACAGTTGAGCAATTATTTATTGTCAAACAATCCACAAGGGAAACTGACTAGGTAAATTTGAATACATTTTCAAAGTGAACAAAGAAACTGGCAGGAGCGGGATTCAAACCTGCGACCTCCGGGTTACCGTACCGGCGCTCTACCAACTAAGCAATCTTGCCATATGTTGGCGGTCTCCCAAATTGTCAGTATCTTTGTTAGGGTGGGCGCTAGTCAGAAGTCATAAACCCAGAATGCCGTATAGTCAGGGATCACACCCAATCTTACGATACAACCGGGAGGTCGCAGGTTCGAATCCCACTCCTGCCAGTTTCTTTGTTCACTTTGAAAATGCATTTAAATTCACCTAGTCAGTTTACCTAGTCAGTTTAATAATTTAAACAAACAAAACTTAGAATTTAACACACAAATATAAAATAAGGGTGTTTGACAGAGTATGGAGAAACTGTTTGCTTGGGGGGGGGGGGGGGGGGTGATTTGGCATCTTCAACAGACCCTGATAGTAAGGCTGATACAAAATGAGAAAAAAATTAAGACATTTTAAGCTTTAACAGACCATAAATCTTACAATTACATGTACTGCTTTGGAAGGCATGGATGGATCACCTTGCATAATCTTTACAGAGTCCCACCCATAATAACAAATCCCCTGGACTTTCCGGTAGCCGAGTCGACATCTTCCATTGCCTTAAACAAGCCTGCAGTCTTCAACCACAACTTGGGCTTTCCCACATTGGTGTCCAGCATCAAGAAACGGTCAGTGCCTGCATGGTAAGCACACAAGGGACTGTGATGTCCATGCAGAGATACCTTCCCGATCTGACCTAGAAAGTACCGCTGAAAATTCACGACGACTCCGGAGCTGGAGTCGTCTTCGCGTAAGGCTTCCAGCGCCAGTCGGCGAAATTCATCCTCTGAGGATTCCCCCGCGAAGTGCAGGGTCGCCTTGTGCTTGTGGTTCAGGATGATCCGGTGGACATCTGCCAGGGTTGTTCCACGGGTCTGGATAACCTTGTGGGTGATAACTTCCTCGGTCTCCTTGAAGGAGAACATAGCGAAGCCTTGGTACTGCTTCTTAATGTCTTTGCAGTGCTTAAAGGCGGAGTGCCCAGCAGCACGACAGGCCTTGCCGCACTCGAAGGCAGCGATGAGTAGTGCAGCACTTTGCAGACCGCAGTGACTGAAATGCTCTTGGAAGCCAAACATGTCAAACAGGATTTCTTGGTGAACATCAGTTTCATCCAGAAGTAGCTGACCTTCCTTAGACTCCAAGGAGATGGAGTTAGTTGCTTCCATAGCTCCCTCTATAGTTGCTTCACTGCACGTACATGTACCTGTTATTTGGAACATCAAAGTCAATTATGAATATTTTCAGTATCATCTTATTCTTTCAGGGTCTTAATGGAAGGAAATTACACATTTGTGACCCGCTCCAGAAAAAGGTGATATAAGTCGCGCTATGCATTTACGTGTAATGGCCCTTTCAATGTTAAGAGGGTGACATTTTTCGTCAAAATTCATTTTTCGATTTTTGTCTTTAATGACATCTAAATATCTAAAGTTTCAGATTTGGTGCACAACAATGTTGATTTCAGTGAATAAAGTGAAAAAATTAACCTTTTAGAGTGCATTGTTCCATTGCATTGTATTAGAACTAGCTATTTCAAAGCCTGTTTTCTCTGTTGTGCAATTTGAACTCCATAGAACTAAATAATATGCAAAAACGCGATATCGCCAGAACGGAAAGGGCTTTGGAGCTCTATCATGTACCAAATGAAAGCTTACATTGCGGGCTTTCCAAACATACATAAAACTCATTTTATATACTTTTGCGACATAATATACCTTTTTCCAGAGCGGGTCACATTTTTGCTTTCTTCCGAGTACTTTGATCACTTTATGCTTCTGGTTTGTTTGTTTTTGCATTCATTAGTAACTGGTACCCTAAGAGGCATTCCCCAATTATTAACTTATTTTTATTGGCATTATAAAATTGATTTTTCTGGTTATTATCCTTATGTTCCATGCAACGATATGTGAAAAAAGTATCTCAACTCATGACAGATATTTATAATATAATCAATGAATATTTGGACTTGTTCACAGTGCCAAAGATTTCAGAGTTTTAAATATCCACTGGACCACTGGACCACTGGACCGAGTTCAGTGATTTGAGAGTCGGTCTAGTGAACTCTTGACCGAACTAGTCCGGTGGTCTGGTGATTTTTTTGATTTTTTTTGTATAAATGTACATTGGATGAAATGTTGATATCACTTAAAGGTACACATTGCCTTCAAATGTCATGACATCTTGCTGTTTGGAAATGTTCCTTATATTTTATACGAGTTGTTTATGCAAAAAAACACGTATAATGTGTTGTAATTAGTGAGTAGTGATTACAAAACAAAACATTTGCCTCTGACCCCGGACATCTGACCCGCGAAACATAGACTTATTTCCAGTACTAAATACCACCGTCTAAATAATGCGCAAAATACGCTGTAAGAGTCTTTAGGCTGGCGCCACAGCCAGTGGCCTTGTAAACCTATCAGATGATCGCCAGGTACCATTCTCTACCTCGCGACACATATCGCCAGTGCTGCGCGCCGTGCCACAGTACATCAAAATGGATCAACAGAACCAGCTGCGACTGGAAATACGACTGGTGAACACGGTCCGCCATTTTGTGGAGTCAAAAATTTGGTTCTACAAAATGGCGAACCGTTGTTTGTGACGAAATTTAACAAAAAACGCGCAATTTGAATGGATAGTTATGTGAATCTTTATATTCTACTTTTAAAAAAGCTTCCCAACCATATCCATTTCAGTTGTATAGCCGAAATCGCAAAACCCAAAGCAATGTGTACCTTTAATGTCCACTTTGTCTAAATCTGGTGAACTGAAATAGCCCCTATAATTTCTGGAATGGTCATTTTTAGTTTTGAGGCAGGGGTTTTTAGACATGAATTCTCAGGTCAACCCATCTGCAAAGAAAAAAAGCGAAACGGTACATTGTATGAAAGGCCATTGTAATAATAATAATAATAATAATTATAAATCTCCTGGATGCGGCAAATGGGCGACTCTGCCCGAAATAACCCCAAAGGGGCGACACGAGTGTCGCCCATTTAGAGCACTTTCCCCACGCGCCTTACTAAAAAAACACTCCAAAGGGGCGACTTTCACAATAGGGCGACAGTTATGTGTCGCCCTATTCGACCGTGTCACCCAAACCCACTCTTTTATAGCATTATGTGTCGCCCTATCCAGCAATTGAGGGAAAATTTTTCTTACTGCTATAATAGGGCGACTTTGCCTAGTATGATAACACTAAATGGGCGACATCGGTGTCGCCCTATTATAGCATTTTCCCCACGTGCCTTACTAAAAAATACTCCAAAGGGGCGACTTTCACATTAGGGCGACACCAACTTTGTCGCCCTAACTGAGCAAGTCGCCCAAACCGACTCTTAAGTAGCAATTTGTGTCGCCCCAACATAGCATTAGTAAGTTTAATAATAATAATAATGTGATCCATGCATGACCAACACCATTATTTCTCCATGTTTATACACACAAACCCAGGGCTCAAATTTTAGGTACAAATCTACTCGACAGCTGGGCTAGTATTTTAGTAGTAGTAGTACTAGTAGTACTAGTACTAGTACCGGTACTAGCAAAAGTAGCAGTAGCACTTTAGCTCAAAAATTTCACCAGACTGGAAGGTCAACGGTTAATGCTGGTCACAAGACCAAGCAATGGTAAAAATAAAAATGTGTCGAACTCTGTGGCCTCGTGGCTTAGTGATACCGGACTCAAGATCTCCTAGTCCTACTGCAGATTGTGGGTTCGACATGTTTGTGACCAGCTGGGGTCATGGTGCTTGTGTCCATAAGCAAGGCACTTTGTCACAAGTTGCTTCTCTCCACCCAGGAGTAAATGGGTACATTTGTACATGTACCTGTGAGGGCAGTTAGATTAGCCCATGTGCGCTTAACTTGCAGCTGGGGCTTTATACATGTACATGTACTCCCCATAGAGTTGAGAAGGTTTCAGGAATGATTAATGGGCCTGATGAGCAGGGGTAATAATAATATCGCAAGTGCTGTGATATAGTTTACTAATTTGAGCATTCTTAACCCCTTGCGTACGGATGACGCCTGTGGGCGCAAACAAATTGTCACCAGGCCGGAAGAAGCCACTGGCCGCTGTTTGTGCAGTTTCAATCCATTGTTGGATTATTGTTTATGATACGCTTGACTGCACAAACACATTGTAGCTGTTCGATTTGGCTGCCAGAACCGCCGCGACACCCCGACGTCTCCTGTAAAATACCGTGCCCAAGGCAAGGGGTTAAATGCCGATTATTATTATTATTATTATTTTATTATCAAATATTATTATTATTATCATTATTATTATTATTATTAATATTGCGTTAGCAGTATTGTATTGCCTTTTTAACTTACATGTGCATTCGCTACTTCTACATAATGATGATGCCATGTCGTTGTCGACAGAAATTTACTCCCAGTCTCGGATCAGTTGAGTTGGATCAGTTGAGTTGTATCATACTCATAGTTGTATCAATCATGGAGGAAGACTGCAGATTTCCGGCGATAGAGCTGCGTAACGTTACAGGTTCAATTTTAGCTCCAGTCGTTTCCAGATTTTATACTAATAAACTCTTTCAGTTCTCCGTTATTCTGTATGAATTATTCGTAATGTTGCATGGCATTCCTATCCTCAAAACTGTCGAGTCAGAGTATCTATATCTAATGAAGTAGGCCTATTACTACTATTATTAGTTCAAAGAGTTTAATCATTAACCTCACATATGACCTGCATCGTGCGATATAGAGGGCCGGCGAGACCGCGATTTTTTTCTTTTCTAGACAACAATAGGGGCTACGGCTTGAAATTACACACAAGTCTCGGTGATGTGGCTGCAGCCACTACCCATAGTACGTGTGTAATTTTAAGCCGCAGCCTAGTCTTGGTTCAAGACGTTGTTTCGTATATACGCGATAACCGGCCGCCGCGAGAGGGCGTTATCACGACAAACTATTAATAGCCACGAACCGCCAGTAACAACGTCTTGGGAATCTTGTAGAAGCCGTGTTGTGCGCACGCACCTGCTGAGCCCAATTATTGCAGCGCGCATGATGTAGTTTGCATAATACATAAATAAATGCATTATGCATAGTCTAACCCCCTGACTACTACCGCCCGAGTGTTAGTATGAAGATAATTATGGTACAGGTCCGTGCTATTTAGATTGTTTGGTTGGGCCGAGGGAAATGAACTAAAAAGTTCCGGAATGATGGAAATATAATAAACAGAAAATCTTAACGGGGCTGAATATATAATGGTGCTGAGGAGACCTTGTTGGGTGATTTGATTTAGATATAAAATAGAAAAAGGCCGTGATAATAATAATACAAATAGCTCACGAGGCCCTATTATATAGTCTTTACGGCCGGGGAAAACTGAGATTAGATTGTCGTACTCTGCTGGTGATTCGATCGTCACACAGTTCACAAAGATACTGAGACGCACTCTAGATCTCCTGCGGGTTTTCTCCACTGGTGAAACTCGACAACAATTCAGGCTCATGTTTGCTTTGTGGACGCGAATCCCCGCCGAGACCCCAGCGATCCCCCTACCTCGTATGAATTTGTGATGTAAAGTAACGCGTTCAAACAGTCCATGTGTGCGCGCCGTGTGGTGCTGTGTACAAATTTCCTTAGGGTTTGGCGCATGTTTTTAATCATAACTTTGCAAACGCACATCGGACAAACTAGTCCAAAACGGAAAAATAATATTTAATATCTCTTCTTTGAACTTGTATAGATTTTATTTTAATTCAAATGAAATAAATTTTGTCACGTCATTTTTTAGGTTTATTTGTGAGCATTTGTTCACTTTTCTGTGGAGAATGTAAACAAATTGTCGCATGAGGGCTCTTTCTTTTGCCGTAACTCAGAAACCCGACGGCTGATTCCTTAGTCCAAAACGGTTAGGACAAATTTATGACATTACCTAAATCATGATGTTAAAATGAATGCGATTGGACAAACTTTACTTACGTCATTTTTGGGTCAACGATTACACCAATAAAAAAAATACCTTTTAACCAACTTCGGCAAAGCCATTGCAATTGCGTTGCAGCAATCAGCGATATTGCACATGCCATGGTCATTTATATTCGGCAGATAATCGGCCATTGAAAAGAACTACCTGGTAAAATGTATATGTACAGAAAGAGTATTTCATACAGTTTCTTGTAGTATATAGTTTAAAGGAAGACAATACAACAATTTCTAGTAACGGCGAGAGAAGTTTTCCTTCTTTGGTTCCGGTAGTGGCTGTAGTATCGCGTACGTCCTTTACGTTTGCCACGCGTGCACGTACATGAGGCATAACGCCCATACCATTATTGTAGTGGGTTGACCAGAGCTAGGTTGAGTGGCCGTAATTTTTTTCTTCTTGGCATAAGCATGCATCATGAAGAAGTTCATTACAAGTATGTGAGTTTTGAAGAAAATTTAAAATTTGAAAAGCTTGATTTCTCAATAACAGATTTGTTTGTCTTAGGAATATTTGTGCGTAGGCTAGGCCTAAGTTATCATGAGCCTTACTTTATTCTCCCCCTGATATACAATTGGTACAGCGACCGCTGGCCCAGTTAATCTTAATACATTTGTACGCGCGCGCCGAACTTTGTGTGATGTATGCATATTGATCTCCATTATATAGACATAATGGAGATCAATGGGTGTATGCATTTTGAATGGAGAAATTACTTGACAAATTTGTGCATGACAATTTCATATGCCGATTCGACTTCAATTCAACGGACGACTTGTCTCAACGGAAGACTTGTCTCCACGGACGACTTGTCTTCCCATTTGACGCAAAGACGGTCGAGTTGTCTCAACGGTCGAGTTGTCCGAGCCCCGACGGTTTAATATAATAGAGAGGTATTTCTTGCATGTAACAAGTAATTTCCCGCAGATCACACACCATCACCCAGGTTGCCTGCCCGGTCCCGCCCGGCACCTTCCCCGTTGTATCTCCCTCGCGTCGATCGTCACAGTTGCAAGACGTCGCATGCGAACACGAGCGGTGAACACTGCAGCCGCTAGCGCATAGCCGGCCGGCCGACCGGCCGGCCGGCTGCCTGCAATGTAAAGCACAGCAGCTTCGATCGCAAACTTAACAGCGCCCCTTCGGCCAGTAGTATAGATAGCTGCCAAGTGCAGTGCCAGACTATTGTGCAACTTCATGGCAGCTCTTTTTCGTATGTGCGCGTGCGTGAAGAGAAAATGTTCCTTATTTTCATACAGAATTGACGCATGCGCACTAGTTTCCCCCATTTTCGGGGTAAGCACTTATCCAGAACCACCAAAATTACATCGTCATGTATTACTGAAAATGCACTTGGCCTTTATGGCCGAGTTCGAGCGAGTTGTTCGTGTTCCGGCCGCTCGAACGCCAAAGAACGTCTGATAGCCAAGAGCGCCATCTATCGCTGGTAACCACGCAAAATGTAATGGCTGCGCCCATAGTACGTTATTTAAGCATTCGTTTCAAAAACCTGAATTTCAGACGCAAAATAATTTAACGGAAGCACAATATTTAGACTAGTTTGTTCAGAAAAAGCATTATTTTTCAAAACGTTTGGAAGGGAATTTTAGGCAACATTACGCCGACTTTCATGCTTCGTCAAATCATCCGCCATCTTTGGTCGTCTTATACTAGGCATTTCAGGTGAATTTGAAATAAAAGGAACAAGCACTTACAATAGACACCATTTGATGGAGTGAGTCTTTATTAGAAGAAATCTTTTGGAATTTTTTTAATTGGTTATTGCGTTTGGAAGTTACGGCCAATTAAGTTTCGTCAAATGAGGGATTTTTTTTAGCCAAGAGGTCAAAGGTTATCTTATGTTTTTCTTTATTTCTGTTTTGGCACCGAAAAGATGACTGGAGAAATGTTATTCTTTCTTTTATCCTTGTCACATGGTACCAGACTTGCTCGACATTTAGTTTATGCTTTGGTATGAAATAAAGCTTTTCAAAAGTGCAAACAGAAGTTATAATAATGATCTAATTTGCATAATTGATTAAGTAATTAGGGGTAAATTATGCAAATTTGTCATGTAGACATAGAAAACCTTAGTCAAAAACAAATATCTTAATGAAATTTGAACAAGTCTGCAAAATCTGGCTGTTGGGAATGGAAGTAGATCTATACATTTTAAAATAATTACAAAATGTGCATAATTAATTAGCAAATTATGTAAAAATTAGAAGGAAAACGTGTTCGGTTTTAAATTTGCTAAAAACAAAAAACAGTTTTGAGAAAAAAGTTCTAAGAAGTGAACCCGATTTCTTTTCTTCATTAACTAAATTGCATATTTATATGGTATGTGATAAAACAGCACTATGCAATGTTTTTCGGGAAAAAAGTGGTACAGGTACATTTGTATACATATACAGGGGTACATATTTCGGTTGAGGGAAATTGAGAATTCTTCCACGGCACATTTTCGTTTTTATGTGTAAGTTTATTTTGAAAATAATTCGCAGGCAGATCAGATGATGAATAAACATTTTTTAAACATCCATTTACTGGTAATCCGCCAACAATTTTGCTGCAGAAAATGTCTGCAAAAAAAGAGAAATTTCCAAACACCCCCATTAAACAAATGGTATCGCCCACTAAAAGCAAAATACGAACGACAAAACAACGAAAACGAGAGTAAGGCAATTTTTGAACAATAAAAAGCGAAAATGTAGAGATTAAAACATGAGTTATAGTCAAACCAAAAACCATACATTAATGTATGGTTCTGAGGAAATCCTCTTTTTAAGTAGAAACCCGATTGAACGCATGATCTTTGCCGTTAAAAAGCAGTTGCAATGTGCTGCAGATCGGCCATGCAGTTTGACTTGACCACGCACACACATACAACACACGCCGTTGCACGGAGCTTCCGTGCGGCATGGGTCGTTGCGGCGTTTTAATGCTCAAACCCTGAAAACCACCTCTCAAAGAACGGCGTTTCGCTAAAAATCCTTTCCTCATATGACATTTGTATTTTGCTTGTCTAAATCTGTAATAAACACTAATCTATACACACCTTGGCGCTTCCAGATTTGTTCTCTCAAAATGTGATTTTTGACGGTCTGAAATTTTTTAACAGCGCGATAAAGTAGAAGCCATTGTTCGATTTTCACGCGGTAAAGTCAAAGGTCGCTGAAAGTCTCTCTCTCTCCGATGATGACGTATTCTAAGGGATTGGACCAATAGGAATCTAGCGAACTTCGACCGAAGGTTGCCGATCGAAAAACCCGAAATTGCGATGTGGCCGAAAGTGCGTGCCACAGACTATGTGTTGGCCGGAAGTACGCGCTGTCATAGGAATTGTACAGCGATGTGTGTGCTGTGCATGTAAAGGAATGTGAGCACAGATTTCGGCAACGGAAGTGCTTGTGTGAGTGAAGTGCCTACTTATACTTCGCGTCAAATTACGTCCTGTTCTTGTAAACCCCGACTGGTAGGTGGTGTGTGATCTTGTTCCGAGTGCAATGTTCGCGGGTCGCGTTCCTGCCGTTCGGACGCAAACAAGAACAGGGAACTCGTGTCAAGAACAGACCGCCCGAACTCGGCCATTGAATAGGCACAAGGCGCGATGCGCGCGACGATGTCATTTTGGTGGTTCTGGATAAGTGCTTACCATTTTTCGGGGAGAGATTTTACGAAATTCCCAAGACGTTGTTACTGGCGGTTCGTGGCTATTAATAGTTTGTCGTGATAACGCCCTCTCGCGGCGGCCGGTTATCGCGTATATACGTAACAACGTCTTGAACCAAGACTATGCCTTTTGACCATTGTGACGTCTCAACCAGGCGGTATTTGCGATATTGTCTATGGAGCTCGGAGATCAGTAACATTATACAAATAATGAATGTTTACGAGTGTGATGGTAAGAATAATTTCATGAGGTGACAGATGGCATGTTCTATTCCACCTGTCACCTCATGAAATTATTCTTTCCATCGCACGAATGTGAAACATTCATTATTTGTTTTATACAACGCCTGAATAAATTCTCGTCATCTGATTGGTAACTTGTAAACTGGTGCTTACATAAATGTAAGAAACATGTAGTAACACTGATAGCTGGGGGAACACTTTCAATGCATTTTATTCAAGTTAAAAACTGTTTCACAAATTCAGAACTTCCAGTAACCAATTACTGTCTCGAAAAGTCTCAAACAGTTAAAAATGTTCACTGTTTTTCAACAAGTTCAGAAGAATTATTCACTTCAGATGCAGAATGTCATCTAAAAATATCCGTTCCGAAGTGTTGAAGATCAAACTGTTCAGAATTGTTAAAAAGCCGTTTCACAAATTCAGAACTTTCAGTAACCAATTAATGCACTTTCATATCCAATTTATGGAAGTTTACAACTGTACTAGTCCAGAAAAGTAAAAAATGTTCATAAATTTCCAACAAGTTCACAAGAAACATGTTGTCGAGTTCCGAATTAGTTAAAGCTTCAATTGTTGTTCCTGCGTGTCTAGCAAATTCATCTAATCGTTTCACTGCATATTTGATTTGTCTCTTTGTATTTGGAGCGTCAGCATTGCTTACAAGTTCCAATATTTCGTCGTCTGTTAGGAGAACAAACCGCGGCAGTTCGGGTAACTCGGCCGCCATGTTGTGTGAATGACAGCGCTGTTGTAGCGCCACCTAGTGACCGTGAAATTAGAAAAGTTTTTTGGTTCTATCAATGCGCGCGCACCATGTGATAGACCCATGTGATAGAACGTATTGGGCGGGGCGGGTTCGCGTCGTGTGATGGGTCGAATAATTCAATGCACGTGATCGACTCTCCACCAATCGGATGGCGGGGATTTATTCAGGTGTTGTATAAAACCTGCTGCACACGCAACAACAAAGCGTATAATATATGCATTTATACAACACCTGAATAAATCCCAGCCATCCGATTGGTGGATCGTCGATCACGTGCATTGAATTATTCGTCCCATCGCACGACGCGAACTTGCACCGCCAAAAAGACGTTCTATCACATGGTTTTATCAAACGGTAACGCGTTTGATAGAACTTCCCCGCCGCCACAACACGGCTGTCATTGGGCTGGTTCCCGGTCCCTCCGTTGTCCTTCGGACTTCTATACATATTAGGACCGGGAACCAGTCTAGGCTATCATTCACACAAAATGGCGGACGGTGTTTCCGAACCGCGGTTTGTTTTCCTAACAGACGACGAAATATTGGACATCGTAGGCAATGCTGACGCTGCTAACACAAAGACAAATGAAATATGCAGTCAAATTAGAGGAATTTGCAAAACACCAGGAACAACAATTAAAGCTTTAACTTATTCGGAACTGGACCACTTTTTGTCGCTGTTATTGCGGGACTGACAAGGTAAACCATGAAACGGCACGTTGTAACGTTACACCAAGAAATCCATGCATGCAATCTGTCGGATTTATTCAGGCGTTGTATAAAACAAATAATGAATGTTTCACATTCGTGCAATAGTATGAATAATTTCATGAGGTGACGGATGGAATGTCCCATTCCATCTGTCACCTCATGAAATTATTCTTACCATTGCACGAATGTGAAACATTCATTATTTGTATAATAATTATTATATGCTTTCTGGAGATATCGCGTTTTTGCATATTAATTAGTTCTATGGAGTTCAAATTGCACAACAGAGAAAACAGGTTTTAAAATAGCTAGTTCTAAATTCTAATACAATGCAATGCAATGGGAAAAATGCACTCTAAAACGGTTATTTTTTTCACTGAAATCAACATTGTTGTGCATGAAACCTGAAACTTTAGATATATTTAAGATGTCATTAAAGACAAAACCGAATTTTGACGAAACATTTCACCCTCTCAACGTTGAAAGGGCCATTACACGTAAATGCACAGCGCGACTTATATCACCTTTTTTCTGGAGCGGGTCACATACCAAGGCTTACATTACATGCACGTACATGTACTTTGCGTGTGGCCTGCGCAATGAACCCTACAACATAAATCCAACGCAGTTATTGTGGTGGCTTTGACACGATTCACTATTAGACTGTAGGGCATGGGCCTGAAATCCTTTCAGAAAGCGATTTTTGTTCTCCAACGTTTGGGGGGGACACACAATATGGCTCAAATGGTAGATAGCATGTGTATAATCAAGGATTCACTTGATCCCACGCTCAAAAATTGCACATTAATGTGTAATTCCCGAAATAATCTTCACATTTTTCACTTTAAAGAAAAACATAAGAAAAACAGCGCCCTCGCTTGACCAAAAATATATTGAAAAAATATATCAAGCTCAGTATATTGTGCCTCAAATATTATGATACGATGGGAATTTCTCTTTCATGTTCAAGGAAATTATTAATTTGTTTTATATAGTAAACACAGCTATGTGAATTGTTATTTTCAAAGATTTTATAGGTATTCTATTATTTTTACCAGATTAATTTTCGTCAAACATGGTTCGACTTATTGTTATTGAAATTTAATGAAAATGTTTTGAGGCATTATAATCCCCACATTTTTTCGCCGATAAAGCTGGAGTACACAAACTACATGTACGTGGGTTTGAAAAGGTGTAATATGTGATTTTACTTCATATTTTTTATTAGGTCATTTTTAAGTTCACTGAGGTTAATGTAAAATGAAATATTTTTGGCTTAACGCATGTAGAAACTATTTGTTTGCATTGAACTAAAAAAGATAACACATCTCGGGGGGGGGGGGGGATCCTCAACATTTGCCAATAAGTAGATTAGGAATTTCAAAACATGTGCATGCACATGTATTATTAAAGTATTTCCTTCAAGTATTTCCATGCGTTTCCTTGTGTTATCCATGCTTTCAGTAAAATTCACTATGAACAGAATTAATTCAAACATGCCACTTGATTGACAATTATATAGAATTACCTGTTAAGATAAATCAATAGGATCACTTATTACAAGTTTTAGACTTTATGGCAAATGCCATGTCTAAAAGTTTGATCCACACAATTCTCCAAGTGTGCGAACATTTTGAGGTAAAAAAAATAGAGGGTTGCAAAAATTCATAAAAACATTTTGTTATCTGTTGAAGAAAATGTGTTCATTGAAAAAAATGCTATTTTTTTCAAAAAGCATGGATAATATTTATTTGCAATTTATGAAAAATTTCTTATAAGGTCTAAGGAAATCAACACAACCCTCAAAAAGGTGAACGACATCAGTGGTAACATTACCTCAGTTGCATTACTTGTCATGTTTCAACCGGACACAAAAGAATAATTACATTGTATAAACAATATACATGTACGTGCAGCTTTTGTAGTTTACAAGTAGTCTTTGTAAGAAGCATTCCTTTGGCATTTTGGAAATCAAACATTTCCAATCTGATGAAAAAACAGAGCCCTGTGTGTCCTAATATCATTCTGCTATTTTAATTTCAAATAAGGGTTTGCCCTTCCCGACTTAGTATTACATGCATTACAATTAGCACTGCATGCTCAGTGCTTTCCAGTCTATGTGAGGTATAAAAAATCACATACTATTTGGGTGGAATTCGAACCCACAACCTTCCACTCTTGTGCAGATAGGATCACTGGCAAATTTGATCCCTAGGCTATATCGCATGCCGTCAGCTGCAAGGGCTAACCCTTATATTTGAGTTAATATTACAATGACGCAAATCACAACAATTTCTCATTAGGTGCAAATACCTTAATTTTCTTTTCATTCCAATAGCATATTCTCTTCATGTCTATCCATTATTTATAGCTGATTTATAATTATATAAAGCCACAGTTAGCAACTTGTTCTCTACAAAGTTTGTTACATTGTTGAATGTGGATTGCTATCTTGGACTGGACTATTAACAGGAGCAATGTTTTATTATCCACACTGTAAAATAAATACTGTAAAATTTAACAGTAAATTACTGGCAGCACGGGCGCCAGTAATGTACTGTAAAAAATACAATATCATTTGGTATTACTGTTAATGAAATTACAGTAGTGAGGTGTAAAAACTAATGTAATTTACTGTTGTCCACTCTGCCGGCAAGTTACTGTAATTAAGTCAACAGTATTATACTGTAATATTTACTGTTCATCTCCCAAATTACTGTAATGATACAACATTAGTTTACCGTTACATTTACGGTAATTTATTTGACCCCGTTTATTACCGTAAAATAAATAATCGTAGTTTACTGTAATTTAAATGATAATTTACTGGCACCAGACAATTTACTGTAAATGAATTCATTGAATTATTCTGTGATTTTAGTATTGTAAAAGATAAAAATAGACTTTTGACTTTCTGTGTCAGTTTGAAGTTCTATTTCTGTAAAAGAGCAACATCAAGTTATCATAATTAATACCAGTGCCAGTTAATTCTATTCTAAAATGTATAAATTACATCACTGATTGCACTAACACTGAAAGAAATGTGAAATACAAACACACAAAGCATTTTCTGATGATTGTTTCCATTTTTTAATACATCAAACATTAAACATTGCATATTATACCTTACATGTTGATATTGTTTGAATGTATAAAGCTAAACGAATAGTACATCACAAAAACAACTGCATGTTTTTAAATGATTTAAATGATGTTATTTGCTTTTATGGGGCTATCCTGATGAAATGTAATAAACCTTCTCTTCCACATTATAAAAGCTCCTGTTAGCTGCATCATGCACATTATTTTTTCTGTTATTTGGGGTACATGCACATCAACATATCTTTCTAACACTTCTGATTGATACTTGCATTTAAATTGGCATGTTTTGCTAAATAACTACATTGAACAGTTCTTTAATTAAGTATTCAAAGTACCTGTTTTTTCTTCAACAAATTGAAGACAGAAATGTTTCAAAGGGCTGTCTTATTAATGAAACTTTATCTGTATTCTTCATTGTTCTTTTCTGTAAAACTTGCCAAGGACTTAATTTTCCATAAAAACTATAAACATTTATCCTGAACAAAACTCAAGCATCTTTTCAAAATGTATTTAACTCCAACAAACATTATTCATGTAAAGTTGATGAGAGATGTAATCTCTCCTGGACACTTTCATCAAGGAAGGTTAAGGTATACTTGACTTGCCCTACTAAAAGCATACAACCGGGATGCTTTTCACTCATGCATTTCATTAACACAACTTACTTACAACAATCATCAATGATTTGAAGAGATTATGCATAATAAAAGACTCCATTTATAAATATTTAACTTTAATGGCACAAAACACGGTAAAGGGGCCAGGCACACTTCTGTCACGTTAGCAGTGTTTCTTTATCACTTATAAACTCCACCTATTACCCTCCATATTTTGTTGTAGAATTGAATTGATATGCATATTGCATACTATCACAGAATAGAATTAAGAAGCAACCAGTTTTTTTTATTTTAAACAAAGTTTATGGGCCGCTTTTATTTAAAGGAAAAATCTACCTGCATTTTCCATCCATTTTTAAATTAATATTAGGCAGTAATTTTTATAAAAAACAAAAAACAAAATCTTTCCACCCAAGAGCTTTTGACCAGATAGGGCTACCCATGTAGAGATAAACACTGGAGTAGTGGGATGGTTAATCGAGACAAAGAAATTGTGCTAACTGTGTTTTGTGTCATATACTTTTCATTCAAAGTAGAACTTCACCTTGGAAAGCGTAGTTCAAAAAGTTAAAAAACTTCTTGTTTGCGGCATCAATGCAAACTTATCTGTTCATCATGTGAAAGTGAGCAACAGCATTCGAGAGGGTTAGCAGCCTAGGTGATATTGGTGACAGTTTTCGCCTTCCTCTTTCAGCCTTAGTACCATCCGGGTTGATGCAAGCAAATACCCTGAAAATAAGAGTGACAAAATTCTAATTTAGATAAAGTAAATTAGTAAGTGTTTAGAATTTCTTAAAAATGCAGTCTGTGCTTTTTGGACGGTGTTGCATCCCAGATACTAAATTATCGACTTGAATTGCTAATTTGGTAGCATCAGACAACTTATGAGCTTTCCAATGAGACATTCAACAACAAAAATTGACAAACGAATGAAACGATAGGTAACATATTGAATAAGTTTCAATTTTTAAAACTGGAGCTGGATGCTGATCCGATGCTCCAATTAGCGCAATTATGTTGACGCATAGGGCAATCATTGTGTGAAAAGTTTAGACCAAATAAATTGCAGTGTGGTAAAGTGACTGTTTTCATTCAAAAATAGTTTGCCTCCATTATTCGTTTGGAGGAAATCCATTCAATTGAAATTTTCAGCCAAAGCACAGACATAGCAGCTTTAAAAAAGGAATGCTGTGATGTTGTCTCTGTGCCATATCAAGAACCTTTTAAACCAAAATGGTCTCAGTTTTTACTTCAAGTTCATAAATAATGGGTTTACAGTTGTTGATATGGGTAAATATATTGTAATTGACAAGTTGAATAACCTGACAAACACCACAGCTCGGCAAATCTTCAGACTGCATTTTTAATTAGACGGTGAACTTTAGGCTCTAGGTTTAATGACTGGATTTCTATTTTTATCTCCCCCCCCCTTCACTACAGCCCTGCCTACAAATGGAATAGTACAAAACTTGCCTTTGAATATACTCCATGGTTTGAGCTCCGTCCTGGGGGTACATAATGTTGCACACGTAGAATGCTGCAAACATCTCAGCCAAAGCCTTCAGGAAGTTTGTGATGCTATCATTCACCACACAGCGATCAATCGCAAGCATGAAGCGTCTTGCTACCAGCAATGTTTCACCTTTTAACACATCAATGGAAAAGAAAGTGAACATATTTTGCAAAACCTCGTCATGAACAGAATGTAATTGACATGCAATTGATTCGTATGACGTGCTATTTAAACAAAGCTGATGGAAGAATTGCATGAGTGATACAAAAACCAGATAAGTAATCTATCATTCATATTTTCTGATGCACCTATCAACTGCTTCCCCCACTCCTCCTCCTCCCCCCTCCCCCCTGGGCTGCCCCACCCAAGATGTGGGGATTATCACTTTTGAAGTGAGAAAATCAACACCCCTGGGGCAAAATTGTAGTGACAATCCCCGACATACATGGGTGGGGCACCCCCACCTCATGGTTTTTAACTTCTAATGATGTGGAAACAATGGCAAAATGAGTGACCAACATCCCCACCCTGCGGCTTGAAAAACGTGACCAAACCCCCACATGGGGCAGCCCGGGGGGGGGCGGGGGGGGGGGGGGGGGGGGGGGGGGGGCAAAGCAATTGATAGGCGCATAGGTGCTCACTAAACATGCACCTAAATGACAAATGGTTCAGCTATTGAATGAATGAATGGTTCAGCAAATGAATTCTAGTAAATTTTAATAAACTGATCGATGCAAAGCTATAAAACAATTTTCTGGATATCGGTACATGTACTTACTGCTACAGGGCTTGAATTTCAGAAAGGAAAAAAAAATGAATGTCACTCCCCCCCCCAAAAAAAAAGTCTCTAGGTTTCTGGTCAAGGGTTGGCTCCAAAAGTGATTATGTGACACTGGTTCTTTTTCTTTTTCTTTTCTTCCAAGACGTTTTTTCTTTTCTTCCAAGACGTACGTGCTATAAATATTAAATGTACTTACCGCATACAACCAGACAGGGAGTCTTGGGTAGAGAAGCTTTGCCTGACACATCTTGGCCAACAGTTGTACTCTGTAAAGAAATACAAATAAAACACAAAATACAAATAAAATGCTAACAAATGAATCTCCTCTCAAGACCTGTTATCAATAATGCATCAGGTTGATGTACATCTGCATGTATAACATGTACATGTTTAACATGCACATGTACATAAACCTCTTGTTGCAGTCTTGTCTATATGGAAACATTGCACCTTGAGCAAAAATGCAAAATACTTCGCAAGTAAATATGAAATAAACCACTGATTTCAGGGGTAACAGGCAAGCCCCTACATGTAAATCCCCATGCTGTGTGCTCTCATGTCTTAATTGCAACAGGAAAAAAATATGCTGCTCATCTACTTGTAAAAACATACATGTACAATGGTTAGGACTATTTGATTCAATTCCTTTTTTGATTTTTTTTCCAAAATTATAACAATACCAACCAGTGGCGCACCCAAGGAGGGGGGGGGGGGGGGGGGGGGGTAGGGGAGCCTCGAGCCCCCCCCCCCCCCCAAAAAAAGAGTATCGCTCTCTCCGATTGCTATCCTTGCCTAAGTATTGTGCAACTGGCTGTACGTAGTTAAAGTTTGTTTTGAAAAAAGATTTTCTGCGTAGATCAGTTTTCAGTTGGTTAGAATTCACAAAATTCAAAATGTCACTTTGAAAGAGCTCTTGAACAACTTCTTTTATCTTTCCATTATCCAAATCAATATTCAAATCACTCAGTTTGCTTAGCAATTTGGCATAAAGGACATTCTGACCCTGATCATGAACAGTTTGGAATTCTTCTATGATCATTTGAATTGTTGAGGCTGGGAGAACGTACTTAGCTTGCAGCTTCAAATAAAATAAGGCCAAACTGTTGATAAAA
This sequence comes from Hippasteria phrygiana, assembly GCA_037893225.1. Taxonomy (NCBI): domain Eukaryota; kingdom Metazoa; phylum Echinodermata; class Asteroidea; order Valvatida; family Goniasteridae; genus Hippasteria; species Hippasteria phrygiana. The sequence continues at coordinate 240 of JAZGUH010000046.1, read as the reverse complement.
ATATCCTGTAAATCTCCCGTTTCCTTCGCATGATCATCACTTGTTCCATTTTGTGATTGGTCATGGGATGTTTCATGTGCCTCAGGCTCTGAATCAGATTGTCCATCAACTGCATTATTCTGTGTACTGGTTTCTACATCATCAGTTCCTGTAATTATCCACTGATATTTGGTTACTATACTAGTCCAATCTTTATGGCATCTACATTTATGAGCAGAGAAAGATGAAATATTTGAAAAC